>CATOUR010000174.1:1456330-2912660 GCA_951848785.1 Callosobruchus maculatus
ATGGTCCATTTCAAAACGAAAGTGACAGTTGATGTTTCCACGACATTTGAATCTCGATACGATCCCAAAAAATAGCGAATCGACCTTGAATAGGAAACGTTTTGAAAACGTATCCAATTGACGCTTCCACGATATACATATTTCAAAACTCAAAACGTTTTGAAAACGTTTTGAAAGTCCATGGAAACGTAGTATATGTAAATATCAAAAGGTGGGATATTCAGCGGTACCGCCAATGCTGCTGCTGCTGGTGTACAGGGTGTCCCATTTTGGGCACTTTTACGAGGTATCTCGGTTATTTTTGAAGATAGAGAGTTGCGGTTTTCGCGACAATGTGCAATTTTTTTGTGAAACTAAAGATGCCGTCAACAAAATTATCATGACCCTCTTGGTTTTTGAGATACAGGGTGAAATCGAAAACTATCGATTTTGAGACCACCCTAGTATCTCGGTTGTCTTTTAGCTTATTGAAAAGTCTAAAAAAGAGTCTTATAGATTTTTTCTGTAGAATCCAGTGATGTAGTTTAATTTTTTCTTGCTCTAACCATTTTTTAATTATGAAGCAAACATATATTTTTTTAAATGGAACACCCTGTATATTATTTTTTACGTCAATCGGAAATAATTTAAGCTTTTGAAAAATATATATTAATATGAATTTTTTCTCATTTTTCTGAAAACTAAGCTCAAAATTTCATTTTTTACTTTATTTGTAGCAGTAGGCCATGAGTAATCTATTAAAAACAATATCGAAGTAAACAATTATTAAGATGCAAGTTACTCAATACTTTTAAACTCAATTATTTAATTGTATTTTATACGCTATCAACTACTATTTGTGATAATGTTCAGTAAATATTACTTATTGTATTACATTACTTAAAACGAAACATTAATAATAATAATAATAATAATAATAATGTTTATTCCTCTGGTATAAGATACATAAAGTATAAGTTTTAATTTTTTACATTTATAAAAACAGGAGGGTATAAACATGCAAAATCCACAAAAGTAAGCCTTGTGCGTGGATGTTTATAAACTAAAAAGACTAAAAGGTTAACCATGTCCATATCGGTGTGTTGGTCAAAATAGGTGTATGTCTAAATCGGTACAAATACGACTCATATCAGTGGTTTGTTGACCAAGTCGGTACATATTGTCTAAATAGGATAATATAATCAAATGTTAGGGATTTTTATACAGAAACAAATACAAACACATACATTTTTCTTTTTCAAATATTTAATTTCTTTCAAACATAGCCTGTATCATTTTTCTACCTGTGCTTGCAACCCACTTTTTTACTGTACTTTTATATTTATTATACATATTGATACCTTTTATTTCGGCTGGTAGTTTATTATATAGTCTGGGAGCTAGGTAAGTATAACAATTTTGCCCTATCAATTTGTGAGCCATAGGGACTTCAACATTTTTTCCTGTTCTATGCCTGGTTAAGTGTGTGTGACAAACTAGGTTATATAAACTTTTTTCTTTATACGCTCTCAATAAAAGTCTAACCGAAAAAAGCTGTTTAGAATCGAAGACTCCACTTTCTTCGTACAAAGCATCAGAAGGATAAGTCACCTCTTTATTCAGAATAATTTTAAGAAGCCATTTTTGTATTATTTCTAAATTTCTCAGATGGCAGTATGCTACACCCCCCCAAGCTATAATACCATAATTTATGTGGGACTGAGCTAGGGCGTAGTACAATATTTTAAGTTGACCCAAGGTGCAAAATCCTCTGCATACTTTAAAAATACCAAGCATGCTTCTCAATTTACTGACAATGTAGTTAACATGTACATCCCACCGTAGATGGCAGTCAATAAATATGCCTAGATATTTTATATACTTTGCCGGAAAAATTTCAGCTACTTTACTGTCTACACTTGATACTTTCAGAGGGATCATGTTAGGCAGGCTATTTGAATAACTTACGAATGGGATATAACTGGTTTTATCAAAATTTACGGTGAGCCATTTTTCTTGAAAGAATCCAAATATTTTTTCTAAGTCCTTCTCAACATTTGCTTTTAGTTTAGACCATGAGGAATCCGAATAAAAAATTGCAGTGTCGTCTGCAAAACTTACAATTTTCCCACAAGTCTCAATTACAAAAAGATCATTAATATAAAGTGTGAACAGAAGTGGCCCTAAAACAGATCCTTGTGGTACACCATAGCAAATTTCTCTACTACAACTGATTGTTTCATTTATTTTTACCATGTGTGTCCTTCCTGTAATGTAACTTTTCAGTAGATCTAATGTTTTACCCCTGACTCCAATATTTTCCAAAGTTGTTATTAATTCAGTATGGCTCACCGTATCAAAAGCTTTTGCAAGATCCACAAAAACGCACATTGCCGGCGTCTTACTATCAATGGCTGTATATATACTTTTTACAAGTTCAGCTACTGCATCTTCGGTGGACTTGCCTTCTTGAAACCCAAACTGATTTTTTGAGATGAGGGAGTTTGCTTTTATGTAGGAACATAATCTGACATGAATTAATTTTTCAAATATCTTGGAGAAGCAAGTCAGCAGTGATATTGGACGATAATTGCTTGTTTGTTTTTTAGCTCCCGACTTAAATATAGGTGTTATAACAGCAATCTTCATATTAGCTGGAAATTGACCTGATTCGATACACATATTGAAAATATGAGTTAGTGGTTTGGAAATATAGTTAGATATACGTTTGACAGTCTCAGTACGGATTTGATCATAACCAGGGGATTTTTTTACTTTCAGTTGGCTTATGACATATTCTATTTCGTTCTCATCTGTAGGCAACAGAACCATCGATTTTAGGCAACCTCTTCTTTTTATTTCTGACATTTCCTTTTTTGAAATATTTTTAGCTAGCTGTGCACCAACGTCGGTAAAGTAGTCAACAAATTCATTTGCAATTTCTTTCGTACAAGTAGTCATTTTGCCATTTTTTAACACGATTTCATTTATTTCTTTATAGTTTGTGTTACGATTTGTGGCATCCTTGACGCACTTCCACAATTGGGTATTATCACCATTATGTTGTTCTATTTTTGTTTTATAATAATTCGTCTTTGCAGATTTTATCAAATTATTTAATGTATTTCTGTAATTTTTGTATGTTGTTAGGATATGATTATTATTAGGATTTTCAAGAACATCTTTATATAATTTACTCTTGTGGTTTATCGATCTTAACAGTCCTTTAGTTATCCATTTTTTACGCGCTATTTCCCATCTTTTAATTTTAACCTTACAAGTAGATTGATCAATATATTTTGACAAAATCTGACTAAATAATTCTGATGCACTGTTTGCTTCAGATTGAACATAAACCGAATACCAGTTTTCTTTTTCTAGTTTTTGTGTTAAGGTCGTATAATTAATGT
Source organism: Callosobruchus maculatus (assembly GCA_951848785.1). Classification (NCBI taxonomy): domain Eukaryota; kingdom Metazoa; phylum Arthropoda; class Insecta; order Coleoptera; family Chrysomelidae; genus Callosobruchus; species Callosobruchus maculatus. Next base: position 1,459,720 of record CATOUR010000174.1, read on the forward strand.
ATGTCTTGTAGTTCTTAACATTTTCTGGCTGATTTTTCTTTTTAGTTTCGGGTAACGAATACTGGAACAATATAGGATGATGATCGGTTATTGTATAATTTAATAATATTGGATTGAAATTTTCATCTGATTCTTGGGTTTTTAAAAAAATGTGATCTATGCACGATTTAGATTCTCCTTGTATCCTAGTATGTCCATTTATCATTGAATTGTAATTATTCTCACTCATCATATTTAAGTAATCGTTACTAATAGACGTGTCACTAAGTATGTCCACATTTATATCCCCTACAATTAAATTAATATCGTATTGATGTTTTTGTCTTAGATATATATCCAAATTCTTTGTGAATTCTAAAGGACACAAACTCGGTGGTCTGTAGATCGATAATATGCTGATAATTTTATTAGAATACCTTATTTCTAAATCAATAGCCTTAAGATTTCCGAGTGTTATAATCTTAGAATTATAATCTAAATCATTTTTAATATAAATAACAAGTCCATCATTTTTGTTTATGTGCCCCTCGTTATATAACAAATCATAACCCGGCATACTCATCAACTGCATATCATGTATGTGGTGAGTTTCGGTCAGAATTATGCACTGAAAATCAACTTTTAGCTCATCTAACAGTAACCTCAGTTCATCTATGTTTCTGTTGATACTACGAATATTATTATGAAATAAATTAAATCCTTTTCTGTTGATGTCCAGTTTATGTTTACAGTCTTCCAATGTATGTGCTATATAAGTGTCTCTGTATGGTACCACATAATTCCTTATGTAATTATCCATTTTTATATATGTATCTTAGAAATAATATTGTCTATATTTTTGTCTCTCACAAAAACACAAAACACACTGGTATAAAAATTCAGATAAAAGGTAGCACTATCTATAGTACAGGAACACTAGCATTAACAGAGATATTTGCGCACGTAAAATTCATATTTGATTATCCATAAAAGTTAGGCGCAATATAGCTAAAATTATCAACTATTTTTAATTTTGCGAAATGACACACACAACAATGAAAAAGGTTAAAATAAAGAAGAGAGTTAAAACAAATATTATCTGGGAATAAAACGGTCACATTTAAATACTTTGCAGCAAATATCGAACACCTAAAAAACAACTAAATAAAAACACCTTACTTGTGTTTCTGACGAGTTATTCTAGAAATACTCTGTTCACTGGAATTAGATAATGTTCTAACTGTTCTCGGTTGTCCTTCACTTCGCTCCTCAGTTGTAGGTTTCTTTTTGATTGCTGCTTTGCCTCCATTGTTGCTCTCCGCGGATGATAGATCAGCCTCCACAGTTGTCACCTTTTCTACTGTCTTCTTTCCGCATTCAGGTTTATCGCATCTTTTCCCTTCTGTTGTTGTTTTCAAAACATCATTTGAGCTATCCTCAAGAAACAACCATTCATCGTTAACATTTTCTGGTACTCTTACACGTTGTGACGGTTGCTTTTCAGCAGTTTCTTTATACACGGCTTGTTCATCAAATCTCTCATCGGAGTTGTTTATATTATCAATCGCTTCTAATTCTTCCAGAGTATATTGTTCATCATTAATTTGAAGTTTATTTCCTCTAACTTTTGCATAATAACTTTTTTCTCGAGCTTCTTTCATATGCTGGTTAAGTTTTCTTTTTTCCTCTCGGTCTTTATAACTTAGGTCATCACTGATAACTATGCCTGTCCCTTTGAGCTTATAGCAATTCTTCATCACAACATTTTTCTTCAAATAGGAAACAAACTTCACTTTTATTACTATTTTCTCTCTGCTTTTGAACTTGAATATGTTGTTTATGTCATTCTCAATAATATTTATTTCTAACTTTTACTTAAGAGTTCTAAGACAAATGGCAATAGCTGACTGTACTCGGTGGGGGGAGTGGCACCGAATAACATTATGTTATTTTTCCTTTCTGCGCGGTCTAACATCTGATACTCCTTTTCCAGTTGCTTAAATTTAGATTCTAGAAGCTTCACTTCATTTGCACAGTTGCCCAATTTTTCCATCAATTTCTTGTTTTCTTGTTCAATCTTCAGGAACAAATCCTTTTTGATGCTTTCCCTAGTGTCCAACAAGGCTTTCAGTATATCGTTGTTAGAAACTGATTCACCCATTTTATTGCCTTTGTTTACTAACTTCACTGGTCTATAACACAGTTTTATACGATATCCACTGCAAACTATGAAAATGCACGTTTATCGCCGATGTATCACATTATGTGCATTTGAATTTCGATGCACACAGTCACTGCACCTTTCCTCAACACTGGATTTGAAGATACCCAGCAATTTTCATTTTTACCCGCTGAAAACTCAATATTTAAACCAGAGCCAGCGATACGTGATACGGACACGACGACGAACACACGACAACGACACGAATATCTGAAGAATATCAACTTACTATTAAATTTGAATTTGAATCAAAATAAAAACTAAAAACATCGAGGAGCTTTTAGAGATGTTGGTTAAAGTTGGAGACTATTTTCTCGAATGCAAATGTGGCACAATTTCTTATTCTTTTAATGACATTTAAAAGAGTTATTGGTCTCGTTCGTGTTATGGCGATTAAAAATTGCCAAACTTGGATCCTGTGCAAATATTGAAGTATCTTAAACTTGTATGGATGGTAATTGTATTCTTTTAGAACTATTCCTGCAGTTGATTGTTATACCCCTACAGCTTCTTCTTTGCGCTTACAAGATGATGGATGCGCTGCTTCTATGTAACCTAATACCTTTGTTTCCCTTTGCTCCCTATTCTCATTGAAATAGGTTTTAGGAAGTGGTTGAATAAAGGATCCGTACCTAACTATATTTATTTTTAGACGAGCAAATATACCTGAAAACGGTTGCTGTCTCTCTGGGTATGTAAGCTGCCATTATTATAGAAAATTGACAATAATTAAAATTAAAACACAGAAATAACAACGCTATATTTAATTAAAATATAATTAGAAGCTGACAGTCTCGCAGGTTTTTTACAGAACTGCTTTTTTGTTTTTAATAGATGATTCATAGCCTACTATCTACTCAATATTATAATAATGAGGCATTATTATTTAAAAAAATGTATTTTGATTCTGTTTTCTCGAATTTGAGTAGGAAGTCTTTTGTAGAGTAATAACTGCTTAGATGCTTATTACTTATAGTTGATAAACCACGGCCTACTGCTACGAATAAAGTAAAAATTGGAAAAATCAAATTTTGAGCGTATTTTTCAAAACAACTTAATACTAATACATATTCTTGAAAAGCTTGAATTATTTCCGATTGATTTCAAAAACAATATACAGGGTGTTCCATTTAAAAAAATATATGTTTGCTTCATAACAGAAAAATGGTTAAAGCAAGAAAAAATCAGACTACACCACTGAATTCTACAGAAAAAATTATATAAGACCCTTTTTTAAACTTTTCAATAAAGTAAAAGACAACCGAGATACGAGGGTGGTCCCAAAATCGATAATTTTCGATTTCACCCTGTATCTCAAAAACCAAGAGGGCCATGATAATTTTATTGACGGCATCTTTAGTTTCACAAAAAAGTAGCACACTGTCGCGAAAACCGCAACTCTCTGTCTTCAAAAATAACCGAGATACCCCGTAAAAGTGCCCAAAATGGGCCACCCTGTACACTTCGTGGTGCCCGCTTTGCTCATACACGCAGCCCGATGCACTTTTGTGAGCGCTTCAGATGCTATGCTATGATGAACCATTGGCCACCATACAATAGCGCTGTACACCATCGCGGGTCAAAGTACCCTGGTACACAGCGAATTTACCATCGAGGGGTTAAACTGAACACACCTATTTAATAAAACAAAACTTTTATCTGGAAGACTGCATTTAAGGTAATTATGGTTGTTTTCTAATATTTGCCTTTTGGAATACAGTATTCTAGATAAAGTTACAAATAAGTTATGAAACATTCACGCTGCAGCAATTACATTGATTGAATTGCATTGACGCAAACACTCTGTACTTTCATAACAGCTCCAGAGGTAGCCGAAATGTTAATAAGTAGTTTTTGCTTCAGTTCGCTGCGGTTCAAAGTATGGACTAGTGAAAGGTAGTATAAAACCCTTGGCATTTCGAGGCGCATGCCAGAGCTGCTGTCGGGATACGATGAGACGCATGGCCGCCTCTCCGGCAAAAATATTTATCGCTGATCAAAACTGAGGTAGCATGTTAAGTAGCCATATTTAAGAGATAATTAATTCTAAAGACAGCCTTATGGGTAAGCGCTCAAGCGTAGGCAATTCGCAATGGTATCGTATAAGTACGTACAAACACGATAATCTGGGGCCCGACCAACCTATCACTTATAGATGGAGAACTGGCTATTGAGCAAGCAACATGCCTTGGTCCTTTATAGCATAGTGTAAATAAACATGGTGTGCTCACGCACATGCAGCCGTCCGAGCGCCGACACGCTGTGACGTCAGCAACGAGTATTTCTGTCGGCGAACTGGCGGGAATACCACATGATGGATTATATTTTAATTTAAAGTGATAGATTCAAGGAGTTCAATAGCCAATTATTTGACAATTATATTATATAAGAGTGTAAAATAGGTAATTTAACGATTTTTTCTACAAAAATGTATTATTTATTGGCAAATTTGGACATTTTTTTCACTTACACCTACAATTTTCGAAACTATTGTATTAACTAAGTATTGTTTGAATGCCTGAGTCTGACGTATATTCTCGTTTGTATTAGATATAATATTATTTTGTCATGAAATTTTCCACTGGGGTAGCTCTATCTCTAATAATTTTTTAAATATGTTTGATTGTTTAGAAAACGACTCTCCATGAACTTTATCGAACTCTGTTCCAACCAAGCGGGCTACTTTAATCATCTCCTCACTTGGATATACAAGACTGACTCTAGATAGAAACTCAATCCAGTCTGGGGCCCGATTAGAAGAATGAAATTTGGTTTGCGCCCCCAAAGCTATTCGTTTTTGAATGTGAAGGCCACATATCCGGCAATAAATTTCAGTCCCTCGATGGAAATCGTGTCTGGCATTTTATTTTTTTCCAATTGACACAAAAGACCTTTTGGTCATGGTCCTCAGAAATAAAATTATCTAGGTCATAATTTGGACTCTGAAAGGTAAAGTTGGAAAAATGAATATAATTTGAATCATTCTCTGTCCCGACAATATCGCTGTCAACAAGAACGTTCTTGAAAAACTCCTGAGTAAAGCACACGTCATCAGCTTCAATGTTAGAATTATTCGAAACTAAGTTTTTGACTTTCAGTTTTAATAAACGTTTAATGCTATTTTGTGAAATGATTACCATTTTTCGTATTAATTTTGTCCTTTTCGGGAGCTTACAGAATTTTACATTTAGCTCTTTCATCTTACTATGGTTTTTACAACCGACCACTGCACAATTTGGCATTGTGTATATAAATTTCAGTCTTCAATAACTCAAAATAAGGAATACAAGATAAATTAAACAAAAATCGTTAGCGATTCTATCTAAAACGCGATTAAACAGGCCGTGGTATCACTACGTCTAATAATTCTCCGCGCGAAAAATCTTCGTTGCTGACGCAATGCGCAGAGCGATCGCAATTTCGTACGGCTGGCGAGCACACCATGTATACTCGCACCACGCTTTATAGTATCTTATCTACAAGTCATCTACGAGTTACTTACTGTCAGACTCATTAAAGAACTATTTGATACGATTGAGTACCCACTTTTGAACATTATAAATACTTCTCTACAAAATCACACTACCATTCGAACTGAAAACGAGCACCTGTCCCCAAAATCCGAAATCCTAGAAAGTATGACGATCTGCGGCCAATCAATCTCATGCCAGTTATTGAAAAAATTTGGAGATATTACTACATGGGGGCTTGTTGATCACCTTATGAAGAATGAAATCCTGTACCAAGGCCAATCTGGATTCAAACAAAGTCATTTATGTGAAACAGCTTGCCAGTTAGCGTTTGCAAAGTGCAAAAAAAGAAATTTATTTAACATTATTGTCAGTGTATTCATGGATTTGAGACGTGCATTTAAAACGATAGATCGGAAAACATTACTAGTGTTCTAGTATTACTATGTGACAAATATGGTTCTAAGGGAGTTATACTGAAGTGACTAAATGATTATTTAAGCAATATTAAACAAGTTGTTGAAATAGATAAATGATGCACCTCAGCGAATGCCTGAAATGTAACAAAGTTAAACCAAATTTAAAAAAACAAAGCGTATGGTAATTGGCCCAAGACAATCTATCCGCTAAAATAGATAATATAAAAATTTAAATTGATCAATGGTTGAATTAAATTAAATTAGGTGAAAAATAGGGTGCTTTCGCAGAGTTGCTCCAAAGCTTTCTACTTGGTGTAAAAGGGTTGTTTGTAATACCATAATTCATTATCATTCCACATATTGTGCTTCTTTGTTAATTTCGTGCTCTGCTGAAGGTCAGTACAAATTACAGATCCTACTAAATAAATGCTTGAGAATACTGTTAGGCTCATAGGCTGTAGTAAGTACACCCCCTTTAGTCATAAGATTAGTATTTTTAATTTCTGAATATTGAACAAATCATACAAGAAGCTAATCTGGTGATTACTTTTAAAGTTATAAGTAAGAAAGCACCAAATTGTTTTGAAAATGTATGTCTAAGAGAATAGATGTCACAGCCTTAAATTATTTATTATTTATTAAAGTTGAAAACGGTGAGGGTCGAATTTGAATCACCCAGTACGTAAATTCCTTTCATGATTTTCCGTGTGCAAAGTACATCGCTTATCGCGCATTCCCCAGCATCAACCCATGGCATTGAAAGTACGATGGGAAAACAAATCATACTGCACAGATCTGATACATCATTTATCCATCAAATTTTATCTGAATTATTTTGCCTCGTAGGTGTTAGAAGTCAAACGCGATAAACCCCGCTATCATAACTTATAACAGAGTAAATTTAATTAATTGAAGAGATAAGTTCATCTTTTTAATTCTAAGCGGTAGTGATGGGCGAAGTAATTATTTCTGAGCCAAGTACCAAAGACAAACGACTCCTGGTAGGTTTTTTTGCAATTAGGCAATATCGAAGGGAAAGGCTACATGACAGAGTACCGTGGCTGCTATGATGAGGTAAGGTTGAGGAAAGTCTATTGTTGAAGTAATTATTTATGGAGCAAGCACCAAAGGTAAAAAGGCTCCTGATTGGTATTGTTGTAAAAGCAGTAACAAAGGCAAAGCCTAAATGCCAGCGTACCGCGTCTGCTATGATGAGGTTAGGTTAAGGAAAGTCTGTTGTTGAAGTAATTATTTACGATGCCAGCGCCAAAGGTAAAGGGCTACTAGATGATTTTTTCATAACTGAGCAATAGCGAAGACAAAGCCTAAAACCAGAGTACCGCTACTGCTAAGAGGAGGTAAGGTTAAGGAAAGCGTGTTGTTGGAGTAACTATTTATGATGCAAACACCAAAAGTAAAGGGTTCTTGGTAGGTTTCTGTAACTAAGCAGTAACAAAGGAAAAGCCAGAGTGCCGTGGCTGCTATAATGAGATAAGGTTAAGGAAAATCTGTTGATGCGAGCCTTGAATAGACCAGCACTCGCATCCTCAACAAATCCTGCCAGTCCAAGCCCTGGAAACCCAATAAACAAAGGTATAGTGACACCGCTTGCGGTCGGTTATTGATCTATGAAGAACGACCGCTTTGAAATGAGATGCAGCAGTCCCGAGTGTGCATCTTATAAGCTCGACGTGCGGTGGAGTTCTAGAGAATAGCTCAGATGAGCAGGCTTCGTTTGAGTACTGGTATAAAAGTAAGAAGAGACCAACCGCACGCCTGAGTATTTGAAGGGCGTTTATTTATTTAAGAGGTCCAATTTTTTGTTTCAAGAAAGATAAAGTCAAACGACAGACGCTGTTGATTTGAACTCATCATTAGCTTTTATTGCAAGAGATCTAAGGCAAACGATAAAGCCTGTTGATCTAAATTAAGATGAGTAGAGGTAATAATAATTAACTGAAAAATTGTTGGCATCTTCTTAAACACTATCCTTCCCCGCGAGAAACTCTTACCTTACATTAGAGTTTATTGTTATATTAATTTATACTAATTATTTTCTTCCAACATCGATTATATAGCTCAAAATAGACATACAGTCCTTTATGTCTATTTGATATAAGACATTTAATTCCAAGCTATAAGTTAGGGATCTATTTATGAATGTTGACTTGACGCCACTATCGTTTCACGACTTACAGGGAAATATAAAAAAACGCTGAAACCTCTACAATGATCAAACATTTTTCGTGTTTTTCTAATTTCTTCATGATCATTGTATCCCAGTTCCCTCTGGTCTTACAGTATATTGGGTTCTTCTTTATGCAATTCTAAGAGGATTATGGAGGGCCCTGTGGGTGGGCCCTTTACTTGAGATTAGCCCAGCTCCCCATAGACCCCTATTTTCTGTTTATACTTGGGCATAGAACTTCTAGTTTGCCACGACACCGATTCAAAAAAAAGGTTTCATAAAGATAGGATAGGCATTATACTTCATTGGTAGCAATATACGGCTCAGCTTTTGTAACCTTTCCCCTACTTACGAATATTAGACATCAGCCAGACTATGCAGCTTTTAGAAAATTGAATTTTAAGGCACACAATAGTTATAAGAGTAGGATAAAGTAATCTGCCTATTTGAAAATGATCCACGACCTCATTTCTAATTTGTCAGTAAATTATAACCCAATTGAAACTTTTGAACTGAAATTTTAACCTTTTGCATTAATAATGGGCCTTTTGTTAACTTAAAAATGGCCTTAGAGATTCTCTAAACTTTACTATCTGAACGGTGCCTTTGAAAGATATCTGTGGACTGAACATCGTGCCAGACGCCGCCTTGACATCGCGCGTCGCCGTCCGTCGGTGGGCTTGACTGCTGTCGAGACCTACACATTTCATACATTGATAATCCCCTGGAAACTCCTGGCATCATACTTCAGAGTCGTTCCAATGGCGGTGGAGAAGTCACCAAAAGATTAAAACAATTAAAAACTAAAAAATGCTAGATCTCGGATGTCTTTTTCTACCCGACTAATTTTCAACATGGAGCTGAATAACAGGAAAGGATCTCCCTGACTTTGTCTGGTCTCTGGGCAACCATACCTGACAGACCGATCGACCGACACGACAGTAACTAAGAGCAAAGGTCCACTGGACCGCTCTGCCAAACATTGACGAACTGATGAAGAGGAAAGGAAAGGGAAATATTGGTACAAATTCGGTTCAGAGGTCCAACCCTAGAAAAAATTCGTATATGAATCGATTCAGCTTTCAATTCATGGTAGATCAACGTTAATTTCAGCGTCTGGAGATGATAAATAAAAAGTTATTGACGTTTAAGTTTGCTTGGTTTGCTTGATTACTAGATCCGGCCATGACCCAGAAACGTGAATCTTAATGTCACATCTATTATGTAATATTTTTACCCAGATCTGGAGTACATTGATTGAATGGAGTCAATCGGCGTGACGTTCAGCATACGCGCGACCAAATAAAAAAAGTCACCGAAAAATGTTCAGAAACAGTATTTTTTAATAAAAATTTGATATGGCCAATTGTAGGTATTTTCACTACAAATTGTGGATGATGTGGACTAAGTTGTGGAGCTGTGGACCCAACAATTGTGTTCCATATTACTACCACCGAGAGAGTTTACAAATATTGTAACAACAGGATAGCAACAATTTGTAGACTAATGGGCGACTCAGTCAATGTACTAATATTTCACAAAAAGTATAAAATCATTTCACACATTGTTGTAGTAAAATTTTGAACAATATTGTGAAGTCTATTACACTACAAAATGCGGGTTTAATAATCCGTAATAAATGTGATGAGTGAGGTAATTGTGGAGGCAAAAGTAAAATGAGGCGTGCATACGATAATTTATTTTCATACAAAAAAAGTGTTCACAAGAAGAATACAAAAAATAATCACACTGGTATATATTATGTATGACCACAATGATATTCGCTTCCTAATAATCATCATTGACTGGATAGTTTGGATGTTCAATGGCACTGAAAAAGAAAAATATCATAACGTATCATAAACAATACAGTATCTTCATATCATTCAAGCCACAGAGATCCAACCCGTATAGTTAATTTCAAATTAGTAAATTTCAAAACAGTCTAACATAGAAACATTCACATAAATCAATACTTTGCTATTCTGCTGCTATTTGCTGTATAGATAAATACTACCTCACATCCATACAAATGAAAATGCCCCTGTAACCCTGTCTGGACTTGAAAGACGTTATGGCGTTATACAGCGGTGAGCTTTCGCCGCATAAAATAAAGATGCGTAGCTTTTTCGATCTTGAGCCTATTATGTTTAAATAATTTTATGCGCTATAATAATAATCCTTCGTAGAAATATGAAAAAGCATGGTAATTTCACTGAACGAAAACAGCCCTATATCTATTTCTGCCATGTAGGTGCAGCGTCCATATTGACATTACTTTTAGACAAACGACAGCATTAAAACGTAGCCATTACGTAATCATTTACACTTATTTACGTATTCTATCATACTCTCCGACATATAAAGTTTCGCCCGTGAATTTTTTCTATAACTGTTCAATAGGTACTAGCGGATACACAACTTTGTATTTTCGAATCAATATATATTGCAACAATAAGACACGTAAGTCGTTGCTTCCACATTTAATTACAAACTCCTATGACTGCCTGTCTGTATCACAATGACACAAATAAATAAACTATATTCTGTCCACTGAAGAAAAGTAGTAAACAATTATTTCAAACCCATATTTTGGGGCTTTAATCGGATAAATCGAACTTAATTTTTCTGTTTATAATAACATCACTGCTCTCAGTATGCAGTTTTGTAGACAGTGTGCATATAACCCTTGACCATACAGTAAAAATTTACATATATTGTGCATGGTTACTCCGTTTGTTCGGTGGATAAGGTATAGTACTTACCCAGAAAAATAGGAATGCACTCAAACCCTCCATTTCTTAAAATATAAGGTATCTGGTATCTTCTATAAGTATAGGTATAAATTATATGCTTCACACGTCGCCGTCGTTTGTTCATACACAGGCACAAACCAAATGGGAACTCAACAAGAAAAGAACTAGAAAGACACGGAGTTGCGCAGACTCGTTCAGACTTCTTCAACAACAGTTTTGTGGATTATTTAACAATACGTTGTGGCAACATGCTTAACGCTATGTGAACTTTCCTATTGCAGAAAGGGAAACTGAATAGTTTGTGTAGAAAAGCTACATACTCCGATTGTAAAAGAGTCCATAGCAAGCCAACGCAATCATACCACACAATATTGTTTAAAAATACTCAAGTATGCTTTTTTCTGTGTAAAGTTACTAATAGTAGCTGTAGGGTTGCAGCGCCTGGCAAGTAGGCCCCAGTAGGCCCTTTTTGCTATCTCAGAATACCACCCCTCAGCCACCACTGCCTGCCTCCCCGTCCCTGCAAAACCTTCCCGACCTTTTATCAAAGGCCAGTATATCGGCCCAACTTGAGGTATGTAATTTTTCTGGCTAGAGCCTGTCGGATCCAAAGACCTCGTATCTCAGCCCGTCTAGCAACTCACATTCCGCAAGGAAGTGGTAGGCCGTTTCATCGGCCACTCCACAGCCCATACATTGAGAGTCTTCTTCAGTTCTAATAGTCATAGATGCCGCCTGAACCTGCAGTGCCCCGTTAGAACATCCACGAGGTTTTTGATTGCCCATCGGCCTTGGCTCCACAGCTATGCTGATCTAGATGTGTTCAGCCTGGTTATAAAATACTTGGTTTGTTTGCATCCCTCACTTTGCCACTATTGTTGATCCACTTTTTGAGGATTGACATTATTTGCTGCCTACTTAATCCTATAACGGTCTCCGGGCTAAAATTTACTTCGCACTTAACCTGCCCATGTTCCGCACGTAACCCAACCTTTTGTTTTTAACGAGCGTACTCAGGACGCAACCTGAGAAGTGGGTCCTCTGTACCGTCCTGTTCCCTGAACATGTCGACATCTCTTCAAGTTGGGGGCACGTAACCCAACCTAATCTAAACTTAAATACTACTGCTGAACATTCTGACTCGCGGAGGCAATCAGCTTCATTCTCCTCCCTCGGTTGGCTTAACTATGGATCAAATTTTCATTCAAAAATAGTGAGTTTTGAACATTTCCTGGCGACTTTTTTTATTCGAGGGATTTACCATCGAGCAAACTTAAACGTAAATAACTTTTTTTGTTTGACGTGTGCGAATGCTGGAATTAGTGTCGATCGACTTAGAATGAACAGCTGAATCAGTTCGTGTACACCATATTTTTTCTAGGTTTGGACCACTGAACCGAATATCAGCCGAAACGTTTGGTAGGCACTTGTGCCAGTGGCGGCTCGTGCCAATTTAGAGAGGTAGTGCCAGAATGACAGCCAAAATTTCAAACTGATATAAATTTGAAAAAAAAATATTTGTAACTATAGCCGATAAGCCGAATTTAACTGAGTCTTTATGTTCGACTTACCAAGTATCGATAAACTGAAAACATTGTTCATATGCATTTTAGATTTTTCATGGGTCTTCATTTTCTCCCATATATGAATAAGATCATCCGTGCCTTTTTTCGTCCAAGTGTCATCGCCTCCAAGTAGAACATACACAAAACAAAACAGTTTTTTAACTTCTTCACAGTCACCTATCCAATTGTTTTTATGATAAATAGTTTCATTAAATTTACGACAACGCGATTTCTGTCCACTACCAATAAGTTTTTCAATTTTTAAATCGGGTGTTGGACGTCCTATTCCTTAATCTGCAGTTTTTCTTCTAGCCGAAGATTACTAAATGAGTTTATTAATGCGCCAATTTTATTCATTTTCGCTCGCTCCAGTGATATATTTTAACACAAAAGAGATACCGACCCGAAAACAACGCACAACTTACTCAAACTAACAAGATCTAAATTTCAAACCTCTAACGAGAAAAGTCGACATCAGGCATGAAACATAAACAGATCGAAACTGCTGAAACAAAACAAAAATAGTGAACCATGAATGGAAATATGGGTAATGTGCCACAGTGCCATGGCACTACCTCACTTGCCGCCACTGACTGAATATTTTTTACACTGCAGATTTCATTGCGCATAGTCAAGAAACCCGTTACGCCCATCTCTATCAGAAAACTCTGTGTTCTCGGTACGCAGACCGGTAATGCTCCCGGACACCGTTGATGACCCGCCGACGACTATTTAACACGGCTAGAAGGAGGAAAGGAAAAAAAGGAAAGCCAAGAAAAGGAAGAGAAAAGCGCGCGTCCGAAGCAGGCTGTGCACCAAGAAGGAAGATAAGCGAATAACAAATATTCACCGTGCGTATCTGTTCTGGTGCAAACGCGAAACACGGTAAACCACTTAGGTTGCCGCCGCGCCGCGCCGCGCCGCCTGCCGGTGAGCAGTACCGCGGTGCGGTCGGCGCTGCGCGGCGGTAGTACCGCTGTTAAGAAGAGGTACGCGGTCGGTCGACGAGCGTGGCGACGAAAAAATCTAATACGTGCTACACACCTTCACCTTTGTCGCCATTCCGACCGACCGGCCGTTAAGGCTTCGCCGTTTATATGGAAAAGATTTTCCGACCGGCTTATAGAACAGGGGTTTTATCCAGGGTTGTTAATCGCTGGAGTACTGCTCCCATGTGTGGGGATGCGCTCCGAAGCACTCTCTAAAGCTTCTGGACACTATCCAGAAAAGAGCAATTAGATTAATCGATACGCCTAACCTCACAAAGGACCTCCACAGCCTGGAACATCGAAGGAGGGTGGCTGACCTATCCCTGTTTTACAGATTCTATCACGGAAGATGTTCGAGTGAGCTCCCTCAGATAATAACACCACAGGCCGTCCGAACTAGGAACACTAAAGAAGCTCTGCGAGTTCATCCTTATCAGGTCGAGGTCCTTACTCCCCGAACTAGTCTCCTCCAGCATTCCTTCTTTTGGAGAACTTCGACGCTGTGGAATCAGCTGCCGGGGAATTTGTTTCCCGACGGTTACAATCTGCAGCATTTCAAAACTAACGTGAACCGATACTTATCCTCTCGCAGCGCTTCTACAGCCCCATAGGGTTTCAGCCTTTGCGGGAGGCCGACCATAAAAAAAGTAAAACAACCCAAACACGATGCAACTTGCGTGGTGTTTTGACCACGATCTCTATCAGTGGCGGCTGGTACCGAAGGACACGTGCCCACTCAACCGCCCGGAAAAAAGACCATAAATTAATATAATTATGATTCAGTACTTTATTCCTTTATTATAAAATACTTTTGCATTACATCGTTATACGACTATGGGTGTCCCACGATTAAGACAAGCAATATATCGGAACTGGGCAATAGTAGAGAATTATAATTTTAGGGACATAAATTAAAGTAAATATAGTATCTTTCCTTATTATTGTGTCATCCAATGACGTCCGATTCAAAAAATCTAATGGAACACCCTGTATATTTGTGACTTTTTGTGTTCCTCCCGATAAAATAATTCTAACAAACTGCACACTTGGGGTATAAAGTGATTCATTCAAGAGCTACAGGTACTTAAAGGACTGTACCACTACCATTATGAAACACTACCAAAGTAATTTAACCGTAGGGGTACATGTTATAATCAATGGTAGTGGTACCATCCTTTAAGTATCTGTAGCTCTTGAATTTGTCTCCTGGACAGAGTGGAAAAGCTGTACGACGTATTAATCCGGCAGGGGTTAGAAGCGGCACTCGAAGAAATGGGAGGCTTGTCACCAAACCAATTCCGCAGTGGTAAGTCTACAGACAACGCATTGGTGGCAATTTTATGTTCCGTAGAAGGAGCCTCAAAAAAATGGGGAGCATTTGTGACACTTGACGTGCAAAATGCCTTTAACACGGCGTTGTGGGGCATCATAATGAAGAAGTCAAACAAATGTGGCATACCGAGGTATTTACGAAATCTGATTGGCAGCTATTTTAATGACAAAGCTATAAAAATGACAAACATAGAGCTAGAGATGCCTACGGGGACCGGCGTTGGGTCCTCTTCTCTGGAATGTCCTTTACAATGGGGTTTTAGGTACAGCTGTTCCTCGAAACACAAAGACTGTCACATCCGTGGATGACCTTGCTGTGGTAGCCTCCAAAAAAGATGAGAAAACTTTGGTGCAAACGGCAAATGACAGAAAACAATGGACGAGTGGCAGGGCATCTGGGCCAATACAACGGAGGGGGCGCAGTGGACTAAGCGCCTGATTCCAAGCGTACGAGAATGGGCATGGGCAGAGTGTAAACACAGGACAATCTGCTATCACCTAACGCAGGCGCTGTTGCGCCACGGTCCCTTTCGGGTATATAGAAACAAAATAGGGCGAGCGCCGGATGTTCTTTGTGAAAATTGCACGGCTAGCCGCAGTGCGGCTGACCGCATAGTGCGTATGTGCCCTTAGATGACAACGGATAAATTGCATAATGTGTGGGCCGTTTTAAAAATCAGATGTTTCAACCTTCCTTTAAATATCATCTGGTGTTTTAGTAGTAGTCTTTATCGGCTAATGTCTTGCGCTTGAAATAAGGCTTGAGGTCATAAAAACCTTTTTATGCCCTTAGTACATAAAAAGGCCATTGGACACTAGCGCGCCGCTGTCAGATTGGTCCTAATCCCACCGGTCAGAAGCGCGCAAAATATTTCGGTCACCAAATGGGGCATAGGACACTAGCGCGCCGCGGTCAGATTCGTCCTAATCCCACCGGTCAGAAGCCCCAAAATATTTTGGATAATAGGCAGGCATGTGGACACCAGCGCGCGGGGCAGCGAGGTAAACTTATGTATGTCTTATAATTTTAACCGATTTTAATTCATTCGTCATTTTTTGCGATCCTGCTAATAGGTACTGAAGAATTTGTAGAACTCCAGCCAGAGGTATCCTTACTTTTGACTTGACAGAAATGAATTACTTTTTTATATTATTAAATGCGAAATTTTGTTCTGAACATAATAAGTTAATCTGATGACTATAATAGATGCAAATAAAGAATTTGGTATTGTCAGCAGACCGTCTTTATAATTCCCCAAAAAATTTTAATTAATCAGAACGTGTTCTAATTTGTCACAAATTTGATCAATTTCTTGATGATGTAAAGAAAGTCCGAGAAATTTACCTTCACAGCTTGTTTTGTGGGATCATCATGGTTGTGCTCATTATTTCTTTTAAGAACAATCTTTTCCGATTGATCCATCAGCAAAGATGCTATGCATCCTCTTCTAGAGCATCTGTAGGCTACACCACGGGTGGTTTCATTACCTCTTCGGAACGTATACCCTTCAAGGACTATTAATTTCTTCCCTTCCACACTTAACATAGTTTCCATGATGAAAAAGTAGAACACTAACAATACCCACAAACAGCAACTAAGGATTGCAAACTACTGAAATATTTTCATTACGGGTAGTTTTATATACCTACAGAAGCCGAATAGTCATTTAAATAATCTGAGAAGTAACTGTAAGCTCCCGCAAGTCGTAAAAAGACAGATGAAAGTTGGCAAGAATAAAAGGGGTCTGGTCATTAGGAATAACCAAGCTTACTTTTCTTTCGGCGCGTAAGTGACCTGTGCCGATGAAGGCACCCTTTTACTTCCCACACCGATAGGTGAGGGGAGTATTGTGATCGCGAAAATTTTCGATTTTGAGATAATACGTTTTTTGGGCGTTTTATGATGTGTACATAACAAAAATCCACGTCACTCATTTCCGTCGGTCTGTCTGTCGGTCTGTCTGTCGGTCTGTCGGTCTGTCGGTCTGTCGGTCTGTCGGTCTGTCGGTCTGTCGGTCTGTCGGTCTGTCGGTCTGTCGGTCTGTCGGTCTGTCGGTCTGTCGGTCTGTCGGTCTGTCTGTCTGTCTGTCGCGTTTTTCTACCCTCGTAATCTCAGTAACCGCTGCATGGATTGTGATGAAATTTGGGCAGCGGTATGCTGTGGGGTCGTAGTAGGTAATGTTCCTATAATTTTGAAAATCGGTGCATAGGCGGCGGAGTAATTAGCAAAAAACAAAAAAAATTAAATATTGCTGAAACTTCGTTTTTAGGCGTTTTAGGGGTCCCTGATCATTTTCTACTTTTTTTTTGGGTGGGGGTGAAATTGGGGTGGTTGGGGGGTGGGGGGTTGTAAAATTGAAAAATTTGTTGCTTTCATAATAGACTGTCCACTGACCTGTGAAGGAAGACCTGGCGATATAAATAACTTTTTTAGGTCCATCCGAACATTGCCTTTGCCTATTACAGAAAGCAAAGGACTTAGATTTTTTTGATGTAAACATACGAGAGTATTGCGTCAGATCGTTGTAACGAGGAAACTGTTGAATTGATTTTAATGAAATTTTGAAACGGCATTACTACCATGGCGAAGATGGAAAACGCGTATGGTTTTGATAAATCGTGCCAGTGGCGGCGCAGAAATAATGGAAAAACTAAAAATATAAAAACAGCTCAAACTTCGTTTTTAAGCGTTTTAGAGGTTCCTGATCATTTTCTGCGTTTTTTTTTGGGTGGGGGTGAAATTGGGGTGGTTGGGGGTTGAAAGATTAAAAAAATTCTTGTACTCATAATAGGCTGTCCACTAACCTGTGAAGTAAGATCTAGCGACACAAATCACCTTTTTAGGTGCATCCGAACATTGCCTAGCCTATTACAGAAACTAAGGGACTTAGGATTTTCTGTATACTATACGAGAATTTATTGGTCTAAATCGTTTTGTATTTTGTAACGTGGACACTATTAAATTGATTCTAATGAAATTTTGACACAGTATATTGTTACCGTGTCGAGAATGGAAAACGCATATGTTTGTTAAAAATCTTGTCAGTGGCAGCGTAGCAATAATCAAAGAACGCGACAAGTATGAAAGCAACTCAAATTCGGTTTTTAGATGTTTTAGGGGTTCCTGATCATTTCCTACCAGTTTTTTGGGTGGGATTGAAAGTGAGGCAGTTGGGGGGGGGGGGTTGTAAAACTGAGAAGTTTGTAGTATCGATAATAGGCTGTCCATTGACCTGTGAAGGAAAGACCTAGCGGCATAAGACAAATTTAGGGGGGGGGGGGGGTTGGCAATTATTTGGTTGCAAGGGATCTTAGACTAAAGCTTCATGCTATGGGAAAATAATAAACTGGTATCAGCGTAATGTGTGGGAAGTACTGAGTCAATCAACTTGACTTCATTTTTTGTAAACAGGTAAAAATCAAACCGCGCGCGCTCGTGACCAATCACCCCTCGAATCACCCATAAAAAACTATTATAGAACGCGAACGAAGATGCTTACGATTTTCGGAAATCAATGCAATGTCAGCTTACTATTATGATAAGGAGAATAATATTGGATGCTTTAAGCTTGTATCAAAAAGTTAATTATGACTAAGTGACGGTGGCAGACAGCAACAACTGGAAATATAACACTTGCTCAAGCTTTTGAGCATTTTTGCACAAATTTGAGCAATTTGTGGAGAACGGGGGTGAAATTGAAGAAACTTTCTTTCTTCTTTAGTTGTGGATGACTTGCTACGTAGTTAAAGGTAGGTAGTTCCAATTTGGTTGCAACGTAATTCTAACGCTATTACTACGAAAGCGAGCATGGGAAACGTGTAGGTATTCGAAAGTTGCTCCAGCGCCAGCGGCCGCGAACTATCAACAAAAACAGTAAAAGGAAAATTTCGGATACTAGCCAAAGCTTACCTTTGGGTACTTTGTAATTCTTGATAAATTCTGAGAGGTTGAAAAAATTCAAAGAAACGAAAAATATTAGGGAGATGGATGGGGCTAAGTGTACCCAAGCTTGACTTTTCATTTCTCCGGAGTTCGAAGTTTTATTGCGCCCATCCAAGAACGTGGCTTACCTTGGTTATTCAATGCTTTCCGCATAATCATATAGTATTGATGCCCATTTTTCTTTGTAGATGAAAGCTTTTCAAGGAGTTGAGACTTTTTCTACTGTCAATACCGGCTCAAACTACATGAAACGTAGTTTTAGCATTGACTGAGTTAACTAAAATGCCAAACATTTCCAACAAACGTAAGTAATTAATCACTAACTAGTTGAATTGCTATGAAGCCAAACCTTGCCACATATTCATGGTTACCTTTACCTAGTTCCCAGAGCACTAGATCCAAATCAAACGACACTTGGAGCTGATCAAATGTATAAATGCAGCAATGCAGCCGTAACTAATGCGACTGGAATATTTTCGAGAAAGCGGCAGGCTCTTTATTTTCTTATGGCTTAATCTCCAGAGATTCGGTGGTAAACGATTCAAACAATTGGCGTTCCTAGAAGGACAACCGTTAACAGTTGCTGTAGATATGTGGACTTGGTTTTGGAATTTACTGCTGCGGGTGGTCACTTGGCAGTTCAGATCAGTCAACGCAGATCTTGGAAGCTGTCCAGCGATTTTTTTGCATTATTCAAATTGCTTGCCTGCCTCCCTTGTTTACCCAAGCAAGGGATTGTGGCAGTGGATATTTTCACTATTTTTAATTCTCTCACTGTAGGTGTAGGAAGTAAAGCACGTTAGTTAAGAAATGAGAGTAAGTAAGGTTCTTATGAGGTAAAATAACATAGAATAAAATAAAATAATATAGAGTAGCGTTGTCTGCAATAATACATAGAATGAATGAAAAGTACTAAAGACAGTGCTTCCATTCCCGCTTAAAGGAAAGAAACAGAAGGTCGGGATATTGCACATAGATATGTGCCATAGTCTGTTTCTGGAAGGCAGAAAGCAATAAAAGCTCATTCGGTATGCAAGAGTGACAGCGAATACTTTTCATAGCTTTTTGGCCGTTTTATGATGTGTACATAATGAAGATCCATGTCACTCATTTCCGTCGGTCTGTCGGTCTGTCTATCGGTCTGTCTGTCTGTCGCGTTCTCCTACCCTCGTAATCTCAGTAACTGCTGGATGGATTGTGATGAAACTTGGGCAGCGTTATGCTGTGGGGTCATAGTAGGTAGTGCTCCTATAATTTTGGCAATCGCTATACGGCGGGGGGGCGGAGTAATTAGCAAAAAACGAAAAATTTCAAATATGCCTCAAACTTCGTTTTTAGGCGTTTTAGGTGTTCCTGATCATTTTCTACTTTTCCTTGGGTGGGGGTGAATTTGGGGTGGTTGGGGGGTGGGGGACTGTAATACTGAAAAATTTGTTGTACTCGTAATGGGCTATCCATTGATATGTGAATGAAAAACCTAGCGGCATGATACACTTTTTTAGGTCCATCCGAACGTTGCATGCTTATTATAGAAACCACGGGACTTGGAATTTGTGATGTATACATACGAGTATTGTTTTAGATCGTTCGATATCGCGTAACGCGAAAATTGTTTAATTAATTTTAATGAAATTTTGACATAGTATTACTCCCAAGACGAGGATGGAAAACGAGTATGTTTTGGAAAAATCGGGTCAGTGGCGGCACGGCAATAATAAAAAAACTAAAAATATAAATACAGCTCAAACTTCGTTTTTAGACCTTTTTAGGAGTTTCTGATCATTTTCTATGTTTTTCTGGGTGAGGGTGGGGGGTTGTTAAACTGAAAAATTTATTGTACTCATAATGGGTTGTCCATTGATCTTTGGATGAAAAACCTGGTAGCATAATACACTTTTTACGTACATCCGAACATTGCCTTGCTTATTATAAAAACCAAGGGACTTAGAATTTGTGATGTATACATACGAGTTATGTTTTAGATCGTTCTGTATTGCGTAACGCGAAATTTATTGAATCGATTTTAATGAATTTTTGACACAGTATTACTACCGCAGCGAGGATGGAAAGCGCGTATGTTTTGGAAAAATAGTGTCGGTGGCGGCGCAGCAGTAATAAAAAAAACTAAAAATATGAAAACAGCTCAAACTTTGTTTTTAGGCATTTTACGGATTCCACATTACACAGTTAGAGCAGTTCTAATGTCTCTTCTTTTTCTGATGATCAGTCCACCGCCACTGGACAACTCTCACAAACTACACATCTTCTCGTCTCCATTACGGTAGCACTGCGGTTTCAACATTTCATGGCATTCCAAGATATTAGCCTCTAAGTCACATTTCATAGAGTTGTCCGGTGTGACGTCTACATATATATCAAAATTATAGGTATGTGATCAGAGGCAATGAAGATCCTCTTCTTCCTCCACTCCAATTCATCTCCTCCCGAAAAAAAAAAAATAGAAAAAACCTTGAGGCAGTGGCTCTGAAGATGCCCTTTTTGGCTAATTACACCGCCGCCAGTGCACCGACCCTTGTGAAAGCTTGTCCACTGCTCAGTAATTCTGTCTGGAATAGGATGCTTCATAACCCCCTCGATCTGTTGAACAGAGCACCTGACTTATCCACGCAATGGGAGTGATCCTTAACACTGTTTGCGTGTGACATGCCTAAAATAACATTTGTATCAATAAAACTCGGCTTTGGGCAACGGATTAAATAGATTATCCATAAATAAAACTGACCGAGACGCACACCTTTTGTAAACCGGAGAAGAATAAGATTACTATAATGGATTTTCTAAAATAACATGACTTCGAATCGATAAGAATAGGCGTTTTAAAGAAAATATATAAAGAAGATCCGTTCGCTACGCGTGTGTTCTATGTGACTGTAAGTAAATAAAGAATGGGTATGATTCCTTAGCTGACATATCGTAATTTACATGTTTATTCTTGTTAGAGGTCACGTGGAATTTTTTTAGAGACTGTGGCAAGCGCATTAATAGTGATCAGAATGCCCAGAGACAAAAAGGAACGAGTTTCATGAAATGCGACAGTACTAAAGACAATAATAAATTAAAAGCAAATAAACTTAAAAAAATTGAGTCAAGTTGATTGACTCAGTACTTCCCACACATAACGGTGATATCATTTTATTATTTTCCCATTGCATGCAGCTATAGTCTGAGATTCCCTTGCAACGAAATCATCGCCCGCTTGCCCTCGAAAAACACCCAACTCGAAAACTCTAGTAAATAGTTTCTTGCATCTCCCTCGATAGGAACTAGAATGACACAGTTTTTATTCTTCGAGCTTCAACTGGACGAAATGAAACCATCAGGGATCAGGGACCCCCAACCTAAAAATGAAGTTTGAGCTATTTTTATTTTTATAGTTTTTTTATTATTGCTGCGCCGACACTGACACGATTTCTAAGAACCATACGCATTTTCCATCCTCGCCGCGGCAATAATATTGTGTCGAAATTTCTTTAAAATCAATTTCAGGTTACACAATATAGAACGATATTAAGCAATACTCGTACGTAACATACATCATAAAATAGCCCTCAATTTTTGTAATAGGCAAATACAATGTTCCGATGGACCTAAAAAAGTGTCGCTAGGTCCTTTTTTCGTAGGTCAGTGGAGAGCCTATTATAGGTATGCATACAAAAACTTTTTCAGTTTTGCAACCCTCAACCCCCCAATCGCTCCAATTTCACCCCCACCCAAAAAACAACAGAAAATGATCAAGAACTCCTAAAATGCCTAAAAACGAAGTTTGAGCTGTTTTTATATTATTAGTTTTTTATTGTTGTTGTGCCGGCACTAACACGATTTCTAAAAACCATACGCGTTTTCAATTCTTGACCCGGTAATGATACTGCAGCAAAGTGTCATTAAAATCAATTTTATAATTTCCACGTTACCCAATACAGAACGATCTTTGTTTTTGTAATAGGCAAGGCAACGTTCGGATGGACCTAAAAAGGGGTATTATGCCGCTAGACTCTTTTTATAGGCCAATGGACAGCCTATTATGAATCCAACAAATTTTTGAGTTTACAACCCTTCACCCTTCAACCACCCTAATTGCACCCCACTCAAAAAAAAGTAGAAAATGACCAGGAAATCCTGAAACGCCTAAAAACGAAGTTTAAGGAATATTGAAAATGTTCTATTTTGCTAATTACTCCGCAGCCAATGCACCCATTTTGAAAATTATAGCAACGTTGGCTACTTGGATCCCATAACATACCGGTACCCAAATTTAATTACAATCCATGCTACTGTTACTGAGATTACGAGGCTAGAAAGATGCGCACAGACAGACCGACGGAAATGAGTGACGTGGATTTTCGTTATATAGACATCGCGACCAAAATACTCCCCTCACCTATTGGTGTGGGAGGTAAAAAACTTTTATTGAAATGCTCTTAATTTTTTGATTTAAATTTAAAAATATTAAACTTATCAGATTAAGTTACTCAATTAAATAGGTACTGGTTTGCAAGCAAGTCTTGCAGCACACATTTTAGAAGACTTCATATCACTGAATCACACTTCATGCCTACGCTGTATGACAGTTATTGATGAGAAACATGTACGAAATGCTCTGAAAATATTGAAACCAAAATGCTCTATAGGCCTAGAGTCCATATCCTCTCTTTTTTATAAAATAATTTGCTAGTATACTTTCATATATCCTTTAACATACAACTTGTTGAAAACCGCAAACTTTTTAAGAAAAAAAGTGGTACCTGTTTTTAAAAAAGGTGATAGATCACATGTTGAAAATGTTGTCATTTTGAGTAATCTGGGTAAAGTCTTTGAGCTTGTACTTATCGATGTTTTGTTTTGTCATACAAGTCGGTCAATATCTACGCATCAATGTAGTTTTTATAAGAATAGATCTACTTCTAGTGATTTGGCTTATTTTAAGTAACATTCATCGGCAGTTTGGACTGTGGTGGACAGGTTGATGTAGTTTACACCGACTTTTGTAAAAAAAATTAGACAAGTGTGGTTTAACTAGTACCTTTCTTGACGTTTTCAGATCGTACATTGAGGTTATAGGCCTGAAGCTATACTGGCTACAGTAGTTGTACCCCAAGGTTCAGTTCTTAGCCATTTATTGTTTTTGATTTTCATTACGGCATAGCAAATAATCTGCAATGTGAGTATTTGCTCTATGCTGATGAGCTTAAGTTATTTAAAAGCATTTTTAGACCTTATAAATCAGTGGTGTAAGAACAATAATATGTCTGAATGCTCCTAAATGTTGCTCGATGACGTTCACACGTAAAATAAGACCAATATGTATTGACTTTGAGATAGGAGGCAATAAGCTTCAACGATTAAACGCATTCAGAGATTTGGGAGTCGTATTTGATTCCAAGCTAGCATTTGTAGATCACATAAATATGATTACAGCTAAAGCATACAAAAAGCTTGGCTTCATCATCAGAGATAATAGAAAAAGCAATGCTCTCTAATCTAGAACTCTAATTTTGCGATACTTTTCATTTGTTAGATCTGTTCTTGAGTATTGCTCTATTATTTGGTACCCTGCTTATGATGTTCATGTCCATAATATTGAGAAGATATACTACTGATTAGATTCAACTTATCAAATATGGGGAAGCGTAGAAATTATGCGGCTGTGACATTTTTTTGTAAGTTGTTTGATGGACGTATTGATTGTCCCTCACTCTTAAAGAAAATTTGTTTATATATCCCTAGTTTACGTAAGTACTTGTCGTTGCGGCAACATTTTGTTCTATTTACCTCTTCCGAGGACAAATTTGTTGCTATTTTTTCCACTTTATGTTATGAATGTCTGTGAAAGTGCAAGTGAAGTTCACATTTTCTGTTACAGCAAGGTGTTTTTCAACCGCTGGTTGGTTGTCTGTTACCGTCTCTGTTTATTTTGTATAAACATTTATTCATTTCCTATCTGTTAAATGGAGTAATCGGTTCAGGCAGTTACAAAATGAGTAAATAAAAGATAAATAAAATACCTAAGACAATATTTATTAATAAAATTTTGTTAAAACTGCTCTGTAAAATTAGATAGGCGGGACTTGATACAGATTTTGCATTTGTTCTTTTCATGCAGCGATTCCTCTCGTTAAAAAAGTTGCGTATACGTCTCTTATTACGTGAAGTGAGCAATCTCACCCAACATTCATTACCTGTAATTCAATATAAGTATATCGGCGCCATAAATATCATCGAAGTGGTACGAAACCGCGCCGTTTCGTGATCGCATCGAGCAGACCATCGAACGTGTCCGCTAACAAGCTCCGACTCGAATTAAAGCACGTATATCAAGAGTATTAACACTTCGTGTGTGTAGGTACACTAGTTGGCAGGTATTCAGATTATGTTGCATCCATTTCCACGTAATCTTTACGATGATTTAGGAGCGCGCATGGTTAAAGGTGGTGGTATATTGCCAGTTGAGCGCACTCACTCAAGTAATCGATACGAAATTGCTAGTCGCTTCGTTTGACGATGAACACCATATTTATAACAAGATGATTCGATATCTTATTTTTGATATGTTATTGGCTCTGATCGGAGATCAACTGGTCAGGTGTACCGTGGATGGGATATAGTAGAGAATCTCATAAAAAGGCCGACTTTCACCCATCTGTTTACCGAATGAAAATTATATTTTATCAATTAAAATATGTTTCCAAACTCCCACCAACAGGGTTCCTAAAATAAAATAGTCAAGGCTATATTTAATTTGGATAATAAAAAAAATAAAAATATATTCTTTGTAGAGGATCCATAGTAAAGTTGACCTTAACTAATCTGCTTACCGAATAAAAATTATATTTTATCAACTAAAATATGTTTCTAAGGGTTGCGTGAAACAATGTTTTTAGCTCTTTTAATTTAAATTATAAAACTAATATTTAAAAAAATCATTGTAAAGGATCTCAAATAAATCGACCTTCACTTATCTGATTACCGAATGAAAATCATATTTTATCAAACAAAATATGTTTCTAAACACACATACCAACAAGGTTGCCTAAAAAAATGTTCATAGTTATATTTAATTTTAATTATCAAAAATATTTTCAAAAATTCACTATAGAAGATCCCAAGTAACATCGACCTACAGTGCTCAGCTTACCGAATAAAAATTATATTTTATTGATCAAAATATGTTTCTAAATACCCCTCCAACAAGTTTACATAAAAAAGACTTTTTTTTGTCCCTAAAGGAGGAAAAGTCTTTGTGACAATTCGTTTAATCGGTGTTCCGCTTATGGAAGATGAAATTTTAAGTCTAGTTGTATGTATTTTTGTAACTATATCTATGTTGATGAAAGCTTAATCCTATTGTTTCTTCTGGGCGCTGATGTAGGTGTGGGGTTTTTTTATCTTTTTATATCTGTCTATATCTTATAATATCTATATTGATCATATGCCTTTTGCTTTTTAACCCCTATTTTTTTACAAAATAACGAGTATCCCTAGGTCCCTTTGTAACTTGTATAGAAGCTTAATAAAATTGCTACGAAATTTTGCTGCCTCAGCGGTGATAAAGCAGTGATTTTGAAAATCCATCCAGTGTTGGCCTAGAAACGAAAAAAAAATAAAAAAAAAACAGCTTCAAGGCGTTCTAGATGTCACTGACCATTCTTTGAAATCTTTGGTAGTGGGCAAAATTGGGATTAAAAGAGGTACTTACGAATTCATAGATTTATAAAATTTTTAATTTTTACGCTAATACTACAGAAATTCCTTAAATTCTGCTTTTAATTCTTCTGTGTAGAATGCAAGCTTAAGCTTCGCTTTGGTAAGCCGACGTCAAACCACGTCAGTTGTGAGACGTCCGTTGTACAATGCTGGCCTAGCCCCACACTCCAAGCTTAACGAGCTTACGTCAACAGAAGCTTAACCCGAGCTTAGCTGAGGTTTAAACCCAACCAAATGACATGATGTCAAGGAGGACCTTCAAATTGCTAGTCACCTTATCTGGTTATATTTTTGGAAAGACTTGTGTCTAATATAACAAAGAGAGCAAACAAAAGAACATAGGCAGAAACGACCGTTGCCCGAATTTGACGCAAACCGTCACAGTGACGGAGCCAGAAGAGTTTATTTTTCTAGTTAATTATGACAGCACGCATTGGTACATTAGTGACAACTGTAGAGAATTTTGTTATCAACGAGGTTTTACTCTTAAAGGGGTGATACATGTACGAGCAAGTACGCGTACTTATGGCTCGACGACCTTTTTCGCCTGTGCGTCACCGTAAGTACGCGTACTTTAAAACCGTCGCGCAAACCGCCAGCGATCCAACTGGTTTGAAATCTTGCTCGTAGCTTGTCTCGGCTCGTACTGCGAGCCGCGAGCCACCACTTAGTTTTGGCAGGCCATCGATGCTGCGCAACGCTTGTTGTGTTTGGCGTTTGTTAAAAGTTTTGTTTATATAGGAAAATTATCAAAATGAGTGATATCAGCTTCACGTGTGTCACCACGTCGAGCCGAGTAAGTTCGCGAACTTAAAAACCGCGTACTTAAAGTTCCTACGTGTGTCACCCCTTTTAGACAAGCAAAGAGAGGTTTTACTAAACCGACGATTGTACAACGGATATCAACGTTAAGCCTAAGCTTAGTTATGATCAGGTTTAATAAAGCTTGAGTTAAACCGACGTTTGTACAACTGGCCGTTAATCAGATTCTGGTGTATTGTACATTTTACTGAAAATGGTTTTTGATGTTACTGTTATATTTTCATTATCAGTATGCCGTATCTCTACGGACTGTCCTATATTGACTGATGCCACAACTGCAACAAAAAACTCACCTTTGAGATGAAACGTCATACAATGGCGAATCGTATTTCAACAATTTATTGTTCCTGCGTTGTGAATTATTCATGTTGACGAAGAATACTGCATAAAGGTGACAGCGACCCGATGATGATTTAGAGCCATACTGGCACATTATGGCGACTTGGCTGTTTTCAATTTGTTTATTTAAACTTTATTGTTGCATTAATCAATGGGGGGTGGGGTTTTTTTATCTTTTTATATCTGTCTATATCTTATAATATCTATATTGATCATATGCCTTTTGCTTTTTAACCCCTATTTTTTTACAAAATAACGAGTATCCCTAGGTCCCTTTGTAACTTGTATAGAAGCTTAATAAAATTGCTACGAAATTTTGCTGCCTCAGCGGTGATAAAGCAGTGATTTTGAAAATCCATCCAGTGTTGGCCTAGAAACGAAAAAAAAATAAAAAAAAAACAGCTTCAAGGCGTTCTAGATGTCACTGACCATTCTTTGAAATCTTTGGTAGTGGGCAAAATTGGGATTAAAAGAGGTACTTACGAATTCATAGATTTATAAAATTTTTAATTTTTACGCTAATACTACAGAAATTCCTTAAATTCTGCTTTTAATTCTTCTGTGTAGAATGCAAGCTTAAGCTTCGCTTTGGTAAGCCGACGTCAAACCACGTCAGTTGTGAGACGTCCGTTGTACAATGCTGGCCTAGCCCCACACTCCAAGCTTAACGAGCTTACGTCAACAGAAGCTTAACCCGAGCTTAGCTGAGGTTTAAACCCAACCAAATGACATGATGTCAAGGAGGACCTTCAAATTGCTAGTCACCTTATCTGGTTATATTTTTGGAAAGACTTGTGTCTAATATAACAAAGAGAGCAAACAAAAGAACATAGGCAGAAACGACCGTTGCCCGAATTTGACGCAAACCGTCACAGTGACGGAGCCAGAAGAGTTTATTTTTCTAGTTAATTATGACAGCACGCATTGGTACATTAGTGACAACTGTAGAGAATTTTGTTATCAACGAGGTTTTACTCTTAAAGGGGTGATACATGTACGAGCAAGTACGCGTACTTATGGCTCGACGACCTTTTTCGCCTGTGCGTCACCGTAAGTACGCGTACTTTAAAACCGTCGCGCAAACCGCCAGCGATCCAACTGGTTTGAAATCTTGCTCGTAGCTTGTCTCGGCTCGTACTGCGAGCCGCGAGCCACCACTTAGTTTTGGCAGGCCATCGATGCTGCGCAACGCTTGTTGTGTTTGGCGTTTGTTAAAAGTTTTGTTTATATAGGAAAATTATCAAAATGAGTGATATCAGCTTCACGTGTGTCACCACGTCGAGCCGAGTAAGTTCGCGAACTTAAAAACCGCGTACTTAAAGTTCCTACGTGTGTCACCCCTTTTAGACAAGCAAAGAGAGGTTTTACTAAACCGACGATTGTACAACGGATATCAACGTTAAGCCTAAGCTTAGTTATGATCAGGTTTAATAAAGCTTGAGTTAAACCGACGTTTGTACAACTGGCCGTTAATCAGATTCTGGTGTATTGTACATTTTACTGAAAATGGTTTTTGATGTTACTGTTATATTTTCATTATCAGTATGCCGTATCTCTACGGACTGTCCTATATTGACTGATGCCACAACTGCAACAAAAAACTCACCTTTGAGATGAAACGTCATACAATGGCGAATCGTATTTCAACAATTTATTGTTCCTGCGTTGTGAATTATTCATGTTGACGAAGAATACTGCATAAAGGTGACAGCGACCCGATGATGATTTAGAGCCATACTGGCACATTATGGCGACTTGGCTGTTTTCAATTTGTTTATTTAAACTTTATTGTTGCATTAATCAAAATAACTATAAGTATCGACAACAGATGCGCGGCTGAAGTTTATGGCGTTTCGGTGAACTAGTTTCATCAGATCAGAGAACATTAAGAAGGTGCAGGCTAAAAGTGAAAGGTACGAAAAACCAAAGAAGGAGCGGCGCTCAGTGCAGAGATAGATTTCTGAGTCTTGCATTCTAAATGGTGTTTCAGTCATCGAAAATTTAGTATATTTGTTTTCGACATGTGTCAACAAGATAGTGTGTTGATAATGCAACGTATGTTGTTAATGCTTTACATGAAGATCCATGTTTAAACGCGTGCTATTTGTGATTTATACATGCGTGTTTGAGCAAATTAAACTGAGTCTATATCTTTATTTTAACGCTCAATTCAAACTTTACAAATTTGTCCACTACGAGTAAATCCACACAGCTGGAGACGAATACTGCGAGGAAAACGAGGACCAGGAAGACAAATTGCATGGAGTAGATAGAGTTTTGATGATTAAAATGTTTAAACTGTTAAAAAACAAAGGTGTAGAAGTCTTGAATTAACCTTTAACAGGTCCGGTGGCAGATTTGGTACGATAAAGGTCAGGTCTAGTTTGAGAGACTACGGCCCGATTTTATCAACATGGATATCTAACAAAGACTTTGACAAAGCTTTTCTATTGGATGTTGTTTAGCAAAAGCTTTCTATTGGGTATTGAGCGCTATGTTAATAAATGTTATCCAATAGTATTTTATCAGTATTGGAAACAAAACGTCAAAGCTAGATGACACTTTTATCAAACATATTTTAGAATTCATGGATCAAAGTCATAGCAGAAAATCAGAACAAAGCGATTGATTTGCAAATGAATGCTAGATTTCTAATGTTTACCTTATAATTATTGTATAGTTACCAATTGCAATTGCAGTCAGATTGATTGTAGACTGGATGCATATTTGTTATTGATCTTCTTATAGAAATATTCACAGAGGATGTAAAGATTGTAAAGGCACTACGTAAAAGGCACCGTCATTTTCTGACTATACAAAAGGTTTCTAGTTTAGGAAAAATAAGGTTATAGTTATACTTTTGCCAGATCGCAAGCTTTGCTGTTAAGGTTAAGAAGGATAGGCAACCAGTAATGCACACTTGTGAAATCGTATGTGCCTATTTGCGAAATGCAATAAAATGTTAGTTTCCCCATTTTTACTATAATACATAGGTATATTGTAGGTATTTATAATTGTTATCGATTGTGAATTATTATTTTATAAAAATAATGCAGTAATATGAATTTCTTGTCATCATTATATCATCTAATACAACAAGAGACCAGTGATCAAATTTACAGATTCTCTGGAATCTGATTGGTTGAAATTAGCAATTGCTAAAATCTTTGTTAAACAAGAAAATGCAACTTTTCACCCACTTAGGATGGAAAATCAGATCGGAAAAGATACTAGATGGTTCACAATGATCGATTGTATCTAAGCATGTCATTTTGACCTTTTTGAGGTAAATTTCAAGAGAAATCGATTATTTTCAGAGTACTTTGACAGATGCATTTTTTTATATAACTGAGCAGACCGCGCAGGCAGAGCCTAAATACCAGAGTACCGCGGCTGCTGTGAAAGGGTTATGTTAGGGTAAGTTTGTTAATGCGAGATTTGAATGGGCCAATACCCGCAGGCCCAATAGATACATCTTCTGGCAGTCCATTCCAAGCTTTGGACACCCTGGGAATAAATGTACGGTTGTACCGCTCAGTTCTTGATGTATGAAGAACGACCGTCTTAGGATGAGATGCAGCGGTCGCACGGGTACATCTGATAGGAGAAGTGAGCAACGGAACGATAGAGGATGGGTCAGAGGAGCAGATTCCGCTGGAATATCGCTAGAAGAGTTTACCAACAACATGCCGGTGAGAAAGTGACTGAAGGTGGCGCGTTAAGGCCGGATCGCCAATTAGTCGAATTGCCCTTCTCTGGACGGCATCTAGTATATAGACAGGGTAGTAGAGGCAGCAGCTCCCCAGACATGAGAGCAATACTCCAGGCAAGGTCTTATCTGGGCTGTATATAGCGTGAGGAGGTTACATGGTAAGAAATACTTTCTGGCTCTAAATAGGTACACAAGCTTTTTACCAGCAGCTGTTACAATTGATGCGACGTGTTCGTGCCAGATCAGATTTTCTGTAATGTTGACTACTAAACAGCTTGAATGAGTGACTCCTTGGAAAAGCCCGGTTGTTCATTAGAACCTGGTGTTGGCTTGGGCACTTCTTGTTTGATAACGTACAATACTGGGTCTTGGAGGCAATAAATTTAACCATATTCGTAAGCCCCCAAGCGATAACGGTATCGAGATCCTTTGAAAGTGAAGCTGCCACTGCCAGTCTTCTGCGTTCCAGCTCGACCACAGAGATGGGTTCATTGCTCACGATGCCTACATGCAGCGTACTGTCGTCCGCAAAACTATGGATTGGGTTTGTAGTGCTAGAGAGCAGATCATTAATGTGAAGCAGAAACAATGTCGGAGCCAATACCGATCCCTGCGGAACACCGGCATTGATGCTACGGAAAGAAGAGGAAAAGCCGTCCACGACGACAGAGATTTTCCGACCTGCATGTTCTTGAATGGGCTGCTCTGATTGGTCAAAACCTTTGTTATAATCCGCGTGTTGATAAAATCGGCCCTACGACTTTTAAAATCTTACGATAAAACAAAAATTGTTGTACAACAATCTTAGCGAATAAAACACAAATAAATAGGAACATATAAAAATAAGGCAATTTAGTTAAAAAAGTGAACTCCACATAAAACGATTACCTACCTATAAGATTATAAAAGACCTATTTTTTACTACAAGCTGATTGAAGTGTAGCAAAGCAGACAGTTGCAAATATATGTATTTATATCATTATATGGTAAATTTCATTGATGCAGTTATTACATACAGGCTTAGTGCATTCTAGGCAAGCAGGCTTTTTGCAAACACCTTATCTACCTTATGTTGCTTAATTGCTTCTTGCTAGGACACAGGTGGCACATCTCACGTTTTCCAAGAAGCAGGTTGTGAGTTGTGATTCCTTTTTCTTGTCCTGGAACTTGTATCCTTCTAATAGTAACGCGTAGTTAATAGTTACATTGCTATTGCCAAACGTCTCTTTACTTCATCTACCACTAATCGCTTTGCTAACTCCCATCCCTCAAAACTCAAATCCTTGTTTGCTGGGTTATGTTTATAACACTGGTACAGCCTATATGACGTGTGCTACGTTGCCAGACAGTGCTAAAAAATTACTTATGCCAGCGGTAAATGGAAAGACAGCGTAGAAGTTGCTATTTAGATGCCAATATTGCCAATATTGAATGTACGATTAATTTCCGCCGCTTTTTGAGCATCTAGTTGAAATGGAAATGTTAACAAACTAGAGCACGGAACCACCGTACATTAGCAAAGACAAGTAGGGTCACTCTAAGCTCCGCCCCCAATGTTGTTTTTCTCGCTCTGCTCTCGGATACTACGCAAGTTGGCGAAATCTGGCGCACGGCGATTTCGAGCAGTAGCCGAACACTAGCAGCTGTGGTTTACAGGGTCAGTCCACCTAACATCACCTAACACGCGACACGGTGCACGGGATACAATCGGTCGGATCTACCAGGGTGCCTAAATAAGTAGTGTTTGTGTGTATATTGAGCGTTTTGCGCGTATCCGGGTATTTCACAAAAAAATGCCTGCGACATGTTCTGTATATGGCTGCAACAAGGCATGGAAGAATCATTTTTTCGATATCTGAAAAAGGAAACTGGGTAAGATAGATTGTTTATTAACTTATACTGGCAGATTTGTCTCCATAAAATTTAGAAAATAAAGATTGTTTTTAGATGTGAAAATTGGAAACGGGCATTAGGGTTCGTGGGTACTCATAAATATGCCAACCTTACCCCAGATCAATGTAATACCAGGATAAAAGTTTGCGAATTACACTTTCCTCAAGAGAGTTTTATGAAACATAATTTGTATATTATATTAGAGTGCGAATATATAAATAAAACCAAATATAAAATGTATATAAACGTGTCTGTTGTGTATCTTCCAGTATTCGTATTTTTTGCCTTATTGCCGTTCTCTTTGTTTTTTAAGGAGGTTGTTAAGTTTTGTATACAATTTATTCGATGAGAAAAAGTTCTTGGGGTTGTGGCCAAAATTTTGAAAAAGAGGCTGGGTCACAGCATGGAGGAGACTCTGGTGCTAACAGCCAAGCTTTCGGCAATGTTTATTGCCATCTTCAGGGCTTTAACGTTGAGGTTTGCCAATTTGAAAACAGCAATTGCATTGAGTGCAACACGACTTCTAAATGCAATTATTAAATAATCGTCACAATTTTTGATAAAATCTTTCAAAAAAACTTATGCCACTATGGCGTCTTCTACTAACAGGTCAGGAACACAAACGAACATATACTTGTAAATTACAAACGAACACAGGAACGACCTTTACATGTTTAAATTTTAAAAAACCCGTAGGTGTATTACTAAAATTCGTGGTTTGAAAACACACATTTTACGATCTAGGTTTTTTCTTAAATGGTCTAACAGGTGGTACAATGGCCGTTACTTAGTGAAATGTGGAAGCAGAAAGGCTTCCACATTTCACTAAGTAACGGCCATTGTACCACCTGTTAGACCATTTAAGAAAAAACCTAGATCGTAAAATGTGTGTTTTCAAACCACGAATTTTAGTAATACACCTACGGGTTTTTTAAAATTTAAACATGTAAAGGTCGTTCCTGTGTTCGTTTGTAATTTACAAGTATATGTTCGTTTGTGTTCCTGACCTGTTAGTAGAAGACGCCATAGTGGCATAAGTTTTTTTGAAAGATTTTATCAAAAATTGTGACGATTATTTAATAATTGCATTTAGAAGTCGTGTTGCACTCAATGCAATTGCTGTTTTCAAATTGGCAAACCTCAACGTTAAAGCCCTGAAGATGGCAATAAACATTGCCGAAAGCTTGGCTGTTAGCACCAGAGTCTCCTCCATGCTGTGACCCAGCCTCTTTTTCAAAATTTTGGCCACAACCCCAAGAACTTTTTCTCATCTAAATTCAGTTTTTTGGCCATAAGCTTACCTTGTATTACAATTTATTCGATATAGATAACATATATTATGTTAAAGTACTAACTATTCCCTTTCATTATCTTATCATTTATATTTCAAGAAACTAATGGAAGTAAAATATTGTCAATTCAGTTGATTGGTTTACTAAATAATAAATTATATTCTATCTATACTATAGAATTCATTTCTATTGACACCCGTATAAGAAGTAAAGCGAACTTCGACAATATCGCACAGTCGGATCCCCTGTAAGTAAACGAGACGGCATGAGCGGAACGCCTCTGAAATCGAGGCGGCTCGCGTTTGTGAGACACACATCAAAGTCGGCACGCCGAGTGACCCTACTTGTCTTTGTTAATGTACGGTGACGGAACATAGATGAGAGGCTTTTACGGAAACCATGATCGGGTAAACACGATCACAAGGGTCACTGATCCTGACTTCGGTAAGTGATATAGGATCAGTCACAGATAGGGTCAGTTCAGTTTTGTACGTTAAGTGATCACGATCGGGTTATTCAGATCAGTAGTTGTTTTTATTAACCATCTGTTTGGTGTTTTTAAGCCAACTTTTTCGTTGCTCGATGTTCGTTTAATCCACAGAATCACCGTTTCCATCATAAAAGCCTAAGGTTAACGAAAGTTGATGGAAATCACAAACCATAATGTAAATGAAACGCAAAGGTCTGTAATTTCCACAAAATATCACAACCATTCACATGCACCATGACAGTACAATTCGTTCTATGGTGTCAACGTATTGTCAACAGTCCGCCTTTTTTTGACTAACGTAAACTTAGAACTCCATCTTTATGTTTTGTGTTTCTGGCGTCAGCTGTCAACGTTTTTAATTTTTATCAGTTTTCTATTATCTATTCGGCCTTTCTTTGTTGAAGTTTTTCTCAGATTTATTGATTAAAATTACAAATGAATAAGGCGCTTTGCAACTGTTGGCTGCATTTAAATTTCAGTTTCTGGAGTTCAAAGCCATATTATTAAGGTACTAAGGGTTAAAAAAGTAACTGAACGCTCCTTTGCAGCTATTTTTGTATTCCATACAACGTCCTGCATGCACAAGTGCTACTTTCAATTTCATGATACTAGTTCATTAAATGATGATGACTTCTGGATAAGAACTACTATTGGCTTGTAAACTACGGTACCTAACCTGAAAATCCTTTTAAATGGTGAACTTCTGACAGGTACGCTGGTACGTGTCAAAGAAGGAAAAGATGAAAAAAAAGCTGCCGCGCATCCGGGCAGGCCATTAATGTCTACGGAAGATGCCACCCAAGTTTTATGGCGACGCCATGGGATTAAAAGGATTTGCATACGCGACGGTGTCGAATATGATCCCAATCTGTTTGTTTTTTCGGGGATTACAATATTTATGTATGCGAGAAATAATGACGGATTATAGCCATCGTTTAATAGATGAGTTTGACATGGAATGGGTCATTAACACTCTAAAAAACAAGTGTTGTTATTATCTACTTTTGTACACCGCGCTTGATCTGTTCAACAGAAAAACCGTATTTGTTGGAAAATAGTCTTTTCTGATACTTTTGCTGCGTCTGCCCTCTTTTTTTTGTTTTGTTAGAGTGTAGGTTTAGCAAATTTAATTTTTAAAGGAGGTGGGTATTTTGTATGCGAACATTTTCAGTTCTGATATAATGTCTTGTTTCTTGGATACGGTAACGGCTGCATCAATCTGGATTAAATTTTAGATGCTCTATATTTAGTAAAATGACAACTCTCAGAATCGTTTTTAGCCTCGTTTTTGGTTATTTTATGGCATTCTGATGAATTTCCATATTTTTCAAGAGGAAGTGAAATTGTGGTAAATAAACTCCACATTTTTGGAAACCAGAAAGGACCTCCCACTCCCACGTTCTTAAGAATTTTCTGATGTATACATACGAGTGTTGCTTAAAATTGTTCTGTATTGAATTGGTTTTAATGAAATTTTGACAAAGTATTATTACCGTTTTCTCAAAAACGCGTATCTTTTTAAGAAAACGTGCCAGTGGTGGCGTAGCAATAATCAAAAAACTAAAAATATAAAAACAGCTCAAACTTAGTTTTTAGGCTATTTACTAATTCCCGATCATTTTCTACTTTTATTTGGGTGAGGGTGAAATTGGGGTGGTTGGGGAGTGGGGGGAGGCTGAACTGAAAAATGTGTTGTATTCGTACTAGACTGTGAAAGAATTTTGACTTATAATATATTATACGAGTACTGCTTTAGCTTAGATCGTTCTGTATTGTGTACCCTGAAAATTATTGAATTGGTTTTAATGAAATTTTAAAACAGTATTATTACCTTGGCGATGATGGAGAACGCGTACGATTTTTAAAAATCGTGTTAGTGGCGGCGGAATTATAATCAAAAAACTAAAAACATAAAAGCAGCTCAAACTTCGTTTTTAGTTGTATTAGGGGTTCCTGATCATTATCTACTTTTTTGGATGGAGGTGAAACTGGGATGCCTTTGGGGTGGGGGTTGTAAAACTGAAAAATTTGTTATATTTATAATAGACTGTCCATTGACCTGTGAAAGAAAGACCTAGTGGCATAGCAGCACACTTTTTTAGGTCCATCCGAATATTGCCTTGCCTATTACAGAAACCAAGGAAATATTAATGTTCTTATTTTATCGAAATACACGTAATGCTTATGATACAAAAGAATAAACACAATAGAAAGGTAAACAATTTTTTTAGATTGTTTCAAATGTTTCTTTGTCGATAAATTGTGGTCTAGTTTCACCCCGTTTCGTTTGTGCACTTTATACTGGGACACCCTTTATAACCATGGGTCTCACCACCATCGTGGACATCCAGTACATCGCGGATGTGCCTTAGACCAAATGTTTAACCATGGGAGCGCCTAACGTATTTAGCCATAGTGCGGCCTAACACGAACTTGCTAACTCTTCATCACTAAACAACAATTGAAACTGGATACTTGAATCATGGAATGGGGGACCTAGAGAAACATGTTGATGCGGCCCCACTACCTTCAAACGAATTTTTGTAAAAGACAAATGTGGCCGGATCGTGAAATATGAGAGGTATGGTATCCACCCAAGCGATTTATCGTCTCTTCAGTTGTTGGATGGAAACGCCGCTGCTAATGCCATGCTAGCGGGAAACAAAAAACTAATAACTGTTTAATCACTAGGCGCTCGTTGTCCACACGTCCAACCGACCAACGGCATGTGCCGTTCAGACAGACGAAATTAATGCCGCCCATTGTGTTCACTGATAAGTATATTTATGGGGGAAATAACAGAGATGTTCTGTGTGATTTTTTATATGATAGAATTTAATGCTGTAATTTAAGGTATGTTCCTACGTGCGTTAGGGTATGTACGACGCGGCGTCACGTCATGCTTGCGCAGAATCTGCAGTTGGTATAATACGATATTTATTTATTGTATGCCATTTTGTGATCATACCTACGAGGGTGGTCCCACAAGTACTCGGCCCCACAAAAGGCCGTTTGATCGGCCCCTCCACAACCCATACATAGGGAGTCGTCTTCAATTCCTAATAGTTATAGAAGCTGCCTGAGCCTACAGTGCCATGTCAGAACACCCATGAGGTTTCTGATGGCCCATCGGTCTTGGCTGACCTAGATGTGTTCAGCCTGGCTGTAAGACGCTTGGCTTGTTTGCATCCCTCACTTTGCCTACACTGTTCGTCATTTACCCACTCTTTGGGTGCTGTTAGTCTCGCAAGCTCTTCCAATCCCTCCGCGGGCTCCGCGCACTCCTGAACCAGAGGTGCCCTAGTTCTGGGCCCGCAGATGGTTTTCAGAGCCGCTTGACTGTCAGAGCAGCTGTAAACCTTCTGCTCTGTCCCCTTTCTCACCTCGTCATTGCATGCAGCAGAGAGTATATCTATGGCATGTACTTCAATACTCTATAGATTGTGTAGCTTCTTTTTTCATTTTTACTACTGTTTTCTCTATGTCAGGCTGGGAACTTATGGGATCACCGTCATATACAAAAAATGCTCCAGTTTATAGATATTCTCTTTTGCTCATATTTTCCACCACTTCTTGCTTGTATGTGCCCGTGTGGGGGTGGGTTAGAATATCTCCCATCGTATATCCTGCGTGTCCTAAAAGGCGACTAAAAGGAACACCGAACTACTGTCGGTATAAGCAGTAACCTCTTCTCAACCAACAGCTTCGGGTGGACGAGTTGGGAGCAATTTCTCACCCCAAGGACACCTTCTTGTCCTTGGGGTGAGAAATTGCTCCTAAAGGCGGATGAACCAGTAGATGCTTTCTGCATCCTCATGCCATCTGGTCAACGGCATGAGGATGCAGAAAGCAAATGGGAAACTACTGCGCTAAAGATCTTAAAGATATCCCAAGAGAAACTCGTAAAATGTGTAAATGCATTTTACGAGTTCACAACATGTCTGTTAGGACATTGTGACTATGGTGATTGCTTGTATGATTTGGAATCTGTCATTATACATTGTTTTATCTTTATAGTGTATTTAGTTGGCCACATTTGGCCCTTTTTACCATCCCAATAGAACCAACACTAAATACCTCCATGGTCTCCTAAAAATTCCTCCTAATCGAACCTAACAGATCTTCTGATAAATATTAGTACGTCAGACCATTTTTCTGAGTATATTAATTCCTCTCCACATTAAGTCGAGCCAAATATCTAACCCTGAAGTTACGATACACAGCACACCTCACCAGCAAATGAAACGAGGTTTCATCTTATTCCTAACATCTAGACCATATCCTTCCTTCTTTTAGCACTATTATAAGTCATAACACCTGATACTGTATGTCTAAAGTCTGAAGTTGAGTCATTCAAAATAACTTGCTGAAAATAATAAGAAAAATCACATCTAAAAAGTGACACTATAATGTAATATAGACTCATTTTATATACATATACACCCAATTCTCCTATGTCTGAAAAAGATGTTGGGTGCAGCTTCTCTTATTTAACAATCTTTTTTCTGTTAGATACAGATATTTTTACTTTTGTACTACAAAAAAATTAAAGTCTTGCCACCTACGTTGGAATTAAATCTGTCTGTTACCAGTTCAGCTGCCTATGCTGTCATATAAAGTTCAAATGTGTTCAACAAAAAATAATTTGGAATAACGACTGTATTTATTTATTGATTGACTGAATACTTCTTTTGTATCTCTGATAAATTCCAAGTGAGTGTTGATGTATTAGATGTCTGTTTTGTCAGAGAATAATAAATTGAGCACACAACAACGGATCTTAATCTAGATCTAAGAACGACCAAAAGAAATCCTTATGGTCCACTTGTGTTTAGTTTGAAAAACTCGGGGAAGAACTTTGGTTAGATGTTTCCTTGAAGTGGATCATAGTCTATTGGATAAATCGGAATACAGTAGTAGTTGAAATTTATATTAGGCAGATTACTATTATAACTATTGTCTTGCTTGAATGTTACAGACTTAACCCCATTCTACTCTGTGGTCTGACTCTCAAACGTGTTCAACGAGCACTGATTAAGTAGTGTAATTCGAACTTTAGAAACTTAAGAAACCGCCGCTATAAATAGCTGATTATTGGAGCAATTGTACCTGCCACGAATTCCTTTTCCTTCCGATCGTCCCCTACGACTTTTCCTTCTATTATTGGTTGAGGTAGATGAAGTATATGATATTTCTCCCCTCCGCGATACTGTAGTCTTATTCTCTTTATAGTTAGCAATACTTCTCTTTGTTTTTCCATTCTTATTAATACTGTATCGTTTGTAACTCTCTCCACCCATGGTATCCTCAGAACTCGACGATGTATCCACATTTCGAAACTTTCGAGACATTGGGTATCTATTTTCTTCATTGTCCACGTTTCCATCCCATATTACAGTACAGAAAATACGTACCATCACATCAATTCCAGACTTAGATAACTAAGTAATCTCTATCGTTGCTCGATTGTACATTAGAGAGGTCTTTAAGACTCACCAGTATAACACTTGGTATGCAATCAGTCTTGGGAGGGGGTGTTTTATTTTGGATTTTGAATCTTTCTTACGAGTTTGTTGGACTGCGTCCAGTGGGAATATACAGACGCAAAGCCTTATCAGGTGTATTCGAACAGGACACAAACTAATTATAATGTTTAATCGCAGATATAAATCTGCAAGATACGGCAGTTCGCTATCTCTGTTCGTTGGCTATCATCGCACCCATTATTATGGCGTGTGGATTATGAATATTTATAAGAAGAGTCGCTGCATTGGAGGTCTTAAATAATGCATTTTTTCGACGGACGAACGAACGCTCCAGCCTCAGTTATTTACAAAGAGGCGACGCGATGGGAGGAGCTAAATGTTTTCGCGGCTTGAGCAAAAAATCCGTTTCTTCGTATAATAACTGTATTACTTTCGGTAACAGAGGGTTGGTCGATAGAGCTATTAAATTATCTGACCCAGTTTTCAGACCAAACATGATAAAAAAAGTAAAAGATACCCTACAGCTTGAAAACTACCCCAGTAAATTAATTGACAAACTAGCCCAAAAGCGAGTACATACATTTTACAAACAACAATCCAAAAACCAAGACCAATAAACCTAAATACAGGGTGTCCCACGACGATTAAGACAAGCAATATATCGGAACTGGGCAGTAGGAGAGCTTTATAATTTTGGGGATGTAAATTAGAGCAAATTTTGTGTCTTTCCTTGTTATTGTGTTATCCAATGAGGTATTTGTTTTTGGTCACGTGACGTCCGATTCAAAATTATTAACGGAGCACCCTGTATATTAATGCATTTTTTGTTCCTCCCGATGAAACAATTCCAACAAACTAGCACACTTGTGGTCTAAAGTGATTAATTCAAGAGCTACAGGTACTTAAAGGATTGTACCACCACTACCATTGATTATTATACCCCTATGCTAGTGTTCGTTTCATTTTTGTCTTAATGGTAATAGTACAGTCCTTTAAGTACCTGTAGCTCTTGAATTAATCACTTTAGACTCCATGTGATTAATTCAAGTTTGTTGGAACTGTTTCGTTGGGAGGAACACAAAAAGGCATTAATATACAGGGTGTTCCATTAAAAATTGAATCGGACGTCACGTGACCAAAAACAAATACCTCATTGGATAACGCAGTTCTGATATATTGCTTGTCTTAATCGTCATGGGACACCCTGTATATATCTACTCCCTATATTCCAAACCTATCAGAGATATTACAAAAAGACCCTGGACCCTTTGAACATACAAATAGCACATGAAAACAGCAACATTCTAAAACAACAGCTATATTCCAAACTTAAAAAAGTAAAACACCTAATAATAAAAAGACACATCTCGTACATCAAATGCCCTGCATAAACTGCGATAAAGTATACACAGGAAAACTACACAACACCTAGAAACCAGAATTAAATCACATAAATGCAGCAAAACCTGTTCCACCGCTCTTAACAAACATAGAACTAATACAAACCATACCTTTAATTTTAAAAACACAACTATAATCAGCTCAAAAAACAGCAAAAAACGCGAGTTCCAAGAAATAATATATACTAAAAGAGAGAAAATAATTAAATGCCAGAACTGAAATCTAAAACCTGTCTCCCATTTAAAAAAATAAAAACTAGCATTACTCACTTTTCCAAAAAAAAAACCCTTTTATCTTCAATCACTATTCAATGGTAACATGACAACAAAATTAATAAAGCTCCACTTCTTACATAATACTCAAAATTCAATAATTAACATCCATCCAATTTAAAAAAAAATAACACAATTTGCAACTAGTAATAATGAATTTCAGCCCCTTAAATTTTTAGTTTTTCCAATTTTTAAAACAAACACCTTCTACCCCAACCACTTGTCTAAGTTCTTTCTTTCTTTTATCCTTATGGCTTCTGCGCATTACCACAATTAACCAGCGCCGTATCGACGCCTTTCATATAAAACCCGACTTATAAGTGTTGACATCCTATACCTTGTTAGTGATACGTCTCTTGACATTCTACTACCTGCACCATTGATTGTACATTTCAAAATATCTCCGTTGATCTGAATATCCAGCAAACTTTAACATTTTCGAGATGAAGAAAAAGAAACAAAAAATGTTACATAGCCTATTGATTGACATTCGATGATATTTATAAGCCACGAAAATTATTACTCGAACTTTTGCCTAAGGTAAACAATAAAAATTTTCCAAATATTATTACAATATACTAATTAAGTTTTATTTATCTCTTATAGTTGAAAAAACTAGGCCAAAAGTAAACCTATGGACATTGGGGATGGATTTTACATTTTGTTTTTAAATAAAATTGCTGATGAAGTCTAGGTACCTAGGCGAAACGTCCTAGGAAAAGCAAGTTGCGTTTCATTACACATTTCAACCAAAGAAACAACCTGTAGGTAACAGAGACTGTACAAATATAATATTTTTTACCCGCACAACCAATATATTTATTTATTTTAGGACGACTCATTTTTTGTTCTGCAATCTTCAACTGACATCCTAATCACATGACATGCCGATTTTCCAATATTTAAAAACGGATTATAATATCAGTATTCATCTTTAAAGGGCAATGAAAAGTGTTCTGGGGTTTCCCAACCACCGTCCGAGATTCCATCCTACCTTGGCTCATTTTAACCACTCGTTACATATTCCGAAAGCTTTGGCTCACCTTGGGGTTAACTAACTAAGTCACGGTGATTCTACAATCTTAAAGAACACACTGTCTCGCTGTTGGTCAATCCAAAATGGGAAGCAGTTATACATTAGCGGCACAGTATCAAATGCTGTCTGCCTTATGAGTTTTAGATTTGACCACAGATTACAACGTGAAGGTAAGACAGTACTGTAGCTCATTATTCCAACAGGAAACCTTAGTAAGGATAATGGTATTGTATTGAGTGTCCGCCAATATTCATTCACATGACGAAGTTCGTTTGAAAAAAAGTAAATGCCCTTTCTTGGCATAGCTAGACGTGATTTATTCCAAATTAAGTTTTAGTTAAATATCCACTATTCTGATAAAAGCAACAAGTTGGACGAATGGTCAGTACAAAGTTTAGATTTCAGCATCTTTGGTTTTATTGATGGGTCAGTAAAGCGCTATGTATCTTGGTTTAGCGGCTCCTCGTTGCAGCTTTGCAGTGCCGAGATTAGAGGTAAAAATCGTATGAAGATTATTATAATATAGGTACTATAAAACAATAGAGGTACTCGTGCGCCTTCAAGATCAACGTATCGTGGGTGGACTGTAGATCTGGTAATTATAATGATTGCTGCATCCTTTTATTCCGAATCCCACATACATAAAAGGTGGAACTTGTCACGGAGAGACGTTTGATGTGATTTAGTTCTTTTTAATTTATATGTGAACCGTAATTTATTGTGCAGTATGGGTGGTAGTATCCGACAGCCTATAATAAATGGCATCGTGAGGCGT
The DNA here is from genome assembly GCA_951848785.1 of Callosobruchus maculatus. NCBI lineage: Eukaryota > Metazoa > Arthropoda > Insecta > Coleoptera > Chrysomelidae > Callosobruchus > Callosobruchus maculatus. The sequence goes on from CATOUR010000174.1 coordinate 1,503,822, forward strand.
AAGCCCCACTTTCTAACTCAACTGAGCACTGAAAACGTAGAAAAGAATAGAATGTAATTGGACTGGACTCTTCTAAATCGCTAGGTACTGTGCGTGAAAAAGGGGATAAGTCAAAATTTCACCAAAATGAGATTAAGTACCCGCGAAAATCCCCATGCAAGACTTTACTTCTGAGTAAAAGGGGATAAGTCAGAATGCACTGGAACATATTGAGATCAATAATATTGCACGAAGTTAAGTCAAAATTATGTATTCGCAAAAACGCGAAAAAGGGGCTATGTGAAGTTGTCTTCTTTTACACGGGATGGTCGTAGCTAATCGTAGCATAAACGGAGCTATATCGACCTGTCCCCTTTTCCACAGACAGTACGTAGCGTCACCGGTACTTTTTGTCTTTTTCTAGCACATTTCGCTTATACAGAGAATAACAATGATAGATTACCAGTGAATAGGACGTGAGGACGGTGATCGGTGAGCCGCTGTGTTAATATACTGTAGACTGCGCTATAGGGGCGGCTATAGGGCAAAATCTACTGATAAAGATAACACCAAAACTGACATGTACAATAAGATAATATGTTTTGATCTGCAGCAGTGCTTACCAGCTCCTAATTTACTGAATGGTGAGTCATTTTATAAAAGGTTTCTTAACTTTGCTGAGTTATCCCGTTCCACATTCACTAGCAGGAAAAAGAATATTTCTGGAGAAGACTTTCGATGGAGGCAAATACGGTGGCTTCGATTTGAAAAAAATACAAATTTAATGTTTTACAAAACATCTCTTGACGCATGTGAACCGTCTCAATGCATAAATTTACAAAAAAAGGGCTATCCTACCAGGACACCAATGGTACCACTACAGGCGTATACAAGACCGGTGCCGATCACAACAGAGAAAAGGAAGCATCTTATGGACCTTCTTCCATACAGTTCGGAGTCCTTGTCGGACTTCTATAGGCGTCTAATGACTAATAACGCAACTGATGTACTTTCTGATATGTCCTCAGATGATGATGAAGAAGAAGGAGTGTAGTTGTATTTAGGTTATTAAGCAATGTTAGAATTGAGCATTTTTGACCACTGTGTCCATATACAGTTTCAGGGATAAAACGAGATAAGTCAGGTTTAAGATTAGCTCAGTAGCGAAATGTTGTTGTAACCATTTTTCTATACAGGGTGGGCCAATAGTGCGTGGACGGAGGATTGTGGGCTTAATAAAAAATATTTCAAAAATCTGTCACTTGATTATGGTAGGGACCCTTGAGGGCCATGACGTGAAAATATTTTCACTCAAATGTTGACGTTTATACAGGGTGATTCATATCAAACTTACATTTTTTTAAATGAAACCCCCTACATATTATTGCATATTTGGATTCCTTGGTCAATTTTAGTGTAACTTTATGTATCACACATGAAACTTTAAACGAACCGTTTAGGCGCAAATCACCATTTTTGGTATAAGTAGGTATCAGAAAAAAATTGAATATCGCAGCGATTATGAAACATAGGAGGCCGTGACTTTGCGGTACAACTAAGCATGAAATGCGTCACCTTAGGTCAGACGGCTAAAATTAAATTCTTTTTGTACTTGAAGAAATCAGTAGATTAATTAAGGAAACTTCAATCACAGATAACTTGATTTTTTCAAATGGCAATGCCTATTTTGGTTTAAAAAATCGAATGTAAAATTTGATCACCTTTCTAACGATATAGCATTCTTGGTATCAATCTTTTTTGGTTTTCATTTTATTTCAAATTTTCAGTCAAATCGGTGTTTTTCAATTTTCCTGCGTGCAAGCAACCTAGCAGGCCATGAAAAATAAACAGAAGCTCGTTAATATGGAAGAAACCAACTAACTTAGTAGAAAGATGCAAACTAACTGGAGCAACGAGGCAAGATTATGAAAATTCCTTGCAACATATTAGCTCTAACCGGATACAACAGCCCCAAGATATCTAATGTAAATGAGTAGCTGGGCTATGACAGAAGTATTTGTTTTTCACAGCCTACTAGCTATCGAGGTCTACTAGAGCTTGACAACTTTCCAAAACGATTAAAAGTTTTGAAACAAAAGGAAAACTACCAGCGATTTTTGCTTACAGTCTAACATGTATAGAATTTCATATCTAACGGGATAAAAAGATTAGTCACTTCCGTTTAGTTAAGTCAAAAGTGAAATCTCCAACTGGAGCATTCTGAACATCTATTGAAATAATTGCTAGTATTTTTTAATTACGCTATGTTGTAATTGTGTTTATTTCATGTAGTTTTCTGCAAACTAAACTATGTTCCACAATTCAAACAGACTGCAATTCAAGTTTCATTTTCCGCGATTTTGCTAATAAGTAGAAGTACCTACTGAAGAATTTGAAGGGTTCCAGTCAGAGGTATCATTACTTTTGACTTACGGAAATGGATACTTTTTTATAGCATTAAATGTGGAAATTTATTCAGAAGACATAGATATTATACTGCCAGCAACAATCATTAGTAGTTTTCCATTGATTAAATATTTTTTTACTGACATTGGAAATTGACTAATAGCTAGTAGGCTGTGAAAAATGAGCGTTCTTGTTACCGCTACTGTTTCTGGTTAGAGCTAATATGTTGTAAGAAATTTTCATAATCTTGCCCCGTTGCTCTTGTTAGTTTGCATCTTTCTACTAAGTTAGTTGGTTTCTTCCATATTAACGAGCTTTTGTTTATTTTTCATGGCCTGCTAGGCTGCTTGCATGGAGGAAAATTGAAAAACACCGATTTGACTGAAAATTTGAAATAAAATGAAAACTTAAAAAGACTGGTATCGAGTATGCTATATCGTTAGAAAGGTAATGAAATATTACATTCGATTTTTTAAACCAAAATAGGCATTGCCATTTGAAAAAATCAAGTTATTTGTGGTTGAAGTTTCCTTAATTAATCTACTGATTTCTCCAAGTACAAAAGGAATTCAATTTTAGCCGTCTGACCTAAGGTGACGCATTTAATGCTTAGTTGTACCGCAAAGTCACGGCCTTCTAAGTTTTATAATCGCTGCGATATTCAATTTTCTTCTGATACCTACTTATACCAAAAATGGTGATTTGCGCCTAAACGATTCGTTTAAAGTTCTATGTGTGATACATAAAGTCACACTAAAATTGACCAAGAAATCCAAATATGCAATAATATATAGGGGGTTCCATTTGAAAAAATGTAAGTTTGATATGAATCACCCTGTATAAACGTCAAAATTTAAGTGAAAATATTTTTACATTATAGCCCTCAAAGGTCCCTACCATAATCAGGTGACAGATTTTTGAAATATTTTTTAGTAAGCCCACAATCCTCCGCCCACGCACTATTGGCCCACCCTGTATTTTTATGTGTGTATAAAAACTATATAAGTACCTAATTGGACCACCAAATTTGAAACATACCTACAATGCGCCCTACCACCCAATTCTATTTCTCAAATCGTCTAATTTTTTCATAAGACAGCTCTTTAGCAATATCCTAACAATTTATTAAGTACGTCATTACTTAGGATCGAATTTTGTGTGATAATGCCCTAACATGATTGAACACGTGAGAGGCAAACTCAGTTTGTCTTTTTGGAAGCTCTGAGCACGTCTAAATATTTTCTGGCTGAACTTGCAATTTATTTGCAAGTAAAAATACTTTCAAAAAATAGTGTTCAGGTTTCAGGCGTATTCTTACTTCCTACACCGACAGGTGAAGGGAGTATTGTAACTGCGAAAATTTTCGATTTTGAGACACTGCGGGCCGCAATTAGAAGAACACTAAAAGAAATCAAATATTCCTTAAACATCGTTTTTAGGCATTTTAGTGGTTCCTGAGCATTTTCTACTTTTTTGGGTGGGGGTGAAATTAGGGTGATTGAGGTGGGGCGTTGTAAAACTAAAAAAATTGTTGTATTTATAATTGGCTCTCCATTGACCTGTGAATGAAAGTCCTAGCGGAATAATACACTTTTTCTTCCCACACCGATAGGTGAGAGGAGTATTGTGATCGCGAAAATTTTCGAATTCCGATACGTTTTAAGATATATGCAAAACGAAAATTAGTATCATTCATTTCCGTCGGTCTATCTGTCTGTCTGTCGGTATGTCTGTACTATTTTTGCTAGCCTCGTAATCTCTAACCGCTACATGGATTGTGATAAAATTTGGGTAGCGATATGCTGTATTGTCAAGGGTAAACTCTGTTACCTGATACTTAAAACTGGCTTGACGTCTATTTGATAAGTATCAGCTGATGAAGAAGTGTATCTCAAATTTAATTTTTTACTAGCGGTGTTAATTGGCAGCCCTGCGATCAGTACCGTATTAGTAATATTCTCACTGCATCTTTCATTGGCAAAAAGGAATGACTATTTTTGTAAACAAAAAATTGCTCCAATATCCAGAAATTTACAGCAAAAATGGTTGGTTTAAAAAAATAGATTATTTTATTGATTTGTATAATGAAATGCTTATACTTTTTTATCAAAATGTTTCTAATTAAACCACCAATTATTTGGTACCTCAGTAGTGTTCAGTTCTAATAATTCAGGAAACCGAACCTGTGTAAACTTTCTGAAATAGCTCCATACATTTTTTACTATTTGTATAGCCGTTGCGTTGCCCTTCAACGTTATATTTTTCTCCCATTGCTGAAAAAAAGTGTTAGGAACTCAGTGCTTGTGTATGGTTAAGCTAAAAATGCTTTTATCTTCATTCTTACCTCATTTAAAGCATAATCATCATCATTCAGACCAGCTATACTGATATACTGATAGAAACGCCAGATTTTCTGAGAAAATGTAAATTAAACATAGACCTCAGAGCATAGATGGAAACGTCACCAAGTGAAAATTAGTCGTCATTAACAGTAATCTCACTCAGTACAGCCCTTTATTCCTCCAAAGCTTAAAATTGGTACGTCAAAGACTCAATCTTGGGTATTTTTAGTTATCACTAACCGAACAGCTGTTCGCTGTTGACGTGGCTGACAGTTTAAAGTATCGGGTAACAGAGTATAGTAATGCTTGTAATTTTAGAAATCGGTGCATGGGCAGCGGAGTAATTAGCATTAGCAGAAAACCAAAAAAAACTCAAATATTGCTCAAACTTGGTTTTTTTTGGCGTTTTGGGAGTTCCTAATCGCTTTCTATTTTATTTTTGAGTGGGAGTGCTTGAGGGGTGGAGGGTTGTAAAACTGAAAATTTTATTATATGAATAATAAGCTGATTATTAACCTGTGAAAGGAAGACCTAGCGGCATAACACACTTTTGTTTGCGGGCGAGCGGGCGATGATTTGATTGTAAGGGGATCTTAGATTATAACTTGACCCTATGCGAAAATAACAAACTGGTATTACGAAACGTGTGGGAAGTACTGAGTCAATCAACTTGACTTCATTTTACATTTAAATACACACCGTCAGTGTAGCTGTTAATCAGTCTCCTGGATCTCTTATTCTCCTAAATGCGAGATACATAAGTTTCTAAGAAAACCAGAGCCTAACTAATGTAGCAGTGTATAGATGCCTTTAGACGGTAAAGACCTTTAAATTAATGGAAATCAAGAAGTTGTTCGTAACCCCGCTAACTACAAATTACATGACACCGTCCATGAAGACTGCAATTCTAACAGTGTGTAACAAAGTCCATTATGTTTTATGAAGCCCGATCTACAGTCTGACCGCTGACGCTAAAAATGAAGAGGTAGTAATGATTACTTGACACGGCTAGATAAACAGCGTCGCCTAACAACGCAACAAATAATCATGACAGTTGGCATGGAACAAATGTCAATATCTAACAAGTAACAAGCTCGCGTCGACTTCCAGTTCTTTATCATTCCTGCATCCTATCTGGCCGCCATTGCATTTTTACAACTGTCGCCCGTTGTAAAATTCTTCGGTGTTATCTGTGAACGGTAAATCTCAACACGAATATCATTAAAATACATACAGTCACAGTCTGACTCTCAGCCGGCCGTTGCAATATATAAGTTAGTAAATTAAATCGGAGACATGAGCAGATAAGAGTGCTTAGCGGGGAAACAATTGAACGCTGCTCGGCCTCGCGGCGCGCCAATGATAACGAAACCAGTGGTGGGTTGTGCTTATGTAAATAATATACTCAGTGACATTAGAAGAGCTACACCCAGTACGGATAATTCCTTGAACTTGATTTTGTGAGGAGATATACTGTGTCCCAGCGATATAACAGTTGTTAAGTGAGAAGTTATGCATAAGACTTGTCAAAAAAACCATAATAATAGGAGTATACTTTACTTATCTGTTTATTCTTTTGTAACTGCATTACAAATTTTGAACCCTTGTAGGCATTTTTTTCCACTTTGTAAACAAATGTTAGGTACATAGATTCATATGTATGGGCTTGGAACAAGAAAAGCCATATTTCGTCTTAAAACATTAGCACACAGAACTGCCAAGACCTAAGAGAGCATGTCTTCATGTGCTTCAGCGATTCTAAGGCAGCATTTGACAATCCTTTTTTTATGGTCAGCCTCCCGCAAAGGCTAAAAGCCTATGACGCTGTAGAAGCGCTGCGAGATGACAAGTGTCGGTGCGCGTTAGATTTGAAACGCTGCAGGTTGTAGCCGTCGGGAAACAAATTACCCGGTAGCTCTTTCCACAGCGTCGAAGTTCTCCAACAGAAGGATTACGGGAGGAGACTGATTCGGGGAGTAGGGACATCGACCTAGTAAGGATGTGCTCGCAGAGACTCTCTAGTGTTGCTCATTAGGACACCTTTTGGTGTTATTATCTGGGAGAGCTCACTCAAACATCTTCTGTGATAGAATCTGTAAAACAGGGATAGGTTAGCCACCCTTCTTCAATGTTCCAGGCTGTGGAGGTCCAGAAGCTTTAGAGAGTGCTTCGGAACGCATCCCCGCACATGGGAGCAATACTCCAGAGATGGTCGGATCTGTGCCTTGTAGAGCAGCAGTAGTTGCTCTGGTGTACCTATATATCTTGCTACAGTGGAACAAAACTCCAAGCTTCTGGGATGCCGTTTTAGCAATACTGACGACGTGGTCGTGCCAGGACATGTTATTGTTGATGTTGATCCCCAAACGCTTGACAGAAGGTGACTCGACTACGGGGTGACCCTCCATTTCCACAGCTGGTAAGCCATCGTGAGACTTCTTTGTAAGTGTTGTTGCTTGAGTTTTTTGTACGTTGAACTGACTTTGTTTGCTAATCCCCACTCGACAATTGTTTTGATATCTGCGTTGGTCTGTGAGGCATGCTGCTGCATGTGAGTAACTTTTATAATCTTGTCCCTTTAATCTAGTTGGTGCGTATTTTTCAGCTAAGTTAGTTGTTTTCTTCTATCTGAACAGGCTTTTGTTTATATTTCATGGCCTGCTACGTTGCATATAGGTAGGCAAATTGAAAACGCCGACTTGTTTGAAAATTTAAAATTAAATGAAAACTACCAAAGATCGACATTCACAACCTTATATCATTAGAAAGGTTATCAAATTCTACGTTTAACAGTATAAAAAAATCAGGCATTCCCATTTGAAAAAAATCAGGTTATCGCTGATCGAAGTTTCCTTAATTCATCGACCGATTTCTCCAAGCATACGTAATTTAAATTTGACAGTCTCATCAAAGCTGGCGCATTTTATGCTTAGTAATACGGCAAAGTCACAGCCCTTCAAATTTTATAATCTCTGCGATATTCAATTTTTTCCTTATATCTACTTATACCGAAAATGGTGGTTTAAACCTAAACGGTTTGCTTTAAGTCCCATGTATGATACATGAAGTTACAATACATTTCGTGCTTCTGGGACACCCTGTATAACATGAAAATATTTTTAAAATGTACCCTTTATGGGTCTCTATCCATCTCAAATTATTATTTTCTTTTTTATCAAATACTTTAGCCATAATGCTCCGTGTCAAATAACGTGAATAACGCGGTATATCATTCGAAGTTATAATATAACCCTGTATATTTCCTTGTTTCCTCAGCATACTTGACTTACGTTATCTCGATAATTCAGGGTGTTGACTCCATCAAATACTATTATGGCCTTATATTTTAATTGTTTGTTATAAGCAAATAAAATTCAATAGCACTTCCTCAAAATAAATAAATTTCAGTACACAGATAGAAGGTATTTTTAAAATTTGCTGAAAAATCGAAATATCTCAGAAAATGGTCAATGTAAGTATATCGAATTCTATACAAATATGAAAAAGCATATTGGAAGCAATTTTTTGGTATAATAATATATGGGGGCTATATTTAAAATAAAAGAGGATATCTAGATTTTGCGTTCTACCTCATCCTGTATATGAATATTCGTCTTACAGTGTAAAAAAATTATTTTTGATTCATTAATTTTCAATATACAGTACGTTCATTTGGCAGCGATTTGGATATAAAAATGGTCATAACTTTTGAAATACTCTGTATAACGTTAGAATACCTTAAATTTTAAGAACGGAAATCATTAGTAGAATCTGAATATGGAATAAAGTATAGGGTGTCTCGTTTAAAAAAAAATATGTTTGCATCAGCACGTAGTTATGGATCACCCTGTGTAAATAAAAATATTTTCTGAGCAAGGAGCATATTCTTGGCTACAACCTTTATATACAACTTTTTTCGCTATCTTTTGCAGTAGTGGAGTTATCGACCGATCCAATACTAAAAACTCACCCTGTTGTGTTATACAGGGTGCCCCACGACGATTAAGACAAGCAATATATCGGAACTGGGTAATAGTAGCGAACTATAATTTTGGGCGTTTAAATTAGAGCAAATATAGTATCTTTCCTTGTTATTGTGTCACCCAATGAGGTATTTGTTTTTGGTCACGTGACGTCCGATTCAAAATTTTTAATGAGACACCCTGTATATTTGTGACTTTTTGTATTCCTCCCGCTAAAACAATTCCAACAAACTACTTGGGGTCTATAGTGATTAATTCAAGAGCTACATGTACTTAAAGGACTGTACCACTACTTTAGACCCCAGGTGTGCTAGTTGAATTGTTTTGTCGGGAGGAACACAAAAAGTCACAAATATGTAGGGTGTCCCATTAAAAATTTTGAATCGGACGTCACGTGACCAAAAACAAATACCTCATTGGGTGACACAATAATAAGAAAAGAGACTATATTTGCTCTAATTTAAACCTCCAAAGTTTTAATCCGCTACTACTGCCCAGTTCCGATATATTGCTTGTCTTAATCGTCGTGGCACACCCTGTATGTGTTATACGCCTGACTCGGATTTCCCTCTTTGATGTTCCGTGTATTTTCACCTTTTCCTTCATTGCGGCCATACAGATATTCCCTCGATTTTTCGTAGCTGTATACACATGTTTCTACACTAGTATTTGGGTTTGTAATGTTTAAATGACTTTCATGTCCGCCAATGTCATAGCCTCGCAACCTGGTCGTATAGCAAAGAATAAGAAGAAGAAGAAAAGTTTGCCGTAGCTCACCCACACGACCTCGACTCCATTAAATCGTTGTTATAGGTTCGTTTAATTTATCAACATCCAGTTATCTGTATCGCAGGCGTCAGGCCAGTACGAGTGCCGACTGCCATCTAGCCCATAAATAAGACACCTTCATCTTCTCCTCGCTGGCTGTGGTGTTGGTTGGTAACTACTGAGGCTTCCAACGCCTCTACTCTGTAAATTATTTACTTACTGGATTTTATTTTCGCGAAACAAAAAAATTACGTTGTGGAGCTTGATTCAGTACCTTCCAGACATTCTTATTTTGCATAGCAAGTCGTTTTCCACATAAAAACGCAGAGTATTTCTTCTTCTTCTTCGTGTGCACTGTGCAATTCCGCGCGTCGGCGATCCCTCGTATTATTCTCACATCATATGTAGGGTGCCATTTTCTGCCTGTCTGAATATTGTGGCGGCATCTCTTATTCCGCACCAATCTCTTATACTTAGAAGCCAAGAGTGCTGTTTCCTCCCCGGACCTCGTCGGCCTTCTATCTTACCTTGCAGTATCAATTTGGGTATCGAGTATCTGGCACCTCTAAGGATATGACCAAGGTAAGATATTTTTCGATGTTTGACAATGTCAAGAAGTTCTCTATTTACGCCAGCGATTCTCAGTACTTCTTCGTTGGTTTTATGTGCAGTCCAGGAATGCGGAGGAGTTTCCAGGGTGTCCACATTTCCAGTGCTTCTATGCGGTTCAATGTTCGTACTTTAAGAGACCACGTTTCTGCTCTGTAAAGTAATATGCGCCAATCATAGCGCTTCAGTACCCGAAGCTGCAGAGCCAACGAAAGATTTCGCGCTAGAAGAAAGTTCTTTAGTTTAAAGAATGTAGTTTTCGCATATCCAACCCGTGCTCCTACTTCTTCATCGCAGTCCCATTTACTGTTCAGTGTAGAGCAGAGCAGAGTATTTGCGTCTATTAAAACGCTGGTTCATATTTTGACCGCTTGCTCAGAGAGGCAACTCAGATTCATAAACATATAAACAGCTTCAACAACAGAGGAGCATGCAAGCTCAACAGGATATGGATACCCGCTCTAAGAAACACAAGGATTCTAAGATGTGGGTTAGAGATACAGAGATGGGCACTGCCTACTCATGGCCCCTAACACGACTTTTCGCAGGTTGTTTCAACGTCTTCGCATATATGTTTCGGCACGGTATCCCAGATAAAAATTTCCGCCCACCTTATCTCAGAAATAACAAAGGTATACAAATTTCGAGGGGAAACTCTTCCACCGAATACGTCATCATTGTGCCATCAACCTGTAACGGTTCACCCATTTCCAAAATTATTTTTATAACTATTTACTTGGCTACCATACACAAATAGTTTACAACTTCCATTTTTAGCAACTACTTCCTCATTATACTAGTCACATTTTTATAACTGTTTTACTTCTCACCTCTACCTTTTCCCATCTCTATTTCTTTCAGCTGGAAATATTATTAATTATACAAACTGCGCAAGTGCGCACAAATTTTGGGAAAATCTAATGAGTGGGGGTATGCTCTCGCTCTCCACCAAGGTTATCTTTTATTTCGAAACACGTACATTTTCCCTTTTTCACTTCTGAACTCAACCAGTTAATACCTAATATAGTTATGTCTCCCTAAGACAGTCTTTTGTGTCCTTGCTATTATGTGGTAACCAAGGTAAGGGACTCATATTCCCAATTCAAAATCATAATGATTGGATTGCTATGGTTTCGCATATTTTTATTGCTTCTGCTTTTTATTTTACAGCTATGTGTAGGAATGTGATTTTTCCGATTTATACCTTTTTTTCCATGAACATGGCGAACATTTTAATCTTTAAGTATCAAGTCAATCATGCACTGTATATTTATTATTTATTTAACAAAAGAGTCGCTGAACATTATTCTTTGTTTCTAGCCATATATTTTTGTGTTAAAATGCCTTATTTTGTGTGTATTTTATGTTTCATATTTTTTTTTTATAACATTCCTTACGTAAAAATACCTAGCAGTCAGATTTGCTAATTAAGAACGCAATGAAAAGATCTGTTGGACATTTTTGTAATTTTGTTTTATCAGGCGTGAGGAAAAAGTTTGTAAATTTTTGAACATACTTTATGAATTTTTTTTATTTATCTCTATATATATGAAAAGATCCGGTAGGACTGAAAATACAAAACATTTAAGAATCATTTTTTTTAACTATTGTTCTATCTATTCGCTCTTGTATACATGAAAGTTATCTGCTTTTTAGCTTTTTAAATATGCCCATGCTACTTCATAGATTTGTTTCTGAAGTATGTGAACGCAATTTTTCAAAATGTAAGAACGCATGAAGATCCATACTTCAGAAACAGATCGTGAAGTCCTGTGGAGTTCTCTACAAGGTGCTAATACCAGTTATAGCTCATTCACAGGAAAACCACCTTTTTTTTGGGGGGTGCCACCATCAAGACCACCTTTTCTTTGGAGGGGCTCTGCACCTTTTTCGGGGTGCCACCATCATGAACACTTTTTCGGAGTGACACCATCAGAACTCCTTCTGAAGAAGCCAGCCTTCTTTGGGGTGCCAACAGCAGCATGTAACACTTTCTTTGGAGCACCACCTTCTCTTCGGAAGGGCACCACGAGAACTACTCCCTGGACTTCCCTCCGAAGTTAAGTTCTTGTTTTTAAAAAAATCAGATAGAATACAAATGTACTGCATTCATATAAATGAAATAAATCTTTATTAAACCATTGTTGTCATGTTTCCATTTCTTGGCGGCTAGCTAGACTCACGCACACACGCACGCACCCACAGCCCTTGTTTCATGTAATCTGATTGAGCTGCTGGGTGCTATGAGCAATATGCTGGTTGGCGGCTCAGCACCAATCAGTGCTTTTATTGTTATAAACCTTCTCGCCCCTAGCAGCCTCTACTTCAAAATCTTAAATGAGACCACCATACTTGTTATGCATGGTTTTGAAGGAAATTCGTTGACAAATACAGCAGTGTAATCGGATTGAAGATTGATCCACTATTATGGAAGTTAATAAAAAATATGGTGATTATCAATTAGGGATTCATCAAGCCAAGTAGCTTGAGTTTTTTCTTAAATACTTGACTTGACTATCACAAATATGGTGGTCTCATTTAAGATATTGAAGTAGGGGTTGCTGGGGGTGAAGGGGTTGATGAAACAATAACGACATACTCGGTGGAAAAGTTCCCCCTCCATATCAGACTTGACGTGTCACGGCGATTTTTATTTTTTATCATTTCAGAAATAAGGTGGGTGGCAAATTTTAGCTGGAACACACTGTATACATGTCTGAGCGAATTAAGAAGTATGATATATCAATGGCGTCATGCTTAGGTTGTTCATTTGCGGTTATAATTCTAAACTACAATATATAAAATCTATCAATTGATTATCACTGTATGTGATTTTTTTCTTCTTCTGTGGAATTGATTGTACTTTTATTGGGATCGTAATGTCAGACCAGTTTATGCATTTGGCTGGACTTGTATTAGAACTGATGTCAATAAGCTTTTCATATATAGTGATTGGCTTTAGAGATTTTGAGAAATTCTCAATTTCATGAGCAAAATCTGAGCTGTGACCGAAGAAATCAAGCAAAAGAGCCGCATCTGGCTAAGAAAAATATGTTTTCTCATCAAGACAATACACTGGCTCACGAATTCGTGATTTAACTGGCCAGAATTTATGAATTAGAGTTTAAATTGCTGCCGCATCCACCAAATTTGTCAGATTTAGTCCTCTTGCATCATTTGCTGTACCCAAACTTGAAAAAACGGATCAGTGGTCAAATTTTCCAACGATAAAGAAGTGACGTCGGCGTCGGCAGTTAATTACTATTTTGAGGAGCAAGACACTTCTTATTATGAAAAGGGTATCCAACTTATTGAAAATGAAATATATCCCTTCAAAAATGTTTACTTCTGGGACGACGTTGTAAATACGAGCATATAGGGTGCTTCCTAAGTAGAGACTTTTCTTCATAGGGCATAATAGTAAGGACTGATTTTTTCTAGTAACGTATAGACGAAATGCTTAGGGATATCAAGATATTGATAATGAAATTGCCATTCGTAATTCCGTTCCTGTCTGATTAGATCAAAACAGCCACGCGTTTGACGTCTCTCGATTTGTTGACATCCTACATCGGACTTCGAACAAAAATTGTGCAACCGTTGTACGTATAATAAACTGGTGGACATGATTTTAGTGTACGGTGAATGTGGTCAAAATGCCTTTCAGACTTCGCGAGTCTATGCTGAACGTTTCCCCGACCTTATTCACCCTGCATCCCGTCGATTTGTATATCTTGTGCAAAGAGCTAGAGACACAAAATGCTCATGTATCCGCATCATGGTGGAAGACCTAGAGACCCAGATAATCTCGAATGGTCAAAACTGAAGAAGAAATACTTGCAGAGCGAACTGCGAACCGTATCTATAAGACATATGTGACAGGATTGCCTTAAAACTCCGCAATGAACGAATAGTAAGTATTTTCTTACCATTTTTTTTTCAGTTTTTCTGCCGCTGATTTGCCGTACATTAGCAATAGCAGTTGGTTTTGAAGAGGAAGGTGCCAACTTTGAAAATACCTTGTATGGGTGCACTGTGTGATTCATAACAGTAGAGGATCCAAGCAAACCGTACTAAAACACACTGATGAGGCTTGAGCCGTGGTGCGGCGCTACGCTGAACAAGTCAAAATAAACAAAGTTGGCGCCGTCAAACAATATTTGATATCCACTCGCTGCTGGATTATTGCCATGGCGGCAGCCATTAGCAAGGAATGTCGAATGCCGAAGCGACTACAGCGACTGCGGCTAAGAAGAAATTAACGAGCCGCAGCGATTACTGTTTTTCCTTTATTTACACTATGTTGCGGCGAGTACTTGCAAAAACTGTTGACATGTGGCGAAAGCCGCAGACTGGAAGGTGGCGGGTGTGTCATGCCCGCAGTTTAAGAAGGTTCAAATTCCCGTGTAAATAATCTCCTGGTATTCCTTGGATTGCCGCTTCTATCAAAAATGATTTAAGCCTAGACAACAGATTCTCACTAACCGTCCCCAACAGAGAAGATTGGAGGAGAGGCGAGATTGAACTCCAGCCCCACAGCTTGGTATGGTTCACTGACGGATCACGCTTTAAGAAGTGGGGGTCTAACAGAGAGGGCTTCTGCTGGGAAGATGAAGGAATGTATAGAAGCTTTTATTTTCTTTCAGGCATAGATATTTTCGATATTGTAGAAGTCGAACAATGCACTTACTATCAAAACTTTATTATCGACTTTAGTTTCGCAGGTAACGGGAAGGCGGATCACCTATAACTAGAATAGGGGCTCTCACAGGCCAATGTCGGCTGAGCAGATATGTATTACTCATGAAAGTCTCTAGACGTTATGAATAGCAAGAAAATTAGGGTGGTTCCCACTTAAGTTGCCTGATTTTTAGCATACAGTGCTCAGAATATAAAAACTGACATTCGTAGCACACTAAGCTCGAACATAACCAGTGTCTCGACACGTGATTGAATAAAGGCGCCAAGACACGGACGGCACGTATAATAGACCGAGAGCGCTCCTATTGGTCAATCACACGTCAATCGACTTTGAAAATGACCGTTCTTGGTTATGCGGGATGATAATTGAAAAACTCTTAAGAAATAACATTTTGTAATGAGTGATAAGCAAATTACTCTCAAAAAATTAGTTTTTGATATACTACTTAGAAAAAACTGTTAAGAACTGTTTGCGGAAACTGAAAATTCCTATTAGGTGCAGGCTTCAGTTGCGGCCTCAACAATTTCTGGTGGGGTTTTCGTGTGGCTTTTTTATTTCAAATTTTGTGCGCCCCCCGCCCCTTACAGAAATTCAGGAACCGCCACTGATGAAAATTAATTTTACTTCCTTATCAGATGTGCTGCGTATCGCAATCTTAGGTCCCATATATTTGGCACAACGCAGTTTGAAGAACAATAGTTATATTCATCAGACTAGTCGAACTCTTTTTTTTTGGTTTCATAAGGTCGGCAAAAGGCCTACATTTTTAGCTTAGCCTCCCTACTACCACTACTGTTACTACTTTCAGAGCAAAAATTTGCGGATGTTCGAATTGTTCTAGGCATTATCGGTATCAAACATTTCCAGGTCAATAGAAAGTAATTTATCCATTGAAAACGTCCCAGGGCTCTTAATAATTACGATTAATATTCTCAAAAACCAACAATGCCATTGATGATAACAAGACGATGAAAAACTTAAGAATCCATATTATCTATAAACGAAAATAAGCTATACGACAGTTACTCACGAATGCTCCTAATACGTATTGAAAGTGTGGTTCCTTTGCAGTTCTAGAACAGTTTACCCAGTAAACTGACGAACAAAGATAATTATTACTCTTACTTTCTCTACACCTTTTTAGTTACTCTAAGGCTTATAGTGCAACCTCTATCAAAGATGATGCGACAGGGTTCCATCCTCAGTTTTCTTGCTTTCTCTCAAGCCAGAACAGTCGAAGATAAGGTGCTTAACTGTATCCTGTGCCTCACAGCAGTTTCTGCATAAAGGATTGCGCCACATCGATTTCCAAGATAATGTTTCCTTGTTGGTCTTCGTCAGTGTCTTTAGAGTATAATGGGAGTCCCACACATTTTTTGAAGTATAGTGGTTACTTGTCCAGGCCATCAGAGCCACCCGGCTGTCTCTTTACGCTTAGTTGCGACCCTGAAATGTGTAGTGTCACAAATCATAACCGTGTCTGGCTAAGTAAGAAAAAAATAAATATATTTCCAATTTAACTCTTATGAAGATGGTTTCAAGTTTAAGGACAACAATTTACTTAGAATTTTTTTGGCAGCCATTAATAGTGAACGGTTTTAGTTAAAATCTGTGAAAATGAAGAAAATAGATCATCGCAATGTAACACAATACTTTTATTTGAAAATCCTGGGTGAGCCTTCGTCAACATTAATAGCAGAATTCAAACAATAACGTCGAGCTATACAGAAGAGCATCGCAGTAGATGCCCTAATAAGCTAACGACGTAATGGTGAAGTGAGTTCGGAATTGAATGATCGTTGACTGAAAGTGTGCAATCTGGCATAGTATACCTAGCTATGCCTACATTGTAGCATTTATATGAGTGCATTACATCATATATTATCTGAAAATTTTGACATCGGAAGACTATGTGCAAAATAGGTGTCGCGTTTGCTCACACTCGAGCAAAAGCGGTGTTGTCCTGACTTTCAGTTGAGTCTTCTGTGTACTTTCACAGAAAACAAAGTAGAATTTTTGTGCCGTTTCATACATAGATGAAAATTGGGTTCATCGCTTCACATCCAAAAAAAACTTAAAAAGGGAGGACCGGCTTTAAAGAAGGCAAAAACGGTTCCTTTATCTTCTCTTTATTCTCCTTTTCATAGGATATATTTTAATACATTTTTATAACGACGTTATTATCTTTAATATCTATACCCGATGCACAGTGCTTCAGCACTCCTGTGGGGTTAATTTTGATGTTTATTGCCCAAATGGTTTCAACCATTGGTCATTCTTATACATGGATGTCGGGTCTCCCACACACCAAGCTGCTGCTCTATTACCCAGTGACTTCTCCTCACACCGTGAGGTGAGCAATCACTGGGCTCATGAATCGTGCGCCCTAAGTAGACGAAGAGACCCAAGGATGACTGGCTTCTGCATGCTGCGCCGCCACACGGCATATCGGCATTGGGCGTAGTGTAGAAAGCAGCATATTCCTTATTCCACCTAGGATTCCAATGACCATAACCAGCAGACTTACAATGTAGACTGGCCAGAGCCCGTGAATTCTCCTCTCCTGGTATTTGCCCCGGTGCCGAAAACTCGAACGAACGAACATCATCTTCTGTTGGTGGTCGAGGAAGACTATGTCGGGCTTGTTTGCCTGTACAAGCTCGAGCATGAGGAACGCGCAATTCCAGTAGTTCCGGAAATTCTCGTTTTCCACAATGGACTCTCTATCCCTTGGAGCATATAGCCAGCGCCGATGTCTCATCTATACCGTATGAGTGCATAAATGATACTAGAGCAATCGTTAAGCCGCGTTGTGCCGATGGACACAAAAAAGTTGTACTTACATATATTGAAATGACCACTACGTGAAAAACATTATTATCGAGATCATTATTATCATTATTATTATTATCATCTGCATTTGCATGGCTTCCTGTACGTTGAAAAATGTTTGAGCAAACGAATGATGCAAAAGCAGCCGCATTTGGCTAAGAAGGAAATGTGGTTTCATGAAGGCAATGGACCAGCTCACACATCCCTTATTTCAGTAGGCAACATTCCTCTATGCATCATTGGCGCTAGATTTAGGGTCCTTGGGAGTATGCTCTGTTCCCATATCTGAATAAAAGGGTGGCTGAGATTTTCCAACGACGAAGAAGTGATGTAGGCAGTTAATGACTACGAGACGGATCTTATTACAGACAGGGTATCGCGGCTGAGAAAAATGTATAAAAGTGAAAGAAATTATGTTGAAGGATAAATATTTTTTCTGCGACTCCCTCCTAATACGCTGGGATTGAATGAAGATGACTATTATTGTTAGCCCCTCTACGTTTAATTTTATTACCCTGAGATTTATAGTTCCACAAATATAATAATCTTGTCCGGCTAGGTAAGAGAGAAATAAATATCTTTGCAATTTAACTGTTACATCTCCATGGAAGGCGGACTTGGAACGAGAAAAAAAAGACAATCTATAAAACAAGCATTAATCGTTGTAATACCCTTATACCCAGATTCCCGTCCATATAATAAAAAGTGACAGTCTCGTTGGGAGTCTATAATGTAAACATAAACCGGTGTGTAGTAGGTGTCATATAAATAAAGCGGTCTTATAAGCTTCCCAGAAAATATCGCTTAATAAGATACCGTTAACCTGAAATTATTATTCGCTTACATTTTTAATTTACAAGAGCCGCTCGAAACATGATCCGGAATTTGTATTCATATACAGGGCGTTCTTCAGCACCAGAAACATGAAATACAAGAGAAATTAGCATTCTAGATACCTAAAGGATGGAGCGAAGGATAGGCTTACTTGAGACGAACGTGATTTGCTTACGGTTATTTTACATTGGTTCAGAAATGTTTGTTATGTGCCCATTTTCGACCGATTACTGGAATACTAATAGATAATAGCACCAAAAGCCGTCCGAACGAGGAATGCTATTAGAGAAGCTCTGCGAGCTCATCCTTACCAGGTCGAGGTCCCTACTCCCCAAACCAGTCTCCTCCAGCATTCCTTCTTTTGGAGAACTTCGACGCAGCCGTTGTCGCTGCCGGGGAATTTGTTTCCCGATGGATACAACCTGCAGCGTTTCAAATCTAACGTGCTCCAACACCTTCTCGCCGCGCTTCTACAGCACCATAGGCTTTCTGCCTTTGCGGGAGGCTGGCCATAAAAAAGCACCAGTTACTTGGATAAACTACATTAGTTTTGATTTCTTGATCATTATAAATATAAGAAGACTTTGGAAAAATTCAAAACTGTAGTGAATAAAAATATAATGTAACTTTAACCGTTTCTTGACCAACCACTTCCTCATTACAACAAGAATTAGCAGTCTTCTACCAGGGGTAACGAGAGTAAGCTCAATATTCCAAATGATGTTGCTCCATTTGTGCGCCAGTAGAGAGTAGATCATTCATTCATTATTTATTTTTCTTTATTATTTTGTGTGCATATATTCTATTATTTTCGCTTTCAGTCCCACTTAATTTTTCCCGGATTTAGAATACTTCCTTAACCATGCACAATTTTAATAATAGTAATGTACCGGTCGACCTATATTTGTTTTTTTTAATGTCTTGTCCCTCGGGTGTAAAATCGTTAAACTATATGCTACATGGAACTAATGGTCATAGAACCAGCCGTCATCATACTATAATCCTAAATAAATCGTATTAGCTCATGAAGATATGACCTATTCCGTCACAAAAACATATAAGCGTCTTTCTTTTAGTATCGTAAGACCCCAGCAGAAACAGAAGACTCAGTCTTCTCATTATTGTTTGTATAAAAATGTATAAAACTCTAATACAAACAAAACACCATACATAAATCTAAACTTCAAAGTTATAAAAATCGGCTGCAGAAGCGCAAAACCAATTTTTTGCAAATTATATCAAATATACGTAATGCAAAAAACCTTGTACTTTCTCAGCTTTCCTTTATCTATACGCAGGGTGAGTCGGGAGGAGCGCATCAAACTTTAGGAGTGTGTTATACGCATGAAAATAATGTGAAAAACTCACACGTTCTCATCCGATTCTCATTTGTCTTCAAGTCATAGCATAACTGAAAATGTTTATCTGTCATTCCACTTGTATCTGAATTTTTTCATAATCAAAGTATGCCATGTTGGAGGCTCAAGGTATTTGAACACACGACGACGTGACATGTCGGTTTTTATTTCGAGGGGAACTCTTCCACCGAGTACGTCATTATTGTGACATTAACCCCTCACCCCAGTAACCCCTACTTCGGCATCTTAAATGAGACTACCATACTTGTGATACATCGTTTTTAAGAGAATTCATTGAAATACAGCTATGTGATCTGATGTACTACGCTTACACGTCCGGCTTGAAACGGTTTACCGTAAAACGCTTTAGATAAGACCCATGTAAAAACGCTGGCTAAAACGACTTAAGGTGCTGAAACGGTTTAACACAAAGCATTTTAAGAATGAAGTTTAACTTGGCTTAAACCGGTTTTACATGCCGTATAAACAGAGAAAATGATTTAACTTGTTTTAGATGCAGTGGTGCCAAAGATCAATTACAAATTCAAAATCCCTTTTGCAACATTCAAGGTTGATGGCTGTGACAGCTAACCTTATTTTTAACGTCGAAAAGTGAGGTTATTTTGTATGAAGGTTTACGCATTTTCAGTTTGACATTGCTGATCCAAAAAGTCATAGGTTGGAAGCACTATGAGTTGTTTCAATAGGGTGATTTAGATCGGTTTAGCAAAATTAACATGTAAATCCTTAAAGTAATGAGAGTTTACTTGAAAGGTTTCAAAATAAAAACGTTTTAAGGAGACGTGTAAACGTAGTAATTGAAGATTAATTTGCTATTATGGAATTAAATAAAAAAAAATGGTGATTAGTATTATTAGTATTATTTCCGCTGCCTAAAATATTATTGTAATAAAGGTTCCAAATGGGAGCCATTTTGTTCCATACACATGTACAGACGATATGAAAAATGTCTTCGACTGTTTTTTATGGGGACAGCTGATATCCAAAATTTATATTACGGAGCCCGGTCCTATGGACGGTCTCCACATTGCATCCGGAGATGTTGAGCAAGATATTTTTAATGTCGCCTGAGGTACGTCTGTATGGAACGAAATGGTTCACATTTGGAACCTTTCTTAGGATAATATTCCAGGTAATGAAAATAATACTTAATTGATAATCACCATATTTTTTATTAACTTGCCTTCAGAACGATGTATCACAAGTAAGGTGGTCTCATTTAAGATTTTGAAGTAGAGGTTGCTGGGAGTGAGGCGGCTGATCACACAAAGATGATGTATTCGGTGGAAGAGTTCTTCCTCGAAATAAAAATCGACGTGTCACAGTGATTTTTAATTTTTTGTTATCATTTCAGAGATAAGGTTGGTGGCATATTTTAGGTGGGTCACAGTGTATAATTATTTATGGGAAGTAAAAACGTTCTCCGACGTTTCTCAATTTTATCATAATGAGCCCTATTGTTTTCGCTTTTACTATTACAATCACTGTGCCTCTCAATAAATGCGTAATCATAATAAGATGAATTTCAATACCTAATGCAGAACAAATTCACAGTATACAATAATTGTAGTGAATGTTATAGATATTGTAACAAGTTGATTTGCGAGAATTGACAATGAGCCAATTATGCAAATATAAGCTAACACCATGCTCATTATCATGATTCTAAGCATAATTCTAATTATCTCATAAAAAAAATGCCTAGAATTTGCCCGATGACGTTCCTTCCTATTACTTATCAGCCCCTAGGCTTTTACACCCAGTATTTTCTGTTAATAGTCGCTCGTGTGGCTAGTTATAGTGGAAAATTTATATTATGGGCTGCAGGGCACTTTTTGTCGGCAAATTCTGCCTCTTCATCTACATCACGCAATGCTTTACACAACCGCATTTCAATATGCGGTTTCGTTTTAATGTTTCCGGAAAATGCAAGAAATCGCCAATAAAGAACAGTTTGTCAAACCAATGAATATTGAAGCCTCACAAAATGACTTAAATGGCCTAGAAAATTTACCGACTAATTAAAAGTTGGGCTAAAAATTTCGTAGGCTAACATAAAAAGCATGATGCTTTTGATAAAATTCGATTTTACAGTTCAATATCCCAAGGAGCATTTATCTGAGCTCGAACTAAATGTGGTCGTGAAGCGACGTCAAATTTAGTGAGAATTCAAGACGTTACTTGTACTGTCGACATATTTTTTGGCCGTTTTATGATGTCTACATATCGAAAATCTACGTCACTCATTTCCGTCGGTCTGTTTGTCTGCTGCATGGATTGTAATGAAATTCAGGTAGTGATATGTTGTGGGGTCGCAGAAAGTAATGCTGGTATAATTTTGAAAATTGTTATATGGGTGACGGAGTAATTAAAAGTAAAAGAAAATTAAATATTCCTAATTGAATCTAAATCCCTTTCTATACCTACAAAGAAATCGAGCGCGTTTCTGCTACCGGCGTGACCACACGTGACGCAGCTATCATCCAATGTGAAACTTAACTATAAAGGACGTAAAATTGTATCTACAAGTATTGCTTTATAGTTCCGTATTGTATATCGGCGAAATTGTTGAATTGATTTCCATGAAATTAACACAGTATTACTACAGTACTACAGAGGATGGAAAACGCGTTTGATTTTCAGAAATCGTGTCAGCGACACAGCAATAAACAAAAGACAAAATAAGTAAAAACAGCCCACGACGGCCGCTTTTTCTGTACTCCAAGGAATCGAACTGGACGAAACTTTCACCGTTTTACTTCACAACGCAATACGGTATCTCTTATCCTTTTCTCAGCTACAACTCAACTCAACTACTCACAACTACTACTCCTGCCACGCTACCCGTGGTGCCTTATACACACTTCATCGAACCATCTAGAGAATTCTAGACATCCATATGACGTTCTAGAATGCCTATCAGTCATTCCCGAAAACTCTAGACGATTCTATGACGTTTACACGTCAAGGATCTAACCCAGCACTTTGACTTTACATCATGCGTGACAACTAATACGCAATACACGAATACCATAATATATAGTATGTTACATTCTTCCCCCTTAGCGTTCGGCGTCCTCGACGAACAACTTCGATTCTTGTATCACCACAGACATCGGTACAGTCGACCTTCGGTTTTCCACTTCCCATACGTAACTTGTAGATTCAGTCAATGAGGCGCTTCGTCACCAATTAGGGTCCCTCCACATTATATTGAAGCTTGGAACATTACCCATTTCTCCGTCGTGAATTGCAAAACCACACTAAACCATCTGCCAACTGCGACAACCTTCTCTTCAACTTGTGGTTATCTCTAGTTCCAGCAGCATTCTCTGTTCCTAATTCTGCTATCATCTGCTTCAAATTCACGCTTTTGTCTTGGAGATTGTCAGCTCTCGATACATCCTTTTTCCCATCACTCAGGCTATTATTCTCCACTTCCTCTCTGCACCTGCTCAGTTCGTCTTCCAGCTGCGCAATATTCTTCTTCTGCTTAACATTCTCACTCCTGGGTTGTACGGCCTGGTAAGAGTTCCATGATGCATCCTTGAGCGCAGCGTCAAGCTTTGCTTCTGTCTTTGCGATTTCTCTCTCCAGTTGCACCCATCTCTGCTTTAACTTTACATCGTCATGTTGCATCGCTGATATTGCGGACACTTCTTTCTCTGTATCGTCAGTGACCTTATTCAGTTCTTTCTTGTTCCTATCGATCTCAATTTCTAGGGATTCCTGATGTTTTCTACTTCTTTGAGTGGGGGTGAAATTGAGGCGGTTGGAGGGTGGGGCGTTGTAAAACTGAAAAATTTGTTCTATTCATTACAGGCTGTCCATTGACCTGTAAAGGTAAGACCTAGCGGAATAATTCCCTTTTTTAGGTCTACCCGAACACTGTTTTGTCTATCACAGATACCGAAGGACTTCTGACGTATACTTAGAGTATTGCTTTAGATCGTTCTGTATTGTGTAACGTGGGAATTATTGAATTGATTTCAATGAAGTTTCGGCATAGTATTCCTTGGCGAGGATGGAAAAGCGTATGAATGGGAATTTATCTATAGCTGCCTAATTACTGGAATTTACTGGAGCAACATCATGTCTTCTTACAATTGGGGTTTTGAATAATTTTTTTTGTGATAAATGGAAAGATCATATACAAGTTTTATTCAAAACTGTTTTTGTTTTCTTTTTTTTTTTCGCAATCCAGACTCCAGTAATAAAGTACCTAATCAAATATGTTTCGTTGAAACGGTCTGCATTGTTGGATAGCCCAGTGGTTCCGATAGCAAATCTGTGGAGCTTCTACATTGGACCTTACTCTTGGATCTTTGGACTTACCTCCCTTCATTTTAGACGCAAATACTGGAGAAAGGGAACAGGTGGCCATGCCTCCTCTCTAACACGGGAATACGTATTTTCTTGAAGTCTCAAGTACGCGCGCTACACCCTAGATCCTTCGGTAACACAGATGAATCCACCATACTTACCAGGTTAGCGTATGACGGTCATTTTAGCAGCATTGTTAGATTCCTGAAGTTTATCTGAAGATAGAAAATGTTATGCAAACAAATTAACAATATGTGATTTGAGGCCAGCAGAACTATTTAGCAACATAAGTAGTAATAAGAGAAAAATACATTTTCTGAACAACTTTCAATTTTCTGTATATTTTTTCTTTTTTTTTAGAGTACCTATGCCATTTATATTTCTCAGTAAACTAGCTTCCGTCGACTGAGACAGTCTCAGTCGTAGTCACGTAGTAGTACCTTGAAGATGTCCCTTGCGAAAACTCGGCATTTAACGTAAATTATACGTAGTACGAATGCTGAGGTGTTGTGTCCCTTCGACTCTGCTATATGGTGCCCAGGCTTGGACCCTTAAGAAGGCAGAAGTGGACAGACTTGAGGCTTTCGAAAGATGGTGTTATAGAAGAATGCTGAGGATCTCTTGGACTGATAGGGTCTCGAATGTGCAACTATGGGGGCGAATCCAAAAAGAGGAAGAAATAATTAACATCCTCAAAAGAAAAACAAAGCTAGAGTGCCTTGGTCATGTTATAAGGGGACCCAAATACATTCTACAACAAAACATTATGGAAGGGTATATCAAGGGCAAGAGAAGCCAAGGAAGAAGAACCTCTTGGCTGAAAAACATGAGGGATTGGTTTGGGATGACCTCAAATCAACTATTTAGAACAGCGGCATACAAAGTTAGGATTGCCATGATAATATCCAACCTCCGCTAGGAGATGAAACTTAAATAAGCAGAATACGCAGGTCCTATCCATAATTATTGAAGAATTAGTTGAACATTCTGCACAGCTAACATGAATTTCCATGAGCGGTGGGGATTCTACCCGCTTGACGCCATTGTTTGCGCGCGTACATTTTCACGGGAATTCGATAGGTATCGGCCACCAAAAATAAAGCGTGAGCCCACTTATCTTTCCGGACAGCTCCTTCGTGCGGGATGATTTTCGTATATGCGACCGCTTCGGCGACCCGTCATCGCGGATCAGTCATTCCTTCCTCGCGTCCGGTGACAGTTCAATAAGTTTTCATTCGATTGCCGAAACAGATAAGTCGCGATCGCCATGCACGCCGGTAAAGGGGGATGGAACTCAGATGGAAGGTCGAAAACTCGAAACAGCTGTAGCTATGGCTCTTAGTCAGAACTTTTCCTATTCGTCAATATCACCCTTGACCAAAGAGGATACGTCCATCGCTTCTACATCTACAACTGATGAAAAAGCAGACATCATAGGGAGGCTCTTCGCCAATTCTACTGTGAACTTCCAAGGAGGTACTCCGATCACCACCATAAACATGAAGAACTCGGGAAAGGCAGAGGTCAAATTTGAACATAGAGATGTAAAGAGCATCATCCAAAAACAGAACACGAAGGAAGCTACTGGTCCTGACCAAATTCCAGCCATTGTTCTTAAACGCTGTGCCGCTGAGCTTGCAACTATTCTTTGCAAACTCTTCAAACTATATCAGCAAGGAGTGTTCGAATGTGGCATGAGGGACCTCTGGTGAAGCTTGCTGCTTATGTTCATGGCCTGCGCCAGCGGCTTCTTGAACGACCGATCTCTGTTTGTTGTAGTCGAAGGCTGTCCATCAGACGTATTTCCAATAGACGCCGGTGTTCCTCAGGAATCTGTCCTATCTCCTACACTGTTTCTGGTGTACATCAGCAAGCTGCTAGAAATAACATCCATAACATCCAATCCAATCTACAGCCTCGCAGACGACAGTACACTAATATTGTGCATGAAACCAGGCAAGCCAGTATCATTCCAGGAGACCGTACGTCGGCTACAGGACTAGTCAATAAGGTACAGTCTAACGTAGAGAAAACTCAGGCAACAGCACTTCCAAAGTAGTCTCACGTTAGCTTACCAAGTGTCGAAATGGAGCGTCACCCAATAGTCAAGACACGCTTTCCGTCAAACTTTTGGGGATCAACATCAACAATAAACATGTCCTGGTACGACCACGTGGTCAGTGTAAAACAGCATCTGGCAGTTTTGTTCTGCTGTAGGAAGCTATATACCCCAGAGCAACTACTGCTGTACTACAAGGCACAGATTCCACCATCGTTCGAGTGAGCTCTCCCAGATAATAACACCAAAAACAGTACGAACGAGGAACACTAGAGGGGCTATGCGAGTTCATCCTTACCAGGTCGAGGTCCCAACTCCCCGAACCACTCGCCTCTTGCATTTCTTGTGTTGGAGAACTTCGACACTGTGGAATGAGCTGCAGGGGAATCCCGACGCCTACAATCTGTAGCGTTTCAAATCTAACGTGGATCGATACTTATCCTCTCGCAGCGCTTCTACACCGCCAAGGCTTTCAGCCTTTCTATTATTATTTCTAAGTCACCACTGCTTCAATTTCCAAAAGCTGTATAAGTTTTTTGAACCTGCTATAATGATTACTGACCGTCAATATTGATTGATATTGGATCAATCCTATCCAAACTATAGAGGGTTCAAGCGACACCCGTGTTTTCTTATTACTCCGCAGCTACTGGAAGGACTTTTGAAAGGTATAAAGCATTTTTCTCTTTGCCAGAACAGTAACCTATATTTGAAATTTTATCAACATTGTGTCAATACTTTCCGACTTATAGAGCGCTCAAGCATTTCCGAACAGACACCAGAAAGACCGATAGAAACAAAACATCCATAAACATATTACCACAAATTCTAAATTGTTCGTAATTACAATCAAAAACAACATAATATTTCTGTCCCCTTCACTATTTTTTATCGGCACCTATGTTAACCGATGGACAGCTAGCCGACCCGCCAATGTGAGATTTATCGTCGGTATTGTTCGATGGAGATGCTGCAGCGCTCTCGTGTCACTAACCGATAAATAAAAATTATTCCCCTTTCTGATGGCCGTAAAATAATTTCCTCCCTGCCGAGGAGAAATTCAATTTTACCGGCAGATAGTCAATCATCTGGTTCCGCCGCCACCAAACGTCTAGACTGAGAGCCAGCGGTCGACAGTTTCAGCAAACTTCATACTGACGCTCGGAAGTAACTATCTGTATAATATTATTGAGAAAACTTAAACAATTTGGACGTATTACTTGCAACCTTGCAAATCCAGAAATTAATTGGAAATAAATTATTACTTTGCAACGTCGCAACCAATTCCGGAAATATACAGGGTGCGTTTTTAGTACCGGCTCGGTCGATAACTCCATTACTGCAGAAGATAGCGAAAAAAGTTGTATATAAAAGTTATAGCCAGGCTCATAAAATATTTATATTTATACAGGGTGATCCATAACTACGTGCATGAACATGCATTTTTTCAAATGAGACACTCTATATATTATTTCTTATTCAAATTATGCTGATGATTTCCGTTCTTCCAATATAGGACATTGTTACATTATACACGGTATTTCAAAAGTTATGACCATTTTGATCTCCAACTCGCTGTCAGATGAACGTACTGGATGTCAAAAAGTAATGAATCAAAAATCAATTTTTTTTCAAGGATGGATAAAAAATATCAGAGTGATGTAGAATGCAAAATCCTGATTTTCTCTTTTTTTTCAAATGTAACCCCCATTATTTTATTATATCAAAAAATTGCTTTTAATATGCTCTTTCATCTTTGTATAGCACTTGTTGTACCTATGTCCATCAGTTCCCGAGATATTTCGATTTTTCGGTAAATTTTAAGTGTAGCTTCTATTTGTGTACTGAAATTTATTTATTTTGAGAAAGTACTATCGAATTTGTTTTTTATTTAACGAACAACTAAATTATAAAGTCATGATAGTATTTGACGAAATCAAAACCCTGAATCGTCGAGATAATAAAGTCAAGTATGCTGAGGAAACAATTTTGTAGGCGTGATGCATAATTATCAAGCAGATTTATCAGGTATGCTTTGAAAAATTGATGGTTTTCATAGCCTGCTCAATAATTCCTTACTGCGTGAAAAACGAGCTTTAAAAATTAATTTTTCCATTGAGGGTATTTAGGAGAATCTTTGCCTACTTGCTCCTAGAATATATCCACTATGAACAGCAATATCCAGAACGGAGGCACTCTAAAACTAATGCGTTTGAAGGACTGTAGAACCGTCTTATTAGGACCGTGTCGGTTAACGTGGTTCATCACGTTGTCTAGTAAGCTAAATCCGCGAGAGGGCAGCATCTGTACACAACCCAGCATTATTTAGAAGCTCCTCCTATTTTCTGAAGGAATTATAGAAAAGAGCCATGGCCCCAACAGCAATGTTGCCAAGGATGCTCAAAGCACCACCCGACGAGATTCCGTTGTCCGATAACCTTTGTGGACACCGATCCGAGACCCGTGCGGTCAACAAAAAATTTGTCGGCACATCTTTCACATGTTTATTAAACATGGAAAAATTGATGCTCTCTACTTCCGTCAATCGACCTATGGCGCACTGATGATCGCTAATAAGCGTGAAACAGCTGTCTGCGTACTGGTGGATTGACGGAGGTATAGAGCAACCCTCGTATATCGGCTTTACGCTGCTTGCGTCAAAATCCGCGCCTCTAGTGGCAAAAAGCGAACGAGCCTTGTCGTTCCACCAAGGAGAGTTTACTGCTGCTAGTAGCGTTTCTCTCTTTGGTTGCCGTCACCTTCGGGTACTAGATGGCGCACCGGCAGAATTCCTTCTGTCTTACTCGCACATCTTTCACATGTTTATTAAACATGGAAAAATTGATGCTCTCTACTTCCGTCAATCGACCTATGGCACACTGATGATCGCTAATAAGCGTGAAACAGCTGTCTGCGTACTGGTGGATTGACGTAGGTATAGAGCAACCCTCGTACCCCATTGATTCTCCTAATGTCAGGGACCTCAGACGTACAGTCACAGCCTCATCCTCTCTTCAAATCTGCTAGCTTGAAGGACCTCTTGTTGCTTTGCAGTAGGCGCGATGGAACAGAGACCGCACCGCCGAGTTGATTTTGGCAGTATAGTAGTAAAACGACAGATGAAACAAAAAATTTCTATTTTTAAAAAATTACAGGACTCGTACATGCAATAATTATACAATTTTCAGTTACATTTAATACACTATTTCATTAAATATAAGAGTCTATCATAAGTATGTTATATGTATATATTCAGAAAGGTCTTTATATATCATATATAGGGGAAACACGATAACAATTTGGGGAAAAAGCATATAGAAACGATTCTTCAAAAGGTTCAACTATTATGATATATAATTATTCTAAGATTGTAATGTTTAATGACTGCTCTCCTTCTCATACGCGAGAACATCATCAAAGTTCATGATATCAAATTCTGTAATCCCCTTCCCAGCAAATTGAGCAAACTTAGCCTCGGAGTGAAGATCAGCTGACCTCTTGACCACTGAAAAAAGAACATCAATGTAATTCAATACAACAGCTACACTATGATATTAATGCCTTTAAAATCAGTGCTGAAAAGGAAGCACTGACATTCTGTACTGTCAAACCGCAAACCTATAACCGTGATATAACAATGGTATATTATCCAGGGCTCTCCATCGGAATTACACTGATCCTAGTAAAAGAACGCGTCACAATTTATACCTCGCCTAAAATTGAAGTTCGCAAAGAAAACAACAGTGACGGTGTGTATTTGAAAGCTTAGGGACCAGCACCTAAATTACACCTTGTCCTTGAAGCGTTATCTCTACAGAAACAACAAAGATGAGCATTCAGTGGCGACTTTGTCGGTACAGAAACAGGAAACACTTTCCCCCAAAAGGAAACATTTTAATGAAGTTTTCAGCTTAGGGTTAAAAATTGTTTATAGTAAATATTAACAATCTGGAAAGAGGAAACCTTCACCGTTACAAATATTTTCAGCGCATCATGTGTTATGCTTATGTTTTTCTTAGATGAAAGAAGTCATAGTAATGAATTTTCTTCTTGCGAGGTCATAAAAGCTGAAGGACTGGTTTGCGTTAAGAGAAATAATCTAAATGTTCTAGATGGGTTACAAGATTGTTTTAATATATTTCGTAACCTACCTGATAGATCTGCTTGATAATTATGCATAACGTCTATAAAATTGTTTCCTCAGCACACTTGACCTATGTTATCTCGTTAATCCAGTGTTTTGACTTGATAAAGTACCATTATGGCCTTATATTTTAGTTGTTTGTTACGCAAAAATAAAACTTGATAGTATTTTCTCAAAATAAATAAATTTTAGTAAACAAATAGAAGGTATATCTAAAATTGGTAGAAAAGTCAAAATATCTCAGAAACTAATAAATTTAGCCATAACAAGTGCTATACAAAGATGAAATAGCATATTAAAAGCAATTCTTTGGTATAATAAAATATCGGGGGTTACATTTAAAAAAAGAGAGAAAATCTAGATTTTGCATTCTGCATCACCCTGTATACGAATATGCGTCGCGGGCTTCTTTTATAGCCGATTTTAGAACTAGATGATATTTTTTAACCAAATAATGATTTTTGATTCACCACTTTTTCCACCACGTTCATTTGACAGCGATTTGGATATAGAAATGATCATAACTTTTGAAATACCCTGTATAATGTAACAATGCCCTGTATTGGAGAAACGGAAATCATTAGTAAAATTTGAATATGGAATAAAATATAGGGTGTCCCATTAAAAAATGCATGTTTGCATCACCACGTAGTTATGGATCACCCTGTATAATTCAAAATATTTTCTGAGTAGCTAGCATATCCGTGGCTACAACTTTTATATATAATTTTTTTCGATATCTTCTGTAGCATTGGTGTTATTGACCGTGCCGGTACTAAAAACTCACCCTGTATAAGGTTTTTACAGAGATCAATGATGGAAATTAAACTAGCTTAAATAAGGTTATGGTTCCATATAAAAAATCAAGTTGATCACTATCCTGATTTCCCGCAAAACCCTGTATATTTCAGAATATTTTTAGGATATGCATTTTAAGCAACCAAAGGACTTTTGTATTTGCCATTTTCTTCTACCAGGTATATCTCCCAAGATATCGTACAATTACACACTGAATGGCCACCCTGTATTATATGAATCCTGATTGGCTCAAAAGGCTTGGAGTGCGACGATTGCCGCTGTCGCCTCGCAGAACCGATTATGACCGAATTCCGAAAGTCCACAGCTTCAGCAAATGGCCATTTGCCGTATCTATATTTTATGATTCGCTGTCCAAGGGCAAAAAACGCTCATCCAAGGGTAAGAACTAGTACACATTCAAGCCAACGTACGTCGTCTGCAGGTTAATATGAACGCCCAGCATTAGAGACCACTCATCACTTTTCGAAATTTTTTGGAGGTGGTAACGTTTGTGTGGACGGTTTGCTATATCAAAAAAAAGTGTTTTTTATAACCACATTCTGTTGATCTGCTGATAGAAACTTTTCGAAACTTTCCTTCAAAGAGAAAGAAAAAAGCACCTAGAAAATCGTAATTTAACGGAACTTTTACACACTGTCACTACCATGACAAGAGTGAAAAATATATATTGTGTTTGAGGGTCACTCACAGACTAGAACGAAAAATTAACGTAATTATCAAACTCCGCTTTAGGGCGTTTTCGTTGTCTCTTTTTTAAACTATTTGAAGGGAGGGAAAATATATGGGAGGTAGCTGACGCTGGCTGGCTAGCTTCAAATTTCATTTTTATGCCTTAAAAGACAGTAGCTTTAGTGGTAGCAAAATTTTGTGACTTTTGGATGTCTCCCCAGTTAGCGTTAGATCACGAAATGCATTTCCGTCGCCAATGGATCGAGTTTCAAAATCAGTAAACGTCTTCTAAACCTGCTTGAGTAATAATCTGCCTTAAAAGTTTGATTAGCACGAGATCAAGGTCTTCTCAATTATAGAGGGCCATTGCAACAGTGCTTTTCCAGTTCCGAAGGAAATGAATGATATGGTTTTTCGTGATGTAGAAGTCACAAAGCATACAAAAAGCGTATCACCATTCAATTCGAATTTTTTCGCGATTACAACGCTTCATCCGCCATCAACCTACTTCTTTCGTGGGGAGTAACAGGTTCTAAAATTCAATTTAGGCTGTTCTTTCCAAAAATTTGCATACTACCCTGTGCAGTTCAATTAACTTCTTATTACACGAATGTAGAGGCCAAGCCAACATCCCGAGGTTCGTTTTGTTTTCCTTAATTAGTAATTATATCCAACATTTTACCTAATTGGCAAACAGGGTGGTCGCAACTTTCCCCTCTTTTTTTCTTGACACGTTTTGGACGTAACAGATCGTATGTGTGTGCTTTAAGGTGCAGCATGGTTTGAGCGTTTCATAGCACTGTGACTTTAAACAGTGATGAGAAAAGTGTTTGAGTTCTCCTAGTTTGTTTATTTTTTACTATTTACTTTTACTATTAAGATACCTCAAATAAGCACGTCAAAACTGTATACAGTCATCATCATCATCATTATAGTCACAATGTCTTAACAGACATGCTGTGAACTCGTAAAATGCATTAGGTCGGAGCTAGAGTATTGCCCATACGAATATTATCAATAGTTTTGAGAACTGTAGTTCGCCATCGTTCGCGATTTACTGTCAGTCCAGTGGCGCTCTTCATACTCATATCCAGCAAATGTTTCGTCTTATCCACCCAGCGTGTAGGGGAACGGCTATGGCGCCGCCCACCCGGGCATGACCCTGAACTACAAGTTTCTCCATATTATCGCTTCTGTATATATGTCCGAAGAATATAAGCATTCTCATCAACACAATGGTCTCGTCGAAAATGGTCTCTTTGGATTACCGAGCTCATCCAGTATGGAAACGTACTTATAAATAATGAAGATGGAGTAACAAATACAGAAATTCATTATGTTACACATTCGATCTATTCTTAAAAAAGGAGTAATTCCGCAATAGAAAGACTGAAGATTGTCTTCCAAAAATTGCGTGACGTCACGGTCCTAGAACGGGAACAGCCGATCAGAAGACGAATATGTGTACCGTGTTGCCGATCTAACTGATCTAAGTTCGAACGTACTTGTGTTCCCATTTTATTGATCCGTGATTCGGTTGCCGTGATCTAGGTGAAGGTTAGTAATCCGTTAATCTATCACGTCACTCATCAGTCACAGTTTGCACGTCATTTTTTTGGGGCGTGTTGGGTGTTACCTTTTTTGTCTGGAATCCTGACATGTTTCCCTTTTTATTGTAGAGTATTCTTTATCGTTATGTTAGTAACTAAAGCCGATCCAGATAACCTGCCTAACGTTGTCGTAGATATAGTCAACGACTACCTATGTAGCTAATATTCAATTGTTCAATACAGAGATGAAAAAGTGAAAACTAAATATTTAAATAACATTTGTGGTAATATACAACACTATAATTATATCTTTACAATAGTAATATGTATTTCCTTTAGGTATACCTCCGTTTATAACTGCAGATAACGACAACGTAGAAATAAAACGGTAGTAACGCTAGATTTGGAAGGTGCCTTTTTTCCTGCCCCTTGACGCATGCGTCGTGTGCCTCAAAGAGATGCAAACTTTCCCGAGACTCGTGGGAATTTTTGGTGCGCTACCTGTTGCCTCTTCGTATTTATGAAGTTAGAATGAAATGGGACAATGACAAAACTATCTAGTTTATTGACTCCTACAGCAATTTTACTTGTTCTGGCGATGTGAACATCCTAATTATAAAAACCAAGTTTTACGTAATCATTCGATTCGGAACGTATGTGCAAAATATAGTATAACCCCCAAAACACGTGTTGAACAAAATTGAGAGATTGAGGTCTTACTACATACTAAAGTGGAAGCGCTACCTCCGAAACATAAAAAAGCAGTTGGCTTGCCTATGCTTCCATATTATTTATTTTGGACAGCGGCATTTTCTCTATAACGGATTAGCAATATGTCTTTTTCAGAAATTCCCATCTCCAATTATAATGCAATCAAGTGAGTAATTGTTTGGTTTAAGGCTCTCAAGGATAAGTAATCTACAATAAAAAAGTTAGCAGCCACGTGCTGCTCATGCCGTTCGCAACGCAAGCTCGGCACATAAGTATCAAATATCTGAGGTACTTTCAAAATTTCTATTTTATTTTCAATACAATTTTTGAGTATCACAATGTTTCCGTTAATTTTAATTTTCGATCGTCGTCAGGTGAGAACTGCCAAACATGTTCTTTTCATGACTATTTATTATAGTTTTTCCAAAGTGTGGTTATTCGTGGTTTCTTCTACAATAGTTGGTGGTTATGGTGTTCCGGTTCTTGCTGACGTAGCCATTCGATGTTTAATTCTTGGCACGTTTGTATCCAAGTTCTGCCTCTCGTTTTACCGATTTTTTCTTACGGGGGATACCATGTCGGTTTGACTTCAACGCTAGGTTTGCTGTGTACTTTTTGTTACTGGCGTTGAGTTTTTGGCGATACCAGTGAGGTTCTTTGTCAATTACCTTAGCTTTGTCCCGTATAATAAAGCAGCGTACAAACCTCCTTATACCAAAACGTCCATGATGAAACTTGCAAGACGCAGGCAATATAATTTTAAGTGTAACGCATGAAAGGGCACCGTCTAAAGCTAGCTTTCAACGTGTAATCAGTACCCACTAGTGCGAAAATGTGCAAACTTTTCAAATTTTCAGAATCAGTCATTAACTGTACAATAACCAAAGATACAGAAGCTTTGATTCCAGACAGGAAATTTATAAAATAATAAGGTTAGGTTTAACTTCACTTCGCAACCAACCGCACAATCCACAATACAAAGTTTTCTCTCACAGAACCTTTTTTCATGTGACCCACCTAAAAGGTGAAACCCACAGGACATCCCCTTCATGGAGGGCACAAATCACAAAACTGTAGTTTATTTTGTGAAAATTGGGTCAATACCGCGATTTAGGAGTTGCGAGGCAACAATGTACTACTGACGTATGGCACGCTTCGCACTGACTGGTTAAATTTGAAATCCTTGTTTTATTTAAAAATGGAACTACTAGTAAAAAATGATGCAGAGAGTAACGAAATGCATCCACACACCTATTTTTGTATACAATAGGAGGTTATAATAATTTAATTATTGTTTTTAAACCCATAATACTAGTCCATTGGGCATCGTTTGTTTGTGCATGTAATTAGACTTACGTGAATACCAAATGTGCATAAAAGCAATATACAATAATAAATGAGGCTTTATAAGATTTGATGATTTGATCAATCGGTTTTCCGTTAAAAGTCATATCTTCAATAGAATTTATAGGCTACAGGTATCATACTCGTTTTACATCTACATTTTCTCCGCGATTTCATTCATTGATCGATCTATGGTCGTTTTCAAGGTCAAACTGATTGTGTTTTACATCTGTGAATAAAACCATGCATTTTGTGACAGCATGCAGTGCTGCCGACACTGTTGCTGTCATATGATTTCGCGGCTTTTGCAAGATTATTTAATTCGCATTTTTTTGTGGTCTTTTGAAAGTAAAACTTAATTTAATTGCGAATTTTTACTTAGAAAATGTTTAATAATATACAAAGATGGGTATGCAACATGCATGACATGTGCCATATGATTTTTAAGGTTGGCACTACCGAATTTTACGTCAAACTTGACCACAAATTAGAACAGGTTCGATTCAAGAAGAAATCAATCGACCTATTTGACGTCAAAATCCTGTTTTACACTTGTCAATTTTGACCATGAACTGAATCCACGAATTAAAACCAGAGTTATTGTTGATGTAAAACAGGTATCAGAATAAGCCAATAGGGCCAATATTCGATTACGATGGGGTTTATTTATTTTTTTAGGTACCGCGATTATAAATTATTGCGGTTTTTTGTGGATGTCGGTTAATACACTTTTTTCACGATGTTTTGGTGTATTATATTTGAGCTATCATCAAGAGTAATTATATGAGATGTCCGGTGCATTTCTGTATATACAGGGTGGTCCACTAAGGGCGCGGTGCTCCCTAGCGGCCATACCGTTTAAATTAGACGAAAATGTTTTAAATAAAAAACGTTTCTTTTCAAATGCTCTATATCTAGAAAATAAATTCAAAGATGGCGGACTTCCGGATATACCGGAAGTAGGCATCAACTTCCTTATTTTAAATGGAACACCCTGTATATTATTGCGTTTTTGAATTGAGCATCGATTTTTAGGTCCAGTTTGTTAACCATTGTTTATGTCTACGAAGCGTATTTTCGGACATTATTCACAAAATCTGACGTTTGTAGTACTTTACAAGAAACGTTAATATCTCGGAAACTAAACGCGATATAAAGATGCAGTTTTCGGTTTTAAAACAAGCAAGGAACGTATTTGTGTTTCATTAAGATCGTTTTTTCAAAAGAACATTAATTCAATAGACTAGCAATTTTCAAATTTGAAAAATTAAAAACGTTAAAAACTTTCATTTTTCAAATGGGATGGTATCATAAGTTTCACATCGGTGGATGCGAAATCAAATTCTCTTTCACTTTTATCTAGGCACATGTGGTTCTATCTTTCATGGTTTGCAAGATATTTACTGTTCTGTAATTATGGCGTAGGAATTGGAAAAATCGTAGGTGGCGTGACTCGTAGACGAAACAATTGGCAGCAAACCCTTCGTCCAAAGTATTTCGGTCTCTAATACTAAAATATGCTTTCGCTCCATCTACCTATAACCACATTATTCTTAAAAACTCCAGTGGTAAATTTTCCAACAGGTTTTCCAGATTTTCATTTACAAAATTTTAGAAAACCTTAGTTTAATATGCGGTTTCCCATAATACCACCCCAAATGCTTAGACTTGATGCTGGTTGTCAACAAACCTCTCAAAATTTGGATTTACGTCGGTATAGAAATATAAATTATGCCAGTTTACATGGCCGTTACTGATAACGCTGTAGCTACATTTCATAAAAAAGGAAAATGAAAGAATTTCATAAGAAATGTAGCTTCATTCGTAAACAACACACTTTTGGAAAGGAGTGCATCTTCTTGGATTCGAGCATGACTCCAGTTACAGAAATTAATCCAGTTTTCAAAGTCTTGTCTTTCAACTGCTTGATTTAGCTGCACGTGATGAAGATGCTATATGTATTCCGTTAAGATCATGTTCACAGATGTTTGACCAATGCCCAAGTAGCGATTAATTTCTGCTGTAGCACTGCTATGCGGATCTTTAACTACAATTGCGAGAATGTCGAACTCACTATCTTCATGTATTACTACTACATGTTTCCTTCTCTCATATTTTACGCCCACGTAAATCCAAATTTTGAGGAATTTGTTGTCACCCAGCATTAAGTCTAAGCATTTGGGGTGGTATTATTGGAAACCGCATAATAAACTAATGTTTTCCAAAATTCTCTACATGAAAATTTGGAAAACCTGTTGAAAAATTCACCACTGCAGTTTTTAAGAATAATGTGGTTACAGTTAGATGGAGCAAAAGCACATTTTAGTATTAGAGGTCAAAACACTTGGGATGAAAGGTTTCCTGCCAATTGTTTCGTCTGCGAGCCACGCCACCTACGATTTTTCTAATTCCTACGCAATAATTACAAATCCGTAAATATCTTAAAAACCATGAAAGATAGCACCACATCCGCCTAGACCAAAGTGAAAAAGAATTTAATTTGGCATCCACCGATGTGAAACTTATGATACCATCCCATTTGAAAAATAAAAGTTTTTAACGTTTCTAACTTTTCAAATTTGAAAATTTCTAGTCTATTGATTTAATGTTCTTTTGAAACAATGATTTTACTGAAACACAAGTACGTTGCTTGCTTGTTTCAATACCGAAAACCGCATCTTTCTATCGTGTTTAGTTTCCGAGATGTTAACGTTTCTTGTAAAGTATTACAAACGTCAAATTTTGTAAAAATTGCTGAATAACTCCGAAAATACGCTTCGTCACGCCACCTACGATTTTTCCAATTCCTACGCCATAATTACAAAACCGTAAATATCTTGCAAACCATGAAAGATAGAACCACATGTGCCTAGATAAAAGTGAAAGAGAATTTGATTTCGCATCCACCGATGTGAAACTTGTGATACCATCCCATTTGAAAAATGAAAGTTTTTAACGTTTTTAATTTTTCAAATTTGAAAATTGCTAGTCTATTGAATTAATGTTCTTTTGAAACAACGATCTTAATGAAACACAAATACGTTCCTCGCTTGTTTTAAAACCGAAAACTGCATCTTTATATCGCGTTTAGTTTCCGAGATATTAACGTTTCTTGTAAAGTACTACAAACGTCAAATTTTGTAAAAATTGCTGAATAACTCCGAAAATACGCTTCGTAGACATAAACAATGGTGAACAAACTGGACCTAAAAATCAATGCTCAATTCAAAAACGCAATAATATACAGGGTGTTCCATTTAAAATAAGGAAGTTGATGCCTACTTCCGGTATATCCGGAAGTCCGCCATCTTTGAATTTATTTTTTAAATGTAGAGCATTTGAAAAGAAACGTTTTTTATTTAAAACATTTTCGTCTAATTTAAACGGTATGGCCGCTAGGGAGCACCGCGCCCTTAGTGGACCATACCCTACAAAATTGTATAGCATAAACTGGCAACTTACATCCGTGAAAAACTATGAGGCGTTGAAGCAAACAGATAGACTAACACATTTGCAGGTGTTTGTAGGCCATTTGACAATCTGATGATTATGTCAAAAATTGTGAAACTGTGTCAGTTATACAATTTCAATGTAGATCTGAATTCTTGTGGTGCATGGTCTCATGTTTTCTAATACTACTTTTTACATTCCAGAAAAGACCAAAGATGATCGCCGCGTACGCAATCTGCGGTTTCTCAAATCCAAGATCGGTCAGCATTGAGCACCTTGATTCCTCATAAAAGTGAAGCGGTCATCCGGTTGGTACTCAAAGCTCTCTTCGGAGGAGAGCTTGTATGCTTCATGGCTGCTTGTATTGCCTCTGCTCTTATACCTGACGACGCAGTGGTATGAAGTGTCGAAACTTAACTTCGACTTTCAAGACAGTTTAGCCGACTGCGATTGGGAAATGTTTACAGAAAGAATAATTACATTTTGATTCAGTCCGTGATCGACTGGTCTATAGCTATTTGAAGGAACGAACGCAGCGCTACTGTTAAAAAACAAAAACCAAGTCGATAACGAATTATGTCTGCTGGTAGCACTCTTGCTGCAAAACGTTACTCAATTAATATGTTCAGAAGCTAATTATACATTCACATTAGTATACGGTCGCTTAATCTTTAATTAACAACGATTTATACGCAATGGTTTTTAGCCTTTTCCCATAAAGAAAAACGTAATTGCACATAGAACACTATAGCATCCTACGCTGCATTTTTTGCTTAATGCGTATTTTGTTCTGTTTATGTAACTTCTGATCGTACACCGTAATATTCTAATGCAAATCTATATCGTGCTACATATACATGACAGTAGTTTTTATAATCCTGCACTACTATTTATTGGTTTACAGATGAGACCACCCCTGGAAAACGACTTCTCATTCTTTCATACAGTTATACAGGGTGGGCCAATAGTGAGAGGACGGAAGATTATGGGCTTACCAAAAAATATTTCAAAAATCTGTCACTTGATCATGGCAGGAAACCTTGAGGGCTATAACATAAAAATAATTTCACTCAAACTTTGACGTTTATACAGGGTGATTCATATCAAACTTATATTCTGTTGAATGGAACTCCCTATATATTATTGCATATTTGGATTTCTTGGTGAATTCTAGTGTGACTTTATGTGTCATACATGGAACTTTAAACGAACCGTTTAGGCTCAAATCGTCATTTTTGGTATAAGTAAGAATCAGAAAAAAATTGAATATCGCAGCGATTATAAAACTTCGAAGGCCATGACTTTGCGGTACGGCTAAGCATTACCTTAGGTCAGACGGCTAAGTTTGAATTGTTTTTGTACTTGGAGAAATGAGTAGATTAATTAAGGAAACTTCAATCACATATAACTTGATTTTTTCAATGGGGAATGCCTATTCTGGTTTGAAGAATTACATGTAAAATTTGATTACCTTTCTAACGATATAACATTCTCGATATCAATCTTTTTTGGTTTTCATTTTATTTCAAATTTTCAGTCAAATCGGTGTTTGTCAATTTTCCTGCGTGCAAGCGACCCAGTAGGTCATGAAAAATAAACAAAAGCCCGTTAACATGGAAGAAACCAACCAACTTAGTAGGAAGATGTAAACTAACTAGAGTAACGAGGCAAGATTATGAAAATTCCTTACAACATATTAGCTCTAACCAGAAACAATAGCGGCAACAAGAATGCTCATGTTTCACAGCCTACTAGCTATTAGCCAATTTCCAGAGTCAGTAAAAAATATTTAATCAAAGGAAAACTACTAGTGACTGTTGCTGCCAGTAGAATATCTATGTCTTCTGAATAAATTTTCATATTTAACGCCATCAAAAAGTAGCCATTTCCGTAAGTCAAAAGTAATGATACATACCTCTGACTGGAACCCTTCAAACTCTTCAGTAGGTACTTCTACCTATTAGCAAAATCGCGCAAAATAAAACTTGAATTGCAGTCTGTTTGAATTGTAAAACTTAATTTAGTTTGTAGACAACTATATGAAATAAACACAGATTACAACATAGCGTAATTAAAAAATTGCAGCAATCATTCCAATAGATGTTCAGAATGATCCAGCTAGAGACATCTTCACTTTTGACTTAACTAAACAGAAATGACTAATTTTTTTATCTCATTAAATGTGAAATTTTATTCTAAAGATGTTGGACTGTATGCAAAAATCGCTGGTAGTTTTCCTTTTTTTTTTCAAAATTTTTAATCGTTTTGGAAGATTCTCAAGCTCTAGTAGACCCCAATAGCTAGCAGGCTGTGAAAAACAAACAATTCTGTCATACCTCAGCTTCTCATTGACATTAGATATCTTGCCGCTGTTGTATCCGGTTAGAGCTGATGTGTTGCA
Source organism: Callosobruchus maculatus (assembly GCA_951848785.1). NCBI lineage: Eukaryota > Metazoa > Arthropoda > Insecta > Coleoptera > Chrysomelidae > Callosobruchus > Callosobruchus maculatus. Next base: position 1,545,126 of record CATOUR010000174.1, read on the forward strand.
AAGAATTATCATGATCTTGCCTCGCTACTTTAGTCTTTTGCATCTTTCTACTAAGTTTCTTCCATATTAACGGGCTTTTGTTTATTTTTCAAATCGTTAGAAAGGTAATCAAATTTTACATTTGATTCTATAAACCAAAATGGGCATTCCCATTTGAAAATATCAAGTTATCTGCGATTGAAGTTTCCTTAATTAATCTACTGATTTCTCCAACTACAAAAAGAATTCAAGTTTAACCGTCTGACCTAAGGTGATGCGTTTCATGCTTGGTCATTACGCAAAGTCACGGCCTTCTGGTTTTATAATCCCTGCGATATCCATTTTTTTCTGATACCTACATATACCAAAATGGTGATTTGCGCCTAAACGGTTTTTTTAAAGTTTCATGTATGATGCATAAAATCACACTAGAATTGACCAAGAAATCCAAATATTCAATAATATATCAATCTAAAAAATGTAAGCTTGACATGGATCACCCTGTATAAACGTCAAAATGTAAGTGAAATTATTTTTATGTTATAGCCTTCAAGGTTCCCTACCATGATCAAGTAACAGGTTTTTAAAATATATTTTAGTAAGCCCACAATCTTCCGTCAATGCACTTCCTAACACAAATTTGTACCAACTACCCGCCAGGTTCATCCCAGTAATAAATTTAAATCACAAGGGTTATCGAGTAATAGCTGGTTTCAAATGTATGTCGAAGTCCTTTATTTTGACGTTTGATTTTTTTAATCCGGCCAATTCGTGTTCGGGTACTCGAGGACACTCATAGAAAACAAAAATACACGAACATATCACTTTTCATTGCAATAAGTGTACAAAATGTTGCCCGTTATTGATAAAACAGTGATATGGGCGGTATTCAAATTCCTGACGGACCGGACAATAATTGCAAAATCAGTAGAAGTAACTTCAATTTCCTATTCCAAAATCAATGTGGTCGGCCTTTCCATTTAACGCCAGACATTCTTGAAAGAGAACTTCGCACAGGTATGTTTTGGACCCTGTTACGAAGTTTATTTGAACTGGACCTGTTACAAATAAAAAAAAACGGAGAATTCTGGATGAAGCCGCTCAAGTTGAAGTTCTGAGTGATTTTGGCATAAGGTATTTCATTAAGCAAAATTGTAGATGGGACTGATATTTCATTTGGCTCTATCCACAGTTAGCAAATTCCATAAATGTTATATATCCATTCAAAATGAAAATAGTGCAAGAGTTAACTGAAGATAACTTCGATCGGCGTGTTGAGTGTTGTATTCAAACAATTACAGCGATTAATGATAATATCGTTCATGTGAAGAATATCTGCCTCATTATGAATACACATTTCATCTAACTGGATTTGCTAATAAGCATAACTGCAGGTATCGGTGTAATGAAAATTCTCATGCTTCTGTAGAAGGGCATCCAAAGTACCTCTAAAGAATTAATGTATGGGTAGGCATTTTATAGGAGACAAAGTGATTGGCCATTGTTCATTAATGGACACATTTATTTCGATATGTTAGAAAATACCATCAATCCGCTTATCACTGAAACCATTGAAAGTCAGACCCAAGAGAATGGTAACCCTATACTTATTGAGGCTGAAATCTATTTCCACCAAGACGGTGCTCCTCCTCACTATATGTTCTTCCGGTTTGGCAATAGCGAGGCGACGCGTTTCCAGATAAATGGATAGGGCGAAGAGGGCCTATAGAATGATTTGACTTTGACTTTTTTCTATTGGGCCATTAGGCCATAAATCTATTGTATTTGCTCCCCAACGTGAAAGTTTGGATGGCATTCGCCAATGCAATCTTTCATGATATCGCACATGTCTTTGCAACTGTCCTTCAGGAATTTCAATATCGCCGATATCATTGTTTGGTCAACATTGGGCATGTGTTGAACAAGTCTTGCAATAGAAAATCATATTTTCGTGTGTTTTTGTTTTAACAAGATTTCTAATAATTTTCTCGAAAACGAATCTACCGATTTAAAAAAATCAAACGTCAAAATAAAGGACCTCGACATATTTTTGAAACAGGATATTACTCGATACCGCTTGTCATTTAAATTTATCAAAGCGTTAGCTCTGGGTGGGGGCAGAGGGTACAAAGGGGAGGAAGTAGTTTTTGGTTAAAAATTGTCTCCCTTGACAAATCTGTTGACGTGTCACGTCAAAACTTTCTGTATGAGGCGTCGCATTAATGCATTTATATAAGTGACGAAGACCTGCAGAAAGCTACAACAGCTTGTTTGCAGTCCAGAAATAAGAAAGGACGGATTGATCTCCTTAGCTGAATACGAGCCATGATTATGCATTGGATGGAATAAATGCAACATAGATTAGTTAAATTACAGTTTGTATATATACCCATACCTCGCACAAGCCTTTGCCTTCGGGGTGGAAGTATTTGTAATTCGTTATTACAGATGAATTGAAAAAAAATTGAATTGAATCAGTGGCCAGTTTCGATAAATCCGTGATGGGAACTTTTCAAATGAACACCCTGTATGCTCTGACCTACGTATATGTTGGTCTACGAAAATACTTGTATAGAATTTTTTCTGTAGAATCCAGTGGTGTAGTTTGATTTTTTCTTACTCTAACCGTTTTTCAGTTATAAAGCAAACACCCTGTATATTATTTTAGAAGTCAATCGGAAATAATTCAAGCTTTTCAAAAATATATATTAGTATTAAGTTATTTTGAAAGTTACGCTCAAAATTTGATTTTCATTTTTTACTTTATTTGTAGCAGTAGGCCATGACTAATCTATTAAAAACAATATCCAAGTAAACAATTATTAAGATACAAGATACTCAATACTTCTAAAATCAATTATTTAATTGTATTTTATACGCTATTAACTACGATTTACGATAATATTCAATAAATATTACTTAGTCCATAATTACATTACTTAAAACCAAACAATATATCTGAAGAATATCAACACATTATTAAATTTGAATTTGAATCAGAATAAAAACTAAAAACATCGAAGAGCTTTTAGAGATGTTGGTTCAAGTTGGAGACTATTTTCTCGAATGCAAATCTGGCATAATTTCTTATTCTTTTAATGGCATTTAAAAAAATTATTGGTCTCCTTCGTGCTATGGCGAATAAATATTCCCAAAACTTAGATCCTGTGCAAATGTTGAAGTATCTTACACTTGTATGGATGGTAACTGTATATTTTTAGAATTCTAGAATACTACAGCTTCTTCTATGTACTTACAAGATGATGAAGGCGTTGCTTCTATGTAACCTAATACGTTTGCTTCCCTTTGCTCCCTATTTTCCTTGAAATAAGTTTTAGGACGTGGTTGAATAAAGGATCCGTACCTAACTATATTTATTTTTATTTCTAATCGTTTCGACTTCATCGATAGCTGGACATAAACAGCTACGATATCAAATTCCATTCTAATCCATCCTCTGGTTAATAAATAAAGACTGATTATCCTCACTGTATGAAACGATGCATATAGCAAATGGCAAAATACCGAATTGAAGGCGCTATCTCATTGCTTGAAGATGCCAAGTTTCTTCCGCAAACTCCCACGTTGCACAAAGAATGATAAATGATTTCGGCTTCGTACTTACGGCAAATGAGAAAATAATTATACCTATTAAGATCCGAAAATAAAACCTTTGAGGTGGATACGTTTAAAATATTTAAAATTAATCCCTAAATATAGTTATTATCTGGGTAACGTTGTGGAACTTTATACCGCACAGACTTAATAATTAGGTAATTTAATATCATGTATTTCGGGGGGTAGCCTTGGGGTACCTACGTCAGGCATGCTGGGTTTCTGTGTGTGCTTACGTCCGAGAGAACCCACACAGGTGGTTCAATTTTGCGCTAATTGATTTTTTATGGTGTAATTAATGCCTGCACCGACGAAAGGGAGAAATCAAGGAGTTGTCCGACTGTGAAATTTTTAAGAGACTTAATTTAGTTTCATGGGACCACAGGGGTTTAACCGAGCATAAATTCCACTGTAGACACTTTCTATTATCTCAAAATTTTGATATACAAGCCGTGCATGGAAATAAGCAACTTTTTTAAATAACGTTTTTGCGAAAACTGAAAAATAAGCGAGATACAAGCCATACCTAGTGTGTTTATGTTTAGTTTTCGCTCGGATTTGTGTCGATCGGTTAGGCATTGTACCTATCAATTAGTGCATTAGTCACTTTCAGTTTATCGTAGTTAATTTTGAATTGGTAACTTCTAAAATTTGTTTCATAATAATGTTCCACGTTTAGGATTTACAAATTTAAAATTGACAACGATAGACAAAAAGTGACTATTACACTATCTGACAGGTACAACGCCTAATCGATTTGACAAAAATTCGAGCAAAAAGCTAAACATAAACAGACTAGGTACATCTTGATACACAACCCCACTTACTTCTTTTATTTTGCATTTCGATTTTTTTTCACTTTTCGAAGGAAAAGTTATTTGAAAAACTTGTTTATTTTAAGGACTCCTATGCACGGTTAAAAAAGAAGTATCAACTTAGGACTCACCCTGTACATGTATATAACAGTTCAATGTTACAGCTCACACCATCAGGCTTAAATATTTCGTCGATTGTTATGGGTTACAACTATTGCGAGGATGGAAAACATTTATAGTTTTCGTAAATAATAACCAAATCATGGCCCGTCCATAACTTGAAAAGTATTGATGTGTCACGAAAAGCGAAGCAAAATTTAATATTTTATACAACTTTGAGCCAGTACCCTTATAACTCGTACAAGAGAAGCCTTTGTCTGTACTTACGTAAGTATGCCACGAATAGGGGACCCACGTGGCTGCGCGATGAACAGCGTCTGCCTTCGATAGTGGGGCAGCAGCAGCCTTGTGCGCGATTAGCGCTTGGGTGGGTGACTGTATATACACAGGGCATTCAGTTTCGACCGTGTTGGTGTCGCCCACACGAGCGCTGAGCGGAGCATCTTACGCGGCCGGCACTTTGGATGATCGACTGGAAGGACCGGACGGGTGACCCCCGTCGGACCGTCCGGGATGATGATAGTGTAATCATTCCAACAGTGCTGGCCGTGCACCGTCCCCCCTCTGGGAAGTCATAGTACAATAGGCCAATAGGCTTAAGTGCTGACGGCTCCCAGAGGAAAAAAAATGCCACGAATAACTTATGATAATAACAATAATACAATACTAATGAAGTGACATACCCAAGAAACATTTTTAGTTTTATCAGAGCCTACAGCAAAATGAAACAGCTCAGTATTGCTTACCGTTTTAAAGAAAACTTGCCGTAACAACTCGATTGAGGTAATGACGTCTAAGCGTAACTGCAGATATTGGAGCAATAAAAATTATCATGTTTTTGTAGAAGGGTACCTATATCCAGTACCCTCAAAAAATTAATGTGCAAGAAGGAATTTTTGGAAACAGTGATTGGGCCGGGAATGGAGAAATTATTTAGATGTGTTGGAAAATTAATGTTTGAAAATCAATCCGCTTATCACTGAAACTTGAAACAATACTTGATGAGCCTCAAATCTATTTCCAACAATAGCAATGGATAGACGACGCGTTTTCAGATCGATGGAAGCGGTACTATAGAATGTCTGCTAGAAGTCCTGATTTGACTCCATTAGACTTTTTTCTGGGAAGCTATTTAAAATCTATCTAATCTGACACTTTGGCTAACCTTCGTCAACACATCACTGAAAGCAGCGATGATATCCCACAACATGGTTTTGTAACTGTCAGGAATTTGAACATCGCGTATATCATTGTTTGACCAATAACAAGCAACACTTTAAAACACTTGTTGCAATAAAAAGTGACATTTTTGTGTTTTCTATGTAAACGAATTAAGATACATAAAGATTTTCCTTCTCACAGGCGGAATGGTCCACACTCAAGAGAGCTGTCAGGCTTTCGTTATAGCTAGCCTTAAGACCATAAATACGTGAGCAAGTCTCTGTTTAATCTTTGATAAGTGCTCATTTTTCTGTTCTTAAAGCTTTGTTAAATTCTTTAGGCTTAAGACTCCATAAAGTGAGGCCGTGATACCAGTTATATCATAGAATAGTTATTCTATCTTAAGTTTGCTTTTATTCAGAGATTTTGGTAGACAATTGATGTATAAAGATAAGTTGGTTTTATACACATTTTGTCAGTGCTCTATCACAAAAACGGAATTCCTTTTAATCTAGACATTTACAACATGGAATATTGTAGTGCTACAGTCCTTTAAGCCTTTAAGTACCTGTAGCTCTTGAATTAATCACTTCAGACCCCAAGTGTGAGTTTTTTGGAATGGTTTTATCGGGAGGAACACAAAAGTTCACAAATATTCAGGGTCTCCCATTAAAAATTTTTAATCGGACGTCACATAACCAAAAACAAATACCTCATTGAGTGACACAATAACAAGAAAAGATACTATATTTGCTCTAATTTACACCCCCAAAATTATATTTCGCTACTACTGCCCAATTCCGATATGTTGCTTATCTTAATCGTCGTGGGACACCCTGTATAAGGAGGGTGTATAGTAATAGCAGTAGCAGTATTAGTAGCGATGGGGAGGCGAATACAGGAGGTAGGACACATTTGACCCTTTTTCCTACCCCACAGGTCCAACACTGAAATCCCTCATGGCCTGCTAGAGAACCTATCGGATCTGCCCTCCTAATGAATGCTAATATGTCTGACCAGTTTTCTGAGTATAGTTGTTCCTCGTCAAACTCCGGCATGCCAAACATCGGAACCGTGAGGTTCCGATACATAGCAGATCTGTCCCGAAAATGAAAGGAAGTTCTGTATTCTTCTTAACATCTGGAACAGGTAGGGACCTTTACCACTCTCATGAGTGACATATGTCACCGGCCATGGCCAGTTGAGGATCTGTGCCTTTCTTAAAAAGCCGTAGGATACGGCTCTTTTCAGAAATGCTATAAACCTTTTTGATTGCCTGCAATCATCTCTAACTAACCAAGTTTTCTTCAGTTCTTTCTAAGTCCACTCGTCCAGGGAAACATTCATCTGGTACATAATAATTGATAGCAAGGGTCGATGCGGGAGCCGTTGTTTTCTTCAGTAGGGTGTTCAACTTCCACCGAGTGTACCTCCATCAATATAGCGTTTTATACCTGAAAGACTGTCATACAGATCCCTAGCGCACCACTTCTCTGTACGCCTTTACCTACCAGGCAGAAGCCTTCTCCTCCGAATACCGACTCTTTTGAGGGCGATCCGTCAATGAATAACGAGAATATTAGTTATAAGGAAATCTGCCTATATATAAAGCTGTATTGTGGTAATATCTCGAATTCGACAGTAGACTATGGTCCAGTGTGGCTGAATATGGACAAAGGGCGAAGTCTAATCAATATTCTCCAAATCAAAGAGTGGGCCGTAAGTTTTCCAATGATTTGGTCTTGGATCCCGAAAGGGATGAGTTTCTTGTCAGGTTACACTGTTGTTTGTTGCATTATTTGTCCGTGAGGTGGACAACATCGTGTGTCGTAATGCAGTAGCGATCAGTAATTCGTCGTTAAATGAATTCACTAGCCAATTACGATACTGCTTAGAAGAAGGATAACCAGATGCACAGCAAGCGTGGTCATTAATAGTGTTCGTGTGTAGTACAGTAAATTAATAACATTTCTTAATACGCCAGCCGTGTGTCGCCATTATGGTTCGAGAGCCATCTAATATCCCGAGCAGAAAATTTTATCAAAAACCGCGATTCTATGTGTAGGTTAATTTGCTATTACTGATAGATGAAGTGAGTGATTGCTGCCAGAGTAGCAATGGCTCCAGCTGCGGTGGGCCAACAGTGCATGGACGGAAAGTGGTGAGCTTACTAAGACATACAGGGTGCCCCTGAATTTCCTTGACACGTGATATTCTCGTAATATAAAAATCCAACGAAAACTGAGTGGAATTTTTGCAAGTACTGTAGAATCTATCATAACATGCTTCAAAAATTTTTTTGTACTTCAACCCAAGTCCCCAAGTTTTCTTTCAAATAGCACCCCATAGGTTTTCCTAGATAAATGGAATCCTTATTTTTTTTAATATCCTGTGGTGCCTTTGATGCGTATACAGGGTTAGTGGTAACTCGACCACTTTCCTGCAGGAAGTGATAGAGGGACTCAAATGCAATAGATTTAACCCCCCATATGTAATTCCGAAAACCGATAGTTTTCGAGATAATTAACATTTAGTGTTTTTCAACGATATGTCCAAATTTCCACACTACATCCCAAATTTAGAAAAAACCCTGTCGATTTTAGTAGTTTTCAATTAGTTTTTTACTGACACATACGCAAATCTAATTTAGTATTTAAATGTGTAAAAATACTAAACAGTTTCAAACTACATACAATTATTTAAAAAATAAAGAACAAAATTTTTACATTCACCGTGAAAGAAATTGTCTAGCTCAAAAAAAGATACAAAACCAGTCAGACAAATGATTTTAAAAACTTCCTTATCTGATGGCCTATTCCAAGGACGAGAATGACAGTAAAACCACAAGTAACTATTTAACAAAATGTATCAACATAATACAGAATCATCAACAACGTGATATTCCAGCATGATGCTTGTCCAGCACATTACTGTATCACAATTAGGCAGTTGTTGGACAACACATACCCGAACAAATGTATAGGGAGGGGTGAACCCATCCCATGGCCTGCGCGGAGCCCAGATCTAACACCTCTTGATTTTACGTCTGGGGTCACATGAAGGCATTGGTTTATGAGATTCCAGTTAATACTGCTGACGAACTAAGGCAAAAAATTATCAATGCTGCGGAGGAGATGAAACGAACTTTTTCAACACCAGTTACAAAAACCGAAGTGAGGAAGCGGATTCATACTTGTATCCGAAATCAAGGGCAACACATTGAGCAAGATCACTAGAAACTTTGAGTGGATTAAATTTGTTTTACTTGGATAAAATCATCGACCGCATTTGCAAACATTCTAGTATGTAACTGAGTTATCAATAATGATTGTACCGTTATTCGTTCTTTTTGAATAGGTGATTATTATTCACTGCTGTTTATAATCTTTCGGAAAAGGTTATTAAGGAGGAAAGTTTTTTTAGCGATTTGTTCAACGGTTTGTATAATTTTTTTTAAGCTAGATAATTTTCTTTCGTGGTGAGTGTAAAAATTTTGTTGATTATTTTTTAAATATTTGTATTTAGTTTGAAACTGTTTAGTATTTTGAAAAATTTTATTACTAAGTTAGCTTTGTGTATGTGTTAGCTAAATACTAAAATGAAAATTATCAGAATCAACAACAGATTTTTTTCTTAGTTTAGGATCTAGTGTGGAAATTTGGACATTTGGTTGAAAAACCTTAAATGTTAATTATCTCGAAAACTATCGGTTTTCGGAATTACATATGGGGAGTTAAATCTATTGCATTTAAGTCCCTCTATCACCTCTTGCAGGAAAGTGGTCGAGTTACCAGTAACCCTGTATACGCAAACTTATTTTTTTCATTAAATCATAAGCATAAAAAAACTAAGTGGGGTTTTAAGGGCACGCTTTCGAAAACAAATGTCTTCGTTGATGCTCTTTTATTACGGAAATATTAAACCTCAAACAAATCCCTTTTCTATCTCTAAAGGCACTACAAGATTTTAAATAAAAGAATAACCTAATTTTTGCAGGATAAACTGTGGTGGTGGTGCTATTCTAAAAAAAGTTAGAGGTGAGGTTTATGGGTGGAATTATTAAAACAATATTTCGAAAGCATGGTGAAATAGGCCATTCAGTACCCTTGAAAATATGAATTAATTTTCTTGTTATCAATTTTTGCTACGAAAATATCACGCCTCAAACAAATCCCTATTTTGTTTATCTTATGCTTATGACTTTACGAGAAATAAATTGATTTGTGTATAAAATCAAAGATATCACAAGACTTTAAGTAAAATAAGGAGTTTTTGTAGGAAAAACAATTGGTTGCAATTTAAAAAAAAAGTTGGTGGTGAGTTTTAATGGTTAAAGTACAAAAAAATATTTTGAAGGCATGGTATGATAGACCCTGTAGTACTTTCAAAAATTCCACACAGTTTCCGTTTGAACTTTTTATTGTTACGACGTGTCAAGGAAATTCAGGGACACCCTGTATGTCAGAAATGTTGGTATCGGTTACATTTTTTTTTAATAAAACCCTCCATATATTATTGCATATTTGGATTAATTGCTCAACTTCAGTGCAACTCTATTAATCATGGGAGTCAATACGAATAGGTTGAGCACAAGTCATCATTTTTGCTATAAGTAGATGTTAGAAAAAGTTGAATATCGCAGCGATTATAGAACTTCTAAGGTTATGACTTTGCGGTGTAACTAAGGCTACTGAAACAAATCCTAATGAGTAAAATTGAAGAAAGGAGGGGTCCAGGTCGCAAGCGAAACTCATGGCTCCGAGAAATCAGAAACTGGTGTCACGTCAACGATATCTCAACAATAGTAGAAGACCACGAGAGCAGATAACTGCCTATACGCTGCAAAGTATGTGGTACCCGAAAAAAACGGTGTAGCTAGGCTGAAGTGCATCAGCTTAGGTTAAATGTTCAAATTTGAATTATTTTTTTACTTGGAGATATCGGTAGGTTAATTAAAGCAGCTTCAATCAAGATAGCTTGATTTATTCTCCTAGCAATGCCTAATTTTTTTATACGATTGAATTTGAAATTTGGTGGTATTTCTAATGATATAACATTGTACCTATCAGTCTCCTGTAGTTTCCATTTCACTTCAATTTATCAATTACATTTCTAATTTTCCTACTATAGCAAAATAGCAGGTGATAAAAAATAACAAAAAAATTGTTCAGCTTAAAGAAAACAGTTGACTTAGCTAAAATGCGCAAACGGACTGGATCAACATATCAAAATTATAAGCTCTGACCAGAAACAAATTAATATGCTTTTGTACTAACCACTTATATATACCAAAGTAGTGGTTTGTGTCTAGTCGGTGCATTTTAAGTTCCGAGTGTGATACATAAAGTCACACTAGAATCCACCAAAAAAATCCGAATCTGCTAATCTGCAGGGAGCTGCATTCAGAAAATGTAACTGTGATATGAACTACCCCATATATCGCAGGTCAGGCACAATGGATCGCTTTCTTCAAAGGGCTGCAGTTTTCTATTTTTTGGGCTCAATACGTCATATATTCCATTAGATGTCGAGAGTACAGTCTTACCATTGAGCAATATTGTAATATGTAACCCTTGTGCAACCTAGATGTGAAATAATTAAACTTTTTTCGAATTGGAAATTAATTGACTGCGACTCATGGATGGTCATGTTGGATACACTGGATCGTATCTCAAATATGGATGCAAGTGAAGTAATATGTGCAAAATTTGAGAAATCTATTTTTATTATATTATAAATCATGAATTTGTATTTATTTTTTGTACTACTAGACATTAAATAGCAGTCGAAATATTTTGAAGGAATAAAATATTAAACTGAAATCTCATCCAAACCCTGGCATAGCCTAAAATAATTTTGTGCAACTTAAAAATGTATATTTCTGGTATTTATACCTGTACTCAACGTAAATATGTATTAGTTAAATCAATATCAAGGCAATATAGTCCTCGAACCCTTTTTGTGCTGCCACTGAATACTGGTTGGGGCAAAATTTATTTAACGTCATACAGTGGGACTGTCGAAATATCTGGAACATCAGGCCAATGGAATGTGCCTGTATTTCTAACAGATTTTCTAGGAGAACTGACTTCTATAGCCTAGGTTTTATTTTATATAACTTTTACTATATAATGAATCTTCTTACATCTAACTTCAAACTCAACTAAGATGAAACTGCCTTCTGCTTGTAAGCTCTAAAGTGAACTTAAATGGATGGGACCAATAGAAAGAACTTCCTCCTCTTCCTCAAGTATAGGCTCTTCTGTATGAACACTCATATTATCTTCGTCTTCACTCTAGAATTGTCACTATCAATTACCTTTCTTTTCGTAGTTTTGGCAGATTTTCTAATTTCTCTCTTGTTTCTTTCTGCCTCTCTTTCTTATTTGATCTGTCAGTTGCAATCATATTTTACCCTTACGCCTTGATGTTCCCTTTTGTCTTGGTCCACCTTTAGGTAATCCGCGAAACTCGAATGGGCTGATAAAAGTCTTTGCTTCAGATTTTTAAACAATATTTAGCTTAGATGGTGTAGGAGGCAACTCCATATTCAGCACATTCATGGATGAAGAGCAAGCAATATGAATTTCGTGTGGTACCGTTTTAAAAATAAATAAGTTCTTATTCAATACGTCTTTCATGGTGGAAAGTACAAGATGGTTTAAACATTGACGATGACACTCTGTTGAAGTTCATAGTATTGAGTATTACCAAACAGTACCAAAGAGACATCGAAAAAAAACTATATGGGTCTCGAAATGACGGCCATTATTTCAATCCTGTATACGCATGCGCCAAATACGCTGTTTTACAGTGAGTTGCTTATAGTCCGGGTTAAGCAGAGAATATTTGTCAATTTGGCATACTGCAGTTGTCAGCAGCATAATATGCTGTTTCAACGTCAAACGAGGGTATTCGAGGTCATCGAAAATCGCGCCTACAACATCAAAGAAAGATCAAAGACGCGGCCGCCGGCTGTCGCTTCTCGTTAGTTTTGCTATTCTCGGATTTAAGGTTGGGCGTGGCAAAACACAACATCGCTTGCAGCTCAGCGCACCAAACATGTCCTATCGCAGCACGAAATCACTCAAATTCAGTTCCGGTTCGTGCCGAAATATTTAAAAACTAAACCGAAACTTTTTTACAAAAACCGGGCAAAACGTGGTGTACATCAGGGGGTAGATTTGTTGTTATTATTATGAAGCTACTCGGGGTGTCATCTGGCCCCCGGACTATTAGCCAATGGCTACTGAAGCCGACGACGGCCAACTTATACACTTGCCGTCGATTTGCATAAATCTCCTGTCTGTGTGTCTGTATGTTGTGTGTGTGGACTGCTTGGCAATTATTTTGCTGAATTTATTATGTGATTTACGCAGTGAGGGTCTATTGGTACGCGAAGATATACTCGATATATATCACCCATTCAGTTGTTGCTCAAATGAGACTAAGCATCTTATTTACGAAGCCTGCTTTGTAGTGGTGTAATGTTTGAAATCGATCTGCACTTTCGTGCGAACGAAATATGTCCTATTCGGAGTCTTTGCTTAAGAGCAATTTATAAATGATGAAGGTTATTGGCTTGGTTTGGAAATTTCCACGGGCATTGTCACTAGAAAATTCTTCACTTCCAAATGGAACCTGCGTCTCATTTGCGTTAATGTGGCGACTGACTTGTAACAAAATGCCATAATGTAACACGTTACAATACGAGCATTCGCTAGTCAGTGCAGTGCGACGAGCAGCGAGTCAAGCGGCTCGGCTCAAGAGGAAATTATCCGCTTGGTTGTCGGTTTTCTTGCGAATCCCTTTGATTGTTACATTACAAGTCAGTGCCAGTTTACGTCGCGTCCGTTATGAGCTGCATCCACGTTCAGTGTAAGTATTGGTAATAAAAGTGGAGCCCTGTTGATCAGAACACTCGAAATGAGCATTCGCTGCATCGAGTAAACACGAGCTTTGTAATGTTAAGTGGGTGATACACGGACGAACTTTAAGTACGCGGTTTTTAAGTTCGCGGACTTACTCGGCTCGACGTCGGTGACACACGTGAAGCTGAAATCACTCATTTTGATAATTTTCCTAACCAAACAAAACGCCAAACATAACAAGCGTTGCGCATCGATGGCCTGCCGAAACAAAGTGGTGGTTCGCGGCTCGCAGTACGAGCCGAGACAAGCTACGAGCAAGATTTCAAACCAGTTGAATCGCCGGCGGTTTGCGCGACGGTTTTAAAGTACGCGTACTTACGGTGACACACAGGCGAAAAAGGTCATCGAGCCATAAGTACGCGTACTTGCTCGTACGTGTATCACCCCTTTAATGCTCATTACGAGCCCAAAGAACATTACGTTACAAGGCTCGGCTCAAGTCAGTCGCCGCGCCTTTAAATGCCGAGACTACTTTTGGGACTTGTACATCGCCTGTCTGTCTGTCTGTCTGTCTGTCTGTCTGTCTATCTGTCTGTCATGTTTTTTCTAGTCGCGTAATCTCAGTAACCGCTGTATGGATTGTGATGAAATGTAGACAGCGATATGCTGTGGGGTCGTGGTAGGTAATGCTCCTATATAATCTTGAAAACCGGTGCATGCACAGCGGAGTAATTAGCAAAAAAATAAAAAATTCAAATATACCTCAAACTTCATTTTAGGCATTTTAGGTGTTCCTGGACATTTTCTACTTTTTGAGTGGGGTGAAATTTGGGGTGATTGGAGGGTGGGGGGTTGTAAAATTGAAAAATTTGTTGCCAGATAACTCAAAAAAATAAGTTTTAAGTAATTGTCATTTGCATGTCAAGTGTTAACAAACTTGTTAAATCATTTTATAAATATAGGGCTATAGTTGCATGAAAACTTTATCCAACAACTAAATAAATATGTAAGGAAACATGAAATAAAACAATTTGATCCCTAAATAAAGGTTATCTGTCAAAGTAAAGAATGATCGCACTTATCTTATTATTCTTATTTTGCTGAATTCCTTTGCGGTCTACTTGTATACAGGGTATCCGGATATTTGACAGACAACGCCTGACAGGTGATAGATCTCACATTTTTATGAATATTGAGATAAGAACATGAAGCCTTAAAATCCTTAGTTTTGAAGATCCCGGGTGTCAAAGTTTTACTATTATTTTCATTTTTTTCTTAATTATTTCTGCAATTGGGGGTTTCTTAAGGCGAGAAATTGAAATTCAACCGCGGTTTTGCTATCGTGAATAGAGGGCGCCACCTACGGCGCATTGAACTCATTTAAATAGACAATACTTTTTCCGGTTTAGTGCATCAATATGGGTATCAAAAAAATCGTTTCTTCAATATGTTTTACTTAAAAAGGTATATTTTGTTTTATTTAAGTCCCTAGAGGTAACCGTTTTCGAGATAATGTTTATTGAAATTTCCAAGGCATCCCAAAGTTGTAAAATGCGCTTGAAGGAATTATCGACATTCTCGAACGAATTGACATTAGCTCAAAAGACGTGTTTCAAACATATCTGATTTTGAAATAGGTGGTGTTGAAATTTATGAATACTTTGTTAAGGGTATGTAAAATTATGAGCCTAATATCCATTTGTGCGGAAATACCGATAATTCAGTCGGATTTCTTCTGAAAGCTAAAGGCCCAGATAATATTCATATCAAAGTTAAAAAACTCATAACCGAAGAAGAAGGAAAGGGTCTGCAACTATTAATATTCAATGTTATCTACCGTACAGGAAATATATCCCAAGAGTGGATGAGATCAACTTTTACTACCCTGCCAATGAAAACCCATGCTTCAAATTTTGATAACTACCACGTGATAAGCCTAATGTCTCATGTTCCCAAGATAATCAATTTGGACTTCGCAATGGCCTAGACACTCGTGGGGTGCTATTTGAACTAAACGTTCTCACACAGCGATGCAGAGACATGAACGTCAATGTAGTCGCTTGTTTTATAAATTATAAGAAGGGCTTCGATTGCGTCAAGCACAAACACACATAGAAGTCTTTAAAACGACTAGAATAGATAAAGGAGGAATTCAATTCATCGCAAGTCTCTACAAGCAAAACGCAGTAGTAAAAATTGTGGGAACACCATCAGAAGCGACAATGATTAAAAATAGGTGTAAGACAGGGCTGCATGTTATCGCCGCCATTAATCAATATGTATTCTGAGCTATGTATATCCAAAGAAGCTTTGGAAGGAATAGGATACGGAATTAAGATCAACAGAATGATAATCAATAACATCAGATATGCCGACGAAACCGTTGTGTTTGCGAAGAATGCGCAAGACTTGCAAAGGCTGATAGATCGTACTGTTCGATATAGTGAAAAATTTGGCCTTCTCATAAATACGGCAATAACTAAAGTGGTTGCTTTTGATGCCAAGACACCTAAAAACTCAACTGATTATCAAAGATAGTATGGTGGAAGGAGCGTCGTCACACAAATATTTGGGCTGTACTCTGAATGAGGTGTGTGATCCGAAGGATGAAGTCAGACTAAATAGACCAGAAAGGCATTTATGAGTATGAGACGATTTTTCATAAGGTCGTATGTTTAAAGTCGGATGAAGAAACAAAAAGAACTCATGCTTACCATGATGAAACCAACTTATATTTAGGGTCATAACATTGGAAGAGGAGAAAAATGCGAACTTCTGCGACTTATTATAGAAGAAAAAGTAAAAAGGTAAGAGGTCTGTCGGAAGACGCCAAAATTCTTGATTAAAGGACATCCGATGAGGGTTTGGTTGCTCATCGCTTGACATTTTCCGCATGGCTGTACGTAGAACTGCGTCAACTATTTTGATCGCCAACCTTCGATAGAAAACGGTGTTATAAGAAGAAGACGGGACTTTTGCAATAATCTTGATCTTCGACTTGTGTCAATATAAGCAGACCCTGTCGAGTTTCTAAGTCTGGTATGCCGACCATGTTCCTTTAAACGGGTTGTTATACGATCCTACTTATGTCACCAATATTATTGTATAATTTCCGTCAAGAACATGGTATTCTGTTCCTTAAATAATCTGTAATATTGAAAAATATGGTTTAAAATCTCGTAGTGTTGCGTTTCCTAACCATTCCTCATATTCTGTCTGTCACATCGTGGATATAAAGTAAGACCGTCAAATTTTGAAAGCGGATTATTATATCCTGCTGAATATAGTGACTCCCCAAACTCTGACGTGTCGAATACTTAACTTAGAGGTTGTGACGTACAGCATTTCTGCCCAGGAACCGGAACGCTGCCTTGTCCTCTTCCCAGCATCTGGAGCGGATGTCGTCCCCTACCACTCTCATTAGTGACAATGTCTATTCAGTCGGCAATGGTCTGTGAAAAGCCCCCACCAAAGGTTGAACATCTCTCTGCCTCTAGTCAGAAACTCTTGTCAGGGCCCGATGTGAATCTTTTAACTTGCCTTGCCAAGACAAGTAGATTGTACATCATTCCTAGGTCTGACAATTGACAATGCGTTGAGTTTGGAAATGTATCTTGGTGTTTTGTGCTCTAAAGTTGCCTTGTTATGTTATGCTCTATTACGTCTTAGATTTATTTGTACTCAACCAGTTACGTCATACCATCATGCACAAGTAGAATCTCATTTAAAATATGGAACACTATTTTGAAGTTCCTCATGCCATATGGAAAGAGTATTCAGGCTGCAAAAAGGATGCTTAAGAAATATTTTTGATATATCTTTACAAACTTCGTGGAGACCAGTTTTTAAACAAAATCGCTTGCTAGCCTTTTTCATGCTAGAGCTACTTATATATGTAAAGAATAATATCGGAAAATTTAGTGTAAGTGCTGATTTTCACGAATATCATACTCGTTTTAATAGTAGCCTAGTCATACCACAGCATAGATCCACCACATACCATACGAAAAAGGTCCTGATTACCTGGGCATAAAGGATAAAGGTATATAACCAACGAATTAACAAACTGGATATTAGCATTTGTAACGTCCAGGATACAGTCAAATTCAAAAAACTGGTATTCAACCAATTGGTCAAAAACGCTTACTATTCCATGACTGAATTTTTGTACTCATAGCTTTAATCAGGATATACTAGATTATATATGATCTTGTATTTATTTGATGTAATTTACCGTTTTTTGTGGAAAGTTGCTTGATTTATTTTTAGAATCATCTCGCCTAGAAGACAGCCGAGCAAGTCCCCAAGTAAAGCTTCGCTGCACTACTTTTCCCTTCAGGCAGAAGCCTGCAATAGACTCCTAAGTAAAAAGGAACTGTTAGCATTACAGCTGCTATAATGCTTTCTCCCTCCTTACAAGGAGGGGGTCAAGGAAGTGCGGAGGCTCGAGATCACCAGATTTTTACAGGTACTCGAGCCTCTTCACTCTCAAGGGGGGTCGCAAGGCCCCCCAAGACCGTCCAGGAGTGGATAGGAGACAAATGTGTCACCTACCCCGTGCAGAAATGCACCCTTCTCGTAGTGGCCCCTGTCTTCGTCAAATTTGACGAAGCTAATCCTGGCGGATCTAGGCTGGAGCCCCGAAAGGCTCCCTGGCAATGGGCAACAGCATTGCCAGTATCGGAGCCAGCTCCTGGGGGAGGGTGTACTCACGATAAAAGTGAGTGCACCCTTGCCTAGGAGATCGCACCGAACGTCCTCTAGGATAACTGAAGAACCCAACCCAATGTGTCATGCGATCCGTGCTAAAGGGTGCGTGGCGGTGGGGGTGCACCGTCGCTAACGGAGCCTCTGGGATACCAGGCGACCTCCCAGAGTAACAAGCCTTACACTCGTGCAGGGGGCGCCGCGAGTGTGGACCATGTAGTTCCCACTTAATCGTGGGATTTATTATGAGTAAAAAAAAACAATAATAATAAACCCAAATCCGGGGGCCCCCCATCAGGGGACCCCGAACAGCAACCGGGTGGCCTCTCACCAGGGGACCCCGATAGAACCCTCACTGGCGAAGAGCAAGTGAGAGATATTTCAAGGGAACTCGCCAAGAGGGTGGGTACCTTGAATCTGAAGAAAAAGGGTAGGACGGGAGCGCAGAAGAAGCGGGCCCGGAGGCTAAGGCTGGCGCAGGAGGGGCAGGGCTCCGGAAGTCGAGATGCCTCTTCGGGGGCATCTGCTTCGGGGGGCGCTGCGGCTTCTGTGCGGGCTAGGGCGCCTTCGGGTGTTGCAGCTGCGGCTTCGGCGGGGCCTAGCATTGCTGGGAAACGTCCGAGGTCGGCGGGTGTGACACCGGAGGGTGCCTCATCGCGGAAGAGAGCTCGCACTTCCGCTCACGTTAGCTACGCTAGAGTGGCGCAAACCGGGCACAGGGTAGTATTCGTTCCCGAGGACTACCCTAGTGCTCAGTTGGTGGAGACGCAAGTCTTCAGCATCCAGGAGTCAGTGAGCGGACTGATGGACGGGCTCCCACTTGAAGGGGCCCTTCCAAGGTTCGCTGACTGCTACTTCTCGAGGGGGGCGGCCATCTTTGTTTGCGAGAACGAGTTCTCGCAGACGTGGCTGCAGGCTCAGGTTGGCAACCTGAGGCCCTGGGAAGGAGCACGACTCAGGGCGATGCGATTTGAGGACCTGCCCGTCTTCAGGAGGGTGATGGCTTGGTTCCCGGGCACGTGAAAGAGGACATCCTCCTGAGGAGGTTAGACAGGCAAAATCCTGGGATACACCCCAGCTCGTGGAGGATGATGGAGGTCAAGATGGAGCCGAAAGGCGTACGTCTGGTCCTCAGCGTTGACTTCATTAGCTGGGGCGTAATCGAAGGCAGGGGGCTGCGGCTCTACTGCGGAGCGAGCTCGGCAGTGTTTACTCTGCTGAGCAAGAATAAAGAGCAACGCGGGACTGCTGCTGCCGGCGGTGATCAGAGCCCAGGCGAGAGCCAGGAGCCTAGGGACCAAGGGCAGCTGGCACCTGGGGAGGCTGTTGTTGCTGCTCGGGCTCCTCCAAGGGGGACCGAGCGGCAGGAACAGACTCCTCAGGAGTCTCCGGAGTTGGATAGGGATGTGCCCACACCAGGAACTAGTGGGCCACAGAGCAGCACACCAGTGAGTGAGGGGCAGCTACTCGATAGTGACTCCGACTCAGCACTGGAGGGAGCCAGGATGCTGTGGCAGACGGATCAACGCCACAGTCACAGCGAGGGTAGCGGCAACGAACGGGGCCCCACCGTGGGGAACTAGACGTTGGTTCGCTACAAACACACGAGGGTGGACTGCCAAAAAAAAATGGTGAGTTACATTTCTTTTATTCAAATTAATTTGCAGCATTGCATAGCGGCTTCTAGGGTTCTTACTCAGACGATCACTAGGGGTCGCTATGACATAGCTCTTATTCAGGAACCCTGGATAAGGAATGGCATTATTAGCGGGCTTAACATTCCAGGGTATACCATTTTTAGTAGCGCTCCGGAGACAAAGCCTAGAGTGTGCATATTATGTAATAATATGAATGCATGGCAACTAATGGACTTTACAACTAGGGACATGGTTGCGGTGGTGATTCGCCTTAGAGAACAAGGCATCGAAAGAAGTTTAGTGGTATGCTCAGCGTACTTACCGTATGATTCAGGAGATCCTCCTCCCTCAAAAGAGATGGAGGACCTTGTGTCTCATTGTCGGGATAATAACCTCGAGCTTATCGTGGGGTGTGATAGCAATGCCCATCACACCCTATGGGGTAGCTCTAACACTAATAGACGGGGTGAAGAGCTGATGGAATTTCTAGGGACGTCGAACCTAGAGGTTCTGAATGTTGGCGACACTCCTACCTTCTCAAACAATGTGAGGGATGAGGTCCTAGACATAACACTGAGCACGGTCGGTATTTGTAATGAGGTCAAGGACTGGACAGTATCCTTGGAACCGTCACTGTCCGACCATAGACATATAACGTTTAGGATTGACGGGGAAAAAGAGGGAATCCTTATTATAAATCCTAGGCAAGCAAATTGGGCTTCTTTTAAAGAGGACCTAGGCAGCAGGCTCCGTCCTATAGAGCAGGATCTCAGTAAAGGGGAGGGCTTGGAGGCGGCAGTTGATTCCCTGTGTAGGGACCTCCGAGCCTCCTTTGAGGATAACTGTCCCCTACGCAAAGTGGGCGTGGCGGGCAATGCCACCTTCTGGACTAAGAAATTAGAAACCAGGAAAAAGTCCCTGCACAAACTACTCACGAGAGTTAGGTACAGGAAAGGTACTCCTGAATGGGAGGAGTATAGGATAAAGCTACAGGAATATAAGAGGGAAGTCAGGAGGGCCTCCAGGGAATCTTGGAGGAACTTCTGCAGGTCCATCAATGATATTCCTGCGACGGCAAGGATGCATAGGATCCTTAGCAAGGACACCAAGTCCAAGTTGGGGACCTTGACGGACTCGAACGGTCATAGAACCAATAACGAGGAGGAAACGCTTGAGCTGCTGATGAGTGTGCACTTTCCGGGATCGGTTGCCGCTCAGCAGACAGGTGCACATAGGCCACTCCGCCGTCCTCATAGAGAGGAATGGCAGATGGCAGGAGAAGTCGTCACTTATGACCGCACAAGATGGGCGATAAATACTTTTGCTCCATACAAAAGTCCAGGCAAGGATGGAGTCATTCCAGCCATGCTACAACATGGACAGGATCTGGTACTACCATACCTAGTTAGGATATTTCGCGCCTGCGTGGCTACTGGCTTCACACCGAAGAGCTGGTTGCATTCAAGGGTCGTTTTTATTCCTAAGCCGGGCAGAGGTAGCTATACTCGTCCGAAGGACTTTAGACCGATTACCCTTTCGTCGTTTCTACTAAAAACACTGGAGAGGTTGGTTGATAGATATATCAGGGATGGGCCCTTACAAAGGGTTGAAATCCATGCCTATCAGTTCGCATATCAGGCGGGAAAATCAGCTGAGCTGGCACTTCATCATTTGGTCAGCAGGCTGGAGAAAACGTTGGATCAACGGGAAGTGGCTATGGTAGCATTTCTTGATATCGAGGGTGCGTTCGTACCACTGTACCACTACCAATTCGATAAGACGCGCCCTAGAGAGACATGGAATTGCTCCAATCCTAGTGGAGTGGATTCTTACTACTCTAGAGGGCCGAGTGGCTTCTGCAACGCTTAATGACATACACTATAGCGTTGCAGTGGCGCGAGGCTGCCCACAAGGCGGTGTTCTTTCACCTCTATTATGGTGCTTAGTGGTGAATGACCTACTCGTGAGACTAAGCAACACAGGGGTCTACGTACAGGCCTATGCCGATGATTTGAGCATAGTGGTCAGGGGTAGATTCATTAATACAGTCTCCGAGGTAATGCAAGGCGCGCTGCGTGTTGTGGAAGCGTGGTGTAATGAGGTGGATCTGTCAGTGAACGCTGAAAAGACGGAGCTCGTTATGTTCACTAGGAAAAGGAAGATGGAAGGCCTCGTGAGGCCTACCTTTTTCAGAACGACACTTGAATTGTCTCAGTCAGTAAAGTATCTAGGAGTCATACTGGATCACAAGCTGACTTGGAGGCTGCACGTGGATTATAAGATAAGCAAGGCTCGAAACTCATTATGGGCCAGCAGAAGAGTTGTCGGTAGTAGCTGGGGCCTGAGCCCAAAAGTGGTGCACTGGCTCTACACTACAATAGTCAGACCGTCACTAATATATGGCTCCATAGTGTGGTGGACCTGTATAAAGACGGAGGCAACAAGAGCCAAACTTAATAAGGTCCAACGTTTGGCATGTCTTAGTATAACCAGTGCAGTGCGCACAACACCCTTGAGTGCCATTGAAACACTATTGAATCTTCCTCCTTTGGATCTGCTAATCCAAGGGGAAGCTAGAAAAACTGGGTTCCGTCTCTGGAGTCAGGGTAGCTGGACTTTTATGAATCCAGGCAAAGGACATTCGACGATTCTAGCAGAGTTGCATGAGGATTGTCCCATTTTGTTGGCGAGGAGCGATACAGTTTCTCCTACGCATCGCTTCAATCGCAAATTTACGGTGGTGTTTCCGTCAAGGGAAGAATGGAAGTCTAGGGAAAGACAGCTCATCGAAGGAGGAGGACAGGTCTGGTACACAGACGGTTCACTCGCTAGAGAGGGCTCGGGCTCGGGAGTCTACGGGCCCCGTACAAGACTTTCATTCCCTCTTGGGGGGCACACCACAGTATTCCAGGCTGAGGTCTATGCGATACTTGCCTGCGTAAATCGTATTCGGGAAATTGACGGGTCTAGGAGGCGGATTACTATCTGCTCTGACAGTCAGGCAGCCATCAAAGCACTGAGTGCTTGGAAAATAACGTCGGAACTGGTCCTGGAGTGCAGGAGGGCTCTTGACGACATCTCAGCTAAACACAAGGTATCACTGATGTGGGTACCTGGGCATGCTGGGGTAAAGGGTAATGAAATGGCGGATCATCTAGCCAGGATGGGATCCGGAAACAGTTTTGTGGGCCCGGAACCAGCCTTAGGACTGTCTGCAAATTTGGTTAGGAAAACAACTGGAGAGTGGATCCAGGATCAACACTCTCTGAGATGGAACAACATCTCTGGTCATCTCCGTCAGGCTCGGGAGCTATTAGCAGGGCCTGAAGAGAGAATAGGACGATTCTGTCTCTCTTTGGATAGGAGTAACTTGAGATTGTTAGCAGGCTTATTAACGGGTCACAATACCTTCAGGCGTCACTTGTTTGTGATGAGGGTGGTCAACGACCCAACGTGCACGTGGTGTGGTGAAGAGGAAGAATCCTCGGCACACATCCTGTGTCGCTGTGAAACCCTGGGTTATCACAGGCAGACTATGCTGGGCTCAAGAACCTTGGAACCAATAGAGATAAAACGGATAGGACCTAAGAATGTACTTGCCTTTGCCAAAAGGGCAGGTCTTAGGAACTAGCGCGGATAGAGGCGCAAAAGGGCCCATCGTGTGGCCTATGCACCAGCCACATTCCGTGCTGGATAGCCTCTGGTTCTTATTCATTCATTCCCTCCTTACAACTCATTACCATTACTGTCTGCTTCAAGGTACTTCAGAGTTGATACAACATGTGTATAACGCCACCGCATTTCTCTTCCTTGTTTCTCTAAGGTCCAATTCAATAATTTCTTCACCTTATGTAGTTGATTAAGTTTTATTCGTGGATTGCCGGGGGCATGGAACTTTTATCACAAATCGATCGGAGAAAAAGGAAAAAGTTGACAAGTTTATAGTATAACAAAGTACGAAACAACTGGCCGTTGATCTGTCAACAAGCAAGTCCGCATGAATGTCCTGCAGGTCGTTATCATCATCCAGAGTCGAGTTTCGATAATTAAGCATCGACGGGTCGTAAAAATACCCCGTTTTCTGAATGGTGTTTTCGTTACCCTTGTTTCACAGCATGTTCTGATGGCGATCTGACTAACCGATAACGGCCGATCGACAGTTTTTACTGTTGTTATTAACGATCTGTCGCGGCTCGTTTTCATAAACGGCCGCGTTGGACAGATCCTGAAACTCCGATGATACGCCTCAGTAGCGCGGTAAAGACATTTACAAATTCTACGGGGGTGTCTCAATAAGAGAGAGGAGCGCACTATTTCCATTAAAAATAAGAACACCTATTTTTTAGTATATTGTGATATTTATGATGATGATGATATTAGCATTTGTAACGTCCAGGATACGGTCAAATTCAAAAAACTGGTACTCAACCAATTGGTCAAAAACGCTTACTATTCCATAACTGATTTTTTGTACTCATAGCTTTAATCAGGATATACTACATTATACAGGGTGGGCCAATAGTGCGTGGACGGAGGATTGTGGGTTTACCAAAAAATATTTCAAAAATCTGTCACTTGACCATGGTAAGGACCCTTGAGGGCTATAATGTAAAAATATTTTCACTTAAATTTTGACGTTTATACAGGGTGATTCATATGAAACTTACATTTTTTTGAATGGAACCCCCTATATATTATTGCATATTTGGATTCCTTGGTCAATTCTAGTGTGACTTTATGTATCACACATGGAACTTTAAACAAGCCGTTTAGGCGCAAATCACCATTTTTGGTATAAGCAGGTATCAGAAAAAAATTGAATATCGCAGCGATTATAAAGCTTAGAAGGCCTTGACTTTGCGGTACGACTAAGCATGAAATGCGTCATCTTAGGTCAGACGGCTAAATTTGAACTCTTTTTGTACTTGGAGAAATCAGAGGATAAATTAAGGAAACTTCAATCACAGATAACTTGATTTTTTCAAATAGGAATGCCTATTTTGGTTTAAAGAATCAAATGTAAAATTTGATTACCTTTCTGACGATATAGCATTCTTGATATCAATCTTTTTTGGTTTTCATTTTATTTCAAATTTTCAGTCAAATCAGTGTTTTTCAATTTTCCTGCATGCAAGCATCCTAGCAGGCCATGAAAAATAAACAAAAGCTCGTTAATATGGAAGAAAGCAACTAACTCAGTAGAAATATGCAAACTAACTAGAGCAACGAGGCAAGATTATGAAAATTCCTTACAACATGTTAGCTCTAACCAGAAACAATAGCGGTAACAGGAACGCTCATTTTTCACAGCCTACTAGCTATTATCCAATTACCCAAGTCAGTAAAAAAATGTTTAATCAAAGGAAAACTACTAGTGATTGTTGCTGGCAGTATAGTATCTATGTCTTGTGAATAAATTTTCACATTTAATGCTATAAAAAAGTAGCCATTTCCGTAAGTCAAAAGTATTGATACCTCTGACTGAAACCCTTCTAACTCTTCAGTAGGTACTTCTACTTATTAGCACAAACGCGGAAAATGAAACTTGAATTGCAGTCTGTTTACATTGTAAAACATAATTTAGTTTGCAGAAAATTACATGAAATAATCACAATTACAACATAGCTTAATTAAAAAATTCTAGCCATTATTTTAATAGATGTTCAGAATGCTCCAGTTGGGGATATTGTCACTTTTGACTTAACTAAACGGAAATGGCTAATTTTTTTATCCCATTAATTATGCAATTTCATTCTAAACATGTTAAACTGTAAGCAAAAATTGCTGGCAGGTTTCCTTTTTTTTGTTTCAAAATTTTTAATCGTTTTGGAAAGTTTTCAAGCTCTAGTAGACCTCAATAGCTAGTAGGCTGTGAAAAACAAACACTTCTGTCATACCCCAGCTACTCATTGACATTAGATATCTTGCCGCTGTTGTATCCGGTTAGAGTTATTATGTTGTAAGAAATTTTCATAATCTTGCCTCGTTGCTCTAGTTAGTTTGCATCTTCCTACTAAGTTAGTTGGTTTCTTCCATATTAACGAGCTTTTGTTAATTTTTCATGGCCCGCTAGGTTGCTTGCACACAGGAAAATTGAAAAACACCGATTTTACTGAGAATTTGAAATAAAATGAAAACTAAAAAAGACTGATATCAAGCATGCTACATCGTTAGAAAGGTACTCAAATTTTACATTTGATTCTTTAAACCAAAATAGGCATTCCCATTTGAAAAAATCAAGTTATCTGTGATTGAAGTTTCCTTAATTAATCTACTGATTTCTCCAAGTAAAAAAAGAATTAAAATTTGGCCGTCTGACCTAAGGTGACGCATTTCATGCTTAGTCGTCCCGCAAAGTCACGGCCTCCTAAGTTTTATAGTCGCTGCGGTATTCAATTTTTTTCTGATACCTACTTGTACCAAAAATGGTGATTTGCGCCTAAACAGCTTGTTTAAATATCAATGTGTGATACATAAAGTCACACTAGAATTGACCAAGGAATCCAAATATGCAATAATATATAGGGGTTTCCATTCAAAAAATGTAAGTTTGATATGAATCACCCTGTATAAACGTCAAAATTTAAGTGAAAATATTTTTGCGTTATAGCCCTCAAGGGCCCTTACCATGGTCAAGTGACAGATTTTTGAAATATTTTTTAGTAAGCCCACAATCCTCCGTCCACGCACTATTGGCCCACCCTGTATATTGTTTTGTATTTATTTGATGTAATTTACCGTTTTTTGTAGAAAGTTGCTTGATTTATTTTTAGAATCATTTTTGTCACGTGACTGACTTTTCTAATACCTGTACAAGTCTGCTGGAAGAAGACATGTTTCGATAATAACTGCCGAGTTTTATAACTGTAATTCAAGACGCTCATCTATTGATATAGTACTGCGGAGGGAATATTTTAATCACGGTAGAAAATCCAGTACTTATTTGAGCCAAACAAGGATGAAACGAAATGGATAAAACCACAGAGTTAACATCTCTAGAGGGAGCCTAATTTGAATATTGGCCAGCCAACATCTATAGCGCTATTGCCACTCTTCTTCGTCCGCTTCCAGTTTCTTCAAAATCTGGCAGTTTCCGTAGTTTGAACACAAAGTATTTAACTGGGTAGTTAACTATACATTCCAATATACTTGCAATGTAACTGATCTACGTGAAGATAATTTGAATTGATTTAATGAAATCTCAAAAATGGTAAATTTCATAGCGGAATGTCGCAATAACTTCTAATATGTCGTAAATCTGGCAACCTACAATCGGCGTGCCCTTAAGCTGTCATGTAGCTGTCATTGTAGTTGTGGTTATTGCGTGTGTCGAGATTTTTGTGATTTTACTGTATATTTGACTGACTTTGTGACTATTTGTGGTGTGAATTAAATTATTTATGAACAATATTGTCATAATTTTATTATGAGACAACATAAAAAGTGCATAGTTTGCTGTAATAGCGACAAATCGGTGCACACTTCTTATCATAGGTGAGTGTAGGTTTTGTTTTAGTTTTCAGTAGCGTAATGTATGGGGATAAGTGGGAACAAAAGTATCTTCACTCCAGTTTGAGGAAAAATAATGGTTGTTTAATGTATGATTTGTGCAACGCATTACATTCATGTCAATCAACATGAATTTTCCAAATTCCATTTTTTAAACTATTTGAGGACGTGAAATGCAAAAATGTATGCCACATTTACTTACAGAAAATCTATCTATGAGAATTTTATAGAACTGGATATTACCTAATGCAATTATTATGTTTTATTGCTGAAGTAAAAACACGATGCAGCCATTCCAACAGGCTACCTTTCAGAACACTATTAGATATGTTTTGAAAAACACTTCATGGTAATAATAAATTATCAACTGTTACAATGAAATTATAATAAGAGTAACTCTCTAAGTATAGCTAAATACTAATACAACTTATTGGTATCAGTTTGTAACATCACAGTAATAATTGAACCTATCAATGAACATCCAATTTTAATATAAAGTCGCACGCTACTGGTAATGCCCTCAGGCTGTCAAAATTTCCGTTACATGTTGGCTGGTCAGCGACCTGTGCATTTTGTTGTTTACACTCCCTCTATAGATGTTAACTCTGCGGATAAAACTTAAAAAAAGATAGCGCCGAAACTGGAAGTTATTTTTGGAAATATTTCAAGCAAATGTGAGAAGAAAACAAATCTAGAAAACATGTCTCTGTCTAAGATTTTTCGAGTTTATAGATTATATGAGTTGAACTATTTACTTTCGATGATGTTGATTTCGCCGAACCTCCCAGCGCGGCGTAAATGATGTTCTGCGGCATGCAATTAAGACTAATGTCTTTACAAATGCCATATATGACACGATTGTGGAATCAATGGGTTTTTACTACAGTCAAAGTTCAGCAGCTATTTTTTTTTAGTATTGGCGGCATCAACGTCGAAAGTCTCGTACACATCTGAGCCTGAGCGCACATGGTTTGAGACTTTGAGCGCGCATGGGTCGAGCCAAATCTTGTCGGTTTTCGGTCACCGCTCAAAGAAAATGTTCAGCGTATGCGTGCTCAGTGTGGACGTTTATGCATTGTCTCTGCCGTGCAGCGACGTCCGTGTTACCTGCTTATACTCGACTGCGAACATGGAGCGAGTTGAGAACACACGCATGCCACGTAAAAACTAGAACCAGCAAATGACTTGAGAACACACACATTGACCACGCACGCATATGTACGTTTTCTCATGTCATATGCGCTCAGATGTGTACGCTGCTTAAGGTTATTAGCCGCACACACTTTCACAGCACAAGGGTAGATCTAGGTGCCTTGAAAACAAAAAAGCTAAAAACATAATAAAATATAAGTAATATATACATATAAATTGAACAAAAGCATGTCGGAAAACTGGATATTGCAATCAAGAATAGATCATGGGACAGTATTCAAATTTTCCAATAGTGACCAGTATACTTGAGGAAAGCTAGTAGTTGCTTAGTCTTAGCAGGATTAGTTAGGTAATCTCTTAAGTTCCCAGACGCATTAAAGAGTTCTCGATATTCGGCGTAGAATAGACAATCTATTATAAGATGTTTAACTGTCAATGGCTCTAGACGTAGGTCAAATGTTGCGTCATAGCAGCATAGCAGGTTTGATTGTTCTATGATGCGTATTAGCATGACGCCAACGGTTTTGACTACTGCCGCGAGTGTATTTTACTGCATTTTCTGTCTGAGTCTTTTATTTCTTCTCCTTCTTTATGTGCCATCCCTATTCTGGAGGGTGGCAATCATCAAGGCAATTCAAACTTTATAAACAGCCGCTCTAAATAGCTGGTTATTGGAGCAATTATACCAATCCCTCAGATTTTTCAGCCACGAATGTCTTCTCCTTCTTATCGTTCTTTTTCCTGTGATTTTTCCTTCTATTATTACTTGAAGCAGATTATATTTCTCCCCTCTCATAACGTGCCCCAGGCACTGTAATTTTCTTTTCATTATGGTTAGCAATAGTTTTTCCATTCTTATTAATACTGTTTCGTTTGTAATTTTGTCTACCCGTGATATTCTCAGAATTCGACAATATATCCACATTTCAAAACTTTTGAGGCGTTGGGTATCTATTTTTTTCATTGTCCACGTTTCCGTCCCATAGTACAATACAGAAAATACGCAGCATCTCACAAGTCGCAGTCTGTTATTTGCGAGCTTGTAGCTTGTTTAGCAGCGCCATCAGCGGCTTCATTACTAAGTACTACAACATGACGAGGTATCTAGACAAATACAATGTTTTTTCTTGAGTCACTGAGGAGCTTGAGTGTTTTGGAGACACACTTAGATTAATGTGTCCATTGTGTGTCTAGCAAGAAGCCCTGTTAGGGCTAATCTTGTGTCGCTTGCAATCAGCACAGTGTCGGATGTAGTCATCATTTCACTATACACATAAACAGTGCACAGCTGTTATCTCATAAACTATCAACTTCAGAGGAACCGTTGCGTCATATGAAGCTTTGCATGTTAAAAATTGGGTTATAAGTATCACTTGTTTTGAAATATTTTAAGATATTAAGTGTTATTTTCTTAGATTCATCTTTTTTGGTCTGACAAGGAACACTGATTTTTCTAGCATGTGTGAGCTGTTACCTCTGTAGTGCTCAAGCAAAAATTTAGCCCTCGGAATTAGAGTTCTAAATCCCATTACGTTTTTCATGGAATTTTTATGACTTTTTGAGAGAGAGAGATCTGCATCTCAACAACGCTTTGACGAAAAACGCACTGTATACAAGTAACTGTCAGAATTTGACTGTGAGATATCTTTACGGTAAGACTTCGTTTTGGCGGAAACCAGAGTAACAAAGCCTACGAGAATATGAGGCTAATGACCAGAGCAGTCAATGCCGATGACACAGAAGTAAAAAAAAGTAGGAAGTCGAGAGTGCTGTCACTCTATACTCTGTTTGGCGTCCTGAGTCGAACGAGACCACTCCCAGACCGAAGAAACGTTCTACCTAACCTAACGTTCTGGAGCAAAATTACTGCATTTTGAAGTTTAATTACCTAACCTAATTTAACCAAACCGGCGGATTTGTTGGAGTCAAAAGAGGTAATCGACTTGGTTGGAATCTTGAGTCGAACTTGGCCACTCCCAGACTAAGGAAACATGTCGGTGAAAATCTAAGCCACATACCCGTCTTGATGCGATTGGCTGGTCCTCTAGAGGACCGAGACGTCACGGTCCTTGAGGGATTCAAATTCCTTATTTTCTCGACTTGCCCGCGCCAAAAAAAATCGCGGAAAAATATGAGAATACTATACACTATGCAATCATAAAAAAACTCATGATGCTAGTTCTATCATATCGTCACCCACAAAACAAATGCTGTACACCCATGGCCGTCTCATTTTCCGCGTTACTGTTCTGTATGAGATTCAACATAGAGATAGTCGATTCGAATGAGCTAACACGTGCCTCTTACCTTTAATCGGAATCAATTAAAGGAATATTTACGGTTTTGTAAAAAAATCGGCATTTTAATTTTTCTATAAATGTCCAGAGGTTGATTTACATTTTATTGGGGGATTAAACGGATTCAGCTACCGGTTGCTTGGTTGGTGGAACGACGATTCGTAGTGAGCTATGAAGATCGTTATCGATCTACGGCTTTTGGTCAATGTCGCACTCGTTGAGAAAATGGGGATATACGCGCATTCCATTCTGTCGCATAGGTGGGAAATTTACTGCCGATAAAAATAACAGAATTTTGTTAACGTAAATTAGGTTGATGATTACCAGGAACTGAAGACGAAACTTAGTCCAGACATAACCTCGGAAAATATTCTCATTAGGTTTTTACTTTTCGTGTATTTGACACATGCTTTAGACACACATCTTCATGAAAAAATATGTGACTCACATCTGTTTGTCTGTTACTGCAACGCCAAGGAAGAAAAACCTTTATAATTTTCGGAAGTGGCGGCCGAGTAATGGCAAAAGAACTTTTGGAAGGCAGAAAAATATTTACTAATTTTAAAAGCTAATCCAGTAGCGGCGGAAAAGTAATAAAATGTGAGGGATGGTAATTAAGATGGATCTTCAACTTAACAGGTGTCCTTTATTTTAATTGATCTCTTCTCAATTCTTCACAAACATAATCACATTAACTTTTCATAATCATTATCAGAATGACATTTCTTCGGCGGTATATTCGGAGACATCACAGAACATTAAACCACAGAGTTACTACGTTTTCACGGGCTTTCAGAACTGTTTTCAAAACGTTTTGAAAGTTTGGATTCTCGTGTTTTCACGATAGGTTTCGAAACGATTTTCGAAACGCATTCAAAACGTTTGCCACTGACACTCTTTAAAAATGTCATTTTCTAGTTTTATAACCTAATTTGTTGTTTATCATAAATCTTTTAGTTCTGAATTTCAAACAAACTTCAATAAACTGAGAATAGTGACATTATACAGCAACGCACTGTGCGTGTTCCATTTCAAAACGGTTTGGAAATGACAGCTGGTGTTTCCACGACACTTGGATCTCGATGCGATCCCAAAAATTTGCGAATCGATCTTGAAGAGGAAACGCATCCAATTGACGTTTCCACGATATATTTCAAAACTCAAAACGTTTTGAAAACGTTTTGAAAGCCCATGAAAACATAGCAATGGAAACGTCAATTGGATGCGTTTCCAAAACGTTTCCTGTTCAAGGCAGATTCGTTAATTTTTGGGATCGTATCGAGATCCAAATATCGACCATCATTTTCAAACCGTTTCGAAATGGACCATGCACGGTGCGTTGCTGTTTAATATCACTATTATTGGTTTATTGAAGACGATTCGAAATTCAAAACTAAAGGTTTATGATATGATAAACAACAAAATGGGTTATAAAACTAGAAAATGGCATTTTTCAAGAGTGTCAGTTGAAAACGTTTTAAATGCGTTTCGAAAATCGTTTCGAAACCTATCGTGGAAACATCGACAATACAAAATCTCAAGAAGTTTTTAAAACGGTTTTGAAAGCCTGTGGAAACGTAATAACTATTTAAGGGTGTCAATTCATAGCTGACCGTACAAAAATAAATTGAATATACGAAAAATATCCAAGCTTTATGTTAAGCTACTTTAGTGTAGGATTAGGGGGGGGGGCTAAACTTTTATAAGGGTTTTTATTCGTATATTTGCTTTGGTGGTATCTATGGTATCGACTGTTGCCAAACCCAATTGAGCATGCTCCCATTTGCGTTCAAAAGCAGAAATCTATAGGAATAAATTCAGTAGTTGCGGTCTTCGATACATACTAAATTCCTCGGTCATCATAAATAATCTTTAACCTACTAATTCGATTGTAATAAAATTTGGTTTATTGTTATTATCGTGGATAGGATGGAAAAAGTTTATAATTTTTGAAAGTCGTTTTGGTGACGAATGAATAACTAATTTGCAAAAACAAAAAAAGTCGTACTTATTTTTCTGGCGTTTCAAAGTTCGAAGAAGGGGAATAAATATGGTGAGGGGTAGGTATTAAAACGACTTATTTCTTGAAGAACCTAGTCTTTTAGATGTCCAGTACTTTCCAAAACCTGCCAAAAGTAGTTTTCTTTATGTGTCATCTCCTCTAAGAAGGTTGGCTACGTGGCGATTCTTGCTCTAGATGCGGCTGTTCGAAATAATTCTATTGATGTACAGTGATACCATTCTCGTATGTTGTTCAGCCATGAAGTGCGTTTTCTCCCCACATTACTTTTTCCTTATATTTGGCCTTGTATTATCAGCCGTAGAATGTGGATCTTTTTCTATGCATAACGTGACCCAGGTAAGAAAGCTTTTCCATTTTACACTGTTCTTACTATCTCCGTTTCATTATTCATACGCCTTAATATTTCAACATTTGTGATTCTTTCCGTCCAAGAAACTCTGAGCGTCTATATACCAACATCTCCAAAGCTTCAAATCTTGACAGATCAACTTTGTTCGTTACCCATGACCCTATAGAGAAGAATTGACGAAACGTAACATCTGGCCTATCTAATCTTCAGTTTAATGTTCAGATCTCTAGAGCAGAATACTCTCCAAAAAAATTTTAAAAACTGCTGCACTGCTGTTCTACGTTTTTTGATTAACATCTTGTAGGAGGCAAAGTAAGAAATAGTTTTATACAAGCTTTTATAATGTGAAAATGACACGCCTCATTATAGTTTTGTTATTTCATGTATACTGAAGAAATCGCGTACTTTTGCTTTCCACCAGAAAGCATATGCTAACATACCTTCTCCTCCATGTGAATGAGGTGCCAACAACCCCAGCACAGTACAAGACCTACACACAGAAAAATCTGTCGTTCTGTCAAAGACTTACGCTTGGATTCAATGGGGCGTTACACTCAGCATTCCTCAAATACAGCGATGCTTTGTCCAATGGGAAATGTATAGTTGGTAACGAATTATGTCGTATTGTCGACTCAACTACAAGATGTCATTGGATTCCAATGAATAATTCAATCGCAGCCTGTCGTTGAATCGAATCTGTGTTTGGTAATTGATTCTAAACTACTTTCTTTTCCTTGGACCAACAGATTTTATTGCGAGGACAGCTGATTGATTCATTTGGATGTTTAATTGTGTGATTTTGTATGAAGTTATAAGGAGCATGATATAAGAATTAGACATAAGCCTGCACCAGTTGTTGCATTATTATACCTGAAATATAACTGTCTGACTAATCTAAATACCTGCATTCAAATGTGGGTGTTAGCTCTTCTAAGTCCCAATTTCTCAGTAGGTCCTCCATTTAGTATATAACTGGATACATTTAAATCACACAATTGCTGATGCAATACGCAAAACCACGGGATGACACAACACGGCTAACACCGAAACAAAACAACGGAACAACCGTCCATGTTGGCGGGTTCGCGGCGATAGTAACACTAATGAATCGGGACATCAGTCGCGCCGAATACTGATTATAGTTCAACGAACGACAAGGGCCATTTAAACAAAATTAATTTTTAACAGATGTATTATCACGAACTGCTGTTGCAGTAATAATTTTTTTGTACATTGAATATATTGTATGCTTTGCTTTGCTTTGCTTTAAATGAAACATAGGGTAAATTTTGAAAAGAAAAGGATGTTTTGATTGCACTATATGTCAATACTGGTATTGGAAGGATTATACATATCGTTAGAAGGAATATAAAATTATTTTGAATTCATTGGCGTACCTGGATTACTTCGAATATAAGGATTGAATTCTTTGAATGACATGGATTTAAAATAACTGTAAATATACTTAAAGCGATGGAGAAACATCCAAATACTAACTATTAATGGGACACCCAACAGTATTTTTTTCTGTGTAGTATTCTGATTGTCTCTGGGGAAGGTCAGGTCGAAAAAACAAACGTTTATTTACGATACGCAAAATGCAGTACGATAAATAAATACACGGTAATACACCTACCCTGTAACTAAGAAGCTTTTTACTCCTTAAATAACGCAAGTCAAAACAGAAGCTCCAACCAACGAACGCCTTAAACTCTAATCAAGATCATCTGTGGTGGCTTTTGTGAGCCTATCGGATTGCTGTTGTCAGATATATCGTCCCGAAGGCGAATTTACGTCTAGGCATGCCCCTTAAATGTGTCCGACAACCCCCGCACTCCCTACGCCTACTTCGTAAATCATGCTAAGCTATGGTTGAACGCGTATATCATGAAACACCATCTTCCGATAAAGCCATTGTGCACACCACGCGCCCACGAATTGCCAAGCGGTGTTGCCGATGTCAGACATATTTTGGTCAACAGGGGAGGTAGTATAGTATAGTATAGCGTTTATTGTAAATATAAAATAAATAAAATACAATAAACAACAAGTGCCCCAAAAAGTTAAAAACTTGTGCTTGGATACAAGGTAATTATTATAAAATAGAAACAGCAAATAAGGGTTAATTCAGGAATATTTGTATTCTATAGATACTAGTAATAATAGATATTACACATGTCTACAGGTTGGTGAATTTTAATGCGATTATTGATTACTATCCATTGTTTTAAACCATACGTGAATGAATTGAAAGGCACTAGACATTTTATGCTTTCTGGTATCTCATTGTTGGAGCAAGAAATGTATGACATCGTAATAAAGTATTTTTCCTTGCTTTTGGTACAACATTACATGCATATCTTATGTCATATTTATGTTCGTGTTTTGTCAAGTTTGATTTATTTTTATATTGGTAAATACCTAATGACATGAAAAATGTTTGGCGGATATCTAGAATTTTTGTTTTAGAAAAT
The DNA here is from genome assembly GCA_951848785.1 of Callosobruchus maculatus. Taxonomy (NCBI): domain Eukaryota; kingdom Metazoa; phylum Arthropoda; class Insecta; order Coleoptera; family Chrysomelidae; genus Callosobruchus; species Callosobruchus maculatus. The sequence continues at coordinate 1,580,835 of CATOUR010000174.1, forward strand.
AACAAGTCACTAGGATATATACATTTCACTTTATATAAAATTTTTATTAAACGTTTTTGTATAATTTCTATTTCTTTGATGTTATTTTTACATCGAGCATCGATTTGTTCTGTATTGTGTACTGGAAGGAGAGGGGTATGCAAAATCGCTGCACATGAGCCTCATCTTTCCCTTGTACATCCTCCCAAGGATTACTCGAAATTGAGTGCAACCATCCTAACCCAGCGAGGAAAAGGTGGTGATTCAGCTCAGCGAATCTCCCGCCACCTTTGCTGTGGAGGACCAGGGCTGCCCCGGATGGTTTCTCACAGCTGAGCAATGACACAGTAGGTGCTCAACTGTCTCGTCCTTCTGTTCACATCATCTGCAAGAAGGTGAACGATCTAACCTCATATTGTAGAGGTAGAGGTTCCTTTAGCTGACAGTGTCCAGTGCAGCAGTCCAGAAGCGGTCGTGATGCCTGAGTATCATCGAAAGGTAGTACTTAGCTACCTCTTGACAAGAGTAGCTAAGTACTAGCTTTTTTTGCTAACTGGTTCGCTAAAATATTATCGCCCTTCCATCCAGCTATTAACCATTACTTTGTTGTCGGTAGATGCATTTACGAATGCCTGATGAAAATCCATTGCTAAACTCGTCGTTAGCTTAAAGCATTTGAGTTGAGTGCCAGGAGTGCTTGTATGCTGTCTATGCATATTCAGGGCCGGTATTCTTGACTGCTCGTGTGGAGCGATAACGCTGTCTTTAAACGCGAGGGGAGCGAAAATCACTGCTGTTTAGATTCTCACATCCTCTCCTCACAATTGAAGCGCTCGCGTCAAAGGGGAGTGCTTTCTGTCGCTCGTGTCACTGGTGTATCAATGTAGATAGGTTATCACCGACGATTAGGGTATCTTAAGTTTGAGATAAGTAGTATAGATATGCCGATTCTGATCCTCCCGAGGTCATTTGAAGGTCATTTAAATGGGGTGTGGATAACCTTGAGATGTGACGTGGGCTTTTCTTATAGGTGCCGATTCTGATCCTCCCTGAAGGTCATTTTGTAACGTTGTGTTTTCAAATGTGATCGTATCTGAAGGGCTTGTTTCAGTGGGGTGTTGGGTAACCTTGAGTTTTTTCGGTTTACAATGTGCCTGTAGATAACGATTTTGAAATATTTGTTGTTAGTGTTTGAATTGGTTGTTTGTGTAACCTTGAGTTTTTTTTTGTGTTAGTGTATAGCTGCTTATTTTGAACGTCCTTGAATGTGACTATTGACTGGATAACCTTGAGATTTGACGTGGTGGATAACCTCGAGATTTGACGTGGGGCCAATTGCAATCCTCCCTGAAGGTCACTCAGATAGGGTGTGGATAGCCTTGAGATCAGTTGTATGATTTTCTTACGAGGCTTGATGGTTTTGAGAAGAATGCACGGTGACGTATTTTGACCTTGAAGGTATCTGTATAAATAGTGTAATAACGGGCTAGTGATCAGTAAAAGTCGAGAGACGATCAGAGTATAGTCCCGAAGTATATTGTGTACAGATATAACTTGGTGAGCACCCTTTTTATATTATTTATCCAACAGTAACATTATTTTTTTAAACAATGTCTGTCGCTACCTCTGAATTGCATGAAATTAACAATAAAATCAACTGTGAACTCGATAACAAAATACTTTTCAGAACTTTATCTTCACTAACTGTAAACAAAGCCCATACAATTAAGAATCTGTCACCCGTCAAATCAAAATTTGGTGAATGTCTAGTAGCAACACTATTAGAAGATGATGCTAATGAGTTCAAAGTATGGTTACCTAAAAGAGTATCGGAGCATATGTCTGAAGCAGTGATTAAAGAGATAAATGAATCTCAAAATAAATATTCACTAACATATATTGGTCAAAGTTCACCTAAAACACCAGGCGCGCGCTCCAAATGTTTGATGAAATTTGATTATATTCAACAATAATATATTTGATGATGAGGTAGTACAGATTGTGTTGGGTATAAATAATATAATGGTTACTCCCATGTATTGGACCCGCGATATGTAGAAGGTAAATTCGAGATAAAAACATTTATTTGCACCTAGTTGGTATTAGACGTTCTGTTTGTTTCAGAAGCAGACTAACTTTTCATTCCCATTATACAATGTGGATGCAGTATTCAGCAATGGGGTGGCCTGAAGCAAAAGATCTACGTACAGCCATCCAGAGAATTGCATGTCAATTGGTAGATTTGATTTTCGATGAGGAACATTCCACGGTCTATGACTTGAGTATCTGCTGGGATGATGAAGAGGTCGAACGGAAGAGGATGCTAATCAGGAAATATGAAGAAGGGGAAAAGTTATGCAGACAATATTTACGTGAAGAATGTACCATCGATCAACTATGTGATGGGATGATTAGTAATGAACTCAAACCATTTTTGTATGCAATAGAGGAATATTTACCTCAACATATAATTACCAAATATAGTTTCGTAGATAAAGAATGACATTTGTACGCATCCGGCTCACTTCTGTATCATTTATGCATAAATAAAAAAACAAATGTATTAAAAGTGTTTTATTTTTGCCATGACAGCTATAATAAAAATCAAAATACATTTAATATGAATGAATAAGTCCATTCTGAATAGATCCATCAAAAGCGTTGTAACTAATACAAGAATCGTGAATGATTAATGCATACACTTTAGTGTTAGCTGGGAAAGAAGATTTTCTGGTTTCAAATTCCAACGATATATCCACAGTTGACAGCTGAAGGTTATCAGGTTGATGACTGCAGTCGATTACAAATAGTGGGTTATCATTGAACTCCTTAATATTGAATAATGGTTCTGCCATTCCCTTGTTGTAATACGCACTTTGGAAGCTCTCAAATGCATAGTAAGCCGCAGTGTTTAGCTTCTTCTCAAAATCCAGGTTCCACCTTTCATATGGGTATACCTGGTTATTCAGCTTCAATCGAATCGAGTTTATGTTGGCATGAATGAACTTAGTGATGTCCTTCTTAGGATCTTCTGCTAATTTTGAGTCTTGAAATCCAACGATAACAAACAAAGGCCTCTCTAGCTTGTTGGTTGTTCGAATTGCCCAGACGTCTGTTGATGTTGAGCGAAGTGATGGTAGTTCATACAAATCCCAAGAGCGAAATGCCACCTTAATCCTTGAACTCAAACTGCTTTTGTTCAGTCTCTGTAGAAGTTTGACCTTGTAGCGGTCTTCAGGAACAATCTGTTGGACTTTCCATTCAATCTTTGATATTGATAGCTCTGCGTCACATTCACCGACAAAGCAGTTCTTAAAGGATCTTGCAATGACTAATACAAGCTCTTGTTTTATGTTTAGAATTCCTTTTTTATAGTCCTCAGCAAATCCCATTATATGTTTTAGAGGTATTCTACCACTGAAGACCTTACTAGTTGAATCCCATATCGCTGAATTGTCTTCATTTAAGCCCCATCCTGTACATAATAGTGAATGGGCGGCACTTTTACCATGAGAGATCATTGTTTTCATTGTTGACGTTATTCCAGGATTTCGTACAATGACAACTTTTTCACCACCCATATGTAGAGAAATTTCATCAAACAGAAAAGACAGAGCATTGTTAGATAGATAGCAGGACTTCGTGGCATCACTTGGAGTAAACGTTCCTTCGATGAAAATGTAACTGTCAGCAATATTTAAAATGAGATCTTGGAAGTTGATTGGTATATGAACAATGTCAGAATTCTTGAAATATGGTGAACCATACGGCTTGTATGTGTATTCATGTAAACTTGCTAAGGAGTGATCCAAAATCGGTTCCTCAAAAACATCCAGCTTCTCACTTGATACGTGCAGAACCATATTTTTCAGTTAGCTTTAGTCCTATAGACTCCAGAAACTTACGATTTTGTAGTGATAGCTTCGACGTTGTGCCTTTGGCAGCTGACGAATGACGAATAAGGTTATTCCTATGTGTTCTTCGTATTTTATGGTTGTTTGTAAGGGCTTTATCGACTTTTTTCAATTGTTGTGCACCTATGTTATATAGAAAACCCATCCTATTCAATTGTGGAGTTTGCTCAAGCTAACCGACGCAATTCCAATTTAACGATAATTTTTTCACCACGGAAGTTAATCAGATTTCCCTCGTCATCCAAAATTTTCAGTGTGATGTTATCGATAAACTGACGACCACTAGGCATAACGCTCATATATATTACATTCTGTGGCTCCTTTGTTAATTTGAATCCAGGCTCAACGTCTATGTCGAATTCATACAGAGTGTGCACTTCACTTCCATTGTGGTAGGCGCCAGATATCAATCCGCAGTCGACCTTTATTAGTCTGACTGTCGTTATATTAACTGGTAAGGTTGATATATGTTTTTTGTTGCATTCGAAAACCTCCGGCTCAAATCCAATCAAAGATGCAATTGAGTTAGGGAAAGATAAATCAACATCATATATTGAATATAATTCACATTTCATTGTATTGTTGTTGGCCTTCAGACAAAACAGCTCGTCAGTTGTAACATTATGTTTGTATCGAACTATGGACTTTATTATCTTTTGTAGATATATGTTGAGTTCATCGATTTCGTAGGTGCCTGGTGGAATATATGTAATATTCATCTGAGAATCATCTGAAGGTTGTTTAAACACAATTAGATTATTACCCTCATGAACATTGAATATTGAGTTGTAGGAGTAAAAACCTATTAGCCCCAATCCGTACTGCGCATTGGTATCCAGCTCTATTGGCGGATAAAAACTAGCAGACAGCACACTGTCATAACCCGTCAAGGTAAATGTATAAGACATGACTGCGGTGATACAAAAAAAATAACACTTTTATATATTCAAAATTTTATTGATTACAACACTTGTTTGACTCATTACTGCTTGTCATAGAGATATCTTGCAAATTACAGTAACAACAAAATATTTTTCTTGGTGGCGGCCCGTCTGCTTCATCTCCGTTCTGGTGTGTATTATAGTGCTCCCAACAGAACTGGAATCGTTGTATATCCACATCTTCCTTCAAATGCAATGGCAGTTTGTTCCATACAAGTGCTATTTCGTTAGGTGTACATACCATCAGTACTTCTTTGGGTATGTGGGCAAGTTCTTCTTGTGTCATGTTCAACAGGCTTCTTTCTCTTGAAAATGCTTTAAGGGAATTGCTCATCTTTTTAAGTGTTTCACGATCCATTTTTCACAGATTTTTGCTTCTCTTCAGAAAGAAATCGTAGACACAGGTGCCCGCACCAAAAGGTATTGAAGTTCTGCTGTCGTCTGTGATTATACAGGATCTGAATCTTCTTAGATTTTTTGAGGAAATATTTCACCAGTTCGCTGGTTGGCGGTAGGTTGCCGAAACTGTCATAATAATATACCACCACTCCGCGTTTTATATATGAAACCCAGTGTGACCCATCCCCACTCTTGCTGTCTAAATTAATGATGGCTGACTCATTCCTCAGTGGACCTTGCTTAGGCAGATCATCGCGCATAAAAATCCCTCTGAAATATGGTATTTCTAGCTTTTTAGCGTAATACACAAGGTCATTATCTGTAAGCGGTCGTTGGGGTAGGGTTTTTAAAAGTTTTTTGAAGTCCTAGGTTTAACAAACAAACCAAATCCTTTGCGGTATGGTTTCAAATATATACCGTTTCCAATTTTACTTATACCAGAAGTAGATGTTGAATCAGTTGTATTCCTTTGTCGTGCTGAATTAACTGCTTTAGAGGACCTAACAATATTTGCAATACCCCCAGCGAGATTACCTAATGCTGAGAGACCGGCAAAAATTGGAATCAAAGGAAGAATTCCACCTACTTTGGGGATAGGTATAACTCGCGGAAGACGAATATGCCGTTTGCCCCCAATGGACTTGATATACTTCCGGGTAGCTAATAATGCAGCAGATGTTGCTTTTCTTAGCACACTGTTATCTTGCTTGTGGTTCGAAAAATGTTTCATATTTTTGCGAACTCTGTTTAGTATTCCTGAACCAAAGTGCACCTTCTTTATAGCCTTCCTCATTTTCCTACGTATATTATTTTTATTCTGCCCTCGTCGTCGTGATGCATAACCCATTCCTGCACGATGTTTTACACCTACTAATTTCCTCGATTTTTCACGCATGCATTTCTTCTTATTCCGTCCACGTAGTGTTGCAAGACCCATTCCAGTGCGTCGTTTGACCTTCATAATATTTGTAATTAACCAAGCAGCTGCTTTTTCTCCAAGGTTCGCGTCAGCTGATTTGACTCGTTTCCAAGCTTCTTGCTCAAGTTGGTAGTCAGCTTTATGTCTTGTAGCTAAATCGGATTTGCGGTATGCAAGGTCGTGTTGTAAGCAGGCCGCGTCTAATCTATTTATTCCTTTTTGGCCTAGTGCGATCCTTTCTTCCAATCGAGTACCCGGGCCGCAATACTGATAAAAAGGCAAATGTGCTTCGAATGGCAGCTTATTTATCAACTTATTAACAATTCCACCACCAGTTTTGGAGATGCTACTACACCTTCTCTCAAGAAGTAGCGGCATTTAAATAAAACACATATAAACAACTGCAGCTTATATATGGTCAAGTCGTTGAACGATGAAGGTGACAAAACAGGACCAGGAATTAGACATTAGCAATATAGATGTCAATGTTACTGATCCGGAAAATAATACTTCTCGTCGTCGACATGGGGTACTACTACCATCAACAATTCGATGTATTATAGTTGGACCATCAAACTGTGGAAAAACCAATGTACTAGTATCTCTCCTGTTACATCCGAATGGGCTGTTTTTTGAGAACTTATATATTTTTTCAAAGTCGCTCAACCAACCCAAGTACGCATTCATTGAAGAAGTAATGAGTTCGATAGATGGACTAGGATATTATGCATTTGCTAATAATTCCGAAGTTCCACCACCGTCAGAAGCCAAACCAAACTCAGTTTTTATCTTTGATGATGTGATATGTGAGAATCAAAATGCTATACGAGAATACTTCAGTATGGGGCGACACAAAGGTGTGGATTGCTTTTACTGTGTGCAAAGTTACAGTTGGGTACCGAAAAGAGTGATTAGAGACAACGCAAACCTGATAGTTTTGTTTAAGGTCGATAATACAAATTTATCACATGTTTTCTCTGACCATGTGGCTCCCGATGTAACTTTTAAGCAATTTCAAGATATGTGTGCAATATGTTGGAGGGATAAATATGGATTCCTAGTTATCGACAAAGATAGAGAAATAAGAAACGGCAGGTACCGGAAGGGATTCGATAGCTTCATAAATCCACTGCAAGACTAATAATATCATCAATTGAATGTGAGACTGCAATCAGCATACATCACAGTGGCAACATTACATATACCAGAATGAAACAACAACAGAGCAATGATGAGGTAGCTCTAAAAAAAGAATTAGTTAATGCAACAGAGTCAGTGCGAAGAAAATTCAACTATGTAAGGAAAGCCCGCGAAATCGGTAGCACTTCATTGGAACAGATATATGAGCCTATTACAAAACAGTTGAAGACAATAGCAAATGCATCCAATCCTACGCTACCGAAACAGCCAATTCAAAATGTTGGTCCTACGAGCACTCCTAAAAAACCACCATCTACATATCCAAATCAAACCCTTCCCTCTACTAGCACACCAAAAGGGCCGAGATTCGAAGATTTGACTTCCGCTGCTTTTTCCGGTATAACACCAATAAAGGAGTTACCTGATACACCATCATCAATTAATGAGAGGGAAAGAGATTCAGTCACTCAGTATGTATCTACAGCTAATTCAAGTGTGGATAGAGAGGCAGTTGCTGAGGTGTTGAAAAGTCATATAGATAATTTGAGAGCAGGACATCCGGCCTATGGAAGTGTTTATAATGTAAGGATCGACCCACAATCACAGAAGCTGTTAATGGGTGTACATGAAGTGGAATTTGATGATAAGGCGGTTCATTTATCATCGGGTGATAAGACTAGTAAATTCAAAATATCCCCACACTTACTAGATATGATGTTTGTAGGAGATACACGAAACTCCGACTCGAAAACTCTACACACATTCAGGTCCATATTGAATCTAACTAATGTACTTCGCAAAGATTACACACCTCTTAATATTTACAATGTCGACGGATCTGAGTATTTCAATAAATTATTTAATATCCTATCTACATCATCCCCCATGCATTTGAGAGCCAGAGTTGGTAGGGGACATACACAAATGAAGATACCTAAGTATAAGATATTTAACACTAATAAACGCGACTTTGTGTATTGGAACGACATCAACGAGCTGATTGATCGACTGAAATTGCTATACAGCTCAAAATCCGCGGGTCACACAAACCACGATAACGAAATTTTATCTATAATAGAAGAATTGCGTGAAGAGGGCGTAATACGCTAATTTTGGGGTATATATTTGCAAGTTGAAAGATCCCACTAATAGTATAACGCTTTCGTAGCGATGCACAATACGATAGATAAGTTTGGTCGTCGCAGTTCTAAGCATACAACTGTACGTGGTATTCCAGGTATTGGTTTTAAACTTACACAAACTGGAAATTATGATATCAATGGAAAGCAGTTAAAGAATGTTGGTGATCCTACAGATGAAAATGACTCTGTTCATATAAAGTATGTTGAAAAAAAACTAAAAAGTACCACTGATATGCTTGAAAGTATGGTGAATAGCAAAACGCTAGAATTGAGTGATGGCCTTGAGAAAAAGATTGATGTATTAACAACCAATTTGATATCCATTTTAGAGCAACTAGAGGTTGTATATAATTTTTGCCAGAAATTAGCTAGTGAAGTCAAAAGGGAATTCGATGTTGAAGGTGGCCCTGTTTTACCAGCGTGGCTTGCAGGCTACACTTTAAATCAACTCAGACCATAGATCAGTAGATTTTTCATGATTAATGATCAGTTTCTGTTCTACAATCACCTGAGTCAGACCTCTACATGTAGATATGTCAATTAACAGCGCAACAAAACGTGGCATAGCAGAAGAGTTACACAGGGCAGTTCGGAAGAACTTTCGCCGTCGAAAAACTATCATAAAAGGTTTCGCTGACTTATGGCAAGCTGATTTAGCGGAAATGCAACCTTTCCATAAAGAAAATAATGGATATAGATACATATTGGTAGTCATTGACTGCTATTCTAAGTTCCTATGGTGTAGACCAATCAAGAAGAAAGATATGGTAACGGTAACGACAGCAATGGGCGATATCATAAGGGACGCAGGATATTATCCAATTAATCTACAAACAGATAATGGAACCGAATTTTACAACAGAAAATTTGCTTCTCTCATGAACAAGTATGGAATTAACCATTATTCCACATACAGTACAAAGAAGGCCGCAATTGCTGAAAGGGCTATCCGTTCGCTAAAGCACCTTCTGTTCAAAGAATTTTCCGCAAGAGGAAGTTACACATGGATCACTATTTTGGATGATATCACTAACGTATATAACAATAGAATACATCGAACAACTGGATTGGCCCCTATTGAAATTAATGTTCACACTCGATTGAGTGCGTATCGCAATCCAAAGGTTGCTGGCAAAAGCAAACTTAATCTTGGAGACGTTGTGAGAATAAGCAGATATAAAGGTGTATTTGAAAAAGGTTACACTCCGAATTATTCCACGGAGCTCTTCAAAATACACAAAGTTAATATTACAGATCCGGTCACATATATGCTAGAAGATATGGATCGGCGACCAATAAGCGGTTGTTTCTATGAAGCTGAGCTAAGAAAAACACAGTTTCCAAATGAGTATTTGATTGAAAAAGTCTTAAAAAGGAGAGGAAACAAGCTCTTTGTAAAATGGTTAGGTTTCCAAAAGAACAAGAATTCCTGGATAGACGCTGCAGATGTACTGTGATGATTGATATGACGGAGCGCAGACTATGTTTAGCAGTAATAATTTCAATGTGTATATTTGTTTCGATACTTTTGGAAATAAAATAGCAGTTTTTTCAATTTACTTTTATTATTTAATTCTACCTTAATCTCTAATACATAAAATACACCTAACCTAAGATAAAAATTATTTAGTTATATTGTTGAAGCGCACCACCTCGCTTCTCCTCCACAGCTTTCTCTCCCTCTTGGAGAGGCAAGGGGGAGGATCCCGGATTACTTCTCTGTTCTGGAGATTCGGCCTATACGTGGGATAATCATCATCATCCCAGTTTTCTGAAACAATAGAAAATATGGTTTTGTAGTTTATGTGAATGTGGGTAAGATTCAGAAGGTTGAAAATCTATGTGGATGTACTGAAGAATTTTTGTGTGGCTTGATTTATTTAAAATTTAGAGTTATACAATATGATTGTATCAGTGCAAAATTAATACAATGATGTTTAGTAGAGATCAATTTTCTGTGACTTCTAGGATAAAGATGTGCAAGATATATGAAAAAAGAAAAAAAGTTTTTGTCGCAGAAACGAATTATGTACCTTCAGGCTGAACCTCCACATCTCTCCGGCTTGCGAGGTGATGCTGTGGTGGCGTGGTAGGCACGTTCTTGGTAGGCAGCACGTTCTTGGCACACCGCAGGAGGTGCATTCCCATCGACGTAGGTTTGACCCAATGCGCTGCAACACGCGGACATTGCACTAGTCCGTACTTCGATGGGTCCTGCGGTGGCGTGGTGGGGTTGCTGGCCTCGGCTTCCTTATGGCTTCCTGTCTGGGTGGATGGCTCTGCAAATAAAGAGATATTTTGTAGAACAACTGTAAATTTTGGATTATTCTGTTATAAACTAGTTGTCATTTGATAGCTTGCTCGTGTAGGGATATATAGTGAAATGAGGAAACTTACCTTTACTTAGATAGGTAGCAATATATTGTGGCCAATTCACCGGACCACAACCCCGGAAAGGGCAAACCAGCAAATGGTCCCCAATTGTCCCACGCCGCACCTCATGTTCACCATTGTACGGGCAGGGGATCAACTTCCTCGAATACTCCATTTTCAAAATAGTAGTAGTAGCGGTAGTATAGTAGTAGTAGTAGTAGCGGTAGCAGAACTGCACTGAAGAACTCTCATTTCACCATCATATTTATACAGTTCCAGGTAGGTAAGCCTCCCTCCTCTACTGTCTTCCCCCATCAGTGTATATCGTTAAAGAAAGCAAAAAAAAAGAAGATCCGCCTACTTGCCAGCTGGTGTACGTAAGATTATTAGTGGAAATAGAGAACATTTCGCTATACGCGCCGACAACGCATGCGCGCATTGATATCAGCCACTTCGAACGCGCATCGTGATTGACCGAACTGTGAGTGAATCCACCCGTAAACGCTTATTGGTTGTGATACATTTCAACCAGTCCTCTCATTGGTCTATTACAGTGTACATCGTTAAACAGCTGCACTTACACCACCCATATTGATATTTCAATGGTCCCCTCTCAGATTTTACTACTGCCATGTAGCATCGATATCGGTGGCTTCTAACGGACATCGTTATTGACCGAACTGTAAGTGAATCCGCCCATAAACGCTTATTGGTTGTGATACATTTCAACCAGTCCTCTCATTGGTCTATTATAGTGTACATCGTTAAACAGCTGCACGTACACCACCCATATCAGTATTTCAATGTTCCCCCTCTTAGATTTTACTACTGTCGTGTAGAGTGTTTTCTGTATAAATACAAGTCTACTTTCAATGGTTTATCAGTTCTACAGTCTTCAAAGAATCATACTGTTCCGTAGAAAACACTACATATTACGTACATCATCATGGCCAACCAACCAACAAAGAACGAAGACGCTATTAGTGGCGATTGCTTGCAAGCCATTCTGGAGGAACTGCAGAGTGACGGGGTGCAGTTTACACAGTTGGCAGTAGAAGTCCAGGATGAACTTCACGAGTTTATTCATGTGGAGCAGCCAGACCGGAGAATCGCGGAGGATGCTAATGCGGTGGTAGAAATAGATATGGATGTACCAAGAGCATCAACAGATGCAGCGATAGCATCAACAAGTGCAGCATCGATGCCGCCAGTAGTTGGAGATGGAGCGAGAACATCAACGGGTACAGCGTCAACAGTGCCAGCAGTGAGAAAGTCGAAACAGGCAGCATCCAAACCAGTTAGCAACATTTTAAGAGAAACACTACTTAAATCGAAGCAACCTCCAATGGACGACTTCGACGAGAAGAGGGATGCGTTGAGAAGTAGTATTCAGCGAATTAAAGCTGAAATAATAAGTGCAGAAAAGAAATTGGCAGAGGAGATGGCCCATTGTGACAAGCTTCAGGCAGCCCAGGCAGCGGATGATGAAAGAATAAAGCAGTTAGATGAAGAAAGAAAACGTGTCAAGGAGTGCAGAAATAAAAGGAAGCGACAGTTAGATGATTGTCAGAAGAGGATTGATACTCTTAGTATGAAATCTGAACAGAAAAGGACAAAATTGAATGAAGAAAAAGAAACTGTTTTATCTTTTTTCGATGTATAAAGTAATGTTCATCTTGAATAAAATAAATAATGAATGAAATAAAAAAGAAGCAATATTTTTTCCTTTCTATATCCATCCCCTCATATAATAATACAATTACTTGTTCTATCAATAAGCGCTCAGTAACTTAGTAATTGGTGATACTTGAAAATAGTATGAAGCATGAGTGCCAGTGTGCTAACAGAAACGGTAAATGCGCCTTGAGCGTTTGTGAGATTATTGTGTCTTGGTTTGGGGCACGCATATAAGTACCCACCCACCAATGCCATCGACGTTCCATCCAATAACACACTAAGTTTACTTCTAAAGATGTATAGATGAAGAGGGGAGGAGGTATGGAGGGGGCTTTAGTGTGGGGAACTAGAAACATAAAAACGAGAGTTCTTGTCAATGAAAATCATACTGTACAATCAAGTGACGAATTAACACATTTAGCAGCGAAATGACTACAGAGTCAAACGGACCTTGCGACTCAACGTCTTGGTTAGATGACGACAATGATAACTCCAGCATATGGAGTATCGAGACTGCGGTTCCTGATGGTGAGTTACCCGACCAATCACATTGGGCGGTGGCGAGGTCACCGATGGACGATGGACCGTGCGACTCCACAAGACAGCCACTGGGGTTCCTGCTGTTTACAATTGACAGCTCATCTGATAACAGCGACGATGATGATCCTGATCGTCCGGATGGTCCAGAAAACCAGAGAGTGGAATTACCTTTTCCTGTAGATAGCGAGGAGGAGATATGAGGCGCTATTTTTGTGAATTATAAAGAGATTTTTTGTTTGTATCAACCAATAAACTTGTTTTTTTTTTTTAAATCGTACTTTATTCAAAAACCTTACCACCGTGACAGAAAAAAATTCATCGAGCGTGGGCGGCTTCACCAATGAAGGATCTTTCTAAAAATTTTATTTAGTGGTGTACTTTTTTATCAGTCTTACAATTTTGTCTATCTCGATTTTTTCATGCTTCTAACGTTTTTTTTCAGTCTTTTTTCTGAAAAAACTACCGTTTTGAAGGACCCTTGAAGATCACATTTGCCCCTCAAAATGCGTCAAAATGGGCCTCCGCCGAGCCTTTGTATGCGCGGCGAGATAAGGTGGGTCGACGGCTCCGCCGTGTCGATGTTAGTCGACGGCGCAGCAGTCGACCTAACCTCCACCTTTACCGAAACTTTATATCTCTTCTATTATCTACATTTTCCATAGTTTTTCCAAAGATTGCATTGTTTAGAAGCTTATAGAAGTCCCTTTCAAATTTATTATTTGCTTTATTACGCATTGTCGTATTGAGATCGATATACTCCTTCAACCAGAACGATTGTTTGAACTTAAGGATCCTGTGAACCTTGGTTACTTGCAAACCATACCTTACAGCTTGTTGAAGGACGCGATAATGTACAATATATTTTTTCTTGTCGTACAGATTCGGGATTAGTTTCGGAATCTTTGTCTTGGCGTTTGGTGGGATAATACTTTCCACCAAAAACGGAAGGTCGCTATGTGAATCGTGTAACCCTTCAGGATATCGCACATCAACCTCCAAGACATAGCCATTCTCACCGTCTATTTTGGCATTTTCTAAATCGAATGTAGATATTTCCGAATCCCCCATCCATTCGAAACCCCCAGTTGGAAGAGGTGATGACATAGCATGCCCGTAAAGATTCGTGGCGTCGAGATATGATATAAATGTTGACTCTTTAGATGGATCATAATTTGGTAAATATTTATTATTTGCTTCGTGCATTCTATCGCTGCATTGACTTATCCCCCCGCGAATACCATTCTTAAAGAACCCAATCATATCTATGTCCGTAAGGAGCTCAAGGCTAATTTTGGTATACTTTAACATCGCATCCCAAGACAATCCAGGGGTTGTGTAGTAGTGTGCTGGATCCAATTTGTAAATATTCATACTATTCCTCCTGAACCTTTCAAAGACATCACACAAGAGAAGAACATCGGTCCGTAAATAAATATCAGAATATTCACCCAGATTCCTACAGTTAAACGTTCTCCATACAGTTATTGCCCTCGCGTATTCCTCCTCAGATATATCTTTCTCATTTAACTTATCATAAAACTCTGCCTTTGATGGTAAATATTCCTGGTCCAGTTTCTTTACATCATCCACATAATTGTAAGGAAATACACCTTTCTGTCTAATTAAATTAAAGACTCTAGGATCTGAAAAATACTTTTTACTCTCCAGAAAATCCCTATTAGTCAAACTGTCTGATAATGCTTGCAAAGATCCAGGTAGAAAACGACAACTATCGATAAATCTCATTTGTAAAAACTTCCTCCTTATTCTACCGGTTCGGTCCACATAGTCATGCATATACAGACTTTTTGTAAATGAAATGTATTTTTCCTTATTCTGGGCTACCACGTCTATCTTATCTCCATGAGAAGATAGTTGTTTGATAAATAGGTGACAATCGTACCCACTTAAATTGTGCGTTATAATTGGTATAAAATTTGGTAATTTGAAATTTAAATTACATTTCGAATGTGCAGCCCCAAATCTAACTTTACCAGTTATGTGGCAGTGATCGCGAACTTTAATATCGGATCCTGAAAATGGCTTCTCACAGATGTTACATTTCGTTGAAGTGTCAAACTCAATCTGCTCTTCCGGCGTTAAAGGGATCATGGGAGTTACATCTTTCAAATATTTGAAATATAGTTCTTTAAGATCAGCTTCTAGCCTTGTCACGAATTCTTTCGCCGCGTCCTTACCTCGATACAAGACGAATTTGGATAAGTCAGAATCAAATGAAGATTTAATAAAATATGAAAATGAATATGGTTCATGTGTGTGGGTTTCGTTTGTATACGAATATTCTGGGTTGGGTTCACAACTATCGATTGGTTTTAATAATGACTCAAAATCCGCATACACCACAAAGGGGACCGGCATTTGCTTTTCAAAATTCTCGAATTTAAGTATGTTTTCTGGAACCTGATTACCAAACTTATCAGTTCGTAGTTTCTCTGTGGGTGTTATTGTGAATATATGATTGCAATCGTTCCTTTGGTGAATATCTAGATATGCCTTAGTTGAAAAATATAACAAACAACCATCACAAAAGTACCGCTTATGTCCGTTTGAACTTAACTGATTTGCAACTAATCGCGAAAGATCTCTTATCCAACAATAGTGACCATTCCCTTTATCATCCGTTAAATAGAGCAGATTGACATGTAAAGCTAATTTCTTCTGAGCATATCTCAATGGACCAACTATTTCATATGTGACGTTACCATCTTTGATTATTTTTTCAATCCCATACACATTTATAGAGATATTATTATTTCTCTCGAACAATGAGATATCTTTAAGAGTAACGGGAAAGTTCATACCATGGACATTCAAAATGGTTGAAAAATGCGGGTAGGACGACACTTCCACTACTCGGGTGCTTGCTGGTAGTAGCGCTGATGTGACGGCCCAAGCGAAACAACACTGGTCTTGATTTCGCACATTTATCACTGCCTTCTTCTTCTCTATAAAGTATGGTAACTTTATATAAGATGATCCACCCAATGGTGAAAACTTGTTAATGTTCACTTCAGCATAAAGGATACATTCAATCGCCCACCCTGAAAAAAAACAACAAAGGTTACTATCTTAATTTATGCACTTCTCTAAATATTTAACATACCAGAATCCTTCTCCTCAAACTCAGATGACTGGGATGTAATTTCATCAGCAAATTGTTGATAAACATCAGACAGCTCTGTGCTTTCGTCTATTACTTTATTAACCGTATTGAAGGATTTGATATCTGCTACATCACTCGTCTGTAATACGTACTTCCCGAATACTTCCATGTTCACTTTCAGAGCTCTGTGCACTCGAAGTTTCTCTTCTATTACATCTAGCGTATTTTGCTTAATATTTTCGAAAAACTCTTTGAAGTCGGTGTACAATTCTGATGTGCTAAATCTATAGCTGGCAATTCTACATTTGAATGCACTTTTAATAAGTCTCACACCATCACTGATCGGGATCGATGAATTTGTTCTATGTTGTAATGTCCTTGCGTGAGCAGCCATTCGATTGTTCGGAAGCGAGACATTGCAGCAAGGACATATCATATTCGGAGGTGTACTATCCAATTTAATTTTTTTAGCTGGTGGTCCATTTGTGGGATTCACACTGCAAATATTTCTCTTATGCCGACGCAAATTGTCCGAACGCGTAAAATGTTTACCACAATCACTACATGTATGCATTTTATTAGAGTATATGTTAGTCACTGTGAGTCAGGCAACTGTAGCATCGATGCTCGAACCTCCTCGATTTATAGCTAGATCCTCAAGGGCATCGTACCCCCACCTCCGGTTGCTTGCTTATGGTGGCAAGGTCTGACGTTAGCAGAACACGTTCTTCTGTGAGATCAAGCTCAAGGCTATTCCCACCCCAGTTGAATGACTTTAAGGGAGCATCACTATCAAGCCTCATAAGAAAATTATACAACTGATCTCAAGGCTATCCACACCCTATATCAGTGACCTTCAGGGAGGATTGCAATTGGCCTCACGTCAAATCTCTAGGTTATCCACCACGTCAAATCTCAAGGTTATCCAGTCAATAGTCACATTCAAGGACGTTCAAAATAAGCAGCTATACACTAACACAAAAAAAAACTCAAGGTTACCCAACACCCCACTGAAACAAGCCCTTCAGATACGATCACATTTGAAAACACAACGTTACAAAATGACCTTCAGGGAGGATCAGAATCGGCACCTATAAGAAAAGCCCACGTCACATCTCAAGGTTATCCACACCCCATTTAAATGACCTTCAAATGACCTCGGGAGGATCAGAATCGGCATATCTATACTACTGAGATATGTGCTCTTATTTATAATTATTATGCTTTATAGTAGACGATCCTGTATGTATTGGACTGTTAAACCAAGAAGAAGCATAAAAGCATATTTCAGAGCTTCATCGAGTTGCTTTAAGAGGCCCTCTTTTTCAACCCTTTCCATAACACGACCCCCCTAGTATTAAAAAATATTTCTTGATTCCCGACCCTTTTTTTCAAGTATGTTAAAAATATTTAAACCGTACAAAACTTTTAGGCGTTTGCGTCATTATAATCTGCTGGAATTATCTGCCAATGGGATGTTACGCTGGGAGTTCAAATCTAGAAATTTTGATACCTTCTGGTTGAAAAGAGAAAATAAGTACACGGAATTAACAAGAGAGGCTTTGAAGTCGTATTTCATTCCATTTTCTACCTTGTACTTGTGCGAGTGCGCAATTTCATGCCCCAAATAAGAAGTAAACTAAAAATCGCCTAAATTTGCAAATCGGATCCGTTATGGGAGAAATTGATTAGACAAAGTCAAGCGCAACCTTCACATTAAAATGTACCTTTTTAGAATGTATAGATTTTTTACCGAGTTCCCACTCAAAAAACACTAACAAAACTCGCTGAAAGCTAGTTCAAAAGGTTATTAAGATTAACAAAACAAACCTTTTGATATGTCTTGGACACAAATAGCATTGATTTGGATGACCTTGTAAAAATTACAGATTTATATCCTCAACCAATAGCAAAAATTTTGGTTTACTATTTTTCAGTGATTTTATAAAAAAATTGTAAGCTTTTAAAAGTGTATAGCTTGATGTACTGATATATGATTCGAAGTTATAATAAGAACTATAACTAAAGTATAATCGCTGTGATTATCATTATTTAATTTCAAACAAGAATATTGGTATCGATATAGAAAACAACAGTTCTTTCACATTAAATGGGGGCCAAATTCGCCGCTAATTGAACCAGATTTATCCTGAATGTTGATTTTTGGTTGATACTAACCTTCATGTTTAGAATAGTTAGTTCAACCTCGATCGATGTATATCAGCGACAATTATTATTTATCGTCTGTGATGTATACGGTACTTTATCAAACGAACATATTGGTTATGTTTTGACAACTTGACGTTTTGTTCGGACATTTTACATCAATACGCGATGTTGTTGTATCTCAATGCTCGCTTTCCAAATTTGCGAGGGGAGCGGTAGGTGAGAATCTAGAAATGCCATATCGCTGCAAATCATATCGCTCCTTTGACGGATCGCTCGCTTGCGAGGGGAGCGAGTTGGGAATACCGGCCCTGATATTTTTGCGCGTGATATTATGAACAATTTCTTACATGCCATATGACAGCCAGCATGAGCTGAGTTATGCTGGCATATCCATAGCCTACTTGATTTTGATGTGAAGAGTGAAGACTTCTGGAGGACATTCTGACTTACGATGGATGGTTATAAGAATCGTACATAGATTTACTATTTTCGCATCCTAAAAAATAAGTTTAAGCTTATATTTCTCTATACAAAAAAATACGTTAATGCCCGCCCCAATTTCATTCCCACACCTGTAAAGGTGATCGGTCACGAGCGCGCGCGATTTGATTTTTACCTGTTTACAAAAAGGGTGCCTTCATCGGCACTGGCCACTTGCGCGCCGGAAGAAAATTAAGCTTGGATATTCCTAATGACAACATCACTTTTATTCTTGCGAAATTTCATCTGTCATTTTAAGACTTGCGGTAGCTTACAGTTACTTCTTAGATTATTTAAATGACTATCCGGCTTCTGTAGGTATATAAAACTACCCATAATGAAAATATTTCAGTAGTTTGCAATCCTCAGTTGCTGTTTGTGAGTATTGTTTGTGTTCTGTTTTTTCATCATGGAGACTACGTTAAGTCCAGATATATACAAATTTATTTCTGATTAAAGTATATGAATTGCGAATATATATCAAGATGCGCATGAAGTACGTTGCCAATTTGATTGAGATGTATAAAAATGGAGCTATTGCCTGGTTTGATTTTGTTAAAAGTGTAAGCTACAATTATTACAAGAAATAAATTCTTTAATCTGTATAATACTTGATTTTTTATTATGAAATGGATCAATCAATTCGCTGGTTTCAAAACATCTATGTTTTATTTGAATACATTGAGTTTAATTAAATTCTTAACGTTTCAAGGAATATAGGTTTGAATTAAGCTTTTCACTTAATTCTAAATGAATATTACCAGTATTCGACAAGTTAGAAAAGATCCACGTGATGCAAATAAAGCTGACAGAAAGTGCTGCTACTTTATTACGCATTACAATTTATTTCAGTCAACTACATTACAACATACGTAAACGACAACCGCCCCGCGCGCCTGTGTCCACATACCTGCCTATTATCCGAAATATTTTGGGGGATTCTGATCGGTTGAATTAGGACGAATCTGACCGCAGCGCGCTAGTGTCCTGCGGCCCATCTGGTGTTCGAAATATTTTGCGCACTTCTGGCCGGTGGGATTAGGACAAATCTGACCGCAGCACGCTAGTGTCCTGCGGCCCCTGTAGATACTCTGTAATGTAAAATCAGATGTTAGTAGACAGGTACACGTTTTTACGCGCCGCTAATATTATAAATTTGTCAAAGCAGCATAACAGTAATTGGAGTATCTACTAATGATGTAAGTCACATATACAAGGTGTTCCTAAATATCATGTACAAACGAAAGAAGGAGATTCTTTGGTTTTTTTATAACTGAAATTTCAATAAACGTAGGTCCGCACACACACTTCGTTACTGATCTGCAGGATGTTGGAAGTTTCATAATTTTTCACTTTTTATCAATACTTCTTAATGACACCCTCAATTTTTGAGGTATACAGCTTAAATTTGGAATATAAGAAATGCAATACGAGTTAAATAGTTATTGCACATGTCAAACGGTTGGCAGAATCTCATTTTTCCGTTCTGTTCAGAAACTTTTTTTTATAAAGCAATTCAGTTATTCTAATAAAGGCGTAGCCTAGTGCATATTTCAGGTACATTATTTTCATCTACCTACTAACTGAGAATCCTGTTTTGTTTTTTTTTTTCTCTCGAAAAGGATCGAAAATATAAAAAATCATAAGAATACGAGGACAAAAAGTTTTTAGAAGAAGAGGAAAAAATCATTTTGGTTTTTTTGAATCTACCTGCGAGGCACCGCAAAAATGTTCGGGGTAGGAACAGGAGGCATGAACGCTGAAAAAATAACACCCTCTAGGTTCTGACAACCCTTTCACATGTGAACTATGTGACTCCTATTGCATATTTTATATTCCAAGGTTGAGATAAATACTATAAATAATAATAAAAATTGAGAGAGCTATTAGAATAACTGATAAAATATCGGACTTTAAACACCCAGTAGTTTGAATACGAAGCGTTTGCGGATTATTTGTGCAGCGATTTCCTTGGTTTGCCTTTACCTTCGGGTACCAGATGGCCCACCGGCAGAACCTTCTGTCACTTGCTACAACATGCTTCACATGTCTGGTAGACATGAAAGAATTGATGCTCTCTGTTTCCGTCAATCGACCTATGGCGCACTGATGATCGCTAATACGCGTGAAACAGCTGTCTGCGTACTGGTGGATTGACGGAGGTATAGAGCAACCCTCGTATATTGGCTTTCATACGCAGCAGCGTATAAAAAACCCGTGCTCTCTGGTGGCTAAGCGGACGCATCTCGGCGTCCCACCAAGAAACCTATACTGCTGTGCAGCGACTTCCTTGGTTTGCCTTTACTTTCGGGTACCAGATGGCCCACCGGCAGAACCTTCTGTTACTTGCTACATTATAAAAACTGTTGGACATAATGTCTGTTTGTCTGTAACGGATAAGGCTTAGTAGTCGGTAGCGAAGATACAGGTTGGGTAGTGTTCATAGAAACCGACAGCTTTGGTAGTGCTGGAAAATGTTTTGTCAGTCTTGTTTGTTTTGTCTTTTCTTTGTTTTTGCCCTTATAAAACCGTCGTTAGAAGCGTAGTCGTCAGTGGTACTCAGTTTTTCGTCTTTCTTTTTTTCTTTCTTTTATCTTAATGGTTTCTGCGCGTTAGCACAATCAGTCAACACATTTGTCGTTTCTGGAATTTTCTAGCGGTCTTTTTAAGTTGACAGAAGAACAGGTTTCAAATAACTATTAGTAAGCAGTAGTTAGATTTCAAGTAGGCAGTCTATCTTTACCATTAATTCTGGAATCTGTTTTTGTTGGACTGCAACTAGCTGGGTCAGTTCCTCGCTGGTCTTATACGCTGAGCGCCCCGTATCGTAGGGTTGCAGCAGGCGTGACAGCTCCTCCTCGTATCTCAGGCATCTCTCCTTCCAAGGCTCATTGCTTGGTTCGGCTGCAGTATCGGTGGTGGTCAAAGAACCTCTGGTTGTATCCCCCATATTTGAATAGTCTCAGGGAATTAACTATTTCTTTTGGAGCGAACTTTTTAACGTTTAAGTCAGAAGCCTGTACCAAAGTGGGTATTATCTACGCCTTTATCCACAATTGACACATTTTTCTAAATTTCGAGCTTGACATTATGGCGTTCAGTTATGAAATCCATATGTAGGAATACCGTACAGCAGAGGCAACGTCACGTACATTTAAGTGACCTATGCGCAACATAAGATGACGTCATTAGGTTGCTTGGGATGGTTACATCGACAAGGCGTTGAGTATGAGGTAAAATCCTTCATCGTTGGCAACACTGTACTAGGGTAAAAAAGTTTGGAGAGACGGGCGGCAGTACCTTGCGTCCTCGTCCTGCTGCCATCGGTACTACCCATGTTACTTGTTGCGCGACTACCGATCGGTAGTAAGGCACAATTGGCAATATATTTTGAAGGCAGTCAGTTTGTACGGCCCACGATGCGATATTAGCATTGCGTCGTACTGTATCTCACCGAACGGACCAAGGCGTATGATGGACGTCACAGAATTGTGAGCACGAAAACAATCATACGTAGGCACTTGGCTCGGTCATAGAGGCGAAAAGCATTCATTCCTAATTAAAAAGTCGCTTCAGGATCATCATCATAGTCACAGTGTCTTAACAGACATGTTGTGAACTGGTAAAATGCTTTAAGTCGGAGCTAGAGTTTTGTCGACACAAATATTATCAATAGTTTTGAGGACTGTAGCTCGCCATCGTTCGCGATTTACTGTCAGTTCAGTGGCGCTCTTGGTACTCATATCCAGCAACTGTTTCGTCTTATCCACCCAGCGTCTTGGGGAACGGCCACGGCGCTGCCCACTCGGGGCATGACCCTGAACTACAAGTTTCTCCATATTATCGCTTCTGTGTATATGTCCGAAGAATGTAAGCCGTCTGGTCGACACAATGGAGGATAGTCTCTTTGGATTACAGAGCTCATCCGGTATGGAAACATTAGTTCAATGGGCGGTATAAGGAACTCTCAGCATTCTCCTCCACGTCCACATTTCAAAAGCATCTATGCGAGCTCGAACTGCCTTTTTAACAGTCCAAGTTTCCGAGGAATACAAAAATATGGAGAACACAAGAGACTGAACCAGCGACATTTTGGTAGCTTTAGTGATGTTATGGTCACACCATATTTTAGTAAGCTTTATCATGGCTACACGTGCTTGTTGAATGCGCCGTCGAATCTAATTTTCACAGCTACCCGCTACAGGATACCTCATATTTATTGTAGGAATAATTTATTATTGGGGCGGTGATTAAGTAATATGTCGTATAAACTGTAAAACTTCATTTTAGCGGGATCCAAAATGGGGGTTGATAATGGTGTGAAATGACTCGGTTTCACGTCCTAAGTCGAACGAGATAACTCCCATACCGAGGAAACATTCCCAATTGAAAAGTCGCTTCAGGATCATCATCATAGTCACAGTGTCTTAACAGACATGTTGTGAACTCGTAAAATGCTTTAAGTCGGAGCTAGAGTTTTGCCGACACAAATATTATCAATAGTTTTGAGGACTGCAGCTCACCATCGTTCGCGATTTACTGTCAGTTCAGCGGCGCTCTTGATACTCATATCCAGCAACTATTTCGTCGTATCCACCCAGCGTCTGGGGAACAGCCACGGCGCTGCCCACTCGGGGCATGACCCTGAACTACAAGTTTCTCCATATTATCGCTTCTGTGTATATGTCCGAAGAATGTAAGCCGTCTCGTCGACACAATGGAGGATAGTCTCTTTGGATTACAGAGCTCATCCGGTATGGAAACATTAGTTCAATGGGCGGTATAAGGAACTCTCAGCATTCTCCTCCACGTCCACATTTCAAAAGCATCTATGCGAGCTCGAACTGCCTTTTTAACAGTCCAAGTTTCCTAGGCATACAAAAATATGGAGAACACAAGAGACTGAACCAGCGACATTTTGGTAGTTTTAGTGATGTTATGGTCACGCCATATTTTAGTAAGCTTTATCATGGCTACACGTGCCTGTTGGATGCGCCGTCGAATCTAATTTTCACAGCTACCCGCTACAGGATACCTCATATTTATTGGAGGAATAATTTATTATTGGGGCGGTGATTAAGTAATATGTCGTATAAACTGTAAAACTTCGTTTTAGCGGAATCCAAAATGGGGGTTGATAATGGTGTCAAATGACTCGGTTTGACGTCCTAAGTCGAACGAGATAACTCCCATACCGAGGAAACATTCTGGTTAAAAACTACGTTATATTGAGGTTCCACTACCTAACCTAACTTAACCAAACCGGTTGAGTTGTCGAGTTTAAAATGTTTACTCGTCTCGGCTTGACTTCCTGAGTCGAAGTCGATCACTCGCAGACTGAGGAAACATTCTGGTGAAAATCGAAGCCACTTTCAAATTTGGAAATTTTAATACATTGCTCAACATAAATTAGCCAAGTCGGTTGAGGTAAAAAGTATTTCAATCGACGTGGCTTGATGTCTCAAATTGTATCAATCGTATTCTGAAAAAACGTTTATTATGATTCTCAGTACGAAATTAAATCAAAAAAAATCTTCTGGGGCCTACCCATACATGACAGTTATGAAAGAAATTAACAAACAGGTGGCAACCTTACCTGAGAGGACCTGTTGTTTAGAGTTTTCGAAATAATTAAAATCAGTGACGTCTGGGGGCTCGCCCACCCAGCGCCTTCCCCCTATTAGCCCGCATAACAAATCTAATTCAACATATAATTACCTATATTTTAGATGTCTATTATATTTTGCAAATTGCTTAAGCATTAAAAATTTAAAGTATCATAGCTCTTTTAGTTTTCGCTAAACGGCGTGGCGTCGGTGGTGGTGTCGTTGTACTCTACTCGTCGCGTAGTTTTATCTTATTTTATTTATTTATTTATTTAACGGATTAACATGTACAATACAAGAATTCAACAAAAAGTAAATTACAACAGTTCAGAGAGCATATTCTCAGGCACAGTAGAATTAGAACTTTATGTAGGATATATAAAAATATAGAAAACTATAACAATGAAGAAATCTGGAGAAATACATAATAAAATAGTGTAAACTAAAACTAAGCTTAACGTACTATATGCTTCGGAGCTGTTTTGAATGAAGCTGGCGGTGAGTCAAAGATTTCAAGGTGTTGTTGGAAGGCATTCGCAGTCTTTAATAACCTTGTTATTGGTTTGTTCATTCCATGGTTTGTTGTACAGAATTTAACATGGAAGAGTTCTGTGTTTCTAGTTCTCTGGTCATTGACATTAAATTGAATGCAAGCAAGCTGTTCGGGACAGTCAATCAAACCGTTCAACAATTTATGAATAAATCGCAGGTCATACTCGATTCTCCTACTCTCAAGAGATTGAAGGTTTAAAAGATTACTCATGGAAGAATTACTCACATCCGCTCGTAAGCCCATCTTAAATGCAGCGTATCTGAAAAATTTATTCTGAACTTTTTCAATTGAGTTAATATCATCCTTAAAATGTGGAGACCAAACACAACTGTATTATGTTCAAGAATACTACGGACTAATGAACAATACAAAACTCTTGCAATATTTACTGAAAATAAACTAGCATTTCTAGCATACCAGCATACTTGACCATATATTTTATGAAATTTGGGTAAGGTGGAAATTAATTTCTTCATGTTTCCCCAAACGATGCACCCAAGCCAATAGTGTAATTCAATGCCGGATTTTCCCTCGAAGTAGTTGTTTCTGTTGGTTGTGCTTTCAATTTCCTACATGTTTAGCCAATGAGCTAGTGACCAGTGACGCCTGATAGGGAGCGCTACACGTCCGATAAAAATAGAGCAATGTGGATCGTCTTTAATAATTCAAGTCGCATCGTGTGAATATCGTGTCAACAACTTGATGTAGTACTCACGCAGGTACCTGATTTAGCAAACTGTTTAGGCAAGCGAATAGAAACAATTTATTTACTTGAGCAAGTATTGCCTCCCACCACTGCTTTCCAGCAGCTAGAACATTGGCTAGTATAGACAAGTCAGTTCAGTCATGTTCATTAGTTCAGACTGTGGGAATTATTTCTGTTTATTTGATGCCGCGTAAAAATTGCGCTTTGAAATGAAGCGACAGCATTAAAGTTCGTTGAAGGATATCGGGAAAGACGGTGCCTAAGCGTATAAGATATTGATAATATTGTTGAGATAGAAGGGTTCGGAGTACCAGAAATTGAAGATAAGGGGTGTTGGAGTCAACGCATTATCAAGAAAAACAGAATATAAGGGACTCCATGAAATCGGGAGCAGGATCGGAGGATATTGATGTACCCAATGTTAAATGGTTTAAAGAAATGGACGCATGTAGAAAGTCATAAAAGACCTACACATACTTAAATCAGCACTAATCTACAATATATAAATACATAAATAATGTGTGGACGCCCACTAAAAAATATGGACTAGATTTTAGCTACTTGATTTAGCAGCTTGCTTTAGCTACTTGAAACGTGTGGGTGCGCCTTATATGTTTGATGTTCAGACACGTTTAGTGGGAACTCACCGTGTCGTGTAGTCTGACCACGGAGATGAAAATACAAATGACAGCCGCAGTTTTTCGTTACCAGAGAGGAGTCGTGGAAAAAATGCATGTCATCATCGACGTGAATCTCTTTACTAAACTAAAGAAAGCTTGCATTAAACTAAAAAAGCCATCAAAGTTGTTGCCGAAACGGCACCCGATTATATACTGGGGATGTTAAGCGGTCTTTTGGAGCACCAAACTTTTCCAGAATGCTGGAAGACTGCAAAGCTGATACTAATTCCAAACTGCTCGGTACTGCGGGGAAATTGTAGCTTCTCATCAGACAAATATTGGAGACCGAACTTGATAAGGGCGAACGACTATCCGAGCGTCAGTTCGGTTTCAGGAAGAACAGGTCTACTGTTCAGGTGAATGAAATGGTGGTTAATATATTCAGCCAACCAGGGGAAACGTGGTGCGCACTAGTGGCACTAGATGTCAAAAATGCTTTCAATTCCGCATCTTGGAACAAAATCATATAGGAGCTCAACAGAAGTAAAATGCCCCAATACTTCGTTAATCTGACAAGCAACAACTTATTTGCTAAGAGAACAAGGATGGGCGGCTTTGAGCAGGATATATCTGCACTGGTACCTCAGGAATCGGTGCTTGGTCCAATGCAGTGGAGTTTGCTCTATGATGGTGTGCTGAAGTTTAAATTGTCAAGAAGCAAACAGACGATTTGGCAATATTCTGAATAGCGAACTGCGAGGCAGGATTGACCGAAAGGATAAATGATGCTCTTGAAGAAATGGTTACCTGGATGCAGCAGAAAAACTTGCAGCTTGACCCACCTAAAACGGAGGTAGTGATATTGAGACGGTCTAGGCAGAAGAGAAATGATGTTCGGTTCAAGATCAAGGTCGCCGTCATCATACCGAAAAAGTACCTTGGCATCGTCTTTTACAATGAAAGAATGAAAAGCACGTCAAACAAGCAGCTAGGAAAGCAGATTCCAAAACAGCTGTGTTGGCAAGGGTAATGGCGAATATTATCAGTCCCAACAGTGCCAGGAGGCAGTTATTATACAGACCTGTACAGTCAACCAGTGTGGCACAAGGCCTTAAACAGGAAAACATATCAGGCACAACTGGAGAACGTTCAAAGAAAGCCGCTTCTAAGAGTAGCCAGTGCATATCGTACTATGTCCAACAGAGCGTTGCAGGTGATCAATAGAATAGCACCAATCTGGCTATTAGCTAACGAAAGATACCGTCTTTATAAGGCGGAACGGCATACCTTCATGAGCCCAACGAAATGCGTAGAGACTTGTCACTCTTAGAGAGTGGTAATGCCTATGGGATGGGATGGAGTAGCACAGTGGATTAAGAGACTTATACCTGATATCCGATCGACTACATTCATCTGCAGTCAGAGTACCACCTCACGCAGGTCCTTCACAGGGTACGACCCCTTCCGAGTGTACCGTCAAAGCGACTTGTGTACATACTGAGGACACAAAGATACCATCTAGCTATGAGAAAACTGTCGCCATCATAGAACAAAAGTGGAAGACCTAGGGTTCAGACTAACTTCGGAACAGAATATGACGGTGATATCCAGTAGCCGCAAATGGACGGCAATACATAATATGCTTAAAAACCTATTGCAGGCAACCCAACGCTGATGAAGGTATGTCTAGATATGACGGTTCCACCAGTGACAGTGAAGTAAGCAAGCTTGCGACATGTTTCGTCGGTAGGAGTCCGGCAGCTATCGCCAGAATGCGGAGTTGCATGAGGATTCACCCCGCCCCCACGTTAAATATAAAAAAACGTATAGTTGCTAAATTACTGGCTACTCGACCAAAAAAATACTATACTATACAAATACTCTGAACTAGATTTAAGACGCACGACCACTCGTAATGTGTGCCATCTTTGCACCATATAATATTTCGCTATTTGTGTCCGCATCGCAATAGACACCGTGCCGCATTTTGGCACGACTTGACCTCTATTCCGTACACCAGTCAAGCAGTACCGCGGGGTGGAGGTCGTTGGGTTATCTCGCGCTCGCGAGCATTCCACGCGTTGTTCGTTATCTCTGCCATCGAAATGGGGAGTCCATGCTAATTAGGCGAGAAAAGCGCTAAGACCAAACTTGAGAAGGTGACAATACGTGTTTGTTAAGGGAATACAGGTGCAAAAAATGTCGCCAGGTAGTAGTAGTAGTAATAGTAGTAATGACGTGGTGACGCCAGGCAAGTGGGTCACTTTTGCGACCATTTTAGCCAATTCCACAGAAAGAGCACTAAAAAGTCTCATGGCCTCTTGGAGAATTTGCTGGTAATTTCAAAGTTTAAGATTCTTGCTAAAGTTATTACATTTTCTGCACGTCGATCAATAATACACATAAACTTTTTGCTACCGGAGGAGAAAAAATGGCGTGAATTATCTTGACTCAGTACTTCCCACACGTTATCGGTGCTAACAATAAATTAAAGTTCCTCTATCCCTACAGCATCCTCATCAAAAAAAACAGACAATGACCAGGGACCTCTGAAATATCTACGAAAAACGAAGTTTGAGTATTTTGAAATTTTTCGCTTTTTGATGTTTCTTCCACCACTAGCATGGGCTCCAGAAACCATAGGTATACACTGTTACCATTTCCTCCACGGTAGTATAACGGTTTCATAATTTCATCACAATTAACCTTTAATATACACACTTATTTTTTATGACACAATTATCACACTGGGGTGTGACTGACCCCAAAGTCATTTTGCCCAATTTTTAAATGTAGCTTATATAACTAAACAATTTCGTTCAGTGTATTCATTACTGAAATATATTTAATTAGCATAAGATTTCAAAAAACATTAAAAATAAAGAAAATACGTGATGAACTGTTTACACAAATGTTAACCAAAAACTAAGTCACACACCAATAAATGAATACAAAAAAATGCGAGCAAAACAACAAAACTGTTACGATTCTAGTAATGTCTCTAATGTATCTTCAACATTACGTACTACTCCACAGCTTATTGTTACCAAAATTTCATCACAATCTAAGCAGCGGTGCCTGAAATCTTGGGGAAGTTGGTTATATTTTTCAGATTCTTATTCCTCATCGACTATAAATGCTAACCACATTAATCTTCTAGTAAATAACGAATTCCTTCTCCAAATCTCACACTTTGAAGAAAGTGAAGTTTTAGCTGCATTAAAACAAATCAAACCAAAAATGACCACTGGCCCAGACAATATACCGGCTTTCATTGTTCGTGATTGCTGTTATGTGCTATCAGGTCCACCCACAATCCTATTTAACATTTGTTTAAAAACTAGTACTGCTCCGGATATATGAAAGCTTTCAAAAATTCGCCCAATATTCAAAAATAACGAAAAAACTGATATAACTAACTTTAGGCCAATAACACTACTCTGTAATTTTGCAAGGTCTTTGAGATACTCATCTATAACAGATTATACCAACATCTAAATAAGAGAATAATATGGATCCAGCAGCATGGCTTTATGAAAGGTCGTTCCGTTGTATCGAATTTAATTAATATGACGCAAATCATTTCAGAATTCATCGGCAAAGGTAGCCAGATTGATATCATATACACAGACTTTTCAAAGGCATTCGATAAAATTGACCATCGCCTTCTCTTAGCAAAAGTTTATTCGTATGGAATATCCGTAGAGTTGCTGCAATTGTTTACATCGTATCTCTGCAACAGAAGATAATACGTAATTCATAACGGATATACCTCAAAGGAATTCGTAGCTACATCTGGTGTACCCCAAGGTAGTAACTTAGGTCCCCTTCTCTTTATTTTATTCATAAATGACATAACTGAATTTGTTGGCGATAATTGCCTTTTATATGCAGATGTTACACTAAAGAAATGTCCTTTAACATACGACTGTCAGCTGGGTGGTACCGCGCTTCATAAAGGAAAGAACAACTTACTGACCTGGGGGTTGTGTTGAGACGCGTCTAACATTTGTCCGCACATTGAGGGTATCGTAGCCAAGGCCAATCGAATGTTTGGATTTTTGGTGCAAAACTGCTGCGATTTCTCACATGTTGTGTCTAGCTACCTTTTTTGCATTTGTGAGGTCACTTTTAGAATATGCGTCCGTGGTTTGGAACCCTTACTACGTGATGCACTTGAAGAAAACTGAGGTAGTTCAGAGGCGGTTCTTGAAGTAGCTATCATTCAGAATGAATGGAATGTACCCTACCGTAGGTATTCCTCATGAAAGACATCTTATTAATGTTGATAACATAACATTGTTGAGTAAAATTCCTATGTACTTAAAATGACCACACGAAGTGCACTCACGTTTAACTTACCGACTGCACGCACAAATGTAATGCATTATTCCCCATTGTACACCATGTTTAGGGACTATGAAGTAATAAGTGGCCAGCTTGACATTTTCCACAGTAGAGTACCGGCTATAAAATTTGTCTTCAAATGATTGTTTTAACAGCAAGTTGTTTTATTTCTATTTTTTGTTTCGGTTACTTGTTAAATTAGGCTTAGAACTTTATTTTTGTATAGTATCTCACGTCACTCTGTAATTGGTGCAAATTGAATACTTAGTTTTAAATAAACGATGTACGTAAAAATAAAATTGAAGAGCCAAAATAAGTTAATTATAATATGAGGACAGTATCAAACCTTGAAATAATTAATATACCTGTAGATAACAGCAGTTTCTTTTAATATTAGTTTCTCCGGGGAAAATCATTTCTAGGGGTGTTAGTGTCCCCCCTTACAGCCCCTAGCTATGCCCATGCCTCAACTTACAATGTGGCGCACATGGTGCTCTTCGGCACACACATTATACCAGTGATTGATAATAACTACACCCAATGGAACTGAAGTTATTGCATATGCCACAGACATGAGTGTCGAAACATTAGATTTTTAAAGCTTCCGTTTTTTAAATGTTATCTTATATAGTACCAAGATGGGAACACTTTTTAAAAACAACTTCACCAAAAACTTATTTTTCATCAACACTTTGTTTTAAATATTTAGTCTCTCTAATAGTTACAGGTTTCAGTGCTATCTCTGCTTTGAGCTCTATTTATTCCGATTCACCGATTGAGCTGAAATTGACCACAGCTTTTTCCAACATATACAGGGTGTCCCACGACGATTAAGACAAGTAATATATCGGAACTGTACGATTAAGACAAGTAATATATCGGAACTGGGTAGCGAATTCTAATTGTGGGGGTGTAAATTAGAGCAAATATAGTATCTTTTCTTATTTTTTGTTGTTTTTGATCACGTGGTGTTCGATACAACATTTTTAATGGGACACCCTGTATATTTGTGACATTTTGTGTTCCACCCGATAAAACAATTCCAACAAACTAGCACACTTGGCGTCTAAAATGATTAATTCAGGAGGTACATTTACTTAAAAGATGCTCATAACATGATTGTACCCCTACAATTAAATTATTTTGGTAGTGATTCATAATGGTAGTGATAGAGTCCTTTAAGTACCGGTAGCTCTTGAATTAATCACTTTAGACCCCAAGTGTGCTAGTTTGTTGGAATTGTTTTATCGGGAGGAATACAAAAAGTTACAAACATACAGGGTGTCCCATTAAAAATGTTGAATCGGACGTCACGGGACCAAAAACAAGTACCTCATTGAGTGACACGATAGTAAGAAAGGATACTATATTTGCTCCAATTTACACCCCCAAAATTATAACTCGCTATTGAATAATTTTTATTGGATTATCTTAAGTTAGCTAGAAGGCCAGTTGCCACTTATTCCAAATTTTATGTTATATTTTTTACTTTGACAGAGGTGTTACATAGGTGATCGAAAAGTCATTAAAGTTTACCTTCCAGGACATGCAGTTTTTCATATTGATGGGAAAGTAAAGCGTCATGGATCATCTTGTATCAAGTATTGTTATCATCACAAAAAAAAAATCCAATTTGAGATAAAACGCGAAGAGACGTTTCATGGCTTCTCCATTTGAAACCATTAAGCCATTTTACTCTTTTTCTCTTTAGCATTAGTACCGTGGCCACCACAATACTATTTCTGTCCGTACAATATAATTAAATTTGATAAACATGTTACTATGCTCATTCATAACAGTACTGTCTTAATGCCAGTTTGCACACTCAGCTTACCGTTTTTTTTTTGTCTTTTTTCTGTTGCGATTGTCTCACTAATTAAGTTTATCGCACTTAGCGGGTACTTTTACGGACCCAACTAACGTGTGTGGTTTATGGTTATTGGTGGCATGGCAGCGGGACGAGTCTCAGAAGTGATTGTAGAGAACGCGCCGCCACTTCGTTCAAATACGATTCAAACGGCTTTAATGGCCTTCGCACAGCTGAAAGGCCTGTTTGTCCTTTGGCGAGCCGAAATTGAGCAAGAAAATTCTGTGTTTGTACTCTAAGAGCTAGCGACACCGGTCCTTACATGGTCGCTTATTAGGGATCAGTACAATAAACTTGATTCAGAGTTTCGAGAAAAACAATAATTTACACGCGGGAATCCAGAATTATTGATTTTCATTATATTATCTTGATGTTTGATATATCTAAAGCATTTGACAGCTTGAACGTAAATTATACAATAACTAGTATATGCTCTTGGGATAAGAGGACCAATACTGACATGGATTAAATCATTCTTGGCAAATAGGTCTCTAATAGTAGAAATCGATTAAATTAGGTCTGACCAGCATGATATCTGTCTAGGTGTATCACAGAGGCCAGTCCTGCTGCCACTTATTTTCTTATCCTTTGCAAATGATCTTCCCGACAGCATCCCCAATGACAGTGTTACAATGTTTGCTGATGACACGATAGTGGCAGTAACAGGTGACAGGTGACAACATTTCTGAGCTCCAGAACAATATAAAAGCACATGGTTTGCCGTTACCTCCGGGTACCAGATGGCACACATGCAGGTCTTTTCTGTCGCCTTCTCTCAATATAAAAGCAGTCATTATCAGTATAGAAACCTGATGCTTCGACAACCGCCTCATCATCATAGTCACAATGTCTTAACAGACATGTTGTGAACTCGTAATGTACTCATTTTACGGGCTTCTCTTGGGATATCTTTAAGATCTTTAATGCAGTAGTTTCCCATTTGCTTTCTGCATCCTCATGCCGTTGATCAGATGTATCTACTGGCTTATCCGCCTTTAGGGACAATTTCTCACCCCAAGGACAAGAAGGTGTCCTGACCCTTCTCAACTCGTCCACTCGAAGCTGTTGGTTGAGAAGGGGTTACTGCTTATACCGACAGTAGTTCGGTTCCTTTTAGCCGCCTTTTATATACGACACGCAGGATATACGATGGGAGATATTCTAGCCCGCCCCCACACGGTGAAGCAACCGCCTAGTCCTTAACAAAAATAAAACCGCATACATGAACTTATAATTCAGAAAGTGTATATAACCACATTTGCAACACTAGATGTACAGCATTGAAGATACCAAAATTTAACATATCAGTGTTCAAGAATTCACCACTTTATTATAATATCACATTATATGATGCTTTACCAGGAAATGTTATATGTACTGATTCTTATTTTAAGTTTAAACCTCAAGTAGAGGCACCCTTCCACAACCATACTAACCTTGGTATCAATTTTTACTTTAAAGTACGTCTGATATGTGAAGAAAACCCTAAGTTTGTTTGAAGTTTGAAGGGACAATCACAATTATAACACTAGATGTACAGCATTGAAAATACCAAAATTCAAAACATCAGTGTTCAAGAATTCACCATTTTGTTATCATATCACATTATATAATGCTTTACTAGGAAATGTTGAATTATTATTATTATAAGTTCAAATTTCAAGTAAAAGCGCTTCTCCATAACCATTGTTATTATTCTCTGAAAGAGTATCTCCCACGACAGCATAATAACCTTAACCATAACATCTCATTAATCATGTAACTTTACAGGGTCTCTCTCTCTTTTTTCTCTTGTTGACATGCCATATGTCCAGTTGTTTGTTAACTAGCGAATACAGACTATTACGAATACTAATATTGTACAATTTGGGGATCTGTGGCATGGGCTGGTGGTAGCAGTTATTTCAAACGGAAATCTCCAACCACCGTACTCAGATGCAATAATTCAATTGATTCAGTTCTGTAGATCGGGCACTCCAATACTAGAGGCTTCCTTGGCCTATTCAACGATTTAGATAAACTCCGTCTAAATAATGGCAGGCGTTGGTATTGTTTTACAATTCGCAATATTTCGTGATAGTGCCACGTGATTTAAATAACCGACATTTTCAATGAGAGTCTTGCAAAACAATGTTTGAAATAACCCGATTTTCAAAAATCCAACGGATTCAGCCCTTGAGATCGAGCTGTCCAATATTCATCAAATTATCCAGTGATTTTTAATGACGAGCGTAGATGTTTCATCGACTAACCCAATTTGGTGTATGGAATACTGCAGTCCCTTGAATCATCGATATTTTCAACAGAAGCGTCGAACTAATATTTATAGAAGCCCTTAGATGCAAAAATCCGACGGATTTAGTCCTGTAGATTCAGCAGGTCAATACTGGTCGTCCTATACAAAGGATTTGGAAGACTTCATCTTAAAAACGACGATCGTTATATTATTGAAATAAGCTGGAGCCCATCTTGCATTTGCCACATTTTCTGCCTAATTTAGATAGAAACAGCATCTAGAAGTTGTAGCAAGGAGGAGATTCTTCATTTAGTCTTATCGGTAGCAAAAATGGCCGTTTACAGAACAAGAAGAAAATACAAGAAAGAAACTTCGGGGTTGAGTGATCATTTCAAGCATCCACTGATAAAAGCGAAAAAAATTAAAAAATCTAGGGATAATCGAACTTGAACTCGTTGGACACCATGATCTGGGGATAAAGTAATTGTTCTTTTAAAATTCTAAGTATCATGGAGTGGCCAACATTTAACGGTTGACGAACTATTCTCGTACTTGTTACGGCAGATATTCTCGAGAGAATGATGTAAACTTGCGGTAACTTATACAGGGTGGGGCATAAAAACCAAGTGTTCTTGGTTTGAGTAGTACTCATATATTAGAAAAGGGAGGAGCGCGCGGTTTATTACAATCCATTCCTTGACTCAAACCGTTTCACTTTCTTACTTGCCACTTGCCATCATGGAGCGGTAGGCGCTAGAACAACCCGTGGCATATGGCGTGACATCATTGGCCCATATTTTTTTGAGAAAATGGGGTCACCGCTACAGTAACATCTGAACGTTACATTTATATGGTGAATACCTTTTTCGTGCCTGAATTGCAAAGAAGAGGTGTGGATATCAAAGATTTGTGGTTCCAGCAAGATGGGGCCACGGCACACAGCGCCAGAGCATCCATGGATGTTCTTCGCCACCTGTTTACAAATCGTTCAATTTCGAGGTTTGGTGGCATTTCATGACCTCCTCGGTCTCCCGACCTATCAATTTGTGATTTTTTTCTATGGGGTTAACTCAAGTCACTTGTTTAAAGGGCCAAGCCCCGTACGTTAGACGCCGAGAAGGAAGCGATTCGCCATGGAGTCTCTCAAAAATCAGAAGAGACATGCTGGAAACAGTGGAGTGCAATTTTCGTGAACGGCTGCATCATATGCCAGATGTAATTTTTGAACTCAGATATTTCAAAATGGTTTATTATCAGCTATGTTCTACTACCAATAATTTTTTTATAGTAAAAACTAATAATTTTATGATTATTTCAGAAACACTTGATTCTTATACCCCACCCTGTATTTCTAGTAATTTACGGATTACTATTATTAAATTTAATTATTATGGTAATAAATGATCTGCGTTTACGGTAATACAGTAATTTTTATCCAGTCATAAAATCACATTATATGCATTTTTTCAGGCTTTCATCCTTTGAAAACTATTCCTCCACCACAGGATTGACTTTAGAAGCTATGTATTATATCATAATATGGTATATAATATACACAACTCTATTTTTGAGCATTTTGCACATTCCAGATTTTGGAATCATTTTCAAATACATTTGTAAATTAATCTACGATTTTGCTTTGTCAAACAAAGTTTAGTACATATCTGTAGCTGTAATCTGAAAATTCCACCGAATCAGTGGTGGGTTAGTCTACTTTATCTCATTCGCTTTATTTATTTATTCACTAGATTTTAAACAACTACTTCAAACTACTGCAGTTGTAAAAAACGGAACTCAGATGCATTCTCACGAAGAACATATAATAATACCAAACATATCCTGAAAGGCTTTATTGTTATTTAAACGTGGAATGTAAAATAGATACTTAATAGGACTTCAAAAAAGACGCAAGCTGCATACAGATTGCACACAACACAACAAGTAAAAACATTTGCAGTTTACATTCTCAGACACCTGTTTATCAAATTTAATTATATGATAATTGCACGAGATTGTTACAAAGAGAGACATCAGTATTTGTGACAAGGTTTGCCGATCCACCAATGTATATGGTGTTTACGAGCTTAGCAATCGGTACGAGGATACTAGGGATATATACCGTAAATATCGGAGAGGTAGACGAGATGAGGCTTAACTGATAGTTATATACTGCTTTGCAGTGACACTGACCACGGTCAGTGGGGGTTTTGGTTGTCTGGATCGCATGTGCGCAACTGTAGATATACAAGGGATATATACAGTGGATAAAATAGTCCGCGGATAGTAAGGATCGAAGTCACAAATATGCTTCACTGATAACTTAGATCGGCAGTCCTTAGATCACAAGTAGTAGGTGAACTACCCACCAACACATTGCTCATAGCAACCAGCAGGTCAGAAGGATTGCATGAAATCAGGGCATGTGGTTGCGTGAGTATGCCCAGTAGTTTCTGTCAAGAAATTAAAACACAGGATAACGAAGGCTTATTTCTGATACATAATTGCAGTACATTATTTGAATTTAACAAAAAACTTATCTTCAGGAAATTATCGATAGGGGTTTGGCTCAAAAGAAGCCTCCAAGTTGAAATTCTTGACTTCAAGATAGGAGCTCTGTAAGTTGGATCAGATATCTACCAACGGCATTCTGCTTCCTGAAGTAGAAGATAGAAAAGAAGTTTTTTTTAAGCAAACTTGGCCATGTGCTTCCAAAAAGAAGTATTGGCCTCAAGAAGTTCAAGAAAGAAGTAGGGACAAGAAATAAGTGTTTTTCTTACCCAGAAGAAGTGTGGTTTCCTTATAAGCGAACTTCACGGGACTTCACAGTCTGTCTATGAATCATGGATGTTGACATAATCTTACATTTTGACCTCTGAAGACATTTACAAACGTCAAAAGAAAAAGAAATTTCGTTCACATATTCAGAAACAAATCTGTAAGATAAGATGGTACAGATTTAAAGGCCAAAAATCAGGAACCTTTCAAATATTCACATCGTAAAATTTAGAATACATACATGAGCAAATAGATAAAATAATTGTTGAAAAAAGAAGATGAGTTACAAATGCAAAAGCTATACAGGATATTTTTAGATACATAGCGGTAAAAACTGTATGAAGCATGTACCAGAATTCATAACTTTTTCCCCACTTTTAGCAAAATAAAATCAAGTGAGTTACATAATATCTTTTCAGTAATTTCTTGAATAGCAAATCTAACGGTTTTGATAGAACAAAGAATATAGATTTTTAGGCAAAAAATGTGAAACATAAAATACACATAGAGGAAGGCATTTTAACTCAAAAATACATGGCCAGAATTAACAGTTCATATTCAATAATTATTCTACTAATCAGTTAACTAACATGGAGTGCACGATCAACCTGATATTCAAAGAATAAACAATTTCATAATCACGTCATATTCATTGATAAAAATTTACAGATCTTCAAAACCCCACATTTCTATAGATACAATGGAGAAGTTTCCTAAAAAACAAAAATTGGAGAAATCATTATTATCTGATTATCTATTCCTTCACTTGAAGAATGTCGAAAAAATCATCTAAATATTCCAAAAAATGGCAGAGCTATTCAATTTTATATTTGTGAAGATCGACCGCGGTGGTGGAATGCCTCATGAAGTCACATGTGATGAATCGTTAGCTATCAACGACGTTCGCTATGCATACGCTGCGCTGTACAGTGTGAGACATTTAGACTTGAGTGGAACGGCGGAGTGTTTGTTGTAACGTCAGTATATTTTTGAAGTATGGAGGAAGAAAAATTTTTGATTTTGAGATGATACGCTTTTTGGGTGTTTTATGATGTCTATATAACGAAAATTCACACAACTCATTTCCGTCGGTCTGTCTGTACGCGGTTTTCTAGCGTAATCGTAATCTCAGTAGCCTCTGCATGGATTGTGATGAAATTTGGGCAGCGATATGCCGTGGGGCCGTAGTAAGTAATGTTCCTGTAATTATGAAAATCGGTGCATGGGCTACGGAGTAATTAGCAAAAACCAAAAATTTTAAATATGCCTCAAACTTTGTTTTTATGCGTTTTAGAGGTTCCTGATCATTTTCTACTTTTTGAGTGGGGGTGATATTGGGGTGATATTGATGATAAACTGAAAGAAAGCTTCAGCTAGCTTCATAATACACTTTTTTAGGTGCATTACCTTGCCTATTACGGAAACCAAGGGACTTTTTTACATAGTATTACTACCGCTGCTAGGATGGAAAATCTTTATGATTTTCAGAAATCGTGTCAGCGACGGCGCAGCAGTAATAAAAAAAACTAAAAATATAGAAACAGCTCAAACTTCGTTTTTAGACGTTTTAGGAGTTCCGTGATTATTTTCTACTTTTTTTAAGTGGGGGTGAAATCGGTTTAATTGGGGGGTGGGGGGTCAGGTCAGGCTTGAGTGGTGTCGCGTAAGGTCACAGCGGCTTCGCGCGGAGGATACCTACGGCTATTCAAACTTTGGAGGACTATAACTTTTCTGTTAATGTAAATAATTACAAAATGTTTTCAGCTGTTGTTCTCTAACTCTTTAGTACTATCTAATTAACTAAAATTTAATAAAAAGGAGACGTCCTCGTTGAAGCAAAAGCAAAACAAACCATAGCGATGAATGCGCTAAGATTTTGCATTGAAAAGCAGAACTTCATTGCTTCAAATTAAGAAATAATTGTACACACAAAGTAGTTTATTTTACAGGCTCATTTCAGTACCTAGCCAACTTGAATGCGCACGATGGAAAGGAACAAGTGTCACGTTACTACCTTCGAGCTAGGCTCGTGAATTACAAAACAATAACTAAGAAGAGTAACGATGTATTGTGTAAGACCTTCGCGGCCATGATCCGACGAACTGTTGGTTCTTGGGCTGCTTGGCCGGCGTCGACACGCTTCTCTGCTTGACGTTTCGCCAACACGGGTGGTTGGTTTCTTCAGAAACTGTTATCTGTTCGGCGTATTCCAAGAAAACTGAGACCGAGCTACAACTGATCAATTGTCAGATCTGATGTTGAATTACTAACAAAAATTCAGTATAGAGTTCTCGATAAATAATTTAACATGACACAAGCAGAGATATTGAAGAGAAACTTAATAAATTCACAAATATTTGCGAAACTATCTGCAGCACATTAAAGATTAAGGCAAGAATAGGTAGTCAAATGAAATTTTACAAGACGACACCTGTTCCACCCCTCTTATATGGTAGTGAAACATGGACAACAACAAAAGTAGAAGAAAATAGGGTACAAATACAAGAAATGAAATTTCTTAGAAGTGCGAAACATAGGTTTAGGAGCAGAATTAAACATCTTCAATATAAACGGAAAAATAAAAGGAAATAATACTAAATGGAAAGAATATGTAGAACGAATGAACGAAAATAGCATTCCACCTAGAGCTCTATTTTATCAATGCTCTGGAAGAAGAAGTATCGGAAGACCGAGAAAAATATGAATATAGTAACAGACAAAGTGCACAAAACCTGAAGTGAAAAAGAAGTGAAGAAAATTCAGTAATCCAGTAATTTGTTACTACTACATAGTCGCAACACTTTCGGCCTTTTGTCTGTTAGCAACGTCAGCATTCATTGAAAATGTTGAAGGTACAGATAATTTATCTAAAACTTGAATGTAACCTAAAAATAGAAACGGCCCTAATGCCGACCTGTGAGCTACTCCAATATTTAGAATGTCTCTGACAAAAGAGATACGTAGACACTAGACCAATTGTTCTTGATCTTATAAAAATCTATTTAGCCATACATTTTCACGGACATCATATCTTGATAGATGAGAAAACAAACCTATGATCTGGAGCCTCGTTATGCATCAAGGAAGATAAACAAGACCGAATGACAAACAGAGCCAATGCCCACTGTAAGAATGACCAAATAACTGGAGTAAAAGGTTATATTGTCAAAATTTAACGTGATTGTCATAATTATGCCAATACCCTCATACAAGGTATATCCTTTGAGGGTGGCAATATTTGTAATACAGTTTTACAAATAAATGAAGAATGAAAAAATCGAATGCCTACTTACGTTGCAAATAACCCCAACCGTAGATTGATCCCCCTCAATATATCATATAACTTCAAAGTATACATGACAGCACTGTTGATAGATCTATGTTTGATAAAATTTTGTTGATTTGTGGAACAACATTTCGCCATGTATTCGAAAATTTTGAGAATCCTAAAGGTATTACAATTATGTATATAATTACCTGGGCACTGAATATCGTCTATTTGTCTACAATAATCAATTTATCACATTTTTGATAGTCTAGAAGGGTGCTAGTAGCAACAGACGTATTCTGTAGAATTAGCAGTAGATCAGTAATTATTGATTGCTTTTGTTTTTCCTCTGATCAGATCAAATCGTTGGAACCACAAGATTACTTGTCTTTCAACCAGGTTTTAACAAACTGACAAGTTTTATTCGTCTACATGGAAATAAAATACAGTTATAATCATAATTCGTATCACATGGTTCACATGGCTGTACAACTTTCCGAAAATTAAGGTTTTCACGGCAGCCAGTATATACACAAGACGGAGATAAGAACACTGATAGAGATATTACCAATTAATATTTATATAATGCGTATTCCCGTAAATTCCATCCCTAACATTGCTTATTCCTCATAAATACCACATTGCGGAGTGTCTCTACTCCGATGATATTTTAGAGGTTGTTATCTGAAACTCGTACGTCGAGTTGCCTGTTGCTCGGTTGACTGTAATGCTTGAGCTGTGTCTCGAGTACTGTTAGGAAAGGATTGTGGTTGGAATGCGAACGTTATGACTGTTGGAATTGTGATTGAAGATTATAGATTTATTGAGCCGGAAATGTATGTAGAGAAGCGCTTAGCTTTTCATCGTTATTATGGCGCAATTTGTTTGCGACTTGTTATTGCCGTCTTACTACACGTTTACTTATGGGCTTCTATGTCACAGTGTACGTTTATGCGGCTTACATAAACTCTGTTGCAGTATTGCTATTTATTATCTTTTGATACAAATTACGGTACAGGTTTTGAGGTTTGCGGATTTTTTGTCAAATATTAGTTCGCACTACGCAATGTACTTACTTCACGGTCATGGCTATTTTCTCAAAATATTAACAGGAAGACAGTAGAATAGAGGCAGTGGCGGCTCTCGAATTTTTGAAAGGGGGGCATTAAGTTCAAAATAAAAACAACTAGTTATGTGAAAATCCTAGCAGAATTTGTTGAGGCTGCAGCTGCACCTTTCATGTAAGCTTTCGGTTTTTTGAACTTTCTTCTAGCTAGTATCTCAAAAAGTTATTTCTTAAGAGGCTTTTACTTACCTTGCTTATCGAGTAATTAGGAAAAAATTCATCTTGTTTGGGAATCGTTCCCCGGATCTCTGTATTGAAAAGCCAATGAGCAACCTATTGAACCAAGTCTTATTTCATCAAAACATTCTACAGTATTAGTGTCCACTCATCTTCCCCTTTACCAGTAAAGGAAATAGCGTAAACTATTATCCGTAGGAAACTGTTCTTTAATGGTACGCGCATCGGACGGACGGTACGGATCGGATAAAAATACTTTCTATTAAATTTAATGGACCATCGCATATACGTGCGGACGGTAGGCATCGAATTTTCAAAATCCGACGAAAATATAGCAACTAGAAATATAGCCGGCCGATGCGTGCCGTGCGTGCCGTGCATGCCGATACCGACGTATGTGCGATACTGATCGGAGATTGCCGAGGCATCGTCGACATTTTGCAAGTTTCTACCTGTACTGCCTGCAGACAGTGTCGCCATTCATAGCAACTTGTCGCGAAAATGACGACGTTTTGATTGCGTTGAGACGTAGCGGCGATTTAACAAAATAAACCGATTTGTAGCGACTTTTTGAAACATTTTGATACTATCTTTTCTTCGCCACTGATTACTGCTTGTCTATTCTTCTTTTCGGTTTTGCCCAGACTGTCTTGTATTGGTGTCGAGACCACAGCATAGCAAACAATCAGCACAATATCTCAGGTTGGCGGCAATTAC
This sequence comes from Callosobruchus maculatus, assembly GCA_951848785.1. Classification (NCBI taxonomy): domain Eukaryota; kingdom Metazoa; phylum Arthropoda; class Insecta; order Coleoptera; family Chrysomelidae; genus Callosobruchus; species Callosobruchus maculatus. Next base: position 1,623,630 of record CATOUR010000174.1, read on the forward strand.
ACGCGCATCCCCCCTTTTGGATGATTGTATGTAGGGAGGCTAACGATACTTCGATACTTGAAACGTATCAACACTTCTGCACTAATATCGAGTATTTTTGTCCTAGATACTGTTTGAGCGATTCCAAGCTGGTATCGCTACTTTTGTAGCGGTATCGGTATCGAAAATAATTACGAATCAAACGCGCCTTCATTGGCGTGTACAGCTCTATACTTGGCTAAAAAATATCAAATTGGTACCGGTATCGATATTTTTATTTTCTCATCTCTATGCAGTTTTCACACCCGTAAAATCATCCGAAGGTCAAATTCTGTGGGAACCATTTTTATATCCTCAGAGATGTTCTGCTGGCTGTTTACTATGCTGTGTCGAGACTGTGTATCGGGTAATCCACTATTTTTGAATGAAAGATTATATTATACATATACCTAGCATCAATGGCAACCCCCCCTCCCCCGAATAAAGTTGTACACAGACTGAAATATACGTTGTTTTTGTTTTTGTGGGGCGATAACGTAGCGACATTCAAAGCGGCTCAGTAGCGAATTTCAATCTGATCTGCCTGGCAATACTGCCTGCAAGATCATTTGCATATTTGCAACTGCTTTCCAATGGACTAGTATCACGAGGTTAAGAACAATGATTTAATCATTACGACCGCTTAGTGCATACAAAAATAAACGTTCTGCTGCATTTCGTTACTTTCTATATCATTTTGTTTTTTAGTAATTCCATTCTAAAGTTTAAAGAAAGGAATTCAAATTCAGCCAATCAGTGCCAACCGCGCGAATTATCAGCAGTGCATTGTTGCCAAGAACAGCTCCGACTCGCAAAACATTTACATTTCACATAAACATGTTATTTGCTATCCCAAGTGTTATAAATATTTTGAAACTCACTTCTTAGCTTTCACATTTCTCATTTCCGTATTGAAGAACTGCATATTATCCCCATAAAGTCGTTCACCATAGCCATATCAACTTTAGGCAGGTTATCTGAATCGGCTTTTGCGAATCCACTATCGATTTTACTCATACTTTTGGTTATGTTATGATAAAATAACTTGAAACCTAGTAAAATGGAATAAAAGGATATCCTGTACAAATAAACGCAAACAAATAATAATAACTTTAAGATTATTGAAAATTACAGTCAAAGCCCAATGGAATTTGGAAATGACAATGACCGAATGACGATTGATTGTCAGGATTGACGGATCAGGAACCTTCACTTAGCTTTCGGAAGGGCTGTTCCAAATTATGGTTCTATCACTATCCTAGAACTGTTTTCATCATGCCCCGCCCATTTTACAGTTCTAAAAACGGTGATTGGTTGGTCCACCAGCGTCCCAACCAATCATCGATTCTAGAATCACAAAATGGGCGGGGCATGATGAAAACAGTTCTAGGATGGTGATAGAACCGTAATTTGGAACAGCCCTGGAATTTTGGATCACGGGACATTAAAACCACAAAACATATCAGACGGGAACAGAAGACAAGATAGATGAGCCAGCCCGCGTACAGCTCCGGCATTTCGCGCGCCATCAGAATGCGGCAACACAGCACACATATCTGTCTTTTGATTGGCTGTTCGCCTATAGGGCAGTGACGTCACTGCCCTAGGAGAATTCAAATATTTTCCTTATTTTCACGGCTTTGCTGTCCCCAAAAAAATCGGAGAAAAAAATGAGATGCTTTTTATGACGTACTCTATCATATGCAACCAGAAATAAAATTCATGATACTAGTCCATTCTTCCGTCGATTCCGGTCAGGTACGATACCCAAATGAAAAATCCGTACCGTACCGGCCGTTCCATCCGTACCATCCGTCCGATGCTGATTTATGTGCGCGTACCATAAATCAGCACTCCGTCACCACTGGGTTTACTTCAAAAGCAGTAATACTATCTAAAAATTTAATTATTACCGAACCCATGATTTCTCAATTATAAGAGGGACCAATGATTACATGATATACAACAAAAGTCAGATGATAAACAGACTGACAGAAATGAGTGATATGCAGGGTGTCCCTGAATTTCCTTGACACGTGATATTCTCGTAACAAAAAAAAAGTTCAAACGAAAACATAGTGGAGTTTTTGAAAATACTATAGGGACTGTCATACCATGGTTTTAAAACATTTTTTTTGTACTTCTACCCTTAAAACTCACCCTCATCTTTTGTTTTTCAAATAGCACCAAATAGTTTTTTCCAAACAAATTAAGTCCTTATATTTTTTAAAACCTTTGTAGTATCTTTGATTTTATATGCAAACTTATTTTTTTCGTAAAATCATAAGCATAACATAAATAAAATAAGAATTTGCTTGACACAAAAAAACGGTTGAAAATAAAACCAATTGGGTTTTTAAGGGTACTGAATGACCTATAATACATGCTTTTGAAAACAAATGCTTTTTTATTACGAAAATAGTCGCTTCAAATCCTCATTTTATTTGTCTTATGTTAATGTTAAACCAAAAAATTGGTTTGGGTATGAAGTCAAAGCCACTACAAGGTATTAAATAAAATAATGACCTCACTAACGTAGGAAGAACTGTGGGGTGCTATTTGTAAAAAAACAGGGGGCAAGTTTTAGAGGTTGAAGTAAAAAAATGTTTCGAAAGCATAGTATTATAGGTCATTCGGTACCCTTGAAAGACCCACTTAGCTTTATTTTTTATCGGTTTTTCTTACGAAAATATTATGCCTCTAACAAATCTTTATTTTATTTATTTTATGCTTATGACTTTACGAAAAAAATAGTTTTTTGTATAAAATCAAAGGTATTACAAGATTTTGAATAAAATAAGGACTTATTTTGTGTAGGAATAACTATTAGGTGCTATTTGAAAAAACAAAGTTGGGGCTGAGTTGGAATTGTTGAAGTACAAAAAAAAATGTTACGAAAGCATGGTATGACAGACCCTGTAGTACTGTCAAATATTCCACTCAGCTTTTGTTTCAACACTTTTTTGTTACGAGAATATCACGTGTCAAGGAAATTCATATATATTATTTTCCATAGGGTAAAGGGCACAAAAAAAGATTGACTCAAATTGTCATGAGAAGTAAAAAACTACATAGCCATGGTCTACACGCGGTATCAAGTTTGGCAAAAGCAATTACAAAAATGGCAACGAGGTCAAAACCGGTAGTCGCCGAAATCATCCAAAAGCGATCAGTCTCGTGTGACAGCTTACACTTTTATTATTCAAATCTGGCGAACGGCGCAGCTTCGATCTCACTCAAATAAATATGTATGCGTTGATTGCTGACATACATACAAACAATAATAATGTATTCGCTGAGCAAAAACGGAGCTTATCTTATCGAAATATCTGCTCCAGTGGACGTATTTGAAATTTTATGACAGCGTTGCAGATATAAATCTCTCCTTTTAACTTGGACGTACGTCATTCAGAGAAAAAATGGAAAAAGTAGAGACTCGTTCTCGCATACAGGATGACCAAGGATATATAATATGTAGACCATTATGATAATACTACCCCTCAGATTGGAATATATTATACAGGGTGTCCTACGACGATTAAGACAAGCAATATATATCGGAACTGGGCATTAGTAGAGAATTATAATTTTGGGGATGTAAATTAGAGCTAATGCTGCGTCTTTTCCTATTATTGCGTTACCCAATGAAGTATTATTTTTTGGTCACGTGACGTTCGGTTCAAAATTATGAATGGGACATCCTGTATATTAATGCTTCCCTGTGTTCCTCCCGATAAAACAATTACAAAAAACTAGCACACTTGTGGTCTAAAGTGATTCGTTCAAGAGCTACAGGTACTTAAAGGATTGTACCATTATATCATTAACACAAAAAATGAAACACTAGCATAGGGGTACATGATATAATTAATGGTAGTGGTACACTCCTTTAAGTACCTGTAGCTCTTGAATTAATCACTTTAGATTTTAGAAGTGTGCTAGTTTGTTGTAATTGTTTTATCGGGAGGAATACAGACAGGCATTAATACACAGGGTGTCCCATTAGTAATTTTAAATAGGACGTCACGAGACCAAAAACAAACAGCTCATTGGGTAACAAAATAACAAGGAAAGACATAACATTTGCTCTAATTTACATTCCCAAAATTATAGTTCTCTATAATTCTCTACTACTGCCCAGTTCCGATATATTGCTTGTCTTAGTCGTCATGGGACACCCTGTATAAGCTGTGGATAAGTCGCAGAAAGAGCGTTAAAGAAGGAAATTCAACATTTTTCTTCGATTTTCTCTATGACTACAGATGTAGCAGGCCAATTTCAGAGCTTATTAGAGCAGCTATGGTCATTTCTCTCCTTCATATCATGGTTACAAGATTTCTGTAGTACTGGCTATATTTGTGATAATTACATATTTTCTATAGTCAATAAATAATTTTGTTTTGATTATTTTCGGTTAGAATCGTTAATGAAAATTACAAAATCATATTTCTCCGAACAGCCCCCAAAGTACGATAGGGTCATAAAAATGAGTCATTCTTCAAGCCCCAACTTTTAATTTTTTTAATTGGGCTACGGAGCAGTACTATTCACAAGAGATTGCTTGTATATAATGTATTTTTGGAAATGTTAATATTATACTATATACTTCAAACTTTGACAAATTTTGAATTTGCTAACGTTTGAATATACATACGTCTTCTTGATACTTTGTGTTAGATATTGTTTTAAATCATAATTTATTACAAAGAAAGAGATGCATCAACCAAATTCCTGCAAAAATAAATTATAAAAGGTTTTGTTGCTGGTAGTAGGTACTTACAAGATTTTTAAGAAAAATTACCTCCTCCATCGGTAATATTAAAAAAATGAAGTCAAGTTGACTGGTTCAGTAAAAAAAGTGTCTTATGCCGCTAAGTCTTTCTTTTACAAACCAATGGACAGCATAGTATGAATATAACAAATTTTTCGGTTTTACAACCCCCTGCCTAATTCAACCCATCCAATTTTTCAACCACCCAATTTCACCCCTACCCAAAAAAAGTAGAAAATCATCAATAAACCCTAAAAACAAGTTTTGGGGAATATTCGATTTTTTTTTCTAATTGCTCAGCCGCCCATGCGTTTGATTTTTAAAATTATAGCAGCATTACCTGCTACGAGCTAACAGCATATCGCTACTCAAATTTCGTCACAATCCATGCAGCTGTTACTGAGGTTGTGAGGCTAGAAAAATGCCAACAGACAAATAAACCGACGGATATGAATGGCATGGATTTTCTTTATGTAAATATAAAACGAACAAATGCGTATTATCTCAAAATCGAAAGTTTCTCGAAATCCCGATGCAACGAGAATGCCGATTGGTAGTTCAGATCGCTAATCCTCAGGTCACTATGAATAAAGTCACTGAGTTGCCAACCAACGTACTACTCTAACGTCTATAGCAACCAGCCAAGAAGGACGCATGAGACCAGGGCATGCGGGTCGGTGCGTGTAGCCAGTAGTTTAACTGTCAAGAAATGAAAACACATGATAAGAGTGATTTAACATATTTAGAGAGATTTATTTCTGATAGACTATTGCAATAAATTATTTTTACATCCAACCAAAAGCTTAGCTTCGGCTGTCATCATTAGGAGTTTTGTTGGAGTCCATGAAGAGTGCTCTTTCCCGAAAAGTAAACGTTGTTCTTGTAGCCTCTAGAAGTATGGTGGTACCATACCCTTATCAAAAAGTGCGGTGCCCTCCTCAAGAAGTAGTTTATATAACCTTGCCAAGAAGGAATTGTACTCTCTCTGGAGAAGAATGGTGCCTTTGCAAAAAATGATCTTCATATCTAGTAATAACAGGTTGCTTGGTCCCACTCCCTCACCAAGAAGGGCGGTTTCACTATTTAGGACATAAAACTGCATCAAAAATATAAAAATGTATATCAAATATCTGTTAACTGTGATATTAATTCCCTAACCTAAAATCGTCTCGGCTGACTCACGGTCGCCACGAGACTGTCAATTTAACCTTTTTTCAAACAAATCATTGCCTGCAGCTGCTGTGTTTTCATAGTAGTTATAGCACGGCTCAACAAACAATCTGGGGATGCTTTGCGCCGATCCCTTTGCGCATCGATAGTTTGGGTTAGAGAGAGATATATTTCAACAGCGGCGGCACGGCAGGATCATGGCTATCTATCTACAGGGTGTCCAGTTAGTGTGTAATTCTTCGATATCTCGCAAGCTGTACCTGATAGAAGAAAACGTCAAATAAAAAAGTTATTTGGTTACTTAAGGCGCATATTCTAAAAATACCTTGAAATATACAGGGTGTTGCGGGAAAGTAGGATAGTGATCAACTTGATTTTTTAATATGGAACTATAACTTTTTATTAAATTCTTCTAGTTTAAATCATTGATCTTTATTCAATCCTAAAATATTTTTGGGATCGGTTGCGACGTTGCCAAGTTATAACTTATTTTCTATTAATTTCCGGATTTGCAAGGTCGCAAGTAATACGTCCAAATTGATATATTCCTTTAACTTTTCCCAATAATATTGTACAGTAAATTACTTGAATATAAAGTGGATATAATTTTTGATCTTACCAGCAATTTGTATCTACAGGGTATTTTTTGGCAGAATTTTAAATTACGGCAACTTGAAGGTCATTTAACTTTGTTTTTTTAAATGTAACACCCTGTATGTTTTATTTTAAATCGAAACACCTACTAATACCCTATCTCGCGTTGTAATATTTTTTTTTTCGTGTTTGCGGCGTTGCCAAGTTATAAATTATTTTTCCAAATTTTTAAACAAATATCCCAGATTTTAATTTATTTTAAATAGAATGCTCTACTTATTTTTATTGCAATAACTTGCACATGCCGAACTTAGTAAGATCTCATAATTTCAAAATTTTGTTTCTGTCAATTATTGGGATACGGTAACACCTCTTTTTCAGTAAACAGTACCGGAACGCTTGAATATTTCCAAAACTGCCACAGCTGAAACGGTGAAATTCAATACTTGGGGGTTTTTGAACATAGAGAATCCAAAAATACTAACATCACTGTTGTCAGATTTACCACTTTTACGTTAGACTTCATAAATAGGGCATACCGTTCAAAATTATGACGTAAAATTGGTAACTCTGACAACACTGATGTTAGCGTTACGAATTCTGTATGTTCAAAAACCCCCAAATATTGAATTTCACCTCTCCAGCTGTGGCAATTTTGGAAATATTTAAGCGTTCCGGTACCGTTTACCGAAAAAGCGGTGTTGCCGTATCTCAGTAATTAATAGAAACAAAATTTTGAAATTGTGAGATCTTACTAACTTCGACATGCGCAATTCACTGCAATAAAAATAAGTAGAGGATTCTGTTTAAAATAAATTAATATCGGGGATATTTGTTTAAAAATTTGGAAAAATAATTTATAACTTGGCAACGTCGCAAAAGAAAAAAAATATTACAACGCAAGATAGGGTATTAGTAGATATTTTGATTTAATATAAAAAATGCAGTGTGTTACATTTAAAAAAACGAGGTTAAATGACCTTCAAGTTGCCGTAATTTAAAATTCTGTCAAAAACACCCTGTAGATACAGATTGCTGGTAACATCCAAAGTAATATCCACTTAATATTCAAGTAACTTGCTGTATAATATTATTGAGAAAAGTTAAAGGAATATATCAATTTGGATATATTACTTGCGACCTTGCAAATCCGGAAATTAATAGAAAATAAATTATAACTTGGCAACGTCGCAACCGATCCCAAAAATATTTTAGTGTTGAATAGAGATCAATAATGGAAACTAGAAGAATTTGAAAAATGGTATAGTTTCTCCACTTAACTCATTTGTCTACCCTTATTGTTGTTTAGTATTAGGATATTCTATTGTCGTTTAGCTTAAGTTTGAACAGGTTGAGTAGAATAGCTAGTCTAGACTCCGCCTGTATAAGGATACATGTTTTTAACATGTACTCCTAATAAAGACCCTTTGTTAACTTGGCAACGTCGCAAAAGAAAAAAAAATATTACAACGCAAGATAGGGTATTAGTAGATATTTTGATTTAATATAAAAAATGCAGTGTGTTACATTTAAAAAAACGAGGTTAAATGACCTTCAAGTTGCCGTAATTTAAAATTCTGTCAAAAACACCCTGTAGATACAGATTGTTGGTAACATCCAAAGTAATATCCACTTAATATTCAAGTAACTTGCTGTATAATATTATTGAGAAAAGTTAAAGGAATATATCAATTTGGATATATTACTTGCGACCTTGCAAATCCGGAAATTAATAGAAAATAAATTATAACTTGGCAACGTCGCAACCGATCCCAAAAATATTTTAGTGTTGAATAGAGATCAATAATGGAAACTAGAAGAATTTGAAAAATGGTATAGTTCCTCCACTTAACTCATTTGTCTACCCTTATTGTTGTTTAGTATTAGGATATTCTATTGTCGTTTAGCTTAAGTTTGAACAGGTTGAGTAGAATAGCTAGTCTAGACTCCGCCTGTATAAGGATACATGTTTTTAACATGTACTCCTAATAAAGACCCTTTGTTATTATTATTTTCCAAGTTTCTCGCGCATGACTGCGGTAGCAACAAATGTTGACGGGCTGTGCCAAGCCAACACCTGAACTATTACTGATCTGAATTTAGGAAGGATCGTACGATGTTACAGGTCTTCAGGATTACAGACTTTTGGAATGTTTTGTGTAACCTTTCGTCCAGGCCTAACTGTTGTAGGTGTGGTGTAAATGTGTTCGGTGTAAGGCCTGAGACTGACATAATGAAGGGAACAATAGTAACTTTGTCCTGCTTCCAAAGGCGTTTTATTTCCATGGCAAGGTCCGTGTACTTAGATATTTTCCCAGCGTAGGTGTTTTGTATATTCACATCATTGGGAATAGCAATGTCTATCAGATAGATATGTAACTTTATCGAGCTTTGACTGGAATACTATGTCTGGTATATTGGCTGGGATAGTCTTGTCTGTATGTATTGCAACGTCCCAGTATAGTTTGTATTGATTGTTTTCAAGTACTGATGTCGGAGTGTAATTATAATATGGATCTGTGTTTTCTATTAGCTTGTTCGTTGTGGCTAGCGCTTGGTGAATGACCTTGGCTGCAGAATTATGTCTGGCTGTGTACTCGGTGCCAGCAAGAGTTTTGCACCCGCTTGTTATGTGATCTATTGTTTCCTTTTGTTGGTGACATTTTCTGCAGTTATCGTCGGTTATGGATGGATCTTTAATTACGTATTTTTTGTAGTTTTGTGTCGCAATCACTTGGTCTTGAATGGCAAGCATGAAACCCTCTGTTTCTGGGAACAGCTGGCCATCATGCAGCCAGGTGTATGACTGTCTTTCGTTAATATGGTCTTGTGTGACACGGTACCTATGTTTGCCGTGAAGTGCTTTCTGCGACCAGGTGTTTATTTTTTCTTGTTGTGATTGGATGTGATTGTATGTGTCTGCTGCGTGATCTGGACAAGAGAGGTTAAGTGGTGTATAGTTTTTGTCTGCTTTGACTATTGATCTATGTAGGTTTGTCTGTTTGCTTTGGAAAAAATGTCTGAGTGTTTTTATTTGTCGTGAGTGAAGTGACTGTATGTCTATAATTCCTCTGCCCCCCTGTTTTCTGTCTATGGTTAGTCTTTCCTTGCACGCGTTGGGGTGTGACATTCTGTGTTTCGTAAGTTCTGTTCGTATGAGTATATGGATGTTTTCTATGTCAGTGTGCGACCACTTGATGATGCCAAATGAATACGTGAGGATTGGTATTGCAAATGTATTGATAGCTTTTGTAAGGTTTCTAGAGTTCAGTTTTGTTTTCAGAAGCTTAATGAGGCGGTCTCTAAACACTTGTCTAAGTTGTGCTTTGGTTTGTGTGTGGTCTATCTTAACACTCTGATTGAAACCCAGGTACTTGTACGTTTCTTCCTTGTCCATGTTATCCAACGTCTGGCCGGTTACTATTTCCTCTTGGGGATGGTTCTTCCATTGGCCTTTGTTTATGTGTAGCACCTTGCATTTGCTCATCCCGAACTCCATCCTGACATCTGACGTACAAACCTCTGTTATTCTGAGTAATTCTCTCAGTTGCACGTCAGTGGCAGCATATAGTTTTATATCGTCCATGTAGAGGAGATGATTGATTCTGTGTTGATTTGCTTTCTGGTGTCTGATGTTGAAACCATAGGTTGTGTTGTTAAGTGCGTTGGAAAGTGGATTTAGACAGAGGCAGAACCACAGTGAACTGAGAGAGTCACCCTGGAAGATACCGCGTCGTATGTTTAGCTCCTCCGTTTGGATATGGCCGTCCTGAGTTTTGAGGTGTATGTTCGTTCGCCATGTCTCCATGGTTCTTGCAAGAAACCGACGAATGCCTGGGTTTATTTTATATATTTGTAGAATTTTAGTTAGCCAGCTATGGGGTACAGAATCAAAGGCTTTTTTGTAATCTATGAAACAGGTATGAAGACTCCTATGTTCTTTCCTAGTTTGCTCCATGATCACAGTATCAATTATCAGTTGTTCTTTGCAACCTTGGCTTTGTTTTCTGCATCCTTTTTGTTCTTCAGTAAGGATGCTATTTTGCGTAAGGTGTTGTTCAATCCTTCTGCACATTGTTGCGGTGACGATCTTGTATAAGGTGGGGAGACATGTGATTGGGCGGTAGTTGGCAGGGTTCTTGGTATCTGCGTTTTTCGGTTTTATATACGTTATGCCCTGTGTTAGGAATTTGGGAAACCTTTCGGGTTGGATTATGGCTTTATTGATTTGGTTCGCAAGCATTTCATATGTTGCACTGAATTGCTTGTACCAGAAATTTTGTATGTTATCCACGCCTGGGCACTTCCAATTGTGGGTATGTTTTATCGTCTCAGCTATTTCCTCTGGTGTAAGAATAATGTCTCCCTGTTCCTCTATATGTTGATGTTTTTGCTCTTCTTGTTTGATCCATGGAGCGTCTTCATTATGTGTTTTGGGTTCTGACCATAGGCTTCCCCAAAACTCAGTCAGCTCTTGTTTACTAGGAAGCTCTATTGTTGTAATCTGGTTGTCGGATGTTATCTTTTGGTAGAACTGTTTTTCACTTTTCTGAAAAAGATTGCTCGCATCCTTTCTGGCATTGGACTCGTTGTATCTGCGGAGTCTAGCTGCATAGACTGCAAGCTTCTGTTTAAGGGTATCAGCTATTTCTGGTACTGTCTGTTGTGGTGACTTGGATTGGAGTATATTAACAGTTCTTTGTACGCGCTTCGAAGGGTTGTTATTGTTGGTGTATTGCGCGAGGTGTGCCAGATCCTTTCTGATTGCGCTAATTTTATTTTCAATTCTTATTTGCCATTTAGGTTTAGATCTTTCGGTTGTGCGGTCTGTAGACCGTTTTGGAAGTTTTTGGCCGTTAAGTATGAGTGTAGTTGCTGCGGCAGCATATATAACAGTATGGATGTCTTCTAGTGTACTGTCGTTTGTTATAAATTGTGGTATTACGTTAGCATTTATTGAGTGTAATATTTGTTGGGTGTTGTTCTTAAAGATTAGTCTGGGCAGTGGATCTCGTAGTGTAGGGTTGGTGCCACACCATTTGTTGAATTGTATGTTCATCACTTCTTCGGCAGATTGTGTGACAGAAGGCGGTCGATTAATGTTTCGGTTTTGTGTGGTTGTGGAAGGTGAGTTAGTGAATGTTGTGTTTGGTATATCTGGTGTTTGCTCATGTTCGGGATTAGTTTCAAAGTGTATGTTGGTCTTGTTGAATGTGGTTGTGTTTGGAGTATGGTTATTTGGAGACTGAATGTTTTGTGTCTCCGTAATTGATCCAACAGTATTTATTTCGTTGGACACCGGATTTTTTTTGCTGGTTTTGTCGGTCGTATCGGTGTTTGGGGACTGGTTATTTCGGGTATGTATGTGTTGTGTCTCCGAGACTGATTCAGAAGCTAGCGAATCATTCGGTGGAACTGTATTTATTTCGTCTGCTACAAGATTCTTTATTGTTTGTAGTTCTAGAGGTGTAAGGCGGTTGTTTTTCGTGATGACTCGTTTTTGGTCAATCAACCTTTGTTCAGTTACACGTGTCGAGAGATTTGGGTATTGTGCTGTAAACAGCCTGTGAAATTCATGTCTGTAGCCTGTGGAGATTTTTTCTAGTTTTGTGGCGGTGTAGTAACAGTGCATTACAGATTTGTTCATCTCAGTAGTCCACTGTAAGCGCTGTCTTGGTTTGCCAGCTTTGGTGGTTGCCGGCTGTACCGGCAAAACATCCGCAGCTGGGTTGGGTGCTATTGGTTGTTCTATTATATAAAAAAATTAAGTTGATCACTATCCTACTTTCCCGCAACACCCTGTATATTTCAAAATATTTTTGGAATATGTGTCTTAAGTAACCAATTAACTTTTTTATTTGACGTTTTCTTCTATCAGGTATACCTTGCGAGATATCGAAGAATTACACACTAACTGGACACCCTGTATATAGAATATTAGTATAGAGATAAATAATATAGATCTCAGCGCAAATCTGGTACTTTATGGGGGTATGCATTAAAAACAGCATAAACTTTATGTTATCTTTAACGTTTACCGTCCTTTTATACCCCATGGGTTGGGTATTATTTCTAAATTCTGCCCTGTTGTACACTTCTTTCTTCTCCGCCCCTGTCAGGGCGAATGAAACTATCCCAAAGTGGCGTTGCTGACGTCAGATATTCGCAACACGTCATCACAAAGGAACCGACCGTGAGTAAGACAGCTGATTGTTTGTTGAGCCGTGGTAATAGTACATGCCAGAATACCGGTTTGTATTGAGCTATGAGATTATGAAATGGACGATCGGCGCGACCTGTGCTAATTTTTATTAGGTACGAGTTTCTTCTTAACTATTAGCTAAGAATTGTTCTCATCTTCTTTTGGACCTTCACTGTAAAAATTAAATTTTATTCAGTATTTAAATATAACAATTTCTATCTATACTGTATCTCAAAAGAGGACCAATCGTACCAGAAGCGACATAATTCATCATAACTAATTAACCTTTATAGAAAAAAAAGACCAATAGTCCTTCATATCCAGTATAATCGGTATGGATTACCTGGTGACCCACAACTAATTGACAGTGATGAATCTTCCTGTATTTAAACACCAATTACTACTGATATACCGCGTATAACACCTCGCAGTGTCTGTTCCGTTTTCCGAGATAACAGCATGGTGCGAAGTCGAACATGGAAAGGAACATCATCAGATAGGATGCGCTACGAATTAAATTATACACTAATTATTGCATCTGTTTGTCAATTATCGTTTGGTGTAGCTTCACATCTACGTACGTATAGACAACGGTAGTAAGTGTCAAGGAGAAGCAAACACTATACCGACGGCTTTTCTCAAACTCCCAGCGGATTTTGTTAGCTATGTTGGCATCTCTTCAGGAAAAGATTTAGACTATACACTAACACCTAATTATCATTATTTATACCTGCATTATACCTCAAATCATCCAACGTCAACAAAGGAAGGAGACATTCGAACCTGGTCGATCGAGCCAAGAATATTTGTAACACAGAACAGGGACTAGAAGAAGAACTACGTCAAATTAAAGAAGATCTATCAAAGAACGCATATCCCAAGAGGCTAGTGGTAGCAACAATACAAGAGAATGGTACTAGCAGAAATAAGGGACCTGAAGGACACAGTATACCATACGTGAAAAGACTATCAGATACAGTCAGAAGAATAGGACAACGCTATAAAATTCAAACACGATTCTCAAGAAACATCACTCTCCAAAGTTCAGTAACGAAAAAAAAGCCAAACCCCAAGAAGAAGCATCAAGAAGCAAAAAACTACATCTACGAAGTACCATGTGAATGTGGCAAAGTATACATTGGAGAAACGAAAAGACCTCTGGAAGCGAGAATTAAGGAGCACAGACTCAACACCCAGAGAGCAGTGACAGGAAAGTCCGGAATAGCAGATCACGCTTAGACCGAGCATCTTAGAATTATTAGGGAAGATGCCAAGGTTATTAACAAAGAACCTCAATGGTATCGTCGGAAGTTCAAGGAAGCAACAAAAACGTGTACAGCAAGCCTAGTGTGGAAATTAGACCAATATGGCAGAGGGGCTAGCCCCTCATGAGAAATATAAAATAACTAATATTGGACAGAACAAACTTGGACACAAACGTGACCAGTGACCATCGAACGACCACGTCATCATCAACAAGAAGCGACGTCACTGACGCATTCAGCAGAACCACCAGCCAATCAGAACAAGCCACGAAAAACGACACGTCAGCTAGACGAGAATAAATAGCAATGAAAGGAACATGTTCGACAGTTTACCTGAAGACGATTGAAGATACCACATCAATCGAAACGTTGCAATGGAAGTCCGAAACAGACCTTTTGAAATCCTTATTTATACCCAACGCATACAGTTTACCTTTACCTGCCCTATCTGTCGGCCAGTTTAAAATTTTAGCAACTTCCAGGTTGAAAGCGAAAAACAAGAGTTTCAATATCCTCTGATCCAAAATGAACAAGGGGTCTTGAAAAGATTTTTTTGAAACGTAGGGTTGATGAAGGTATAACAATCTGGTCTGAAACTTAAAGATGTATTAGATAACCCAAAAGACAAGGTTTCTATACGTGATAGGTGTGAAATGTATGAAATAAAACTGCAGTTATTTTGCACGTTTATGGTGTTGGTATGGAATAGACAACTTTAGCTTAGCCGAAGAAGAGATCGGAGGTAAAGTATCAATGTAGATTTAAGTAATTTAAAATCAGTTGCTTGTGTAGTAAACTTTGAGAAACTCAGCTACCATGATAGCTTGGGAATTACAGATGTGTCGTGCAATATAATGAGTGGGGGTATAGGGTTAATTGCCAATGGCCCGCTAAATAATTAGGGCTTCAGTATATAAATCTGTTGAAAAACACAGGAAAACTCGGTGACATGGTAAAAATTATGCTAGACGTCATTAGATGTCATTTGCTGATCCAGATATAACTTACGCTTCATATGGGCATTAGGCCGGTTATACAATACAAGCTTAGGCTTGGATTTAACGTAAGCTGCCGTTAAGCCTCCGAAGTTGCAAAACGTCCGTTGTACAATGACGACTTAACATTACACTCCAAGCTTAACAAGAGCTTATCATAAACCCACAAATTAACCTTAAACGCCCGGTCGAACAGAGGGCAGTCTAGATCGCGGCGTTACGGTATTCTAGAATGCCCTCTGTTTGACCGAGTCTTGAATTCATCTATGTTTGAATCACTAGATATCTTGACAAAAATTGGCGTAACGCTTTTGCTGAACCCGTCAAACAGGCCTGTTTGGTACAAACAACGGAACGCTGTAACGCGACGTTAGAGAACGCCGGACCGCCGCGTTCTAGAACGCCCTCTGTTTGACCGGGCCTTAACCAGAGAGTAACTGTGCTTTAAATGGAAATGATATGTGTCAAACAGTAAGGTTCGAGGTAAGCTTCAAATTATCTGTCATTTTATTTGGTCATATTTTATATTGGAAGGGTTTGTATGTAACTTAAAAATAAACGCAAATGGAAAAACAGAAACAGCAACAACCGTTGCCCAAATTTGAAACACTCTCACAAGTGACAGTCCTATATAGGTTATTTTCTGATATAATCATGATGGCATGATTATATCAGAAAATAACCTATCATGATGGCATGATTATATCAGAAAATAACCTATTTAGCTTCAGCAGTGCCAACCATAGTGAATCTCATTATAAACCAGGTTTCATCGTATAGCCGAGTTTAGGTTTAATTAAACGTGTGTTAAACCGGAATTTGTACAACCGGCCCTTAAAGGTTACTTGGTTATCTTACATGTTCCTTCAAATAGCGATAATTGAATAAATCGATTTGGCGAGCTGTTAGACTGCGCAGTCTTTGTTAATGCATCACCAAAGGACCGAATATCGCTTTTGTCGAATACGGGGATCAGCATAAGTCAGTTCCCCGATTTGCACGGGCAAAAAGGAATGAAAACGCAAAAGACTAATGAACGTCTATTTTTTTGTGAAGTTACAACCGGAAGGTTCCATGCTCTAGATATGTGAAAAAAGGTTAATGTATGTATGTGCTCAAATTGGTGGTCATCTTGCTAATTATACAGACGGCAGCAGCTCGAAACTGCAAAGCGGTTCAGGCCGTTTGCAAAGGTTTTCGAATTTCTCTTCGATAAACGGGCGTAATTGTAGAATGGTGCGTGGCCCTCTTGCAGAGACGCGGACTTCTAGTAGGCCCCAAAGGCAGAAATCACAAAGTGTAAGATCGTACGATCTGGCTGGCCACTCTACTGCCAATCCAGTCGCCGATGTAAACTTATGCCGGGTTCTTTGCATCTTCGAAGCTCACACAATTCTGTAAGCATTCACCACGTGTGTAACTACACACAGTTTACGTACTACTGCATACATGCTTCACTTGAATTGCTTTGTCAAGTTGTAAAATTTGTGTATGTTACGATCAAAGATGATATTTCGGTCTTTAACGATATTGGTCGGCCATTGTCTTGAATGACCCATTACAGCGTGACGACCTGATAATGACCGATCAATAGCGTGAATTGAATGTCCATGTAAACTGGGCAGTATTGATAAATTGGGAATGGATTTACGTTTTTAAGACTGTGCCCGGGCAATCTCGTAGGAGTTTCAAGATGGCGTCCGGTATCGACAGTGCTCCTCTTGTTCGGGAGTTAAATAAACTTAAAAAGGACGAATTAATTGACATCACAGTAAGAAAAAAGTTGCCATCAACAGTTACAAGCTCGTTACTAATAAAATATGTATCGGGGATGAAAGTGGATAGTGATAATACTGTTATCAGTGGTTCAAATCATGATCTGTTCTATGACAGCCAGACTGAACACGTTGGATGTGAAAGATGTGGTAGTTTACATAATCAAATTGACCTGGAGCGAAAACTCAGTTCTCAGTTTGAAAAGAGGATCAACGATCAAGAAGGTTTTTGATCATTTTACTTAAACAAAGTAATATGTTATTTAACAAACCTCTGGAAAATGTGAAAAATCTAAACGCTGCGCCATCTACTGGTGCATTACCAAACTCAAACACATACACAACAAATGGTAGTGACGATGCGGAGAGGAAATCCTCCCAGCAGATCTCTACTTATTCTGGCGCAACAAAGACACAAATACAATATAAAAACTCTTCACAGATAACCAGACAAGACTCGGAAAAAAACGGGAATCCCTAGCTACAAAAACCTATACAAGGAAATCAACGCATGTTTACAAACAGACGGAGTTATAATAAATATAAACCTGTTATTGGGAATGGAAAAAGAATAACAGCTGATGTCGAGACAGTACCGCGGCTAGGATATCTGCATGTGGACAGGTGTGGGCCAAATGTAACCTGTGATGAACTCCTAGACGGTCTGAAAGACTCTGCACCAGACATCAATTTTAAATGTGAACTTTGGAACAGGACGGAAAAAGGCTCATCTTTCAAGATATCGTTTCCTATAGAGTACTGCAAAGAGGTGTATGATCCAGAAATCTGGCCAAGGGGTGCTGCTGTTCAACGTTTTATCTTCAAGAAGAATTTTCGAGGACTAGGACAAGCAACAGAAGAAATGTGACTGAAGACTGTCTTGAATTGTTTCATATAAATGTTCAGTCTCTTAGAAACAAAATCCATGAACTAGAAATGCTTTTAGAAGACTTTAATATTCCAATAGTATGCTTAACGGAACATCATCTAACGATGCAGGAAGTGCAGCTGATTAGTATAAATGGGTATAAAGTAGCATCTACGTTTGCGCGAAATATATTTCTAAAAGGGGGTAGTACTATACTGAATTATAGTTCTCTTGAAACTGAAGATATTGAAAAGGTTAATAGTTTATCTGTAGAAAAGCAGTGCGAAATTGCATGTTGCTTTATTAAAAAATTCAATTTTTGTGTTCTGTGTGTATATAGATCCCCTTCTGTAGTAATCTCAGAAAATGCAGACTATGCATTATTTCTAAAAATCTTGGAAAAAGCTCTTACGCTACTTCAGAGTAAAAAAATTATTATAGCAGGAGATTTCAACACCCACTTTGAAAGAGACGATAAGTATTGTACAGGTCTACTTGATTTGATGTCGACATATGGACTTCAAAAGATGCTTACAACAAATACAAGAAAAAAGAGCTGCATTGACAATATATTCATAAATTTTAATATTTAGTCATGTAAGGCCAAAATAGTAACAGAATTTATGGCCGACCATATAGGTCAACTGTTGAGGTTTAGTGTTCCATCTACACCTGCAGTGAAAACAACATTGAAAGAGTGTAGACCCATTACGGAACAGATTAAGTTAATCTTTTTACTTCCCACACCGATAGGTGAGGGGAGTATTGTGATCGCGAAAATTTTCGATTTTGAGATAATACGTTTTTTGGGCGTTTTATGATGTGTACATAACGAAAATCCACGTCACTCATTTCCGTCGGTCTGTCTGTCTGTCTGTCGGTCTGTCTGTCTGTCTGTCTGTCTGTCTGTCTGTCTGTCTGTCTGTCTGTCTGTCTGTCTGTCTGTCTGTCTGTCTGTCTGTCTGTCTGTCTGTCTGTCTGTCTGTCTGTCTGTCTGTCTGTCTGTCTGTCTGTCTGTCTGTCTGTCTGTCTGTCTGTCTGTCTGTCTGTCTGTCTGTCTGTCTGTCTGTCTGTCTGTCTGTCTGTCTGTCTGTCTGTCTGTCTGTCTGTCTGTCTGTCTGTCTGTCTGTCTGTCTGTCTGTCTGTCTGTCTGTCTGTCTGTCTGTCTGTCTGTCTGTCTGTCTGTCTGTCTGTCTGTCTGTCTGTCTGTCTGTCTGTCTGTCTGTCTGTCTGTCTGTCTGTCTGTCTGTCTGTCTGTCTGTCTGTCTGTCTGTCTGTCTGTCTGTCTGTCTGTCTGTCTGTCTGTCTGTCTGTCTGTCTGTCTGTCTGTCTGTCTGTCTGTCTGTCTGTCTGTCTGTCTGTCTGTCTGTCTGTCTGTCTGTCTGTCTGTCTGTCTGTCTGTCTGTCTGTCTGTCTGTCTGTCTGTCTGTCTGTCTGTCTGTCTGTCTGTCTGTCTGTCTGTCTGTCTGTCTGTCTGTCTGTCTGTCTGTCTGTCTGTCTGTCTGTCTGTCTGTCTGTCTGTCTGTCTGTCTGTCTGTCTGTCTGTCTGTCTGTCTGTCTGTCTGTCTGTCTGTCTGTCTGTCTGTCTGTCTGTCTGTCTGTCTGTCTGTCTGTCTGTCTGTCTGTCTGTCTGTCTGTCTGTCTGTCTGTCTGTCTGTCTGTCTGTCTGTCTGTCTGTCTGTCTGTCTGTCTGTCTGTCTGTCTGTCTGTCTGTCTGTCTGTCTGTCTGTCTGTCTGTCTGTCTGTCTGTCTGTCTGTCTGTCTGTCTGTCTGTCTGTCTGTCTGTCTGTCTGTCTGTCTGTCTGTCTGTCTGTCTGTCTGTCTGTCTGTCTGTCTGTCTGTCTGTCTGTCTGTCTGTCTGTCTGTCTGTCTGTCTGTCTGTCTGTCTGTCTGTCTGTCTGTCTGTCTGTCTGTCTGTCTGTCTGTCTGTCTGTCTGTCTGTCTGTCTGTCTGTCTGTCTGTCTGTCTGTCTGTCTGTCTGTCTGTCTGTCTGTCTGTCTGTCTGTCTGTCTGTCTGTCTGTCTGTCTGTCTGTCTGTCTGTCTGTCTGTCTGTCTGTCTGTCTGTCTGTCTGTCTGTCTGTCTGTCTGTCTGTCTGTCTGTCTGTCTGTCTGTCTGTCTGTCTGTCTGTCTGTCTGTCTGTCTGTCTGTCTGTCTGTCTGTCTGTCTGTCTGTCTGTCTGTCTGTCTGTCTGTCTGTCTGTCTGTCTGTCTGTCTGTCTGTCTGTCTGTCTGTCTGTCTGTCTGTCTGTCTGTCTGTCTGTCTGTCTGTCTGTCTGTCTGTCTGTCTGTCTGTCTGTCTGTCTGTCTGTCTGTCTGTCTGTCTGTCTGTCTGTCTGTCTGTCTGTCTGTCTGTCTGTCTGTCTGTCTGTCTGTCTGTCTGTCTGTCTGTCTGTCTGTCTGTCTGTCTGTCTGTCTGTCTGTCTGTCTGTCTGTCTGTCTGTCTGTCTGTCTGTCTGTCTGTCTGTCTGTCTGTCTGTCTGTCTGTCTGTCTGTCTGTCTGTCTGTCTGTCTGTCTGTCTGTCTGTCTGTCTGTCTGTCTGTCTGTCTGTCTGTCTGTCTGTCTGTCTGTCTGTCTGTCTGTCTGTCTGTCTGTCTGTCTGTCTGTCTGTCTGTCTGTCTGTCTGTCTGTCTGTCTGTCTGTCTGTCTGTCTGTCTGTCTGTCTGTCTGTCTGTCTGTCTGTCTGTCTGTCTGTCTGTCTGTCTGTCTGTCTGTCTGTCTGTCTGTCTGTCTGTCTGTCTGTCTGTCTGTCTGTCTGTCTGTCTGTCTGTCTGTCTGTCTGTCTGTCTGTCTGTCTGTCTGTCTGTCTGTCTGTCTGTCTGTCTGTCTGTCTGTCTGTCTGTCTGTCTGTCTGTCTGTCTGTCTGTCTGTCTGTCTGTCTGTCTGTCTGTCTGTCTGTCTGTCTGTCTGTCTGTCTGTCTGTCTGTCTGTCTGTCTGTCTGTCTGTCTGTCTGTCTGTCTGTCTGTCTGTCTGTCTGTCTGTCTGTCTGTCTGTCTGTCTGTCTGTCTGTCTGTCTGTCTGTCTGTCTGTCTGTCTGTCTGTCTGTCTGTCTGTCTGTCTGTCTGTCTGTCTGTCTGTCTGTCTGTCTGTCTGTCTGTCTGTCTGTCTGTCTGTCTGTCTGTCTGTCTGTCTGTCTGTCTGTCTGTCTGTCTGTCTGTCTGTCTGTCTGTCTGTCTGTCTGTCTGTCTGTCTGTCTGTCTGTCTGTCTGTCTGTCTGTCTGTCTGTCTGTCTGTCTGTCTGTCTGTCTGTCTGTCTGTCTGTCTGTCTGTCTGTCTGTCTGTCTGTCTGTCTGTCTGTCTGTCTGTCTGTCTGTCTGTCTGTCTGTCTGTCTGTCTGTCTGTCTGTCTGTCTGTCTGTCTGTCTGTCTGTCTGTCTGTCTGTCTGTCTGTCTGTCTGTCTGTCTGTCTGTCTGTCTGTCTGTCTGTCTGTCTGTCTGTCTGTCTGTCTGTCTGTCTGTCTGTCTGTCTGTCTGTCTGTCTGTCTGTCTGTCTGTCTGTCTGTCTGTCTGTCTGTCTGTCTGTCTGTCTGTCTGTCTGTCTGTCTGTCTGTCTGTCTGTCTGTCTGTCTGTCTGTCTGTCTGTCTGTCTGTCTGTCTGTCTGTCTGTCTGTCTGTCTGTCTGTCTGTCTGTCTGTCTGTCTGTCTGTCTGTCTGTCTGTCTGTCTGTCTGTCTGTCTGTCTGTCTGTCTGTCTGTCTGTCTGTCTGTCTGTCTGTCTGTCTGTCTGTCTGTCTGTCTGTCTGTCTGTCTGTCTGTCTGTCTGTCTGTCTGTCTGTCTGTCTGTCTGTCTGTCTGTCTGTCTGTCTGTCTGTCTGTCTGTCTGTCTGTCTGTCTGTCTGTCTGTCTGTCTGTCTGTCTGTCTGTCTGTCTGTCTGTCTGTCTGTCTGTCTGTCTGTCTGTCTGTCTGTCTGTCTGTCTGTCTGTCTGTCTGTCTGTCTGTCTGTCTGTCTGTCTGTCTGTCTGTCTGTCTGTCTGTCTGTCTGTCTGTCTGTCTGTCTGTCTGTCTGTCTGTCTGTCTGTCTGTCTGTCTGTCTGTCTGTCTGTCTGTCTGTCTGTCTGTCTGTCTGTCTGTCTGTCTGTCTGTCTGTCTGTCTGTCTGTCTGTCTGTCTGTCTGTCTGTCTGTCTGTCTGTCTGTCTGTCTGTCTGTCGCGTTTTTCTACCCTCGTAATCTCAGTAACCGCTGCATGGATTGTGATGAAATTTGGGCAGCGGTATGCTGTGGGGTCGTAGTATGTAATGTTCCTATAATTTTGAAAATCGGTGCATAGGCGGCGGAGTAATTAGCAAAAAACCAAAAAAATTAAATATTGCTGAAACTTCGTTTTTAGGCGTTTTAGGGGTCCCTGATCATTTTCTACTTTTTTTTGGGTGGGGGTGAAATTGGGGTGGTTGGGGGGTGGGGGGTTGTAAAATTGAAAAATTTGTTGCTTTCATAATAGACTGTCCACTGACCTGTGGAGGAAGACCTGGCGACATAAATAACTTTTTTAGGTCCATACGAACATTGCCTTAGCCTATTACAGAAAGCAAAGGACTTAGAATTTTTTTTTTTGATGTAAACATACGAGAGTATTGCGTCAGATCGTTGTAACGAGGAACTGTTGAATTGATTTTAATGAAATTTTGAAACGGCATTACTACCATGGCGAAGATGGAAAACGCGTATGGTTTTGATAAATCGTGCCAGTGGCGGCGCAGAAATAATAAAAAAGCTAAAAATATAAAAACAGCTCAAACTTCGTTTTTAAGCGTTTTAGAGGTTCCTGATCATTTTCTGCGTTTTTTTTTTTTGGGTGGGGGTGAAATTGGGGTGGTTGGGGGGTTGGGGGTTGAAAAATTAAAAAAATGCTTGTACTCATAATAGGCTGTCCACTAACCTGTGAAGGAAGTACTAGCGACACAGATCACCTTTTTAGGTGCATCCAAACATTGCCTAGCCTATTACAGAAACTAAGGGACTTAGAATTTTCTGTATACTATACGAGAATTGATTGGTCTAAATCGTTTTGTATTTTGTAACGTGGACACTATTAAATTGATTCTAATGAAATTTTGACACAGTATATTGTTACCGTGGTGAGAATGGAAAACGCGTATGTTTGTTAAAAATCTTGTCAGTGGCAGCGTAGCAATAATCAAAGAACGCGACAAGTATGAAAGCAACTCAAATTCGGTTTTTAGATGTTTTAGGGGTTCCCGATCATTTTCTACCAGTTTTTTGGGTGGGGGTGAAAGTGAGGTGGTTGGGGGAGTGGGGGTTGTAAAACTGAGAAGTTTGTAGTATCGATAATAGGCTGTCCATTGACCTGTGAAGGAAAGACCTAGCGGCATAAGACAATTTTAGGGGGGGGGGGGGGTGGCAATTATTTGGTTGCAAGGGTTCTTAGACTAAAGCTTCATGCTATGGGAAAATAATAAACTGGTATCAGCGTAATGTGTGGGAAGTACTGAGTCAATCAACTTGACTTCATTTTTTAATCTAGTTGAAAACATAAATTGGGATTTTATTCAGGATCCAGGTGTAGATAGTAATGGAAAGTTTGAAACCTTCATTAACAAGATTCAGATTTGTTTACATACAGCGTTTCCTGAAAAAGTGTTACCTGCACAAAAGGGAATAACTTATAATGCTAGCTGGTTCAATAACGAAGTAAGGGAAATGCGGGAACAGCTATACTTTTTGAATGCACTTTACGATAAATACAAAACGGAAGAAATAAAAATACAGTTGAATAAATTTAGGAAAGCGTACAGGACAGCAATCATTCATGCGAAAAAAATTTCAATAGCAACATTATAAAACGATCAAGCAACCCCACTAAGACAATGTGGGACATAGTTAATAAAAAAAGGTGCACAAATAGAACTCCTAAAACAAACCCACTACTTGACCCGAATGTCTTTAATAGATTTTTTTGTGAATCGGTAGAAGAATTGATAGTGAATTTAGGGGAAAATGAGCTAGATCCTAGTGAAAACATCAGGAAAATTGATATTCCTTTTAAGTTCAGCGATGTTTCTTTCAACGATGTCAGAGACGTGATAAATTCTTTAAAAAGTAAACACAGCAAAGACATATTCGGATTTGATACTATTCTTATAAAATCTATAACAAATTTAATTATCATACCATTAACAAAACTAATCAACTTTTACATTAGAAATAATGTTTTCCCAAATTGTCTTAAAAGGGCAGTTGTTGTACCTATCTTTAAAAAAGGAGATGAGGGTGATGTTTCAAATTATCGCCCCATTTCATTGTTGCCTGTGTTTAGTAAAATATTTGAAAAATGTTTGGCTTTACAAATTGCATCACATATGGAGGGAAATGCTGCATTTTTTGCATACCAATTCGGATTTAGAAAAAACCGAAGTACAACATTAGCACTCTTGAAACTAGTTGATGAAATAATCAATTCGTATGAAGAAAAAGCTTCACTATATTCAGTATTTTGCGACCTTAGTAAGGCATTCGACTGTGTGTCACATAAGTTGCTTCTTGACAAGCTTACACAATATAGTTTTACATCGGACTCTTGTAGTCTATTAACATCTTATTTAGAAAATAGAACACAGCTAGTTAAAATAGGGCAAAACTTTTCTGAAACAATAAATATTAAACATGGTGTGCCACAAGGTTCGGTGCTGGGACCTTTACTTTTTTTAATATATATAAACGACTTGCCAAATGGCAATGAAAATAATTATATACTGTTTGCAGATGATACAGCTGTTTTTGTAAAAGGTAAAGAATACTCAGAGCTTTATAAAAACATGACAGAGAAGATATCTAATGCTAAGATATGGTTTAAAGAAAATAGGTTAACCCTAAATAATACTAAGACAGTAGATATAGCGTTCACTCTGAAGCAGCTTGAAGAGCAGGCTACTGAATATACTAAGTTTTTAGGTGTATATGTTGACAGCAAGTTAAGGTGGAATGTGCACATAGATGAAACAGCTAAAAAATTGACAAAACATATATATTTACTAAGAAATTTGTCGTCAGAACTTTCAGGTGATGCGTTGAAATCCGTATACTTTTCTTTGTGTCACTCCATCTTATCTTATGGAATATTGTTATGGGGACAAGCTGCAGACTGGCAGAGACTCTTTGCACTGCAAAGAAAAGCGGTGAGGATAGTCTCTGGTACTGGATATACTAAGGACTGTAGAGAACAGTTTGTAGAGCACCAAATTCTCACTCTTCCCTCAGTTTATATATATGAGTCACTTAAATATGCAAAGCAATATCTCATTGATGATACGAAAGTCAAAACTTGTAACAATTATAATACTAGAAATGCAGATCAAATACATGTGCCATTTATGAGACTATCAAAAAGCCAAAAGACAATTAGGTATTCAGCACCTCAGTATTTTAACCACCTGTCAGTGCAAATAAAAACAATGAGCTTCCATAATTTCAAGAGAACTGTTAAGAAGTTTCTTACAGAAAAAGCTTTTTATTCGCATAACGAGTTCATGGATTTTAAATTTTGATGTATTATAATTCACTGTTGCTACATATGATGTATGCTTGTATGTTTGTTTGTCTATTGTTAATGTATGTTTGTCTTTTATACTTAATGCACACTACGAGGCATTTTTTTTATACTGAAATGTGTAAGTACAATTTATGTACGTTAACACCAATAAATTATTATATTATATATAAATTATTATAATGTCCGCTCAAGATTTGATTCAAATTCCACAAACAAAGGAGCTCTCAAGCAAAAGCTTACACGGAGCGAGTTCTGTCCTTGTTTGGAAGGACACAAAACACAACGTTTGTATGCCAAGCCCACCCTATAAGGGTGGCTGCAAAAACAAAAAAATGTGCGTGCTGTGTCAATTAAGTTGTCATATTTAACGATTAGGTATTTAATATCGTAAGTCTCCTTTCGATTCATTGTGAAGCGATAAAAATATATATTTTTTTAATTTTCTTCATATTTTTTCCAAATAGCTACCCTAATCTGTAATATCAACTTTGCCCATGCATTGATGGTCGATGTCGTGAATGACCGGACAAAGATGCACAAACTAAAACATTTTCAAACTTGGCCACGAGTGACGGTCATTCTCGTTACAGCCTGGGCTTGCATATTTTGCTTCTAACGTTGATGGCCGGCCAATGTCGTCAAAGCCCAATTTACAATAGTACATAATAATAGTACATATACATATTTCCCTATAGCGGTAACTGACTTATGTCGACCCCTGTAGAAGATTTTTTTATTTGCATTTTAAAAAAATCGGAACGTGCAAACCGCCAGTAGATTTTGGATGACGATTTTTTGAAACATTAGCTGGTAGGTGTACTGAAATGCTACCGCATTTTCATTCCGTTACTTCATTCAGCTACTTTTTCACGTTTTAACACCCCCCTCTATATCCGATCCCTCCTATTTTGGGGTTATAGTGCAATGACAAAAAAAATTCCAAACTGCCTCTGGAACTCAAATACCAAGCGTCATCCGGTTTTTTCTCAACACTAAAATTACGCGTCATTGTCAACTAATATAACTGTAACAAACCATTTTTGATAGACCTGCAGCTGAGGTGTTTGTTTTTACTCAAAACTACCCAACCACAGAGATACTTGTTAACAGTTAGGTTCATTATGACGTATCGTCCACCAGATGTGTTTTAAAATTCATTTTCGACTAATTCTGTTTATAATCGTGTTCGAAACTATTGGGAAGTATTGTTTATCGAACTTCCCTAAATAAAGAATAGACGCCTTAGAGATGTATGTATACCGCCGTATACTAACAATATCATGGGTTCAAAAACTAACGAACAAGTCATTAATCGCACGAAGAAACAAAAATAACTTATGCTTGCCATTAATGGAAGAAAAACAAGTGATGAAGATCGTATCATGCGGGGAGAAAAATACGAACTTATAGGACTGATTATACAAGCAAAAGTCCAAGGTTAGAGGTCTATCGGCAGATGCCAAAATTCTTGGTTGAAGGACATCTGAAGATCGTTTGATTGCTCATCGCTTAAATTTTTCCGCATGTATGTATCTACAACTTCGTTAGCTATTTGGGTTTCCAACATTCGAAAGGAGACGACGTCATAAAAAGGAGGAATAAAGAATCTATGAAGAGTTTCGTTTGAAATGCACCAAGGCCTGGGATTCAAACCGACACCCCGCTCGAACACGGAATTTATTAGGTCGGGAGGCTGACTCTAAGCCGTTGCGCCATCAAGGCGTTGCCAAAAATTTTGCTTCAACAAAACGTGTTTGATTAGGTACTTTGTTACCGGAATTTGTAATCTAATTTCAAACATTCAAATAGATATCTATTTCGATCGTAGACTTCGTCAAGAGCTGCCAACTTCATTCATCGTTTATGTTACAACAAATATACACTAGTTAGAAGTAAGTATTTTTACGATTGGCTGGGAATCTAGAATCTACTATCGGAGCAATTACTTCTGTGCGAACTTTAGTTAAAACTGAAGGTATGTATGTATGTATGTATGTATGTATGTATGTATGTATGTATGTATGTACGTAAATGTCTTTATTGCAAAATTTATAAAGAAAAATACAAAAAAAGCAATCCGGAGCGGAATTCAGATTGTAGCAGTAGCTACTTCTGCTCTTCCATTCAACTCCATTAACAACAAATCTATAAAGTCCAGAGTTAGACACTGTGAACATAGAATCAAATAGATATAATTCATTTACTGAATACAATGCAACTAATTATTTAAAGTTAAAAAAAATGACTAACAAAATTACTGCAGGGCATTAAAAATATAAATTACATTTAAAGAGTCGTAGATACTATAATTAAACACTTCTAGGAGATAAACAATCATATTAGTATCCTGAGCTAGATAGAGGATGCCTGATTTATATAATAACCAATGACGGGTCCGTTTCTTGAACTGTATTAAGTTTGTTTTTTTGACTTCTGCGGGAATGCTGTTATATAACGTGGAGATAGAGTAGGAAAAAGATCTTTCATAAAGTGCAGATCTGTGGTATGGTATAGATAGGAGGGTTTTGTTTCTGACATCTCTACTGTGGGCATCTTTCCTAAATTCAATTTTTTCGAATAGATATGTTGGTTCTTTGCGCAAAATGATTGAATGATATAGCGTTAACATATTTAGCAGGGACCTATTTTTCATATTTAGCCAACATATTTGCTGTAAAGTATGAGAAATGTGTTGAAATTTTCGAATACCAAATATGAACCTAAGGCATGAATTTTGTACTTTCTGAATTTTATACTGGTCTGAAGCATCTATGGCTGGAGCATAAACAGGAAGAGCATGGGTGAACTGTGACAAAACTAAAGAGTTACACAGTTGTGCTTTCAGTTGAGTGCTGAGAAGATATCTATTAGGATATAACTGTCTCAAATCATTATAAGCCTTCCGTACACATTGCGCTACATGTGTTTTATATCTAAATTTGGAATCTATTGTTACGCCTAGATTCTTAGCTTCATCTACTACTTCAAGTACTGTTCCATTGACTTCAATTTTTATGTTATCTATATTTTCCTGAAACCAATTTTTAGGAGAAAAAAACATAACCTTTGTTTTTGATGGATTAAGTACTAGTTCATATTTGATTGACTCTTTAAATATCCGATCAAGATCCTGATTGATGTTGTTAACGGCTCTATCAACACAGCAACTTTTAAATATGTTGTATACTTGCGTGTCATCCGCATAAGCGTGTAACTTGGAAAAACGTGCAACATCGCCGATTCGAGAGGTGTATATTGAATAAAGCAGTGGGCCCAACACCGACCCTTGAGGAACTCCTCGTGAAAGTTTTATAGGTTTTGATGTGAAACTATCAATTTGGACCACTTGATATCTGTCATAAAAATAACTTTGGATTATTTTTAATGATTCTTGCGCAAAACCATAATAATGTAGCATGGAGATCAAAATATCAGGATTAAGACAATCAAAGGCTTTGCTATAATCTAGCATTACCAAAATACTTGATTCTCTTGCATCAGCCGCCTCTAAAATATCATCAGTAACCTTTAATAAGGCTGTCGTACAGCTATGATTACTTCTAAATCCAGACTGATGATCTGGAAGAATAGAATTTCTATATATGTAACTTTTAATTTGTTTATCCAAAATATGTTCCAAAATTTTCGAGAATGTGGGTAGCAAACTAATTGGGCGTAAATCTTTAAAATCTTCGATTTCTGACTTTTTTGGTATAGGTTTCACTATAGCTGTTTTCCAAGCATTTGGGTAGTATCCTGACAATACACAACTGTTGACTATATTAGTTAAAGCATCCTTTATAATTTTTTTAAATTTTAAGCTGTTAGATATGTATAGTCCTACTCCACCTCCACGTGAACCCCTATCTCTTCTCAAAAACGTATACCCGTCTATGGTCAAATAAGATGTTTCAATTCTTTCATCCAACCATGTTTCACTTATAGCTAAAACATCAACATTGTTATTATAGAGTATAGTTTTAATATCTTCAAGTTTTCCCTGCAGAGAACAAACATTTAAATGAAATAAATTGAGTTTACTTCTCACCATAATGCAGTAACAAAATAATCAAATATAACTTATAGCCTAATTTACAAAGAAAAAAAAAACGGTTACTTGCCGCAATACCGGCACCACAGTAAAATATAAAATGGTGTAGGAGAAAAATAAGAGAGATAAGTCATCATGAGAAAAAGGAATAATGCAATGAGGGTACTGTGAGCACGTAATGCAATACAAGTAACTGTGGTACATATTTGAACCACTAAAAAAATGTTTACATACCATACTACATATACACACGTATATATACGACCCATATATATATATACATCCTACTATCGATAGGTCATCCTTCAACACAAAATTTACATGCACTAGGTCATCCGGTGCGATAGGTCATCCGTATACGGAGGACCTATCGCATGCCATGTAAAATCGTTTATTATAACGTACTGTACCTAAATACAAAATTTGGCGAGGGTGACCGATGAACGTTTTTTGGTTGGCTCGTATAGTCTAGTTCACGGCAGGTACCGCTTATTTCAGCGGCGCCACTTTCGTCCGCTTCTATACTCGTTAACCGTGTCACGGTGGATCAGTCACCCCGTGTATAGTCTGTTCTCAAATTACAGTGGATGAGTCCCCCGTGACATCGGCAACGTCGGGACTGCTAATAATCATTATAACATGATATTTTATGGCAATCCGTCTGCTGGGCATATAGACTTTACGCTTGTCGGACCGTTGTGCATGCGTTGGTGAAGCGCTGCGCTCTCATGGAGTTCTTCGCTTTAAAATATTTCGCATACTCCAGCTGATTAAGAAAAGTTAGCAGAGCGACCAGACATAATAACTTAAGTGCCCCGCTTGTTATTTTTAAATAACACACATAGAACAATCTCTCGTTTCATGAAATACTCACGCTTTGATTCAATAAGACCTTACATTCAGTATTCCTCAACTACAGTAATTTATCCAATGGCTATATTATATTTATAGTATATAATAGGATACTTGGTAACTAATTATAACCTATTGTCGAACCAACGACATAATTATAATTGATCCTGAAATACTTCAATTCCAAATTAAACTTGTTTATACTTAACAGATAAACGAGATAAAATAAAAGGAAACTGACTTTCAGTTCAAACACTTTTATTAATAGTGCTTGCTACTTTTTCATAAATGTGAATTGATACAGTGACGAGATTTTTTAGCTGAATTGGTATTGTTTATCTTATATGCTAGCAAATAATTAGGTAATCAAATGTAAATAGGTTCATTACCATGTTAGTAACTTCTATATATTTAAAGAAATCGGTTCTTTCTAAATGTGTAAAACATCATTTATTTACACATAATTTACGATTCTATGACTTCAAACTATACAAACTGTCTCACTGTAAATTCCTTATTTGGGTTTAACTGAAATTAAAAAATGCCAATATGGTAAAGACCTTATTGCAGTGGTTCTGACATTTGAAAATATGTTTTCAATTATACAATCATAGCGTAAAATATAAGTAGTATCAATTCTATGTAGCAAAACAATTCTTTACCACTGGATTTCTTTTTAATTTTCTCCAATTTTTCTACATCTTTGAATGCGTTTTAGTGATTGTAGTTGGTGCATTTGGAGGGGAAATGGATAATGGAAACAAAGCAAATACCTCAAAATTATGATTTATAATATATTTTTATAAAAATAAAATGTAAATTGTCAATTCTCAGGTACGCACTTCCAGTGGGTAAGCTGCCGCAGCATGCAATATGGGCAATAACTTTCAGGATCTTGCTCTAGTCAACGATAATATTTAAAACAAAGTCATTGTACATTGTAAGATCAACAACAAGGGTAAATACATAACTTTCTTCTAGCTTACTTGTAAAAAAAGTTCATAAGGCTTATCTCCATTTTAAAGGAACATTTTATTTTCTTCTGTTTAGAACATTTAAATAAAAGCATCATTTGGACGACAGTTTGTAATTCAGAATTTGCGCTATCCTGATTTTCACTCATTTTCGCAGATTTCCTTTTATGAGACATCACGAAAACTAAGTAAACTAAAAATATACAAAAATATAGACTACTCTAGCCATAACCTTGAAACTGTGTTGGTAATAAGAGTTCACTAACAACACGGTTTTATGCCCATTACTTTCCCAAAGTCAGTCCAGTAACCCAAATCCTCCTTTACAACTTATTTTTGGAAAATCCTTACCGCGAATCATTTACCACTCACGCCGCATCACAGACACACACACACATTGGGTGTCCGGTCCACCCTCCGTGGCTGCTCGCTGCACCAGCGGTTCGTTAGCTACCCCTAACCTCATGTCGATGTCGTCGCCGTCGTCGATACAACATGGCGATGACCACTGAGTAGGTTATATAAAGGAACTCGTACAATTCGATCCAGAATCTCCCGTGACTGCTGCCATATCCTTGCTCACACCACAAGCCTCTAGTTGGGCGCCAAATGCAAAAACTCTCTTGTCTCAGGTCGTCAGGTTCATGCAGTGATAAAACAACTTGCCAACTTTGAACAGTTTTCCCAAACTCCTATAACAAAATTCATCGTTTTGACTAAAAATGACATCAGTGGATCTATTGTCAGCCATGACATCCCTCTCATTAGATTGTCATTCCCCTTACCATCTACTGGGCGTTCTCATATTAATTGGATACCCATATTATAGAAATGCATTAAATAACTATTCCACTATTGGATTTAGAACGACGTCACAGAGTTTATCGTGTATTGTCATCCAAACAAAACATGTATACAAAATTTCAGCTCAATCGGCTGATGACTTCTGCTTCAAAATCGAGTTTAAAGATTCCACCCGAACATACATACATACATACATTGCAAGTTAAATCGAAGGTTAAAAAAAATGATAATCACACAATGAAGAGCTA
The DNA here is from genome assembly GCA_951848785.1 of Callosobruchus maculatus. NCBI lineage: Eukaryota > Metazoa > Arthropoda > Insecta > Coleoptera > Chrysomelidae > Callosobruchus > Callosobruchus maculatus. Next base: position 1,655,724 of record CATOUR010000174.1, read on the forward strand.
TTTAAAGGCTAACTAAATACCCTATAAAGAATTCAAATGTTCCAAAGCATGTTCTCCTAACTTGAGAAAAATGTAGAGGAGCAATCATACATACAATATTGAAAACTGAAAAAATGATCACGTCATAATGCAGAGCTAATTATATGTCCCATCAACAAGGTAAATGCTCAGCTTGGTTAAAAAAATCACATGTTCTGTTAACTTAAGGAGAAGTTATCAGAGCAGCCCTATACAGGGTGATCTGTGACGAATGGAAAATACTTTAGAAGAAGACTGTACAGCTTATTTTTAACAAAAAAAGTCTTATAAAGTAGGGTCCGATTTTCAGCTATTCAGAGATAAATTGAATGTTATAGATTTTCATAAAGATGCAGACCTTCAAACCAAAACCCTAATAAAACAAAATTTTATTGTCGGATTTTGGAATTTGTCACCGGATTTTTATTTTTTTGTTATGGGCACCTACTTGAATAACGAATTACATCATGATTTGTCATAAAAGGTGATCGGTTAACCAAAACTCCGGTACACGATCTCAAAATTGTATAATTTTAGACGAAAACTTCAAATTGAAATTTAAAATAGATTCGTCTTAAAAAGTCGCTAGGTAATCTCTTAAAAGGTAATTAAGCATAACACTCCTATATACAAGCAAATAAGAGGTCGTAAATGGTCCAGAACGAAGTAGGTCTAAAATTAAGCGTGATATCTTTAGTGAACACACTATGGATCAGTCATGAACCTACATATGCTAAAGCTGAAACTGCAGATTTTGTGGTGTAGATCGACAATAATGAACGTACGCCTGCGCAAATTAGGATCCAGTGAGTTGTGACAGCTGCGCCTCTATTTTTAGAACGGGCAACGTCGTCAGTGTTCACGCTTACACGGAAAACACACAGCATCCACCTACGCTGTCGAAAATCGCCCCAATATGGTATTTCGCAGTGGAAGGTGAGGTTTACTGTTTCACTGTAATAGCAGATTACTCAAGTACCCACCACAAAAATTAAAAATCTGCTGACAAGTTTTTGCCAAACGCTCTGTTGAAATTTTGCGTTCGCGGAGATCCAATATGCATTTAGAGTTTGAACTCAATCTTATTGCCTATATTTACCACATTTGCAACAAGTTTGTGGCACTAATGGATAACTAGAAAGATGGGCATGTGTTCACCGAAAAGTGCACGGTTTGTGATTTTTTAAGATAAATTCATTTTTCTGTAATGTTTTTGAAGTCACTTTTCAAAACATGCTGATTTTGACTTCTGTTTTCTTTCTCTTTTAGTCGATAATGACGTGATAGCATATTTTCTAAGGACTAGTACCAAGATCTGCAAAATCGGACAATGAAATGTTATTTTATTAGGGTTTTGGTTTGGAGATATGCATGAAAATCTTTAAAAATCAATTCATCTCTGAAACAGTTGAATATTGCACACCGATTTATATTACTGTTTTTGTTGGAAATGATCTGTACCATTTTCTCCTAAAGTAAATTCCATTCGTCATTCAGAATTTAAATGTCTCAGCTTTTTGAAAATATGGCGCGATTGACTAATTTAAAAGAGCAAACATAGATACAAAACAAGAAAGTAATTATGATATAGTAAGGGAATAATTAAAGGTGTCTAATTGAAAACCCTTTGAAGAATTCAAATGTTCGTTTAAAATAAAATCCTATGTTTTGCTAGCTTAAGGAAACGTTGACAGAAACATTGCTAACTTCAGATACCTTCGTCATCACATTACCGCTATTATCACTTTCAATAATTTGGAAGTAGGCTCAAATTTCAATTAAAAACTGCATCACCGATTTTATCATCAAAACTCGGGCAGGTACATTTATCTGTTAAGTCATGAATTGCGTCGTGCGCTAGTTAAAAAATCGGACATAACACACTACCGAAACAAAGGGAATCTTATGTTTCATACAAAAAGACGTGGCAACGTTTTGGGACACTGATCCACTGCAGTTTAGTTTTTTCTATACGCCAGGATGACCTATATCGTTCCTTTCGCTAACGCGACTATACACCTGGAGGATCCATAGATGGAAACCTAGTCGGAGGACTCAACCACCGCAGCTTGTGTTTTATACAAAAAATAATTTCTATAGATTTATTTACTGTTCTGGACTCAGAGGCACTTATTAGCGTCATATACGCTGAGTATATACGCCTATAACCATTATTTCTAGTGGATGACTTATTGCTGCTCTTTGTATTGATGACCTACGACGCTAAGATGTAAATATATATACGCATGTATAAAAAATGCTGAATTGTTCACATACGATCTTATCAGATATAAACAGAAAAATAATTTTTCTCTTAGCAATAGAACAAATAACTATTTGACCCAATTTCTTTGAATGAAACAGACAAACAAGACAAAAAAAAGATTGAAGCCATTTGGTAGTAACATGTCACTTACGCTTCTTGCACCTCACTCACGGCACTGCAGATTTCACATTACCATTTTCTAGCCAAACTATTCTTCCATTTGTTGTCCAAACCTGATTTTTCCCATGTCTGGCGATTTTCTCCTCAACAATAGTCATTCTTGTGGCAGTTAAATCTTCCCGTATAGTGATCCTCGAGCCCTTGAGATTCTTTTTGTTTGAATAAACATCATTTTTAACCTTGGCAGAGTAGAATCTCACAAACATTACCCTGGGAGCATTTCCTTTACTGGGTCCACTCCAGTACGCCACCTCGATATCTTCTGTGGAGATTGATGATAGATCTAATTTAGTTCTTATAATATCAATAATGACGTCTCTACATTTTTCATTATTAGTCTCTGGGATACCAAAAAAGCGCAGGTTGCAGCGTTTCTAGAATTGCTCCATTTGTTCAATTTTTTTATTCGCTTCCTCAATTTTTATTCGGTTGGAATCAGATACTTGTTTCACCTGTACCATCTCTTGCTGCAAATCATCCAATTTCTTATTCAATTCAGCAACACCTTGATTTGTATCTTCAATTTTCCGAAGAATTGTATTTAAAATATCTTCTTTAATCGGTTGACCCAAAGCCTTGTCCTGTTGTTTACATTCTTGGTTTTTCACCATGTTTTTTGCTTGTCTGGTAAGAATACTCGACATTAACACTTCTCACAGAATGCAACTGACCCAATTGCATGTAGTTGACAAAACCAAAAATCACGCTGTTTTCCCAGATACACAGTTAACTCCTATTGAATGATTGTATCACTTTTCGCGTATTTAATTTATGTTTAGCCACAAATATTTGATTTTATAACGCGTGTCTACTCAGACCAGTGGCGGTACATATATAAGCGGATAGTACGGATAGAGATCGCTGACCCTGCTTCTTTTCAGTCAAAATGTTTAGAGGGGATGCTTCTATAGCAGATATGTCAAGTTTAAATGATATGTACCTATCATTCAAAAATGTGCTTTTACATGCTTTCCAGATAAGCCAACCAAAGAGTAGCACTCAACCAAAAGAACAATGGATTAGTAACCACACACTGTCCGTTATTGATGCACGTACAGAAGTCTTAAGATTTCAGGTCTGGATTCATATACAGAGCAAAACGCATATAGACAGATCTCACGCGAGATTGAAAGATTATGCCGAAAAGATAAGAACTCTTATCTACAGCAATTGTGCAGCAAAATAGAGATGCATGCCAATACTGGCCATCTGGCAGGAGACGTTTTTTAAGATCAAATGCCTCAGTCGAGATTTTAAACCCAAATCTCGGTGTTTGGCCTGATGAACGGTGCACATCAATTTTTGTTCCACTCCATAAAAAGGGATCTCCAACAAATCCAGAAAAATTATCACCTACTTTCGCTAATCTCTCATGCAAGTATGTAAGGTTCTACTATATATTTTACAATCTCGGTTGGAGGGTTTTATTGGCTGGCAAGTTTCTCAGGCGCAGGCAGGTTTCGTGAAAGGACGCGATACGCGTGAACAGATTTTAAACTTAAGACAAATTATTGAAAAAGCCAGAGAGCATTATTTTCCAGTTTTTATCTGCTTTGTGGACTATTCTAAGGCGTTTGATAACGTAAAGTGGGAGTTCCTAGTGTTTCTCATACAGCAACTCTATGAGTCTAATTCGGCTCGTGTAAGAATTGATGGTAACCTGTCTGGTAAAACTGCAACCAGAAAAAAAGTTCGTCATGGGTGTGTATTATCTCCGATGTTATTTAACATTTACTCTGAATTTGCGATGAGACAGGTATTGGACAACTGGAATGGCGGTATAACTATTGGCGGACGCAAAATAGCCAACTTAAGATTTGCTGACGATACAACCCTTATTGCTGCTTCTCAGGAAGAACTAGTAGCTCTATTAAACATCTTAGAACAACACAGTGCAGCGTATGGTCTTGATATTAACTACAACACGACCAAGGTTGTGATCGTAGATAGAGAGCACGATAATCATCGAGCAATAAAGTCAGTAGTTCAAAGTTTTGTGTACCTCGGTTCTTTGATCGACAATTAGGGTAGCTGTGAAAATGAGATTCGACGGCGCATTCAACAGGCACGTGTGGCCATGACAAAGCTTACTAAAATATGGCGTGAGCATAACATCACTAAAGCTACCAAAATGTCGCTGGTTCGGCCTCTTGTGTTCTCTATATTTTTGTATGCCTCGGAAACTCGGACTGTTCAAATGCAGATTGATCTCCCATAGATGCTTTTGAAATGTGCACGTGGAGGAGAAAGCTAAGAGTTCCTTATACCGCCCATCGAACTAACGTTTCCATATTGGATGAGCTCGGTAATCCAAAGAGACTATCCTCCATTGTGTCGACGAGAATGCTTACATTCTTCGGACATATACACAGATAATATGGAGAAACTTGTAGTTCAGGGTCATGCTCCGAGTGGGCGGCGCCGTAGCCGTTCCCCTACACGCTTGGTGGATACGACGAAACAGTTGATGGATATGAGTATCAAGAGCGCCACTAAACTAAAACTAAAAGTAAATCGCGAATAATGGCGAGCCACAGTTCTCAAAACTATTGATAATATTCGTGTCGGCAATAATCTGCTCCGACTTAATGCATTTTACGAGTTCACAACATGTCTGTTAAGACATTGTGACTATGATGATGATCGGAGCAGAACGTCGTTGGTGAAGGGAATACAATTTGACGTCACACGAGTTTGGGAGTTGTCGGCGTGTCTTCGGTACTGGATTCAGAAATCCATTTTTATTTTTATATAACTTTTGAATTCATGCAAAATAAAAAAAATAGTTTTTTATAAAACTTATATATGATATGTCCATTTATCACAAAAATGTGTTTTATTCAAAACACCAATTGTTGGGTTTACTACCATTTTATAAAGCGGAATCGTACTACTAGAAGTCCCATTCGGCGTAGGAGGTAAAAGGCGCAATCCGTATAAAAAATAACCCCCCAAAAAAGGCCAACTGCGATAAGACATGTAAGAGCGTGTACGTGTTATTCGCGTCAGCTGTTGAAAGGCCGGACATGTCGGAAACGTCAAGTAGTTTGTTGGGTTAACGATGAGCTAACATGATAATTGGGCAGCGCATCCCGTTGATGCGTTTGAAGATGAATAGGCCGCCCAAAAAGGGCAGCATGGTGAAATATCTGGGCGATAAAACGCATCCATTCCGTTGAGAGACAACCGGAGTCCGTTTGCGGGTCCTGTTAACAGGCTCCGAGTGACAGGGACTCCTAAAAGACTGTTAATCAAGACACAGCACCGCGACGCAGCTATACCACGTCTGTTTGTATATTTCTCCTACGCCGTATCTGATTGCAGGGGTGACTCGTTATAGGAAGGAGCAAGATCAAATTATTCTATCAACAGGTTATGAGCATCCATAAGACCAACTCATACGGCCAATTTAAACTTTAGATTAACTGTAAAGTTTCAAGGAAGCTTTATGGTTGTCTCATATAAATTCTGTTAGAGCTATTTTGTCCTTACAGCTGTCTTAAGACTTACCGACTTCAAGAAAGGTTGCAAGAAAGCCTAATGGTTTTAAACTGTTGCAAGAAAATACTCACAGAATTAAAATCTTCCTTCAAACTTGTTGGCTCTAAGGATGCTTTTGATGGGATAGAAGGGTTTTAAGTAACTAAGCATTGAAGATTACCGATGGGGCCATCTTAAAGTATGTTTTTGTTAGATAGGCTTCGATAAAATTGAAACTTAACGACGGATCCAAACTTAATAGGTGGTTCAAAATAAATAAAAATGGCCATTTCGAAAGGAACATAAAAAAATATTTGGTGGTTAACCAACTTACGAAATATCACGGAACAAAGAATATATTTCAAGGTTAACTATTTTAATACAATCAGGCCAGTATCAAGACCATATTATCCGTATGCCGAACTTATGAGTTTTAAGGTGGTTTTAAGAATATCCTGGAGATGAACGTCTATCTCGCCATATCTTTTGAGTTACTGATTACCGCAGTAACTTTATATACGTAATTATATTTGATAAAAATACATCTCCTATAGTATGTATATCGACCGAACAGGCAAGTTAACCCTTGCTTTTCGAAACTAGTATACCTATATGCGACTTATTAACCTAAAAAAATGAATGTCTTTTGGTCAAGATTTTTATTAAAATTGTAATATATTTGGAGGGCTCTCATATGTTTAAGGCTATCTTATAAAGTTTTATCAATAAAGTGTGGTTTTTGATTGTAGTAATGGAGACAAATTAAAAATGTACGTCCATAAAATAGTAATAGATGGTATATATACCTACAATGTAACATGTTGTGAATATCTAGATAAAAAGGCTTTCCGTATCCATGATATCGCACTGATAAAATGTACATAAAGCCAACTTATCTTTATAGGTGATTTGTCCATCAAAATGTCTACGTAAAAGCAATCTTAAGATAGAATAGCTACATTATGAGCTCGCGTTAGGAAATCTTAAAGCCTAAAGGATTTAACAAAGCTTTAAGAACAGAAGAATGGGCATTTGTTGGAGATTTAACAGAGACTTGCTCAAGTACTTGTGGTTTCAAGACTAGCTTTAACAAAAGCCACTGCAGCTCTCTTAAGTGGGAGCCTCCCGGCTGTGACTAGGTTATATCGTTATACCATTATCTGTATGAGGTTCTTCAGGCAAGCTTGCTTTAACAGTACAAACAATACTCAGCTGTATCAGGCTCCTGTAGACTCTGATAAAAACTAAAAATATTCCTTGGGAGGTACAGCTGTTGGCACTCTGACAGTAATTGGCACATTTTTGTCATAAATACAATTACATTAAGCAAACTAAGAAGCTATTCTGCAAAATGAGTAATCTTCTCAAATCTAACAATATTACCCCAACATCCTGCAGTGGGCACTAGTCATCTTGCCAGTTATAAACGAAGTGCGGCGTTTCAGTGCATCTAAACTATCATGGTAAGAATTATAAATTTGTTAAGGTGAATAAACCTATGAAAATGGATAAAAAATGAATTTCATCTTCCAACAACTCTGGAGAACGAACGTCCTTAACTGGAAATAATTTGGGAACGTGGACTTATGATATTCGTTAAGGCGCCGAGCTGCGGCCTCTTGAGGGAGAAGGGCCAGTCTGGTACACGAACGGCTCACTCATCGGGGGAATACACCACGGTACTTCAAGCAAAGATATATGCGATTTTGGCTTGTGCCTTTCGTATTTACGAAATTCAAGGGCCTAGCAGGCGGATCACTACCTGCTCTGACAGCCAGGCAGCATTGAAAGCATTAAGTGCCTGTAGGTTTACATCAAGGCTGGTTCTGCAATACAGGAAGGTCTTGGATGACATTTTGGGAAGACATCAGGTGTCACTTATGTAAGTGCCAACTCATGCTGGGGTTGGTGGCAATGACGTGGAGGACGAGCTCGCAAGACGAGGGTCGAGGAATAATTTCCTTGGTCCTGAGCCGGCTGTTGGTTTGGCAGCAGGTAGGTACCATTAGAAGGAAAATAGAGGTGAGGTTGCAAAACCAGCGTCTTACGATATAGAGAGGAATCTCTGGATATCTCCGCTAAACTAGAGAACTTATTTGAGGACCTCTGGCCAAGGTCGGGCGGTTCTGTCTCTCACCTGACAGAAGCCGGCTAAGGCTAATAGTCCTCGGCACACATTCTATGTCGTTGTGAAGCCCTTGGGTATCACAGGCAGACCATACTAGGTTCAAGGGTTCTCCAACCTGAGGGATATAAGATGTGCAGGACTGAAGGCCATCCTCACCTATGTGATGAGGGCTGGACTTGGGAACTAGGGTAAGGAGAGGTGCATAAGGACCCGCTTGTCGACCTACGTGCTGGCGGTTCTGTCCACCAGAAAGCCTCTCTCCCTCCTTCTTTCATTCATTCATTCATTCAAGGCCCTGAGGTTAATACCTTAATTCGTAATATCGTTGACATATGTTGTTTTTGCCAAAAATCCTTCAAATTGGTAACGTATTATTGGCATGGGGAGCTAATGAGCTAAGAAATATTAATAATATATATTAATAATATATCCTGGACCCTTTGGAAGCTAGACGAGTCGCCGTTGGGAGCGATACGGTCTCAGGCGTTGCAATAGACCAATCAGGTGGCCGGTGGCCGGTCCATCTTACTCTCCACCTGTCGGATGGTATCAGCAGGCCGCCGCCGCGCCGTGGAAAGGAGACTCTCCTTCCTCTCCGGTCTCCACCGTTCCTGCGTGTACAGTGACACCTTTCACCCGTTGATGTACGAGGCAGAAGGGTGAGCCGGCCGACATGGAAGTCGTGAGTCCGTCTGAATTCCTGCCAGGCCGCAGGAGCATTTTTCGCGGCTGCCTCAGCAGAGGTTTGTTAAAAACCGCTGCTGCCCGGTCGTTTGGCCGCTAATTTGTATGGCGCATTCCGGCGAACCTTTCCAGCTCGTTCCGCGTTACTCAACGTGACGTTGATGAGGCCCGCCGAGAATGGATCTTCGGTTTCAAAGGGGCTACGGAAGGTGTACACATCTGGAAATCCCGTCGACGCAAAAACATATTTTGTGCGTACATTTGATGAATCGTCGTCGTCATTTATATGTATGAATCGTTGTACTTGAAAATTCTTCACTTCCGGTTGGAACCTACTAGTATTAGCAACATATAGATATTGGGAAGCAGTACTTTAAAAAAGTATTGGTTCGCCATCTATCTACCTGTTTATGTGACCCGTTTAAAAGCATCAGTTATAGGAACTTGCGGGATACGACAACAAACAGACTCTTTTTTGTGGAACACCCATTTAACACTCCCTGCGAAACGACGTCGTCTGTGATTGGTTTTCGGATGAATGATAGATGGCGAACCAATACTGCTTCCCAATATCTATATGTTGCTACTACTAGTACGAGTTTTGCCAGCTAGGCACTAACAGGCAATTTAATTTATTCGTCTGAGACCTAAATCACACTGACGAGCTTTAATAAAAGCGAAACGACGTCGTCTGTGATTGGTTTTTGGATGAATGAATGAAACTGCTACTCTTTAGTTGGAACCTACGTCTGGTTTGCATTAAACGCCAAGCATGGGTCAACGACTGCACGGGATATCCTCCGGCCACTATGACGACTGAGACTACCCTTAACACTTATCATTTAGATATACAGGGTGTCCCTGAATTTCCTCGACACGCGAGATTCTCGTGAAAAAATAAAGTTCAAACGAAATTTGAGTGGAATTTTTGAAAGTACCTATCATGCCATGCTTTTAAAATATATTTTTTTGTACTTCGACCCTTAAAACTTATCCTATTTGTTTTTCAAATAGCACCAGATAGTTGTTTCTACACAAATGAAGTCCTTATAGTACCTATTTAAAAACTAGCAGTACCTTTGATTTCATGCGCAAGCTTATTTTTTCGTAAAATCATAAGCATAACGTACATAAAATACGAGTTTGCTTGACGCAAAAAACGGATAAAAATAAAACCAATTGGGTTTCAAGGGTACTGAATGACCTATAATAAATGCTTTTGAAAACAAATGTCTCCTTTATGCTTTTTTATTACGAAAATATTGTAACATACATACATAATTATGTATATTATTGTATTCGTGTATTGTGTATTAGTTGTCATGCATGATGTAAAGGTCAAAATGTTAGGTTAGATTTTTGATGTGTAAACGTCATCGAATCGTCTAGAATTTTCGGGACTGACGGATGGGCGTTCTAGATGTCATCTGAATGTCTCGATTTTTCTAGATGGTTCGATCGTTCAGTAGTTCAGTTCAGTTCAGTTGAGTTCAGTTCTAGTCGAGATAAGGTTAAGAGATATTGTATTGAGTTGTGAAGTAAAACGGTGAAAGTTACATCCAGTTTGATTCCTTGGAGTACAGAAAAGAGGCCATCGTGACAATTGGTGTAATAAGTGGGATTATCCATCGAATCAAGCCAGAAAAGGAAAAGAAGAAGTGAGTGCAGTGTCCATTAATGCCAGTAACCAGAGCTATGGCATCCAAAATGAATGTATTGATGACTATGCTACAAAAAATGGGAAACAGATTAGAACAGAGTGCAGCGGAAACGAGAACCAGCTTAGAACGAAGTGCAGCCGAAACGAGAACAAATATGCAACGCCTTGAGGAAAAGCTAAGGCTCCACCAAGACGAGGCAGTTGCAGGCTTGAAGAGTGGGCAGGAACTGGTAATGACTCGGTTGGACGAGCAGAAGTGCCATCAAGACGAGGCAGTCGCAGACTTGAAGAGTGGACAGGCTTGTGTGCTGACATCAATGCTCAGAGATTCCGCAGCAGCTGTTTTGGAAAATCTCAGCTCGTCAGATTTACGTAACTATGATAACATCTGCACTAAAGTTACGTTTTGGAGATGCACACTTAACAGAGCTGTTGCATGGCCAGTTGCATAACCGGACACAACAACCCAAGGAAGATTTAACCACATTTGCATATGAGGTCCAAAGCTTAGCTAAACGAGAGCTCGTCAGTAGTCCCATCGAGACACAGGAATACGTCGCTGCTTGTCAGTTTGTCGAAGGCGTTGCGAAACTGGACGTTCAGCGAATTGTAAGACTATCCAGTCCCAGAACCTTACAAGACGCTTTGGTTAAGGCTCTAGAAATTGAAGCTGTCACAAAAGCTATGCGAATGACACGGAGGGTGCGCTCTGTAGCACAGTTCGCAGAAATTTAGAAGGAGCTGTGAAGTATATTTGTTGGAGATGTGAGCAGAAGGGGCACCTTAGAGTAGGCTGCCGCATACAGGTGGATAAGATGCAAGTGGATGTAGAAAAAGCAGATGAATATGCAAGCAAAATGAAATCTATGCAAGGCGCGATAAACTCAATGAAGGAGCAGTTTGATAGAGACACGAAGAATTTGCTGAAGAAGAACGAGGAAACTATCGCTAAGCTTCAAGGACAACACAGAGTAGCCATGAGGGAACTTACAGCAGACCGGGATAGGCTAAAGCAGTTGCTTGACTCTCAGAAACGAGAATGTATGGGTATTAAGAGCAAGTATGAAAGGGACAAAAAGAATCTGTGGAAGGAGAATGACCTGCACGAGGCAGCCTTGGCCATTTCATACTGCTGATAGAATAATTTCTGCAATTTAGATAGGTACCTAAGTAAGTTGTTTTGGATGTTCTCGATTCTGTGACTATATTTTTTGTATATGGCTGACCTAAAAATTAGTTTGTTCAAAGCAAAGGCGTTATAATCATTAAAGGTTGGCTTAGTTGATTGGAGGTGTTTACAGGTCCTAAATATGTAACCAAGCATCCGAAGACTGGAATTAATTACATAATCAACGTGCTGGTCAAAAATCAACTTTCTGTCAAAAATAATCCAAATTACGTATTTCATCAACGGAAGGTAACATTTCCTTGTTGAGATTATATTGGTATGTTAATGATTGACCCTTCCTTGTGAATGTAATTGAACAACACTTTTTTAAGGCATTTAAATATCTTCAAATCGTTTGTGTCCAACAATAATTCAAAACATTTGAGTCCTGGCTTTACAGAATTTATGTAAATAATAAAAACAGTGGTCCCAAATGAGCTCTCTAAGAAACCCCAGAGTTAATAGGAAAGGTAGTTGATTTAAAACAGTCAACACTTACAAACTGAGACCTGTTTTTTAAATAAGGTCCATCCATCTGAGAAGGGACCCACTCATGTCGACCTCAGCAAGTCTAGTCAACAAAATGTTATGACCAACCTAGTCGGTGTAAATGCTATCCACTTGCTTCTGGTTATCCAAGCCATTCAGTAAGTATTCCGAGTAGGATATCAAATTGGATTCTCGTGAACGATATTTAAAAAAGCCGTGTTATTCGTAAATAACTATATTTTTTACTAAACTAAATAGCTGATAATATACTTATAAATCTATAATTCCCTCCCTCCACTTATCCGGAAATATGCCTAGTTCTACAGACTGGTTGACTAGAAGCGTTTGAGTTGAACAGGAATGTTAAAGGAATGTATAGAGACCATGCACATTTTTTCCTAATATGGTCTGTATCAATATAGCGCTCACCAAGAGCAGATACTGTCGGGTTTAAGTATAGTATGCCACTCGTGCTCCTTTAAACGAATTGCCGCGGTCCTAGCTGTCTCACCAATGCATACTGTCCCACAAGAATACGTCATTCTATACGTAAACAAGTTTACTTCTTCGTGGTCCATCAATATGCTGAAAGTAATCCACTTTCAAAGATTGCCTTCTTACCTTATATCCACAATGTGACAGACAAAATATAAGGACTTCTTAAAAACAGCTCCAATATATGTTCAATTAGGTCTCAATGGCTTCAGTTTACAGATCCGTTAAGGATCAAATTCCTCTACCTCCAGAAGATGTGTACAAAACATCTTGTCCTTGACTGGGCTATAAGGATTCCTGATATGTAGGAGTGTTTGCGGCTCAGTATCCACTTCCAAAAAAAAGAAAGAAATGCACGTATAGCTAGAAACTTGGTTGAACAAATTATAATAATTATTTCTCTTTAAAGCCTGTCTAACACAATAAATCAATCACATTCTAACCGGACAGAGAGCAGAGAGAAGGTGTAATTAGTGGAAGAAAAAATGACGGAATGACCAGCACGTTAGAGCGAAAAGAAACAACAGGAACGGTTTAAATTGAACGCGATTACTTGGTAATGAGGGGAATATATAGCTTAATAAGTATACAGGCGAAGTCTACAGTGTATAAGTTCAGATTTAAAGAGGACCATTACGAATAATTTATTACCTTATTACAATTCTTCAGTAAGATATATATTCAATATTATCTCATAGGTATAATATGTATATCATTAAATAATTAGGAGTAGGCCGTAAATGTGTGGAATGTGACTCTGAGCCAAAACAGTTGTTGATATTTCAGTTGAAAAGGCGTTTTTTAACAATACAGACGTTATCAACATTTTGTAAAGGCAATAGGGCGTATTTCTAAAATCATTTGCCTCGTAGTAAATGGTGGGAGTAAAAGGTTTTGGTCCATTCCATATATATAATAATATATGCAATAAAATATTTCGGATAAAGAAGTATAAGGTACAAAGATTAGCAGTCACCGGCTGTGACAAACAACTTGTAAATACACATCTTAATAGACAAGCTCAGATATCTCATTTTTATTCTGTATCACGCTTTGTTCAGTTTTCTGAAAAAAGTTATTTGAAAAAGTTGTTTAAGGACTTCTATACATGTTTAAAAAAAGTATCAGCTTAGGACTCACCTTGTAGAAAATTGTATACCAGTTAAGCATATTAAATAGTAGTATGATAGTAAATCATTTATAAGGGAAAGCGTAAATATCAGAAAAATATATTTAAAATTGTACAATAGTTGAGCACATTAAATAGTAGTATAATAGTAAATTATTTATAAGGTGAGGCATAAATATTAAACAATTAATGGACTATATTTCTTGTTATATAGCCATTGAGGAGTATAGCTTTTGAAAGAATGAGCTTTGAGTGCGTGAAGCTTAATAGGTAATTTATTGTATAGATATGCCACCGAATAACTGAAAGACTACATAATATAATACAGTTTTGGGTACGGTATTGATAAAAAAATTGTACCTTATGTGGTGAATGTGAGCTTGTTTCCTAACTTCAATTTTATTAAGGAGGTATAGATGTTCTTCATTTGATATTACGATTATAAATGCTAACATACTAAGAATAAATCTATTCTCCGCATTAACTCATTGGAATTGTTGTAATATATGTAATAGGTATATGATGATATTTTCTTATACCACATACAAACCTTAAACATGAGTTCTGTACTCTCTGAATTCTATTCCTATCAGCTAACGTGAAAGAGATATTTACTACGTTTACATGTGGAATTCAATTCGAACTGAGGTCGATTTTGGTATTGAATACTGCATGTGAACACTGCAAAATTTGGATCGAATTGAATTTCAAGGTCGATGTCGCTCTTTTCCGGGATCTAATGCGGATCATATGGCACTGAAATCCATGTAAACAGGCAACGGTATTGAAACCGAATCCGCGACTGCGCATACAGCCTCTCTAAATCTGTAGTATCATTTCTAATCATTTCTAAACATGAAAACCACAAAGAAAACAAAATCTTGAACAAAGTTCGAGCACAATGGTTTTGTTATTCTTGGCCGGGTACTCAACAAAAACTATGCTAGGTTGTAGGTTATGTGAGATTTATAGGTTAGAATAGTTTTGACAGCCCGCTCGCCACTTCACGAAACGATTCCAAATCGAAAAGTAAACATGTAAATACATGAAACACCGAATATGAGAAAATATGGAAAAAATATGAGAATTACATAGTTCTGCTTTGACTTTGGTACTCAAGTAATGGTGATGCGAATAGATTTGCTTTAAGTTTTCGTAAGCTTTCTATATAAATGAGAGGTATACTTTTTGTACATAAATATGCTACCTAAGATTGCACATAAATTTGTTGCCTCTATGAGTAACTTAAGATCAATACCATTACTTACAGTTATATCAGAATATATAGACCTTGGTGCAAATAGCGTAGCTTGAGTTTTCACTTAATTTAAGATTAATTCATATTTCTTTGACTCGTGATATAAGCGATCGAAATACGCATTAATCTTTATTACACTATCAGCATCATCGGTTATATTTGGGTATCATCGGCATACGAATGAACATTTAAGAAAGTAACGACGTCGCTTATTCTAAAAGTATACGTACAGTAAGGAACAGTGGACCCAAGATTGAGCCTTGAGGCACGCTCCGTATTTCTAACCTTTTTTACTGCAGATATCGCTGACCACACTAGATATAATACAATTCTAATTGCATTTGATTTACATATCGATACGGCTTTAACCATTTCGTCTCCAAATTTCACTGGCTTTTCACTACAAATATGCATGAGGTCAGCAACCCCAATATCAGCTGGGAATCGGAATCAGATTAATCACTTCTCGTTAGCTTGCATTTGATTGTCCGTGTTTGGGAACCCGATGTATTTACCAACTTACTGTACTCGTACAATCGGCTTAAACTCCTCATGGAACATTGTGAGCACTAGGGGCTGCGTGCACGCCAATTCTTCAGGAGTTTTTTCTTCCTCGCAATAACGTTTCTGAATGTGATTCATTTGAAGTTTTTCTTATATATAGATGAACCATATGAGCCATAACAGATCCCTTATTGGAACAGCACCACAAACGATTATTTATATGTCTTTTCGTATAGATTGTTACACAAAAAGCCATCGTACAAGTAGACAGCTATTCTGAAGGATGCATAAAGTTGTTCTGAACCTAGGTACCGTTTATAGAAGTAAATTCTTTACTTTTTGGGCAAATGCGTCGTACGATAAATACGAAAAACTTAAAACCTCTTTCTTTAGAGTGAATCCATCAAAGCACTACCTTTACTTTCACCTTTTTATGCATACACTGTGAAGTGTGAAGCAACTGTTCATTTTTGTAAGCAAAATGTAAGCGTTCGTCTTACAAATTTACGCTAAAGTCTTGACCATGTAACCAACGATGCCTATTAAGTGCTAATTGGTGGTACAAGGTAAATACATAAGCTTCTTGATGTCTTCAAACAACAATTATTTTGTCTTCCTCTTGATTATTTGTCCATCCAATTCTGACAAGACGTTGGTTGTCAGTTGTCCGTCACATTATAAAAGTATTAATAATAATTTATTTATTCCTGAAACACAAAACTAAATTAAGGATAAGTATAGTTTAAAAAACTAAAAAAACACGCTTTTTAAAGAACATCGAACTAAAAAGTTGAAAATAATTTTTAAAATAAGCTTAAAACAACAATGAACGAAAAATACTGGTATATATGATTCTGAAAAAAGCTTGGCGCTTTACGCCATATTATTCGTAAATCGAGAGCCCGATGATTTTTTGACAACCGTACTAGTATTTTTCGTTCATATGTTGTTCTAAGCTTATTCTAAAAATACTTTTTAGTTCGATGTTCTTTAAAACCGTCTTTTTAGGTTTTTCATACTATACTTATTATTATGTTTTTTCTATTCCAATAGCTCATTCTATTAGTGGCTATGCACTATACTCAGTATTCTATTAGCTAATTTTTCAACAAAATCCTTTTTTGTCCATAAAACGCACATCTAGGGTATAAATATTAAAAAAAATACAACAAAAACTGTTATTAGTAAAAACTATTTCAAATTAGCATATAGGTATTTCTCAAATCATGAAAATGATCAAAACTGGGCTCAAAATAATTTTTCTTTTAGAAAAAAAAATGAAGTCAAGTTGATTGACTCAATATTTCCCACACGTTACGGTGATACTAGTTTATTATTTCCCCATAGCATGAAGCTTTAGTCTGAGCCTTCAGAGGTCAATGGACAGCCTATTATCAATACTACAAACTTTTCAGTTTTATAACGCCCCACTCCCTAACCACCCCAGTTTCATCCCCACCCAAAAAAGGTAGGAAATGATCAGGAACCCCTGGAACATCTAAAAACGAAGTTTGAGTTGTTTTCACACTTTTAGTTTTTTGATTATTACTACGCTGCCACTGGCATGATTTTTAACAGACATACGCGTTT
This sequence comes from Callosobruchus maculatus, assembly GCA_951848785.1. Classification (NCBI taxonomy): domain Eukaryota; kingdom Metazoa; phylum Arthropoda; class Insecta; order Coleoptera; family Chrysomelidae; genus Callosobruchus; species Callosobruchus maculatus. The sequence goes on from CATOUR010000174.1 coordinate 1,672,773, forward strand.
TCTATCCTCACCACGGTAATAATACTGTGTCAAAATTTCATTAGAATCAATTTAATAGTGTCCACGTTACAAAATACAAAACGATTTAAACCAATAACTTCTCGTATGTATACAGAAAATTCTAAGTCCCTTAGTTTCCATAATAGGCTAGGCAATGTTCGGATGGACCTAAAAAGGTGATTTGTGTTGCTAGATCTTCCTTCACAGGTTAGTGGACAGCCTATTATGAGTACAAGAAATTTTTTAATTTTTCAACCCCCAACTCCTCAACCACCCCAATTTCACCGATACTCAAAAAAACGCAGAAAATGACCAGGAACCTCTAAAACGCTTAACAACGAAGTTTGAGCTGTTTTATATTTTTAGTTTTAAAATTATTGCTGCACCGCCACTGGCACGATTTATAAAAACCATACGCGTTTTCCATCTTCGCCATGGTAGTAATACTATGTCAAAATTTCATTAAAATCAATTCAACAGTTTCCTCGTTACAACAATCTAAAGCAATACTCTCGTATGTTTACATCAGAAAAGATTTTAAATTCTTTGCTTTCTGTAATAGGCAAGGCAATGTTCGGATAGACCTAAAAAAGTTATTTATGTCGCCAGGTCTTCCTTCACACGTCAATGGACGGTCTATTATGAAAGCAACAAATTTTTCAATTCTACAACCCCCCACCCCCAACCACCCCAATTTCACCCCCACCCAAAAAAAGTAGAAAATGACCAGGGACCCCTAAAACGCCTAAAAACGAAGTTTCAGCAATATTTAATTTTTTCTTGTTTTTTGCTAATTACTCCGCTGCCTATGCACCGATTTTCAAAATTATAGAAGCATTACCTACTACGACCCCACAGCATACCGCTGCCCAAATTTCATCACAATCCATGCAGCGGTTGCTGAGATTACGAGGCTAGAAAAAAGCGACAGACAGACAGACCGACAGACCGACAGACAGAGAGACAGACCGACCGACAGACAGACAGACAGACAGACAGACAGATTGACGGAAATGAGTGACGTGGATTTTGGTTATGTAGACATCATAAAACGCCCAAAAAGCGTATTATCTCAAAATCGAAAATTTTCGCGATCACAATACTCCCCTCACCTATCGGTGTGGGAAGTAAAAAAAGATAAAAAGATCTGCACATATAGAGTCAGACCACGATTACATTTCTAATTCATTAGTTGACTGTGGCTCAATATAATTGGATATCCCTCAAGGAAAAATCTGAGCAGTGTTCTTCAAACTCAGCGATGTGATTGTTAGTAAATTGAAAAGTTAGTTAGCATAAAAATAGGAGTTGAGTTTTTGCCTAGTGACACATCCAAAATTATTCTTTGTCAAATTTTGTACTTTGTTAATTGCCACAGAGATGGCTGAAGCGTCAATAAAGTTTAGCTTCAAGTACATGTGGTTGTTATTGATGGGCCAGTAAAGGACAATAGAACGGAAAGACATCAGGACACTTATTCTTGAAATGCGGGGAGTAGAACAACTAAGAGAAAGTGGGCGTGTCCGCTGGGGTGTTAAGTAAAACTGTATTCTTGAAATGAATGACAGGTGAACAGTGGTCCCCAGCGAGTCAGTAATACATCTCTCACAATTTGCAATAGAACGAAATGAGGAAGGCATATGATTGGCTCCCTTCCACTTGTTTTTAGTAAAATGACATGGTCTGTTGATCTGTTATTTCCAATTAAAAGTGATGTTTTGTAATGGATTAGTCTCGCAAGGTCGCAAATAGTTAAACGTTGAAGGTATTTATATTTTTAAACCTGGATATAGCAAATGCAAAAATTGGGGACCAAATAAATGAAAACATTGTCGATGCCGAAGAATGACTGAATGTTGATGAGGATGTACTACATAAAGAAGACCCATATGAGTTGTCTGATAAAAAATTCATTAAAATGTTTTGGCCAAGAAAATACTATTAACAAAAACATAACACTTCAGCCATAACAAAAAAAGAAGCTCGCATACACAAAACACACGTTATTTCAAGGTAGGGTATATTATGTGCTTCAAGTGTCAAATAATAATCGTTTCTATAATTGGCTGGTACATTTGGCAACCCCGCATAATGAGGAGATATCATTTTGCTCCCTCCTTTCTGCTCAAGAATACCAACGTCTCGTTTTGAAACGAGGAAGTAGAAACAAAACAAATAATGAGGGAACGCTCCCCATGGAGCGTTCTACTCTATCGAACTCAAACCCAGGATAGTAGGATACCGAAAACTAGTATTTTATTTTCGCAATCAGACCAACCAACGTGTATGTTGGGTACGATATTCGAAACTCCTAACCTTTGTTAACAATAGTCATGGACTTCAGATTTGAATAAGGTGGTATTCCTAGTACAAATGCGTTACTACCAGCATCTGTTACCAGGTTCATTAGAGGTATCAATTTGCATTGGGCAGTCGTACATCGTCCACTGATATATGTATATGGCCAAAAATTTCACCATCACTTTGCCACGCTGACGCGATAATGCCTATAATTCATGATCATTAGCTTCATATATCTGGAGAAAATTAGATGCTGTCAGTACTAATATTCGGAATCTTTTTCAGTCATTTCACGGATCTTTTAATACAAAGGCGTCAAAAAAGAAGCGGGAGTGTATACTGAACCTTCTAGATATTAACAATAGTGAAGTTGATTTACTAGGACTGCCCTAGTATTTGCAGATGGGAATACCGAAGTCGTATTGTGGCCTCTCTTCAGAGCCATTTATACTAGGTGCATTTTAGGACTATTCTTATTTTGAGATACAGGATGATAATATCTTTGGTACAAATATCTGGAATATTATTTTAGATATCTTTGTATAGTATGCGTCAAGCAGCATTTATTGTATACCATTTTTAACATCGATGCCATTCGTACGGAATTTGATTTTTTCCACTACTAGTATTTCTCATTCATTATTGTTTCCAGCTTATTTTAAAAACTATTCTTAAGTCCTTAGTTCGATGTTTGTCAAAAGCGTGTTCATTTGTTTTTTAAACTATTTTCATTTTTAATGTTTTTATCATTAAAGCGTAAAGTTTAACGTACAGAAAACTCAGGCAATAACACTGACAAAGAATTCTCGCGTTGGCTTACCAACTGTGGAAGTGAAGACTCATCCAATAGTCGAGTCATCTTCCGTCAAGCTTTTGTGGATCAGTATCAACAATAACATGTTCTGGCACGACCACATCGTCAGTATTGCTAAAACGACATCCCAGAAGCTTGGAGTTTTGTCCCTCTGTAAGAGCAGCTACTACTTCTCTACAAGGCACAGATCCGACCGTCGTTGAAGTATTGCTCCCATGTGTGGGGATGCGCTCCTAAGCACCCCCTAAAGCTTATGGACAATATGCAGAAGAGAGCAATTAGACTAATTGATACGTCTAACCCCACAAAGGGCCTCCACAGCCGGAAACATCGAAGAAGGGTGGCTGACCTGTCCCTGTTTTACAGACTCTATCACGGAAGATGTTGGAGAGAGCTCTTCCAGATAATAACACCAAACGCCGTCCGAACGAGGAACACTATAGAGGCTCTGCGAGCTCATCCTTACCAGGTCAAGCTCCCTACTCCCCGAACCAGTCTCCTCCAGCACTCCTTCTTTTGCAGGACTTTGACACTGTGGAATGAGCTGCCGAAGAATTTGTTTCCCGATGGTTATAATCTGCAGCATTTCAAATCTAACGTGCACCGACACTTATCCTCTCGCAGCGCTTCTACTGCGCCACAGGCTTTCAGCCTTTGCGGGGGGCTGACCATAAAAGAAAGGTTTGGTTTAGGAATCCTGACGTGCCTCTTGGACTTCGGCTATAGTTTAGCTGGATGGGGATGCTGTGACTAATGGAGTACAAGGTGACTTCGGATTCTAAGGGATGGGTGTCTCAATCGGAATCAATAGATGATAATGCCCGTATCGTGTAGTAGGTGAACCCCAAGCCGCCTCAGAGGGTGTGGTGTTAAAAATTACGAGCCAGCGACGTGTGGGCTCGTCGGACAGTGAAACGAACAGCGAACAGAAAACAGCCACAATGAAACCGCTGTGCGTTGCGCTGGGTCGCGAGTACGCGTTCATATTTTTTCATCTTGCCCAGATTCACATCATTGTAAATTACGCCTCCTTGTTGTGTTTTTGATTTATAGCCGGCTTTTTCGCTAAAATATTGTCACTACTATTAATGATAGGGGGAGAATTTATGTTACTTTTATGTACACAACGACTGGCAATTGTTAAATCAGCCAGGTTATAAAGTGCACAAGCAGGGATGGCCTCAGAGGATTTGTGAAATGTTTAAGTACAGTAAAGCCTCTTTAATCCGAACACGAAAGTTTAGCCCATCTGAACATTTGGCTTTTTACACACAATGCAAATTCATCGTCTTGCTCACTGGCTGCATCTTCAATATCACTACTCATCCATAACGATAATACAGTGTGTCCCCGCTAAAATTCGCCACCCCCTTTATCTCTGAAATGATAAAAGAAAATAAAAATCGCCATGACACGTCGATTTGTATTTCGAGGGGGAACTCTTCCATCGAATATCATCATTGTGCCATAAACACCCTCACCCCCAGCAACCCTTACTTTAAAATCTTAAATGAGACCATCATACTTGTGATACACCATTTTGAAGGGAATTCATTGACAAATACAACCGGATTGATGACTGATTCACTATTATTGACGTGAATAAAAAATGTGGTCACTATCAAAATGAAGTATTATTTTCATTGCCTGAAATATTATTGTAAGAAAGGTTCCAAATGAAAGCCATTTTGTTCCATACAGACGTACAGACGATATTCCAAACGTCATTTCCCATTTCTCAGCACTGACCTTCACGTAAATTATCGTTGTTTTCAAGTAGGTGAGTGTCTATCGGGTTTATGGTTATCTTGAGATGATTAAGATAGTTTTGTTATTGCGAAGACATTTTAAATATCGCCAGTACGTCGTTATGGAACAAAATTACTGCCATTTGGAAATTTCTTACGATAATGTTTCAGGTAAGGAGAATAATACTTCATTTTGATAATCACCTTCAAAATGATGAAATTAGTATGGTAGTCTCATTTAAGATTTTGAAGTAGGGGTTGCTGGTAGTGAGGGGGTTGATGACACAATAATGACGTATTCGGTGGAAGGCTTTCCCCTCTAAATAGAAAACGACGTGTCACGGAGATGTTTTTATCTTCTTTTATCATTGCAGAGATAAGGGGGATGACAAATTTTAGCTGGGACACACTGTATGTGTAAGGACTGACTGAAATATAAAAAAATGTCTGTAAGAGATTGATTTTCAAATAACACACAGAACAACGTACACGCTGTGATCCGCCTGTTTTGTCCACGAAAAGCCACCAAATAGTAATTATTATTATAATAATATTTATTCACCACAATGTGACACATACTATTAGTTTGAGGTCTTATTGACGATACTACATTTTAATCGAAATTTCGATGTAATTTCTCGCAAAGCAAATAAAATGAGATGAGCCACAAAAAAAAACCTTGTACACGGCCTCACTAACCTTTTGCTTGCCTCTGAGCGAGTATATTATATAATATTATATGCACTAATCGTTACACAGGGTGAGTCCTAAGTTGATCATTTTGTTTAACTGTGTGCGTTGAAATAAACAATTCTTTCAAATAGCTTCAGAAAACTGAAAAATAGTCGAGAATATAAAAACAGCTCAAACTTCATTTTTAGGCGACTTGGAAGTTCCTGATCGTTTTCGACATTTTCCTTTTTTTAGGGGATAGGAGAGTATTGTGATCACGAAAATTTTCAATTCTGAGATACTACGCTTTTTGGGCGTTTTATGATAACAAAAATCCACGTCAGTATTTCCGTCGGTCTGGCTATCTATTGACGCTTTTTTAGCCGCGAAATCTCAGTAACCGCTCTTGGATTGTGATGAAATTTGAGTAGCGATATGCTGAGGTGTCGTGGTAGGTTTTGAAAATGGGTGTATTGGTGGCGGAAAAATTGGTAAATAACAAAAAAATATCAGAACGACTCCAAACTTCGTTTTCAGGCGTTTCAGGGGTTCCTGATCCTGAAAAATTTCAAAATCGCTGAATGATCGTTTTTAGATGTTTTACAGGTCCCTGATCATTGTCTACGTTTTTGATGAGAATGGTGTAGGGACAGAGGAACTCGAATTTTTTTGTGAGCACAGATAACATGTGGGAAGTACTGAGTCAAGACACTTGACGCCATTTTTTTTTTGTCTAATCTAAGGCACTCACTGCTGTTATTACGTTGTTCACAATAAAACAGGCAAGGCCGTTATTGTAAAATACCAATGCATTAGTGTACCTCAATTATTCCAAATGATATTTTGTCAAACATCGGTTAACTTCCAAACTCTTGATTGCACAGCCACTGTGCTTAGAAAATACTTCTTGATTGCCATAGGTATTTTTTCGTCCTGAAATTCATTGCAAAGGCAAGACTCCCCAAAATTTTCGGAAAAGCCCTAAGAAATATTGTAGCAGAATGACTGCCTTGCAGTGAAGTGTCTTTGCAGTCATATCATCAACAGTATGTCTTGTGTTTTTTATACAGGGTGAGTTTTTAGTGACGGCTCGGTCGATAACTCACTACTGTAGGAGATAGCGAAAAAAGTTGTATATAAAAGTTTTAGCTACGGAGATGCTCCTTGCTAAGAAAATATTTATATTTATACAGGGTGATCCATAACTACTTGGTGATGCAAACATTTTTTTAAATGAGACACTATATATTACTCAAATTATACTAATGATTTTCGTTCTTTCAATATTGGGTTTTGTTACATTATACAGCGTATATCAAAAGTTATGACCATTTTTATATCCAAATCTCGGTACAAATGTATATCAAAAAGTAATGAATCAAAAATAATTTTTTTTACACGAAAAAATTAAAAATATCCTCTAGTCTTAAAATCGGCTATAAAAAAAGACCGCGACGTATATTCGTATACAGAAAATCCAGATTTTCTCTTTTTTTTAAATGTAACCTCAAATATTTTATTATCCCAAATAATTGCTTTTAATATGCTTTTTCATCTTTGTATAGCACTTGCTGTACCTACGTCCATCAGTTTCCGAGATATTTCGATTTTTCAGTAAATTTAAAACATAGATTCTATTTGTGTACTGAAATTTATTTATTTTGAGAAAGTAGTTTCAAATTTGTTTTCTATTTAACGAACAACTAAATTATAAGGTCATGATAGTATTATTTGATGAAGTCAAAGCCCTAAATCATCGAGATAATCAAGTATGCCGAGGAAACAGTTTTGTAGGCGTAATGCATAATTATCAAGCAGATTTATCAGGTAGGCTTCTAAAAATTGACAGTTTTCATAACCGGCTCAATAATTCCGTACTGTGTGAAAAACCAGCTTTAAAAATTAATGTTTCTATTGAGGATATTTAGGAGAATCTTTGACAAATCGTCTACTTGCCTCTAGAATGTATCAACTATGAACAGCAACGTGGTACTCTAAAACTAATGCGTTTGAAAGATTGAATAATCGTTTTAGTTGGACTGTGCCGTTTAATATTTCATAGCCTACTTGATAGATCTGCTTGATAATTGTGCATGACGTCTATAAAATTGTTTCCTCAGCACACTAAACCAATATTAGTATAGTATTACGCGCCTATGGTTGACACAGAGTAGACATGGTTTTATGAGCTCCGCTTTCATACATGTAAAGTAGTGGTTTAATCGTGTGTAAAAATAGTGAAACTTCTACAGCAGCTGCATCTTACACCAGTACATCAAGTGAGTAAATCAGAATTTCCATAATGGTACTCACAAGAGAATTAAGAGAGGAAATTAAAAATTCTATAAGTAATGGCATCAATTCCTTGCTAAAAGGAGATTTCATGAAACAGTTGATAGAAAAAGTTGCTGAGAATGTGACAAAAAATCTCTGTGTGAAAATAACTGAATTGGAACAAAAACTCCAGGCATACGAATCCAACAATAGTACAGTCATAGCAGATATTAAGGAAGAGATGACAATGTTGAAAAGCGAAAACGAATATCTCACTAATAAACTAGATAAATTGGACCAAGAATCTAGACTAAACAATATTAGAATATTCCAGTTGAAGGAGCAGGCCGAAGAAAACCTGAATGCTGAAATTATCAGATTATTCGATTCTCATCTGAAAATCAAAATCACCATGGAGGATATAATATTTTGTAAAAGGATTGGAAAGAAGAGAGAAGGTAAAATAAGAGGGATATTATTGAAGCTGTCCAGTATTACGGTCAAGCAGAAGATCTACGCCAATAAAAAATTGTTTAAAGGTTCAGGCATCGTCATAAAAGAGGACCTAACAGAAAATCGGGCCAAACTCATGGAAGCCGCAATAGAAAAGACTTCTTTAAGGAATGTGTGGTCAAGTATGGGCAGTGTCTATGCTATGAAAAATAACATACGATATCTTATTGACTCTAAGGCTGCCTTGGAAAAATTGTAGGTGTCGTGTTTCGCCGAAAATATGTACATTACGTTGTTGGTATATTTATTTCTTAATTTGGGTTGGGTTTTTAAGATGCTGTAGTGTAATAAAAAGTGGTGGCTCATCAATTATTTTTGTTTTTTAGATCTCTTATTTTTTAGTTTGGTTTCACCGTGTCTTCTTTGCATTGTTACATTTTGTTACAAGAATTTTCTATTGAATACATACGCTGTTGTATTTCTTAAGATATTTTTTCTAGGTTATTTACTAATAACACCTGTACTATTATATAATCTTGAAGCGTTTAATTAACTTATACAGAAGATGAAAATTGCTCATTTGAATGTGAGGTCGATATTTACTAATTTCATTGATTTCAAAGAGACTGTTTTAGCTAACGATTTTGATATCATGCTTCTTTCAGAGACTTGGTTGGACGAACATATGGATTCTGATATGGTAGCCATTGCAGGTTATAATTTATTCCGAAAAGATCGTATTGGCAGAGGCGGAGGTGTGGGAGCTTATGTCAAGGTATCACTAATATCTGAGGTTCTGAGCCTAGATGTAGATATTACGAGTAATCTGGAATACTTGATGCTCAAATTTAAGTCTAAACATTTTAACTCCATTGTTTCTGTTTTCTACTATCCTCCAAATTCAGCTATCAATGATCTTGTAACTGATATAGATAACATCTTGTCTCATACATACTATACAGTTGATTGGTTTGCATGTCTTGGAGACTTTAACGTAAATTTTTTTAATTTAAACAATCCCCTCTTGCAATGCTTTCAGTCCTTCGGCTTCTCGCAAATTTTAGATGTCCCAACTCGAATCACTAGTACCTCTAGTACTCTGATAGACCCTATTTTAATCTCTAATAGAGACTTAGTGTCTAAGACAGGAACCCTATCAGCTCATTCTATCACTGATCACGAATTAACATTTGTGTTTATAGAGCAACCTGTGATTGATAACTTCCCGAAATTCGTTGAGTATCGTTCATTCCGTAATTTTAATTTAGAATCTTTTTTAGAGTACTTTTCTAGTTTACCATGGCAGACAATTATTTTAGAAGATAATATTGATAACAAATTGGATCTATTAAACTTATACATTTTAGATGCGTTTGATAAATTTGCCCCACTAGTCTGCAAGAGAGTTACGAAAAATCCTTCACCATGGTTAACCCCGAACCTAGAAATTTTGAAAAAAGAGAGGAACAAAGCATTATCTAAATTTAAAAGATCTCGAAACCCTTTGGACTACCAGAGGTATAAAGAATTGCGGAATTATACATTGACTGTCACGAGGAATGAAAAAAAGTCTTACCTGAAGCAGGTAGTTCAAAATAAAGAAGTGATTTACTACTGGAAAGCCTTAAAAGACTTGGGAGTTAAATCCAATCGAACCACTGTTTTACCTGCCGGACTAGCAAATCCTAATATGATAAATCAATATTTTTCAACTTTTTTTCAGTGTGTAACGAATAACTGCGATGAAAAAATCGATTTTTATAGTAAATCTTCATGCGGTGCACATGAAACATTTTCATTTCAATTAATTACTGTCGAGGAAGTCCACTCAATGATTGGTACTATAAAATCTGATGCTTTCGGGGTAGACAATATCAATCGTGTCATGCTAACATACTGTAGCCCTTTCATTGACAAATACATAGCACATATCATTAACTGTTGTATTTTGAATTCATATTTTCCTAGACTATGGAAGGAAGCTATAGGTATTCCTATACCCAAAAAGTCGAATCCTACAGATTTCTCAGCTTTACGCATTATAAGTATTTTACCAGCTGTATCTAAAATATTTGAAAAATTTATGTTCAATCAAATATACGAATATTTTTCAAGAAACAACTTTTTACCTAATTGCCAAAATGGATTTCGTCCGGGAAGATCTACAACTGATTCTCTAGTGACTGTCACGAACGATATTTTCACGGCGTATGACAATGGTTTGTCTACTTCTTTAGTGCTTTTGGATTTTTCTAAAGCCTTTGACACTATATCTCATGAGCTACTTTGTCAAAAGTTAAAGTATTATAATTTTACGAATCCAGCAGTATTATTAATGTGGAGTTACCTATTAGGTCGAACGATGACTGTATCTGTCAATGGCAAGTTTTCAACTCCCACCGATATATTATCTGGTATTCCACAAGGATCTATTCTTGGTCCCTTACTGTTCATAATTTATACCTCCGACATACTGAACAGTATAACTAATTGCCAGATACAGGCATACGCTGATGATACACAGCTATATTTCAGTTTTCCTGCTAGCAATATTGAAATGGCTAAGGTTAAGATAAACAGCGAACTTCAAAGACTTAAGGAGATGTCTGAGCAGCATAATTTAAAATTGAACGCAGACAAGTGTAAGCTTATTTATTTTGGAACTAAGAATACCATTAGCGTTTTAAAACAACAGTTCACGCTTAGCTTAGACACCACTATTATTCAGGTCTGTGATGCTGCTCGCAATTTGGGGCTAATATTTGACTCCACGTTGCGTTTCTCTGCACATGTTAACAATTTAATTAGCAAAGCATTTTGCTCCTTGAAGCTAATTTGGACCAACAGACAAATTCTTGATCTCAAAACTAAACGACTATTGTGTGATTCGCTGGTACTTAGTCACTTTAATTATTGTGATTTCATTTATGGCTGTTGCCTCACCAAGTTGGATAAATACAGAATACAGAAAGTCCAAAACAGCTGCTGTAGGTTGATTTATGGGATAAGAAAATCAGAACATATCTCACATAAAATCACGGAATGTAAATGGTTGAATATGGAAAATCGCAGATTACTACATCTAGGCACATATACACACAAGCTCTTGAACAAACTAGATACATCAGCTCTCAGACAGAAACTAGTTCCTCGTTCTAACGTCCACTCAAAAAATGTTCGATTCAAATGTACTTTGACCATGCCTCAATATAAAACGGCCATGTTTCAAAGATCATTCATTTATAATGCGATCCGCCTCTACAATTCACTTCCAGCAGAATTCAGAGCTTATAATATAAACAAATTTAAATATAAAGTCAAGGCATATTTTCTTGCGAAACAGTAAATTAGTACTACAGTAGATGTTCAGTAATTTTTAATATATTATTTTGAAGAAAGGTAAAACGGTTATCATATCAAACCATCATTTTTTTGTCTCTACATTGATATAGGTACATTTTTGTACAATAAGCTCTGTTACTGTTGGGAGACTAGTAATGCGCACAGTCCCATATGCTCGTCCACACCTTGTAAGTTAGTCGTAAACATTTTTACCTCACTTCATGTGTATGTATTCTTTTAATATTATATGTATCAGTGTCAGCCACTATGCAAACTTAAAAAAAATCTTTTTACTTAAGTATTAATATTGTTTTTTGTTCTGTACATGTATTCTTTGGGGTTAGCCCCTCTGAAGGTTAAGTTGAATAGCCAGGAGCTAGACTTCGCCTTCAGTGTCAGCGAAATATTTATGTATTTTTTTTTTCTTGAATAAAAGACGGTTTATTATTATTATTATTATTATTATCTCGTTTTGACTTGATCAAGTACTATTATGGCCTTATATTTTAGTTGATTGTTAAGCAAACATAGAATTTGGTAGTATTTTTTCAAAATAAATAAATTTTAGTAAACAAATAAAGGGTATATTTAAAATTTGTAGAAAAATCGAAATATCTCGTAAACTAATGAATGCAGCCATAACAAATGCAAAACAAAGATGAAAGAGCATATTAAAAGCAATTGTTTGGTATAATAAAATATTGGACGTTACATTTAAAAAAAGAGAGAAAATCTAAATTTTGCATTCTACATCACCCTGTATACGAGTATGCGTTGCGGGCTTTTTATATTTTATATTTGTTATCCATCCGTGTAAAAAAATGATTTTTGATTCATTTGACAGCGATTTGGATATAGAAATGGTCATAACTTTTGAAATACCCTGTATATTGTAACGATACCTTATATTGGAAGAACGGAAATCGTTGGTAGAATTTGAGTAAAGAATAATATATAAGGTGTCTTATTTAAAAAAATGCAAGTTTGCATCAGCACATAGTTTTGGATCACCCTGTATAAACCTAAATATTTTCTGAGCTAGGATCATTTCCGTGGCTACAACTTTTATATACAACCTTTTTTGCGATCTTCTACAATAGTGGAGTTATCGATCGAGCCAGTACTAAAAACCCACCCTTTATATACAACTTTTTATTAGTGTCGCTATTTTGACGCATTCTATGTAATCGTTGATGATCCCTAAATAAAAAATATTATTATGGTTGTTATAACTAGCTAATTGTGGGTTACCGATGCAATGATCTCATTACTTAGTAATACGGTCCTGTAATACTACTAACCTGACAATGTACAATGCGTACTGTAAGTAAATAAATCAAAATCAAGTTAGCCATTTATTCGTTTCACAATTAGGGTTTATTATCTTATTAGTGTCGATACAAGGTATCTTGCTGTGCGCTGTTGTTTTTTTTTTCTTAGTACGTAATCGGAGCGATGGGGCTTGAAATTGAATTATGTCGAGTACATAATGAGCACTTGTCTGTCAGCGAAAGTCGAAAAGCGGAGTCAAAGAGATTGACTCAACATCTACTCTCTAGCACGGCATACCCGATCAATAGTTTTGTGTACTCGTCCCACGGGCATCGTGAGCTGGACTGATCCTTTGTGGTCGAGCTCTAACGCAAGAGATCTGGAGACCATTACCGCTTGGAGATTCAAGTATGCGGTAAAATTCAATGCTTCCAAAACACTGTACTCTACTCTATCAAAGAAAAGGTACAACTCCACAAGAACAGCTAGAGACGTGAGAAATATGAAATAAGGAACGCCCCTCGATGCGCAGTGGACAGTGAACAAATTTGCCATTTGCATATTTCGTAGCATACGGAACGGTACACTCTGGGCAAAATCACGTATGGTGAATGGGTGATATAGGTTTTTATAGTAAATGCATGATTAAAATTTAAGTCCGGCACTAAGTCAGGGGATTATTGTCCGGACCCCCTGGACCCCCCTCTAAATATGTGTCTGCAGCGAAATGAATTATAACAATTATAAAAAAATGGCTTCAAGAAAACTTATTCCAAATATACCAGCAAACAGTGTATTGGTTATAGGTAGATAACGCGCCTTATCATAATGTTGAAGTGAACAAATGTCCTGCTATGGCAACGAGGAAAAATAATATGAAAGAGTGGTTAAGACAGCGCAATATTCCATTTTCAGAAGACATGTTAAGAGCTGGATTATACGGTTTAATAAAAATGCATAAACCCAGATACAAAACCTATGAAATGAATAGATAAAATTATGACTGAAGCAAGTCATTCTGTTTTACGACTTCCACCGTATCACCCCGACTTAAATCCAGTTGAGTTAGTGTGGGCATCCCTAAAGCAAAATGTGGCAGAAAAAACGTGGATTTCAATTGAAAAATATTGTGAGTTTTTCCCACATTTTCGCAAGAAGCGTGGAAAAAAGGTGTGAACATGCAATTTCCTGCGAGCGCTATTTTACTGAAAAGGAACTATTCCTGGATGTAGTTGTGGAAAATCTAATAACAAAAACTTGCAGGAAGACAGTTACAGTGATGATGCAGAATTTATAGAAAATCTAAGTTCAGATTCGGAATGTGATTCAGGGTGAAAGTGAACTTTCAGAACTGTAGACAGTTTAATGCCACCTAATAATTATTCATTATTTGTCATCAACATTGAGGACCTTACTTAACAAAGCAAATCTTTTTCTAGGTTTAACCGTTTGCTTAAGAGTGTGCGCGTGCACTGTGTTTCTATTTCTTTTGCGCCGAATGCGTTCTCACTCTTTCGTGTGCGCAACCGTCGAAATTCTCAAGTCTCTTCCTACATTTGTCGAGTTGTAATGAAGCGAGTATCCGGTTCTAATCAACAGTCAGCCATGCCAAGAAATGACCCATTCAAGCTTTTAGGAGTCAACATTACAGAAAACATGATCTGGCATGAACACGTTTTCTCCAGTGCAATAGCTGCTGGAAAAATGTGTTAGGCATTATAAGGCCTAGATAAGAAGAGGAGTGCACATAATAGATTTTTGATGGCCCCATAGAAAAAACAATAAAATTGTGGCGTCAAATTAAGCCATTCTATGTATAGATCCTTTTCGTCCAATCCATTTATCTGAAAACGCGTCGTCTAGGCATTGCCAAACCGGAAGAACATAACAGGGAGGAGCACCGTCTTGCAGGAAATAGATTTCGGCCTCATCAAGTATAGGTTCATGGTATTTTCCAACATATTCAAATAAACGTCTCCATTTAAATTTCCACTAATAAACAATGGCTAGGTCAATTTGTTTCCTTAAATTCCTGCCCATACATTAACGTTTTGGGGGTACTAGGTATGACCTTCTACAAAAGCGCGAGGATTTTCATTGCTCAAATACCTGCAGTTATGCTTATTAACAAATTCTCTTAGATAAAATGTGCATCCATCAGTGAAGCAGATATTCTTTACATGAATGGTATTATCATTAATTGTTGTAATCATTTGTTCACAAAATTGAACTCATCCTTTGAAACCATCATCGGTTAATCCTAGCACTATTTTCGTTTTTAAATGGATGAAGTTTTTATGGAGTTTAGTAACTGTGTGTGTATATTATATGCATAGAGCCTAATGAAATCGCATCTACAATTTTGCATAGTGAAGAATTGGAATATAAATCCTAATTAGGGTTTTAGGATATGAATCCTAATACATAAGCTAAAGCCAAATTAACTCTACGTGTTTGAAACAGATCCAGTGTGGGTAAATTTAGTAACACACTTATGCGAAGTTCGGATGTCTGGCTTTAAACTAACGTCGCCGTCGAGAGCCCGCACGCCGGGCGACCGTCTAGCTGCGTTAGTAATCGTCGAATACTCGCAAGGATTTTTTTTAGGTTTTTTGGTTTTACGTGTATCTAGCCAAGAATACCGTCTATAATTGCTGTGCACCCTTCTGCAATAGTAATTATATAGGTAGATACAGAGCGCATACCTGTGTTCTAATTTCCAAAAGATGTAATGAAACGGAATCAGTTGTTACGCGCTATACATCGAGATAATTTCACGATAAATAATGATTCTTCTGTAACATGCATCAAACACTCCAAAGAGAGATTTGTAAATCGTACTGATACTGCTATAAGGCCCGATGGTACGACTAATAGTTCCTCGAACTAAGATATATTGTGTATTCACAGATTTTGTAAAATCATAAGCATAATATAAATAAAATATTAATTTGTTTGACACAAAAAACCGATGAAAAGGGAAAATAACTGGGTCTTTAAGGGTACGAAATGACCTATTATACATGCTTTCGTAAACAAATATCTTTTTATTATTTTTTATTACGAAAATATTGCACCTCAAAAAAACCCTTATTTTATTTACCTTATCCTTTGATGTTATGATAAAAACTGTTTTGTGTATTAAATCAAAGATTTTGAATAAAAAGGAAAAGCTGTGGAGAGCTATTTAAAAAAATGTTTGGGGCGAGTTTTCGGGGTTCATTATAAAAATTTGTTTTCAGAGCATGATATGTCCTTCAGCACCCTTGAAATGCCCACTTAGTCTCCGTTTTTACCTGTTTTTCTTACGAAAATATAACGCCTCAAAAAACCCTTATTTTGTTTATATAATGCTTATGACTACGCAAAAAGTAGGCTTGTGTATAAAATCAAAACTACTACAAGATATTAAATAAAATAAAAGACTTATTTTCTGTAGCACTATTGGATGCTATATGAAAAAAATGTGGGGGTGAGTTTTAAGGGTTGAAGTACAAATAAAATGTTTTGAAAGAATGGTATGATGGATCCTATAGTACTTTCAAAAATTCCACTCAGTTTTCATTTGACCTTTTTCTGTTACGAGAATATCACGTGTCAAGGAAAATTCTGTTACACCCTGTATACTAATGCTCCTGGATCCTCTTTTGCTACTACTGCTACTGCAGTCATGACCTGTGATATGACTGTGTACATCGTTTTGTGAATAATAGATAGTTTTATGTCATTTGGGTGCGTTTAGGTCCAACTTTTAACCTTCTCACGTCAAAATGATTCTAGTTAAACAGATACCAACTGACTCCATTAATCACAAATTCAATTTTCTATAAAATCATTCCTATACCTAAATTACTTTTGTATGCTTAACGGTTTTCTCGGTATGTATTCTTTACCGTTTTCTCAGTATTTCAAGAAAATGCTTGTGGTGCGTAATTCTCTATTAATCCCTGCAGATACGTCCGGCGACTTGTGTGACGTCACACGCAGCAGTATCAGGCCCGATAGCTCTCGACGGTCCCGGCCTAGCCGTGACTGAAGTGGGAAAGTAGAATGTATGGGGGTTAGGTAATTTTTCGTCTGGTGCCTTTGCCCGTATGTATGTTATCTTTTAGTTGCATTGAAAATTCCGCACTCCAGCTCCAACTTTGCCACTCGTGTATAGTTTTTTTAAAGCTATCCCAGTTATGAATGTTATGATGTAGTAATAACCAAAAAACAAAAAATATAAAAACCACTAATATTTCATTTGTTGATACCTTAGAGGACCCTGATAATTTTATATTTGTGTTTAGGCAGGTTGATTTGGAGGGGCAAAGGCCTTACGATTTCAACTTGAAACTTAACTGGAAAGAAATGATATCTTACTAATATAGAGTAAGTGGAAACTATCTGCTATGTCAGACAGCATTCAGTAATTTTGTAATTGAATCTGTGTTCACAATATATCATTTTAGAGATCTTAATAGTTTTGATGCTGTCCCAATAAACGTTTTGCGTTTTTATTAAGTCGATTTGGATCCAATGCTTTCATAAAAAATATAAAAGCCAAAAAACGATTCAAATCAAAGATCAGTATCACATCGCTGTTTCCAATGATACATAAGGCCTTGTGCCCAACCTTTCTTGTTTCGGCTTACATTATACACTGCGCAGAGCCAAGGTTGTAAAATACGTTGACATGTTCATTTGTTAAAGATCGGTACATAAATCCAGTCTCGTTATTTCTGTATATAGTTTTGATGTTCGGTTCTGATTTTAATGGCATCCTAATGTATACCTTCCATTTTATGGAGGTATGCAATAATCAGAACAGTCAGCAGTTCCAAAATCGGATATCTTCGGTAGATAAAAACCCTCGTATCTGGAAAACAAGGTTGCGTTATTTGTTGTTCTTGTATAATATAATGGAAGTATTATACGCTAGCTGAGATATACTTGGTTGATGGATTGGGTTGGGTAGTTCTGATGCACTACCTCCTTCGTCTGTGACTCCCTTTGATGATATCTGCCTCTTTTTTCCTGAATGAAGTTCTATCCAAGCGAAGCCAATATCTTTTCCAAGCCTTTTGTTTTCTTCTGCTTTAAGTATTTTGCACTAATATCTCGCAGTCCTTCATAGAAATGTCGACAACATTAAATAACATTTCAAAGTAAAAAATGTGGTCGTTGAACAAGGCAGACCTCGTTCTAGGAACTTCCCCGACTCAAGTGGTTGTTGTTCACCTATATCTAACAATTCAGTGCTCGAATACACAAGTTGTTGCATTTTTTCAATTTATTTAATTTTTTTAATTTATCTAATTTTCATTTCATAAAAAATAACATGTGACATATCGTTTTAGACATAAAACACAACTGTCAACTGGCCATCAAATGTATATGTTGTATTTCTGAGGTTGTATTACATTTTATTACATTTCTTTTGTGCACCCCCCACCCTTTTCCACCCCCTAATGTCCGATCGACGCCAGAGCCTTTTCAACTAGGACCTTTATTACTTCAAGTTGGCCAAATTTGGCAGCAATCGCTTGAGGCGTTTTTAAGTAATCGTTGGAGAACGAAATAGCGGACGTTCAAACATACAGACTGACATCGAAAAACCAAAGTTTTCCGACTTTTTTCAAACTGGTTTACTATAAAAAGGTTATCACTAGACAACAAAGGTCTAGTTTTTGGTCCCCTGCGATTATAAAAAAGGGGTGGGAGTCGGGTAATCCAAAAAATAATGTCATGACGCGAAATTCTGCTGCCACAATAAAGAGCATGTTTTCTTATGTCGAAAACGCTACCGCGCATGCCGATAAATTTCAAAAATGGACTGTCACAAAAATGATCCTGCTGTCATAAAGGGGCTTTTGTTTTATATCTTTTGGTCCACTTCTGGTGCAAATCTACGATCTAATGGTTGGGGGTTGAGGAAGTCACTCGGAAAAATAATGATATAATATAACATTTTTTTTTTTCAGAAAATGAGTCAGAAGATGATTTTACCTTGGAAATGACACCTCGCACGTTGTTTCGGTAAAATTTGCGAAAACAAGCCAATCCTAATAACTTACCCCTCCTTTGTCGAGGAAGTTTAAAAGTTCATGATATTAGCACAGCATACTAAACAATCAGAAGAATATATCCTATATATAAAAATTGTTCCTACAGAAGTTGGTCATGACGGCGCCATTATCGATTAGAAGTCTGGGTAGGGATGCGAAAATAACAAAAATTTTTTGTCCAAGTGTCGATACTTATCCCTCACACCGAACCACGGCCTTTTAGTGAGATCCCAATTTTTGTTCAGTATTTACTAAAAAACCATAGGCTTGTATAAAGTTTAGCTCAAAAGCGTCCTGGCTGATCAGCTAATATCTATAAAATCAGTTTAGTGGTCTCAGTTGATCCGTAAAAATAGTGTCGGTATATTTTTGAGTAGGTACCTACATTGTTTGTAGGTGATATTTACTTACCTAACGGGATCTTTGGGAAATCTAAAAACTCCTTTTTCTGTAATTGTAGTACTTATTTCAATAATGTTTAGCAGCACACACACTCCCAACACATTGTTTATCCATTTTAAAAATCATATACTATCAACACCGCATATACAAAACATAACAGCGTACGTCTATTCATTTCATCTTAGCAAATACAGACGTCGACTTTGCGTCAATGGTGTCCATCAACGTCTGTGCCCGTTTTAACAGATTCTAATCCAAAATGCCGGGATGCGCGTATCGTTGTCGCCAACCTGAGATATGCTGCTGATTGTTTGGTATGCTGTGATATTAGTTCAAGGGCTACAGTATCATACCATGACTGTAACAGGTCCAGGCCTGAATTCGTTGGTGTGAGGTTTCGGATGTGCCAAAGAAAGTATAGAACTGCCTCTCATCGGGCCGGAGCCAGCATGTGGGTATTAAATGAGCATCAGAAGTGCTGGGACAGAGTGGTGGAAGATGTTCAGTCTAAAGCCTCGTGTCCACTTGCAAGTAACTTGTGATAGTTTTTGCAGCAAGTACTTGCTTGTTTGTCTACACTATCTTTCAACTGTTCGCAAATTTAATCTACGAAAATACTTTCGCAATTTCACTTGGACTTGATTATTCTGATTCCGTGTACAGTATAGATGAGATGTCGTATACAAAATCTGTAGCTGCTGCGCTAGTTGTGATATATTTAATTAAAAAAAAGAAAACAAGAGAAAGATAGTAAAAGGCGGAGAGAATGTTAGATGAGAGAGTGGATTTAGCGTAGAACTACTCTAGGTGTACATGAACTTTAATGACTCAAAGAACTCCTGAGTACTCTTATATATTTCATTAGTCCTTGTCCACTTTTCTTTTTTTGAGTCTTTCTCCACTCTTGGTTGACCTGCATTCTCAAGTTATGTGGCTTCCTTTGAATTTCCGCTGTAGAAGTATTAAGTAAGTCGGCCAATTTTTGCAATGGATTCTGATTTTGGATTCTGTCCTTAAATTCTGTAGTATGTACATTCCATAATTCAGGATATAATTCAAAATTTTCAGATAAAAGACACCTGTCTTCTTCTCTCGTCCATTTGAACTTCTCCATATTTGATTTACAATACTTCTTGCTGCAAGACTTTCGAAACAGCCTCGAAATTTTTGTGGCAAACTAATTTCCTGAGAGTAACCGTGTACACTACAAGCTGTCAGCAAGTCGCAAGTCCTTTATGAGCAAGTAATTTTGCTACAATATTTCTCTAATGACGCCGTGCACACGCTACGCAAGTGACTGGTGAGAGTAACTCTAGCAATTTTATTTGCTAGTGGACACGAGGCTTAAGAGAATGCTGAGGGGAGTCTCGTGTTCTAATACCGCAGATGCTCTCAGATTGGGCAGGAAGGAACTACGAGAGGTGGTTGGGTTTATAGCTGGTCATTGAACGTTCAGTACACTCCTACAAAAGCTGGGGATTGATGTGACGAATACATTATACAGGAAGTGCGGTGAGGCAGAGGAAACAACTAAGCATGTTATCTTCGACTATCCAGGAATTCCTATCTGAACAAGAAGCCTTAAGGAGCCTAAGTACACAAATTCATACATGTCATATTAAACAGGGATTCGCAAGTAAACGCACAATTCACTTGTTTTTCAAACTTCATACATAGTATTTCAGAAGGTGATAGTTGAGACCTTAGTTAATGATATCTTAGAGCAATTTTTTCAAAAAAGTATTTAGTGTGCAAAAAACTCGCAATGCAGTGCAAAATGATACATTCTTCAAATGTCTGTAAACAAACAAACACGATATCAGAACAAGGCCACCGAAGTGACACATAGCGCAAGCTTTCTTTTTCAATTTGCTTTCTGAATCATTACTGTAAGTTTAAAAGTAACATCAGGAGCTTCTAAATGCGAAATTCATTTTTATGGCGACCTTCGAACGTTACCCTTTGACGTTTTAACCTTACATTTGGACTTATCTCCCCTCATTTTAGACAGACATCGCTCGCTAACACGGGTATACGTATTTTCTTGGATTCTCAATTTCGCCCGCTATATCCTAAAGCCTTAAGGCTGAACGGTAACTATTAAAACACCTGAACCCTAACCCCCTCAGTACTAAAAGTAAAACCTCAATACCAACGTTGTTGCTGAGATAAATGCCATAGAAATGTCACAATAATTGGAATATACATCGAAATTTTCAAGCATCGCGTTGACGTTTGTAAGTTATGTCGTGGTCAAAATTTGTTGCATAAATGTCAGATATGAACATCAACTGTAAAATACTCCACTTGGTTACAAAACAAACTAGTAGTCTTTATGTGCGTTTACTTTTCTGCCGCTATTATGAACAATCGCATGTAATGTGCATCTTTAATATAGCTTCTGGTCACTACCCTCTGAAGGCAGTAAGTACGCTGTAGCATGGCTGGCGCCATGTCTGGCCCAAAATTTTGGTGGTCCCTGTCGGGTGGTGGTGCTCTTGGACAAAAAGCCGACTCGATGCAAGGGGTCCGGCGCTAGCGGCAGCCGTCTCAGCCATTGTTTACATGGACCGCGGCCAGAATCTGTAGCCGAAGAGACGTGACGCGAATAGAAGCGTTCATAACGATGCTATTGTTTTTCTTTTTATGAGGTCCGGGTATCATGCCGGGAATATGTGGAATATTGGGTGGATTACTAACATTACAGGATGTCACTTGGGACTATTGTCAAAATCAAACATTGTTAGTCGCTTAATCGACAGATAGTGGTTAACTAATAGTCATTATGTCGTTCTGTTTCAGATTGTAAATTTTGTGGTCGAATAAAAAAATAACTGTAGTGAGCAACCGGTCACTGTCAAAATTGATACAAAATATTGAAATAGCCAAAGTGGTCAAGACGTCTAGTGGTGAAATATAAGCATAGTATAGCAATCATAGCAAGCATGGTACCTAAGTATATAAATAGATCAATAAATAAAAATAAACAATCAACAACATTATAAAAGGGCTGGTTAGAGGAAACCGTATGGTTCGTGGTACACGTGATTCAACCCACTTATCTCTATTGATAAGATGATTAGGTCGTCCCGGCCAGTCGCCACGGTTTCCACAACAATAAAATAAATATCACATATAAATAAAGAGGATCAGTAACGGTTGAAAAAGATACACACACCTAAATAAGACAAAGTTGTCTCTGCTCACCACCAGCCTGCAATCCCTCAGGACCTAATACCTAGAGTAGTCGTAAATCGGAGACCCAACACCATATAAAGTCGTCTTAGAAGCCGGATGTATAAGTATACGTTGTCAAACACTTTAAATATTGTAGCCAGACCACATTAGTTAATAATATAAACTCAAAAGACAACATACCTGCAGATATTCGTGAAAAAGACTCAAAAAACCCCTTTGTTGAAATTTTGGTCTCCAGCTTGTTACGTTTTTCAAATACAACCCCCGCCCGTAATAAATAAACAAAACTATGACAACTGGTCTCGAAGGACTCCAAGTGAAAAAGCAAGATAAAAGGCATCACAGAATGAAAGGAATTGTATGCTCTATGAAAAGACAATCATGATCTGACAAATATCAAAATATCCAAACAATATATGAGTAGTAATAATCAAATAAATTACTTATCTCAACTTCATCGAAATTTGGATCATCTTTCACTGCCGTCAATGTCAAACTTCGGCCGCCTGACAGCTAAAGGTGCGTTCTAACGTATGGCAGCCAGGAGCGCGTTCCGGATCACCACACAACTTTTAGGCTTATTTATATATTTTCAAGTTGGCACCAAATTTTTAAGGATGGGTCATGAATTACTACTGCCGTAATTGTGTTTCG
This sequence comes from Callosobruchus maculatus, assembly GCA_951848785.1. Classification (NCBI taxonomy): domain Eukaryota; kingdom Metazoa; phylum Arthropoda; class Insecta; order Coleoptera; family Chrysomelidae; genus Callosobruchus; species Callosobruchus maculatus. Next base: position 1,695,953 of record CATOUR010000174.1, read on the forward strand.
TGAGCACAATCTAACTTTTGCAATCATATTTTGGTTTATATTAAGATGATGTCTATATGTTCTTCAGATATATATTTATTCATTCTAAAAATATGAACAAACTGGAGAAGAGGACAGCAAATTTTACAGTAAAGAAAGCTATTCATTAATTTTACTCGTGAAAAAATTTAAAGATACATTAGAGCATAAAAAGCAATACCATGACATGGAAACAGAAGAAGACGACAAACGTTAGAAGAAAAGTTCAATGCTTCCTGTACAACAAATATAAATAGCGTCAAAATGCCAAAAGAAAAATAAATAAATTAAAAGAACACCAACGGAAGAAGAAGAAAAAAATTGGAGCTCAAGGGGAGGACAATAAATACACTTAATTATAGAACATTGGTTGATGAAGTCAAAAAATGTATTGTAGGGGAACAACGAATGGGTAGAACTACTCTGAACGCTTGATCATGGAAAAAATTCATAATCGCTATTGTATTCTTAAAAATAATCTATCAGCGGTCGGAATACTCATAATTATATAGTTTAGCCAGAATAGGTACAATAAGAAAACAAGTTGACTTCATAACTGAGCCTGTAATCTATAAGAGGATGGACATTATAAATAATTAAGTCTTGAATTAAAATAGGAATGTAATATTAAAAAAATTTGACGTTTGAAGTAGAACAAATAAAGAGATAATAGTAGTAGGTACCTAACAATAAGGAAAAATTGAAAAATACAGCCAAATTGATAAACAGATAAACAGATGAATTAGTAGAAACGACATTGATGAGTGACTTTTTTGTAGGTGGCTAGACTGATATATTTAAGCATCCAAATATTCATCAATGGTGTAAAAACAGTGCTCCAGAATACTTGCGTCTTCATCACTATTGTAATTTTTTGTATCGTAATCAAAATATATGTTTTATAACCTCCAAATTACGCTTATCGGATATCGGTCAAACACAACAAAAGCCATTAAACCGATAGAATAACCCATATATATTTTGTCTTTGGGTAAACTCAATCTCTGGCAAAGCTATTGACGTAAGCCAATGATTACGAAGTAGGTTGCTTTCAGTAACCGCTAGTCCTTTTAATCACTAATAAACCAACTATTGTGCTAGTGAGTCGTAGGTTCTAGATTATTCGGCTGGACTGTCTGAGCTCAGTAATACTAATGCTGTGCTATGGTAACAATTTTAAATCTGTATTAATCGGGTCTAACATATGGAATAGATAGTAAAACTTGTAGTTGTGTTGAAACAATACGAATTGACTGACCTGATGGATATATGAGAATCCGTTGTCGTTATATTTCTATCTTAGCAAGAGCTTTCTATAGAAGTAATAGCTGCGGAGAAACTCAAGAGCAAGACCTGCTCGAAATCAAAGAAAAAGAACAAGGGCATTTCTATTCAGGACAGTTTTGCTGCTTTCGCTTATTTAAAAAGATTGAGGGATGTTTCAGCAAGAAAGAGGAACTCTGAGTGAAACAACTGTCCTTTGGATGTGGATTAAGAGGTCGAAGTAAATATTGAATGTTCCGACTTTGACGCGAAAATAATTTTGACGGCTAAGGGCCGGTTTCTCAATGTCTAGTTAAAGTGTCAGATAGGTATCTGCCAGATAGCGTTGCTATGGATACAACTGTCAGATAAGATTTACGTGACTTCGTAAGTTTAGCTTTCAATTGTTTAAACAATTTATCTAACAGTTGCTGTTATCTTGCAGATAAATATTTAACTGGACATTGAGAAACCGGTCTTAAGAGATAGAGACACCTCAAAGTATGTTACACAGAGATGTAGCTACAAAAGCTTAAAAACTGTGAATTCTAACTGTTTGGGAGTTGGTATTTCTGTGATATTTATTCAGGAGAGTCGACAGTTTTAATTATCATACATGCAATAATAGTAATGATTATGCTATGAATGTTGATCAAAAACAATTGTTAATCTGCATTATATAGAGTGTTGATAAATACAGTTAAAAGACTAAAAAAATACGCTTTAGTGAGAGTTTACTAAAATACTTTAAATAAATATATTCAAAAAAAACGCTTTAAAGTACATCGGAATAAAAAGTTAAACGTTTTTTTTGAATAAGCTCAAAATAATAATGAAGAAAAATACTAGCATGATTGTGTAAGCGGCGTGAGCGCTTAGTGCCAGATTATTAGTAATACTGTCGAACGCCAGACGCCTTTTTCACAATAATACTAGTATTTTTCGTTGATTATTGGATTAAGCTTATTTTTAAAATTAATCCTATTTATCTCACTAAAGTCCCATGTTCCTTAGAGACGTATGTTTTATTTTTTTTTAAACTATATTTATTGCTAACATTGTCTGAACTAGGTTTAAGTGAGCAATCTCGAAATCGAATGTTTTGCTGTGTAAAAGGAATAAGTTGAAGCGCAGAAGAAAGAAGTTCTTGGATCAGTATGTCGAAACTCCAACAAAGCAGGTACCACCGTACATCCGCAGTTCCGCCTTCATAACCAAAACGAATTGCGTGTTTGTTTTACGTGGTCGCAATAAACCCGACATCGGTGGGTGTAGCTGCCGCAGATAGCATCTGAAATCGTACCGGTCGGTACTACAATAAGACAATAAGCGGCTTCATCATCATCGTTCTGTTGAAGGCGGTACCGGCGCAAGTCTCAAAAGCGGTAGCCGCATCGGTTGCATTGTAGAGCACCTCCGCAAGACGCGTCGAGGTAGTACCACAATATATACAGGTACCAGCAGCACGACTACATAGAATTTTCCTTCTGTTTTTCCGACTATTCACTCTACACATGGCCTTATGCAGGCTGTTTCAATGTCTTTGAGTACACGTTTTAGCACATCCTCAGACTCGGTTTAGAAGTATGTACCTATTTATTTTTCATTTATATACTTTACTATACTTAACAGCATAAATGCCAATTACAGGGTAAGATAAATGTAATATACAACTACATGAATTAAAAAGAATTGAGAAATTCAACAGAAAAAACTATTCGAGTACGAAAGTAGACAATATTATAATAATTAAGCAATATTATATGTATCACAAAAATATGAATTGATATAATTCAAGACGTACTTAAAGATACCCATTTGTTGACGAACTGGATCATAGTTGCAGCGCATCGAAGTCGGTATAGAACTTTTGCTTTTCAATATAAATGCCTTGAAGTCAACATATAAAACATGGCGTCAAGTGTCTTAACTCAGTACTTCCCACACATTATGGGTGCTAACAACAAGTTTGGAGATCCTCTATCCCTACACCATCCCCATCAAAAAAGCAGACAATGGTCAGCGAACTTTGATCCATCTAAAATCGAAGTTTGAGCGATTTTAAAATGTTTCGTTATTTGTTGATTTTACGTCCTCCACTGGCAAACGCTCCAACAACGATACACTATTACCAGTTCATCAATGGTAGATTTACGGTGTCACAACGTTATCACAATCAACATTTGACTTATTTGTCTAAAACGCACGCGATACCACCAAAGTCAATTTTTTTCAGCGCAATGTAGAGCATTTCCTGAATATAACAAATTTTCAATTTTGACTCCCCCCTCATGCCATATTTCACCCCCTCCCAGAAACAAATGGAAAATGATCAGAAACTGCTGAAATGTCTAAAATCGAAGTTTGGGGGGCTTCTGATGATTTTTTTTGTTTTTTATCAACTTCTCCGCCGCCAATGCACCGATTTTCAAAATTATTACAATGCCACAACATATCGCTACTCAAATCGTCGCAATCACAATATATGCAGCGATTACCAAATGATTGACATGGAGTGTCCTAACTTAGATATCATAAAACGCCCAAAAACCATAAACTATCACAAAATCGAAAAATTTCTCGATCACAATATCTCCCCTATCCCTTATCGGTGTGGAAAGTAGGATGTGGAAAACGATTAGGTACCTCCAAATTGCCCAAAAACGAAATTTGAGCTGTTTTTGTATATTTTTTCTTTTGTTTTTCTATTATTGCTGTGCTACCACTGACACAATTTCTAAAAAAGATGTGAAAAACGTTCATGAACAACCTTTCAACTAAAATAGCAAGAAATGTTGGTTAGTTTGTAAACCATCCAGCGAGCTTGTAAACTAGCCAAGAATTGCCATTAAACTACAAATCAGAAATGAATCACACAAATTGGCCGGGGCTTTTGGCTAGTTTACAAACCGTCTATAGCATTCGAATAAAGTGTGAACTGAATATTTCTAGTAATATATAACTACCAACTCGTTGGTAAACCCTTTTTTTGCTAGAAATTATTTAAGTTAAATTAACCAAAGGAGATGGCTTAGAATGCTAACTGACGAGTCAGTTATTACATATTCCTAGGAATATTCATTTAACACTTCATCTAAATGCTGCTTTTGTGGTTTGTACTTTAACTACAAGTTGTGGCTGGTTTACGAACTATCTGGATATAATACAAATTAACCAACATTCGTTGATAATTTAATTGAAAGATAACTTCCCACTAAAACAACCAGGCGTTTGGATAGTTTGTATACTACACAGCTAGTTTATAAAGTAGCACTTTAACCAAAACATATACATCAGAAAATAAGTCCCTTGGTTTCTGTAATGGGCAAGGCAATGTTTGATAGACCTAAAAAAGTGTATTATGCCGTTAGGTCCTTGTTTGACATGTCAATGGATAACCTATTATGCATACAACAAATTTTTCAGTTTAAAAACCCCCCACCCTCCAACTAACCCAATTCTACCCCCATCCAAAAAAAAATGAGGAATGTTTGAAATGTTTTGTTTTTTAATTATTACTCCGCTGGCACAAGACTTTGCGCATTTCGGATCAGGGCCGGATTAGGAATATGAATGACAAATCAAAAGAAAAGGTTTGCTTGAATTATTTTATAACAGCCTTAGCTAACTGAGTTTAGCGGAAGAAATTCATCACATTAAAGAAAATCTGATATCCTAAGAAGATAAAAGTAACAATGTGCCATCGGCAATATTGCCAAAGGGCGATATTTCCATGTTGTGAATATTCCCGGAAAGTTGCCCAGGACCAATGGCAACATTACTGGCAATAGTAGTTATTGGCGATATTGAAGTAGTTATGAGTATTGACCGTGACACCAATACTTATTCTTCGACATCTCCATCCTCATGCTCCTACACATCGGAGTCGCAAGCAGAATCGGATTAAATATAATACCGTTACAAGATTCGCAATAAAAAGTGGAATTTGTTTTTAGTTTTCTATTTTGCTCTTTGTTAATTTTTCTTCTTCGTTTATTTTACGTATGTTTCTTTTCCTACGTATAATAACTGTTTCTTTGTTTGATTAGTTTTCTGTGTCTTTCTTTAACTTAACAATCTCAGCATAATATTTAAGCGCATGTGGGCCTTACAGCTTAAGTTGTCCTAAGCAATATTGCTGGCAATATCGCCAGCATTATAAAAACGTCTAATTACTTCTGAAGAAAAATATTCGTATCTCATCACAACATTCTCTGACGACGTTTGCCTGAACATAAAACATTTAATGAAATTTAGACACAGTATGATTTATAATGGATAAATTTATGCAGCTTTTACTCGTTAACACGAATCGCTCCTATCAATAATATAATGTACTTCAAGACATACGAGGTTGATCCACGCTAATAACAACTTTTTTACTGTATACTTCATTGTAGAACGGTAATTAGCCAACGTTTTAGCAATTAGTCTCCCTCGGGACCCCACTCAAAGCTGCTTTTTTAGCTATCCTATAGATAAATAAAAAAGATGGTGATACAATTCAGCATAGCTTTCTTATTCTCAATACAGAAATCCAATGTTCTCTCACAGTGTCGGTTAGAATTATTGGTAGGACAATAGGGAAGTCACAAGGTAGGCAGTTAAAGTATGACACAAAATGTATTCGCTACATTGATTGTCACTAGGATAACTAACGCTTTTTTAGGCAAACAAGTGACTTGAAATGTCGTCACACATACTTTTAAACGTATTATTATTTTAAAATATGGCAATATTGCCAGCAATATTTCTCTGTACTTAAACTGCCGGCAACCGCACATTGTTAGATAAAAGCAACAATACAAGAGAAGTATATACCATATCATAAGTCACTAGAATAGGTCAAAAAAAGAATATCATAAGAAACGTAATTTGATGCGCGAACCCTCATAATTGTAGAAAGTTGCGCTGCTGGTAGATGTATATTATATGGTACTACCACGGGTACAACGTGGGTGCTGCTCGGGATCCAGTTACCACAACACGCTGTGCAATTATTTTAGGCCGCGCTGTCTTCAAAGAAAGCTTATGGGCCACTCCTGGATGGGCGCTTTAGTCGTGAAATATTGTACCAAATAAAATATCGTGAAGATTTTTATGGTACCTATGCAGTCCTGTACGTTCGGTATGAAACAATGGGTTCAGTCAAATTGCCTGAAATTTCAATATGTCACAGGGTTGGTTGCGTAATGTAAGTGGTCTCATTCGGTAGGTACCAAACATTTTTGAAGTTCATATCAAAGTCGAAACATCATGCAAATAATTTGCGTATACCCTTATTGTTTGCCAGGCAAAAAACCGATCCCGTCAACTATGGACCTGTGGCTATTGTCAGCATCATGCCTAAGGTTATGGAGACTGTCATTAACACACATCTACTGAAACACCTGGACAACAATAACATCATAGATCTACGTCACTCACTTGTGGAACAGAGCAATTGAAAATCATGGCAAATCCCGTGTTGTTGCACTTGACATATTGAAACCCTCCGACAGAGTGTGAGAGGTTCTGGTCAAGTTTGCTATTTTTGGACTACCACCTGCCTGCGCTAAATACTGAATAGCTTTTTGAACGACCGATATCTATTTGGTGTAGTCGAAGACTGTTCATCAAACGTATTTTTAATAAACGCCGGTGTTCCTCAGAGATCTGTTCTATCCCCTACACTGTTTCTGCTGTACATCAACGAGCTGATGGAAATAGCATTACATTTAATCTATACAGCTTCGCAGACGACAGTACATTAATATCGTGCATGGAACCAGGCAAGCCACTATCATCCCAGGAGACTGTACGTCGGCGACACCAATTACCCATTACAACATTTGTCCAGTGCGGATTAGTAAATGAAGTACAGCTTAACGTACAGAAAACTCAGGCAACAACACTGACAAAGAAGTCTCACGTTGGCTTACCAACTGTAGGAATGGAAGGTCAACCAATAGTCGAGTCACCATCCGTCAAGCTTTTGGGGAACAACATCAACAATAACATGTCCTGGCACGACCACGTCGCCGTCGTCAGTACGTCAGTATTGCTAAAACGGCATCCCAAAAGCTTCGAGTTTCGTTCCGCTGGAGAAACCTGTATACATCAGAATAACTACTGCTACACAACAAGACACAGATCCGACCATCGTTGGAGTACTGCTCTCATGTGTGTCGATGCGCTCCGAAACACTCTGTAAAGCTTCTGGACACTATCCAGAAGATCCGCCTAACCTCACAAAAGGATCTCCACAACCTGGAACATTGAAGAATGGTGGCTACCTGTCCCTGTTTTATAGATTCTGTCACGGAAGATATTCGAGTGAGCTCTCCCAGATAATAACACCAAAGGCCGTCCGAACGAGGAACCTATTCCCCGAACCATCTCCTCCAGAATTCCTTCTTTTGGAGGACTCCGACGATGTAGAATACGCTGCCAGGGAATTTGGTTCCCGATGGCTACAACTTGCAGGATTTCAAATCTAATCACTTGTCGTCTCGCAGCGCTTCTACAGCGTCATAGGCATTCAGCATTTGCGAGAAGCTGACTATATAAAAATATATATACCCTAGTGGTACAGCTAGTAATGAAAAGGCTGGTGATGAGCTTGCAAAATCTAATCTGTACGATGGCGCAGAATCTGCCTTGGGGGTGGTCAATAGCACAATTAGGCATTAGGTTATGGAATGGGTTGAACTGCACCACAAGGAATATTGCGATACGATGCCTGGATGTAGGCATGAGAAATTGTTAGTTAATTCATTCAAGGTTCATTCCTTAAAATGTCTGAAGGACTGCTTCCTTTAAACAGGAATCAGCCTGATACAACACCCGAAGAGAAATGGGCATACGATGGAGACCGCGACTGCAAACAATGTGGATGAGGGACTGCATGGAAGCTGGACAAACTAGTGCAGGACTCTAGAGTGCTAGAATTAGTAGTGTAGAAGACAGGAGTTATAATTAAATGTGTACAATAAAGCTCGCCTACGGCTCGTGTTGAAACCTTCAACTGAATCGGTGAGTGGAAAAACAGTATAAGTCCAAAATTGGCAGTTTTTAGCTGAGATAGCCAAAATCATATTTCAACGTGATCCCTTCTGATGTGCTGAAGAACAGTACAACTAACACACAATGTACGCATTTTCGAGGGTACCTGTTGTTGGATTGAGTGGATGAACGGTACAACTCTGGTTGCTATATCGTTTTTCCACTCATTATCTGATTTCCGTCCTTGCTGCCTGAGTTCGACAATCGACATGATAAGCTGGTGGCCAAGGTACTATAAAAAATTAAGTCAAGTTCATCGACTTAGTACTTCAAACACATTACGGTGATAGCAAATTAATACTTTCCCATAGCATGAAGCTATAGTCTGAGATTCAACCCATGCAACCAAATCATCGCCCGCCCGTAAAAAAGTGTATTATACCGCTAGGTATTTCTTTCACAGGTCAGTGTTAGCCTATTATGGATACAACAGATTTTTCAGTTTTACAATCTCCCACCCCCTAACCACCCCAATTTCACTCCCACTAAAAGATAGAAAACACCTAAAAATTAAGTTGGAGGAATATTTGAAATTTTTTATTTTTTGCTAATTACTCCGTTGCCCATGCACCGATTCTCAAAACTATAGATGCGTTACCTACTAAGGCTCCACAGCATACTGCAACCCAAATTTATGTAGATACCACAAAAAGCCCTATAAAGCGTATTATCTCGAAATCGAACATTTATGCGATCGCAATACTCAGTTTCAACTTATCATCAGTTTGTTGATCTGTGACAGTTCTACGCCAGGGTATATTTTTAATGGTTTTCATTGGAGGACTAGGTACAAATAAGTCTGAACCGCTTAAACCTAATGTCATCCCCGTTTCTCCAAATGAAGCAGCCTACAAAATACCATTATCAATGAATGCAAAGAAGATCAGTGATTTAAAAAAACTCATAAAAGTACATGGATGGTGAAATTTTGGATATTTACTACCATATTACCCCTTGGGAGACCACCAACAAAGATCAACCGGAATGATAACAGGGATTATTACAATCTAAAGCTGACATAATTTGTATGACATACATTAATAATCGCATCTCAATTAAAAATATTTACATTTTTTATGTTTACTAAATATTGAGTGGAAAAACAGTATAACTCCACGTTCCTTTTTCTGCTTTACAACCCTCCAGAACACACTTAAAGGAACATGCTCAGCAAGTTTATATAGAGGAAGTCATCCTTTATAATATTTCTGTAGACTTCATTGCTGTGAAATGAAAACTTTATAGTCAAAACATATATTTGTGTTTTTCTCAAAACAAGGATTTTGTTTTTCCACTCACTGATTCAACTGTGTAAGCTGTTACCCTCTTTACCACATCGTTGAACAATATGCATACGAAAAACTGAAATTCGTTAGGCGTTCAATAATAAAGCAAGATGCCTTTTAAGGCTACGCCGAATTTCTCCACCTTTTCACTCCTTTTTAATTATTATTTTGATACCACTGTTGTTCATGCAATATAAAAAGTATGTAGCAGTTATTCAACCTGTTTCATCCTCCCCCGAAATTTTCAGTAACCTCAAGAATGCCTGAAAGCGAACGTCACATTTTTTCAATTTTTCTCCACCACCACTAAATTTTTATAAAAAAAGGTTTTCCACCCTTCCCAAGTACTAAGACACAATAAAAGTTTTATTGGTATCATAGATCAATCCTTTTCGTCTCTCTCATACTACATTGTAACTAACTTGCTGTAAAAAATTGATTAGTAGATTAGACTATAGCGTACTCCGTAGAGATGCTAGAATACTACTACTCTCTCTATAGCAAAGTTGTCCAGATATTGAACCATTTGTGTGTTATTAGGGTATTCTGGTGGTTCTTTTTTCTCCTCTTTTGATACTCCATTTTAGATTTATATTACAATGCCTTGTAAGGGTCCTTGCTTGTGCTAGTGCCAATAATTTTTTTCCCAGCATAAGGTACACAAACGAAACTGGGTGAAACCCTTAACTTATCGACACAACAGATTTAAAAAAATCTCAAATTTGTTTCCCTTATACTGATAGTTTATTTTCGTCCTTTTCATTTTAAATCATCATAACTTTAGAAGTTTTCGTGCATTTCGGAAATAAAAACATTAATAGTTCCTAATAATAGATGCTGCTTAGCAAATAAAAAAAACGCCAAAAAAGTGAACTTCAAAAAAAGATGATAATGTTATTATTATTAATGAAAATACAAAGTGGCCAGTAGAAAATTCTGCTCTTTTGGCAGCATCTGATTTACGCAAAAGACCGAGCTTCCGTCAACGATTGCACGGAACACCCTCAGGGCACTAGGAAGGGCGAGAGACTACCTTAACACTTACCTAACCTGCATAAATATAATGTTCCACCCTCCTTTTATTTTCTGAACGTCTCGACTCAAAAAATTGAAATTTGGGATAATGAAATGGATGCATGAGTACTATATTTTGGAGTAAAATTGACAAATGTAACTTTCAAGATAGCAGCTCGGCACCACCTTGAAAAAAAAAACAAATTGAAAGGGGGTCTTGTGCACATATTTTTAAAGTTTCTGACGAATCCTTCACAGCCCTAGAATATGAAGTCGATATCTCCATCTCCAAAAAAAAAAAACGAGAATATAAAGTTTATGTTAGGGATTCAATGTTTTTTATTTAGATAAAGCAACATGTTTATAATACTTTTATGTTTTTTTGATGACATATTCAGTTAACTGTTATGTTTAGGATTCAATTTTATCTTGATTTAGATAATAAAAGCACGTTTAAATAATACGATGATGTTTTTGTAACAATATATTCATACAATTATTGTATATTCCGCCATTTTGTAGTGGGTGAAAATATTGACTTTATATTTCACGGTTAAGAAGTAGTCGTCAGGAGCTTCAAAAATATGTGTCACAAGACCCCCTCTTTAAATTTGAAATTTGATTTTTTTTTTCAAGATTGCGCGGAGTAATCATCTTGAAAGTTTTGTCTGTCAATTTTACTCCAGAATATAGTGTTTATGCATTAATTGTATTATCTCAAGTTTCAGTTTTTTTGAGATGACCCGTTCAAAAAATAAAAGGGGGGAGGCATTACAGAAAAGCACTGTATACCCATCCTCGGGAGAGAGGTATTATGCAGGTAGAAACGATTCAAATTATTTGAATCTTTCAGCACTTCTGTGGCTTCTAGAACTCTCCGTTAAGAAGTATACGTGTACTGTTGCTCTTTTAGTCTCAAATATTTTTCATCTTTTCCTTCTTCTCAATTATTTTTTACAGTTAGAAATCACGTATCAAACGATGACTTGTCTTTCAACATTTATGTCAAAACCGACCTCATCGTGACACCAGGCCACCCACAAAAAACGTGGCGGTCCGATGATCAAGGATCAATTTTATTAAAAGAAGTCGTACCAAAAAAAAAAAAAAATGCGGCAGAACAGCAGGGCGGCGCGGCGCGTCATCATTGGCACATCCAGCGCTGCCCTGGCCACGTCCGACCAACAAAATTAATGACATTTTTAATGAATTGCCTCCGCTTACGCCCAACTCTCTCGGAGTTTCTGCCAATTAGCGTTAAAAAAGTTGATGCATTAATTACGCTGGTATTCACCGCTGTGATCCGTTTATATAGGTCAGATATGCACTTGCAGTGGCGGGTGTCTTCAACTCACCACCAATCGACCACCCTTATTGATATCAAATATCTGTTCACAAAGTGTGAAGGTGTTCCGTAGACTCTTTTGCCGATATTCTAACTAGCGATGTGTCGTTCATGAACGAGTCTAAATGAGCGATGAACGAATAGGGATGCTCCTCAAGACTTGCTCAAATGTGCCGTGGAGCTGTGTTCACCTGTGGGGTTATGTAAAATCTCTGGCTGACAAAAATAATCGCCAAGCAGTCTAAAGATAGAGTTAATGACAAAGAGATTTCTTTAAAAAAGATAAAAAATTATTAGCTTATCACTTTTAGTTACAAAACCCTCTACCATTGTATTTGGTTCATCTTTGCAATGCGTGAATTTAACAATGTATCAGCTAAATACTCTACAGAGTAGTTATAGGCACACCTAAATGACTCAGCGACTTAGTAAAGTGTCGTTTTGCAGTTTTTGTACACAAATTATTCTTAACGTCACAGCATCTTCATCTTATAGAAAAAAATTCAATAGTAATGTACATAATATAACTCTCAGGAACGAAATTATTGGGATACCACAACATAGTACAACATTATTTACACGAAGTTTCAGTATAAAGTTGCTTTTGATTATACATCAGTACCGAAAAGTTATAAATAATATTCATTATTAGTATTTCAACAAAAATGTAAATCTTTTATAATTAATTCGTCATTCGCTAAACTACTGCATCATAAACATGGTATACAAGCAATACCTATTTATCAGATTTTATCCCCGTTGATAAACTCATATTTAATTTTTGTATACACGAAATGTTATTGAAGTTACCTGTAATTTCTATCACTTGTTGCTGATCTCATTGGTTAAGTGTAATAGTAGCACTAGCCAATCTTCACTAATGGCGATTCCTATAACTTCTGTTACAGAAAATTGTTCACATCCAAATATTTCCTCTAACCTTATTTTCCCATCCCTATATTGCAAAATGATCACGGGCCACAAAACTTTCAGAAGTTAAACTTCTTAGTTATTGTCAGATTCGCCACTTCGCCACTATTGCAGCGACTCTCAAGACCTATAATATATGCCTTTTCCATCCTTGATCTGATAATTATTGGTGTCACACACGTTCTTTCAATTGAACGTGTTCAAAAAGCGTTTTTAAAATTTTTATTATTCAAGTCGTCATTGGGAGTATATCGAGAAAAATGAACTGTTCAATATTATTTGATATGCGTAGTTTTCTATCAATTAATTCCATGCGAATTTTAAATAGTTTGAGTTTTACTGCATCACCTGCTGCATAACAACAGAAATTGTGAATACTTATTAAGTAAAATTAGTTTATCTACTCCCATTATGTTATACAACGATTACCAAACTACTTTTGAACAGGTAATACTTCCTATAAGCAAACATCGTGAATTATGTTTCATAACTCACGCTCCAGCGGTGGGTTATAAACAACGCCTGCTAGATACCAGTACCGATCTCTTGGAAATGTATATGCTATAGTAACGGCAAAGGTGATGGTCACACTATGAGACATCAAACGCTAAGTTCACGGTGTATGTATTTATTTTACAGAAGTGAGGTTAGATTGTCAATAATTCGTAATAGTTAGTCAGTCACAGTGATGTGTACCAATTTTAACTTTTCATTTGTTATCTTAACATCTTAATATGACAATATCAAATAACGAACAAAATTAGAACGTGTAATTTCTTATTGCATATTTTAGATTTTGAGAATATAAATTTTATATGTTGAAGTCGTATTTTCAAGCCGAAGCGATCCAGAAAGTATTTTTTCGGCGCCAATGAGAGAGATGTATTGACCGGCATTCGACACGATTAAGACTCAATTATCTGCACAATGACGGGATTCTGGACATGTATGCATATCTGCAGAAGCGTGAAGGACTTTTGTACCCTTGTCGTACAAGAAAGAATAATTAATTGGTCGCTTTGCAGCCAGACAGACGTTTAGAAAGCTGATCTTGGCTACAAAAGCTCTCATTTTACTCCCCACGGTATGCCTGAACAGAAACATTTTTAATTTACACTGCGGGAGGTTGCTACTAATTGACGTTATTGAATGTTGCAATTTTGTGTGATCTTCCTATTGATTATGACGTGATATCGCAGTCACACCAGATGTGCGAAACACCCCGTGAGACTCTCAGTTACTAATCAGTATTCACAGTCGAGGTGTGAGTATCGGCAACTTAATAATTTTTCAAGGTTCTGGACGAACTTTTGCGATCTTTCCCTTTTTTTTCACGGATTTTCACCAGTTTTTAACGTTTTCCTCAAACTTTTAGCAACTTTTTTTATTTCAGTTGTTTTTTCTGACTTCTCCCTACTTTTGATAAACAGCTGGTTCTTGAGGTGTTCAGCCGGCATCGACGTGCTTCTCCGCAATGGCGTCAGGGCTGTAATCTGCTTGACGTTTCGGCAACGAATCGCTGGCATCCTCAGATGCTGTTATCTGTTCAGTGATTTCAAGAAACTGAGGTTCTCAGCGCATCGATGTCAAGATCAATACATTTTTCTACTTTTACCGATATTATCATTTTTTAGCTACTTTTACAGACTATGCCCCACTTTTACCACTTTTTGCTATTTTTTTTAGATTCCAATTGATTTTTTGTGGGTCTATGGATATTTTTAGATGTTTTATGATTATTCCCGATTTCCCGATTGTTACTGGTTCCGACCTGTTTATTTTTCTATATTTTTCCGACTTCACCAGTTTTTACCGCTTTTTTTATTGTTCCAGGTGCTTTCCAATTTTTCGCGTTATTATCGAACTTTCTTCAATTTTGTTTCAGTTGTCACCGTGTTTTCTTTTTTCATTTTTTTTTAGAATAACTGTCCAGATTTTTCCTTTTTTTCAGTTTTTTCACGATTTTCCTGATTCATCAAGATTGCTTTTGTTTGTTTTAGCGCTTTTTGACAATTCGTCTTCCCAATTCCTACCGGTTTTTAACGGATTGTACGATTTTACCCTATTTTTTCCGATTTTGTTCGATTGTCTAAGATTTTTCCTCATCTTTGTCGACCATTCAAAGTATTCAAACACTGAATGGCGACGCATTTGCTTTTCTGATGATTGATGATGACCTCCGATTCCAACGCTTCCCTCTTTTACTTGTAATCGCGAAAATTTTCGATTTTGGGATAATACGGTTTTTGGGCGTTTTATGATGTCTACATAACAAAAATCCACGTCACTCATTTCCGTCGGTCTGTCTGTATAACGGTCTGTCGATCTATGTCTATCTGTCGGTCTGTTGGCGTTTTTCTATATAGCCTCGTAATCTCAGTAACCTCTGACTGTTTGGGCAGCGATATGCTGTGGGGCCGTAGTATAGGTAGTGCTGCTATAATTTTGAAAATCGGAGCATGGGCGGCGGAGTAATTAGCAAAAAACAAAAAAAATCAAATGCTCCTCAAACTTCGCTTTTAGACGCTTTTGGCGTTCCTGATCTATTCCTAATTTTTTGGGTGGCGGTAAGATTGTCGTATCCGTAATGGACTGTCCATTAACCTATAAAAGAAAGACTTATCAGCATAATGCACTTGTTTTGTAGCTCCATCCAAACATTTGCCTTGCCTGTATTGCAGAAACCAATAGAGTTAGAACTTTACGATGTATATAATTATATATGAATATTGTAGTATTGCTTTAAATCGTTCTTTATTATGTAATGAATTGATTTTGATGAAATTTCGACACTGTATTACTATACCACGACGGGGATGGAAAACGCTTATAGTTTTTGGACATCGTGTCAGTGGTGACGCAGCAATAATCAAAAAACTAAAAATATAAAAGAGCTTCATGTTATGAGAAAATAATGTAAACCGGTATCACCGTAATCTGTGGGAAGTACTGAGTCAATCAACTTCACTTCATTTTTTTATACGGTATTAATCCACCCACTATTTCACATTATTGGTGCAGTATAGAAACAAAAATAACTACCATTGTTTTTTGGATTATTGTGGAGATGATCTGCATATCAATAAAAAACTCATTACGGTTTCTGATCGCGTCTCCGTCGAACAATCCTGGTACTTGTGTTACCATCAATTTCTGTAGCTTAGCGCGTCTGAGACTGTCCATTAAACCTTTTTGCGATCTTGTTTGAATCCACCTTCATCGGCTCAAAGTAATAGCGTTCTTATAACTCCAGTCACTGCTAAAATGTCCTTCAGGACAGAGACAGAATAGTAATCAGGTATCAGGCTGGATTTTTCCCAGAAAAGTCGGCGAGTGGCCTCAAGCAGCAAGTTCATTCCGCGGAAAAAACATTCGCATTTTCCTTGCACATCGACGGCAACCGATGCCATTTAAACCCCGGCTAAATAAAATACGTCAACGGAATCGTAAAGTGACAGGAGATTCGGAGACTGGCTTAAGACAGGTTACTAATGAGCACCGAAGTGGTTTTTAGTCGAGAACGGGTTGATGAGACAATTGATCTGAACAGCAGTGTAGATTTTTAATGTATTCTAGATACTAAAAAATGACGTCAAGCAGCTTGACTCAGTAGATAGTACACAATGTAAAGCTTTTGAAGTTAACAAACTCTGCGGCCTCTGCACCGCCACATAAAAAGAAATTCTCATTTCAAGAACTCTGATGATCTCGTAAAGATATACTTGCGACAGGAACATCTAATCTCGCTGTAAGCAAATTTACTTGGTGAAGAAATTATGGTTAATTTGAATCAAGAAAAACGTATTTTTGATTACTCATAAACCGCAAACCTGAAAAAAATGTCCTCCAGAGGTCGTTCTTATTCTTGAACCACGAAGTTACTATACAGAACATCTGAAAACTATAAATTCCATATAGTTATTCGAAAAACAGTGCAAAGGGTGGATCATAAATTTACCATGGTACCATCCTTTAAGTATCTGTAGTTCTTGAATTAATCACTTTAGACCCCAAGTGTGCTAGTTTGTTGTAATTGTTTTATCGGGAGGAACACAAAAAGTCACAAATATAGGTACAGGGTGTCCCATTAAAATTTTTGAATCGGACGTCACGTGACCAAAAACAAATACCTCATTGGATGATACAATAATAAGAAAAGATACAATATTTGCTCTAATTTACACCTCCAAAATTATAGTTCGCTACTACTGCCCAGTTCCGATATATTTCTTGTCTTAATCGTCGTGGGACACCCTGTATTATAAGTTTTATCCAATGCACGCACAAGGTTTCCACCTTCAGTGGGTTCTACCATTTATTTATTTAGAATATACATTTTTTTGTCCAAGAATTTATTTTTATGTGTCCATCTACCTGCGGACACTAACTGTAGACAGTAAAAAGTAGGTGGAATAGTAATAGTAGACGATTTACAGTATCTATTTGTAAGAACTTTCATAATTTTACAGAATCAACCATGCAAATTTGAAATGTAATTACTTTATGGTCCTCCATTACTTTATGGTACTTTTAAAATGTAAAAGTTCTCTTATTTGCTACAAGATGAAGTATATTCCATGAAAACTATTGTAATTCGTGATACTCCATGTTAAGGTCTGTAATATCATAGACCCAATTCATGAGACATGAAATTACAATATATCTATATTTTTGCAGAATGTCACATATATATTTTCATTTATACACTACAAGATTTGAAATAAAATAATGACCTCATTTTTGTAGGAAAAGCTGTGTGGTGCTATTAGAAAAGAAACTTGTGGCGAGTTTTATGGGTTGAAGTACAAAAAAATATTTCGAAAGCATGCATGATATGATAGGCCATTCAGTGCTCCTGAAAAACCCGCACTTAGCTTTCTTTTCAACGGATTTCCTTACGAAAATATTACGGTTCAAACAAATCCTTATTTTATTTACCTTGTGCTTATGACTACGAAAAAAATAGATTTGTGTATAAAATCATAGGTACTACAATATTTTAGATAAAATATAAGGACTTAATTTGTGTATTAAAAACTATACTATGTGCTATTTGAAATAAAAGGTTGGGGTGAGTTATATGGGTTGAAGTGCAAAATAAACGCTTTGTTTGCATGGTATGATAGACCCGATGGTACTTTCAAAAATTCCACTGAGTTTTTGTTTGAACTTCTTTTTGTAGCGAGAATATTCAGGGGCGCCCTCTGTATATACTTACATCAAAATAATCCTAGAAACAAGCTTTTACTCTTAAAGGTCTAGAAAATGACATACTTCTCGCCTTAACAATTAAACCAAAAGCTGTACTGTTCTCAACAAAATGACACGCTTTTTACTATTCGAGACTCACGTCTGATCTAGCGTTGCAGTTACCAGCCAAAGGACGTAGTTTTGGCTTCTGAATTTGCTTGCTTAGACTATGAACTGTGCTGTAGATTAAAGGTAAAAGTAATACGCTTCTGTTTGTGAGAACATTCAGTCGCAGAAGTTGTCCTTAGTGAAATAACCAGCGCTAGCATGCTAGCAACCAGGTCAGACCTTCATTAATTTCTGAGTTTCGTATTTGACCCAGCATTAAAGTCAGAGGCCAAAAGGCGGAGTTTGCATGGTTGTCCTTTGGACATGATAATAAACGCTAATTTTGATAGACCATACCAAACCATATATTTTATATTATTCATCTCAGTTACCTATATGACATTAAGATTTTATTATAATCAAGATAATAGTTTCCAAGTTCCTGGTTACAAGACTAAGAAGTGATGTATTATGTATACAAAAATTCACACATTTGTCCATACCGTATGCAGTATCTCAATGATAATTTTTTAGGGTAGTGGAAAATACTCTGTGAGTACAGCAAATTATGGAGAGGTAAGTGGTAGGTAGAAAATTTTCAGGCACCCCTGAACATCAAGGTGATTCCAGGCATATTCGGATACTCCCCATCCCGATTTTCCGACAAAATAATGCACGATCGCATAAACAGGGTGTCCCACGACGATTAAGACAAGCAATATGTCGGAACTGGGCAGTAGTAGAGAATTATAATTTTGGGGATGTAAGTTAGAGCAAATGTTGTGTCTTTTCTTGTTATTGTGTTACCCAATGAGGTATTTTTTTTTGGTCACGTGATGTCCGATTCAAAATTATTAATGGGACACCCTGTATATTAATGCCTTTTTGTGTTCCACCCGATGAAACAACTCCAATAAACTAGCACACTTGGGGTCTAGAGTAATTAATTTAAGAGCTACAGGTACTTAAAGGACTGTACCACTTACCATTGATTATAACATATACCCCTATATGCTTGTGTTCGTTTCATTTTTTGTCATAATGGTAATGATACAAGCCTTTAAGTACCTGTAGCTCTTGAATTAATCACTTTAGACCCCAAGTGTGCTAGTTCGTTGGAATTGTTTCATCGGGAGGAATACAGAAAGGCATTAATGTACAGGGTGTTCCATTAAAATTTTTGAATCGGACGTCACGTGACCAAAAACAAATACCTCATTGGATAACGCAATAAGAAAAGATGCAACATTTGCTCTAACTTACATCCTCAAAATTATAGTTCTCTACTACTGCCCAGTTCCGATACATTGCTTGTCCTAATCGTCATGGGACACTCTGTATATACCCAGAATTATGTTGGCCCATTTTTAAAACAATCAAGCCGATTTGTTGCCTTGGCCCCCTAGGTCTCCCGACTGTTCACCCAGAACATGTCTGGAATATTATGGGAAGAAGATTACTACATTAACCCCATCAGAAATATGTCCCGACATGATTCTCAGTTCATAAGATATCGTGGAGGTTCAACTATTTATTAATTTTTCGATTTTTTCCAATGTTTAAACTTTTCTTAAATTTTGATCGACCGCTTCTACTAATGCATGGTTTGAGTGCACACGAATATGCAAAAATTTGGACGCCCCATTCGTCGTGTCTCAGGGCATGCGGGCTGACTCGCACGCGACTTTGAGCGCGCATGGGTCGAGCCAAATCTAGTCGGTTTTCGGTCCCACTCAAAGAAAACGTTCAGCGTATGCGTGCTCAGTGTGGACGTTTATGCGTTGTCCGTGGATCGAGCCGAACGAGCATCTCGGACGACTATAAACAACCAGATCTAACCATGTGGGGAGGCGCTAAGATCTCAGAATCATCATTATAGTTATTTAGATGAGACACTAGTTACTCTAGTTAGCAAACAAAAGCTATTTCTTGTTATATATGTATAAGTTATATGTTCAAAAGTAATGTTTTATCAAGTTTTGTGCTTTGGTAAGGTCCACAAGGTGACCGAAACGCCAGTAAAGTGATTTTCCGGTATATGCGATTTTATGGTTTACAGAGAGATAACAGCAGGTCAAGTTTTAGAAATTAAATTAGTAATAACAATGTTTGCCAAATATTAAACCTTGTGTTACCAGCAATAAATTGAGCATGTTTGATGCAAAATGTCCTGTTGATAAAGTTAAAATTAAAAACGACTTACCCTTCCATCATTCTAATCTGATCTCATTCTATAGTCAGTCGTAGCTTCAGCTTGACGTGACTTGCAGCAAATTCTGCCGCCAACCTAGCTAGTCTGGTTTGAAGAGCTTCCACTAAGTCTTCCAACCTCTGCAAGCTGACAAACATTGAATCCTGAGATTAGCGGGCTTCCTGAAATTGCTCTTCATCCAAAAGGCCATCTTTGTGGAGAAGTTTGCATCCTCGCTCAACTATAATGTTGCTCTTGCCTAAACAAATTGAACGGTTGTAGTTGTAATGCTTCCTGCTTGACCAAATAGGCCTGTGTTATATTAAATTTGATACAGATTAGAAATAATTCAATTCATTTATTCATGTCAGTGTACATTAGCCATATTTGGATACGCTAAAAGAGTAATAAAAGATAAATTATAAACATAATAAATAAAATAGTTATAAATAAACTTGAATGCTTAATAGTACAGTGTTCGCCAAGCAGAGTAACAATGCATTAAAACAAAGTTTAGAATAAGTGATTAAAAACACTCAATACAAAATACATTAAAGTTTAAAAGACAACAACTCTGTAAGTATAAAGAGCATCTTTAGTCAAGGTCACCTTTACTGTACTATAAAATTGGTTATAGGGCAAGTTCCTAAAAGGTTTGGCGGAATATTAAAAAGCTTGATTGCCCTATATATAGTTCGGGCCACCATGACACCTTCTCAGGCTTCGAATATTATGCTCTTAGACAACAATATAAGGGAACCTTTGCACTTCAGCATGCTACTAAAAGTCATTACCTTTTTTTAAATTAAATTTTGAAAAGTATATAGTGAACGCCTTCCTACAAACCTCTCTGTAGACATTATAGAGTAAAACATCCTGGAAGACATATTTTTACTAACATTTAAGCCAGCCCTGGGACCAAGTAAAAAATATTTGACAAAACAGGTGGCTTAGATGTTCACGACTCTTTTTAATGTGTTTGATGTCAAATTGGGGTGTGCGGGAGAATCGTGAGGTTGCAGGAAACGGAAAAGTTGTAGTTTCTGCAAATCATTCCAGAAGGATTAATAATCAACAGCGTGACTTGATATTGATAAGACATTTTTGCCTGACTATTCATGACATCTACATCATCTTGCCCGACTGTCAGCATGAAGTGAGTTGTACATATGCGATGTAAAAGCTAAAACCAACACATGACATAAGAACACACATTGAGTACGCCATATGCGTGCGTACTCAATGTGTGTTCACAAGTCATGTGCACTTAGATGTATATGCAGCTCTTTATATGGTACTTAGTATATTCAACTTTTGAAGCATTTATAATTTCTAATGAGCCAAATAGGTATATACCAACAATAGTAGCAATATATAGATATTGGAAAGCAGTACTTTTAAAAAGTGTTCGCCATCTATCTATCAAAGCCGGTACCTGAGCGTTTAATTTGAGTATCCGAGCACCGTTTATGTGACCCGTTTAAAAGCATCAGGTATAGAAACCTGCGGGTACGACAACAAACAGACTCTTTTTTGTGTCCCGACATTAGGTTTATGCTAAAAAGTGAGTCAAGTTGATTGACTCAGTACTTCCCACACATAACAGTGATATCACTTTATTATTTTCCCTTTATATGAAGCTGTAGTCTGAAATTCCTTGCAATCAAATCATCGCCCGCCTGTCCTCAAAGAACATCCAACATAAAAACTAGTAAATAGTTTCCTAAATCTCTTCGTAAGAACTAAAATGACACAATTTTTGTTCTGCGAGCTTCAACTGGACGAAATGAAACAATCAGGAACCCCCAAGTTGCTTAAAAGCGAAGTTTGAGCTGTTTTTATATTTTTAGTTTTCTATTGTTTCAGCGCCGCCACTGGCACGATTTATAAAAACCATACGCATTTTCCATCCTCGCCACGGTAGTAAAACTGTGTCAAAATTTCATTAAAATCAATTCAACAGTTTCCTCTTTACTCAATATAGAACGATCTAAAGCAATACTCTCGCATGTTTACACCGTTTCTGCAAGGAAATGTTCGGATGGACCTTCAAAAGTTATTTATGTCGCTAGGTCTTCTTCCACAGGTCAGTTAACAGTCTATTATGAAAGCAAAAAACTCTACAATTTTACAACCCCCCACCCCCCAACCACCCCAATTTCACCCCCACCAAAAAAAAATATAAAATGATCAGGAACCCTTAAAACGCCTAAAAACGAAGTTTGTGGGATTTTTTTTTTGTTTTTTGCTAATTACTCCGCCGCCCTTGCACCGATTTTCAAAATTATAGCAGCATTACCTACTACGACCCCACAGCATATCGCTGCCCAAATTTCGTCACAATCCATGCAGCGGTTGCTGAGATTACGAGGCTAGAAGAAAGCGACAGACAGACCGACAGTCAGACAGACCGACAAACAGACCGACGGAAATGAGCGACATGGATTTTCGTTATGTGGACATCATAAAACGCCCAAAAAACTATTATCTCGAAATCAAAAATTTTCGCGATCACAATACTCCCCTCACCTATCGGTGTGGGAAGTAAAAGCAATTTAACTCAATTAAAGAGTAGCAATTTCATTCATTCACCCGAAACCGATCACAGACGACGTCGTTTCGCTTTTATTAAGGCTCGTCAGTGTGATTTATGTCTCCGATGAATAAACGAAATTGCATGCTAGTGCCTAGATGGCGAACCAATACTTTTTCAAAGTACTGCTTCCCAATATCTATATGTTGCTACTACTAGTACGAGTTTTGCCAGCTAGGCACTAACATGCAATTTCATTTATTCGTCTGAGAGCTAAATCACACTGACGAGCTTTAATAAAAGCGAAACGACGTCGTCTGTGATTGGTTTCGGGTGAATGAATGAAATTGCTACTCTTTAATATACCAACAATATCCAGCGATATAAAAAATAAAATCGGCGGTATTAAACACATCGGATTAAGGTACCTTGAAGCTTAAAGACGAATTTGCAAATACCCGGTATTGACGATAAATTAGCGATGCGCTACTTTGTACAAATGATATGTTATTAGCGAAGACATAGTAGACATTAATACTGGAATATCCACCATTTTCTAAGAATATCTGCCGCATCTAAATGTGTATACCTATTGCTGAATAGCCACTATTAAGAGATACGGATCAATAAGGCTAGTATAATAATGTATAACATAAATTGGCTACGTAGGTATACGTACAATAAATAAAATATGCATCTGATAAAATTATGCGATATTGTTTGACTTATAGACTCAAACTCCGTTTTAATTAGTTGAAACGGAGGGAAGATGAGGTATCTCTTTGTTCTAGTACATCTAATTATGTGACATTATTTACCGATATGTCTCAGATTCAGGAGCACATAGAAGATAGTGAGTAGGCGAGTACGAGGGTGGTCCCAGAACTACGTGTTCCGACAAAGAAAATATGAGAATTTTGGAAAAATATATTTATTTTTAAACATAATCTCGTTTCAGCTCTATACGTGTATACACCTTTTCACTTCCCACACCGATAAGTGAGGGGAGTATTGTGATTGTGAACTTTGTTTATTCATAATTGGCTTTCCGCTGACATGTGAAAAAAGACCTAGCGGCATAATACACTTTGTCAAGTCCATCCGAGCATTGCCTTGCCTATTACAGAAACCAAGTGACTTAGAGAAGCATCCATGGTACTTTCTCTGATGTACACGAACGAGTATTGCTTTACTGGATCGTCCTGTGGTGTGTAACCTGGAAATCATTGAATTGATTTTAATGAAACTTTGACACAGTAGATATTATTACCGTGACAAGGATGGAAAATGCTTATGGTTTTTAGAAAACATGTCAGTGGCGACACAGCAGTAAATAAAACTTAAAATATAAAAACAGCTCAAACTTCATTTTTGGTCGATTTTTAGAGGGCCTAAAATTTGGGTAATTTGGAGGTGGGGGGAGGAAAATTATTTTGTTTGTAGATAGTCCTGTTCGATGTCATCACTAAGCCGACAACAATGGAATTTCTTTGCTTTTGGGCCCACTAGGGACCTATCATCATCTTCTACTTTTTTTGGAGTGATTAAGATGAGCGAATGTAGGATGGGGTCTCGAATATAGGGTGGTTGGAAAACCCCGCAACATTTCGTTGGCCTTTAAAGACCTTCACCGGTAGTATAATCTGTTTTTAAATATCAGAAAATCGGGATGGATTAGGATATTAGTTGTAGATTGCAGAACAAAAACTACGTCCGAGTTTCTACAGAGAGAAATGAAAGAAATATGTACGGCAGTTTTTGTGTTGAATGTTTTTTTGCAAGGGGATTTCAAACTATAGCTTCATGCAGTGGGAAAATAATAAAATGACATCACCATAATGTGTGGGAAGTACAGAGTCAATCAATTTGACTCCATTTTTATAATAAGAACTATCTTGCTCCTCAGAACAGCTGCCGATATCATTTCTTCATTGTTGTAATATCTTTGACCACTAAGCCATTTTTTTTTCAAGTATGAGAACAAAACATAATCCGAAGGTACTAGATCTGGTTAACATATTCCTACTTTATATATAATTTATGAGTTTGGTCCAGTGGCGTATATAGAAATCGACTTCGGGGTGGGGGGGGGGGGCTATCGGAAAAACTTTCATACGTTATAATATTGGCGCATTATAATCCTAACCTAAATATAAAATAACAATGTACTAATATTAACTAAAATAATTGTACCGGGTTAGTCTCGTTGTTTGACACGGTGCATTATGGCTAGAGTATTTAATAAAAAAGAAAATAGTAATTTCGGATGGATAGGGACCCATTAAGATTACATTTTAAAAATATTTTCATGTTATAAAGGGTGTCCGTTTAGGTGTAAATCACCATTTTCGGTATAAGTAGATATCAGAAAAAAATGAATATCGCAGAGATTATAAAATTTGGAAGGCTGTGACTTTGATGGGTTACTAAGCATAAAATGAGTCAGCCTTGTTGAGACTGTCAAATTTAAATTACGTTTATGCTTGCAGAAATCGGTCGATTACTTAGGGAAACTTCGATCAGAGATAACTTGTTTTCTCAAATGAGAATACCTATTTTTTATACAGTTAAATGTAGAGTTTGATAACCTTCCCAACCGTGTAAAGTTGTGAATATCAATCTCTGGTAGTTTTCATTTAATTTTAAATTTTCGAACAAATCGGTGTTTTTCAATTTTCCTACCTATAAGCAACATAGCAGGCCATGATATATAAATAAGAACATGTTCAGGTGGAAGAAAACAAGTAACGATACAAATATTTAAGCGTTCCGGTACCGTTTACTGAAAAAGCGGTGTTGCCGTATCTCAGTAATTAATAGAAACAAAATTTTGAAATTGTGAGGTCTTACTAAATTCGACATGCGCAATTCATTGCAATAAAAATAAGCAGAGGATTCTATTTAAAGTAAATTAAAATCGGGGATATTTGTTTAAAAATTTGGAAAAATAATTTATAACTTGGCAACGTCGCAAACGAAAAAAATATCACAAGGCAAGATAGGGTACTAGTAGAGATTTCGATTTAAAGTAAAACATACAGGATGTTACATTTAAAAAAACAAAGTAAAATGACCTTCAAGTTACAGTATTTTAAAATTCTGCCAAGAACACCCTGTAGATACAAATTGCTGTTGGCATCCAAAATAATATCCACCTAATATTCAGGTAACTCGCTATATAATATTATTGAGAAAAGTTGTAGGAATATATCAATTTGGACGTATTACTTGCCAATTTTATTTGTTAACCTTTCTTTAGAAGTTTTCTAGTATAAAATAATATTAATCTTGGTATTGAGACTATTTGCTGTATTAGCAGTTCTTTGTTATATTTTGTTTTGTGCAATATGTCGTTTATGTGCGAAGGAATCTTCTGTGTTACTGAAAATACAAACATGGTTTCGATTGATTTGTTAAGAGTTCCGCTATTTATTCTCTTGTCCCGCTTTCCTTATTCCTTGCATCGCGCCAAATTCAAATTTAAAGTTGGCAACCCTATATCACATACTTGGTACTTATATATTGAACGTCGGTATGATATCGATGTGTATAAATCAAGATTATCATATTCTCAATGCAGGTACTCCACAATTCTCAAGCCAGACTAAACTTGGCTGAAGAGTATTTAGTTTTGCAGGAAATTATATTCTTGGTCAGAACATACTTCTTTAGAATGAGCATTGAAATCAAAAATGTTTTTCTTTTGGTTCAAATTAACCATAATTTCCTCATCAAGTAAATTTTCTTATAGCAAGAACAAACTGATATTCTTGCCTCAAGTATATCTTCACGAGGTTTTCAGAATTCTCGAGAATTTCCTTTTTTGTCTATATTTACATAAAAAAATACGCAAGTGAATTCCTTATCGATTTCGGATTGCGTGCGCTCTTCAACAAGTGCAACATAACCATTACAACGCGTTATCGATCGAAGCATATCAACAAGACATAAATAATAAGCGGTAGACATCAAGGGAGCAATAAAATCCCATAAAAATGGAAATGTCTATAGTTGCGCGTATGGTACCGCTGGCACTGCGGCAATAATCATAAAAGGCACTCACTGGGTTCGAATATCCGGGCGGTGTTCTGCGTCCCATGGGGGCCCACCAGGGGGCCCCACAGGCACGCCAACTCGCGCTCACTTCAGATGCGTTGCAGCCTTTTTAATGGCGTAAAGAAGGTACCACGCCCGTTTTATTTTCGCGCATCGATAGGGGATGATTGTTATACACTTTCACTTCTCACATCAATGCGCTGTATGGCATCGTAGTCATCGAAAAACTTTATATTGAAATATTTGTCCAGGTAGCTAGTCCTCGAAATGTTACCAAAGTTGTACAAATTCACAAAAAGGGTGACTTAAGCGTCGATGACACGAGACTAGTTCACGACATACAAGCCAGCTAGTTTGCTAGTAGCTTGTAAACAAACTAGCCCCCATGTCATCGGCTGAGCGCAGGCACGTATTTAGGGGGGGTCCAGGAGGTCCGGACCTCCCCCCGAAACCTTATATATTGCCATCTAAAAAAAGTAATCCACATATTTGGGCCACCCTACCCCCCCTCCCCCCGCAACGAGAACAAATTTAAAGTGGCAACTCTAATCTGGAGCCCCCAAAAGGTCAAGCAGCAAAATTAAAAGGCGTACACCTGTAGTCTGGACCACACCCCCCCCCCCCCCCGCGCCCAAACCAAATCCTGGATACGTGCCTGACCTGAGCGAGTAGAAAGTTCTGTATGTCATCGACATTCGCTCACTCGTTAGTTTAAAACTCGTCGACTACACCTTTTCAGCTGTAAATCAGAAAGCATCATATATAAATCATAATAGTCAAATGAAAATCAGAACGTATCAAATGTAAATCAGAACAGTAACTTGGAAATGAGAACGCGTCATATGTAAATCAAAACGACTATTCTGATTTACATTTGAAACTAGCCCAATGTCATCGACCCTTTACCCACCATCGACAAATATTTGACCAGGTAGCTAGTTCTCGAAAGGTAAATAAAGTTGTACAAAAAAGGGTGACTTACACAATTCGACAACTTTTGACCAGTTGCAATAGTCCTAATAACTAGTAAAATATTTGCATCGATGTTGACAGATCAGCTTGGTAATTATTTTGAAGAAACGTTATCACTATCATCTAGTATCTGATATGGTAGCGATCCGAAATGACGTAGTCGGGGGACTCGAACAGACAACAACAGCCCTGTTGCAACAATGAGGAATCACCACTTTTGGCAGTAACAAGTTGCGTACTCCAAGTATCGGTGCTGAAACCCCTATTTTTGTTAGTTTATGTAAATGGTCTACCGTTGTCCATTTTAGAGAAATGTTATGTTCGTTGATGATATTCTATCTAGAGCAAACACGGCCGATGTCGAGAGCTTACCGCAAGCAAAAAACTGGTTCGATGCAAATCACCTCAAACTACATAAATGACAGCAAGGCGCAAAAATCAAATTCAATACAAATAAGCGAACAGCTAACTGTGCCCCCTTTAAGTTACTGAGAATTGTTTTAGATGGTTGTAGGCTTTATAGGCTACCATCCTAGACGCTTGCGCTTAGGCAAGGACCGTATTAATCTCTAAAATTCATAGTAGGATATCGTACGGAATCGTACTTTGGGGCAATGGATCATCGAGCAATAAAGTATTTGTAATGCAAAAGCATTAGCTAATGCGCCTTAACATGTAGAATGCAATTTAATCATCTGGTGATATTCCTTTTAGCTTGCTTATACAGGGCGACTTCTTAGTACCGGATCGGACGATAACTCCAGTACTGCCAAAGATAGCGCTCCTTGTTCAAAAAATATTTTGATTCATACAGTGTGATCCGTAACTATGTGGTGATGCTAATACATAAATTTTTTTAAATGAGAGACACCCTATATGTTATTCCATATTTAGATTTTACTCATGCTTCCCGTTCTTAAAATATAAGGTATTGTAACACTATACAGGGTGTTTCAAAAGTTATAACCATTTCTTTGTCCAAATCGCTGTCAAATGAACATCTGTATATTGAAAATTAATTGATCAAAAATTAGTTCTTCTACATGATAGGATAAAATATATCCTCTAGGTTTAACACCCGCTTTAACAAAATCGACAACGCATATTCATATACATTGTGAGGTAGAATGCAAAATCTAAGCATTCTCTTTTTTTAAATGTAACCCGCCATATTTTATTATGCCAAAAATTTTCTTCAATATTGCCTTTCATGTTTATATAGCATCGTGTATACTTACATTCATCAGTTTCTGGGTAATTTCAATTTTTCTGCAAATTTTAAATATACCTTATATTTGTGCACTGAAATTTATTTATTTTGAGAAAATTCTCTCGAATTTCATTTATATTTAACTCACAACTAAAATATAAGGCCATAATAGTATTTGATTAAGTCAAAACCCTGAATTATCGAGATAATGTAAGTCAAGCATGCTGAGGAGACAATTTTATAGACGTGATGCATAATTATCAAGCAGACCTATCAGGTGGGCTATAAAATATTAACTGACCCAGTCCGATTAAAAGAATTGTTCAATCTTTCAAATGCACCAGTTTTAGAGTGCCACCGTTCTAGATATTGCTGTTGATAGTAGATACATTCTAGAGGCAAGTAGGCAATTTCTCAAAGATTTTCCTAAATACCCTCTATTTGTTCTTCGACGGAAAAATTCATTTTTAAATCTCAGTTTTCACACAGTACGAAATTATTGAGCAGGTTATGAAAACTGTCAATATTTCAAAGCCACCTGATATATCTGCTAGATCAGAGCTTCCCTAACTGTGCGTCGCGACGCCCTGGGGCGTCGCGGCAACATCCTAGGGGCGTCGCGAGGTGATGGGCAAACATTGGCTGTCTGTGTAGATGCGACCAAGCTCTATGAGCGCTGCGCGCATTCGTCTTATGTCAGTCCTGTCTGTTGCTGCGTGTCGTTACTGTCGTCGCTGCAGTGGATATGGTATCAGTGATGATTGGAGAATCGGCAGCTAAAGGAATAAAAAACGTACCTCTCTCAAACAATACGATTAGCCGCCGCATTCATGTGATGTCAGAAGATATTGATGAGCAAATTGTGGAAAATCTTTCAACCCTATTTGCTATTCAACTGGATGAGGCCACCGATAGTAATCACGATTCTCAATTGATATGTTATGTGCGGTATATACAAAACAAAAATATGTGTGAGGATTTGCAATTTTGCAGAAAAATATGTGAAAGTGGTAAAGCTTGTTCAAGTCTTAGATTCATACATGGTCGAAAATAATATCAAATGGGAAAACTGTGTAGGTGTGTGTACGGATGGTGGATGATGGTATGGACTACAAGTTCTCATCAAAAGCAAGGCTCCAAATGCAAAATGGATATATCGTATCATACACGGAGAAGCGTTAGCAGCAAAAAATATTACACCTGAATTAAATTCTGAGGTAAAGATAATTACTAAGTTAGTGAACTATATTGAAGCACGGTCTGTGAAAGCAAGATTTTTGTGAAAAATTGGGTACCGCAAATACATCTCTAATTTATTATTAGAATTCTCGTTGGTTGTCCAGAGGCAATGTACTCGCATGTGTATACGGATTACGGAATGAGATTTACACATATATGCAAAGAGAATCCAATAGGTATGCGCAAAATTTTATTAACACGGAATTTCTAATAAAATTGGCATATATCTGCGACATATCCCAAAAATTAAATGATCTCAATGAGCCCTTGCAGGGAAATAATACGCGTATTCTTCAACTCGCAGACAAAATTACTGGATTTCAAAACAAGTTGCTCTTATAGAAGAGAAAATTAGAAGATCAAGTAAACACTGACTGTTTTCCTGCATTACATGGCATTTTACAAGCAAATTCTATGGAAACCCTTAACCCTCTACAAAAATAATATTTACACAGCACTTGTCATGATTAAGCATACATTCGTCAAAACGAATACTTTCCCGAAAATCTGGAGCAACATGACTGGGTCAGAAACCCTCTTTTCGGTCAACCTCATCAGCAACATTTTCGACAGTGAAAGAAGAACAACTGATAGAATTGTCCTGCGACTCCAGCCTTAAGCTCCAATATAATAAAGATAAACTGCTTGAATTTTGGATCTCAGTTCCTTAGGAATATCGTAACCATCAGCACAGCAGCATTGAAGATTCTGCTGCCATTTGCGACATCGTACTTGTGCGAAACAGGATTTACTGCAGTTGAGAAAGAGATGCAATTTCCACAATTGAGCCTCGATTTGAGAAGCTGTGCTCAGAAAAGCAAGCACATCCTCCTCATTAGCATTCTACCTTTTAGTAACCATTTAAAAAAGTGTAATAATAATCAGTATGTCTCTTAATTATCATTCTTCTTCTGTTTTGTACATATTTTGTATTAAAAAATATCAAATGTATTACTTTGGAGTCTTTCTGATAACCTGATACTAGGCTAAAACTAAAACTATTTGTAGTGTGATTATAGAGGGGGGGGGGGCGTCGCAAGAAAAATAACAATTCTAAAGGGCGTCATAGTGAAAATAAGTTTGGGAAGCCCTGTGATAGATAATCATGCATCACGTTTATAAGATTGTTTCCTCAGCACGCTCGACTTATATTATGTCGACAATTCAGGGTTTTGACTTCATCAAATACTATTATGGCCTTATAATTTAGTTATTCGTTAAATAGAAATGAAATTTGATAGAACTATCTGAAAATAAATAACTTTCGGTACACAAATAGTAGAAAGTATATTTAAAATTTGCAGAAAAATCGAAATATCTCGGAAATTGATGAATGTAGGTATATAAAATGCTTTATTAATATGAAAGAGCATATTGAAGGCAATTTTTTGATATAATAAAATATGGTAGATTACATTTAAGAAAAAAGAGAAAGTCTAGATTTTGCATTCTACCTCACCTGGTATATGAATTTGCGTCGTCGACTTTTTTTACAGGTTGTGTTAAACTAGAGGATATTTTTTATCTATGTGTGTAAAAAAAATTTTTTGACTCATTAATTTTTAGATTCAATATACCTACAGTACAGCGATATGGACATTGAAATGCCGTAACTTTTGAAACACCCTGTATAATGTTACAGTACCTTGTATTTTAAGAATGGGAATGATTAGTAGAATCTAAATATGGAATCATATAATAGGGTGTCTCATTTAAAGAAGAGTTATATAAATCAAAATATTTTTTGAGCAAGGAACATATACTTTGCTACAATTTCTGAATACAATTTTTTCGCTATCTTTTGCGATAGTGGAGTTATCGACCGATCCGGTACTAAAAAATGGAGTCAAGTTGATTGACTCAGTACTTCCCACACATTACTGTGTATCAGTTTATTATTTTCCCATAGCATGAAGCTTTAGTCTGAGATCCCCTTGCAACCAAATTATCGGCAGCCTTCCCTCCCCTAAAATTGTCTTATGCCGCTAAGTCTTTCCTTCAGAGGTCAATGGACAGCCTAAAACATCTAAAAACGAAGTTTGAGTTGTTTTCATACTTCTAGTTTTTTGATTATTGCTATATACGCTGCCACTGACACGATATTTAACAAACATACGCATTTTCCATCCTCACCACGGTAACAATACTGTGTCAAAATTTAATTAGAATCAATTTAATAGTGTCCACGTTACAAAATATAAAAAGATCTAAAGCAATAAATACTCGTATGTATGTATACAGAAAATTCCCTTAGTTTCCGTAATACGCTAGGCAATGTTCGGATGGACCTAAAAAGTTGATTTATGTCGGTAGGTCTTCCTTCACAGGTTAGTGGACAGCCTATTATGAATACAAGAAATTTCTCAGTTTTTCAACCCCCCACCCCCTAACCAGCCCAATTTCACCCCACCCAAAAAAAACGCAGAAAATGATCAGGAACCTCTAAAACGCCTAAAAACGAAGTTGAGCTGTTTTTATATTTTTACTTTTTTTATTATTTCTGCGCCGCCACTGGCACGATTTATAAAAACCATACGCGTTTTCCATCCTTGCCACAGTTGTAATACTGTGTCAAAATTGCATTAACATCAATTCAACAGTTTCCTTGTAACACAATATAGAAGGATCTAAAGCAATACTCTCGTATGTTTACACCAGAAAAAATTCTAAGTCCTTTGGTTTCTGTAATAGGCAAGGCAATGTTCGGATGGACCTAAAAAAGTTATTTATGTTGCTAGGTCTTCCTTCATGGGTCAGTGGACAGTCTATTATGAAAGCAACAAATTTTTCAATTTTACAACCCCCCACCCCCCAACCACCCCAATTTCACCCCCACCCAAAAAAAAGTAAAAAATGATCAGGAACCTCTAAAACGAAAACGAAAACGAAGTTTGAGGAACATTTAATTTTTTTTTGTTTTTTGCTAATTACTCCTCCGCCCCTGCACCGATTTTCAAAGTTATAAGAACATTACCTACTACGACCCCCCAGCATCTCGCTGCCCAAATTTCATCACAATCCATGCAGCGGTTACTGAGATTACGACGACAGAAAAACGCGTACAGGCAGACCGACAGACAGACCGACAGACAGACCGACAGACAGACCGACAGACAGACAGACAGACCGACAGACAGACAGACCGACAGACAGACCGACGGAAATAAGTGACGTGGATTTTCGTTATGTAGACATCATGAAACGCCCAAAAAGTGTATTATCTCAAAATCGAAAATTTTCGCGATCACAATACTCCCCTCACCTATCGGTGTGGGAAGTAAAACTCACTCTGTATATCATTGAGGCCCTTATAAATGTTCACCTGTAACCTTGAAATTCGTACATACAGTACTCTCTCGACATAAAAATATAAAATACCTATTCAAATTGCTATTCTCTTCTCCTATATTTTTTGTCTTAAAAACGATGTTGAATACTTATAGACTAACCTAGTATTTACGATGCCTTCATATTCTTACATTCCAGCAACGCATGTTAACTCTCATATTGTATAATTATTAGGCACCTTCAAAAGCGTACTTCTATACTCTATATATTAAGGTTATTTTGCACCAACGATCTTAAAAATGCCCTAAGGTGAAGTTTGAGAATACTTCATCTTTTCTAAGTCATGTTTCTTCTCTCGCGCCGGCAAGATTTCAAAAATCATACACAATTTCACAATTTTCATTCAAGCCACAGCCGCAGCTATATAAAGTTTATTAGGTATTAAAATTATTCACCTTTTTTTTTCAAAAAGACAAATTTGAAAATATACGACCTGCTTTGATACAGACCCATATTAAGGATATCATGGACTGAACGAGTAACCAACTGTGGCACTAGAAGTAGGTAATTAAGGAAAAAAACAGGAACTTTTAACTACAATAAAACTAAAAAAGGGTATACTTCTAGAAACATCAACTAACGATTTTCAAAGCTGATCGTTGAGGAAAAGATCGAATGGCGACGAGGAATCGGGCGTAAAATGTACTACTGGCTTCGAAACTTACGTCAGTGGTTTAATATAAGAGATGGTACTAAAAGAACAGAAGAAAATAGAATTTGAAGGAGCTTCTAAAGTGTCTCTAAAAATATTTGAATAAAGAAAAAATATATCACTCTCTAAAAACTTGACACTGGTAATGTCATGGGCTTTTATTTGATCTCCCCAAAAAATTACTGCCTTCCTGACCTCTATAATGCCTAAAAACGAAGGAGTATTCATTATGTTTTTATTTTGTGATTATTTTTCTGTCAGTAATGTATCCGTTTTCAAAAAAAAGCAGCTTCTACACCTTTTCCAGCTGTAGTTTCTAAAGCGTCAAGTGATAATTCAAAACGGTCAAGTTAATTTTCGAACTCGTCAATTGCAAATTCAAACTGACAGGTATACATTACACCTGACTACTAACGTTTTGAATTATCACTTGAAGCTTTATAAACTACAGCTGGAAAAGGTGCAGTATTTAAAACTTCATATTTTTCACGATTCACCCACGGAAAAAGAGGATGCATTTACTGCTCTCAGGTAGAGTCGGTAGAGGTAGAGCATACCTTTTTTGAATATACAAATATGTTAAATTCAGAGGAGAACTGGGAGATTGTAACAAATTTTGCCAGACTGGTCATTGGACGAAGGGAGAAAGATATGATGGAGATGGAAGCATTAAAGGAAATAGAGGAGGAGTAGTAATAATAATAATATTAATTCTCTAAATGACAATTTTTCACAAATCGTATTAGAATAGTCATAAAATGTTAGACTGGACAAAATAGTAAAACAAACAATAAATAATAGTATTAAATATAAAATATCAGCAGTCCAAGAATTCCTAAATAGTATAAAAACAATGTTCTAATAAAAAAGTTTTGACAGATTTCATAAATAAATTCAAATTGCGACTTGATATATAACTCGCAGGTAATGCATTATGTAATTTTCTCCATAGACAGTCGGGTGTATTACTTCCTATTTTGTACTTCCGATACGGTACGTATATATTGGTCTTTTTTTTTGTCGCGTATTATGACTATGGATATCAGTGGTTGTGTTATACTTTCCTATACTTCTAAAGACACACACATTTCGAAAACTAACAAACAAAGCAATGGTAAAATATATTTTTTTTCAAATGAACTTCTGCACGACTGGCTTCGAGATAATATTACCATACATCTTAGTATTCTCTTCTGAGCTACGAATACATTATCTGACAACGCATTCATACCCTAGAAACACACAACAATATCACAACCTGCTTCCTACATGGGCATGAAGACCAACAAGTGACCATGTCTCAATACAGACTTCAAGTTATTCATAAGAAATTGTGTAGAATGTAACTTACTGATTAGCGATTGACAGTGAAATCTCCAAATTAGGGACGGTTTCTCAATGTCCAGTTAGGTAGCTGCCAGTTAGCGTTTCTGTGGATATTGACTGTCAGATAAGTTTACGTGTAAGATGAAGTTTTACCTTCAATTGTTTAAACTATTTATCTAACAGTTAACAGTTAACTTCCAGGTAAATGTTTAACTGGACATTGAGAAACCAACCCTTAAACATGGATATAGGTATTCGCCAAGGAATTTTACGCTTCCACACTTGAAAGTGTAAAATTGTTTGTTACAATGGTTGTGGAATCTCCAACCTTCAATGTGAGATTATCACCTTCTTTTTGCCTATTATGAAATCTTAAGGCTACCGTTTTACTTGCATTCAGTTGTAGGCCATTCCTGTTAAACCAATCATGACAACAGTTTAATGTGACATTTTTGAACAATCACAGACTGCTGGTTTTCTGAAATAAGAATAGAGGTGTCATCTGGACATTGTATATGCAGCAGGTACTAACAGGTTATCCAAATGGTTAATATAGGTTAAAAATTATAAAAGGGGCCTATAGTACCGATCCTTGAGCAACGCCCATTGTTATAGTAATGGAGGATCGCTAGAAACATCAAAAAGTCGCATCACTTCTTGAAGCAATATTATGTAAGAGGAGACAAGGGGTTTTAGCCGGAGTAGCGTCCGACACTGTTGGAAGTACTTGAAGTAACTGTGCCAGCTTTCTTCGCCAAGCGGTTTCCTCTGAGTAAAAAAGACTTTCTCTACTTACTAGCATTGGAAGTATACGCCTCCTATCCGAAAATTTATAAATGTGATGTTTTTTCTGTCTATCCGACACTCAATTCGAATGGATACAATGACCTTTGAAGGAAACATACTCATCACACGTACACATCTGACACCTCTTTTATTCTAACGAACTTATCAAAGATCTAAGGCTAATGATGATGTTTTATTGGAGAGTGGAAACGTCTGGGCGCAGAGCAGCACAGCCGGCGTTCCTTTCTGTTTAGTTGTGAGTCACCGGTGACCTTTGAACTGGGACGTAGCCGACTAGATATGTCGGCGTACGCGCGGTCGGCCTCTCGCAGATAAAACGGAGCCGGCCGTGAGCGGACGCGCTATCATCTTCGTCTTCTTTTGTTTCCTCCGACGGATTCTTCTTTTGTTTGTTAGGGAAATTGCGGCGGGTCGCACGGAGATGATACCTCATCTTCTGATTATTCTATGCATGCGCTTGTATAATACATACGTCTGCAAATATTTTCTCGCGCTCTTATTAAAAATGTGTATTCTAGTAGGCTGACATATTTTTGAACATTTGAACATTTTTAACGTGGTCCCATAAGTACCCGTCTTGACCTAGGGATGGCGGTAGTTGTGTAGGGGATAAACAAAGAATGATGATTACTTTGGCCGATAGTCATTCAAATATTTAATAAGGTAAGTCAGTCAATAAACAAATGACTAAAATAAATCAAGCAAGAACCCAGCAAACATTTTTCATACGGCCGGATGATGGCCAAGCGCCTGTATGCCGTCATGACTGCTACTACCCCACATCAGCATACGGCGCTGGCCCTGTTCGTATATGCACCCGTGGCCGTTACTTTTTAGCAAGGCATTTTGCCGGACGCTTAAAGGCTATTCAAGACTGCTAACCGTAGCTGTTTAGGTCTAATCAAAACACTTTGCCGTAGATTACCTGGTGCGGCAATTTGATGGCAAGTGATTATTTACCAGATATTTATATTGATGAGATTTGAGATGAGTTCATGCCAAAAAAAAAAATGGAAAACATGGTCTCTACAAGCAGTTAACTCAAAGAATATATAAAACTCACACATCAGATTTATGATTGAGCATATTCTGCAATAATTTATATACTTGGTGAGCTCTCAAATATCTTATACGACCTATCCTCTAATGCCCTTAATGTTTATATGCTTGCTTTGTCAGGATGTTCATTGGCTTCTCTATTTACTTTCTCACTGTGGTAGAATGGGAGATCGCATGTTTTCTGATTGTAACTAAAAGAAAAGGGGACGTTATTCTTTCCTGAATATATCAGTACTAGGAATAAGGGACACAACCAGGGAAAATTTCAAAGCCATAATGATAGTATTTGGTGGTTTTGTGAATTTAAACCATTAACATTTCAAACCTAAATATTATTAACCTGATTTTTCAAGTTTCTCTCGCATTACTGCGGTAGCAACAAATGTTGACGGGCTCTGCCAAGTCAACACCTGAACTATTAGGAATTTAGGAAGGATCGTACAATATTGCAGGTCTTCAGGATTACAGACTTTTGAAATATTTTGTGTAACCTTTCGTCCAGACCTAACTGTTGTAGGTGTGGTGTAAAAGTGTTTGGTGTAAGGCCTGAGACAGACATAATGAGGGGGACAATAGTAACTTTGTTTTGCTTCCAGAGTCGTTTTATCTCTATTGCAAGGTCAGTGTATTTAGATATCTTCCCAGCGTAGGCGTTTTGGATATTCGTATCGTTGGGAATAGCGATATCTATCAAATAGGTAACTTTGTCTGCCTTTGACTGGAAAACTATATCTGGTCGATTTGCCGGGATAGTCTTATCTGTATGTATCTCAACGTCCCAGTACAGTTTGTATTCATTGTTTTCGAGTACTGATGTCGGTGTGTAATTGTAATATAAAAAATAAAAACCAAACATTCTCTTGATATTTAATAAAATCCAATAAATTAGCACTCAAAATCAAAATTAAAAAAGATAATAAAATTAAAGCTATTCTTACTTCATAAGAAATTGTTTGATTAATATTATTAACTTTATTATTATTAATATTAATAAATTATTATTAATATGTCATTTACTATTTGAAGTTTTTTAGAATTCCATCCAATAAACTAAAAAAATACTTTTTATCACCCATTGGTTAAACACAATAAAAATGGATAGTATTGACACACGTCGTAGCTGGACCTCCAAAAATCATGTATTTTTAAACAATATTATAATATTTTTTAACGATTTTTTACGATAATGACGTGAAAAATCGAACTATAAGCTTATGTTTCTCAGAAACTGTCTATCAGAGACATATGACAGTATTTTTTATGTTACCTACAAAAAAACAAAGTTCCGACCAGTTGAAGTCGCGATTTTTTTACTTTCACTCTAAAAAAATCGGTACGTGCAAACCGCCCCTAGATTTCGGATGACGATTAGCTGGTGTAGGTATACTAAAATGCTACCGCATTTTCGTTCGGTTACTACACGATTTTTTTCACTATTGAACCCTATCTCCGATCCCTCCCACTTTGGGGTTATGGTGCAATGACAAAAAAATTTCCAAACTGCCTCTAGAACTCAAATACCAAGCGTCATCCGGTTTCTTCCTCGACGCTAAAATTACGCGTCATTGCTCTGAATAAATGGCTTGTAATAATCCCCATTTGGTCGATTCCCCCATTGCCTTGCTTTAAAACACACTATAGTAAACAACCAGCACAATAACTCAGGTTGGTGGTAATTACACGCGCATCCCCCCTTTTGGATGATTTTTTGTAGGGATGCTAACGATACTTCGATACTTCTGCACTAATATCGAGTATTTTTGTCATCGATACTTTCTGAGGCATTCCAAGCTGGTATCGAAACTTTTGTATCGGTATCGAAAATAATTATACAGGGTGAGTCAAGCTCAACGCCTCGGACTCTTGTGACGAAACGATACCACTTTTAGAAAAATCGACTTTGCAGGTGTCTGTAGGTCGAGTTGGACTACATTTTAAAAATAATGACTCCTATACAGGGTGTCTAAAAAAAGCGTGACATATCAAAGTTATGTTTTTTTAAATAGAACACCCTATATATTATTGCATATTTAGATTCCTGGGTGCATTTTAGTGTGACTTTATGTATAACACATGGTGCTTTAAGCGAACCGTTTAGGTGCAATCACAATTTTGGGTATAGGTAGATGTCAGAAAAAAATTGAATATCGCAGCTATTATAAATCTTAGAGGGCTGTGACTTTGCCGTATTACTAAGCATGAAACGTGTCAGCTTACGTTAAACGGTAGTGTTCGAATTATATTTGTACTTGGAGAAATCGGTAGATCAATTAAGGAAACTTCAATCAAAGGTAACTTGATTTTTTCAAATGGGAATGCATAATTTTTTTTATACGATCAAATGTGCAATTTGATAAGCTTTCTAATGATATGCGGTTATGAATATCAATCTCTGGTAGTTTTGATTTAATTTCAAATTTTCAGTAAAACCGGAGTTTTTCAATTTTCCTACCTATAAGCAACTTAGCAGGCCATGAAATATAAACAAAAAACTGTTCAGATGGAACAAAACAACTAACTTAGCAGATAGTTACGGACGTAAAGGGACAAAGTTATAAAAATGACTTACAGCAAATCAATTCTAACCAGAAATAGCAGACATAACACATCTTAAAGATATCTCAAGAAAAACTCGCAAAATGTGTAAATGCATTTTACGAGTCCACAACATGTCTGTTAAGACATTGTGACTATGATGATGATGACTCTCTAACTTACTAAGCCCTACCCTAGCTAGGTCATCCAGGGCCTCACCCCCGTCCCAGAAGCGTGTCCAGCGTGTCATAGCTGGGTCGCATTCCGATTTAGCTGATCTAGCCCCCTGCTTGGCTCATAGCGTATATCCTGTTGAATCGATTAAGGACGATGAAGTGCACATCGCCTCCTCCGTGTCCGTTTGTGCGATTTTCCGAAAAATATGCCGTGGGAATGTCGACGCGTCTATCCTCCTGAATAAAACATGGCGTTTTGATAAAGCCGGCAATGTGGAACGGCGTATTATGTCAGCGCGCGGTGCGGCGTAGTCGCGAGTGCGTCGCCGCGCCGCAGCCGTTCGCAGATGTATGTGGAGAAGGCCTAATTTATGTGCGACTCGGCATCATTGCGAGCCAGCTCTCGATCTGTCTTCGGGATATACAATTACGATTCTAATGGCACCTTTGCCTGGCCGCGCCACGATAAATGTTCGCCTTTTGGAATGTTTCTACGGTTCTGACATTCGATACGCATGCTCCAGGAATTACTTGGGCGGCTCTTCTAGCTTTAGGGGACGCTATCAACTCTAATTGGTCGATCCTGGAAATAACTTGCCTATCTATTGGTACTGGAAGCCGTTTTAGGCTATACAATTCCTTGAACAAATTTTCGATCCGGCTTTTAAATATTTGTAGCAAAAAATTGGTTTGGAATTTCTTTTTCTTGTTTTATGTTATATGCCAAAGAAATAAGACTTTCTCAATGAAATAAGACTGACAAGCTGAACTTTTGCATAGACCTTAATTTTGGTTTGGCTCATATGCCTACTCTTGTGCGTCTTGTCTTATAACTGAGCAGACCGCGTAGGCAGAAAAGGTTATGTTAGGAGAAGTTAATGCGGGACTTGAATGGGTCAACACCCGCAGGCCCAATAAGTACATCTCTTGGCCAGGCACGCATCCAGGATTTGGTTTGGGGGAGGACCAGGTTATGGGTGTCACTTGGTTAACTTTTGGGGAGGTCCAGGCCACCTTAAATTTGCGGGGGTGGTGCAAATTTGTGGATTCCATTTTTTAGACCGCATTTTATAACTTTTCGGGGGGGGGTCCGGACCCCCTGGACCCCCCTCTAAATATATGCTCCTGGCAGTCAAATTGTCCTTCTCTGGCCTGCATTAGTATAGACAGGGCACTAGAGGTATCTGCTTCCCAGAGATGAGAGCAATACGTCAGGGCAGGTCTTATAGATCTGGGCTTTATACAAAGTGGGCAGATTAGATGGCGAGAAGTACCGTCAGATTTTCTGTTGACTCCTAAGAGCTTCAAGAGTGACTTCATGGCAGAGCCTGATTGCTCATAAGAACCGGGTACTGGCTTGAACACTTCGTGTTTGATAGCGTGAAGCACTGGATCTTGGTAGCATTAAATTTCACCATATTCCTGAGCCCCCAAGCGGTAATGGTTTCCAGATCCTTTTAAAGCGAAGCAGCTGCTGCCAGTCTTCTGCAGTCCAGCTCGACCATAGAGATGGATCTATTACTCATGATGCCTGCGTGCAACGCACTGTCATCCGCAAAACTATGGATTGGGTTTGTGGTGTTAAAGAGTAGGTTATTAATTTGGAGCAGAAACAATGTAGGAGCCAATACCGATCCCTGCTGAACACCAGCATTGATGTTATCAAAAGATGAGGGAAGCCGTCTACCACGACAGAGATTTTTCGACCTGAGAGAAAGTTTGCGAGCCAACCGCAAAGCTTAGCAGAGAGGCAGTAGGACGTAAGCTTGTTTAGGAGAGCCGCATGCTACAGTTGATCGAATGCCTTTGAAATATCGAGAACAATGAAGTAAGCCTCGTCAGACGAATGGGTGAGTTTGCTCCAAACATCTGTGACGTAAACCAGGAGATCCCCAGTTGATCTTTGATGTCGGAATCCATACTATACTGCCTGTCGTTGATTAAGCGATGGAGCTCCCAGGTATTTCATGGGCTCTTGGTTGACGCTTTTTTTCCATCACTTTATTGATCACAGATAGTAGAGCTTTAGGTCTGTAGTTAGTTGGATCAGCTTTGGATCCCTGTTTTGGCACCGGCTAGATGCAAGCTGTTGTCCAGTCTTTGGGAAATTGCCGGAATCGTAAGACATCCGACAGAGGCGGGTAATTATGGGAACGAAAGAAGAAGGGGAAATCGTTTTTTCTCGAAAATCCAGCTTCCAGTGAATCTATGCTATAACAAAACTTAAGTAAAATAGTATTCTCTACAAAATTGTTTCAGTACATTTTTTCGTACGACTGTTAGGTACTGTTTTCGAAATATAACGTGATTCAGCGCCAGCCCGCATTCTTATACTGTATCATACTGCGGAGCAATAATAATAAATACATTTTCCCTAATGTCAGTTGCAGAACCTTCATCATTGAGTTTGTAAAAAATTTGCTTATTTACGGAAAATAGATAATCAATAATGAATAACAAAAAATTCGTTTTCGCACGACTTTTCAAATAAAATGCAAGACGCGTTTTTTGAGACATGTCATCCTCAGTAGGCATAATACATGTTTTCGATCTTAAGAAAAGTTTTTTAGCATTATTCTATGATTTTATGCACCCGACACTACGCGTCTTATGTTTCTTTGCCTTCATCC
The DNA here is from genome assembly GCA_951848785.1 of Callosobruchus maculatus. Taxonomy (NCBI): domain Eukaryota; kingdom Metazoa; phylum Arthropoda; class Insecta; order Coleoptera; family Chrysomelidae; genus Callosobruchus; species Callosobruchus maculatus. The sequence continues at coordinate 1,738,885 of CATOUR010000174.1, forward strand.
TCGTCTTCGCCGGTTTCCCCTAACACTTTGAGCAACACATCATCTTTGTCAGACGTTTGCTCTATAACTTCTGTGTCTGTTGGAGAAGCCTCTTCAGGATCAAGATTTCTGGAGTCTCCGATGTTTCACTACTCTGTTAGCGGGTTCAGACATGCCTCCCCGTGACACTGACCACAAACTTTTGAGCAAGCACGGCATTCTACCTCCGCACCGCGCACCACACTCCTCCTTAGCTTACCGCTAGTTAGGATTTATTGTCACCTAAAAAACCATAGAACATTTGGTGACGTTACTTTCAAACTTTTTAATTATATCATCATTTATTATAAAAATGTTTGAATAATGTCGTCAACGCCTTCATTACTGTCATTGTAAGAAATATATTACTGTGGGGAAAACAGCATCACTTTTCTAACATTCTACAAAATCTTTATATTGTAAAATTACACGCACCAACGTCTGGCAGTCAGAATGAGGAAGAGTGACTCGTTTGAACTTTACTTTTTGATCCATCCTTTCGTCTTACACATGAGTCAATCAGCAAACATGAAAAATAATTACACGACGTTAGTCAAAACTAACGTAGCAGAAGTGCCAACGAAGATAAATAAATCGTAATTACTCTGCCTGATATACTATCACAGAAATTTGGTTTATAAAACTTACTTTTTTTCAACCTCCGGTTTCAGTTTTACCAAATATCGAGTTGAATCTTTGTTTTATAGTAGCGGGCCTAAGAGGGCTGACTGCAGATAACAAAGACAGAGAATCACTCAACCATTTGGTTGGGTTTCATATAGGCCATTGCCGGCTGATAAGTCATTAATCTCTCATGATAGTGGTAGAAGATCCCATCTACTCCAGATGCTGAGGAAAAAATGTAACTGCGTTTCAATTCTTGAAAAGATATACTATGTAGCGCAACCTTTTAGGGCTCAAATATTTGATAAACTGGTCAAACATAGTGACCTTCACTAGGAAGTCTAATAGGTTCGACAACAAGGAGCTCTCCAGTAAACCATGAATATTTTTATTACTGGTTCCATGGAGCCGGAACAAGGGAAACAAGGGAAGGCGGAAACAAGGTGGGGTGGTTGGGGGCCATCGCCCTCCCCCTCAGCAACTGTATTGGCGCGTAATATGTCTCATTGAAATATTGAAATTATAAAAAAATACTTCAACATTGCATGAAAAACTCCCAAACATTCCAAGCGGATTCAAATCGCGACCAGCGTTACAACGCACTCTAGTAGCAGCTGTCTTAACCTCTAGTTGCACTCTTGTGCACTGTGAGCCGTGAAATGGTGTTTGGGCAAATAGACCTAATCACCTCAATTCGATAAGGACCAAATCAATAGGCAACATGATGAGATGAAACTCATACCTACTTCACTGAAAGACATCTGTCGAAAGCTTTCACTACTAATACATAATTATTAGTAAAGTGACCATTTTTTTCTGATGCCAATGCGGGACGGCGCGGCGCGTAGAAAGATCTAGCCCGGACACTGCTTGTGTGACGTCACAGCTAAAGATAGAAACACCTCCACCGACGCGTTATTGTGACGTCACATGTCAAAATTTATATGTCACTTTGGGTTATGTGACGTCAAAATGACGCGCCGGCGGTGGTGTTTCCGTCTTCCGCTGTGTCAACCATGGAGTGGGGATGAAATTGTTTTATAAAATGAAAAAATGTACACAAAAAAGAAATATATAAAATCCGGGACATTTTCCGGGTCGGTGTAAATGCGGGATGGCTCGTCTGAAAACGGGACAATCCCGCAAAATTCGGGACGAATGGTCACCTTAATTGTTAGTCAGTCATCAGTCATTATTAGTGCATACTACAACCCTTTTCCAGTGAATCATTCCATAATACCTCAATTTTGGAATCGGCCTTGATCGCCTCTCCTAAACAAAAAGTCTGCATCCGCCTTTGATTAGTAATTGCATTGCTATGTTTCAACAACAATCCAAATACTTAGAATGGTTATTTTACCAAATAACAATAGGCAAATCTGGACAATTTAAATGAAGATTTTATTTCCCAGCTCCTCGAGAGTTGCCAAACAAGTAACAGCTTCTGAGCATCCATCTACTCGTATGGCGAAACATCAAGCAGTGAAGCGTACCGACGTCAAAGCGGCAGTTTATCGACGTAGGCGAAATGGAAGTAATAAAGAACGTCAGATTTAAGGATAATGAACTGTAGGTTTTCTTCTAAATCAAACATACTTCGTTAATATAGTTGCCCAGAAATTCTTATTTTCAGTTTGTTCAGCAATCAGAACAACCCGGCGACCAGTCAGAATAAGCCACGAAAAACGACACATCGTCAGGAACTGACGCATTCGATAGAACAGGGCGCCGACCAATCAGAATAAGGCATGAAAAAACTTAGCTTAGGTCAGCTGGATGAAAGCAAATAGTGGCGAAATGAATACATCTGACAGCTGATAGTAAGTTCACGTGGAAACGATTGAAGATAGCAGATCAGTCGAAACTCAAAAATTGTGTAGACAATGGTAAGTCCGAAACAGACCTTTCGAAACATCCACCTTGACTCCAAACAAAAAACTATTGTTCGTTCTAGCGGTGAAGTGCCGTCCCACTGCGCCCCCCCTTGGCAGTAGCGTAACCTCAAATTCGCCCCCCCCCCCCGCAAGATACTTCACGGGGCCCCCCGCAAGAATTTTTCGGAGGCTTCTTTTTTCATAATATACAGGGTGAGTCAAGCTCAACGCCTCGGACTCTTGTGACTAAACGATACCACTCTTCGAAAAATCGACTTTGCAAGTGTATGTAGGTCGAGTTGGTCTATATTTTAAAAATAGTGACTTTTATACAGGGTATCTAATAAAAGCGTGACATATCAAAGTTATGATTTTTTAAATGGAACACCCTGTATATTATTGCATATTTAGATTCCCGGGTGCATTTTAGTGTGACTTTATGTATCACATATGGGACTTTAAGCGAACCGTTTAGGTGCAAATCACAATTTGGGGTATAGGCAGATGTCAGAAAAAAAAATGAATATCGCAGCTATTATAAATCTTAGAGGGCTGTGACTATGCCGTGTTACTAAGCATGAAATGTGTCACCTTACATTAGACGGTCGAGTTCGAATTACATTTGTACTTTAAGAAATCAGTAGATCAATTAAGGAAGCTTCAATCAAAGGTAACTTGATTTTTTCAAATGGGAATGCATAATTTTTTTTATACGATCAAATGTGCAATTTGATTGGCTTTCTAATTAGATTACGTAGTGAATATCAATCTATGGTAGTTTTCATTAAATTTCGAGACTTCAATCAAATCAGTGTTTTTCAATTTCCCTACCTATAAATAAACTAGCAGGCCATGAAATATAAACAAAATCGTATTCAGATAGAAGAAAACAACTAACTTAGCAAAAAGATCTAGCAGAACTAGGGTAAAAGAACAAGATTATAAAAATTCCCTACAACAAATCAACTCTAACCAGAAACAACGGCGGTAACATGTCTAATATTAAAGAGAAGCTGGAGTACGACAGAAATGGATAATTTTCACAGCCTACTAGCGACTGCAATGTACTAGAGATTAAAAATTTCCAAAATCACTAAACACTTTGAAATGAAAGCAAATCTTTCAGCGATCGTTGCCGTCAGTCTATAATATCTTCAGAACGCACTTTCACATTTGATGGTATAAAACGGTAGTCATTTCCGTCAAAGTCAAAAGTAATGATACCTCCTCACTGTTGTCCTTTAAATTTTTCAGCATCTATTAGCAAGGTCGCAAAAAAAGGAATACTGTAGGAAGGAGGAAGGAAAATAATATTTTAATTTTCTGCCAGGTAAATTATGTTTAATAATTTGAGCAGATTTTTAATTTATTCTTCATTTTCAGCGATCTTGCTTATGAGTACTGAAGAATTTGCAGAACTCCAGCCAGAGGCATCGGTTACTATTTTTTTAAATCATGAAATGTGAAATTTTATTCTGAAGCTATTAAACTGCCAGCAACATTAGAGGTAGATTTCCTTTCATTTCAAAATTTACAATGGTTTTGTGAATCTTCAATCTTTAAAATATTGTAGTAGCCGGTATGCTGTGAAAAATATCCATTTCTGTCGTACTCCAGCTGCTTTTTGACCTTAGATGTGTAATGTCTGCTATTTCTGGTTAGAATTGATTTGTTGTAAGTCATTTTCATAACTTTGTCCCTTTACTCTAGTTCGTCCGTAACTATCTGCTAAGTTAGTTGTTTTGCTCCATCTGAACAGTCTTTTGTGTATATTTCATGGCCTGCTAAGTTGCTTATAGGTAGGAAAAGTGAAAAACCCTGTTTTACTGAAAATTTGAAATTAGATCAAAACTACGAGAGATTGATACTCACAACCGCATATCATTAGAAAGCTTATCAAATTGCACATTTAATTATATAAAAAAATTATGCATTCCCATTTGAAAAAATCAAGTTACCTTTGATTGAAGTTTCCTTAATTGATCTACCGGTTTCTCCAAGTACAAATGTAATTCAAACTCGACCGTCTAAAGTAAATTGACACATTTCATGCTTAGTAACACGGCAAAGTCACAGCCCTCTAAGATTTATAATAGCTGCGATATTCAATTTTTTTCTGACATCTACCTATACTCAAAATTGTGATTTGCACCTAAACGGTTCGCTTAAAGTCTCATGGGTGATACATAAAGTCACAGTAGAATGCACCCGGGAATCTAAATATGCAATAATATATAGGGTATTCAATTTAAAAAAGCATAACTTTGATATGTCACGCTTTTATTAGACACCTTGTATAAAAGTCATTATTTTTAAAATGTAGTCCAAATCAACCTACATACACTCGCAAAGTCGATTTTTCGAAAAGTGGTGTAGTTTGGTCACAAGAGTCCGAGGCGTTGAGCTTGACTCACCCTGTATATATATCATGTATATATACAAGATAAGTCCTAAGTTGATTCTTTTTTTAAACTGTGTATAGAGGTCGATGAATAAATCTTTTTCGAATAACTTTTATGCAAAAACTGAAAAATAAGCGAGATACATAATCAAGCAAAGTAAGTGTAGATCCTGGTTTGGGCTTGTATTAAGACGTACCTAGTCTCTTTATGTTTAGTTTTTTGCTCGAATTTTTATCCTATCATTAAGCATTGTATCAGATCGTATTACCAATTTAAAACTAACAAAGATAAACAGAAAGTGACTACTGCACTATCCGATAGGTGCAATGCCTAATCGACAAAAATCCAAGCAAAAGACGGAACATATTCAAACTAGGTACGTATGCCTTGATAAATGAGCCTAGATTTACATTTCCTATTTTGGACCCCGCTTATTTTTCAGTTTTTTGAAAAACTAGTTTATTTCAACGGTTCTATACACAGTTAGAAAAAGTATCGACTTAGGACACACCCTGTATATATTAAAGAGGCAGTCTTAGGGTTTGGCCAAAATTTTGAAAAGAAACACGAGTCATTGCATACAGGAGACTACCAAGTTGCTGCCAAGCATTCGGCAATATTTGTTGCCATCTTCAATGCTTTAACGTTGAGGTTTGCTCGTAAAAAACTGCAATGTACATTATTGAGTTACAGACTTTCAAATGCAATTCACAAACAAAAAAAAAAACGTCAAAAAATATTTGGCTAATTTAACTCGGTGTCTTCCACTACACAGGTCACACAAATAACCAACACATAGGTGTAAAATCCAAATTAAACAACGACCTTTACATGTTTAAATCACCCGAAAAATTACAAAATTGGTGGTTCGAAAACATGTTTTTCAATTGAAACTTTTTTAAGGAGGTCCAAGTATGTATTGTTGTTGGTTATTTGTGTGACCTGTATTGTAGAAGACATCGAGTTAAATTAGCCAAAAATTGGTTGACGTATGCTCCCTTGCCGTATTTCTCCATTTACTGAGGATACTGCGCCGATTTTTTGGGTTTGGTTTGAAATGCAATACTGTCCCACATTTTCAATCTTCATAGGTATTATTTGTAGAAAATATTAACATACAAGGAAAGCAACCTTTTAGTTTACTACTTTCATGTTGCACAAACAATGGCGCATGAGGACGCTGGGCCTTCAAGACTAGGGAGCCCCAAAACCGCGGGGCCCCTCGCAGCTGCGGGCCCTGTGGGCCCTTAGTTACGCTACTGCCCCATGGTAAAGCATAAGGAACATTTATTGATACCGGTGACAGGATTTCTCCCCTTATAGAATCTATAACTGCGTCAGTGGTCACTAGATCGTCTTCCTTCAACTGTCTTTCATCGAATTTGGACCTCCAGTTACGCCCCTCAAGAAAATTTGGTCAAAAAGTCTTGCGAATCATGAAAATAAATCAATGGGTCGTGGTCTGAATGCCTAATAATATTTTATCGTGGTATGCATGTCGTTCAGGTTGTCTGGTTCGCTAATACACATCGAAAACATCGCGATGCGGCAATAGCAATGGCGTTCCCCAGGCGATTTGATTTATCGCTTGTTAATACGGGCCCGGGAAGTTGTTAGCACCGTTCGAGTCCGAGAGGTTCGACTTTGCTGCTCGCAGATTATTTCGTTATATTTGCCGGCATATCTCCTTTCCATATGTACTCCTCCTTTTCAATGAAAGCGCAAGATTGTAAGGCTCAATAAAACATGACTCTTCGTAGCAAGGCACGGTGGTATTTATTGATTAGGTAATTCCAAAAGTACCCGACCTAATGAAGAAAACACAAAATTTTGGAATAACATATTTATTTTTCAACACAATATCCTTTAAGCCGTATCAACTTTCCCAAGCGATATTCAATAATTAGTTCGATACGTTTTACTTCCCATACCAATAAGTAAAGGAGAGAGTATCGTGATCGCGAAATAATATGGAAAAATGTAAAACGAATATCGTCGAAATATACACATAATACCTTTGAAATATTCTTATAACTGATATCTGTAACATATATAATAAAGGGTTGAATTGCCAGCTTTCTTGATTTCAGCTTATTGATGTGTTCTTCAATTTCTTGCTGTGCCTTAGCACAAAATAAAAACGATTCCTGTGAGTCTTTTATTGTGTATTTAGCGTGCGTGGTTTTGCCAGATGTGTTAGCTTTTGAACAAAACTTGGATGATGACACCAAGGAACCATGAATCGCCATCAAAATTGGAGTGTATTTTTCATCTGAAAATAGTAAACTGATACGATTTCCAGCTAGTGCTTACGAAATAGTTTGTAATCTCGGTTATTTCAAAACTATAATTTTTAGTCTGGGCAAAACATTCAGATGAGCTCAAAATATAAAAACACGATAACACTTATTTTCCCAGTCTACGTAATAGTTGTTCCGTTTTTCGGTCAAATCAGCAGAAAAAAGTAACACGTGCTAATGAACGATGTCCATTGCTTAGCTAGAATGAATACCCACATTCACACATCTTTAGCTAACAAATCAGAAAACAAAAGTTACTTACCTTTTAGTTTTTTCGGTTCTCGAACCAGAACTAACTTTTCTATAAAGTTTTAGTTTAATCGACCGCCGTTTCTGATCTTTCTGTTTGTGTTACAATCTCAGAATTCGGAATTCGCAAGCACTGAACATACACAGGGTTAGGTTCGCAAGTATGTTCTGTAGTTCGCAATAATGCTTATGAGCATATGAGCAATGAAACACAAGATACAAATTATTCCATACGGAACAAAAGGGTTATTCCAACAACAGATTCCAACTTACAGAGAGATTAATAATGAGTGCCACCTGTCATCACAGCTACACTTTCAGCAATACCACAGGCAATACACAATACATTCCGAATAATCCTAATCGATTAGGCGCGACGACTTTGAATTTGGCAGCGTCGAACACGTGACCAACAGTGATGGTGGGGCAGTAGATGTGAGAAGTAGAGGTATATCAAAACTAATAACGCTGTTCGTAATAATAATGTTTGGTGTGATTGATGTATGGAGTATTAGCATCAAAAAATGTCGCGTTGTTAAAAGTTAGTGCTTACGATACGTTGAATTAACGTTTAGTGTTCATTAACCAACGAAAACCTCTTCATTAATTTTTTATGTTCGCTACTGTTCATGGATTTATGAATGATTTTTCATTATTTCAATGATATGGAACGTAAGTTCATAACTGCATAACGTTATTTCCATGATTGTATATGATTACTTTTTGACGTTTTGCATTTATTGTTCAATGTTAATCGAATCATTGTCTTAATGTACGAATACATTAAACTATGACATGAAATCACTGTTTCAATGTCGGATTCATAATATTAATGTTCAAAAAATTGATGACGACAGATTATTGATTCTACGAACAAATTTTTTCTTTCTGTGAAAACATTCGATTGTAAGATGATACGTTTTTTGGGCAGTTTATGAAATCTAGATAACGAAAATCCACGTCCATTTCCGTCGGTTGGCCGGTGTGTCCATCTGTCGGTGTGCCTATCGGTCGGTGTGTCTGTCTGTCTATGCGTCTCTCTGTCGGTGTGTCTGTGTGTCGGTCTACCTGTCTGTCTGTTGGCGTAATTCAGTCTCGAAATCTCATGAACTGCTGCATGGATTGTGATGAAATTTGGGTAGCAATATGCTGTACGGTTGTAGAACACTTATGCTGCTATAATTATTTTGAAAAGGGATGCATGGACGGCGGAATAATTAGCGAAAAATGAAACACTTCAAATATGACGTTCTCTCCATAGATCGTTTGAACCTTTTCTCGATAGCGCTCACTAAAACGACGCTATCTTTCGAAAATCATCGCGAAGCAGAGATTTCAAAACTCACCGCCCACCCGTCAAGGGGCAACCTCCGGAGGTCGCATTCAGGGGACCAATGTCTTTATGTCCAAATGTGTGATTTAGGCAGTTGCAGATAATAGAGATATGGAAGATGTTATTCTCTTAGAAGAAAAAGTGTTACAGAACTTTTTTATAGCATTCTTCGACTTAATACGTGTTAAAATTCTAATTTTAGTAAAAATTACATACCACCCCCTAATGAATGAATGAATGAAACATGGAGAGAAGCTATCTGGTAGCTGGAACCACCAGTGCATAGGCCTACCAACGGGCCATTTTGCACCACTCCTTACCCTAGTTCCCAAGTCCAGCCCTCATCGCAAAGGTGAGGATGGCCTTGGATCCTGCTCATCTTATATCCTCAGGTTCAAGAACCCTTAAACGAGTATAGTCTGCCTGTGGTACCCAAGGACTTCACAACGACAAAGAATGTATACCGAGGACTATTCCTCCTCGCCACAGCGTGTACACGTCGGGTCACTTGCCACCCCCCATCACGTACAAGTGACGTTTGAAGGTGTTATGGCCGGATAGCAGGCCGACAAGTAGTCTTAGGCGGCTTCTGTCCAGTGAGAGACAGTACTGCCCAACCTTGGCCAGAGGTCCTGAAATAAGTTCTCTAGCTTGGCGGAGATATCCAGAGATTCCTCTTTATATCGTAAGATGCTGGGTTTGCAACCACACCTCTATTTTTCTTCTAATCATCTTATATCCTCAGGTTCAAGAACCCTTAAACGAGTATAGTCTGCCTGTGATACCCAAGGACTTCACAACGACAAAGAATGTGTGCCGAGGATTGTTCCTCCTCGCCACAGCGTGTACACGTCGGATCATTTACCACCCCCATCACATGCAAACGGCGTTTGGAGGTGTTATGGCCGGATAGCAGGCCAACAAGTAGCCTTTTAAGTCGGCTACACACGTTCCGGCAGGCCTGTCAGTTCGAACTGAATGGTCCGCCGACATCCGGTCGCCTGAGCGTGTGTATGGTCCGGTCGACCTGTCAGTTAAGACTGTTCAGGCGGCCGGAGAAGAATCACATATATGTTCGTCCCTCCGTCCGGCCTGACGTCCGGTCGCCTGAGCGTGTGTATGGTCCGGTCGACCTGTCAGTTACGACTGTTCAGGCGACCGGAGAAGAATCACATATATGTTCGTCCATCCGTCCGACCTGACGCACTACGATTGGTCCATTCAAAAAGAAAGGGACAGACAGCTGGTGTTTCCACGACATTTGGATCTCGATACGATCCCAAAAAATAGCGAATCGACCTTGAACAGGAAACGTTTTGAAAACGTATCCAATTGATGTTTCCACTATATAGTGAGTAATTCTTCGATATCTCGCAATATATACCTAATAGAAGAAAACATCAAATACAAAAGTTATTTGGTTAAGACGAACATAAAAAAACATAAAAATATTTTGAAGTACACAGGGTGTTGCGGGAAAGTAGGGTAGTGATCAAATTGATTTTTTTATAAGGAACCATAACTTTTTTTTAATTCTTCTAGTTTCCATCATCGATCTCTATTTAACCCTAAAATATTTTTGGGATTGGCTGCGATGTTGCCAAGGTATAATTTATTTTCTAATAATTTCCGGATGTGCAAGGTCGCAAATAATACGTCCAGATTGATATATTTCTTGAACTTTTCTCAATATTATTATACAGCGCGTTACTTGAATATTAAGTGAATATTATTTTGGATGTTATCAGCAATGCGCATCTACGGGGTGTTTTTGGCAGAATTTTAAATTAAGGCAATTTGAACGTCATTTTACTCTGTTTTTTTAAATGTATGTTTTATTCTAAATCGAAATATCTACTAATACCCTATTTCGCTTTGTAATATTTTTCTTCGCGTTTGCGACGTTGCCAAGTTATAAATTATTTTACCAAATTTTCAAACAAATATCTATGATTTTTATTAATAGAACACACTGTATATTTTATTTAACATAGAAGTACTCCCTAGTAATGGTTTACGGCGTGAACAAGTTTTAACTGGTGTTCCTAAAGTAATATAACCGTTTTCCTTACACATACTGCCTATTTCGAATACCAGGTCAGTAAGAGGTACACGAACGCTTAAATATCTCCAAAATTTGCTCAGCTGGAACGAGAAAATCTATACCTGCAGGTTTTCTAACATGCAGAATTCAAAAATTATAACAGCAGTGTTGCCAGATTTACCACTTTTACGTTACACGTCATAATTTTGTTATTTCTACTTATCTTTATTGCAATGAATTGCGCATGTCGAATTTAGTAGGATTTCATAACTTCTACTACACTAATTGTGTTTCTATTGATTACTGAGATACGGCAACACCACTTTTTCAGTAAAAAGTACCGGAACGCTTGAATATCCAAAACTGCCACCGCTGAAGCGAAAATTATCAATATCGGAGAGTTTCTTTACAGCAAAATTCAAAAATGCTAACATCAGTGTTGTCATATTTACCACTTTTACGTTAGACCTCATAAATAGGGCATTTCATTTCAAAGTAATGACGTGAAACGTAAAATTGGAAAATCTGACAACGCCGATGTTAGCATTTTTGAATTGTGTATGTTCAAAAACCCCTAAGTATTGAATTTCAGCGCTCCAGCTGTGGCAGTTTTGGAAAAAGCAGTGTTGCCGTATCTCAGTAATTAATAGAAACAAAATTTTGAAATTGTGAGACTTTACTAAATTCGACATACGCAATTCATTGCAATAAAGATAAGTAGAGGATTCTATTGAAAATAACAAAATTATGACGAGTTACGTAAAAGTAGTAAAATCTGGCAACGCTGCTGTTTTGAATTTTTGAATTCTGCATGTTCAAAAACCTGCAGTTATTGATTCTCTTGTTCCAGCTGTGCCAGTTTTGAAGATATTTAAGCGTTCCTGTACCTTTTACTGACCTGGTATTCGAAATAGCAGTATGTGCAAGGAAAATGGTTTTTTTATTTTAGGAACACCAGTTAAAACTTGTTCACGCTATAGACCATTCTATGTTAAATAAAACATACAGTGTGTTCTATTAATAAAAATCGGAGATATTTGTTTGAAAATTGGGAAAAATAATTATTGTAATAATTAGTGGGTATTTTGATTTAAAATAAAACATACATTGTTACATTTGAAAAAACAAAGTAAAATGACCGTCAAATTGCCGTAATTTAAAATTCTGCCAAAATCACCCTGTAGATGCACATTGCTGATAGCATCCAAAATAATATTCATTTAATATTCAAGTAACCCGCTGTATAATAATATTGAGAACAGGTGAAGGAATATATCAATTTGGACGTATTACTTGCGACCTTGCAAATCCGGAAATTAATAGAAGATAAATAATAACTTGGCAACGTCGCAACCGATCCCAAAAATATTTTAGGGTAAATGTAAATGATTTGAAGCTTTTTTCGATATCACTTATCAAAATGACGCTATTTTTCGAAAATCGTCGCGAAACAGAGTTTTCACCCTCCACCCCTTGAGCAGCAATCCCCGAGGTCGTAAATTTAGGGGTAGGATCAGGGGACCAAGACCAATGTCTACTGTCTCCCAAATTTCATTACTTTCCGACCTTTTGCTGTCAAAAGTCTCTTCATAGTCAGCGACGTCAGCACTCATAAATTGATATACACCGGGTGTTGCCGCACTATAAGTGCTGATCCCTGTACCTCTTTTAGGGCAGGTATACACAGCTCGTTGAGCTTGCGTGCTTTTTTGTTGCTGTTTTTATGACGAAAAGTAGAGGGCCAGAACTTGTATCCCGTCAAATTTTATCTTTTGGTGGCTAAACGTGCTAAACGTGCACTCCTGACCCCGGATATATAAGTGCTGATGCCGCTTACCCGGTCTCAGTTTCTCAGGAGTCATCGAATAGGTAACGGTTTTTGAGGGTGTAACTGTTGTTGGGGAAACATCAAGCAGCAGAGCGCTCTGTCTCCAAGGCGGTGGAGAGTGTTGACAGCGGTCGAGCAGCTCAAGAACCAAAAGTTTATCGGAGTATGACCGCAAAAGCCTTACATAGTGGGGAGAGACGGTGGGGGGGGGCATTTGAAGCGAGGCACTTGTTTATTTAAGGCATCAATGTATAGAGCTATTTATAATTAGTCATTTTCAGCTGCCAAAATGTGTTCAAACAGTGAATATGAATTTTGGTTGTTGTATAATGAATGCAACACATCATTTACGCACTTCTTTAAATACTACAGAAAAGCAAATTTCGAAGCAACTCATATCATTGCGTGGGAACTTCTAGATCATTGGGGCGTTTAACTCATCTTTCAATATATCCTTGATCCTTTAGTGTATTATGCAGACAAATTATGCAAGGCGTATGATTTAATAACAGAAAATCACATTATGCTCGCCACAGCTACTAAAGTATGTTTACAAGTGACATTCTGACATTCGCTATGATATTTACCTATGATTTACTGTCTAAAGAGACGTATAGTCATAGAAACACAGTGTGTAGTTTGACTTTGGCCTATTTAGCCGTTCACGAAGAAATAATAAAACAGAATTGTACGCATTATAAATTCTTGACTCGTGTCCCGATATATCTGCATTTCCCATTAATTATTGCCAGCCTGCGTTACGAATGGTAGAAAAACGCTTGTAAGTTACGCTATTAATACTAATAGAAACATTTGTTACATTAAACGTCGACGTAAAATATATAAACTTCATCTTTTATGTACGGGTAACACCACCTTTAGTTTGTACTATTTTGAGTGACTCTAAATCAAAACTTTCCATAAATTTTACTCCACCACTTACAATGTCTCCTTTTGGATTTTGGCCAACACTCATCTGAAAGTGTCGAGTCCTATCTTAAGTTCTTTGCGAACTTTGAGATGCATTGGACTATGCTCTCCTGTCTTCCCTTCTAGCATACATTCAGATAGGACTTCCTGCTTTTACTCAGGGTAGAATAGTCGAAGATAACATGCTTAACTGTTTCCTCTGCCTCACGACACTTCCTGCATAACGGGTTTGCCACTTTAATCCCCAGCAGTTTTATGATGTCAACATAACAAAAATTCACGTCACTCATTTCTTCGGTCTGTCTGTCGGTCTGTCTGTACGTGTTTTTCTAGCTACATAATCTCATGGATTGCGATGAAATTTGGGCAGCGGTATGCTGTGGAGTCCTGGTAGGTAAAGTTATTATAATTTTGAAAATCGGTTCATGGGCGACGGAGTAATTGGCAAAAAGCAAAAAATTTTAAATATTCCTCACACTTTGTTTTTAGGCGTTATAGAGGTTCCTCATCATTTTCTACTTTTTTTGGTGAGGGTGATATTGGGGCGATTGGGGAATGGGAAGTCGTGAAACTCAAAAATGTTTTGTATTAATAATAGGCTATCCATTGACCTGTGAAAGAAAGACCTAGCGTCATAATAGAACTTTTGTAGGTCAATCCGAACATTGTCTTGCCTATTACAGAAACCAAGGGACTTAAAATTTTCTGATGTATACAGTTACATAGGAATATTGCTTTAGCTCGTTCTGTATTGTGTAATGTGGAAAATATTGGGTTGATTTAAGTAAAATGAAATAATACTTTGGTATTATTACCGTGGCGATGATGGAAAACGTTTATGGATTTTAGAAATCAGTGTCAATGGCGGCGCAGCAATAATAAAAAAACTAAAAGTTTGGAAACATCTTAGGCTTCGTTTTTAGGCGTTTTAGGTGTTTCGCGATCATTTTCTACTTTTTTGGGTGGGGGTGAAATTGGGGTAGTTGGGGGGTGGGGGAGTCAAAAAACTCTTTCTCTTTGTATTCATAATAGGCTATCCATTGACCTGTGGCAGGAAGACCTAGCAGCATAACACACTTTTGAGGGCAGGTGGGCGATGATTTGGTTGCAAGGGGATCTCAAACTATAGCTTCATGATATGGAAAAATAATAAACTGGTATCAGCGTAATATGCGGGAGGTACTGAGTCAATCAACTTTACTTTTTTTAATTTAAGAATGATGCATTAACGATTTTTTTATTCAACTGATAGACACAATGATACTCTATCAAAATGATTCCAGAAACTGACAAATCTATTGCTAAATACTGAGCATATAGCGTGAGAACCGTTTTTTACATTCATATATACATTCATATATCTATGCCAATATGATCGCGGGACACATTATAGAATAACAACTTATTTTACTGTATATCTGGAAGAAGTGGGATGAATAATCCTAATGTTGGAATTATACAACATCCTCTCTCTGCTTGAGGAAAAATGACGGTTATTAAAATTATATGGAATTCCGTAAACGCCGCCGACTTCTGATTATATCTGTTAATGAATGAAGTTTGAATACCATCAACGAGCTATTCATAGAGAGTCTGGCGCTATTCCGGTATTTGTTTTAACTGCTGATGATCATTTCGCTTATTGATTTGTTTGGAAAAGGCAATGCAGTATAATTATTTTATATGACACGATGGCAGCAGACGTAAAACAAAGAGCGCCAATCAGTGGCGGCTGGCGCATAAGAGTTGCGGTGTCGCAGAATACTGCTAATCTCAGCTATTCATACTTTTGTAAAGATTATTATCTAACAAATAAATCCAAAAATAATTCTCGATATAAATTATTTCTATAACGGAAGCTTCACACACGTCCGCTTTGCTAAGTAAATCTGGAGTTTTTTATTATAAAGGGTTTAGGAGATCATCTTGATCGCAAAGACAGAAGCACTCGTACACCCGGAAATGTGAGAGAGAGTCTTCCCGACCGACGTTGAACCAGCTTGAGTCCTCTGATGTCATGTTCAACGGACGCAAACGCGTCCATCCGACATGCCACCACGGCCAGACTGACAAAAAACCCAATCCTCTTTCTTACTCTCTCCATCTGCGCTGGGTATCATCGTAAACAATATTCTTCGTAGTGCAAGATGAGGCCATGATTATACCATTGAGGAATATCTTCTCATCTCCAGGTACCCTTTTAGTCGTTCCTCTTTCTCCTTTGCGTAGAGTATTTTGTTAACCATTCCACGTAAGATTTTCCATGCCTCTACGCTGGATAACATCAGCGGGACCATAGTGCCTGGGGTTAGTTCACCCTCCAATTTTTTACTTGCCTCCTGTTTGTATGGCATTCATCTGTCACACAGAAACAGGGCATGCTCGACCGTGTCTTCCGCCTCGTAGTGCAGGCAGCTCTTGTCCACCGCCCGTCCTATCCTTTTCTTATACAATCGAAAAGGCCCATGCCTAGACAGTACCTGCATTAAGAAATAGGACGTCTGTCGATGACTGCATTTCGCCCATTCTTCTATCGACGCTTTGTCCACTGTGCGACATCAGTGGTCTCGTTCTATAGCCTTTGCCAATTACTTGTTGTCAGTCTTTTAGCTTCAGTGCGGCATATTACGTTGCCTGCTTGACCATGGCAGAATTAGTATCCTCTCTTCAGGCAGCAAATGGTAGTATTGCCGCTACTTGCAAGGCTCTTGTAGATACCGTGCGATCAGCACAGACTACCATCGGCAGAAACTTTCTCTGCAAGACATTGTCATACCTCTTCCTTTTCGTGGCTTTGCGTGGCTTTGTATAGGACGACCTACTGTGCAGCCTGGCATAGTTGCTACTGGGCTCTCCTACATTTCGCATCAGTCGTGACAGTATTGCCGCCTTCTCTGCCTTTGCCCTTACTCTTTTGAGTAAGTAAATCTGTAGTGCGGTCGGATATTATGATGTCGATATAATTGTGGCGATCTACTTTTCACACATTACGGTGATACCATTTTATTATTTCCTTACGCATGAGGCAAGAGATCCCCTTGCAGCCGACTCATATTTCTCCGTAGGAACTAGGACAACACTGTTTTAGCTCTCACTGGCTCACTGAAGTCATTGAAAAGGGCTTATGCAGAGCCTCTGTCTGTCCATCCCTCCGTTTGTCCGTATACAAAACATAGCCAAAACTACAGGTGCTAGAGAAAAACTAAATACAGATTCGGAATCAGAATGAAAAAACTAGTCCGGGAAAAATCCGGTTTTGTCAATATCGCTTCCGTTTTAAAAAAAATTGAGTCAAGTTGATTGACTCAGTACCTGCCACACATATTGATGATACCATTTTATTATTTCCGATTGCATGACGCTAAATCTAAAATTCCCTTGCAACTGAATTATCGCCCATCCGCCCGCAGTAACAACATCCAACACAAAAGCCCTCATAAATAGTTTCTTGCGTCTCCCTCCTTAGGAACTAGGGCGCCACAGTTTTTTTCTGCATGCTTGAACTGGAGGGTGCGAAACGATCAAGAGCCTCCAACCCGTCTAAAAACGAAGTTTGTGCTGATATTATGTTTTTGGTTTTTTAATTATTGCTGCGCCACCACTGACACTGTTTTTCAAAAACAGAGTCGTTTTCCATTCTCGCAGCGGTAATAAATTCTGTGTCAAAATTTTATTAAAATCAATTCAAAAATTTTCGCTTTACGCAATATACGTAGAACGAAATAATACTCGTATGTACAGATCACAAAATTGGTTTCTGTAATAGGCAAGCCAATGTTCGAATGCACCTAAAAAAGTGTAATACGCCACTAGGTATTTCTTCTATAGGTCAATAGACGGAATATTATGAATACAACAAATTTTTCAGTTTTACTACCCACCACCCCCCAACCGCCCCGATTCCACCCCACCCAAGAAAAAAAGCTGAAAATGATTAGGTACCCGTAAGACGCCTAAAAACAAAGTTTGAGCTCTTTTCATATTTTTAGTTTTTTTATTATTGCTGCGCCGCCACTGATACTATTTTTCCAAAACATACGCATTTTCCATCCTCGCTGCGGTAGTAATACTATGTCAAAATTTCATTAAAATCAATTCAATAATTTTCGCGTTACGCAATACAGAACGATCTAAAACAATACTCGTAATGTACATCACAAATTCTAAGTCCCTTGGTTTTTATAATAAGCAAGGCAATGTTCACGGATGTACGTAAAAAGTGTATTATTGAAAGATCAATGGACAACCCCAACAAATTTTTCAGTTATACAACCCCCCACCCTCCAACCACCCCAAACTCATCCTCACCCAAAAAAACGTAGAAAATGATCAGAAACCCCTAAAACGCCTAAAAACAAAGTTTGGGCTGTTTTTACATTTTTATTTTTCTTATTATTGCCGCGCCGCCACTGACCCGATTTTTCCAAAACATGTGCGTTTTCCATCCTCGCCTTGGGTGTAATACCCTGTCAAAATTTCATTAAAATTAATTGAACAATTTTCGCGTTACGCGATATCGAACGATCTAAAACAATACTCGTATGTATACATCACAAATTCTAAGTCCCGTGGTTTCTATAATAAGCATGCAACGTTCGGATGGACCTAAAAAAGTGTATCATGCCGCTAGGTTTTTCATTCACATATCAATGGACAGTCCATTACGAATACAACAAATTTTTCAGTATTGCAACCCCCCACCCCCCAACCACCCCAAATTCACCCCCACCCAAGAAAAAGTAGAAAATGATCAGGAACCCCTAAAACGCCTAAAAACGAAGTTTGAGGCATATTTGAAATTTTTTCGTTTTTTGCTAATTACTCCGCCCCCGTATAAAGATTTTCAAAATTATAGGAACATTACCTACTACGACCCCACAGGGCGGACAGAAATAATAAAACAGAATTGTACGCATTATAAATTCTTGACTCGTGTCCCGATATATCTGCATTTCCCATTAATTATTGCCAGCCTGCGTTACGAATGGTAGAAAAACGCTTGTAAGTTACGCTATTAATACTAATAGAAACATTTGTTACATTAAACGTCGACGTAAAATATATAAACTTCATCTTTTATGTACGGGTAACACCACCTTTAGTTTGTACTATTTTGAGTGACTCTAAATCCAAACTTTCCATAAATTTTACTCCACCACTTACAATGTCTCCTTTTGGATTTTGGCCAACACTCATCTGAAAGTGTCGAGTCCTATCTTAAGTTCTTTGCGAACTTTGAGATGCATTGGACTATGCTCTCCTGTCTTCCCTTCTAGCATACATTCAGATAGGACTTCCTGCTTTTACTCAGGGTAGAATGGTCGAAGATAACATGCTTAACTGTTTCCTCTGCCTCACGACACTTCCTGCATAACGGGTTTGCCACTTTAATCCCCAGCAGTTTTATAATGTCAACATAACAAAAATTCACGTCACTCATTTCTTCGGTCTGTCTGACGGTCTGTCTGTACGTGTTTTTCTAGCTACATAATCTCATGGATTGCGATGAAATTTGGACAACGGTATGCTGTGGGGTCCTGGTAGGTAAAGTTATTATAATTTTGGAAATCGGTTCATGGGCGACGGAGTAATTAGCAAAAAGCAAAAAATTTTAAATATTCCTCACACTTTGTTTTTAGGCGTTATAGAGGTTCCTCATCATTTCTACTTTTTTTGGTGACGGTGATATTGGGGCGATTGGGGAGTGGGAAGTCGTGAAACTCAAAGATTTGTTGTTTTATTAATAGGCTATCCATTGACCTGTGAAAGAAAGACCTAGTGTCATAATAGAACTTTTGTAGGTCAATCCGAACATTGTCTTGCCTATTACAGAAACCAAGGGACTTAAAATTTTCTGATGTATACAGTTACATAGGAATATTGCTTTAGCTCGTTCTGTATTGTGTAATGTGGAAAATATTGGGTTGATTTAAATAAAATGAAATAATACTTTGGTATTATTACCGTAGCGATGATGGAAAACGTTTATGGATTTTAGAAATCAGTGTCAATGGCGGCGCAGCAATAATAAAAAAACTAAAAGTTTGGAAACATCTTAGGCTTCGTTTTTAGGCGTTTTAGGTGTTTCGTGATCATTTTCTACTTTTTTAGGTGGGGGTGAAATTGGGGTAGTTGGGGGGTGGGGGAGTCAAAAAACTCTTTCTTTTTGTATTCATAATAGGCTATCCATTGACCTGTGGCAGGAAGACCTAGCAGCATAACACACTTTTGAGGGCAGGTGGGCGATGATTTGGTTGCAAGGGGATCTCAAACTATAGCTTCATGATATGGAAAAATAATAAACTGGTATCAGCGTAATGTGCGGGAGGTACTGAGTCAATCAACTTTACTTTTTTTAATTTAAGAATGATGCATTAACGATTTTTTTATTCAACTGATAGACACAATGATACTCTATCAAAATGATTCCAGAAACTGACAAATCTATTGCTAAATACTGAGCATATAGCGTGAGAACCGTTTTTTACATTCATATATACATTCATATATCTATGCCAATATGATCGCGGGACACATTATAGAATAACAATTTATTTTACTGTATGTCGGGAAGAAGTGGGATGAATAATCCTAATGTTGGAATTATACAACATCCTCTCTCTGCTTGAGGAAAAATGACGGTTATTAAAATTATATGGAATTCCGTAAACGCCGCCGACTCCTGATTATATCTGTTAATGAATGAAGTTTGAATACCATCAACGAGCTATTAATAGAGAGTCTGGCGCTATTCCGGTATTTGTTTTAACTGCTAATGATCATTTCGCTCATTGATTTGTTTGGAGGAGGCAATGCAGTATAAATTATTTTATATGACACGATGGCAGCATACGTAAAACAAAGAGCGCCAATCAGTGGCGGCTGGTGCATCAGCGTTGCGGTCCAAAAACAATTCTAGAAAAGCGCTATAAATTATTTCTGTAACGGAAGCTTCACACACGTCCGCTTTGCTAAGTGAATCTGGAGTTTTTTATAATAAAGGATTTAGGAGATCGGCTTGATCGCCAGGACAGAAGCACTCGTACACCCGAAAATGTGAGAGAGAGACTGCCTGCCCAACGTTGAGCCAGCTTGAGTCCTCTGATGCCATGTTCAACGGACGCAAAAGCGTCCATCCGACATGCCACCACGTCCAGACCGGCAAAAAACCCGCTCCTCTCTCTTACCTCTGCTCTATCTCCATCTGCGCTGGGCATCATCGTAAACAATATTCTTCGTCGTGCAAGATGAGGTCATGATTATACCACTCAGGAATATCTTTCTCATCTTAATGTACCCTTTTAGTCGTTCCTCTTTTTCCTTTGCATAGAGTATTTTGTTAACCATTCCACATACGATATTCCATGCCTCTACGCTGGACAACATCAGCGGGACCGTAGTGACTGGGGTTAGTTCACCCTCTAGTTTATGACGTGCCTCCTGTTTGTATGACCTTTCATCTATCACACAGAAACAGGCCATGTTCGACCGTGTCTTCCGCCTCGTAGTGCAGGAATCTCTCGTCCATCACCCATCCCATCCTTTTCCTATACACTCGAAAAGACCCATGCCCAGACAGTGTCTACATTAAGAAATAGGACGTCTGCATTCCACCCAATCTTCTATCGACGGTATTAAACGTTTCGCCCACTGTGCGATATCAGTGATCTCGTTCCAAAGCCTTTGCCAATTACTTTCTGACAGTCTTCTAGCTTCAGTGCGGCATATCACGTTGCCTGCCTGACCATGCCAGATGAGTGCCCCTTCTTCAGCCAGCAAGTATAGTGGTGGTATTACCGTCACTTGCAAGGCTCTTGTAGATACCGTGCGATAAGCACTGGCCAACACCAGCAGAGACTTTCTCTGCAAGCTGTCGAAGACCTCCTCAAACCTTTTCTCTTTTATGGCTTTACACCATACAGGAGCTCCGTATGGGACGACTGACTATGCAACCTGGCACAGTAGCACTCTTCTGTTGCTACTGGCCCTCATACATTTGGCATCAGTCGTGACAGTATTGCCGCCTGCGTATCTGCTTTTGCCCCTCCTCTTTTGAGCAAGTAAGTCTGAATTGCAATCGGGTGTTGCCTTGTCGATATTATTCGCTCACGTATGAGGCATGGGATCCCTTTGCAACCAAATCATCGCCGGCCCTCACGCAAAAAAACATACAACACAAATACTCTCGTGAATAGTGTCTTGCGTCTCTATCTGTAGATACTAGAACTACACAGTTTTTATTCTGCAATCTATAGACACAAACAGTACCGGGGTTTCTCAACTGCCCTATCCGAGATCCTATCCTCGCTCGGCTCATTTTAACCTCTCCAAAAAAAAGAGATTCAGAGATCCCTAGAGTAGCCAAAAACAGAGGTGGAACGGCTTTTATATTGTCCTATTTCATTTTTACTTTAGTTTCACGACCACTACTGCAATTATTAAAAATAATACTTTACCACAGCCCAAGGTACGATTTAGAAATTTCATTGGTATTCAGTTTAATGATGAGTTGCAGAAATTACACAATTATCTACAACAACATGATTTTTGTCTGGAGTAGCATTAGGATATAGCTGAAAAGTAGGTATATTATTTCACAACCCTCTACCCTAAACTACTCCAGTATTACCCTCAAAAAAATATGGAAAACGATGAGGAACCCCCAAATCGCCTAAAAACGAAGTTTGAGCTGTTTAATAATTTCAGTTTTTTTGAATAATCGTGTCAGTTGCGGCGCAGCAATAATCGTCATCATAGTCACAATGTCTTAACAGACATGTTGTGAACCCGTAAAATGCATTTACTCATTTTAAGAGTTTTTCTTGGGATATCTTTAAGATCTTTAATGCAGTAGTTTCCCATTTGCTTTCTGCATCCTAATGCCGTTGACCAGATGGTATCTATTGGTTCATCCGCCTTTAGGGGCAATTTCTCACCCCAAGGACAAGAAGGTTCTCTGTTCTCAACTCGTCCACCCAAAGCTGTTGGTTGAGAAGAGGTTACTGTTTATACCGACAGTAGTTCGGTTCCTTTTAGTCACCTTTTACGACACGCAGGATATACGATGGGAGATATTCTAACCCGCCCCCACACGGGTAGCAGAAATAATGGTGAAGCAATAATGCTGCGCCACCACTGACACGGTTTCTTAGAACTAAACGAGCTTTTCGTCCTTGCCACGGTAATAATACTGTGTCAAAATTATATTAAGATCAATTTAATAATTTCAACGTTGCACAATACAGAATCATCTAAATCAATTCTCGTATGTCCAGGCACTGCAGAGCAAGCTACGGATCTGCTGCGTGAAATATTTGACAAACATCTCATTTCAAAAGATTTAGGGCCGGTTGTACAATGCAAGCTTAAGCTTCGGCTTAAGGTAAGGCGACGTTAAACCACGTTAGTTGCAAAACGTCCGATGTATAGTGCTGGCTTAGCCCCCCACTCCAAGCTTAACACGAGCTTACGTAAGCTGAAGCTTAACGCGACCTTAGCTTAGGTTTAAGCCTAACCTGATACAAGTAGCATGATATGTCAAGGAGGAACCTTCAAATTGCTTGTCACTTTATTAGGTCATATTTTTTGAAAGATTTGTGTCTGATTTAACACAGAAAGCAAATGAAAGAACAGAGACAGAAACGGTCATTGGCGAAATTTGACACAAGCTGCCATAAGCGCCTAACCAAAAAAGGTAATCTTTCGGATGATTATGTTAGTACGTGATGCATTGATGCCAACTGTAGTGAATTTCATTATCAACCAGGTTTAGGCCCGTATTCACCATTTTTTGGATAACCGTCTGTTTACTAACAGTCAGTTAAAATGTAACTGCTTGATAGTTAAGTATCGTATTCACCATGAATTTTCAGGTCCCAGTTACTTAACAAAGAGATAACGTAATTTTTTATTTTTCTAATATTGTAGACACTGCGTAGTTTTATGTTCTGTGATATATAAAGCGTTTTATGCTGCCACCTCTTGATTCTACATAACCTAATCATTTCTGTTTGTTTTTGGTTTCTATGTTTTATTTAATAATCATATTACTCATTAACATTTCCAGCATCGCTGGCCATTCTCTTCGCATAAGAAACGTAACAATTTATTGTTAACATGAAAAAGGGAGAAGGCAAAAGGTCTGCCAATTACTCTATCTGTTATCTAAGTATAAGCATATAGTTGAATAATTTAAAACTGGAAAACTAACGCGGTTAGATATTCGATATTATTTTGTGTTAAAACTAACAGAACAATTATCAGCTGGTTGACATTAACCTTAAATGGTGAATACGAAAAATATAGTTAACAAGCTGATAGCTAGTTTAACAGTCAGATAGAAATTTTACTATGTTTGGTGAATACGGCCCTTAACTAAGCCGACGATTGTATAACGGGTGTCGACTTTAAGCCTGAGCTTAGCTAAGCTTAGGTTTAACAAAGCTCGTTTTAAACCCGCATTTGTACAACCGGCCCTTAGATTTCCCTTTACCACCGCGTTCGCCAGACTTAACTGCGCCCGACTTTTTTTGTTATATTGAAAAGAGAAAGAGTATGTTAATAAACCAGAGACTAATAGACAGCTGAGGCAGGGATTCGAGACAATATATGCAATGGAAAACGTGAAAATTGCTGAGTATTTGTCCGGTGTCATATTTCGTACATAATTTCTATAAAATATATTCAATGTGTAAAATAAAGTTCATCAAACTAAATGATTAATACTAGAGTTATCCATGTTTAACACTAGTAGATCTTATTTGATGTACCCTGTAAACACCGTGTCCCAGGACGAATCCAGAAAACTTTAAGGGATGATTTCTGGCACTAACTTATGTTATAATATGTTCAAATTATATGTTCATTCTTAATAATTAAAAGGCTAATTAGATCTCGAAATGCGAGCGTAACAATACTAAACGACCTTCGCCCTTTTTTGCAGTAAAATCGAAAGTGTTTTTACCTGAAAGTGAAAGTGAAATAAGGTGGACCACACACGTTTCAATCATCTCTACGACGAAAATTCAAACGCTGATTTCTCTGTAACAAATGCGAATTTAAGAATAATAATATGGGTTTTACATTCCGAAACCTAAGTGTAATTTTTTTTGGGATTCGTCATGGACACGGTGTATAAAGTAAGCAATTTTAAAACAACTTTAATGACGGCAGTTACTGTGGGGCGGGGTGTGGGGTGAAAAGCAGCATCACTGATTAACATCCACTCCTTTCTGTGTAGCGTATTTAGGTTGATTTGATGCGTTGTGCCTCCTTGTACTACCAAGCTACAGGTCTTTTAACTAATCATTAGTTTCTCAAGTTTGCACAATTTTGCGTAATTCGATGCGCGGCTAAGATTACGCATATATTTTTTTAATTTCATGAATAACTCGCCCACTTGAAAACAATTATTATGAAAAGGTCTACTTGGCATTCGACCTGCCTACACAATCTCGATCACACGTTTCTCTATTAACATAATAATATAAGCAACCTGTAAACAAGTTGTAATGTTAAATCGTTCTTGAATGGACGGGTGTTAGTTTCGAAAATATTTTCAATAACGATATTCGTTCAACTTATAATAAGAACATGACAGCGCAATCTTTTTGTCCGATTGAGATTTTTGAGGATCTTATTTAAGAGAAGACTACGTGGAAGAATCCGATGGACTGGTTCAGATCTTTGAATAATAAGTACGCTAGTTTGAATTTTATCAGCGTCTCATCGTTATTTTGATATAACGACATAATAAAGCTCTCTAGACTGGAATAGTTATATCACACTTTGATGTGGTTGTTACATATAACTTCTTGGTAACATTCTTGTTCACCTGATAAAAAATAATATACTGGAAAGGATTATACGAGGATATATCAATATACAGGTTCAGTCAGGCTCAACGCCTCGAACTATTGTGCCCAAACGATAACTTTTTTCAGAAAAATAGCTATGCGGGTATATGTAGGGCAAGTTGGACTACATTTTGAAAGTAATGACTCTTATACAGAGTGTCTAATAAAAGCGTGGCATGTCAAAGTTATGGCTTTTTAAGTAGAACACCCTGTATTATTGCATATTTATATTTCTTGGACGATTCTAGTGTGAGTTTATGTATGGGGCTAAAGCGAACCGTTTAGGCACAAATCACAATTTTTGGTATAAATCGATATTAGAAAAAAGTTGAATGTCGCAGCGATTATAAAACTCCGAGAGCTGTGACTTTGCCATATCACACAGCATGAAATGCAGCAGCCTAGGTTAGAAGGAAGTTTGAATTACGTCTGTACTTTGAGAAATCGGTAGATCAATTAATTAGACTTCAATCAGAGGTAACTTGATTATTTCAAACGGTAATGACTATTTTTTTTAAACGAGCAAATGTGCAGCTTGATAGTTTTTCTAATGATAAGGTTACCAATATCAATCTCTGGTAGTTTTCATTTAATTTTGAGTTTTCAATTAAACGGTGTTTTTCAATCTCCCTACATACGACGATTAAGACAAGCAGTATATCGGAACTGGGCAGTAGTAGCTAATTATAATTCTGCGGATGTAAATTAGAGCAAATATAGTATCTTTTCTCATTATTGTGTCACCCAATGAGGTATTTGTTTTTGCTCACGTGATTCAAAATGTTTAATAGGACGCCCTGTATATTTGTGACTTTGTGTTCCTCCCGATAGAACAATTCCAACAAACTAGCACACTTGGGGTCTAAAGTGATTAATTCAAGAGCTACAGGTACTTACAGGATGGTACCACTACCATTCTGAAACACACCAGAGTAATTTAACTGTAGGGGTACATGTTATAATCAATGGTGGCAGTAGTAATTTCCGTCAGAGGTAACTATACTTCTGACTGTCTGACTGCAGCCCTCCAAATTTTTCGGTATCTGTTAGCAAGATTGCAAAGAAAAGGAATACTGACAAATCAGATTTCATTTTCTACCAAGTAAATTATGTTTTATAATTTGAAGAGATTTTTAATATATTCTTCATTTTCGGCCATCTTGCTTATGGGTACTGAAGAATCTGCAAAACTCCAGTTCAAGGTATCGTTACTTTTGACATGACGGGAATGCCTACTTTTTCATATCAGTAAATGTTAATTTTATTCTGAAGCTATTAAACTGCCAGCAACATTCGGTAGTAGATTCCCAATTTCATTTCAAAAATTTTAGTGGTTTTGTAAATTGTCAATCTCTAGTATATTATATTAGCTGGTATGCTGTGAAAAATAACCATTCCTGTCGTACTCCACCTGCTTTTTGACCTTAGATGTGTTACCTCTGTTATTTCTGGTTAGGGTTCATTTGTTGTAAGTGATTTTTATAATCTTGACTCTTTACTGTAGTTCGTCTGTATCTTTCTGCTGAGTTAGTTTTTTCTTCCATCTGAATAGTCTTTTGTTCATATTTTATGGCCTACTAGGAGAATTGAAAAACACCAACTTGATTGAAGATTTGATGTTAAATGAAAACCACCAAAGATTAATATTTATATCATATCAACGGCTATCAACTTTTACATTGACCGTATAAAAAATTAGGCATTCCCATTACAAAAATCAAGTTAACTAACTATGTAATTAATCTACCGATCTCTCCAAGTTCAAAAACAATTCAAATATGATTGTCTAAGCTAAGATGAAACATTTCATGCTTAGTCATATAGCAATGTCACAGCCGTTTAAGTTTTATAATCGCTGAGATATTCAATTTTTTCTGATATCTATTTACATCAAAAATTGTGATTTGCGTCCAAACGGTTCGCTTTGAGCCACATGTATGATACATAAACTCACACTAGAAATGACCAAGGAATCTAAATAAGCAATAATATACAGAGTGTTCTATTGATATCACGCTCTTATTAGATACCTAGTATAATAGTCATTATTTTCAAAATATAGTCCAACTCACCTATATACACTCGCATAGTTATTTTTTTGAAAAAAGGTGTTGTTTGGGCACAAAAGTCTGAGGCCTTAAGCCTGACTCACCCTGTATAATGAAACTGGAACTGTTTTCAAAGGTAGAGGTTGGCACTCAGAATTAGACATAAAAGCTTTGTCTTGGATATACCTTCGTTCAACTAGGCTTTAATTTAATGTCTAGACTTTGATAGAAATTAATTATTGGAAGGTCAGTGTTTTGCGTATCCATAACATCAGAAAAATTGAAGAAGCGATGAGGTAAAAAATCACTCTTAATAATGAGTGATAAGTAGTAGTTACTGGTGGTTTTACAAGCACCTAGCATAAGTGCTGACAAATAATATCACATCATTTGAAAACTTCCCACCACAGATTTATCGAAAACGATTTGTCAATGGTCCATGCAGCGGTTATTGAGATTACGAGGCTAGAAAAACGCACACATACAGGAAGACAGACGGACCGACAAACCGACGACACAAACAGACAGTCAGACAGACAGACTAACGGAAATGAGTGACGTGGATTTCCGTTATGTAGACATCATAAAATGCCCAATCGAAAATGTTTGCGATCACAATATTCGCTCTAACCTGTCGGTGTGGGAAGTAAAAAGATGACAACCCTTTGGGAAAGATAGGCTAGAGCAGGCACGTATTTAGGGGGGGTCCAGGGGGTCCGAAACGTTATAAAATACCGTCTAAAAAATGGAATCTACAAATTTGCAGGTAGCAACTCTAGTCTGGACCCCTCGAAAGGTCAACCAAGTGACACCCATAATCTGAACCCCCCCAAAACCAAATCCAGTACCAGGACCAATAATCTAATTGAGTTCCTTAGGAAGGTGCAGCTATTGGAGGAAATATGAATAGGTGTGTGCAACAGTATATCAGGCAGTGCAGTGAAGGGTCGATTGATGACCTACCCACTTCAAACAGATACTTATACTAAGTTACATCCCTCTCTTCCTCGAACAAGAAACCTATAGATCCCAAAACACTACTAAACCACTGACTATTAAAATAAATGATAGTCGATGCACTAAACACCACACTGAGTCCTTATGTAACCCGAAATAGTCAATTAGAAAGACGCTGCATTTCAATAAAGGCGAAACGAATCACAGGTATGCAGAGTATTCATACTAAATAAATTCACAGTTACACTGTCTGTCGCCAGATTATCTGTGTATATCATTTCATCCTACCCATTGCAGTAAAGTTCATACCAAGTGAGCAGTATCCCATTTTGGTGCCAAATAAGGAGATGCGAAGCATAAATTCGAGCGAATAGCTTTATAGAGAAAAACCACGACGTCCAATCAAGTGCAATTTGGTGAGTCACCAAGTCATACATATTTGAATAAGTAGCGAATTAAGACTGTATTAAAACGAACATGCCAGCACATCAATTGCCGTAATAGTTCAGCTTATAAAACACTTAGGCTCACTTTATAATTTAATGTTGATGGTCTCTATTATGGTCGTTAGTTTGTTAGATGAGGCAGTGGATAGGGCTCCGACAGTCGGAAAGCCTTCGGAAGTACCCAGAAGAAGACTCGATATTATCGCTATAAGTACTAATGATATTAAGTTTGGCATATCTATGTAAATAGGGTTGATTCGGTACTTCCCACATATTCTTTCTGTTCATAGGGTGGGTGATACCTTATCTTTCGATCCAATAGCATGTCCTTGTCCCATTAAATCTGCAAATTAAGCTTTAAATGTGAAAACGACTAGTCAAGAATTAGTTTTGCGATATGCATTCGTGGCATGGGATATGTGATTATTTTTATTATGTAATATAATACTTGCAAGTGAAATCTGAGCACCTAAAAAAAAAGGAATTTTCGCATTAAAAATCTGTGAGCAGCTTAGGAGTACCATCTCTAGCTTATATCTAACCCTTGTTGTTTATTCAGATGCTATTTTGTCTACACGGCACCTCCAAAAAGCTATATATGTGTAAAAACGAAGTAGCGCTTTTTGTCGATCCAAAAGCTATGATATATGTCTCTAGTAGTTGGTTGTGTAAAGATGCCCCCAAGAAAACGACAGCCCCAGATTACGCAGTTAACCTCCCTTTAAGTACCTGTAGCTCTTGAATTAATCACTTTAGACTCCAAGAATGCTAGTGTGTTGGAATTTTTTTATCGGGAGGAACACAAAAAGTCACAAATATTTAAAATTTTTGAATCGGATGTCACCTGACCAAAAACAAATATCTCATTGAGTGACACATCGATAAGAAAAGATACTACATTTGCTCTAATTTACACCTCCAAAATTATAATTCTCTACTACTGCCCAGTTTGGATATATTGCTTGACTTAATCGTCGTAGGATACCCTATACATCCGCAAGCTATACTGTCGAGACCTCATCCACAACATCGTCAATTACCTATGAGTGATAAAATTAGATTAGGTATACAAAACGATATTATGTATATATGTCATTCAAAAGGGTTGGGCCCGACTTTGATGTGATTTGTTATGCAGAAATGTTCATCATCATTAGATTCAGAATGAGAAGTCGTATGTAGGTACCAATATTCTGCAAATATTTAAATTTATTTAAAGATTGTTGGGATGTATTCACGACAATCAGGGCCGGTATTCCCAACTCGCTCCCCTCGCAAGCGAGCGATCCGTCAAAGGAGCGATATGATATGCAGCGATATGGCATTTCTAGATTCTCACCTACCGCTCCCCTCGCAAATTTGGAAAGCGAGCATTGAGATACGACAACATCGCGTATTGATGTAAAATGTCCGAACAAAACGTCAAGTTGTCAAAACATAACCAATATGTTCATTTGATAAAGTACCGTATAGATCACAGACGATAAATAATAATTGTCGGTGATATACATCGATCGAGGTTGAACGAACTATTCTAAACATGAAGATTAGTATCAACCAAAAAGCAACATTCAGGATAAATCTGATTTAATTAGCGGCGAATGTGGCCCCCATTTAATGTGAAAAAACTGTCGTTTTCTATTTCGATACCAATATTCTTGTTTCAAATTAAATAATGATGATAATCACAGCGATTATACTTTAGTTATAGTTCATATTATAACTTCGAATCATACACATTAAACTATACACTTTTAAAAGCTCACAATTTTTCTATAAAATCACTGAAAAATAATAAACCAAAATTTTTACTATTGGTTGAGGATATTAATCTGTAGTTTTTACAGGGTCATCCAGATAAATGCTAATTGTATCCAAGACATCTCTCTGTTTTGTTAATCTAAATAACCTTTTTTTAGTTAGCTAGTTTTCAGGGAGTTTTGTTAGTGTTTTTTGAGTGGGAACTCAGTAAAAAAATCTATACATTTTAAAAAGGTACATTTTAATGTGAAGGTTACGCTTGACTTTGTCCAATCAATTTCTCCCATAACGGATCCGATTTGCAATATTAAATATTAAATCGTTTTCCAAATTTAGGCGATTTTTAGTTTACTTCTTATTTGGGCCATTGATGAAATTGCGTACTCGCACAGGTACAAGGTAGGAAATGGAATGAAATACTTCAAAGCCTCGATTGTTAATTCCGTGTACTTGTTTTCTCTTTTCAACCAGAAGGTATCAAAATTTCCAGATTTGGACTCCCAGCGTAACATCCCATTGGCAAATAATAATTCCAGCAGATTATAATAACGCAAACGCCTAAAAGTTTTAACGGTTTAAATATTTTCAACATACATGCAAAAAGGTTCGGGAACCAAGAAATATTTTTTAATACTAGGGGGGTCGTGTTATGGAAAGGTTGAAAAACACTGTGTTAGAGGGACTCTTAAAACAACTCGATGGAGCTCTGAAACATGTTTTTATGCTTCTTCTTGGTTTAACAGCCCAATACATACAGGATCGTCCACCATAAAGCACAATAATTATAAATGAGAGCACACATCTCAACTTAAGGTACCCTAATCGTCGGTGATAACCTATTTACATTGATACACCAGTGACACGAGCGACAGAAAGCACTCCCCTTTGACGCGAGCGCTTCATTGTAAGGAGAGGATGTGAGAATCTAAACAGCAGTGATTTTCACTCCTCTCGCATTTAAAGGCAGCGTTATCGCTCCACACGAGGGGTCAAGAATACCGGCCCAGACTTCGTTTATATAATTGATTATAATATAGATACGTTTCTGTCATTTTTTATGAGATAAAATTTAGCTGTCACAGCATAAATATGGAAATGTTTCAAACAAATGTTGACAAGAAGAAATTACTAACAAAACTACTTCCCATACCAATAGGTGAGAGGATTTTTGTTATTGCGAAGATTTTCGATTTTGCGATAATGTACTTTTTGAGCGTTTTATGATGTTTCTTCTTCTTCAGGTGCCATCTCCATTTAATGAAGGTTGGCGACAATTTCGGCGTACTTATTTCGGTCTTGAGTGGTACGAATTAAAGATGATGTGTTCATACCAGTCCAATCGCGTATGTTTTTTAACCATGAATGTTGTCTGCGACCAGGACCACGTTTACCTTCGATTTTTCCTTCTATTATTAGTTTTAGTATATCATACTTGTTGTTCCGGTAAATGTGGCCCAGATAAGCAGTCTTTCTTTGTTTTATTGTAGTAAGTAACTCTCTTTCCCTTCTCATACGTCTAAGCAATTCATCATCGTTAGATATGTGTTGAGTTCATGATATTTTTAATATCCTACGGAAGGCCCACATTTCAAAAGCTTCAAGTCCACTTTTAATGTCGATGTTTACATAACGAAAATCCACGTCACTCATTTCCGTTGGTCTATCTGTCTGTCTGTACGCGTTTTTCTAGCCTCGTAATCTCAGTCACCGATGCATGGGTCATAATGAAATTTGGGTAGAGATATGCTGTGGGGTTATACTCGTAGTAGGTAATACTGCTATTACTTTGAAAATCGGTGCATATTTTATGCATTCCTCAAAATTCGTTTTATAGACGTTTTTGAAGTTCCTGATCATTTCTTTGGGGGGGGGGGGGGGGTGAAATACGGGCAGTTAGCGGGTGGGGGATTGTAAAACAGAAATATTTGTTGTATTCCTAATAGACTGTCCATTCGCCTGTGAAAGAAAAACCTAGCGGCATAATACGCTTTTTTAGGTCCATCCGAACATTGGCTTGCCTCCGCATGTGGATCTCTCAATTTAAATTCGTACCAGAAGATGTCGGAAAAAGTCGGCGGCTGGCGGGACTCGAACCCACGACCTCCAGATTTATACTCTGGCGGATGTAAGCATGATAGTAAAAGCAATTCAACACCCCCGTACACAGAGGATCTGTGCCAGCCCGGACGAGTGACATCTAAATCGACGCGACCGGAGATTCAATACCTGTCCGACAGATCACTTGATGGGAGGGGAGTTTAGTAATGTCCAGCACAGAGTGAACACGTTGTTTTGTGAGCTCTCTATTTAAAGTAAAATTTGCGGGGAAAAATACTAGCTAGTTGTGTGCAATTTTTACAAGTGCGTGTGAAAGAAGTTCGTGATTACTTAGTATAATAAATAAAATGGTGATCACAAGGGAAATCCGAGAAGAAATAAAAAATTCCGTAACTAGCAGTATTGCTTCGTTGTTAAAACAGGACGATTTCATAAAGCAAATAATACAAAAAGTAACGGAGGCTGTCGAAAAAACTCTACAGGAGAAATTCGACCAACTGCAAGAAAAGGTTAAGGAATTTGTATGTAATAGTCCAGTCATTGGAGATTTAAAAAGCGAGATTGCTGCTCTCAAAGCGGAAAATGACTACATACTCAAGAAACAGGATGAGTTTGATCAGGACAGGAGATCAAACAATTTGATAATTTTCAAAATAAAGGAAAAAGAAAAAGAAAATCTCACTAACGAGGTTGTTGGAGTATGTGATAGACACTTAGGGATCAAACTAAGTGATCATGACATACGCGCATGTTACAGAATTGGGAAAAGGACCAATAATAAACCTAGAGGCATTCTTGTGAGGTTTTATAATCCTGAAATGAAAGAACTCATATATAAAAAGAAGAAGATGCTTAAAGGAACTGGTTTAGTCGTGAAAGAAGATTTGACTGAAAACAGGGTGAAGTTAATGGAGGCAGCAATTGAGAAAACAACGTTGAAGAGTGTGTGGTCCTATCATGGCAATATTTATGTTTTAAAAAACAATAGGAGGATTAGAATTGATGGGCAAAATGATTTGGAAAAACTTTGAACTAATTGCTGTCTTTGTGCTTGTATTTCCTTTGTCATTGTTATATCGTTTCTTCTTTTCTCTCTATCTGCGCTATCATGAGCAGCTATGAGAGCTCCGGAACATATGTTTCATTTTTTTTTTTCTTTTTGTTGCTTCACTCATTATACATATTTTGTATTAATCTTTTTTTTTTTGGGAAGCATAGGAGCAGAGCACGTGTGTTCTGTACTGTGTGCTACTTCTGTACTGTATTATATATTAATCTACTGTATTATATGCTGTTATGAAGATATCACATGTAAACATTCGATCGATATTTACGGGTTTCAGTGATTTCAAAGATGTTGTCCTAAATAATTCTTTTGAAATTGTACTACTAACTGAGACATGGTTAAATCAGGATACACATGCTAACTTTAGAATCCCTGAATATATTTTTTATCATAAAGATCGAGTTGGGAGAGGAGGGGGAGTGGGTGCGTTTGTTAAGGCATCATTGGCTTGTGAAGTTATGGATATAGGTTTTCAGGTGAGTAGTAATCTAGAATTTTTATTACTCAAAATTAAAAAACATCGCTTTAGTTTCATCATAGGGGTATTTTATAATCCTCCTGGTTCAGCAACAGCCAATGCTGTTGATGATTTTGAGAACATTTTATCACTAGTTTATCATACTGCTGACTGGATCACTTGTTTGGGAGATTTCAATGTAAATTTATTCAATCATAATAACCCTATTTCGCACTGTTTTGATTCTTTTGGTTTCTCTCAGGTAGTGAATGCCCCTACTAGAATAACAGCTACCAGTAGTACTTTGTTAGACGGTATTTTCGTCTCCAGCACCGATTTGGTTTGCCAAGCTGGAACGCTGCCTATGCATGGTATATCGGATCACGAAATGACGTTTGTAGAAATAAAAATGCCAACAGTTACTCATAGTCCTAAAATTATTAATTATAGATGCTTTCGTAACTTTAACTTGAGTCATTTTCTAGATGACTTAGCTTCACTCCCATGGTATAACATTATTAAGGAAGATGATATCGATAAAAAAGTTGAACTATTTAACAAATACATCATTACAGCGTTTGATAGAAATGCTCCTTTTGTAACAAAGAGGGTCACAAAACCCCCAGCCCCTTGGCTAACAGATAACCTGAAACTTTTAAAAAAAGAGAGGGATAAAGCCCATCGAAAATTTAAACAAACAAAAAGTGAAACTGATTTTGCTTCTTACAAAGAACTCAGAAATCTTACGCTTGCTGCCACTAGAAATGAAAAAAAATGTTACATTAATTATATACTCCAAAAGAATGATTCTAAGGTTACTTGGAGAACTTTGCGGAATCTTAGTATTATCCCAGATAGACGTTCGAACTTACCGCATAACTTAGCTGATCCAAACTTAATCAATAATTATTTTGCTCCGCATATTCAGAATGTTACCAATGCATGTGATGGGAAAATTGATTATTATAATAATACCTTTTTTGATCCTACTCTCAACTTCAAGTTTCGTATGATAACTGTTGAAGAAGTTGATCAGTTGCTTAATTCAATAAAAACTGATGCTATAGGGGTGGATAAAATTAATCTTAGTATGCTAAGGTATTGCAGTCCTTTTATCAATAAGTACATTGCCCATATAATTAACTGCTGCATTGAAAGGTCCTATTTTCCGAGTATTTGGAAGCAAGCTATTGGTATTCCCATTCCAAAAAATAAAAATGTTACAGATTGTTCAGACTTGAGAGTAATAAGTATTTTACCAACTGTTTCGAAAATTATGGAAAAGTTTTTGTGTGCCCAAATATACGAATTCTTCACAATAAATAATCTACTATCCGATAATCAGTGTGGATTTAGAACCGGCAGAAATACAGAAACTGCTTTAGCTACTATGACTTCTGACATTTTAACAGCATATGATCAAGGGCAGTGTAGTGCATTAGTGCTACTTGACTTCTCCAAGGCATTTGACACCATTAGTCATGAGCTGCTGTGCGCAAAACTCAAATATCTCGGTTTTGATAATTTGGCATTATTCCTAATATGGAATTATTTGTTAGGTCGTAGTCAAAGAATGTATGTCAACGGGTTGTACTCATCAAGTGTCGATATCCTTTCTGGTGTGCCGCAAGGTTCAATACTAGGTCCTCTGCTATTCATTGTATATACAACCGATATCATTAACAGTATAGCTGGACTTAAAGTTCAAGCATACGCTGACGACACGCAACTATATAACAGTTTTTACCAAAAAGACATGCATGTGGCTGAGGAAATAATCAACAAGGAATTGAGAAAGATGATGACTTTGTCAGAGGAACATAACTTGAAACTCAATCCTAGCAAATCAAAATTGATACTCTTTGGTAGTAGAAATAACGTAAACTATTTAAAAAATAATATGATTCTCAAGATGGATAATAGTATAATTCAGGTCAACGAATTGGTACGAAATTTAGGTCTGCTTATGGATAGCAATATGCGTTTTTCTCAGCATGTGCAAAATCTTATTGGGAAAGCCTTTGCATCCTTAAAAATCATTTACGCTAATCGTCATACCTTAAACTTTAAAACTAAAAGAATGCTGTGTGACGCTCTGGTACTGAGCCATTTTAATTACTGTGATTTTATCTACGGTAATTGTCTGACACAAGCCGATAAAATGAGAATACAAAAGGTTCAAAACAGTTGCTGTCGGCTTATTTATAGCATAAGAAAGTTTGAACATATTTCTCACAAAGTCACGGAATGTAACTGGCTCACCATGGAAAATCGAAGACGCTATCACTTGGCAGTGTTTACTCATAAATTGCTAAACAGCTCGAATCCTCCCAAACTCGCGAGTAAGTTAACGTCTAGGTCTTCCATACATTCGAGAAACATTAGACAAAAGTCCAAGTTAACCATGCCTCAGCACAGGACTGCAATGTTTCAGAGATCCTACATATTCCAGGCAATTCGACTCTTGAATACTCTACCAGATGAGATTAGGTTGTTCAATATTAATAAATTTCAGTGGCGGACCTAAGACCTTTGGGGCCCGACGCAAAAAATTTTT
The DNA here is from genome assembly GCA_951848785.1 of Callosobruchus maculatus. Classification (NCBI taxonomy): domain Eukaryota; kingdom Metazoa; phylum Arthropoda; class Insecta; order Coleoptera; family Chrysomelidae; genus Callosobruchus; species Callosobruchus maculatus. Next base: position 1,775,692 of record CATOUR010000174.1, read on the forward strand.
TGGGGCCCTCTTATGCATTTTTTTAGGTTTTTTTTCTTGTGTTGAAGTATGAGGTGGATGTGCGAAAGTTATTTATATTTTTGAAGTTTTTCACAGCCAAAAATAAAAATAAATTTAATTAAAAAACAAGTTTATTAGGAACAATGAACATATGAAACGCAGAGAAAAAAAGTTTAACGAAAAAAATAAAATTCAGGAACTTAAACAAAAAAACAACATAGTACATACTACATAATTACAAAAAAACAAAAAACGAAAAACTAAAATAGGCAATTTGTAAAAACAAAAAAGGAAAGTCAAACTTTAGCCCCGTAGAGGTATACAACGTTGCCGTCTCATTCAAAATTTAATTTCCAATTGATTTTTTAAAAATATTTATGAGTTTATTTTTTATTTATTTTTACAGTGCCTTTAAAACTCGGTTGTTTGTGGGGGCCCCTCGGCTCTGGGGGCCCGACGCAGAGTGCGTCATTTGCGTCATGTTAGGTCCGCCACTGATAAATTTAAATACAAATGTAAACAGTATCTGTTAAATTTACGAAACTGAGATATAAGATCGCTTCGTCCTGTTCTTTCAATTAGTCCACTGAAACCGTAGCTACCTGTTTCTTCCATATTTTATTATTTATATTTCTTCTTTTTATATATGTACGTATGTATATATGCATACAATTTATAATTCTGTACTCTTCCCAAAAATGTCTGTGTTTGGATTAGATTATATTTTCTTTTTTCTTTACCTTTTGATGGTTAAGTTGAGTAGCGACTTGCTAGACTTCGCCATCATTTCGATGTTAAATTTAATTTAATGTAGCAATTGAACGAATAAAAGACGATTTATTATTATTATTATTATTATTATTATTATGTCACAGATGCGGGCCGCTGGTGGTACCAGAAGATGGCACGAGAGGGTCGTCGGCGGGCGCTGCCCCATTCCCGCGTAGTACCAATCGACGCTTTCGAAGTTGAGCTGACGAGTAGGCCGTAGCTCAACTGGTGAGAGAGCCGGAGTACAAATCTGAAGGTCGTGGGTTCAAATCCCGCCGGCCGCTGGCTTTTTCCGACATTTTCTGGTACGAATTTAGATTGAGAAATCCACATACGGATGTGAGCATGATAGTAAAAACAATTGGATTGCCTATTACAGAACCCAAGGGAATTTTCTGATATACACCGCGTCCCAGGACCAATCCCGAAAACTATAAGGGATGATTTCTAGCACCGACTTATTTTATAATATGGTTGACTTATATGTTTATTCTTAAATAGCTTATAAGTTGAAATGCCCTTAATTAGACCACGGAATGGTTAATGTGCGGTCGCCCTTATCATATTCGTATGTTACTACGTCACGATCATGTTGTAGTTGATGTAAACAATCGACACAAACATTAAAAAATACCTGTTAGCGTAACCGTACTAAACGACCTTTTTTGTTGTAAAATCGAAAGTGTTTTTACCTGGAAATAAGGTGGACCACACATGTTTCAATCATCTTTACAACAAAAGTTCAAACGTTGATTTCTCTGCAACAAATTCGAATTTAGGAATATGGTATCGGCTTCACATTCCGAAACCTAAGTGCGATTTCTTTTTTCGGGTTTAGTCCTGGGACACGGTGTATACATAAGAGTATTGGTTCGCAGATCGTTCTGATGTATTGTGTAACTGTTGGATTGATTTTAACGAAATTTTGAAACAGAGTTATCGCCGTGGCGGGGATGGAAAACGCGTATGGTTTTTATTTTAAATCGTGTCAGTGGCGGCGCAGCGATAATCAAAATAAAAATATAAAAATGTCAATTCGTTTTTAGGCGTTTTAGGGGTTCGTGATCATTTTATATACTTTATGGCTGTGAAATTGGGGTAGTTGTGGGAGTGGGGGGTTATAATACTGGAATTGTTTTTATATTCATGCGAGGATGGAAAACGCATACCGTTTTTAGAAATCGTGTCAGTGGCGGGGCCGCAATAATAAAAAAATCAAAATATAAAACCATCTAAAACGTCGAGTTTGGGCTATTTGGGGGTTCCTGATGGTTTCGTTTCGTCAGATTGAAGCTTGCAGAATAAAAACTATGTCGTCCTAGTTCCTATGAAAGAGAGATGCAAGAAAGTATTTACGAGAGTTTTTATGTTGGAAGGTTTTTGCGGACGGACAGGGGGGGGGTGGTCCAATGATTTGGTTGCCAGCGGATCTCAGAGGATAGCTTCATGCAATGAGAAAATAATCAAATGGTATCACCATTATGTGTGAGAAGTACTGAGTCAATCAACGACTCCATTTTTCAATTTTCCTACCCATAAACAACCTAGCAGGACATGAAATATATCAGGTTACCGTTATCCGGTGCTTTTACTTAGCAGAAAGATACAGACGAACTAGAGTAAAGGGACGAGCTTATAAAAATTCCTTGCATCGAATCAACTCTAACAAGAGAGAATCTGAAGTCCGATAGAAATGGATACTTTTCACAGGCTACTGGATTCTGCAACGTACATACTAGAAATTGACAATTTCCAAAGCAAATAAATAAAAGGGACGGTACCATCGAATGTTGCTGGAAGTTTTATATCTTCTGAACAAAATGTTAGATTTAATGACATAAAAGGTACCATTTCCATCAAGTCAAAAGGAACGATACCTCCGAGTGGAGTTCTGCAAATTCTTCAGTACATATTAGCAAGATCGTAGAAAATGAAGAGTGAATTAGTATCTATTCAAATTATAAAACATAATTTACCTGGCAAAAAATTAAAATCTAATTTAACGGTATTCATTTTTTGCGATCTTTTGACTTTGACGGAAATTGCTACTTTGTATACCATTAAATGTGAAATTGGGTCCTGAAGATATTAGACTGCCAGCAACAATCGCTGGTAGTTTTGCTTTCATTTCAAAGTTTTTAGTGGTATTAGAAATTTTTAAATATTTGTCGTAATAGTATCTCGTAAGCTGTGAGAATTATCTATTTCTGACGTACTTTAGATTCTTTTTGACCTTAGAAATGTTACCGGCGTTGTTTTTGGTTAGAGTTGATTTGAGTTGACCAGTAGGTGTTTATGCCATCCGGGTCAGGAGCTGCGAAATTCTTTGCGCCTCGTAAGGCGCCAAGAATGTCTTCCGTATTTATCGGGTGACGCAGTTCATTTAACTTAGGAGTCCTCCTACAAACGGACTCGAACTGCGCCAAGGCCGGATTGTCTGCTGATAGAGGTTTGGGTTGTTCGTAAATGTCCCTCCAAAAGGCCTCCAAGCGATCAGCAGTTGGCCGCTGCTCTATGGCTGGTGGCGGCTGTTGGAGAAGGCGAGAAGGTCTTTCATAGAACATTCTGCTCTGCTCCAGACGCCTCACCCGCGCCACCAACGATCGTTTGGCAGCGATTAGCATCCGTATTCTGTCAAGACAGTGTTGCTTGACAACAAGTACCGCTTGACTGAGTGTATGATGGTCGCTCCTCAACCCGTAGGCTATCTGGCGCACTCGGCGCGTAAAAGGCTTCCCAGCCGCTCTATATTCCATCACACGCTAGATACGGGATGCTTCCTGGCGAGCCAACTGGATTTTCGCTTCCATTTGGCGCACCCGTCTCTGTGCTCTCTCAACAGGAGAGTCTCTCACCCTCCCCTGTCTAGCTAGCCTCAGAGCCGGAGCGTAAATTTCGCAATTGATGCTCCAAATGTCAGAGGCCTCCGATAGACGTTCATCCACAACCTCATCCTCTCTCTTCAAATCTGCCATCTTCAAGGACATTTCGTTGTTATGCAAGGCCTTCCGGTCTCTGAAATCCCCAGGTGAGACGACTTGATCGATTTCCCTCTCAGCGGGCCTTATCGGCGAACTTTCAGCCTGGTTAACAGGCCTTCCGTCCGCCGAAGGGGCAGGCTGAGCTGCTGAGCTGGAGCACGAACATATCCCTGTCTCCGAAGGTACGATACATAATCTAGCAAATTCTGGGTGGTAAGCGTACTATGCTCTGGGTGCATTTCACACCACCTCCCATACATGCGGGACATGTATCCCCTACGACGCGGGCGGGACGAGTTTGAGTTACTTTTTGACATTAAAAAACTTAAAAAATGAATGGATTTTGTTTTATCAACCAGCTATTACATTTAAAAAAAATATATATTGGCGATTGATGTTGACGGACAAACTTTATTTCCACTGCTTTTTTGATTTGTCCACCACCTCTTGTACTTAGTTTTTGCACTATGCAATAAGTAATGTGTCTAACAGAATTTGATTCAAACACATATTTATGTTGATCGTAGAAAAAAATGTGCGTAGCAAGTGCAAAAAGCACATCAATAAATGTTTTATTTAAATAAAAAAAAAAGTTGGAAGGCCTGGGCTTCGAACCAAAGACCCACAGATTCGCTATCGGATACTATAATCAGTACAAAAACATCCAAAAACATATTTATTTCGGTCGTAGACTTTGTCTTCAGCTGCAAACTTCATTCATCGACTGTGTTGCAACAAATATAATTATACTAGTTATCAGTTTACCAGCTAGTATTTTCACGATTGACTGGGAATTCTAGGATCTAGTATCGGAGTAGGACGTCGTTGGTCAAAGGAGCATCCTGACCGCCCTAGTGACGTGACACGGGTTCGGGAGCCGTCGGCGTGCTTTCGGTACTCGATTCAAAAACCCATTTTTATTGTGATATAACTTTTGAATTAATCAAAAAAAATAAAACAAAAACAGTTTTGTTATAAAGCATATGCATATGCTCTTTCCAATTATCACAAAAAAATATACATTTTTTTTTTAATTCAAAACCTCTATTTTAGATATACTACCAGAAAGCTATCAAAAAGTTTGGAAATGATGAAAATGTGACTTAGGCACTTTTTGCATTGGACCATTCAATTCCCCTAAGTTAGTTGTTGCTTCCTTCCATCTAAACACGTTTTTGCTTGAAAAATTGAAGTTCAATGAAAACTACAAGATCTGATTGATAATCATAACATCATATCATTAGAGAGGCTATCAAATTCTACATTTGGTCATATAGAAAAAATTAGGCATTCCCATTTGAAAAGACCAAGTTATCTCTGATTGAAGTTTCCTTAATTAATCTAATCAAAGTACAATAGTAATTCAAATTTAATCCTCTAACATAAGGTGACGCAATTCATGTTTACTGACAGCCTTCTAAGTGTTATAGTCACTGTGTTGTCCAATTTTTTTCTGATATCTACTCATTCTAAATTTGGTTATTTACATCTAAACGGTTCGCTTAATGGCCCGCTTGTGATAAATAAAGTCACAGTATAATTTACCAAGGAATCTAAATATGCAATAACATTCAGGGTATATCATTTAAACAAACATAACTTTGATATGTCACGCTTTTATTAAAAATCTTGTATGAAAGTCACTATTTTCAAAATGTAGTCCAACTCGACCTGCATACACTTGGATAGCTATTATCCTGAAAAGAGATAACATTTGGTCACAAGAATTGTGGTTTTGAATTAAGAAAAAATTTACTTTTTTTGTGATAAATGGAAAGATCATATATAAGTTTTATAACCAAACTGTTTTTGTTTTCTTTTTTTCGCAATAATTCAAAAGTTATATCAAAATAAAAATGGGTTTTTGAATCGAGTACCGAAAATACGCCGACGGCTCCCGAACCCGTATGACGTCACGATGGCGGTAAGGATGCTCCTTTGACCAACGACATCCTACTCCGATACTAGATTCTATATTCCCAGCCAATCGCGAAAATACGTACTGCTAAACTGGTAACTAGTGTATATTTGTTGCAACACAGTTGATGAATGAAGTTTGCAGCTCAAGACGAAGTCTACGATCGAAATAAATATGTTTTTGAATGTTTGAAGTTGAAGTCAGATTACAGATTCCAGTAAGTAAGTACCTATAATCAAATATGTTTCGTTGAAAAGATCTCCTCAATCGAAGGATGACCCAGTGGCTAGAGAGTCCGATAGTGGATCTCAGGGTCTTTGGGTTTTTTTGGATCGAACTTCAGGCCTTCCAACTTTTTTTTTATTTTTTTTATCAAAAATTTTATTGATGTGCTTTTTGCACTTGTTACGCACCTTTTTTTTGACCATCAACATAAATATGTGTTTGAATCAAATTTTGTTAGACATATTACTTGCACTGCACAGTGCAAAAACTAAGTACAGGAGGCGGTGGACAATTAAAAAAATCAGTGGAAATGAGGTTTGTCCGTCAATATCAATCGCCATTATTTTTTTTTAATGTTGTAGTTGGTTAATAAAACAAAATCCCTTCATCCATTCAATTCATTCGTTTTTAAGTTTTTTAATGTAAAAAAGTAACTCAAACTCGTAATCACATTCTGTTTATCACTTGGGCAATGAAGCTTAACAATATTAAATCTTCATAAAAATTTAACAAGCACTGTGCACTGTGCAGTGCAAGTAATATGTCTAACAAAATTTGATTCAAACACATATCTATGTTGATCGTAGAAAAGTGTGCGTAACAAGTGCAAAAAGCACATCAATAAATTTTTTGATAAAAAAATAAACAAAAAGTTGGAAAGCCTGGGTTTCGATCCAAAGACCCCAAAGACCCTGAGATCCACTATCGGACTCTCTAACCACTGGGCCAACCTTCGCTTGAGGAGATCCTTTCAACGAAAAATTTTTGATTATAGGTACTTACTGGAATCTGTAATCTGACTTCAACTTCAAACATTCAAAAACATATTTATTTCGATCGTAGACTCTGTCTCGAGCTGCAAAATTCATTCATCAACTGTGTTGCGACAAATATACACTAGTTACCAGTTTAGCGGCACGTATCTTCGCGATTGGCTGGGAATCTAGAATCTAGTATCGGAGTAGGACGTCGTTGGTCAAAGGAGCATCCTTATCGCCATTGTGACGTCACACGGGTTCGAGAGCCGTCGGCGTGTTTTCGGTACTCGATTCAAAAACCCATTTTTATTTTGATATAACTTTTGAATTATTGCGAAACAAAAGAAAACAAAAACAGTTTTGTTATAAAACTTATGTATGATCTTTCCATTTATGACAAAAAAAATTTTATTCAGAACCTCAATTCGAGGCGTTGAGCTTGACCCATCCTGTGTGTTATACATCTTTTGTGTTTCAACATTTTTTGTACCTTTTTAAGAGAGATACTCGCCCTGTATATGTTAAAATAAAAAAGCATTCATGAAGACACTTTATTAATACATTCAAAACGTAAGATGTACCTACAGAAGTAGTGGAAGGTAGAAATACATACCTTCGTTATTGAATAAGATAAATAGCTATCTAATACACATCTCAAAATTTTACAAACGTATATGCTGGACAAAAAATCCTCGTAACAAAATAAATTGAATCAATGAATCTTACTCAAAAATCTATCAAACCCTTATATTCAACAAAATAAGAACATTCTAAAAACGATATAAACTGAAAAAGTTAACAATGGCTTTTCTTCAGAAAACTTATATTGTAATAGACCAGGGAACCCAAACTGAAAACCCTCGTAACAAAATTAACTTGAAATAAAAAAAACCTTACCTAAAAATCTATAACAAGTGAATGTTCACAATAGTTGGAACAATAATAAATCTAGACGTAAAGAATGAAGATGTAAATTGTTTTGAGTATAACAGCTGCAGTTTCAAGAACACTGTAAAATTCAATAGGTAAACACTATTTTCTAGTTACGGATATTTGCATAACCCCTCATGGATTTTCACTACCCCTACTAGTCCAACAAATGTGCACCCAGTAATTTTTTTTCGACATGATATGGTCATTTGTGCGATTAAGCTTTCCATTGCGTAATTTCGTATGTTCAGTAACTTGGCGCTGCAGGTAGGACAGTTTTCAAGTGACTGTTTCTTTTTGCATTCGCCACAAAGCGAATGTCCGTTTTCACAAAGGTAAATCGAGTTTGTCATATAATCCATGCAAACAGGACATTCCACATTATCAGGGGCTTTTATAGGACTTGCTTCTTTCTTGTATACAGTAATGGCGTAGAAGATATTTCTGTCTTTCGCATATTCCACATTAAGTGGTATTTTATGGTTGACCCAATTGCATTTATTTGTATGTAGACTTTTGTCACAACTTTGATACAAACAGTTAACACAATGCAATGTGTCACAGTAGTTAAGTATCTCTTTACTGTGTATCAATTTTGTTACATTTAAATCTAATCTTGGAACTTCTATTTCTAATCTCAATTGAATATTGTCCAGTTCCGCTTCCTCGTAATTTTGTGGCCATACTAAGATCGCGGCATAATTGAAATTTATGATGTCAGATTTGTGTTCCAATTTAACAAAAAATAAAAGAACAAATTTGTCAAATGAGATGCAGTTCAAACGAACCATCGGATTCAAAACGCCTATGTTTACTTGATGCTTTTTAGGCTCTTTTTGATAAAACGCTCCGTGGCAGGCTTTCATATGTTCATGTAGATCCTGAAAAGTGTAGACGGACGTACAATTGGCGTAAGGGCATACAACAGGCCTACTTTTACAAACGACTTCATGCACCCCCGCCTGTCCCCAAGCAAGCACATCTGCACACCCAAATATACAAGGAAATAAAACCTTCTTAGCTGCTTCTTCAAACGGATGGTGTGGAGATCCCTCAGGACGACAGCGACCGCAGTAGTAGGAACCTATAAAAGATTGAATTAAGTAGACTTGTTCTGTACCTACAAGGCAGTCAACTTATTTTTTAAATTAGAATTCACATATTGAGTTTTGCATAAAATCGCGTAAACAAGCAGCAACAAGGTGAACAAACCTTGACGACAAGTATTTTTAGGTCTCTATTTGCCAGGTATACTTTTGCAAGATATTTCATGCAGGAGTCTTCATATCATCCCTTGCACCCATACCGTGTCACGTGCGACTGATAAGTCAACAAATACAAATGTTTGTTGTTAAGAAGAAGACTTATCTGGTACAGATTGGGTTGTGTTGAACACCAGCTTGTTTGAAAGAAATAGGTTCTACAATATTTGCGGCAATTCGTTTGTAAACTACCCTAGGTTGCAATTTTTAAATGATAAATTCATATGAATATTTCCATCGTTTTCTACTGGCTTTCCAAAAACATACAGGAGCTCCAAAATGATAATATGTGGGAAGTCAAGTCATTTGACGCCATTTTTTAATTTAGTCTTTGCGTAGCAAATACGCTCAAGGCGCTGACTCAGATTTGTAAACAGTAGCGGTCGGACCGACAAATGACAAATGAAGTCAAGTTGATTGATTGGCTCAGTACTTCTCACGCATTACGGTGATACCAAATCATCTCCCCCCAGCCCCAAAAAAAACCTATGGTACTTCTTTCACAGGTCAACGAACAGCCTCTTATGAAAACAACAAATTTTCTACTTCTACAACCCCTACCCAGACAAACCGACAGACCGACAGACCGACAGACCGACAGACCGACAGACCGACAGACCGACAGACCGACAGACCGACAGACCGACAGACCGACAGACCGACAGACCGACAGACCGACAGACCGACAGACCGACAGACCGACAGACCGACAGACCGACAGACCGACAGACCGACAGACCGACAGACCGACAGACCGACAGACCGACAGACCGACAGACCGACAGACCGACAGACCGACAGACCGACAGACCGACAGACCGACAGACCGACAGACCGACAGACCGACAGACCGACAGACCGACAGACCGACAGACCGACAGACCGACAGACCGACAGACCGACAGACCGACAGACCGACAGACCGACAGACCGACAGACCGACAGACCGACAGACCGACAGACCGACAGACCGACAGACCGACAGACCGACAGACCGACAGACCGACAGACCGACAGACCGACAGACCGACAGACCGACAGACCGACAGACCGACAGACCGACAGACCGACAGACCGACAGACCGACAGACCGACAGACCGACAGACCGACAGACCGACAGACCGACAGACCGACAGACCGACAGACCGACAGACCGACAGACCGACAGACCGACAGACCGACAGACCGACAGACCGACAGACCGACAGACCGACAGACCGACAGACCGACAGACCGACAGACCGACAGACCGACAGACCGACAGACCGACAGACCGACAGACCGACAGACCGACAGACCGACAGACCGACAGACCGACAGACCGACAGACCGACAGACCGACAGACCGACAGACCGACAGACCGACAGACCGACAGACCGACAGACCGACAGACCGACAGACCGACAGACCGACAGACCGACAGACCGACAGACCGACAGACCGACAGACCGACAGACCGACAGACCGACAGACCGACAGACCGACAGACCGACAGACCGACAGACCGACAGACCGACAGACCGACAGACCGACAGACCGACAGACCGACAGACCGACAGACCGACAGACCGACAGACCGACAGACCGACAGACCGACAGACCGACAGACCGACAGACCGACAGACCGACAGACCGACAGACCGACAGACCGACAGACCGACAGACCGACAGACCGACAGACCGACAGACCGACAGACCGACAGACCGACAGACCGACAGACCGACAGACCGACAGACCGACAGACCGACAGACCGACAGACCGACAGACCGACAGACCGACAGACCGACAGACCGACAGACCGACAGACCGACAGACCGACAGACCGACAGACCGACAGACCGACAGACCGACAGACCGACAGACCGACAGACCGACAGACCGACAGACCGACAGACCGACAGACCGACAGACCGACAGACCGACAGACCGACAGACCGACAGACCGACAGACCGACAGACCGACAGACCGACAGACCGACAGACCGACAGACCGACAGACCGACAGACCGACAGACCGACAGACCGACAGACCGACAGACCGACAGACCGACAGACCGACAGACCGACAGACCGACAGACCGACAGACCGACAGACCGACAGACCGACAGACCGACAGACCGACAGACCGACAGACCGACAGACCGACAGACCGACAGACCGACAGACCGACAGACCGACAGACCGACAGACCGACAGACCGACAGACCGACAGACCGACAGACCGACAGACCGACAGACCGACAGACCGACAGACCGACAGACCGACAGACCGACAGACCGACAGACCGACAGACCGACAGACCGACAGACCGACAGACCGACAGACCGACAGACCGACAGACCGACAGACCGACAGACCGACAGACCGACAGACCGACAGACCGACAGACCGACAGACCGACAGACCGACAGACCGACAGACCGACAGACCGACAGACCGACAGACCGACAGACCGACAGACCGACAGACCGACAGACCGACAGACCGACAGACCGACAGACCGACAGACCGACAGACCGACAGACCGACAGACCGACAGACCGACAGACCGACAGACCGACAGACCGACAGACCGACAGACCGACAGACCGACAGACCGACAGACCGACAGACCGACAGACCGACAGACCGACAGACCGACAGACCGACAGACCGACAGACCGACAGACCGACAGACCGACAGACCGACAGACCGACAGACCGACAGACCGACAGACCGACAGACCGACAGACCGACAGACAGACCGACGGAAATGAGTGACGTGGATTTGCGTTATGTAGACATCATAAGACGCCCAAAAAGCGTATTATCACAAAATCGAAAATTTTCGCGATCACAATACTCCCCACACCCTATCGGTGTGGGAAGTAAAAGGATAGAAAAAACTTTAACTTTGCTCAAACTTGGCTTTTAGTCGTATTCAATGTCCTTGACAGTTTTTCAAGGTTACAGTGGAAAAACTTGGAGGAATATAGGGAGGTAACAGGTTTCCAAAATATCCTCCGGTTACCGGAGGTAAAATACCTGGCCGTTCGGATCTCCGGGTGCCAGGTGGTCCGGGGGGAACATTAAGCGAAGTTTGTTTAAAGAATTGTGCTGCCACTCCTCGTCAGGCTAACAACAGAAGCCGTCCTTCGCAGCAACTTCGCACTGACGACAGGCCCGAAGGCCAGAGAAACTTGTTCAGAGCCGACTTTACAAATATACGAGGTCTTGCCTCCAACATAAACTCTGTCCATCAACACCTTCAGGCAGAGAAGCCACACATTCTGGCTCTCACGGAAACTCAAGTCGGCTCTTCAACAATGGATAACTGCTTTAGATATCCCGGATATGACTTATACACCCGATTTAGACGTAGGTTTGGCGTATGCGTGTACGTTAAATCTGAGCTTTCTTGTCATCGAGAAGAAGAGCTCGAACTGGAAGGATTTGACATCATATGGCTCAAAATATCCTTCCAAAATCATTCCAGGTTTATATGCTGCATTTATAGGCCACCAAGCAGTAACAACTGCAAAGAGCTCTTCGAGAAGCTTTCAGCCACTGTGGACGCGCTGCAATCAGATCACCCTCATTCAGAGATAGCCTTTCTGGGTGACTTCAACGTTCACAACTCATACTGGCTGAAACACTCAAACAAAACAGACGACGAGGGACGTGAAGCTAAATCCTTCGCTATCAGCTGCGGCTTGAAGCAGATAGTCAAAGAACCAACAAGGATTCCCAGCCGCCACGGAGATTTTGCTAGTCTGTTGGACCTATATCTCACAACTACTCCAACGGTCTACACAGTGAAGATAACCGCCCCACTGGGATCGTCGGACCACAACACCGTCTCGACGCTATGCAAAATGCATTCTCCGGATCTCTACCATGCACTGCCTCGTCGGGTTTGGCATTACGGATCAGCAAAGTGGCACGACCTAAGGGAATACTACCAGTCCTTTCCCTGGAACGACGTCTGCTTCAAGTCACGAGACCCATCAGCTTGCGCCCAAGAAATAACAGAGCTATTAATATCCGGCATGGAGGCCTATATTCCTCATCTCGTCAAGCATGCCTCCAAAAACAAGCCATGGTTCAGTCAGCGTTGCAGAGATGTAGTTACCTCTAAAAGCCAACATTACTGAGAATGGAGGAAAAATCCAAATGCTGAGAGCCACCGCAGTTTTATCGACGCCAGAAATCACTGTAAGCGCGTGATTGACAGCAGCAAGGAGGAACACAACCAAAAAATTAAGAACAAGCTCCTCTCATGTCCTAGCTCGTCCAGAACATTCTGGTCTGTAGCTAAGGCTGTTAGTCAGAACTTTTCCTATTCGTCAATACCACCCTTGACCAGAGAGGACAAATCCATCGCTTCTGCTCCTAAAGAAAAAGCAGACATCTTGGGGAAGCTCTTCGCAGCCAATTCTACTGTAGACTTTCAAGGAAGTACTCCGACCACCACCATAAGCGTGAACTCGAGAATGGCAGAGGTCAAATTTCAACATCGAGATGTAAAAAGCATCCTCCAAAAACTGAACACCAATAAAGCTACTGATCCTGACCAAATTCCAGCCATTGTCCTTAAACGCTGTGCCGCTGAGCTTGCACCTATTCTTTGCAAGCTCTTGAAACTTTCGTATCAACGAGGCGTGTTTCCCGCTTCGTGGAAGATTGGCTGCGTACAACCCATCCCTAAGAAAGGCAAAAAAACTGATACCGCCAATTATAGACCTGTGGCTCTTCTCAGCATCATGTCTAAGGTTATGGAGACTGTCATTAACACACAGCTCCTGAAATACCCGGACAACAATAACATCATAAATGATCGCCAGTATGGCTTCCGTAAGCACAGGTCTACAGGTGACCTCCTTGCCTACGTCACTCACTTGTGGAACAGAGGCAATAGACAATCATGGCGATTCCCGTGTTGTTGCGCTTGATATACCGAAAGCTTTCGACAGAGTATGGCATGACGGACTTCTGGTGAAGCCTGCTGCTTATGGACTACCACCTGGCCTGCGCCAGTGGCTGGGTAGCTTTTTGAATGACCGATCTCTGTTTGTCGTAGTCGAGGGCTGCTCATCAGACGTATTTTCAGTAAACGCCGGTGTTCCTCGGGGATCTGTCCTATCCCCTACACTGTTTCTGCTGTACATCAACGAGCGACAGTACATTCGTGTCGTTCATGGAACCAGGCAAGCCACTATCATCCCAGGAGACGGTACGTCGGCGACAGCAGCATGCCTCACAGATCAACGCAGATATCAAAACAATTGTCGAGTGGGGATTAGCAAATAAAGTACAGTTCAACGTACAAAAAACTCAGGCAACAACACTTACAAAGAAGTCTCACGATGGCTTACCAACCGTGGAAATGGAGGGTCACCCCATAGTCGAATCGCCTTCCGTCAAGCTTTTGGGAATCAACATCAACAATAACATGTCCTGGCACGACCACGTCGTCAGTATTGCTAAAACGGCATCCCAGAAGCTTGGAGTTTTGTTCCGCTGTAGAAAGTTGTATACACCAGAGCAACTGCTGCTGCTCTACAAGGCGCAGATCCGACCGGCGCTGGAGTATTGCTCCCATGTGTGGGGATGCGCTCCGAAGCACTCTCTAAAGCTTCTGGACACTATCCAGAAAAGAGCGATTAGACTAATCGATACGCCTAACCTCACAAAGGACCTCCACAGCCTGGAACATCGAGGAGGGTGGCTTTCATTAAAATCAATGCAATCATTTTTGCGTTACGCAATATAATAATATAACGATATAAAACAACATTCGAATGTATACACCACAAATTCTAAGTTCCTTAGTTTCTATAATACGCAAAGCAATGTTCAGATGGACCTAAAAAAGTGCGTTATGCCGCTAGGTTTTTCATTCACAGGTCAATGGATAGCCCATTACAAATACAACAAATTTTTCAGTTTTACAATCCTCCACCCCCCAAACTACCCCAAATTAACCCCCACCCAAAAAAAAGTAGAAAATGATAAGGAATTCCTAAAACGCCTAAAAACAAGGTTTGAGCATTTTTTATACTTTTGGTGTTTTTATTGTTGCTGCGCCGCCACTGACACGATTTTTCCAAAACATGCGTGTTTTCCATCCTTGCCGCGGTAGCAATACTGTGTCAAAATTTAATATCAATTCAATACTGCTCGCGTTACGCAATGTAGAACGATCTAAAGCAATACTCGTATGTATACATCACAAATTCTAAGTCCCTTAGAAAGAAAGTGTATTATGCCGCTAGGTTTTCCACTTACAGGTCAATGGATAGCCCATTATGAATACAACAATTTTTTCAGTTTTACAGCCCCCCCACCTCCCAACTACCCCAAATTCACCCCCACCCAAAAAAAAATAGAAAACGCCTAAAAACGAAGTTTAAGGAATATTTGGAATTTTTTTTTGCTAATTACTCCGCCCCCCGTATACAACGATTTCCAAAATTATAGGAACATTACCTACTGCGACACCACAGCATATCGCTGCTCAAATTTCATCACAATCCAAGCAGCGGTTACTGAGATTGCGAGGCTAGAAAAACGCCAACAGACAGACCGACGGACAGACAGACAGACAGACCGACAGACAGACAGACCAACGGAAATGAGTGACGTGGATTTTCGTTATGTAGTCATCATAAAACACCCAAAAGGCGTATTATCTCAAAATCGAAAATTTTCGTGATCACAATACTCCCCTCACCTATCGGTGTGGGAAGTAGAAAGATCAAATAAGTACACCTCAGAGTAACAACTGAACATAGAGGTAGTAAACAAACCACTTCAGCATGGCGTGCTCAAAGCCATCATCTTTTGACACTTCACCCTCCAGATATTGCCAACTAACCTTAAAATTCTTCCAATGCAACCCATGTTACAAACACTGCACTTTTTGAGTCCCATCTTGAAAAACTGTTAAACTACACTCAAATATAGCACAGCAAGTCCATATTGTCCGTAACGCTTCACTACAGTGACCAACAAATAGCGAATTGGATTTAACTGACCAAGCATAAAAGACGCACAAACAAAACAAACGTTTGACGGTCGAGGTTCTACCGTAGGTAAGTCGCATGAAAATTATATCGGCGCTGCCAGCTACTCAAAATTTATGTAAGACTTCATAATTTGCGTTTATGTTGAAGGAACATGCAGTAACGCAGTAGAGGTCAACATTTCTATTGATTTTGCTGTAATCATTCCTGAACCATCAAAATGCCGTCTTTTTTAACGTAGAATGGAATATTTCTGGATACTATACCAATTAAGACGATAATAAATAATTATGATTGCCGTACCTTGTGGTCAATCTGCCAACGTGAGGAAAGATGTCGGCCTATTAGAAATAGTTGTTTACTACCTCTATGCTCAGTTGAGTAATACATTGAAATACAAAAATAAAAATGTTATCGCAGACATAACAAGTAAACTAAATAGGTGGGAAGAATATATATACAAGAACTATTTACAGACACAAGGCAACAGAATATTGTGCAAACAGGCGAAATAGGTCCAGAAATAACTAACAATGGAATAATGAATGCTATAAAGAACATGAAAAACAACAAATCATCTGGACCTGATCAGGTACCATAAGAAATCTTTAAACTTATTGATCGAAAACATATATGGTCATAACAAATGTTCTTATTGTTGTTTACAGAACGGGCATAATCCTAAAAGAACGGCTTCTTTCAACATTCGCAGCTATCCCGAAAAAGCCAAACGCGAGAGAGTGCAGCGATCATCGAACCATGAGCCTCATGTGTCACATTCTAAGGATATTTCTTAAAATTATCCACAAATGTGTACTTAACAAGCTTGAAGAAGATATCAGTGAAAGCCAGTTTGGGTTCAGAAATGCATTGGGGACACGGGAAGCTTTATTTGCTCTAAATGCTTTAATACAGAGGTGCCTAGATGTGAACCAAATCTTTTCGTATGCTTTCTGGATTACAGCAAAGCATTTGATCGTGTAAGACAGGACAAAATCATGGAAATTCTGAGTGAAAAGCGTATTGATTTCAACGACATGCGAATCATCAGCAACCTGTATTATAATCAAAGAGCTGTTTTTAGAGAGGGCGAGAAACGTCAGAGGAGATAACAATCAAAAGAGGAGTAAGACAGGGATGCGTACTCTCTGCGATACTTTTCAACCTCTAATCAGAGAAAATTATGCAAGAGCCTATATCTGAATAAACTGCGGGAATAAAGTGTAACGCTGAAACAATAAACAACATCCGTTTTGCCGATGATACCTTGGTAATAGCAAGGAGCAGCGCGGACCTACAAAGAATAATGGACAAGATCGTAAACAACAGAGAAGAAGCAGGTCTTTCACTCAACATCAAAAAGACAAAATTCATGATAATCAGCAAAACAAATGTTCAAGGAAGATTGTATGTTCGCAATGAGGCAGTAGAGAGAGTAAGAGAGTACAAATACCTGGGTGGCATTTTGACCGAGACCGGGGGACACTCTCGAGAAATAAGATCTAGGATAGGTCAAGCTAGGGCTGCATTTATAAATATGCGGAGAGTATGCTGCTCAAGAGATCTCAATATTAAACTTCAGATCAGATTGGCCAGATGTTACGTTTTCTCTATCCTCCTCTATGGGATGGAGTAAGTGAACAACGAGGAAAGTTGATCTGAGAAGACTTGAGGCCTTCGAGATGTGGGTGTATAGACGCATACTCAAGAGTTTCTTGGACGGAAAGGGTGCCCAAATGTTGAAATCTTAAGGCGTATGAAAAAAGAAACTGAAATAGTAGAAACTGTCAAAATGGGGAAACTTTCTTACCTGGGTCACGTTATGCGTGGAGAAAGATACCATATTCTACAACTGATAATACAAGGCATAATACAAGGAAAAAGAAGTGCGGGGAGAAAACGCACTTCGTAGCTGAAAAACCTGCGAGAATGGTATCACTGTACATCGATATAATTATTCCGAGCAGGCGCATCTAAAGCAAAAATCGCCATGATGATAGCCATCCTTCTTAGAGGAGACGGCACTTAAAGAAGATCATTTTCTACTTTTTTGGGTCGGGATGGGGGGTTGTAAAGCTAAAAATCTGTTGTATTCATAATAGGCTATCCACTGATCTGTGGAGTAAATAACTAGCGGCATATTACACTTTTTAGGTCCATCTGAACATTGGCTTGCCTATTAAAGAAACAAAGGTACTCAGAATTTTGTCATGTTTACAAACGAGTATTGATTTACTACGTTGTATGTATATGCGTGAAGCGAAAATTATTGACTTGATTTTATTGAAATATTGACACATAATTTACTACCGCGGCGAGAATGGAAAACGCGTCTGTTTTTGAAAAATCGTGTCAGTGGCGGTGCAGCAATAAAAAAAAACTACGATTGTAAAAGCAGCTCAAACTTCGCTTTTAGACAGTTTGAGGCCCCTGATTGCTTCGCAACATCCAGTTGAGGCATGAAGAATAAAAACTGTGGCATCATAGTTGCTAAGGAGGGAGACGCAAGAAACTATTTACGAGAGATTTTGTGTTGAAGGTTTTTTGCGGGCGGGTGGGCGATGATTTGGTTGCAATTGGATTTCAGACTATAGCTTCGTGCAATGGGAAAATAATAAAATTGTATCATCATTAAAGTACTGAGTCAATCAACTTGACTCCATTTTTGTATGTTAGTGCCTTGTCTACGGTTTATGGGAGTGACAAATCTCTGGAAGAATCTCGACAAGAGAAAAAACAACGAAACATCTGCACAACATAATAGCCAGGTGAATATCAGACATTCCAAGTTTACGTTGCTTTCGTAGCATAAATAAAAAAACTACACACTGGAACGTTTCAAATCTTATTTCCTGGTATTTGAACAAGTGGACCCAGTACTTCCCACACATTACAGTAATACAATTTTATTATTATCCCATTGCATGAAGCTATAGTCATTGCTATCAGTTTGGTGATGAACTACACATATTACAGAATCATCTATACAACATTCTAATTTCAATTATATTTTGTTCAAGGTAGGGCAGCATTCGCATAAAGATGAAAAGTATATTATGATGTCATTCCTTTACAGTGCAATAAAGAGCCCACTACGAATACAACAAATGTTTCAGTTTCCCAACCCCCCACCTCCAAACTACCCCAATTTTATCCCCTCTCAAAAAAAGTGGATACCAATCGGGAACCACTAAAAACGAAGTTTGCGCGGTTTTATATTTAGAGTTTTTTTATTATTCCTGCACACTATTTCGAAGTATACGAGTTACTACTTCGTCGCCACGGTAGTAATAGCTACTATGTCAAAATTTCATCAAAAACAATTCAATAATTGGTTACACAATACAGAATGATCTAAAGCAATACTCCTATGTATGTATACATCAAAAAATGAGTGCCTTGTGGTTTCTGTAATAGGCAAGCCAATTTAGCCAATGTTCCGATGGACCCAAAAAAGATGCCGCTACGCCATTCCTTCACAGATACATGGAGAGCCCATTATTAAAACAGATTTTTCGGTTTTACAACCCGACTGACAGACCGACGGAAAATAGCTACGTGATTTTTTTTATGTAGATTGATATCTAACAAAAAAAATTCACGTCACTATTACACACGTACATACGATTAAAATGCCCAAAAAGCGTATCATCACAAAATCGGAAATTTTTGCGAACACAATACTTCCCAAAACTATAGGTGTGGTATTACTGGTATTAGGTATTTCTCTTAAAATGTTATTCTTACCTGATTCCTCACTCACAGGAGCAACAGAGCAAGCTAATCCGCACTGCCCACATTTTGTTTCCAAAACTTGACATGATGAAAAGTTTTTTTCAATCTGTGTTTCAGTCATACCGACACGATTCGTTTGGGATGATACTGCTAAACTAATAAATTTGATTCAGAATGATTATTGCAATCTGTTATTCGTTATTCTGAATACAGGTACGATAATTGATAACTGATAATATCATCGTTGACGTTGAACTGAAACAACCCTGTCTCGAGCGTCTATACGTCTGTACTCTGTGCGCTGACTAAAATAAATGCACAAAATTATACAATAAGCAAATAAATATCGGGTAAAATATGAGGACCGGTCGGTTTTTTTAGGTCTCTCTCTCTATATGTCAACGTTGCCAGACGTCGTATGGGTTTTGTCGAGTTTATAGTTGTGTTCTAGTGTTCTAGCATCAGACTTCCAATGATTTGAAATCGTTTGAGTGTGCGCAATAACTAAATCAATCAGTTTGGAACTAGGAATTCGTTGTCCGTTCAAGCAACAACCGTTTGAAGGCTGTTTTTGGACAGTCAAATCAGTACACAAGATTTCGGTGATACTGGGAGTTGACATATATGCGTAGACTGTAGATTTTCCTTCTGTGTTTCAAAGTTGAAGTTATGAAACGAACTTTTCCTCTTTCGGCGTGTAAACTTTATGGAAGTAAACATAATATAGAATAAAGCATTCATCATCCATTTGAATAGTAAGGCTCGATTGTATATTTCTAAATCTTGTTACAAAAATGGCATCAGAAATTTCCAATTCTAGCTCAGATTTATACTGGATAGATGTCTTTGATCGCGTAGATGATGAAGGGATTATATACTGCGTCATTGTCATGAACGCTCACATTTTTTATTTCTCTCTCTACCAGTTTCTTATCCTGTTGAAAGCCGTAACAGCACAAAACGGAGATTCGAGGCTAAAATAAGAGATTCCCTTGCAAACAAATCATCGCCCACCTACCCTTAAAAAGCATCACAAAAACTCTACTGAATAGTTTGTAGCATCTCCCTCCGTAGGAACTAGAACAACACAGTTTTTGTTCTGTGAGCTTCAACTGGATGAAATGAAACGAGCAGGAACCATCAAATTGCCTAAAAATGAAGTTTGAGCTATTTTACTTCCCACACCGATAGGTGAGGGGGGTATTGTGATCGCGAAAATTTTCGATTTTGAGATAATACGTTTTTTGGGCGTTTTATGATGTGTACATAACGAAAATCCACGTCACTCATTTCCGTCGGTCTGTCTGTCTGTCGGTCTGTCTGTCTGTCGGCCTGTCTGTCTGTCTGTCTGTCTGTCTGTCGTCTGTCTGTCGGTCTGTCGGTCTGTCGGTCTGTCGGTCTGTCGGTCTGTCGGTCTGTCGGTCTGTCGGTCTGTCGGTCTGTCGGTCTGTCGGTCTGTCGGTCTGTCGGTCTGTCGGTCTGTCGGTCTGTCGGTCTGTCGGTCTGTCGGTCTGTCGGTCTGTCGGTCTGTCGGTCTGTCGGTCTGTCGGTCTGTCGGTCTGTCGGTCTGTCGGTCTGTCGGTCTGTCGGTCTGTCGGTCTGTCGGTCTGTCGGTCTGTCGGTCTGTCGGTCTGTCGGTCTGTCGGTCTGTCGGTCTGTCGGTCTGTCGGTCTGTCGGTCTGTCGGTCTGTCGGTCTGTCGGTCTGTCGGTCTGTCGGTCTGTCGGTCTGTCGGTCTGTCGGTCTGTCGGTCTGTCGGTCTGTCGGTCTGTCGGTCTGTCGGTCTGTCGGTCTGTCGGTCTGTCGGTCTGTCGGTCTGTCGGTCTGTCGGTCTGTCGGTCTGTCGGTCTGTCGGTCTGTCGGTCTGTCGGTCTGTCGGTCTGTCGGTCTGTCGGTCTGTCGGTCTGTCGGTCTGTCGGTCTGTCGGTCTGTCGGTCTGTCGGTCTGTGGGTCTGTCGGTCTGTCGGTCTGCCGGTCTGCCGGTCTGTCGGTCTGCCGGTCTGTCGGTCTGTCGGTCTGTCGGTCTGTCGGTCTGTCGGTCTGTCGGTCTGTCGGTCTGTCGGTCTGTCGGTCTGTCGGTCTGTCGGTCTGTCGGTCTGTCGGTCTGTCGGTCTGTCGGTCTGTCGGTCTGTCGGTCTGTCGGTCTGTCGGTCTGTCGGTCTGTCGGTCTGTCGGTCTGTCGGTCTGTCGGTCTGTCGGTCTGTCGGTCTGTCGGTCTGTCGGTCTGTCGGTCTGTCGGTCTGTCGGTCTGTCGGTCTGTCGGTCTGTCGGTCTGTCGGTCTGTCGGTCTGTCGGTCTGTCGGTCTGTCGGTCTGTCGGTCTGTCGGTCTGTCGGTCTGTCGGTCTGTCGGTCTGTCGGTCTGTCGGTCTGTCGGTCTGTCGGTCTGTCGGTCTGTCGGTCTGTCGGTCTGTCGGTCTGTCGGTCTGTCGGTCTGTCGGTCTGTCGGTCTGTCGGTCTGTCGGTCTGTCGGTCTGTCGGTCTGTCGGTCTGTCGGTCTGTCGGTCTGTCGGTCTGTCGGTCTGTCGGTCTGTCGGTCTGTCGGTCTGTCGGTCTGTCGGTCTGTCGGTCTGTCGGTCTGTCGGTCTGTCGGTCTGTCGGTCCGTCGGCCTGTCGGTCCGTCGGTCCGTCGGTCCGTCGGTCCGTCGGTCCGTCGGTCCGTCGGTCCGTCGGTCCGTCGGTCCGTCGGTCCGTCGGTCCGTCGGTCCGTCGGTCCGTCGGTCCGTCGGTCCGTCGGTCCGTCGGTCCGTCGGTCCGTCGGTCCGTCGGTGCGTCGGTCGGTCGGTCGGTCGGTCGGTCGGTCGGTCTGTCGGTCTGTCGGTCTGTCGGTCTGTCGGTCTGTCGGTCTGTCGGTCTGTCGGTCTGTCGGTCTGTCGGTCTGTCGGTCTGTCGGTCTGTCGGTCTGTCGGTCTGTCGGTCTGTCGGTCTGTCGGTCTGTCGGTCTGTCGGTCTGTCGGTCTGTCGGTCTGTCGGTCTGTCGGTCTGTCGGTCTGTCGGTCTGTCGGTCTGTCGGTCTGTCGGTCTGTCGGTCTGTCGGTCTGTCGGTCTGTCGGTCTGTCGGTCTGTCGGTCTGTCGGTCTGTCGGTCTGTCGGTCTGTCGGTCTGTCGGTCTGTCGGTCTGTCGGTCTGTCGGTCTGTCGGTCTGTCGGTCTGTCGGTCTGTCGGTCTGTCGGTCTGTCGGTCTGTCGGTCTGTCGGTCTGTCGGTCTGTCGGTCTGTCGGTCTGTCGGTCTGTCGGTCTGTCGGTCTGTCGGTCTGTCGGTCTGTCGGTCTGTCGGTCTGTCGGTCTGTCGGTCTGTCGGTCTGTCGGTCTGTCGGTCTGTCGGTCTGTCGGTCTGTCGGTCTGTCGGTCTGTCGGTCTGTCGGTCTGTCGGTCTGTCGGTCTGTCGGTCTGTCGGTCTGTCGGTCTGTCGGTCTGTCGGTCTGTCGGTCTGTCGGTCTGTCGGTCTGTCGGTCTGTCGGTCTGTCGGTCTGTCGGTCTGTCGGTCTGTCGGTCTGTCGGTCTGTCGGTCTGTCGGTCTGTCGGTCTGTCGGTCTGTCGGTCTGTCGGTCTGTCGGTCTGTCGGTCTGTCGGTCTGTCGGTCTGTCGGTCTGTCGGTCTGTCGGTCTGTCGGTCTGTCGGTCTGTCGGTCTGTCGGTCTGTCGGTCTGTCGGTCTGTCGGTCTGTCGGTCTGTCGGTCTGTCGGTCTGTCGGTCTGTCGGTCTGTCGGTCTGTCGGTCTGTCGGTCTGTCGGTCTGTCGGTCTGTCGGTCTGTCGGTCTGTCGGTCTGTCGGTCTGTCGGTCTGTCGGTCTGTCGGTCTGTCGGTCTGTCGGTCTGTCGGTCTGTCGGTCTGTCGGTCTGTCGGTCTGTCGGTCTGTCGGTCTGTCGGTCTGTCGGTCTGTCGGTCTGTCGGTCTGTCGGTCTGTCGGTCTGTCGGTCTGTCGGTCTGTCGGTCTGTCGGTCTGTCGGTCTGTCGGTCTGTCGGTCTGTCGGTCTGTCGGTCTGTCGGTCTGTCGGTCTGTCGGTCTGTCGGTCTGTCGGTCTGTCGGTCTGTCGGTCTGTCGGTCTGTCGGTCTGTCGGTCTGTCGGTCTGTCGGTCTGTCGGTCTGTCGGTCTGTCGGTCTGTCGGTCTGTCGGTCTGTCGGTCTGTCGGTCTGTCGGTCTGTCGGTCTGTCGGTCTGTCGGTCTGTCGGTCTGTCGGTCTGTCGGTCTGTCGGTCTGTCGGTCTGTCGGTCTGTCGGTCTGTCGGTCTGTCGGTCTGTCGGTCTGTCGGTCTGTCGGTCTGTCGGTCTGTCGGTCTGTCGGTCTGTCGGTCTGTCGGTCTGTCGGTCTGTCGGTCTGTCGGTCTGTCGGTCTGTCGGTCTGTCGGTCTGTCGGTCTGTCGGTCTGTCGGTCTGTCGGTCTGTCGGTCTGTCGGTCTGTCGGTCTGTCGGTCTGTCGGTCTGTCGGTCTGTCGGTCTGTCGGTCTGTCGGTCTGTCGGTCTGTCGGTCTGTCGGTCTGTCGGTCTGTCGGTCTGTCGGTCTGTCGGTCTGTCGGTCTGTCGGTCTGTCGGTCTGTCGGTCTGTCGGTCTGTCGGTCTGTCGGTCTGTCGGTCTGTCGGTCTGTCGGTCTGTCGGTCTGTCGGTCTGTCGGTCTGTCGGTCTGTCGGTCTGTCGGTCTGTCGGTCTGTCGGTCTGTCGGTCTGTCGGTCTGTCGGTCTGTCGGTCTGTCGGTCTGTCGGTCTGTCGGTCTGTCGGTCTGTCGGTCTGTCGGTCTGTCGGTCTGTCGGTCTGTCGGTCTGTCGGTCTGTCGGTCTGTCGGTCTGTCGGTCTGTCGGTCTGTCGGTCTGTCGGTCTGTCGGTCTGTCGGTCTGTCGGTCTGTCGGTCTGTCGGTCTGTCGGTCTGTCGGTCTGTCGGTCTGTCGGTCTGTCGGTCTGTCGGTCTGTCGGTCTGTCGGTCTGTCGGTCTGTCGGTCTGTCGGTCTGTCGGTCTGTCGGTCTGTCGGTCTGTCGGTCTGTCGGTCTGTCGGTCTGTCGGTCTGTCGGTCTGTCGGTCTGTCGGTCTGTCGGTCTGTCGGTCTGTCGGTCTGTCGGTCTGTCGGTCTGTCGGTCTGTCGGTCTGTCGGTCTGTCGGTCTGTCGGTCTGTCGGTCTGTCGGTCTGTCGGTCTGTCGGTCTGTCGGTCTGTCGGTCTGTCGGTCTGTCGGTCTGTCGGTCTGTCGGTCTGTCGGTCTGTCGGTCTGTCGGTCTGTCGGTCTGTCGGTCTGTCGGTCTGTCGGTCTGTCGGTCTGTCGGTCTGTCGGTCTGTCGGTCTGTCGGTCTGTCGGTCTGTCGATCTGTCTGTCTGTCGCGTTTTTCTGTCCTCGTAATCTCAGTAACCGCTGCATGGATTGTGATGAAATTTGGGCAGCGGTATGCTGAGGGGCCGTAGTAGGTAATGTTCCTATAATTTGGAAATCGGTGCATAGGCGGCAGAGTAATTAGCAAAAAACAAAAAAAATTAAATATTGCTGAAACTTCGTTTTTAGGCGTTTTAGGGGTCCCTGATCATTTTCTACTTTTTTTGGTTGGGGGTGAAATTGGGGTGGTTGGGGGGTGGGGGGTTGAAAAATTGAAAAACTTGTTGCTTTCATAATAGACTAATAGACTGTCCACTGACCCGTGAAGGAAGACCTGGCGACATAAATAACTTTTTTAGGTCCATCCGAGCATTGCCTTTGCCTATTACAGATTGGAGGCTCTTGATCGTTTCGCTTCGTCCAGTTCAAGCATGTAGAAAAAACTGTGGCGCCCTAGTTCCTAAGAAGAAGAAACTAGAAAGAAACTATTTACGAAGGTTTTTGTGTTGGATGGTTTTTGCGAGCGGATGGGCGATAATTTATTTGCAAGGGGATTTTAGACTATAGCTTCATCCAATGGGATATAATAAAATGGTATCATCATTATGTGTGGGAAGTACTGAGTCAATCAACTTGACTCAATTTTTTTTTATTATTGCTGCGCCGCCAGTAACACGAACTGGAGTTTCCTTAAAATCAATTCCAGGTTCCACAACACAGAACGATGTAAAGCAATACACGTTTGTAACTACATCAGAAAAAATCTAAGTACCTTGATTTCTGTATTAGGCAAGGCGATGTTTGGATGGACCTAAAAACTGTATTATTTCGCTAGGTCCTTCTTTGGCAAGTCAATGGAGAGCCTATTATGCATACAAAAACGTTTGCAGTTTTGCAACCCTCCACCCCCAAGCATCCCAATTTCACCCCCACCAAAAAAAAAACAGAAAACGACTAGGAACCCCTGAAACGCCTAAAAACGAAGTTTGAGCTGTTTTTATATTTTTAGTTTTTTTATTATTTCTGTGCCGCCACTGAGACGATTTCTAGAAGCCATACGCGTTTTCAGTCCTTGGCACGGTAGTAATACTATGGCAAAGTTTCATTAAAATCAATGTCATAGTTTCCACGTTACTCAATACAGACCGATCTAACGCAATATTCGTATGTATACCAATATCAGAAAATTCTATCCTTTGGTTTCTGTAGGAGGCAAGGCAATATTCTGATGGACCTAAAAAAGGGTATTATATCCCTAGTACTATCCTTTACAGGTCAATGGATAGCCTATTATGAATACAACAAATTTTTGAGTTTTACAACCCCCCACCCCCAACCAACATCTTAGATGTGAAATATGGAAACAACGCTGTCGTGTACTATGAACATCGTGCCTTATGCGATTCAGGACATGTTCCAAACAAGGATTGTGATATCCTTGAGTATGTTGAAAATAATTTTCTTCATGTTTCCGCAAAGAAAAAACTCGAGCCAATAGTGTAATTCAATGCCGGTAGGGGTATTTGCTCTCGGTAGTTGTTTCTGTTGGTTCACTGCTTTCATGCCAGCTTGATATGGGGTTCCACCTGACGATATCCGGAAGATATAAACAGCGCTGTCGTGAACTAGGGACATCGTGCCTGATACGATTTAGGAAATGTTTCAAACAAGGATTATCATGTCCTCCAATCCACTTTGGGTGAGTGGAAAAATCATTTTTTTCAAGAAATAATGATCTTCATTCGCCTCAACGTATTGGAAATATTAACATAATTGTTAACATCGTTAGTATAGAAGCAAGGTTTTGGTTTGTGTCCACTTCGCTGTAAAAATCTATGTTAATAAGCATATTTTGTATGCGCAAATGAAATAAGAATTACATTAGTTAAGGCAAGTTAATCCATATTTCCGTCTTAATAAATAATGTACTTTACGTAACTTTTCTTGCTGATTTTGGATCACATACCTGACGCCATAAACCGTTCACGTCAAGTCCATAATTCATAAGGTATTTCGAAACTCTCATTATCATTTTATATCTCGGCTTTAGGCAATTAGTCTATTACGTCTGTATGAAGAGAAAAAGTATACGGCGACTTTCTACAGGGTTTAATCTAATTCAAAGTATTTCTGTCGGAGCATGATGGAAGAGCTAAGATTCAACAAATTTTACTTAATATGTGTAGGGACAATTTCAATTTTAACGGAATTGGGGTTTTGAATAAAATTTTTTTTGTGATAAATGGAAAGGTCATATATGAGTTTATAACAAAACTATTTTTGTTTTCTTTTTTTCGCAATAATTCAAAAATTATATCAAAATAAAAATGCTTTTTTAATTCAGTACCGAAAACACGCCGATGGCTCCCGAACCCCTCTGTCGTCACGAGGGCGGTCAGGATGCTCCTTTGACCAACGACGTCCTACTCCGATACTAGATTCTAGATTCCCAGCCATAATCGTGAAAATACTTGCTAGTAACTAGTGTATGTTTATTGCAACATAGACGATGAATAAAGTTTGTAGCTCAAGATGAAGTCTACGATCGAAATAAATATTGTAACATACTGTATATTATGGTATTCGTGTATTTGTATTAGTTGTCATTGGTTGTCATACATGATCTAAAGTCAAAGTGCTAGGTTAGATCTTTCGAAGTGTAAACGTCATCGAATCGTCTATAGTTTTCGAGAATGACGGATGGATTCTAGAAATGTCATCGAATTCTCTAGATGGTTCGATGAGGTATATATAAGGCGCCACGGGTAGCGTGGCAGTTCAGTTCAGTTGAGTTGAGTTGTACTTGAGATAAGGTTAAGAGATATTGTATCGAGTTGTGAAGTAAAACGGTGAAAGTTACGTCGAGTTTGATTCCCTGGGTGAAGAAAAAGAGGCCGTCGTGACAATATGTTTTTGGATGTTTGAAATCCGATTACAGATTCCAGTAATAAGGTACCTAATCAAATATGTTTCGTCGAAACGATCTCCGGCATCGGCGGATGGCCTAGTGGTTAGAATGTCCGATAGTGAATCTGTGGGTCTTTGCTTCGAAACCTAGGCCTTCCAACTTTTTTTTGTTTTTTTATCAAAAAGAATATCGATGTGCCTGTTGCACTTGCTACGCACATTTTTTTCTGCGATCGACATAAGTATGTTTCTGAATCAAATTCTATTAAAGATCTTACAAGTACTAAATTTTCTTACGCAATTCAAAACTTTGTTATTATTAATATTGATATTTAATCCGGAAAACTTGAAAATATTTTATTAAACTAATTATAGGCAATTAAAAATTGAAAAAACCTTCGACACATTCAAATGACTGAACACGCCAAGATTGATCGGCTTAACTATGACGTCACGATGGTGTAGAGCTACTTAGTTCCATCCACAGAATATGTCTTTTGCTATTATATATTATATGTATATAACTGTGCTCTTCATAGTAATGTAACGAATGTCAATGTAACGGATGCGAATGCGAATATCTGCTGCCAACACTGGCGAATGCGAATATCTAGTTTTATATTTATTAAAATAAAAGATTTAATTTCATTTTTGTTTACTCGAGGTGTTAACTCTTATGTAAAATAATTATATTCATAGTTTATTTATTGTAGAAGTATCTATTGATTATTATTTTTAGTTCTGGTCAAGAAGATGATTATAACATTGAAATTTTTATTAATCAGAAGAATTATTTTTTGTTTATATTTTTTTCCAGGATCCGTCCGACCTTACTCTCCCCGTCAATACTTAAGCCTTAAGGCCTATTGTATTATTGCTCCTCTCATTTACAGTATCCACTCCAGCAATCTAGATCCCTGCATAAGTTTATGCAGTTTTCCTACTGGTCCTGGTGCTGAGCTGTACTCCATTGGTTCTAGCTTGGTCTTCCCAAAGAGCTGTTGTCTCTTGTGATCTAACGCTTCGCACTCACAGAGCACATGTAGGGCTGACTAAGTTCCTCTCCACACAGTTTGCAGTTGAGGTCTCCAATGTAGTGTCCCATCTTACTCAGGTGTCCCTTCAGGCCACAATGTCCTGTGAGGAGACCCATCGTTATTCGGAGCTGACTCCTACTCAAGGAGAGCAGTGGTTCAGCTGCTTTCTTGCAAGGAGCTTTAATGAATGTTTTTCCATGAACACATCCTGGCAACAAGTTCCACTACTCCTTGTGCTGATGTTCCATCCATCCATCCGACAGACCGACAGACCGACAGACCGACAGACCGACAGACCGACAGACCGACAGACCGACAGACCGACAGACCGACAGACCGACAGACCGACAGACCGACAGACCGACAGACCGACAGACCGACAGACCGACAGACCGACAGACCGACAGACCGACAGACCGACAGACCGACAGACCGACAGACCGACAGACCGACAGACCGACAGACCGACAGACCGACAGACCGACAGACCGACAGACCGACAGACCGACAGACCGACAGACCGACAGACCGACAGACCGACAGACCGACAGACCGACAGACCGACAGACCGACAGACCGACAGACCGACAGACCGACAGACCGACAGACCGACAGACCGACAGACCGACAGACCGACAGACCGACAGACCGACAGACCGACAGACCGACAGACCGACAGACCGACAGACCGACAGACCGACAGACCGACAGACCGACAGACCGACAGACCGACAGACCGACAGACCGACAGACCGACAGACCGACAGACCGACAGACCGACAGACCGACAGACCGACAGACCGACAGACCGACAGACCGACAGACCGACAGACCGACAGACCGACAGACCGACAGACCGACAGACCGACAGACCGACAGACCGACAGACCGACAGACCGACAGACCGACAGACCGACAGACCGACAGACCGACAGACCGACAGACCGACAGACCGACAGACCGACAGACCGACAGACCGACAGACCGACAGACCGACAGACCGACAGACCGACAGACCGACAGACCGACAGACCGACAGACCGACAGACCGACAGACCGACAGACCGACAGACCGACAGACCGACAGACCGACAGACCGACAGACCGACAGACCGACAGACCGACAGACCGACAGACCGACAGACCGACAGACCGACAGACCGACAGACCGACAGACCGACAGACCGACAGACCGACAGACCGACAGACCGACAGACCGACAGACCGACAGACCGACAGACCGACAGACCGACAGACCGACAGACCGACAGACCGACAGACCGACAGACCGACAGACCGACAGACCGACAGACCGACAGACCGACAGACCGACAGACCGACAGACCGACAGACCGACAGACCGACAGACCGACAGACCGACAGACAGACAGACGGAAATGAGTGACGTGGATTTTCGTTATGTAGACATCATAAGACGCCCAAAAAGCGTATTATCACAAAATCGAAAATTTTCGCGATCACAATACTCCCCACACCCTATCGGTGTGGGAAGTAAAAGGATAGAAAAAACTTTAACTTTGCTCAAACTTGGCTTTTAGTCGTATTCAATGTCCTTGACAGTTTTTCAAGGTTACAGTGGAAAAACTTGGAGGAATATAGGGAGGTAACAGGTTTCCAAAATATCCTCCGGTTTCCGGAGGTAAAATACCTGGCCGTTCGGATCTCCGGGTGCCAGGTGGTCCGGGGGGAACATTAAGCGAAGTCTGTTTAAAGAATTGTGCTGCCACTCCTCGTCAGGCTAACAACAGAAGCCGTCCTTCGCAGCAACTTCGCACTGACGACAGGCCCGAAGGCCAGAGAAACTTGTTCAGAGCCGACTTTACAAATATACGAGGTCTTGCCTCCAACATAAACTCTGTCCATCAACACCTTCAGGCAGAGAAGCCACACATTCTGGCTCTCACGGAAACTCAAGTCGGCTCTTCAACAATGGATAACTGCTTTAGATATCCCGGATATGACTTATACACCCGATTTAGACGTAGGTTTGGCGTATGCGTGTACGTTAAATCTGAGCTTTCTTGTCATCGAGAAGAAGAGCTCGAACTGGAAGGATTTGACATCATATGGCTCAAAATATCCTTCCAAAATCATTCCAGGTTTATATGCTGCATTTATAGGCCACCAAGCAGTAACAACTGCAAAGAGCTCTTCGAGAAGCTTTCAGCCACTGTGGACGCGCTGCAATCAGATCACCCTCATTCAGAGATAGCCTTTCTGGGTGACTTCAACGTTCACAACTCATACTGGCTGAAACACTCAAACAAAACAGACGACGAGGGACGTGAAGCTGAATCCTTCGCTATCAGCTGCGGCTTGAAGCAGATAGTCAAAGAACCAACAAGGATTCCCAGCCGCCACGGAGATTTTGCTAGTCTGTTGGACCTATATCTCACAACTACTCCAACGGTCTACACAGTGAAGATAACCGCCCCACTGGGATCGTCGGACCACAACACCGTCTCGACGCTATGCAAAATGCATTCTCCGGATCTCTACCATGCAATGCCTCGTCGGGTTTGGCATTACGGATCAGCAAAGTGGCACGACCTAAGGGAATACTACCAGTCCTTTCCCTGGAACGACGTCTGCTTCAAGTCACGAGACCCATCAGCTTGCGCCCAAGAAATAACAGAGGTATTAATATCCGGCATGGAGGCCTATATTCCTCATCTCGTCAAGCATGCCTCCAAAAACAAGCCATGGTTCAGTCAGCGTTGCAGAGATGCAGTTACCTCTAAAAGCCAACATTACTGAGAATGGAGGAAAAATCCAAATGCTGAGAGCCACCGCAGTTTTATCGACGCCAGAAATCACTGTAAGCGCGTGATTGACAGCAGCAAGGAGGAACACAACCAAAAAATTAAGAACAAGCTCCTCTCATGTCCTAGCTCGTCCAGAACATTCTGGTCTGTAGCTAAGGCTGTTAGTCAGAACTTTTCCTATTCGTCAATACCACCCTTGACCAGAGAGGACAAATCCATCGCTTCTGCTCCTAAAGAAAAAGCAGACATCTTGGGGAAGCTCTTCGCAGCCAATTCTACTGTAGACTTTCAAGGAAGTACTCCGACCACCACCATAAGCGTGAACTCGAGAATGGCAGAGGTCAAATTTCAACATCGAGATGTAAAAAGCATCCTCCAAAAACTGAACACCAATAAAGCTACTGATCCTGACCAAATTCCAGCCATTGTCCTTAAACGCTGTGCCGCTGAGCTTGCACCTATTCTTTGCAAGCTCTTGAAACTTTCGTATCAACGAGGCGTGTTTCCCGCTTCGTGGAAGATTGGCTGCGTACAACCCATCCCTAAGAAAGGCAAAAAAACTGATACCGCCAATTATAGACCTGTGGCTCTTCTCAGCATCATGTCTAAGGTTATGGAGACTGTCATTAACACACAGCTCCTGAAATACCCGGACAACAATAACATCATAAATGATCGCCAGTATGGCTTCCGTAAGCACAGGTCTACAGGTGACCTCCTTGCCTACGTCACTCACTTGTGGAACAGAGCAATAGACAATCATGGCGATTCCCGTGTTGTTGCGCTTGATATACCGAAAGCTTTCGACAGAGTATGGCATGACGGACTTCTGGTGAAGCTTGCTGCTTATGGACTACCACCTGGCCTGCGCCAGTGGCTGGGTAGCTTTTTGAATGACCGATCTCTGTTTGTCGTAGTCGAGGGCTGCTCATCAGACGTATTTTCAGTAAACGCCGGTGTTCCTCGGGGATCTGTCCTATCCCCTACACTGTTTCTGCTGTACATCAACGAGCGACAGTACATTCGTGTCGTTCATGGAACCAGGCAAGCCACTATCATCCCAGGAGACGGTACGTCGGCGACAGCAGCATGCCTCACAGATCAACGCAGATATCAAAACAATTGTCGAGTGGGGATTAGCAAATAAAGTACAGTTCAACGTACAAAAAACTCAGGCAACAACACTTACAAAGAAGTCTCACGATGGCTTACCAACCGTGGAAATGGAGGGTCACCCCATAGTCGAATCGCCTTCCGTCAAGCTTTTGGGAATCAACATCAACAATAACATGTCCTGGCACGACCACGTCGTCAGTATTGCTAAAACGGCATCCCAGAAGCTTGGAGTTTTGTTCCGCTGTAGAAAGTTGTATATACACCAGAGCAACTGCTGCTGCTCTACAAGGCGCAGATCCGACCGGCGCTGGAGTATTGCTCCCATGTGTGGGGATGCGCTCCGAAGCACTCTCTAAAGCTTCTGGACACTATCCAGAAAAGAGCGATTAGACTAATCGATACGCCTAACCTCACAAAGGACCTCCACAGCCTGGAACATCGAGGAGGGTGGCTTTCATTAAAATCAATGCAATCATTTTTGCGTTACGCAATATAATAATATAACGATATAAAACAACATTCGAATGTATACACCACAAATTCTAAGTTCCTTAGTTTCTATAATACGCAAAGCAATGTTCAGATGGACCTAAAAAAGTGCATTATGCCGCTAGGTTTTTCATTCACAGGTCAATGGATAGCCCATTACAAATACAACAAATTTTTCAGTTTTACAATCCTCCACCCCCCAAACTACCCCAAATTAACCCCCACCCAAAAAAAAGTAGAAAATGATAAGGAATTCCTAAAACGCCTAAAAACAAGGTTTGAGCATTTTTTATACTTTTGGTGTTTTTATTGTTGCTGCGCCGCCACTGACACGATTTTTCCAAAACATGCGTGTTTTCCATCCTTGCCGCGGTAGCAATACTGTGTCAAAATTTAATATCAATTCAATACTGCTCGCGTTACGCAATATAGAACGATCTAAAGCAATACTCGTATGTATACATCACAAATTCTAAGTCCCTTAGAAAGAAAGTGTATTATGCCGCTAGGTTTTCCACTTACAGGTCAATGGATAGCCCATTATGAATACAACAATTTTTTCAGTTTTACAACCCCCCCACCTCCCAACTACCCCAAATTCACCCCCACCCAAAAAAAAATAGAAAACGCCTAAAAACGAAGTTTAAGGAATATTTGGAAATTTTTTTTGCTAATTACTCCGCCCCCCGTATACAACGATTTCCAAAATTATAGGAACATTACCTACTGCGACACCACAGCATATCGCTGCTCAAATTTCATCACAATCCAAGCAGCGGTTACTGAGATTGCGAGGCTAGAAAAACGCCAACAGACAGACCGACGGACAGACAGACAGACAGACCGACAGACAGACAGACCAACGGAAATGAGTGACGTGGATTTTCGTTATGTAGTCATCATAAAACACCCAAAAGGCGTATTATCTCAAAATCGAAAATTTTCGTGATCACAATACTCCCCTCACCTATCGGTGTGGGAAGTAGAAAGATCAAATAAGTACACCTCAGAGTAACAACTGAACATAGAGGTAGTAAACAAACCACTTCAGCATGGCGTGCTCAAAGCCATCATCTTTTGACACTTCACCCTCCAGATATTGCCAACTAACCTTAAAATTCTTCCAATGCAACCCATGTTACAAACACTGCACTTTTTGAGTCCCATCTTGAAAAACTGTTAAACTACACTCAAATATAGCACAGCAAGTCCATATTGTCCGTAACGCTTCACTACAGTGACCAACAAATAGCGAATTGGATTTAACTGACCAAGCATAAAAGACGCACAAACAAAACAAACGTTTGACGGTCGAGGTTCTACCGTAGGTAAGTCGCATGAAAATTATATCGGCGCTGCCAGCTACTCAAAATTTATGTAAGACTTCATAATTTGCGTTTATGTTGAAGGAACATGCAGTAACGCAGTAGAGGTCAACATTTCTATTGATTTTGCTGTAATCATTCCTGAACCATCAAAATGCCGTCTTTTTTAACGTAGAATGGAATATTTCTGGATACTATACCAATTAAGACGATAATAAATAATTATGATTGCCGTACCTTGTGGTCAATCTGCCAACGTGAGGAAAGATGTCGGCCTATTAGAAATAGTTGTTTACTACCTCTATGCTCAGTTGAGTAATACATTGAAATACAAAAATGGAAATGTTATCGCAGACATAACAAGTAAACTAAATAGGTGGGAAGAATATATATACAAGAACTATTTACAGACACAAGGCAACAGAATATTGTGCAAACAGGCGAAATAGGTCCAGAAATAACTAACAATGGAATAATGAATGCTATAAAGAACATGAAAAACAACAAATCATCTGGACCTGATCAGGTACCATAAGAAATCTTTAAACTTATTGATCGAAAACATATATGGTCATAACAAATGTTCTTATTGTTGTTTACAGAACGGGCATAATCCTAAAAGAACGGCTTCTTTCAACATTCGCAGCTATCCCGAAAAAGCCAAACGCGAGAGAGTGCAGCGATCATCGAACCATGAGCCTCATGTGTCACATTCTAAGGATATTTCTTAAAATTATCCACAAATGTGTACTTAACAAGCTTGAAGAAGATATCAGTGAAAGCCAGTTTGGGTTCAGAAATGCACTGGGGACACGGGAAGCTTTATTTGCTCTAAATGCTTTAATACAGAGGTGCCTAGATGTGAACCAAATCTTTTCGTATGCTTTCTGGATTACAGCAAAGCATTTGATCGTGTAAGACAGGACAAAATCATGGAAATTCTGAGTGAAAAGCGTATTGATTTCAACGACATGCGAATCATCAGCAACCTGTATTATAATCAAAGAGCTGTTTTTAGAGAGGGCGAGAAACGTCAGAGGAGATAACAATCAAAAGAGGAGTAAGACAGGGATGCGTACTCTCTGCGATACTTTTCAACCTCTAATCAGAGAAAATTATGCAAGAGCCTATATCTGAATAAACTGCGGGAATAAAGTGTAACGCTGAAACAATAAACAACATCCGTTTTGCCGATGATACCTTGGTAATAGCAAGGAGCAGCGCGGACCTACAAAGAATAATGGACAAGATCGTAAACAACAGAGAAGAAGCAGGTCTTTCACTCAACATCAAAAAGACAAAATTCATGATAATCAGCAAAACAAATGTTCAAGGAAGATTGTATGTTCGCAATGAGGCAGTAGAGAGAGTAAGAGAGTACAAATACCTGGGTGGCATTTTGACCGAGACCGGGGGACACTCTCGAGAAATAAGATCTAGGATAGGTCAAGCTAGGGCTGCATTTATAAATATGCGGAGAGTATGCTGCTCAAGAGATCTCAATATTAAACTTCAGATCAGATTGGCCAGATGTTACGTTTTCTCTATCCTCCTCTATGGGATGGAGTAAGTGAACAACGAGGAAAGTTGATCTGAGAAGACTTGAGGCCTTCGAGATGTGGGTGTATAGACGCATACTCAAGAGTTTCTTGGACGGAAAGGGTGCCCAAATGTTGAAATCTTAAGGCGTATGAAAAAAGAAACTGAAATAGTAGAAACTGTCAAAATGGGGAAACTTTCTTACCTGGGTCACGTTATGCGTGGAGAAAGATACCATATTCTACAACTGATAATACAAGGCATAATACAAGGAAAAAGAAGTGCGGGGAGAAAACGCACTTCGTAGCTGAAAAACCTGCGAGAATGGTATCACTGTACATCGATATAATTATTCCGAGCAGGCGCATCTAAAGCAAAAATCGCCATGATGATAGCCATCCTTCTTAGAGGAGACGGCACTTAAAGAAGATCATTTTCTACTTTTTTGGGTCGGGATGGGGGGTTGTAAAGCTAAAAATCTGTTGTATTCATAATAGGCTATCCACTGATCTGTGGAGTAAATAACTAGCGGCATATTACACTTTTTAGGTCCATCTGAACATTGGCTTGCCTATTAAAGAAACAAAGGTACTCAGAATTTTGTCATGTTTACAAACGAGTATTGATTTACTACGTTGTATGTATATGCGTGAAGCGAAAATTATTGACTTGATTTTATTGAAATATTGACACATAATTTACTACCGCGGCGAGAATGGAAAACGCGTCTGTTTTTGAAAAATCGTGTCAGTGGCGGTGCAGCAATAAAAAAAAACTACGATTGTAAAAGCAGCTCAAACTTCGCTTTTAGACAGTTTGAGGCCCCTGATTGCTTCGCAACATCCAGTTGAGGCATGAAGAATAAAAACTGTGGCATCATAGTTGCTAAGGAGGGAGACGCAAGAAACTATTTACGAGAGATTTTGTGTTGAAGGTTTTTTGCGGGCGGGTGGGCGATGATTTGGTTGCAATTGGATTTCAGACTATAGCTTCGTGCAATGGGAAAATAATAAAATTGTATCATCATTAAAGTACTGAGTCAATCAACTTGACTCCATTTTTGTATGTTAGTGCCTTGTCTACGGTTTATGGGAGTGACAAATCTCTGGAAGAATCTCGACAAGAGAAAAAACAACGAAACATCTGCACAACATAATAGCCAGGTGAATATCAGACATTCCAAGTTTACGTTGCTTTCGTAGCATAAATAAAAAAACTACACACTGGAACGTTTCAAATCTTATTTCCTGGTATTTGAACAAGTGGACCCAGTACTTCCCACACATTACAGTAATACAATTTTATTATTATCCCATTGCATGAAGCTATAGTCATTGCTATCAGTTTGGTGATGAACTACACATATTACAGAATCATCTATACAACATTCTAATTTCAATTATATTTTGTTCAAGGTAGGGCAGCATTCGCATAAAGATGAAAAGTATATTATGATGTCATTCCTTTACAGTGCAATAAAGAGCCCACTACGAATACAACAAATGTTTCAGTTTCCCAACCCCCCACCTCCAAACTACCCCAATTTTATCCCCTCTCAAAAAAAGTGGATACCAATCGGGAACCACTAAAAACGAAGTTTGCGCGGTTTTATATTTAGAGTTTTTTTATTATTCCTGCACACTATTTCGAAGTATACGAGTTACTACTTCGTCGCCACGGTAGTAATAGCTACTATGTCAAAATTTCATCAAAAACAATTCAATAATTGGTTACACAATACAGAATGATCTAAAGCAATACTCCTATGTATGTATACATCAAAAAATGAGTGCCTTGTGGTTTCTGTAATAGGCAAGCCAATTTAGCCAATGTTCCGATGGACCCAAAAAAGATGCCGCTACGCCATTCCTTCACAGATACATGGAGAGCCCATTATTAAAACAGATTTTTCGGTTTTACAACCCGACTGCCAGACCGACGGAAAATAGCTACGTGATTTTTTTTATGTAGATTGATATCTAACAAAAAAAATTCACGTCACTATTACACACGTACATACGATTAAAATGCCCAAAAAGCGTATCATCACAAAATCGGAAATTTTTGCGAACACAATACTTCCCAAAACTATAGGTGTGGTATTACTGGTATTAGGTATTTCTCTTAAAATGTTATTCTTACCTGATTCCTCACTCACAGGAGCAACAGAGCAAGCTAATCCGCACTGCCCACATTTTGTTTCCAAAACTTGACATGATGAAAAGTTTTTTTCAATCTGTGTTTCAGTCATACCGACACGATTCGTTTGGGATGATACTGCTAAACTAATAAATTTGATTCAGAATGATTATTGCAATCTGTTATTCGTTATTCTGAATACAGGTACGATAATTGATAACTGATAATATCATCGTTGACGTTGAACTGAAACAACCCTGTCTCGAGCGTCTATACGTCTGTACTCTGTGCGCTGACTAAAATAAATGCACAAAATTATACAATAAGCAAATAAATATCGGGTAAAATATGAGGACCGGTCGGTTTTTTTAGGTCTCTCTCTCTATATGTCAACGTTGCCAGACGTCGTATGGGTTTTGTCGAGTTTATAGTTGTGTTCTAGTGTTCTAGCATCAGACTTCCAATGATTTGAAATCGTTTGAGTGTGCGCAATAACTAAATCAATCAGTTTGGAACTAGGAATTCGTTGTCCGTTCAAGCAACAACCGTTTGAAGGCTGTTTTTGGACAGTCAAATCAGTACACAAGATTTCGGTGATACTGGGAGTTGACATATATGCGTAGACTGTAGATTTTCCTTCTGTGTTTCAAAGTTGAAGTTATGAAACGAACTTTTCCTCTTTCGGCGTGTAAACTTTATGGAAGTAAACATAATATAGAATAAAGCATTCATCATCCATTTGAATAGTAAGGCTCGATTGTATATTTCTAAATCTTGTTACAAAAATGGCATCAGAAATTTCCAATTCTAGCTCAGATTTATACTGGATAGATGTCTTTGATCGCGTAGATGATGAAGGGATTATATACTGCGTCATTGTCATGAACGCTCACATTTTTTATTTCTCTTTCTACCAGTTTCTTATCCTGTTGAAAGCCGTAACAGCACAAAACGGAGATTCGAGGCTAAAATAAGAGATTCCCTTGCAAACAAATCATCGCCCACCTACCCTTAAAAAGCATCACAAAAACTCTACTGAATAGTTTGTAGCATCTCCCTCCGTAGGAACTAGAACAACACAGTTTTTGTTCTGTGAGCTTCAACTGGATGAAATGAAACGAGCAGGAACCATCAAATTGCCTAAAAATGAAGTTTGAGCTATTTTACTTCCCACACCGATAGGTGAGGGGGGTATTGTGATCTGTCTGTCGGTCTGTCGGTCTGTCGGTCTGTCGGTCTGTCGGTCTGTCGGTCTGTCGGTCTGTCGGTCTGTCGGTCTGTCGGTCTGTCGGTCTGTCGGTCTGTCGGTCTGTCGGTCTGTCGGTCTGTCGGTCTGTCGGTCTGTCGGTCTGTCGGTCTGTCGGTCTGTCGGTCTGTCGGTCTGTCGGTCTGTCGGTCTGTCGGTCTGTCGGTCTGTCGGTCTGTCGGTCTGTCGGTCTGTCGGTCTGTCGGTCTGTCGGTCTGTCGGTCTGTCGGTCTGTCGGTCTGTCGGTCTGTCGGTCTGTCGGT
The DNA here is from genome assembly GCA_951848785.1 of Callosobruchus maculatus. NCBI lineage: Eukaryota > Metazoa > Arthropoda > Insecta > Coleoptera > Chrysomelidae > Callosobruchus > Callosobruchus maculatus. Next base: position 1,815,424 of record CATOUR010000174.1, read on the forward strand.
CTGCCGGTCTGTCGGTCTGTCGGTCTGTCGGTCTGTCGGTCTGTCGGTCTGTCGGTCTGTCGGTCTGTCGGTCTGCCGGTCTGCCGGTCTGTCGGTCTGTCGGTCTGTCGGTCTGTCGGTCTGTCGGTCTGTCGGTCTGTCGGTCTGTCGGTCTGTCGGTCTGTCGGTCTGTCGGTCTGTCGGTCTGTCGGTCTGTCGGTCTGTCGGTCTGTCGGTCTGTCGGTCTGTCGGTCTGTCGGTCTGTCGGTCTGTCGGTCTGTCGGTCTGTCGGTCTGTCGGTCTGTCGGTCTGTCGGTCTGTCGGTCTGTCGGTCTGTCGGTCTGTCGGTCTGTCGGTCTGTCGGTCTGTCGGTCTGTCGGTCTGTCGGTCTGTCGGTCTGTCGGTCTGTCGGTCTGTCGGTCTGTCGGTCTGTCGGTCTGTCGGTCTGTCGGTCTGTCGGTCTGTCGGTCTGTCGGTCTGTCGGTCTGTCGGTCTGTCGGTCTGTCGGTCTGTCGGTCTGTCGGTCTGTCGGTCTGTCGGTCGGTCGGTCTGTCGGCCTGTCGGTCCGTCGGTCCGTCGGTCCGTCGGTCCGTCGGTCCGTCGGTCCGTCGGTCCGTCGGTCCGTCGGTCCGTCGGTCCGTCGGTCCGTCGGTCCGTCGGTCCGTCGGTCCGTCGGTCCGTCGGTCCGTCGGTCCGTCGGTCCGTCGGTCCGTCGGTCCGTCGGTCCGTCGGTCCGTCGGTCCGTCGGTCCGTCGGTCCGTCGGTCCGTCGGTCCGTCGGTCCGTCGGTCCGTCGGTCCGTCGGTCCGTCGGTCGGTCGGTCGGTCGGTCGGTCGGTCGGTCGGTCGGTCTGTCGGTCTGTCGGTCGGTCGGTCGGTCGGTCGGTCGGTCTGTCGGTCTGTCGGTCTGTCGGTCTGTCGGTCTGTCGGTCTGTCGGTCTGTCGGTCTGTCGGTCTGTCGGTCTGTCGGTCTGTCGGTCTGTCGGTCTGTCGGTCTGTCGGTCTGTCGGTCTGTCGGTCTGTCGGTCTGTCGGTCTGTCGGTCTGTCGGTCTGTCGGTCTGTCGGTCTGTCGGTCTGTCGGTCTGTCGGTCTGTCGGTCTGTCGGTCTGTCGGTCTGTCGGTCTGTCGGTCTGTCGGTCTGTCGGTCTGTCGGTCTGTCGGTCTGTCGGTCTGTCGGTCTGTCGGTCTGTCGGTCTGTCGGTCTGTCGGTCTGTCGGTCTGTCGGTCTGTCGGTCTGTCGGTCTGTCGGTCTGTCGGTCTGTCGGTCTGTCGGTCTGTCGGTCTGTCGGTCTGTCGGTCTGTCGGTCTGTCGGTCTGTCGGTCTGTCGGTCTGTCGGTCTGTCGGTCTGTCGGTCTGTCGGTCTGTCGGTCTGTCGGTCTGTCGGTCTGTCGGTCTGTCGGTCTGTCGGTCTGTCGGTCTGTCGGTCTGTCGGTCTGTCGGTCTGTCGGTCTGTCGGTCTGTCGGTCTGTCGGTCTGTCGGTCTGTCGGTCTGTCGGTCTGTCGGTCTGTCGGTCTGTCGGTCTGTCGGTCTGTCGGTCTGTCGGTCTGTCGGTCTGTCGGTCTGTCGGTCTGTCGGTCTGTCGGTCTGTCGGTCTGTCGGTCTGTCGGTCTGTCGGTCTGTCGGTCTGTCGGTCTGTCGGTCTGTCGGTCTGTCGGTCTGTCGGTCTGTCGGTCTGTCGGTCTGTCGGTCTGTCGGTCTGTCGGTCTGTCGGTCTGTCGGTCTGTCGGTCTGTCGGTCTGTCGGTCTGTCGGTCTGTCGGTCTGTCGGTCTGTCGGTCTGTCGGTCTGTCGGTCTGTCGGTCTGTCGGTCTGTCGGTCTGTCGGTCTGTCGGTCTGTCGGTCTGTCGGTCTGTCGGTCTGTCGGTCTGTCGGTCTGTCGGTCTGTCGGTCTGTCGGTCTGTCGGTCTGTCGGTCTGTCGGTCTGTCGGTCTGTCGGTCTGTCGGTCTGTCGGTCTGTCGGTCTGTCGGTCTGTCGGTCTGTCGGTCTGTCGGTCTGTCGGTCTGTCGGTCTGTCGGTCTGTCGGTCTGTCGGTCTGTCGGTCTGTCGGTCTGTCGGTCTGTCGGTCTGTCGGTCTGTCGGTCTGTCGGTCTGTCGGTCTGTCGGTCTGTCGGTCTGTCGGTCTGTCGGTCTGTCGGTCTGTCGGTCTGTCGGTCTGTCGGTCTGTCGGTCTGTCGGTCTGTCGGTCTGTCGGTCTGTCGGTCTGTCGGTCTGTCGGTCTGTCGGTCTGTCGGTCTGTCGGTCTGTCGGTCTGTCGGTCTGTCGGTCTGTCGGTCTGTCGGTCTGTCGGTCTGTCGGTCTGTCGGTCTGTCGGTCTGTCGGTCTGTCGGTCTGTCGGTCTGTCGGTCTGTCGGTCTGTCGGTCTGTCGGTCTGTCGGTCTGTCGGTCTGTCGGTCTGTCGGTCTGTCGGTCTGTCGGTCTGTCGGTCTGTCGGTCTGTCGGTCTGTCGGACTGTCGGTCTGTCGGTCTGTCGGTCTGTCGGTCTGTCGGTCTGTCGGTCTGTCGGTCTGTCGGTCTGTCGGTCTGTCGGTCTGTCGGTCTGTCGGTCTGTCGGTCTGTCGGTCTGTCGGTCTGTCGGTCTGTCGGTCTGTCGGTCTGTCGGTCTGTCGGTCTGTCGGTCTGTCGGTCTGTCGGTCTGTCGGTCTGTCGATCTGTCTGTCTGTCGCGTTTTTCTATCCTCGTAATCTCAGTAACCGCTGCATGGATTGTGATGAAATTTGGGCAGCGGTATGCTGAGGGGTCGTAGTAGGTAATGTTCCTATAATTTGGAAATCGGTGCATAGGCGGCAGAGTAATTAGCAAAAAACAAAAAAAATTAAATATTGCTGAAACTTCGTTTTTAGGCGTTTTAGGGGTCCCTGATCATTTTCTACTTTTTTTGGTTGGGGGTGAAATTGGGGTGGTTGGGGGGTGGGGGGTTAAAAAATTGAAAAATTTGTTGCTTTCATAATAGACTGTCCACTGACCCGTGAAGGAAGACCTGGCGACATAAATAACTTTTTTAGGTCCATCCGAGCATTGCCTTTGCCTATTACAGATTGGAGGCTCTTGATCGTTTCGCTTCGTCCAGTTCAAGCATGTAGAAAAAACTGTGGCGCCCTAGTTCCTAAGAAGAAGAAACTAGAAAGAAGCTATTTACGAAGGTTTTTGTGTTGGATGGTTTTTGCGAGCGGATGGGCGATAATTTATTTGCAAGGGGATTTTAGACTATAGCTTCATCCAATGGGATATAATAAAATGGTATCATCATTATGTGTGGGAAGTACTGAGTCAATCAACTTGACTCAATTTTTTTTTATTATTGCTGCGCCGCCAGTAACACGAACCTGGAGTTTCCTTAAAATCAATTCCAGGTTCCACAACACAGAACGATGTAAAGCGATACACGTTTGTAACTACATCAGAAAAAATCTAAGTACCTTGATTTCTGTATTAGGCAAGGCGATGTTTGGATGGACCTAAAAACTGTATTATTTCGCTATGTCCTTCTTTGGCAAGTCAATGGAGAGCCTATTATGCATACAAAAACGTTTGCAGTTTTGCAACCCTCCACCCCCAATCATCCCAATTTCACCCCCACCAAAAAAAAAACAGAAAACGACCAGGAACCCCTGAAACGCCTAAAAACGAAGTTTGAGCTGTTTTTATATTTTTAGTTTTTTTATTATTTCTGTGCCGCCACTGAGACGATTTCTAGAAGCCATACGCGTTTTCAGTCCTTGGCACGGTAGTAATACTATGGCAAAGTTTCATTAAAATCAATGTCATAGTTTCCTCCTTCCTCCTTTACAGGTCAATGGATAGCCTATTATGAATACAACAAATTTTTGAGTTTTACAACCCCCCACCCCCAACCAACATCTTAGATGTGAAATATGGAAACAACGCTGTCGTGTACTATGAACATCGTGCCTTATGCGATTCAGGACATGTTCCAAACAAGGATTGTGATATCCTTGAGTATGTTGAAAATAATTTTCTTCATGTTTCCGCAAAGAAAAAACTCGAGCCAATAGTGTAATTCAATGCCGGTAGGGGTATTTGCCCTCGGTAGTTGTTTCTGTTGGTTCACTGCTTTCATGCCAGCTTGCTATGGGGTTCCACCTGACGATATCCGGAAGATATAAACAGCGCTGTCGTGAACTAGGGACATCGTGCCTGATACGATTTAGGAAATGTTTCAAACAAGGATTATCATGTCCTCCAATCCACTTTGGGTGAGTGGAAAAATCATTTTTTTCAAGAAATAATGATCTTCATTCGCCTCAACGTATTGGAAATATTAACATAATTGTTAACATCGTTAGTATAGAAGCAAGGTTTTGGTTTGTGTCCACTTCGCTGTAAAAATCTATGTTAATAAGCATATTTTGTATGCGCAAATGAAATAAGAATTACATTAGTTAAGGCAAGTTAATCCATATTTCCGTCTTAATAAATAATGTACTTTACGTAACTTTTCTTGCTGATTTTGGATCACATACCTGACGCCATAAACCGTTCACGTCAAGTCCATAATTCATAAAGTATTTCGCAACTCTCATTATCATTTTATATCTCGGCTTTAGGCAATTAGTCTAATACGTCTGTATGAAGAGAAAAAGTATACGGCGACTTTCTACAGGGTTTAATCTAATTCAAAGTATTTCTGTCGGAGCATGATGGAAGAGCTAAGATTCAACAAATTTTACTTAATATGTGTAGGGACAATTTCAATTTTAACGGAATTGGGGTTTTGAATAAAAATTTTTTTGTGATAAATGGAAAGGTCATATATGAGTTTATAACAAAACTATTTTTGTTTTCTTTTTTTCGCAATAATTCAAAAATTATATCAAAATAAAAATGTTTTTTTAATTCAGTACCGAAAACACGCCGATGGCTCCCGAACCCCTCTGTCGTCACGAGGGCGGTCAGGATGCTCCTTTGACCAACGACGTCCTACTCCGATACTAGATTCTAGATTCCCAGCCATAATCGTGAAAATACTTGCTAGTAACTAGTGTATGTTTATTGCAACATAGACGATGAATAAAGTTTGTAGCTCAAGATGAAGTCTACGATCGAAATAAATATTGTAACATACTGTATATTATGGTATTCGTGTATTTGTATTAGTTGTCATTGGTTGTCATACATGATCTAAAGTCAAAGTGCTAGGTTAGATCTTTCGAAGTGTAAACGTCATCGAATCGTCTATAGTTTTCGATAATGACGGATGGATTCTAGAAATGTCATCGAATTCTCTAGATGGTTCGATGAGGTATATATAAGGCGCCACGGGTAGCGTGGCAGTTCAGTTCAGTTGAGTTGAGTTGTACTTGAGATAAGGTTAAGAGATATTGTATCGAGTTGTGAAGTAAAACGGTGAAAGTTACGTCGAGTTTGATTCCCTGGGTGAAGAAAAAGAGGCCGTCGTGACAATATGTTTTTGAATGTTTGAAATCCGATTACAGATTCCAGTAATAAGGTACCTAATCAAATATGTTTCGTCGAAACGATCTCCTGCATCGGCGGATGGCCTAGTGGTTAGAATGTCCGATAGTGAATCTGTGGGTCTTTGCTTCGAAACCTAGGCCTTCCAACTTTTTTTTGTTTTTTTATCAAAAAGAATATCGATGTGCCTGTTGCACTTGCTACGCACATTTTTTTCTGCGATCGACATAAGTATGTTTCTGAATCAAATTCTATTAAAGATCTTACAAGTACTAAATTTTCTTACGCAATTCAAAACTTTGTTATTATTAATATTGATATTTAATCCGAAAAACTTGAAAATATTTTATTAAACTAATTATAGGCAATTAAAAATTGAAAAAACCTTCGACACATTCAAATGACTGAACACGCCAAGATTGATCGGCTTAACTATGACGTCACGATGGTGTAGAGCTACTTAGTTCCATCCACAGAATATGTCTTTTGCTATTATATATTATATGTATATAACTGTGCTCTTCATAGTAATGTAACGAATGTCAATGTAACGGATGCGAATGCGAATATCTGCTGCCAACACTGGCGAATGCGAATATCTAGTTTTATATTTATTAAAATAAAAGATTTAATTTCATTTTTGTTTACTCGAGGTGTTAACTCTTATGTAAAATAATTATATTCATAGTTTATTTATTGTAGAAGTATCTATTGATTATTATTTTTAGTTCTGGTCAAGAAGATGATTATAACATTGAAATTTTTATTAATCAGAAGAATTATTTTTTGTTTATATTTTTTTCCAGGATCCGTCCGACCTTACTCTCCCCGTCAATACTTAAGCCTTAAGGCCTATTGTATTATTGCTCCTCTCATTTACAGTATCCACTCCAGCAATCTAGATCCCTGCATAAGTTTATGCAGTTTTCCTACTGGTCCTGGTGCTGAGCTGTACTCCATTGGTTCTAGCTTGGTCTTCCCAAAGAGCTGTTGTCTCTTGTGATCTAACGCTTCGCACTCACAGAGCACATGTAGGGCTGACTAAGTTCCTCTCCACACAGTTTGCAGTTGAGGTCTCCAATGTAGTGTCCCATCTTATTCAGGTGTCCCTTCAGGCCACAATGTCCTGTGAGGAGACCCATCGTTATTCGGAGCTGACTCCTACTCAAGGAGAGCAGTGGTTCAGCTGCTTTCTTGCAAGGAGCTTTAATGAATGTTTTTCCATGAACACATCCTGGCAACAAGTTCCACTACTCCTTGTGCTGATGTTCCATCCATTGTCCGACCGGGTGTCTGATTGTGCTTTTAGGCACCCCCAGGATGGATTCTGCTCCAATGTATAGAGTAGACGAACCTAATCTTGCTGGCTCGTCTGCCCTTTCATTGCCCCTTATGCCTGAGTATCCTGGCACCCACTCCAAAGTTACTTTGTTGTGTTCCTCTAGCCTTCCCAGTTCTTGTAGACATTCCCAGACTAGAGCGGACGTAACTTTGGGCCCCTCTAGTGCCCTAAGTGTAGCCTGACTGTCTGCGAGTATTGCGATCCTCTTGTTACCTGTACACCTTTGACTGAAATACCGAAGCGTATTTTCTTGGCGGGATGCTCTGTCTAGTTCCTCTTCCAAAGATTCCCGCTCCTGTGCCTTGCTCGGTCTTTGGTCCATCTGTGTACTATTTCCCGATGCAGGTTGTTTACTCCACAGAGTTCTCGATCTCTAATTATAGTCTCGAATTTCTTGTTGAAGATATATTTCGGAATTATGTGGTCCTTTCTAGCATCCATTATGGTATGTCCCACATATTCTGCGATTTGGTTGTCTCCAAGATCCTTGTAAATTCCTCTTGGTGGAGTTTGTAGTCTAGAGTAACCCATTCTCGCCTCGCCCATTATTACAATTTGCAACGGAGGGAGGTTCAGGATGGTCTCTAAGACTGCAGTGGGTGCGCTTTTCATTGCACCTGTTATGGACAGGCAAGCAAGTCTTTGCACCTTGCTTAATTCTGCTATAGCAGCTCGCTGTTTCATCTTTAGCCACCAGACCAAAGACGCATATGTAATCATGGGTATGTCCAATGTCTTACTATGCGAGCGCCTCGATAGCACTAATGCCATCCCGGCTCTTCTTTTAACTCTTTTGACCTGAGGGTTTCAGGTTAGCTTAGAGTCTAGTACTACTCCTAAGTGTTTAACCTCCCCTGGCAGCTGTATTTGACTACCCAGAAGCTGTAGAGGTCCTAGTCCCTTTACTTTTTTCCTTCTGGTGAAGGCAATTATGGACGTTTTGCAGGGACTGACGTTCAGTTCCTCCTTAAGTAGCCAGCTTGTTACAACGTTTAGAGCCCTTTGCATTTTGTCTCTAACCGTGCTGTTGAATTTTCCTTGCTCTAGAATTACCAGATCGTCCGCATATCCTAGAGTCCTGTGCCTATCCTTGTCTAGAAGACTGATTAGCTCATCAACAACGAGGTTCCAGAGTAATGGCGATAATACGCTGCCTTGAAGGCATCCCCTCGCGACTTGAGCCATCAAAGGCTCTTCCGTGATAGTTGTGTATACCAGTCTACCTTTTAGCATGCAGTCAATCCACGTGCATATAGTGTCTTCGAGGCCTATTCTCCTCGAGGCTCTGGCGATGGAGTTTAGGGCCGTATTGTCAAAGGCTCCTTGTATGTCTAAGAAGGTGCAGAGTAGCACCTCTTTATTTTCCAGTGCATATTCAGCCGCCTGTACCAGCTAATGTAGCGCTGTTTCTGTTCATTTACCATTTATGCATACTGGTCTGAATGTAGTGGTCTGTCAACCAGAACATTATCCCTAATATGTCTGTCTAGCAGTTTTTCTAAGGTCTTCAGTACGAAGGACATCAGACTTATTGGTCGAAGTGACTTTGCATCTCCCTGTCCAATTCTTCCAGGTTTGGGTAGAAATATCACCTTTGTGAGCCTCCATGGCTTCGGCACATATATCAGCGCTAAGCTGGCTCTTAAAATTGCGCTAAGTCTTCTTACAAAGAGGTCTGAGGTCTCCTGCAGAAGGACTGGATATATGTCGTCTGATCCTGGAGACTTGTATGGGTCAAAGGAATTCATGGCCCATTTTGTTTTCTCCAGATCAACCACGGATTTCGCCAGCCTCCAATCATACCTCCCGCCCTCCTTAGAGGGTCAAGGGGTTCTGTCGTGTAGTCCTCAGGTTTTAAGTCCGTTATTGTTGATTCTGGAACGTCCTCAAGCAGCTCTTTAAGTGTTTCTTCTGCGGTTGTTGTAAATACACCACTACACACCCTCGAGAGTGTCCTTTGAAGCCTGGCACATTCCGAGGTGTTCTCTATGTCCCCGCAGTACCTTCTCCATGATTCTCTTTTGGACTTAGGCAAAGCTTTGTTATATTTATCCTGGGCCTTCTTGCAGTCGTCCCAGCTGCCTGTATTTCTTGCACGGTTGAACTTTCGCCTTGCCTTGTCCCTCAGTTTCGCAAGGGTCTTAGTCCACCACGGAACGTTCCTGTTAGATCCCTTGCTCATTATAGGGCAGTTTTCGTGGAAGGCTGAAATTGCAGCGTCCTGCACAATTTCAAGTTCGACCGTGTTTATAATCGCTATATTCGTCCTTTCCAGACTAGCGTCCAAGAAGGTCGTGTACCCTTCCCAGTTTGTCTTTCTAGGATAGGATAGGAACATAACCTCTTTACGTTGAGAATTTACGAAAGCGGGATTGTTACCTAAGTTCAGTATGTCTAAGTTACATTCCATAATAAACTGAAGTAGTGACTCACCTCTGTGGTTATTGGTATTCATAATAGACTGTCCACTGACCTGTGGAAATTTTGACAAAGTATTATTACCGTGGTGAGGATGGCAGACGAGTATGGTTGTTAGAAATCATGTCAGTGGCAGCGTAGCGATAATAAAAAAACTAAAGAGAGAAAGCTCAAATCTCGTTTTTAGATGTTTTACGGGTTCCTGGCCAATTTCTACTTTTTTTTGGACGGGTGAAATTTGGGGTGGTTTGAGGGTGGGGGGTTTAAAATTGAAAAATCTGTTGCATTCATAATAGGCTGTCCAGTGACCTGTGAAGGAAGACCTAGCGACATAAATAACTTTTTTAGGTCCATCCGAACACTGTCTATTACAGGAACCAGAGGATTTTTTTCTTATGTAGACATTTATTTATTTATTTATTTATTTATTTATTTGATACACCACCAACAGTACAAACCATTTATTGGTGGGACTAACACAGAGAAAACAAATAAAGACATACATAAGATATAAAACAACATTTAGAGATGCCTACGATAAAACAGTGTTTTTAATGCGCGATATAGATGTGTGGAAAATATCCACACGCTGTTGCATATTATTATAGCACTTGCACATTGAATACATTGGAGAATGAAGCAGTAGGTTAGTTCTGGGAGTATTTAAATAAAATGTGTATGTGCTTCTTGTGCTAAACTTTGGGCAGTTCAGCTGGAGACGCTCTAAAAGTTCTGGGCAGTCGAGAGTGTTGTTGAGCAGATTGAATATGAATATCAGCGAGTGTGATTTTCGCCTGTCATCCAAGCTGATAAAGTTGTGCCTGAGTAATAGTGCCTCGTAAGGTGTACCAACTGCAGGATAGCTGCCATCTTCACGAAACGATAGATATTTAAGAAATCTTTTCTGGAGTTTTTCTATCGATTCACAAGTTGTGATATAACACGGATTCCACACTAATCTTCCATATTCAAGTTTGGACAGAACATATGCATTGTATAATATTCTAGTAACTTTTAGATCAGTAAAATCCCGAGAATTTCTAACAATGAAGCCAAGCTTTCTAGATGTTACTGTGAGCAGTTCGTTTATGTGTTGGTTGAAACTCAGTGATTGATCAAAATTAACTCCAAGATCCCTATTCTCTGTAACAGTCTGTAAATCTTCATTATTAATGTTGTACTGATAAACCAGTTGATTCACTTTCCTGGTAAAGGTCATGGATTTACATTTTTTTACATTTAATGGGAGACGATTTCTCACACACCAGTCGGAAACGCGGTCCAAATCATCTTGTAGCTTTGAGCAGTCAAATACTGTCTCTACCTCAGAGAACACCTTAAGGTCATCTGCGTAGAGCAGATATTTGGAACCAATGCAGTCAGTAATGTCGTTAATGAACATTATGAACAGCAGTGGTCCCAGGGAACTTCCTTGAGGTACCCCCGAGGTAGACACATACAAACGTGATTTCTTTCCTTTGAACTGAACATACTGGCTACGTCCTGAGAGGTATGACTCTATGAATTCAATCAGGTCCGTCGAAAAGCCGAAATTATCTAGTTTAGTTAACAGTAACCTATGATCAATACGATCGAAAGCCTTACTAAAATCCGTATGTACTACGTCTAACTGTCCACCTGAGTCAATAACTTCGGAAGCGTACTGAGTGAAACACATCAGATTAGTCGTTGTTGAACGACCCTTCATGAAACCGTGCTGGAAAGGAGTTATTTTAGAGTGGACATGGAAAGATAAAAAATCATGTAGAAGCATTTCAAGGGATTTGGAGAAGTTACTCACTATGGTAATAGGTCTGTAGTTTTCGACTTGCATTCTATCACCGTGTATAAATATAGGAAGTACCTTTGATAGTTTCCATGTCATAGGGAAAGTATTACTTTTTAGGCATAAGTTATAAATCAACTTCAGAGGGTAAGCAAGCACACTTGCACAATCCCGTAGCAGAAAAGAAGGTATTCCATCCGGTCCGGACGTAAATTTGTTTTTCATCCTCTTCAGTACGTTTTTAACCTCATCTTCTGAAAACTCAACTAAAGTAATATTGACTGTTGAGGAAACGGTGCTTGAAGTCTGACCAGCAGATGGTTTAGTGTATACAGATTGATAAAAGCTAGCAAACTGATTGGCGATTTCGCTATGATTAGAGTAACTTTGTTGGTTGTATATCATCTCACTGGGTAAAGATGCATTACTATTCTTATTTTGAACAAACGACCAAAATCTTGTAGGATTAGCAACGATATCTTTTTGAATATCACTGATATATCGTGAGTAAGCTCTATCTACATTTGCTTTAACTTTGCTCCTAAGTTGTTTGAAAATTTCATAATTATTTGCGTTCGGTGTTCTTTTGTAAATTTTATGTAGCCGTTTTTTCCGCTTCAAATCGCCAATGATTTCACTATTATACCATGGAGGATACTGCCTGCGCTGGAACCTACTTTTTGGGACAGTCATGTTAAATATATTGCGAAGTGTAGCGTAAAACGAATCACAGGCAGAGTCCGGATTACTTGCCTCTTCCAGAAATGACCAGTCCACCAAGCTAAGCTGTTCATATAGAATAGGGTAATTTGCTTTACGGAAATTGTACTTTTCTTCAACACTGTCTGTCTCTAATTTAGTATTTCGAATTTTACCTCTAATGTCAATGCATAACGGAGGGTGGTGCAAATCTTCCGAAATTAAGTGCTCATGTGATTTCGTTACATGACAAGTAATAAGGTTGGTAAATACCAAATCCAGAAGTCTATTATTAATATTAAGTATTCCGTTGCATTGCTTCAGGTTGTAAAAAGATACAAATGAATTAAGTCCTGACAATTTTCTAGACAGCTCACAACTATTATGATCCCAAAATTCCGGAACATTAAAATCACCTACGAATAAAACTTCATTACCAAAGAGGTAGTCTAGAGTGACTAGATGTTCAAAAAAACGCTCAAAGGATGTCGTGTCAATATTTGGTGGAATGTACAGTGTAAATAAATAAATATTCTTGAATTTGAGTTTAAATTTGATTCCAACAACATCTATATTAGGTATATCGTCTTTGACAAATTTGAGATCGAGCTCTGTAGGAGACAGGCTTTCCCAGGCAGCAATAAGTGCTCCACCTCCTTTGGTGCAGCTCAGGGTTGATAGATTCCTATCGCATCTGAAGACTGCATATTTATGAGGAAATAACTCTGAATTACAAACACCAGATTGAATATATAATGGGGGTAGTCCGATATAGCTACGTTAGAGTAAAATTCAGTGCATTTGGTGTTTAGTCCCCGCACATTTTGATAATAGATAGAGATCTTATCATCAGTAGTACGCAATACATCAACAGGGTCAGACGGACGTGTCAGATCACTGTTGCTGGACGCGGGAATCAACACATTAGGAAAAAAACAGTCCTGATTTAAATTCCTCAACCTTACTAATATAACATGGGCATTTTGAGTCCCATGCAGCGTGTGTGACATCAAAATTAGTGTTCTTTTCATTATTGCTTTTTATACAGTTGATGCATTTCAAAGTAGTGGACTTACAGTTTTTAAGAAGATGATTCTCAGCACAACGTGGACAGTGAAGCTGTTGAGTCTTACATTCATTTGACATGTGCGAAAGAGCGCTGCAGTTGAAACACCTTTTAATTGTCACAGCATCAAAGACAGCACATACATCGTATCCCAGAAGTAACTTACCGTTGCCAATTGACATTATCCTGTTATATGTTTCAATATCTACTTGTAGTAATGCTTGAAATACATCATTGCGTTTTCGAATTGGTTTAATTTCTAAGATTTTACAGCTGAAATTGTCACCGATGATGCCTTTGTTCTGTGAGCGCAGAGTATCAACGAAGTTGGCTACAGATGGTTTCTCAGTCATACCGGATACTCGAATTCTAGGAGAGAAGCTTGATACATCACTAATCTCGTACTTGTCAGCAAGTTTTTCAGTAACCATCTTCTTTAGCTTAGCAGAGTCATTATCGCTGGAGCATCCCACCAATAAGCCTCCATTCCTTACATTTTTTACACCTGAGATCTGCAGATTTTCGGTCGCTGGATTGATATGTTGAAGCATGTCAGTTTTAGTGATTTGTGTGGTCTGTTTGTTGTCTTTGGGTTTTATAATTACTGCGGGCTTACCTCGTAGTGCAGCAGAGTATGGCATTCTCTCAACACTAGATGAGACTTCGGATACTTTGAGTTTAGTTGCAATGAACTCTATCATTTCCGATTTTGACGCAGATATCAACGACGTAATACTCTCCTCCAGGATTCTCATTTTGGCATCTAGCAATCCGTTAACGTCGTTGGTATATTTACGACATGACTCACACTTCCAACTTAACCCGATATTCTTTTCGATATTTCTTATCACCTCTGAAGGAAGGCTCTGGCATGCGGCATGAAAAACGTTGCCGCAAAAACCGTCACACTTTACACTTTTTATCCTCGGGTTGATCGCCGAAGAGCATACACTGCACACAGGATCGCTCATTTCTTCAAATTGTGAGATGATTTCATTGGAATTTATTTATCATCCAATCCTCCTTCACAAACCAGACAATTTGAACTTTGAACCAGATTTTTGCGATCAGAACTAACCGATAATATTTGCAAATATCACGAGACGAATAATTTTTGCTTGTAACCACTTATATATCACGAAAATTTTCGACAACATACGAGTATTGCTTAAGACCGCTGTGTATTAAGTAACGAGCAAACTATTGAATTGATTTTAATGAAATTTTGACACAGTGTTACTACCGTGGCGAGGATGGAAAACGCGTATGGTTTTTATAAATCGTGTCAGTGGCAGTGCAGAAATTATGAGAAACTGCGACACAGTACTATTACCTTGGCGAGGACCGAAAGCACGTATGGTTTTTAGAAATCATGTCAGTGGTGGCGATGCAATCATCAAAAAAACCAAAAAATATAAAAGCAGATAAAACTTCGTTTTTAGGCGTTTTAGGGGTCCCGGATCATTTTCCAATTTTTTTTTTTTTGGAGGGAGGTGAAATTAGGGTGGTTGGAGGTTGGGAGATTGCAAAACTGAAAAATGTAATGTATTGATAATAGGCAGTTCATTGACCTGTGAAGGAAAGACCTAGCGGCATAACACATTTGGGGGAGGGGCTGGCGATGACATGGCTGCAAAATAATAAACTGGTATCACCGTAATGTGTGGGAAGTACTGAGTCAATCAACTTGACTTCATTTTTTCAAATTAGGAAGAGAAATTATTTATTCGCGCATAAATTGTAATTGTGTGATATTCCTAATTTACATATTATACAGGGTGGCCAATCGGGTAACGTTATTAATTTTATTTTGGATAGCCCGTAGCGAGACCTATCCAAAACACCCTCATGTATGTGTAGCGATTATTGATAGTTTCTTGGAAAATTTAGAAATTTTCCAGTGTTTTCAAGAAATCTTCAAAAACAAAAACAAAAATGCTTTTTGGTTTTTATTTTTCTGTGATTATAGTCAGTATTAAGCCGATTTTGTAAACCTGTACATCCGACCAAAATTAACTACACTTTGGGCCCAGTTTGAAATCACTGTTTTTAGTCAAGAGACCAAAACTTTCAAAACAAAATTAAAAATACGTATGCCTGGTTCTGGAGCTCTCAACTAATCTTGAAAACCTTGCAAGACATTACGGTTTCGAATTAATAATGCAAAAGTAGCACTTATGGGGGCATTTTGCGCCGTCTCCCGATTGGCCACCCTGTATAATATCAAAAAAATATTATTTTTGTCTCAAAAAACCTTACCAAGTCGGAAGACGCAATACGGCAAACAACGAAACAACAGAACGGAACAACGTCGACCACATCAGGGACGTATTAAGGATTCAGTTTGGGGGGGGGGGT
Source organism: Callosobruchus maculatus (assembly GCA_951848785.1). Classification (NCBI taxonomy): domain Eukaryota; kingdom Metazoa; phylum Arthropoda; class Insecta; order Coleoptera; family Chrysomelidae; genus Callosobruchus; species Callosobruchus maculatus. The sequence goes on from CATOUR010000174.1 coordinate 1,830,506, forward strand.
GGCGATTAGGATTGGGACCTTTTAATTCTGCTTGACTGATATTTGATCAGGAAAACAAAATTTCGCTACCAGGGGGGGTGCAGATTAGGGTTGCCGTTAGACGTATGCCGTATGCGTTTGTGGATATTACATTTTCAGCGACATTATGTAACGTTTCGAGGGGGGTCCGAACGCCCCGGACCTCCCCTAAATACGTGCCTGGTCCACGTCGCTGAGGCGCTGAGACGATCCTCCCTCATATTTTTTTACGTTCGTTCAATCGGGTCATCAGTCCCGCCGAATACTGATTACTTGAGCAAACAACAAGGGCTATTGAATTCAATAAAGGATGTTGTTGGTACGAATACTACAAACCAATTTCTCAAATAGAATAGACAATGCTTTGAAGGGATGGGTTATTGTTCGTGTAATAGTTACCTTTTGAAACAAATTTTTATTAGACGAATGATCATGTACTGATCTTTTAGGAATAGTGTTGTGCATCAAATGAGTTTCATGCTTTGCTTAAATGAAGCAAAGCTTAAAATTTAAAAATAAAAGGATGATTTGATCACATCAGATCAGTACTAGTATTTAAAGAATAATACATCATTAGAATAAATATAAATCTATTTTGAACTTATTGACGTAGCTGTAATTACTTCGAAGAAGAATCAAAATCTTTCGATGATATGGATTTGAAACAAATGTAAACATATTTCAAGCAACGGTAAAACATCTAAATTCTAACAGTATTTATTTCTTTGTAAGACCTCAACTTTTTTTCTCTCCACAATGCTGTTGTCCAGTGCCTAGTGGAAAATTCCAAACAAAACCGAAGAGAAACAATACTAGAACAAACAAAGATCTCCACAAAGACCGAAACATACATACATTCGAAGGAACGTTTTTGTATAGTGATCGATAATCACTCGAACGGCGTCGATTGCGTCATACGGGGCTCTATTGTGGTGGTACCGGTGGAGAAACATCGCTCCCGGGTACGATTTCGACGATCGATCAGCCTCTGATGGGTTAGTCGTACCCAACGACGTCCTACTGATAGACAACGCTTTGGATACCAAATGTTTGTAAGCGTTTCTGGCGATGCGACGGAAGGGGGGAACGTCAGCTATATTTATGAGCGTACACCGAGTCAGTGGCGTAGCCATTTAATTTTCACAGTGGCAGAAGTTTACAAATAAACATTCAAACAATATGAAATAATAGATGTGTTAAGTAATTGTCAGACTGTTGTTCATTTGGAGCAACTAAAAACGTAGAATTCTAGAATTATTGAATATATACACACATACACATAATAAAATAATAAAACTTTATTTATCCGTTTCTCCTTTCCCTTTCACACCACTTGCTTGTGTTCTCAAATAAGAATATAACTGCTGCATGAGCCTCTCTCATTCAAAGTGGTATTCTTGAAAAATTAGATATGAATAAAACTTTTTTCATTGACACTAGTTTATTGATCATAAAATATGTTGATTCTAAAGGCTGAAAAGAAAATGTATCTATAAAATTGTATATTCAGCCAATATATAGCGCAATTACCACGTGTTATTATAATAAGTATTCAGAATTGTTAACATTGCATTGGCAAAAAGATGCCTAAATGGATACGCGAATTGCGTCACAGTGAAATCAAAACATTATCTGGCAATGATTTTTATCAATGATACGCAAAATTGTCTTTTAACTAGGTAGTTACTCTGACACAGTGTCTGTAGAATTGATCATTTTTTTTTGAAGGAAAAAACGCGCTAGGATTTTATTCATGTCATTATTATTTACAACAGTACATAATCTGAGGTTAGTAACGTTCTTACGTAAATTAAGTAGGTACACAAAAAATCACTGATTTTTAATGAGAGCATTGAACCTGAGTCTACAGCAAATTTATAATAACCAACTTAAAACTAGTCAACCTCAACCGTAAACCTCGTCAATCAATAAATAGTAATAAAGAGTTTTAATTCTATCAGGAAAGCAGTACTTATGGTGGCCATATGTGATTGCAGAATTGTACTTGCTAGAAGCTAGATCGCATTTCTCTACTAATACCGGCATTACCAAAACATTCGTACATTTTCGTAAATCTTCCAATAATTCCTCAATATAGCTTTTGTGTCGGTTCTTATTAGTCTGGGTCTAACCCAAAAATTTTTTTCGTTTTTTTGGTAAATAATAAGAAAACCCAATTTGCAATTTTGAGCAGGCCACGTTTTCTATCAGCGGCCATGAAGTTGACTAATTGTTGCCTACAAATATGTGGACAGCATTTGCCAATTTATTTTTGCTTTCGAAAACATGGAGCTTTTTTGTGTTGTTTTGTTGGCTGGATGTGGACCTCTATCGACTGACCGGTTTAGCACTGATAACTACCCATTCATATATGTGCTATGTTGCTTTTTTAAACCACCGTCCAGCGAAAATCCTGTGTACGCGCCTGAGTAGACACGTGGTCGACACTTGGCATAGACAGTCCCGACGTCACCAGTTGTGCATTAGGGCATGCAGCAATGTTTGTAAAATATAAAAATGGGGTTAATTCTTGACAGCATTGCAATATTACACGTGTTTTACAAAAGAGTATTTTCAGACTAATCATAATATTTTACAGCATATTGACGATACTGCTTAGGATACGATACGTTTTTCTGAATATTAATTCCAAATAATTGTCAAGTTGGCATCGCTGCGGTGTACCATTGAAAATATTTCCAATGTTTGGAATGCCGACAATCAATTTGCCTTGGATGCGTGGTCTATCAGTAGGACGTCGTTGATTCTAACTGTATCTATTTCTTTGTAAGACCTCAACTTTTTTCTCTCCACAATGCTGTCGTCCAGTGCCTAGTAGAAAATTCCAAACAAAACCGAAGAGAAACAATATTAGAACAAACAAAGATCTCCACAAAGACCGAAACGAGGGAACGTTTTTGTAGTGATCGATAATCACTCGAACGGCGTCGATTGCGTCATATGGGGCTCTATTGTGGTAGTACCGGTGGAGAAACATCGCTCCCGGGTACGATTTCGACGATCGATCAGCCTCTGATGGGTTGGTCGTACCCGACCGAGAGTACCACGCCACCGCCGCGCCGCGCGCCGTCGTCATCGCGCGGGTTACGCAGCCAAGGATTGCCTTTTAGGGCAAGAAGTTTACCTACAAACGGGCACCACGCCGTGCCGCTTTAATTCGATCGCCGATCAAAACAAATTGCCATGTGAAAATCACAAATTCTCTCGAAGGATTTGGGGAAAGTGACGATGGTCATCGGACTAACTGAGTAGAAGGCATTCGTCGATTTGGTGGTGTATATACCCACTATACTGTATTCACAGCCAAGCTAGACCAAATGAAAACAAGCCCGCATGCGTGATCGGCTCATGTCGGTAGGGTCCCTAATAGTCCAGTACACTATGTGTGAATTGTATGTTATAATCCGGCAAGTAAAAACCTCCAAGACTGACTGGAAATCAGATCCAAATATGCGATGTCAAGTGTTCATTGCCTAAGTGATCCTTTCAAACTGGCAACTGGCTACTTTTAAGTTGCAATTGGTTAATAGGGCAACTCTTTTAAATAGTAATATAAAATTCCATAATTGCATTGGACTAGAGCTGGCGCGTTCGCAGATGGCAGCGGACAGTAACCACGCTAATGCTGCATGCGACTGTTTATGTGCAGTCTGTCTTGGAATTGAATATACTGTAGGTTTTCTCACGAACTGTGACCTTGGGTACGCGTCGTAAAAAAATTATGCGCTGGGCAAACCCTAGTAGTCCTTGCGCCCAGGCATAATTTTTTTCATGACCACACTGTCAGAACTTCATGCATTTGTTATAGAGTCGCAAAAATTTTGAGCTTCGCGAAGTATGGTATAACTGGTCATGGATTTTATGCGAGAAAAAGTGTATAACTAGAATGGTAATTTTTATTTCTATAAAAAAAAATGACATCAAGCGTCTTGACTCAGTACTTCCCACACATTATCGGTTCTAACAAAAAATTTGGAATTCCTCTATATCTACAGCGTCCTCATCAAAAAAGGAATCGATTATCAGGGATCTTTGAAACATCTAAAAACGATATTTGAGCGATTATGAAATGTTTCGTTTTTAGTTGATTCCTCCTCCGCCATTAGAAAAACTTCCATCAACGATACACCGTTACCATTTTCTCGACGGTAGTAATACGGTGTCACAATTTCATCACAATCAAGCTCGCAGTTTCTAAGTTGCACGTTATAGGATTATAAATGTATGTATGAAATTATTCCACAGATATAAAATTCAAAGGCAACATTTGGCTAGGTCTAAAAAGCTCATGATATCACGAAAGTCAATTTTTTGAGCGCATTGCAATTTATTTTATGAATACAACAATCTTTTCAGTTTCACAACCCACTATCCCCCAACCACTCCAATTTCACCACCAAGCAAAAAGAGGTAGAAAATGATCAGGAACTCATATAGCCAAAAACGAAGTTTAAGGAATATTTGACTGACATTTTTTTTTGCTAATTACTGCCGCTCATACACTGATGTTCCAAATTATAGTAGCGTTACCTACTACAGCTGCACAGCATATCTCTGTCCAAATTTCATCACAATCCATGCAGCGGTTACTGAGAATACGAGGTTAGAAAAGTGGGAGTGGTCTAATTTGACTCAAGACGTCAATCAGACTCAACTATCACTTCTTTCAACCCTGTTCAACCTATTTTGACCTCAACAACTTGACCGGCCTGGTTATGTTAAGTCAGGTACTGAAATTTCAAAGTGCCGTAGTTTTTCACCGGAGTGAATTTCCTCGGTCTGGGAGTAGTCTCGCTTCGGTTTCCGCTTTGATTTTATTTATAACAAATAGTGTCCACAGGTATACGGGAAAATTACACATTTTCCAGCTGTTAATCGGAAAGCGTCAGTTGTAACTCAGAAAGCATCATATGTAAATCAGAACGTATCGAATATATGTAAATCAGAACAGTCAATTGAAAAGATTAGTCGACCAAAAGTATAATTCTATACAGGGTGTTCGAAAAGTTGGGACTTTCCTCTTTAGAAGCAACGGCCCTTGAAACGCAAAGCTAATGCACGGTGAATCAGCAGCAAAACAGTAAAAAAAATTCAAGCAAGTACTCACTATTTGGTAGCTACAGAAGTTGTAAGTACGGTCCTGCCGCAGGCGCCTGGATTGAGACATCCTGTGTCTCTAGCTCTTTGCACCAGCCAGACAAATCGACAAAGTGCAGGGTGAGTACGGTTAGGGAAACGATCGGCGTACACTCGCGAAGCCGCAGCGGTATTTGGACTACACTCGCCGTACATCAAAATCATGTTCACTAGTTCATTATTGTTATAAGCATGCACCATTGTTGTTGTTTTTAAAGTCCGATCGGCAGATGTAGCGACAGCAACGCGACGGTGTGATCAACTGCCTGTTTTTCTCACCGACATCGGCAGTTCGGCACCACTAGCGCTGCCTGGTTTGTTGTGATATTGTGACATGGTGAGCCATTGCCCAGGGACGGACTTAGAATTGAGGATTTCTTTAATGGTCAATATCTCGTTTTCTCTAAATATTCCGTTTATATGTTACTGGGAAAAAACACTCATTTTGGCGAGTACTATCCGCTGTATGAAAAAAAGTCCCAGCTTATGAAACACCCTGTATAGTACACAATTGTATTTCATACAATTAAGACGTCTTGTGGATTGTTTGTGATTGTGCAGCAGCTTGGGTGAGTTTATTTTACAGAGTACTCAATTCTACTGATTGTATTTTTATTTATTGATACATTGATTTATTTTATTAATTGATTTGAGCACTATTAGACAATTGACTAAACTTTCATACACACGTTTATATCTTTAATGCTGTATAATTCAATTATTGAGTGTTTATTACTGTTATATAAAAACAGATTACATAATCTCGAAGTACGTCGCGAGTTGACCCTTACTAGTTTAAGGGAATGGATATTTTGCGAGTTGACCCCTAGTTTCTTTGTGTTAGACCTCACGGTTATCATGATAACTATTCTCCGTTCTAGTTGTTTTGATGTCTCGGTGAGGTATTTCGCGAATTGAACATTAACCTTTAACTACAAGCGTTGGTGTACTGGGTACACCATCGGTTTTAAGTACGTTCAATTTCCTGAACGGTGTAAGGTGTCGCCTCTGCCGTTCTACCTAACCCTCAAAGATTGTATTTACTTAACGCTTGATTTGCCGTCAGTCGTCAGTCGTCCCGCAAACTTTGCCGAGCAAGTAAAGTTTGACCGCTAGTCCGTCTGGTCCCTAGAATACACCGCGCTTATAGTTGTGTAAAGAGTATATTATTATTGTTATTTAACAATCCTATTCAGTTGTGTTGGTTTTTTTATAAATATACTTTTTTGATACCTACAGTCCCTCTTGATGAAAAAGCTATATAAATGTAATGATGAAAATATTTTAACTAATGCTGCTTCGTCTGGTGCCTAGACTACACCACGCTTGTACTAGTAAAACAGACATGTATTTATTTCGATATATAACATTCATTACGTTGAACTTTTTCCCAGGGATAAGGTATGAGCGTTTTTTTGTAATAAAATCGTTAATAGTGTTAATACTAATTTTTTAATTGGTTTGTTGACATTTATTACCTAAGATATAATATATATGTATTATCCGTTTATTGTACCGAGATTCAGCCAAAAAACGACTTGACAGGTACGATGGCCGTCTACCTACCAATAAGCAAATAGCTGGGCAATAAAAAGAGAAGTATGGCTGCCGTAGTACACGCCTTGGTCAAAATCAGTGGCGTGTCTACCAGTTTTATGCTATAAGCTATAAACTAATAGGTATTTGTACAAGTCAGAAACATACGAGTATGTTTACATTTTTTGCGAGCAAGGTAAAAAACCCATAAAAACTGAACACCTGCAATCGGCAAAGCAGTCAACAGTCAAAATGAGATCAATAGTTTTTTATTTTACGCCTATAAAATACCGAGGAATCTATCGCCACTACTGGTTTGCGAACCACGCCTGGTGACTCATGTTCCACGACTGAGGCAGGTAGCAGGCAGGCGGACCCAGACGACCCAGGGGGAAATGATTTATGGCTTTTAAATCTTGGTAGAGTAACACGTCTATAGGTGGTGTACAGAATACACCACGCTTGTAGTTAAGTTACAAAACAAGGCACGTGTAGCTAAAGGTTAATACCGATGTCTCTTGAGATGAAGATGTTATATGTTATTGTGTATATCATCAGTATATTATTTCATCTACCTATTTGGTGTTCACAGAGCTATTTGGTGTGTATCTATTTATGTTTATTTGTTTAAATTATAACAATTGCTAACCTATAGACTATGTAATCACACCAATATAAAATAACGTCATGTTCTTTAATTAAACGTATGGTAACCTACGTTTAAAATGTATTCTTCTTTAGTGAATTGGTTACTCAGATAACTTTTTATTTAATTTCCAGATGTGTCAGAGCGCTTGAGCGTTATTGTTTAAATATGTCAGTGTGATCTTATTTAGTTTATTTTGGTCATTTGTTTATTTATTGAATTACTACCTTATTAAATTTTTTTAAGACACGCCCAGAATAGTCATTCATTTTTTTATTTATCCCCACACTAGGAAGGTGAGGAGGGCGAAAAATTTAGTGACTCCAAAATTCTTTGTATTAGGTACCTAGAGCGTGTGGCGAGCAAGCTACTTGACGCTAACTTTTGTATAAACCTTGCTCCGTATCAATGTTTATTTAGTCCATCAGGGAACACCCTGTATTACGCTCCAATAAAGTTTTTCGGAGCAAATTGATCAGTTCAGCATTTCGCCAGCATTTAAAATCCACTCGAGAAATGTATCTTATCGGCCACTGTCGTCCACATTTTACAAAACGACGACGCTCTCTCAGATTCCAGTGGCCCGCGAAATTTATACTAATTAATTCCCTTGACCAGCCATACACTGGCAGGATTATATAATCTAAATTAGGTTAAAATGCGTGTTTGTGTCTTAATAACATAAAATCGTACTCGAGCCTGAAATGGCTGCGCTCCAGGCGTTCCAAGGACCGCGACACTGAAAGCGAAATTCTTCACGGTCCTTACTCGGAAAGCTTCGACTTGTAGGTATTTCGAGTAACGCACTGTACAGATTATACAGGATGCTTGAAATTATCCACTGCTGTTGTGACGCACAAGCTACTTGCAGCATGCGTTAGCTTGGGACACGTAGTGTCGGAAATCTTTATAACAACATATCTTGTACACCAAATATGGAAAGACTCTTCTTACCTTAAGTCGGGGATACATCTGAGAAACGTCGTCTTTCGTTCGTATCTGTTTGCATTTATCCGCATGCATCCGTCAAGTGTATACGGTCACTTGTGGTCATTTGTGATGAATAAGTTTTGGTTCTAATGGCAGCTAACGAACGTTTTCCATCAGCTGTCGGTGAATACACAATCAAAAGGAAATTCGAGTTTTTTCAGTAGCTAGGGGGTTAGGGTTTAGTTACCCTGATGGTTGTCACTCAGCCTTAAGGGTTATTGTATACCCCATGTCAAAGGGATCATCCTAAGTTCTTTGGAAGCCTTGAGATAAATTGCGTTCAGATAGGAGTGTCTTCTTTCACTCAAGTCAGGAGAGTCGATGTTAATGTGTTTAGCTGTTTCCTCTACCTCACCGCACTTCCTGCAAAAAGGATTTTTGTAGGGGTCCAATGGCCAGATATAAATCCAAGCACCTTTCGTAGTTCCTTCCTGCTCAATCTGAGAGCATTTGCTGCGTTAGAACACAAAGCTCCCCTCACTAACCGCTTAGATTAAACATTCCCCACCACTCTGTACCACCGCTTATGGTGCTCATTTGACACCCATCTGGTAATAGCTCTCCGTACCATGCCACGTGCTGGTTCCGGCCCAATGAGAGAGAGTTTTGCGCCTTGCTTGGCATACCTGTCAGTCCTCTCATTAGCATCCACTCCTATGTGACTAGGCACACAAGATAATGTTACTTTGTTGGTCTTCGTCAGTGTTTTTAGGGCATTATGGCAGTCCCACAATATTTCTGAGGTATAATAGTTACTTGCTAAGGCCACCAGAGCTGCTGCCCGGCTGTGTGTTTTTACATAGATAGTCTATTTACTACATCCTTTACCTATGCATATTCTACGAAATTCCAAAATTGCGGCTATTTCTGCTTGGAAAACGGCGGATACTTACATACAGGGTGTCCCACGATGATTAAGACAAGCAATATATCGGAACTGGGCAGTAGTAGTTAATTATAATTTTGGGGGTTTAAATTAGAGCAAATATAGTATCTTTTCTTATTACTGCGTCACCCAATGAGGCATTTGTTTTTGATCACGTGACGTCCTATTCAAAATTTTTAATGGGACACCCTGTATATTTGTGACTTTTTACTTAAAGGATGGTACCACTACCATTGATAATAACATGTACCCCTACAGTTAAATTACTTTGGTAGTGTTTCATAATGGTAGTGGTACAGTCCTTTAAGTACCTGTAGCTCTGGAATTAATCACTTTAGACCCCAGGTGTGCTAGTTTGTTGGAATTGTTTTATCGGGAGGAACAGAAAAAGTCACAAATATACAGAGTGTCCCATTAAAATGTTTTAATCGGACGTCACGTGACCAAAAACAAATACCTCATTGGGTGACACAATAATGAGAAAGTATACTATATTTGCTCTAATTTACACCCCCAAAGTTATAATTCGTTATTACTGCCTGATGGTTCCGATATATTGCTTATCTTAATCGTCGTGGGACACCCTGTATATTACGACCAGGTCTACCACGGTATATGCATCCCCCTGTATCATGAATTTTTGGAGTCATTAGTGTACCAGGTGATATCATTCAACATAGCCGAGATTCTCCTAGAGCCCATTCTAATCTGTCTCTTAAGTTGACTTTAATGTCCACGACTCTTGGCATTCCTATTGGGTGGCATCTCAAAATTATATTGCCCCTTAGGTTGTTAAATGTCATGGTGTGTTTCATGGCAGGGTGGTAAAACCTGAATGCAGCCATTTTTGCCTCTGCCTATATAAATATCAAGTGGTGGCATATTCAGCAATACCTCCAATACTGCAGTTGGTGTACCCTTCATGGCGCCCAGTATTCTCACACACATGGCCCCCCGCTACACTTTTGTGAACGGTATAGATGCTGTGCTTTGATGAACCTTTGACCACTATACGTTAGTGTTAACTTTACACCATCGTGGGTCTGATTACCCAGGTGTACGGCGAGTTTACCATCGACGAAGTCAAACCCCAGGTATATCCGATTGCTCGTCTTATCGTTAAAGTAATCTGAGATCGGCTCGTCATGTTCTATATATGTAGCTGTTCCAAGTTAGTTTATCCTCTAACTTGATCCCCAGGTATTTCGCTTCTTTCGCAACTTAGATTTGCTTGCCGAGGTGAAACGTGCCCTGATGATCTTTGCATTCCTTTACCTCCCTCTGTAACGCACCAACTCTCCACAAGGGATAATGCCCTCTGCATTAGATCCAGGCAGGTTCCCACATGTTTGCCTCTTATCAGGATTACAATGTCATCAGCGTATCCTTGGGCATACATCGATTTCTCGTTTCGTGTTACGAGTAGGCTATCGACTACCACATTTATTTTCACAGCCTCGGTGACAGCACGCCACCTTGTGGGCAACCTTCTTGCGTCTTTACCTCCCGTGTAACACCGCATAAGTATTTGCTAGCTAGGAACATAGTCCAGGCGGTAGGGGTTTTTTTGACAGCAAGAGGTCGGAAAGAAGAAATTTTATGGGATCGTAGAAATTGGTCCCCTGAACCTACGCCTAAGTTTGCACCGGGGGGTGGGGGATGAAAACTCTGCTTCGCAAAAATTTTTTAAAAATAGCGTCGTTTCGGTAAATGATATCTAAAAAGCTTCAAATGATTTATGGAGAGAACGTTCTACATAATACTGGTCTTTACATGTTTCGTGTGCGACCAATTGTTTCCATCCTACAATACGCGAAAGTTAGGGGTTGGTTTGTGATTTTCACGAAAATTAGAATGTTATCGCAAACTAAGAAGAAACACTTTAACAAAAAGTCGTGTAACATCTTTGTTTCCGCATAAGAATGACATCTTCTCATTTCTTTATTATTTGCAGCTGTCTAAACTTACGCTTTTGGTTTAAAAAAATTACGACGTTTTAGAAACACACCTCTGCCTACTACCAAAGTTTACGGAATACATATTCCGTAAACTTTGCTACTACCGATATGTGCTGTTGCGAAACATATTTTATTTGTGCATACTTTTTGTGGAAATAGTACTACCTTCGCGTTGCTTAATTGAGATAAGGTTCCATTTGCGACTTCTGGGGGTTGCCGCTCAAGGGTGGGGAGAGGGGAGGGGAGGTTGAAAACTATTTCGGGGCGCTTTTCGACAAATACCGCCTTTGTGGTAAGTGCTATCCAAAAAAATTTCAAAATTTCCAAAGTTCTTCACAATTTTGGTCGTTTGGTTTATTGGTTTTGAGACCAATACTTTCCATTCTACAGTGCCCCAAAGTTAGGGGGTGGTTTTTGATTTTTACTAAAATCAGAATCTTATCGTGTATTAAGTCGAATAACACTATAAAAAAGTTCTGTAACTATTTTTCTCTTAAGAGAATAACATTTCTCATATCTCTATTACCTGCAGCTGTCTAAATAACACATTTGGGCTTAAAAAAGTACAAAATTTAGGAACATATCGCTACCTACTACCGATATTAGCCAATCGTTGAGTCCTACACAACTTTTGTGAGCGCAAAAGATTGGAAAGAAAATAAATTTGGTGGGATGGTAGGCACTGATCCCCTAAATGTACACCCTTAGGTGTAAGTTTAAGGGATCAATGTCTACCATCCCACCAAATCTCATTTCTTTCCGACTTTGTACTGCCAAACGCCCTTTTTTACGACGTAACGATTGGATTAACGTAGTTTCGGAAATCTTAGTAACAACAATACTCCAAATATGGACAGACTCAAGTCGAGAAACGGTGTCACTCGTTCGTATTTGTTTGCATTTATTCACATGCGTTTGTCAAGTGTATACGGTAATTTTCAGTGAATAAATTTTGGTCCGAATGGCCAAAGCACCTAACGAACGTTTTCCATCATCTATCGGTAAAAACAGAAAAAATTGAAAGGAAATCCGAGTTGCGAATGTCTACAGACTTTGATAGACGTTCATATGTGGCAGCGTCGAAGAATATTTGCAGCACTGCGCTACATTTCGAAGAACATTCATTTTCGTTTGTGAGGGAAAATTTATGACTGAAAATAATTTAATAGTAGCCTGTGCCTCCTCTGTCATTGTCACTAACATCATAAAATACGGAAAACAAATAAAATAGTGAGAACAGAGGCTTGTTTGAATGAGTGATCTATATTTAAGTAGAACTAGATATGGTGCTGTCAGACTTTTTAGGTTTGGCCAGAATACCACAAAATAATGGGAGATGATTAAACCAAAAATGGTTAAGGATGCTCATTCTAACGAGTCGTTGCAAGGTGCAAGTATGAAGTATAATTTCAGCTCATCAAGACGATAGAGATATGGTCATGGAATTGGTCTATAATTCTCGGTAGACATAGGGATACCTATTAGTCTGTCTATGCAGCGGTTTTGTCTGAAAATCGGTGATTGGAGGTATGTACCTATTGTAAATAATAATGTAAGTATGGGGAAACAGAAAATGTATGTTTTTTCTGTTCAATTTTAACAGACAACTTCCTTAATGAAATCAGCAACCTACATCCTTCCATTAAATTTACTCTTGAGACCGAAGCTAATAGGTCCATTGACTTTCTCGATTTAACTATTGAAATGGAAGAAATCAAACATACATTTTCTATTCCCCATGAACCTTCCCACACTGAGATTACTATTCACAATACCTCCAATCACCTATTTCCACACAAAACCGCTGCATTCCACAGCTACCGAAAACTGTACCAAATAACTCAACACCATAAAAAATAGCATATAACAACGCCTACAACCCAAAATTGATAGATATGTGTAGTATAATAAAGAAAAAACACTATACGAAAACTATAAACAAAGTAGCTTCTTTTGGTCGTTATTGTACATTGATGAGCGCTTCGGTACTGATTAAAGTGATTCATAGATAATTAATTATAGATAGCCGTTTATATATTTACCTGGTGTCAGCGCACAATTATTTATCTTTTGTACGTGGTCATAGAATTACAAACTATCTGGCTCGTTAGCTCAGTGGTTAGAGCGGCACACTATAAAAGGTTTCGTGGCGGTCGTAGGTTCGAATCCTACACGAGCCAACTTTTTTATCAATATGAAAAACGGTCGTCAAGTAGACAGACTGTACTTTCCTTGTAGTTTAACGCTAGGTAGGCAAAGAGTTCAGCTATGAGGAATTATTGTCCTGACAAGAAATGCCATGGAGTTTTGAAGGAGAACAAAATATAGGAGAACTGCTACAAAAACGGGCTCCACTTATTTTTTCAAAATGGGACCATCCATTTTTCTATCACCTATGTACATAATACCGGACGTTAAGACATCAGTTGAATAAAATAAAAGGAGGCTCCAGAATCCAGGCATTTCGAAAGGTACAGTTTAATATTCCTGAAGAAGGTACTGGGATTGCAACGTTTGAAATTAGTTTCTACTATTCTATTGTTACAAATTCCAAAATATGCGCCGTTAGGGGGAAAGATACAGCTTTGAATTGAAAAAAATCTGTTCAGTCACCACAGAAAGCTATTAACCATTAAACATCCGAATTTTAACATGGTCCTTAAGACAGATAAGCGTTTTTTGTATTTCATGTAGAATACACATATTTTAAGAATAGACACAAATCTAAGTAATCTTTAAAAAATGTTCAGAAATTAAAGGACTATATTGAAAGCTGGCAACACTGCCCTGTTTTACAAACCCAGAGCCCTCTCCCTCTTCACAAAAAGCCATTGTGACAGTAACCTTAACTCTGCGCAGTGTTCGTCGGTTAGGTTAAGTCGCTTTATTGATTATCGTTTGTGTGGTCCTTTGATTCTGATCTGAGCGCCATTGACGTCTAAGACGTCAAGGCTGAGAAATAAACTGTTGACAAATGGATTAATTTATTACAGTGGAGTCCAAATATTAACTAACTTAGATTAACTGATATTTTTATAGAGATGTCTTGTAAATACAGGGTTATTCACGTTATTCGACACGGAGCATTATGGCTAAAGTATTTGATAAAAAAGAAAATAATTATTTGGGATGGATAGAGACCCATAAATGCTACATTTTTAAAATATTTTCATGTTATACAGGGTGTCCCAAAAACACGAAATGTATCAAAGTTATGTTTTTTTAAATGGAACGCCCCATATATTATTGCATATTCAGATTCCTTGGCTAATTCTAGTGTGACTTTATGTATCATACATGGTACCTAAAGCGAACTGTTAAGGTGTAAATCACCATTTTCGGTATAAGTAGATATCAGGAAAAAATTGAATATCGCAGAGATTACAAAATATGGAAGGCTGTGACTTTGCCGTATTACTAAGCATAATATGCATCAGCTTTGATGAGACTGTCAAATTTAAATGACGTTTATGCTTGGAGAAATCGGTCGATGAATTAAGGAAACTTCGATCAGCGATAACTTGATTTTTTCAAATGGGAATGCCTAATTTTTTTATACGGTTAAACGTAGAATTTGATAAGCTTTCGAATGATATAAGGTTGTGAATACCAATCTCTCGCAGTTTTCATTTAATTTTAAATTTTCAAACAAATCGGCGATTTTCAATTTTCCTACCTATTAGCAACGTAGCAGGCCATGAAATATAAACAAAAATATGTTCAGCTAGAAGAAAACAACTAAATTAGCTGAAAAATACACACTAACTAGACTAAAGGGACAAGATTATAAAAATTCCTTACAACAAATTAACTCTCCCAGAAACAACGGCGATAACATCTCTAAGGTCAAAGAGAAGCTGGAGCATGGCAGTAATAGATATTTTTACTGTCTACTGGCTACCGCAATTCACTAGAGGTTAAAAATTTCCAAGGCAATCAAAAACCCTCATATGAAACAGAAACAACCAGCGACTGTTGCTCCAGCACGCAACTATCAATCATATGTAATGGTGTAAAAAAGTACTAATTTGCGTCGAAGTCGATACCTCTGACTGGAACCCTTCTATTTTTCAATATCTATTAGCAATATTGCAAAAAAGGAATACTGACAAATCAGATTTAAATTTTCTGCCATTTAAGTTATGTTTTATAATTTGAACAAATTTTAATTCATTCTTCATTTTCTGCGACCTTGCTAATAGGTACTGAAGAATTTTCAGAACTCCAGTCAGAGGTACTTTTGACTTGAGTTTTGACAGAATTGAATACTTTTTTATATGATTAAATGTGAAATTTTATTATGAAAATAATAAACTGCTTACAACATTCTCTAGTAGTTTTTACTTTATTTCAAAATTTTTAATGGTTTTGGAAATTGCCAATCTCTAGTACATTGCAGTAGCTAGTAGGCTGTGAAAAAATCCATTTCTGCCATACTCCAGCTTCTCTTTGACCAAAGATATATGTTACCGCCGTTGTTTCTGGTTAGACTTATTTGTTGTGAGTAATTTTTATAATCTTGTCCCTTTAGTCTAGTTCGTGTGTATTTTTCAGCTAAGTTACTTGTTTTCTTCTACCTGAACAGGTTTTTGTTTATATTTCATGGCCTGCTACGTTGATTACCTATAGGCAAATTGAAAAACGCCGATTTGTTTGAAAATTTAAAATTAAATGAAAACTACCAGAGATTGATATGCACAACCTTATATCATTAGAAAGGTTATCAAATTCTACTTTTAACCATATAAAAAAAATTAGGCATTCCCATTTGAAAAAATCAAGTTATCGCTGATCGAAGTTTCCTTAATTCATCGACCGATTTCTCCAAGCATAAACGTAACTTAAATTTGACAGTCTCATCAAAGCTGACGCATTTTATGCTTAGTAATACGGCAAAGTCACAGCCTTCCAGATTTTACAATTTTTGAGACATTCAATTTTTTCCTGATATCTACTTATACGGAAAATGGTGATTTACACCTAAACGGTTCGCTTTAAGTCCCATGTATGATACATAAAGTCACAATAGAATTCATCAAGGAATCTGAATATGCAATAATATACGGGGTGTTCCATTTAAAAAAACATTACTTTGATACATTTCGTGCTTTTGGGACACCCTGTATAACATGAAAATATTTTTAAAATGTAGCCTTTATGGGTCTCTATCCATCCCAAATTATTATTTTCTTTTTTATTAAATACTTCAGCCATAATGCTCCGTGTCGAATAACGTGAATAACCCTGTATATAGTTTATAAATCAAAGAATTTGTAAATAATTGCAAGATTATTATTATACTTTGCAACTTTGAATTTCATGAAAAGTTAGTACTCATTTAACCGTAGTGATACACACTTCAGAAATCAAACTCACTGGTGTAGCCACGGGGGTGGGGTTTGGGAGGCAGAATCTTCTCATTATGAAAATTAGTCTAAAATAAATATGTAAATGAATTTCCCCGGTACCTGATGATTAGTATTGTGATCCTCATATAATAACAGCCTGCTCATGTCCGATTTTAATTGGATAATTTCCGGCTACGCCTATGCTCAGACTTGCTACTTTTTGCTACTTCAATAACTCTGGTCAGAGACCAACAGGCCAGATCATTTTGCCCCATCGTTCCACAAGGAGCGGAAACTTTAAACTGTATCAGATATAGGACAGTAGAATATAAATCCTAGCTACGAAATAGTAGTTAGTGTTTTAGTTTCCAAAATACTCTTTTTTTTCATAGTGCAGTTTTGATTCCTTTTTCCCTTTTTATGTTATCTTTCTAATGTATGTTTTTTTTTTCATTCAATTTTTAATCTTTTTCTGCCTCTTACTCTACTACAATTGTTGATCCGTGCCATTTTATATACAATTTGTTCTTATCTAATTTTCTATCTAAATCAGTAGTTTAGGTCCGATTTTATATTGGATTTTATCAACATGCGCATTTTAACAAAGACATTGACCAATCAGAGCAGCCCTTTCAAGAACATGCATTTATCAAAGCACTCCGAAAATTATTGATTTCTCTTAAAGTTTAACTCAAAAAGCTCAAAAATGACATACTTCATATACGATCGACCATTGTGAATCATCTAGTATCTTTTCCAGTCTGATTTTCCACTCTAAATGTGTGAAAAGTTGCATTTTCTTGTTTAGCAAAAACTTTAGCAATTACTAATCTCAACCAATCAGATTCCAGAGAAGCGGACATGTGATCACTGGTTTCATGCTGTATCAAATTATATGATGACAAGAAATTCACTCACTGCATTATGTGGATAAAACAATAATTTGTTTACTATCGATAATAATTATAAATGCATGCAGTATATCTTTGTTTTATAGTAAAAAGGGGTTAAAATGGCATTCTGTTTCATTTCAAACGTTAAACAAACGATTTAACTGTTAGGCAAGCTATTTTCCAGGCGTCCATGTGCATTACTGGTTGCCTATCCAAAACGGCAAAGCTCACTATTTAGCTGCAAATAACCTTATTTTATGTACGCTGTACCTTTAAATCTCCTGTGAATATTTCGATAAGAAGGTCTATAACAAACATGCATCCAGTAAATGAAACATGCATCCAGTACATAGAAGTATGTATTTTTTTCTATAATCCATCTGAGTGACGGAGGTGGGATTTGTAATTATTAAATAAGGTAGTTGCTGTGATTGATACTAGGTACTTTTATGATTCTGTCACAAATTATCGCAGTTTGCAATTAGTAGTTATACAATAATTATAATGTAGACATGAAAAATGTGGAATCAATTTGCAAATCAATCGCTTTGTTCTAATCATAGATAACCCCCTCTTATAGATGGGAAACTTCTATAATGACGGAAGGGACCGTGTTTTTGCGCCCCCTTGCGGATTGGGGGGTATGAAAGCTGAATGGGCCTTTCCCACAATGCTCGAGTAGGGAGTGTAATGGGGCTTTTCACATTTGGTTGCATTACCTAAAATGTTCAAAATATTTTATGCAATAAAAGAGGTAATTATGAATGAAGGTTTATTAACTTGTAATGTAATATACAGTGCATAAATTAGAATTACATGTACAAAATCAGATAAATGAAGCAATTTATATTCTACTTGTACATATCCGAACTTATAGTTTAGGTAACAGCAAATGCAAAAATACTTATCAATATGACAAAATAATGATCACGTACATTAAAATAGTTATATAATAGGGTTTCAAAATTAATTTACACGCCAAGAAGCTTACTAAACTCAAACAGGCCCACCGGGCAAATGACTGGAAGGCCTGTAGGGTAGAAGGGCCCTTGTTTGGATATCCATCCATCAATATTAAATTGAACATTGTGGTACATAACATTATATTACAATCCATACATCTTTAGGAATAAGTAATCACAGAACAATGAAGTCTTTAAGTATAATTGTGTTTCCTCATCGTAAAACCTGTTTATGCTGACTTTGCCAAATTGAAACTCTTCATATCCAGTTTTGAAGCAATTGAAGCACGTAAATGAGACCTTTTTTGAAAATTACCCATGTTGAAGGTGTTTACAATTTTAGATTTAATAACTTCGATTGGTGTAACATGTGTACCTTCTCAAAACAGTCAGAGTCCCTGAAATACTGCCCTAGTTTGATATGTTTACAACTTCAGGTTGATCAAACGGAGCTCTCACTGTGGAACCGGAAGCGATATTGGAAAGACCGGATTCTTCCCGAACTAGTTTTTTCATGCCGATTCCGAATCTGTATTTAGTTTTTCTCTAGCAGGTGTAGTTTTCGCTATCTTTTGTATACGGACGGACGGACAGAGACTTTGGATAAGCTCTCTTACAGTGAGAGCCAAAACATTTTCGGTGCAATATCCATATATTTTTACAACGACAGAGCAATCAAGGCTCACAAAATACGGCTCTATTTAAAAAAATTTACGAATTTACGTGTGAAAACCTCATTTAGTGGCATATATATATACCGTCATAAACTAATTGAGAACCCCTTGAAAAAAGGCCTTGTTTAAAATGTAACAACTTCATTTAAGAAAAAAACTCTAGTTCTCACCTTAAAACAATCGGGGCCGCCTGGAAAACAGACCTTGAAAATATTTACAACCTTACATGTAAAAACTGCAAGAACATTTAAAAGCCCTTATTTTGATGGCCACAGGAAAAGGATACCAGATGAGCATTCAAGTAATTGTCGATACATTGTCATTTCAAAGTAGTTTGTTAAAAAGCTGTTTATGCTATATAAATTAATAAACTTAAAATTTACGCGGTTTCTAAACATTGTCGAAAGTAATCAAATAAATTCCAGTTATTAATTATAAAGTATCTTGCATGGCTTACCATTTTTAATCTGTTTGAATTAAACGAGCCAGATCTTCGAGTTTTGGCTACAAACATTGGCACTAAATTAAAGTAGGATTTTTTTCTAAATAGCAGAATCAATACTAGAAACTGGAATATGAATAATGAATTGGCACATGAGAAAAGGAATCATAAAATTGATTAAATTTCTGTCAGACGACATCGCTACCTCCTGTGCTTCCTGTATTTGAGACCAGGGGTCCGGACCCCCTCCTCGAAACGTCATATAATGCCGTCTGCCCCCCCCCCCCCCCCCCCCCGACGAGAGCAAATTTAAGGTGGCAACTCTAATCTGGAGCCCCCCCCCCCAAAGGTCAAACAATTGATAGCCATAATCTGGACCCCCCCCCCAAAACCAAATCCTGGATATGTGCCTGGTTAGTGTACTTACTTGGATTAGAAGATTGCTTCGCTATCTGTTCCACTTGATTCAGATTTTGTTGCGCTGTAGTGGGGGTGGTGGCAATCAGTGGCATTTCAACTATTGGCCGTGTTGGTGGCATTGCAGAAGTTGGAGGTTGATCTAAAAACACACGAAACCTTTAAGCCAGAGAACCAGTGATACATACAACAATATACACTTAAAACAAGTGTCTGAAAAAAGACAGAGTCTAACAAGATTCCAAAACATCACCGTTTTACTTCTCTTTGAGATATCACTTTTATTTGACCACCCAATCTTGACTTTCGTGTAAGAGATTGTACACCACGTGTCAGGCATTTGAAAAAATAAAAATGAATAGCTAAGCTTCAAAGCCTGTAGGTCTCAGGTTCGATCCTCGCCTTTGAATTTTTTTTTCATTTTCCAAAAAATAGTAAATCCTATTTGGAGTACAAATCTCCAATATGTGTTTCGCTCAGATTACATGGCCTCGGCTACTGCCTCGGAATTACACTTCTGAGCTCAACGCATAATAAGTGCCTTTCACACCTTGCAATATAATGAACTATTAATTGTTTCATAATAACCAAAGAAGAATAACATACCTGTGATTTGTTCAGTGGATGAATATATTGGATTCAGATGTTGAAGTATTTCATTTCCAACACAGTTCATCCATAGTTTGAAGATGCGTTTCCTAGGGTTGGGAAATCTGTGGGGCACTGAGACCCTATCCTGGAAGTCCTTGACTGCACATTTGTGATGAGATGGCATTTGGTAGACTAGTATGAAGTCAACCTTTAGGTTGGACAGGAACTTAGTATTGCTAAAGAAATAATATTCAATTATGAACATGTAATGCGACAAGTATGTAAATTACACATAAATTCCTCAATTCTAATAAACACCTGATAATTTTAATTTGATATTTGGCATTCTTTCACTTGATGCTTTTTTTACATACAATATTTTCCAAAGTTAACAAACTGCTCATTATGGTAACATCCTAAACCACATTTAACTGCGCTTATGTATGTACTGCACAGATGAACGAACATATTCATCTTACTAACATGAACCTATTATTTTATCTAAAATCTAGATTACAGTATGATAATTTTACTTACAAACTGGAACTAAAAATCCTTTTCATCAGGACCGACGAAAGGTCGATGAGTTCGCCTGCTTCTTGCTTATTTATAGTCACTTTTGGGCTAAAAAGGTCAAAGAAACACTTATCACTACAAACAAAGTAAGATAAACACGGAAAAAGTTCACTGGAAATGCGAGAACACTAAAAACTTCGTCAAATACACAAAAACAAGACCAGTGACGCTCACATGACAGTTGACAATTTCAAAGTTTCAAAAGTTATTAAGGTTAATTTCGCCTTCATACTAGAATGTCAGGCAACGACATATACACATTATCTACCAAACGGTTGCTGGCGACATCTAATCAATTTGGGGGGGAAGTAAAATAGGGTACTTGCAGAGGTCATAAAATCGTCTCGGGAGTATACATAGCGTAAAGAAAACCATATCAAGAAGCAGTAGGAAACAAAAAACATGATTTTAATGACGGCCAAAAAAAGATATTTGCAAAATAAAATAAGGATATATTCAAATTTTTCCACGTGACTTAAAACAAGGGCTGACGTCACAGGTATCTTATCGATATCGACAATCGATACTGCTACAGCGCAGCTCAGTGAGATTCAGCTGCAAACTAGAGATGATCTGAATTCTTTAACAATGAGACTCAATTTATTGATACTTAAACATATTTGAAACAGGCAATTAACCCACTAGCATTTTCGTTGCAATACATTTTTATATCTGATAGGTATCACAGTTCATCCTGTTTGTGACCGAGATTCGCAACTAATCGAAGCCATCATTTTATTTCGGCGCATCTCATTATGAATGAATCCAAAGATAGAATCTAATTCAAGCCCATCCCTACAAAGTGAATTAGTAATCTAGCCTAACTTTTATTCTTTTGACTTTTGTACTTTTGTGTGTGACTGTGTTTTGTAGTTATAATGATCAATGTCAAAATGTTAGGTTAGCACTGGCTATCGATATCGAATATCAATACTTTACGTCCCATCACTATAGGATATCACTGACGTCAGAGGTTGTTTGCGCGGGATTTTCCGGCATTTGAAATAATTTTTGGAATATCTCTTACAGCCGATTCCAAAAAACCAAACAAGTGATTTTGACATGTTTACTAGGCTCTAAGGAACACGTAAACGACATAATATTTTTTTCTGCAAGTACCCTATTACGGGCCACCTTGGCTCCCTAAGAGTGAACACCCCCTGGTTCTAATATCCTACTATAATTTTGATCCATGAACTCTAATAGCGTTTTCGAGTTATTGCCTTATCACTGCACTCATAGGAACTGAGTGTCAAAATTATGTTCGTCTTAGATTTGAGTGCAAA
This sequence comes from Callosobruchus maculatus, assembly GCA_951848785.1. NCBI lineage: Eukaryota > Metazoa > Arthropoda > Insecta > Coleoptera > Chrysomelidae > Callosobruchus > Callosobruchus maculatus. The sequence continues at coordinate 1,852,886 of CATOUR010000174.1, forward strand.
ACTAAGAACTAAGAAAATAATTTTTTGAATGAAGAACTGGGTAGTGGGGTAGTATACATAATAGCATGAAAGCTGCGGAAAGTGTAGTTGGAAGAACTGCGAATATCGTCATCTTTGGATGATGAGGAAATTGAAGCATATCTAGTTAAATTGCAAACAACGGCTACGGGTGCCCCAAAAATACGAATATTTGTTGAAGGTGTTGTTCATATACTGACGGAAGAAGAGATACAACAAGATATACATATAAGTATTTACCGATATAGACAGATATTCATTTTTAGTGCAAAAGCCATATTGCACAAAATGCTGTTAGTTTTTATGTCGATAAATAGAATAAATTATTGAATACGGCGGATTCAAACTATTCAAATTCCAAAACCACCACAGAATGAAATTGAGCTCTCGCGATGCAAAATGACATCAAACTGTCATCAGTTGGCTGACAGAACAGTTACTTGAATTGCACTGAAATTTGGTGTATGTTCGACTTACCAGTTCAGATTTATTGCACTTCTGGGCACCAGACGAGTTTTCAATGTGCACTGTAGTGCAATCGCGGTTAAAATCAGTGCAGTAAGTCGAAAACGCTATAAAATATATTTGACAAAAGTGTCATCCAGCTTTGACGTTTTGTTTTCAATATTGATAAAACACTATTGGATGATACTTATTAACATAGACCTCAATTTTCAAACGAAAAGCTTTTGCTAAATAACATCCAATAGAAAAGCTTTGTCAAAGTGTTAAATATGCGTGTTGATGAAGTCGAGCCTTAGTTATACAGTACAATACTTATAAACTGAGTCATACGTTTTCTGATTTTCAAGTCCTAGAATTAAAGCTTTACTACGTCTTTTCCAGCTATTAATCGGAAATCGTCAGATGTAATTCAGATAGTATCATATTATGTAAATCGGAATAATGAAATGGAAATCAGAACATATTATTCTGATTTACAACAAGATAGGTCATATTGCAAAACCCCTCTATCCCAAAATTCATGAAAATCGTGCAAACAGTTTCCGAGATAATGGAGGCGTTCCATACTTTAGACTCACTCAGTATAGAACTCTACCTTCTATCCACCAGACACGTTACTACACAGCGTATTTTGACCCACTGACCTTCGGCCTCCTTATCAAAGATAGTTGTGAAAATATAACCCTACTTTCAGTGACAGGGTAAAAGTAAACAAACCTGACATGAAACTAATACGCATGAGTGAGCCATGTGCTTTATAAATGAAACAAAGTCTGCAAATAAAAAATTTATTTTGCGCATACATAAGCCAAATATAAGTTACTTATATGATTTTACTTTGTATCCACCAAACACGTTACTAAATACCACATTTCCCACATTTCGACCGTGTCCTGCGCCGCCGACGCCTGCAACGACTATACCTGCGTCATGTTCTCCTTCAACTTCTGCGCCTGCGTCGCCTGCTCTTACATGCCTCTGCGAAATACTTCACTTTTTCTCTACGTGACATTTTACACCAGCACTTAGCACCTTCAATGACAAATCTGGTTACCTTCCAGTTGCAGTGCTTTTTCCTAAACCAACGCAAATAGTTCAGGAAGGGGTTCCTGGTAAGTGGACCCTGACGATGGCATTTTGACTGGCATGACGTCATACGCTTCCATCTCTTACAGCTGCTGCGTCTACGATGCCCTGCAGAGCTTCCTCTTCTAAGACGTCCGCTCCAGCTTTTTCTACGACGTCTTGCTTGACAAAAGAACATTATACAAAAGGAAATTTTCGATTAATTCCAAAGCTGATGCGAAATTACTTCATCAAAGTTTGATGGCTTATGAAACAAAGTCTGCAGAGATGAAAATCTGTTTGGCGCAAAAGCCGGAAAAGGGCAATAAGTTACGTATACAATGCTACTTTTTATCCACCAGACACGTTACTGAACACCACAGTTCCCCCATTTCAACCTCCTCCTGCGGCGCCGATGCCTTCAATGGTTGCGCCTGCGTCGTTTTCTCCTTCAGCTGCGGCGCCTGTGTCGCGTGCTCTTACACTCTTCTGCGAAATACTTCCGTTTTTCTCTACGTAACATTTTACACCAGCACTTAGCACCTTCAACGACAAATCTGGTTACCTTCCAGTTGCAGTGCTTCTTCCTCTACCAACACAGATAGTGCAGGAAGGAGTTCCTGGTGATTGGACCCGGACGATGGCATTTTGACTGGCTTGATGACCTACGTCTCCGACTCTCACGGCTGCTCCCGCTCCATCTAGATGCCCTGCACAGCTTCTTCTTCTGAGACATTTGCTGCAGCTTCTTCTACGATGTCTTGGTCGACAAGAGGACATTATACAAACAGAAACTTTCAATTAATTATTTCCGACACGAAATTACTTCATCTGAAATTTTGATGGCTTATGCATGACGGTGAACGAAAATTTCCAACTAATCATTTGCGATGTAAAATTACTTCATTTGAAATTTTGATGGCTATACGTGGCTTATGCATGACGGCGAACGTAACAAATAATTTTGTTTTGGTTGTTATGGCTCTCACATTTTCTTGAGACAAGTAGTAGGCAGAATAGCTCACGCGTGATTGTACAGGATGATATTTTGTTTCAGGGTGGACAATCTGCTACAGGAGGAACACATCCTTATTTTTTGAATGCAGGCAAAGACGTTATCCTCTCTGGCGCACGTATTCACTGGCAGCAATATTTTGATCTTTAAAATTCGACAACCGGAATTCCAGACTGATTTTTTGCAGACAACCCTATATACCTGCGTACCCTATAGTTGGGACGGGAAAAAGGTAGCCAACCTGACGTTGCATATTCTATGGGCTTCATACTTTCGATTGCTATGTGATTTGTCTATTAACCAAACCAGTGATATCTTTAAAAAAATTAATTTTTCAATGCTTAATTAATCATACCCTGGACTGAAATTTTTCAGCTAACCCACTGGCGATATGTTTTTTGTCATATTAAATTTAATATAAAATGCTTTTCATCCATTAACCAGTTCGGTGAAGGTCGTTTTATATTCGGATCTTAGACTATATGACGCATTCTGATTTTCAGTTGACTGTTCTGATTTACATTTGATACGTTCTGATTTACATATGGTGCTTTCTGAATTACAACTGACGCTTTTCGATGAATACCTGGAAAAGGTGTAGGTAGTTGAAAGTGCAAGATGAATCGAAACATTGAAATACATTTAACTAGTTTCTCCAGTTGTATGCAGACACTCCAATAGACAATGTTCCAATGTGCCGACCTCACCGCATCTGCATAACGAATCTCCCCTCAATCCAATTCTTGATTTATGTTGTGGGACCAAGGTGTAACCACTTCTGAGACGACATAATATTCTAATTTAACTTCTTCTTATTTCCTTCTCAAACCAAATACTTGTTCTAAGGTATGGTTGTATCGATTTGTAAAAGTTTCCTTTAGGACAACTTGTATAATATTTTTACCACCCACTTCTCTGTTTTTTCTTAATAAGGGCATTAATGTCTGAGCCTGGGACTTTGAAATTTGCTATAAACTCTCCATAAGTTATATCCTTTTTTGCTAATTGACCCACAGTTTCATTCTCTACTATATTTTAATGTCCTCTGATCCATATAACTTTTATATGCTTATTCGAGTACTGGCACCTTCTTACGAGTTCGATCAAATCGGTTAGCAGATAATTTATATTTGGTGATGGACTTCCTCCAGTTTTTTGTAGCACTTTTTCAATCTGTAAATATGGCAAATTTGTTATTTGTTGGATGACTTAGACAGTACTCCGAGGCTTTTTTAATGGCCACCAATTTCGAGGTGGTAAATACTGAACATTCTGGATGAAGTCGGAACAGTTTACGATAGTTTGTTATATTGCGATGGAAAAAAGTACATTCAGTTGATTCGCCCTTTTTGGAGCCGTTATTAAATATCCGCTCCCAGTCGTTCCATTGTTCTATTAGATCCTATCTAATCTTCTTCGCTGTTGCTGGACCTTCACTGGCATATAACCGATTTTTGGTAAATCGTTGTACGCTGAGTAGTCTAGAATATAACAGGCATGTATTTTGTTTTTGCAAATATGCTCCGATAGGGGTAGAACCTATTGGTAGCTTTTAATAATCAATGTTTGTCAGTATTGCCAGTATCTGCTGGTCAGGGAGATAATGGACAGGGAGTGGTAAAGGGCTCAGTGTTATTTCTAACTAGAAATAGATCCTTCTGGAATCAGTGGAACACTAGTATGTTTTTGGCCGATGGAACTGAATAGGGGATTCTTAGATGCGTCAGTCTACCAAGTAACGTTGTCGCGAATGACTACAAATGAGTATCAATGATCATCAATGATGGCAATAACAGGAATGCGAACAAATGGCAACGTATCTTACACAGTGTCCCACATAAGAATGTACACTACAGGGATCTCTTATACCAGAAAATTTACAAAGATAATTGAATTGGAGAAAAGTTACGCCTTGCAGAATCTTGCAATATGGCGTTTTAAAATTTTTTAAATTCCGAGTACTTCCGAAGATATTCGGGAAAAATCGAATTTTCCCGATTTTGTGTTTTTCTTACTTTATTTGAAAAGATATGACAATGCAAATTTCATATTCCCATTGCAACTTTTCCTGCTCTATAAACTAATGGTATTAGATTTTCAATCTGACGTTTCGTTTCTTAGCAACCATCATCAACTTTGGTTTCTAAATAATCGACAACTTTTTTTATACCCTAAAAAAGCTCTAATTTTAATTCAAAATACAGCGATATGTCGCTCTTTCCATTAACCTGACGTTTCCGATTCAAAAACACATCCTCAATGTTATTTGATGAGGATTACAAAGATACAAAACGTCGGATCAAAAATCGAATTACGGCATCATGTAGAGGAGAAAAAATTACATTATTTTGATCTATCTTCTTTATCAACATACGAAAAAAGAATAAGTGCAATATGTAATCGTCAAGTCCTGTAGGGGTATAAAAAATGTTGTCGAGTATTCAGAAAACCAAAGTTATTGATGGTTGCTAAGAGACGAAGCGTCAGATTGGAAATCTAATAACATCGGTTTATATAGCAGGAAAAGTTGCAATGGGAATGTGATATTTGTATTGTTATATTTTTTCAAATAAAGTGAGAAAAAAATAAAAATGAATTCGGGAAAATTCGATTTTTCGAAATGTGTTGCGAGGGATGTGTGTTAGGGATCTGGCGAGGTATCAGGGTTGCCAGTTCGATTTAAGTACACTAATTCAACGCTTTAAAAATTTCAGAAAGGTTAGTGAACTAAAACTGACGTACAAAATTAATTTTTTAGAAATGAAGAAAAGCAACACAGGTACAACAAATAGTAACGAATAAAATAGAAAACACAAACAATCATACTTTACGCCTGAATAATCGCAAGAAAATGTTGCTGTATCGTAGGAAATACAGAAAAAAATTATAAAATCATTATTTACTGAGATACAGGGTGTCCCACGTCGATTAGGACAAGCAATATATCGGAACTGGGCAGTAGTAGCGAATTATAACTTTGGGGGTTGAAATTAGAGAAAATATTGTATCTTTTCTTATTATTGTGTCACCCAATGAGGTTTTTGTTTTTGATCACGTGACGTCTGATTCAAAAATTTTAATGGGACACCCTGTATATTTGTGACCTTTTGTGTTCCTCCCGATAAAAAAATTCCAACAAACTGGCACACTTGGAGTGTAAAGTGATTAATTCCAGAGCTACAGGCACGCAATGGATGGTACCACTACCATTGATTAATTACTTTTGGTAGTGTTTCATAAATGGTAGTGGTACAGTCCTTTAAGTACCTGTAGCTCTTATAATAATCATTTTAGACCCCAAGTGTGCTAGTTTGTTGGAATTGTTTTATCGGGAGGAACACAAGAAGTCACAAATATACGGGGTGTCCCATTAATATGTATAGTTTTCCACTACTGTCCAGTTCTGATATATTGTTTGTCTTAGTCGTCGTATACAGGGTGGCCAATCGGGTGACGATAATATTTTTTTTTAGATAGTGTTTCATAAATGGTAGTGGTACAGTCCTTTAAGTACCTGTAGCTCTTATAATAATCATTTTAGACCCCAAGTGTGCTAGTTTGTTGGAATTGTTTTATCGGGAGGAACACAAAAAGTCGCAAATATACGGGGTGTCCCATTAATATGTATAGTTTTCCACTACTGTCCAGTTCTGATACATTGTTTTTCTTAGTCGTCGTGGGACACCCTGTATACAGGGTGGCCAGTCGAGTGACGATAATATTTTTTTTTAGATAGCCCGTACCGAGACCTATCCAAAACACCCCCATGTATGTGTACCGATTATTGATGGTTTTCGAGTTATGATGTTTTTTGAAAACTTAGAGATTTTCCAGTTTTTCCAAGGAATCGTCAAAAACAAAAATAAGAATTCCTTTTGGCTTTTATTTTTTCTGCAATTATACTCAGTATTAAGCCTATTTTAATATCCAATAAAGAGAACCTGTACGTCCGAACAATAACTAAGTACATTTTGGGCCCAAATTTTAAAATCTCTGTTTTTAGTCAGGAGACCAAAACCTTATGCCTGGTTCTGGAGCTCTTATCTAATCTTAAAAACTCTGCAAGACATTGCACTTTCGAAATAGTAATGAAAAAACAGCACTTATGGGGGCATTTTGCACTGTTAAAGGTAAAAAGGTGATAATTCACGAATTTCCAAAATGATTTATAAAAACAATTATTTTACTTTATTATGAAAAATTAAAGAAAAAAATTAAAACAACTAATAAACATGATAATCATTGATGACTATTAATAAAAAAAATAATACCCAAATTGTGATTTTTGCTATGTACCGTTGAACTTCTGCTAAATTAAGTTGTATGGAAAGTTAACAAAGGAAAGGAATAATAAAACAATAATCTGACTTCTTTCAGAGTAGCTTTTTGCGAGCTCATGTCTTCGAAGCGCAGTTGTGTTAATTAATTTTCGGTAATAGGCAAGGCAATGGTCGGTTGGACCTAGAAAGGTGATTTATATTGCTAAGTTTTCCTTGATAGGTCAGTAGACAGCCTATCATGAATACAAGTTTTTCACTTTTTCAACCCCCCACCCTCCACGCCCAAATTCCACCCCCACCCAAAACAAAACGCAGAAAATGATCAAGAACCTCTAAAATGCCTAAAAACGAAGATTGAGGAATATTTGAAATTTTTGATTTAATTACTCCGTCGCCCATGTACCGATTTACCAAAATTATAGCAGCATTACTAAGATCCCACAGCATATTGCTGCCCAAATTTCATCACAGTCCATGCAGCGGTTACTGAGATAACGAGGCTAGAAAAACATGTACAGACAGACCGACAGGCAGACCGACAGACAGAACGACGGAAATGAGTGACGCGGATTTTTGTAATGTAGACATTATAAAACGCCCAAAAAACCTATTATCTCAAAATCGAAAATTTTCACGATCACAAACCTTCCCTTACCTATCGGTGTGGGAAGTAAATGGGATGGCGTATGGTACGATACCGCTTCCCAGGTAACTCCGCCATGGAATTAAAAAATGGAGTCAAATTGATTGACTCAGTACTTCCCACACATAACGATGATACCATTTTATTATTTCCCATTGCATGAAGGCCATGAAGCTATAGTCTGAAATCTTCTTGCAACTAAATCATCGCCCACCCGCCCGCAAAAAAAAACATCCAACACAACAACCCTCGTACCCTCTTCAGGAAATATGCATTAAAAATCAATTGAACAATTTTCACGTTACGCAATCTAGAACGATCTAAAATAATACTTGTATGTATACATCACAAATACTCGTGGTCCCGTGGGTTCTATAATAAGCATGTAACGTTCGGATGGACCTAAAAAGTGTATCACGCAGCTAGGTTTTTCATTCGCATATCAATGAACAGCCCATTACGAATACAACAAAATTTCCAGTTTTACAACCCCCCAACCACCCTAAATTCACCCCCACCCAAAAAAGTATAAAGTGATCAGGACCCCTAAAACGTCTAAAAACGAAGTTTGAGTTGTTTTCATATTTTTAGTTTTTTTAATATTGTTGCGCCGCCACTGAGACGATTTCTAAAAATCATACGCGTTTTCCATCCTAATACTGTGACGAAATTTCATTAACATCAATTCAGTGGTTTCCACATTATAAAATACAGAACGATCTAAAGCAATACTTGTATGTATACATCACAAATACTAAGTCCCGTGGTTTCTATAATAAGCATGCAGCGTTCGGATGGACCTAAAAAGTGTATCATGTCGCAAGGTTTTCTATTCGCATATCAATGGACACCCCATTACGAATACAACAAATTTTCCAGTTTTACAACCCCCCACCCCCCAACCACCCTAAATTCACCCCCACCCAAAAAACAGTATAAAATGATCAGGAACCCCTAAAACGTCTAAAAATGAAGTTTGAGTTGTTTTCATATTTTTAGTTTTTTTAATATTGCTGCGCCGCCACTGAGACGATTTCTAAAAATCATACGCGTTTTCCATCCTTGCCAAAGCAGTAATACTGTACCGAAATTTCATTAACACCAACTCAGTAGTTTCTACATTATAAAATACAGAACGATCTAAAGCAATACTCGTATGTCATACATCGGAAAAAATTCTAAGTTCTTTGTTTTCTGTAATAGGCATAAGGCAATGTTCAGATATACCTAAAAAAGTTATTTATGTCGCTAGGTCTTCCTTCATAGGTCAGTGGGCAGTCTATTATGAATACAACAAATTTTTCAATTTTACAACCCCCCAACCCCCAACCACCCCAATTTTCACCCCCACCCAAAAAAAGGTATAAAATGATCAGGAACCCCTAAAACGTCTAAAAACGAAGTTTGAGCTGTTTTCATATTTTTAGTTTTTTTAATATTGCTGCGCCGCCACTGAGACGATTTCCAAAAATCAGACGCGTTTTCCATCCTCGCCAAACTAGTAATACTGTGCCGAAATTTCATTAAAATCAATTCAGTTATTTCAACATTATAAAATACAGAACGATCTAAAGCAATACTCGTATGTATACATCGGAAAATCCCTTGGTTCCTGTAATACAAAAGGCAATGTTCGGATGGACCTAAAAAAGTGTATTATACTGCTAGGTCTTTCTCTCTCAGGTCAGTAGACAGCCCATTATAAGTACAACAATTTTTTTAGATTTACAACCCCCCACCCCCCCAACCACCCCAATTTCACCCCCACCCAAAAAAAAGTAGAAAATGATCAGGAACCCCTAAAACACCTAAAAACGAAGTTTGAGGCATATTTGAAATTTTTCGTTTTTTGCTAATTACTCCGCCGCCTATGCACCGATTTTCAAAATTGTAGCAACATTACCTACTACGACCCTACACCATATCACTACCTAAATTTCATCAAAATCTATGCAGCGGTTACTGAGATTAGGAGGCTAGAAAAACGCCAACAGACAGACAGACCGACAGACCGACACACCGACAGACCGACAGACCGACAGACCGACAGACCGACAGACCGACAGACCGACAGACCGACAGACCGACAGACCGACAGACCGACAGACCGACAGACCGACAGACCGACAGACCGACAGACCGACAGACCGACAGACCGACAGACCGACAGACCGACAGACCGACAGACCGACAGACCGACAGACCGACAGACCGACAGACCGACAGACCGACAGACCGACAGACCGACAGACCGACAGACCGACAGACCGACAGACCGACAGACCGACAGACCGACAGACCGACAGACCGACAGACCGGCAGACCGACAGACCGACAGACCGACAGACCGACAGACCGACAGACCGACAGACCGACAGACCGACAGACCGACAGACCGACAGACCGACAGACCGACAGACCGACAGACCGACAGACCGACAGACCGACAGACCGACAGACCGACAGACCGACAGACCGACAGACCGACAGACAGACCGACAGACAGACCGACAGACAGACCGACAGACAGACCGACAGACAGACCGACAGACAGACCGACAGACAGACCGACAGACAGACCGACAGACAGACCGACAGACAGACCGACAGACAGACCGACAGACAGACCGACAGACAGACCGACAGACAGACCGACAGACAGACCGACAGACAGACCGACAGACAGACCGACAGACAGACCGACAGACAGACCGACAGACAGACCGACAGACAGACCGACAGACAGACCGACAGACAGACCGACAGACAGACCGACAGACAGACCGACAGACAGACCGACAGACAGACCGACAGACAGACCGACAGACAGACCGACAGACAGACCGACAGACAGACCGACAGACAGACCGACAGACAGACCGACAGACAGACCGACAGACAGACCGACAGACAGACCGACAGACAGACCGACAGACAGACCGACAGACAGACCGACAGACAGACCGACAGACAGACCGACAGACAGACCGACAGACAGACCGACGGAAATGAGTGACGTGGATTTTCGTTATGTAGGCATCACAAAACGCCCAAAAAGTGTGTTATCTCAAAATCGAAAATTTTCGCGATCACAATACTCCCCTCACCTATCGGTGTGGGAAGTAAAATCAGACTGTTGTTTATTATTCCTTTCCTTTGTTAACTTTCCATACAGCTTAATTTAGCAGAAGTTCAATAGTACACAGCAAAAAGCACAGGTATTAATTATTTTTATAAAAAGTGATTAAAACATCCATGATTATCGTGTTTATTAGTTGTTTTAATTTTTTTCTTTAATTTGTCATAATAAAGTAAAATAATTGTTTTTATAAATCATTTTGGAAATTCGTGAATTATCACCTTTTTACCTTTAACAGCGCAAAATGCCCCCATAAGTGCTATTTTTTTATTATCATTTCGAAAGTGCAATGTCTTGCAGAGTTTTTAAGATTAGATTGGAGCTCCAGAACCAGGCATAAGAATTTTTAATTTTATTTTGAAGGTTTTGGTCTCCTGACTAAAAACAGAGATGGGTCCAAAATGTACTTAATTATTGTTCGGATGTACAGGTTCTCCTTATTGGATATTAAAATAGGCTTAATACTGAGTATAATTGCAGAAAAAAATATAAGCCAAAAAGTATTCTTGTTTTTTTTTGACGATTTCCTGGAAAAACTGGAAAATCTCTAAGTTTTCAAAAAAAAATCGAAAACTATCAATAATCGGTACATATACATGGGGGTGTTTTGGATAGGTCTCGGTACGGGCTATCTAAAAAAAAATTATTATCGTCACCCGATTCGCCACCCTGTATACTATATTCCATACATAGTGGCCACCCTGTATATTAAAAACCAAACGTATATGTTCATGTTTCATCCTGATCTTGGCAATTCCATCCCTTAGAAAATGATAGAAAACATATGCATATATTAAAAAAAATTGCACAGTTATATGACAATAATGAAGAATCGAGTTAGGACAAAAAGCATTCCTCAGTCGCATCTAGCAAGTTCCTTGAAACTCAAGACATATCATTGTGATTGTTTGCCAAATGGCATGTATCGTATGGGTGTCGAATGCATAGATTGTAGATTTCTTCATCGAGAAACTCTATAGGTACCCGAAATCTAGTAGTTCAGCATGTTTTGGATACTAAGATAGATTTAGGTGTGTTTGAGGTACAACGGTAACTACAGGACTGAAACGACAGATATACTGTAAAACCGTAGATCTGGCAACATCGAGGGGTGAACACATGGGGATTTATGGTGTACACCCAGAAGGAATTACCAGGATTTCCTAAGGATGTACAGGGATTTCATCAAAATTGTTAGGATGTACAGAGATTTACCAAGGATGTACGGGATTTACCGAGGAATTACAGGATTTCACGGGGATGTACCAAGGATGTAATAGCAAGTGCGCATGCGCACTTTAGTAATTTCATAACCTCACGTTTTACATTACACGTATTCTTTCGCGTGCCCTTCGGTTTTGTGCTTTCAAAGTGAAAAAGCAAGTGCAACATATACGGTGCCCCAGATAAGAATGCACACTACAGAAATCTCGTAAACCAGAAGACTTACAAGTATGATTAAAGCAGAGAAAAGTTACGCCTTGCTGAACCCTGCAAAATGGCGTTTTAGACATTTTAGAATTTTGAGTACTTCCGAAGATAGAGACCCACGTGGCTGCGCGATGAACAGCGTCTGCCTTCGATAGTCGGGCAGCAGCGGTCTTGTGCGCGGTTAGCGCTTGGGTGGGTGACTGAATATTATACAGGGCATTCAGTTTTGACCGGGGGACGGGGGACCCCCGTCGAACCGTCCGGGATGATGGTGTAATCATACCAACGATGCTGGTCGTACACCGTCCCCCCTCTGGGAAGTTATAGTACAATAGGCCTTAAAGGCTCACGTGCTGACGGCTCCCAGAGGAAAATAAAACTTCCGATGATATTTGGGAAAAATCGAATTTTCCCGATTTCTTTTTTATTTTTTTCTCACTTTATTTGAAAATATAGGACAATGCAAATTTGACACTGCCGTTGCAACTTTTTCTGCGCTATTAACTTATGTTATTAGATTTTCGACGTTTCGTTTCTTAGCAATCATCATCAAATTTAGTTTTTTATATACGCGACAATTCTTTTTATATCCCTAAAAAACACTAATTTTAATTCTAAATACAACGATATATCGCTCTTTCCATTTAACTAACGCGACGTCCCGTATTCAGAAAGACATCTTCAATGTTATTTGATGAGGACTACGAAGAAACAAAACGTTGGATCAAAAATCGATTACGTCATCATGTAGAGGAGAAAAAATGCCATAGCATTTTGAATTCTATTTTGATATATTTTATCTTCTTTATACACGAAAAAAAATATGCAAGCAATATGTTATCATCAAATTACAAGATATTTATCTCACACACTAACGAAAAAAATCATTATAACTATACAATACATATTATTTAATCTTATATACAAAAAGTACTCCTTCAATTTCTAGGCAAATGCAGCAATGGTGAACAATTTCGTCCATTACGTTGTGTATAATAGCATCCCTAGTTATTCTTGAAATGGCCGCTTGAACCTCGGCTACAAAATATTCATTTGTTACTTTGAACAAGTAGGCTTTGTAATCAATTGTTCAAATAAATCATGACGATCTGTCAGTTTTATTCGATACATCGTAATTTTGAAGTAGAATAATTTCGAATATCACAGTTTGCTTAATTTCTATGTCTTGTGATTGTATACGTGTTTCTAGTAATGCCTCATTTTTCAAATGAACAATTTGAGTAAGAATCAAGAATACTTCTGCTTATTGAGGGTAGATAAGAAGCGACTTTTCATTAAATAACGGTATGTTTCATACCTTGCCGCATACTACATGTCTGACTCATGTCAATGTTTTTGCAGTTTATTTTCTGTCATGTTTTTTTTTTCAGTTTTATTGTTCAATAAAATAAAAGAGCCTTTCCATGACTGACTAATGATAAGATTTCTGTTAAGTTTATTTGCTGTAATCTTTACTTCACTTCTTGTTCAGTATTATTACCACTGTATAGAATAGGAAATATATGTTTTCTATGATGGTTTTGTTATTCTCCATTACCAACAGGGCAGGATGTACAAGGAATTACAAAGGATTTTTTGAAACCCAGGGGGATTTACTGAGGATTTACCTGGATGTCCGGGGATTTACAATGATGTAGAAGGATTTATCAGGAGGTACCAAGGATTTAAGTAGGATGTAGGGGATTTGCTTGAAAAGGGGGATGTAGGTGTACACTCTTTAGGTTGTGTTCACCCCTCGGGCAACATTGACTGAGATGCCGAGAACGGGAAGATGCACAGCGCTCGCTGGCAATCTGAAAAGAGCCCGCTACATGTCCTAGCAACGCTCATCTGCACACCGTTTCACGGCTCCGCCACACATCTTCGCACTTAGCACAGCTCTGGTGGAAACACCCACACCGTTTCACAGTTCCGCTACACATCCTCGCTGCGCTCATTTTCCTAGCACACCTTTGGTGGAAACGCATCCTTATTATAGGTATGATATCTTTTTCACCATAACTTCTGATTTCGTGACGTTTTTCTTCCCACTCCGACGGGTTCATTGAATCGGGACATCACTCTCGCCGAATACTGATTATAGTTCAGCAAACGACAAGGGCCATTGAAACAAAATTAATTTTTATCAGATGAATTATCACGAACTGCTGTTGCAGTAATAATTTTTGTACATTGAATAGGTTGTATGCTTTGCTTAAATGAAACATAGGGTGAATTTCGAAAACAAAAAGGTGTTTTGATTGCATTATATGTCAATACTAATATTAGAAGGATTATACTCGTACATATCGTTAGAACGAATATAAGATTATTTTGAACTTATTCGCGTACCTGTGATTACTTCGAATATAAGGATTGAATTCTTTCAATGACATGGATTTGAAACAACTGTAAATATATTTAAAGCGATGGAAAAACATCCAAATATTAACAATTAATTGGAAACGCAACAGTATTTTTTTCTGTGTATTTTTTTTTAGTTTTATAGTACACCCGATATCAGCTGGTATGCTTTCGAGACACCCTGTGAAGAATCAATAATATACAAATCGATGTCACCGTTACAAGCTGTCCTTTACAAAGTATCAATTTGTACAGAGTCCGACGTGGGGAAAGTACTGAGTTACTCCCTTTTCGCAGCAGTCGTCCCATGCAACGAGTGGCTCATTGAAATTCGTACATTAAGTTTTAATTAGGAGACTCATTAGCAGTTCGACGCTGGGAACAACACAGTGCGCGCTACCACATCATTCGCCTTTCTGTGTGTGTGTGTCTGTGTGCTTTTCGATTTTTACAAATTAACCGGTACCTTCTTTAATTGGTCCTACCGTTCTGCTGTTGCTGCTGGCGCCCAATACTACGCAGATCTCATCTTGTCCATGCAGTACCTAAGCCACTCTCACAATGACGGATTCTAAATTCGAGAGCATCGTTTGATTGATACTGTATTACAGTGAGGCCCAGTTTCACAATCATTGGTAGTCACTAAACTGACAGATGGGATTTGACCAGTAGTTGTCGGGGACCTCTGTTTTACAAAGAAAGCCAGTGGTTAAGCCTATTTATCTTTTATGTTGAACGAACGATGCTCAGACCACTGCCATAATTGCATTCCGCCAATACAACCTAACCCTTTGACAGAGACATCTGAGGCGTTTACGGAAACTACGAGTTAACCCGATCACATGAATCACTGATCCTGACGTTCGTAAAGTGATCTAGGATCAGTTAGAAATAGGGTCAGTTCACTCGTGTATGGTAAGTGATCGCGATCGTGTAATTCAAATCAGGAGCTGTTTTTCTTTTATTCTTAAACCAACTTCTTCGTTGTTCGATTCCGTTTAATTCGTGGAATCGCCAGTCCCACTAAACAGCTGATTGACATGGTAGTGATAGATCCGGATCCAGATCATTGTTTCCGTAAAGGCTTTTTATCTTTGTATTATTATTTTTTGATTTATTTTACCACAGACTACACTCACAACGTCTTAAACGTCAATGTCAAAATCCATATTTATATGCCACCAGTTGACCACAAAAAACGTCAAAGTAACCCATACCTTATCCTTGGGTTAATTTTTGAGTTTTGACGTAAATCACCGATTAGTGAATCGATTTTTTTCGCTACCACTAGTTTTATTTTAACCACTAGATAACTAAAAATTGTAAAATTAGGCCTTAAAGTATTTACATAGCTAGTTCATAAACCAGCTGGAAAATGTACAAACTATCCAAGCGCCTGGTTGTTTTACTGGAAAGTCAACTGAGACAGCAAAGAACGACGGTTAGTCTCTCTCCATGATACTACGACACTGACAGAGATGATCACTTGGCGGACAGATTTCGAACCGGTCTGCGCATGACGTCACCGTGTGACAAAAGTGTACAAGCACATGACGCCAAAGCATTGATTTTTGAAAGTTTTATTTCGTTTCCTGTTATATCTGTCTTAGATATTTAATATTCATACAAAATGAAAATAGCTCATGCACAGTATAATATAAACAATACACATTGCTCTGTATCTTAATAAAAAATTGGTGAAATAGTTGTACAGAGAATTGATATTAATCGACGCCTGACCCGTTTGCAGTAGTTCCGAGCGTTCTGAATTTCAGATACAAAAACTTGAATCTATGTACTCAAAAAAAATTTACATTGTCGAAAAAGAACAGAGCCAGAGCGGTCTGAACGTATTTTTCTGAAATCTCATATAAGAGGTTGATTGGAGTGCCTAGTGAAACCATCTTTTTGTGAGAAAATTTCTCGGGTAGGGGGTGGAATTTTTATATACTCCATTCAGGAGCCTTTGATTACCGTTCTTATTTTTTATATATAGATTATGATGTTGCGTCACCAGCTCTTCAAGCCAATTTGCATATATATTTACTGTATAATTCTCTTAATAAAAGGTAGACAAGAAATAAATAACATGATTTTGTCATTAGAGGTTTTTAAAAATCATGAACAAGCATAATGGCATTATGTTTATGGCGAATGAATATTGACTTTTTTCTGCTAATGACTGGTGGAAAAATAAATTACTAAATTTTCTTATTTTTTATTTATTCAAATATATGTCACAACCGCGTATATGTTAAACATAAAATAAAAACATATCACAATACAACAATACAATATCTTTCTGGGCATTGTATTTAGCTAGTACAGGTGAATTCTCGTATACTAAAGATTCCTAGTAATAACAGGTTTTTCCTCAATTTTTTTCAAAATGTTTTCACGCGATATGTATCTGTTTAATAATATGTTTGAATTAAAAATTTTGATCCACGTGTAGTGATGGTTTCTGATGGCTTGGGTATAGGGCACATTATTTGTTGCTCTCTTGTGTTGTAGTTAAGTATTGATTCTGTATATATGAGTCTATGGGGAAATATATTTTGGACAGACAATAAGAACTGAAAAAGGGGTGAATAGCAGTGAAGAGCATATAGAACTAGCCTTTCTCTATATGAACTAAAAATGAAATATCAAAATACGTTCTGCAACCTGTAAATCTCCAACCATCTTTTAGCGCATTTTTATTTTATGTAGCTTTTTTTTATTCCAAATAGGAAAGGCGCTAGGAAAGCTGGATACACCGTCGCAGGACCCTGTATACTTATTACTTTATACTATTTTACAATGTTAGTGAATTTCAGTTTTCCAATATTCGAGGTCTCTCTAATTTCCCTATCAAGAATTCGTATTTTGAAATATATTTTGCATCTAGAAGACAAGCTCATCTTTGCTTCATCAGTCACATATACATTCTCTGATAATTTGTTTAAATTCGCAAGATAGTTTTTTTCAATTCTCAAAGCGTTTCCATTATAGTCGGAAAATATATGGCCGAGCTCATTACATTTTGCCAAGAACCATCTGTATGTTTTTGTAGTCCACCTTCTGTTAAATGGTTGACCCAACTGAGAGAAGTATCTGTGCAATTTGGGATATAACCCAATTTCTCCTTATTTTTCAACTTAAATGCAATGAAACCTGCCAAATTTTCCAACCCATCCCAAATAGCGGTAGTGTGACGCATAGTTTTTACTTTTTTATTATTACATCCCACAACCACACAATAAACCATTGTTCAAATATGTGTTAAACTCCAGAATCGCAAATAATTAATGTTTTATCAAACTTTACTACGGTAAACGGGTAAAATCAAGAAAATAAACTGAAAATGTTCGGCTATAACCTGTAAACTAAACGAGTAAACAAACACCGTTTCACCCGTTTGTCACACGTTGACGTCACAGGTGGAAGCGAGACGGAAGACATCATGCGCGTGAGCATACCTTCTAAAGTCGTAGTATCATGAAGCGATTCCAAGCGATCAACCGGTATTTACCGGTAACGAAAGGTTATAACCAAACTCATCCAAGCGAGTAAAACTATTCCTGGTTATCACTTGATGACGTCACAAACTAGCCCTTTGTACGTCATCATTTAGACATTTGCGTAACCGGTATTTACCATGGTTTCAAGCTGTTTTCAAAACATCATAATTGTCAAGTGTCATATTGTGTTTCTTATTTTTATTTAGTAGGTATTTACTATTTATGCAGGTATTTACTATTGAAGGCAAAATGAGTGAGAAATTCCAATTGAATTTAAACTTTAAGGGGCAGGATTATGTAGTCATTGTAGATGACATCGAGACAGCCAATTTACTTATAAATGGTATGTTTGAATATATATCATTATACTTACTAGTTAATACTTTGAGATCTGTTTAGATGCTGAGGCAGCTTACCAGTTTATCCAGCAGCAGATGGATAGTAGGACTGCCGATTGTGTAAAACATGATACCATTTGGAGCAGAGAATTTGACGATAAAAAGACTAAAAACTATTCTAGACGAATTTGTACCAAGAAAATAAGAAAAAAATGTGTCACATTTAATCTGAGTCTTCTCGTTTCCTTTTTTTCTCAACTAATTTATTTAAAATGTCTAGAAACCTTTCCCTCTGCTCCTCTGCTTTTTCCAAATGCTGGGCGAAAACTGTTTTTCTCTAGCCTCCCTATCTTCTTTTAGTTCATTCAATATAATGTCACTCTTTAATAAAGGTTGTACCTTTCTTTTTTTCAATTTAAACTTATTTGATACATCTGCATTAGATGTTGATGGGACCTCCAAATCTACTATATTCTCATCAATATGGTTGGATGGGGTTTCATTCTCGTTATTATGTGTATCCATTGACTCAACTGACTCGAAGGTATCTTCAACATGTTGTGGATATATTTTATGTTTTGCACCTAAAAAACCTAAACAAAACTTGTTAAATATTAATTTTACTACCCTGTTTACCTTGATTACCTAAGATTTTATTAATTTCATTATAAAAGGGCGGCAGATCTTCAGCTTCTGACCCTGTAATTTTTTGATTTTTGATGAAATTCAAATATGCTTTCGTCAGATTAGCAAACTTCTGCCTACATTTCTCTGCAGCATTTGGTCCAATATTATAATGGCTTTCCTGAATGGAATCTGCAATTCTTTGCCATAGTTTGGCCTTAATATTAGAAGACCTTTTATTTTCCTTTGATATGAATGTGATATTTTATTTTTTATTTTCCTTTAATATGAATGTGATATTTTATTTTTTATGACTAATTGTTTAAATGTTTTTGTACCTGTTTATGGAAATGTTTCTTTCCTGTTCAAATATTTTTGTACCTGTTTATTAATTAGAAGTTCTATTATTTTATTGTTTTTGTGTAAGAGGAATAAATACACAAATGTAAACATATTTTATTTCACTCATAAATGTGGTATATACATAATAAATTATAAACATAACTAAAACACAGTCCTTACATTTAGTACTATTAATTAGATGGTAAATCAATATCACAGCATGTTTATCTCCTCTATCTAATAGACTCTTGAAGTCAGTTACTAAGTTTGCTTCTATACAAGACCATGTATGGATAAGAGTTATTTTTCATAGCATGTAAAGATATCTAAGGAATCTCTTTTTGCACTTTTTCAATGTGGTGTATATGAGTGACTGCTGAGACTGAGGGCATAATATTCAGTTTTTCAAACTTTTTTGTGTGGAGAAAGTGATACTAAAAGTACTTTAATCAGTTCTTGAACACAGCAGCACAAAATATAATGGTGCCCATACTCCTCTCAGCCTGACTTAACAATTTCTATGGGATAGGGAAACAGGATTTATTGTTAAATCTTTGGAATCATGTGAATGTATCAAGAACGACGGTAATGAATATTGTCAACAGACTTCTATACTTCACACTGACTGAAAAACATGTATGTTATGTATGAATATGAAAAAAGTTGAATAAAATTTAATATTGAAGCATGTCATGTTGCTGATGCTGTTGATATAGCATATTCTTGATTCGATCTCGTTTTATTCTTCCAGCAAAAGGCTCAGTATCTCCATTATTGGCATCCCATCGGTCATGAACAGCTTGCTCTGCCCATATATCATTATTTAACAAATAAAAATTATGTATTACGCAGGCAGCAGTTGCAATTTCAATTGATTTGCATATATGATATGTATTGATATATTGAAGTCTCCTCCATCTTCCTTTAATGGTCCCAATTGTATGTTCCACTACTACCCTCTCAGCAGAAAGACAATAGTTGTGATATTTCTGGGAGATTGTTAAATTGTTTCCTTTATATGGGGTCATCAGCCATGTTTTTAATGGAAATGCACTGTCTCCAATAATGTGATATTTCTGATCATCAAGAAAAATACTATTAGGCCCATGCTGTTCAATTTCTTGATATAATAATGAGTTCTGGAATACCTGTAAAAACAGTATCTAAAATGTAATAATAATCTATATAGGGTAATATCCAGGGTATGGGCTTACAACACACTAGCTGTTTTAGGAAATAGTTTATATTTTTTTGTCTGTACAATAGTTTTTAAAGAGCAAAACAAAGTCAATTGTTTTTAGAAGCGCTCAGACATGTTCCTTAGCTATAGGCCTGAAAATCAATGTACCTACCTACTTACCCTAGAGTCATGAGCTGAACCAGGAAAGCCGACAAATGCATACGTAAGCATTTTTGAGGCATCACAAATGACCATAAGGTTGATAGAGTGTCTCCTATACCTATCAATGTAACTATCCTGCTGCTCCTTTTTGACAGTAACAAAAATGTGGGTTCCATCTATAGCCCCAGTAACTCCTAAAAGAATGTGTACCAAATAATCAATAAAGTAATCATTGATCAATAATTCACCTATTTGGTATTAATTTGTACCATTTCAAATAAGATATTATTATATTGATTGTATTTCCATAACAAACAGGCAGTTATAGTGTTATACAGCTATGGTTGAATAGACAATAGACCAATGTAAAACTTACCAGGGTATTTTTTAAAACCTTCAGCGACATACTCAAAATCCCTTTCTGTTTTTGGAAACTTAATATACATTTTCTTTAGTCGCAGTGTGAAGTATAGAAGTCTGTTGACAATATTCATTACAGTTGTTCTTGACACATTAAAATGATTCCCAATACTGAGCAATGTATCCTGCGTTCCCATATACCACAGAAATATTAGGAGTTGGTGCGTCAGGCTGAGAGGATAGTGGCCACCAGTATATTTTCGCTGTAATATTTTTTCTGTGTCGTTGTGTGCAAGAACTGATGCAAGAACTTCGAGTGTTCCTTTGTCCATTCGAAAAAGTTGGAAAAATTGAATATTATTATAATTTATCATCCAGGTCTCAGGATACAAGGACTTTGGTGTCATGCTATGTTCTTGCAGGAACAAAACTAGTAACAGTCTTAACTTGGTGTAGTTACTGTCCTTAAACCAATTCCAGTAGGATATAATGTCGTCCGCTTCAAAAAACTCTTTGCTAGCTACGTATATTAATGGCTCCATAGTAAAAAATTGTTTACAAAACACAAACAACTGGGCCGATTTCAAAAAGTTGAAAACAAAATACAGATCAGCTGACAGAAGACAAATGACAATCGACAATCCGAACCGGTACTTCTTTTGCTACATCCAAGCGTTTACCAGGTTTATCTCCAAATAGGGCAATTTCAAGGTTAACCAAGGGAATAACCACGACAGATACCGGTTGATCGCTTGGAATCGCTTATGGTCTCTCTCTATCCAGTTAGTTTGTAAACTAACAAAGAATTGTCGCTAAGGTAGCAACTACAAAAAAACACAAATTAGGGTGTTTGGCTAATTTATAAACTATCCACAGTATTTGGATAAAGTGTGCATGCTACATAATATTCGTAGTAATCATGTTGATAGTATCTATTTAAACTAAGTAGCTTGCTTCAGTTAATTTAATTTATATAATTCTAAGCCGCAAAAGAAGAAGTTTATTTATTGGTATAACATGACATTTCCAGTACTACTATACACAGTGTGAGTTTTCAGTACCGGATCGGTCAATAACTCCACTACCGCGTAGAAGATAGTGGAAAAAGTTGTATATAAAAGTTCTAGCCAAGGATATGGTCCTAGCTCAGAAGATATTTTGATCTATACAGGGTGATCCATAACTACATAGTGATGCAAACATACATGTTTTCAAATGGGACATCCTGCATATTATTTCATATTTAGATTCTACCAATAATTTCCGTTTCAACGTTATGTAGGGTATTTCAGAATTTATGACTATTTTTATATCCAAATCACTACCAAATGAACTATGTATTGAAAACTAATGTATCAAAAATTATTTTTTTCACATAGAAAGATAAAAAATATTCTCTAGTTTTAACACAGGCTGTAAAAAAGTCGACGACGCATATTTATGTACAGGGTGAAGTAAAATGCAAAAACTAGACCTTCTCTTTTTTTTAATGTAACCCCCCACATTTTATTATACCAACAAATGGCTTTCAATACGCTCTTTTATATTTTACATACCTACATTTATCAGTTTCTGAGATATTTCGAATTTTCCGCAAATTTTAAATTAGCTTTCTTTTTATTTATTTTGAGTGAGTACTATAGAATTTCATTTTTATTTAACGAACAACTAAATTATAAGGACATATTTAATGAAGACAAAACCCTGATGTCCTCATAACCGGATACACATAAATACAGGACGTAACAATTTAATAATGACGCACAGAGCTTGCTATACACATTACATAACTTTTAATAAATTAATCAAAGAGAATTATTATATATTAACCAACGGGTGAGTTATTATACGTATACTGTTGGTAATATTGAGTGAACTTTTTGTCCAAATTCTGTGGATACTTTGTAAACTACCAAGAAACCCCGGCTAATTTGTGAAACTATGTCATAGTTTGTACTTTAGCGACACTTTTTGACTAGTTTACAAACTAGCTGGATAGTATACAAGCTAACCAACATTCCTTGCTGTTTTAGTTGAAACGTGACTTTTTCCACTAAAATAACCAGGCGTTTGAATAGTTTATATTCTATTCGTTTTTAGACTTGGGCAAAGAATTTAATAGAGTGCTAAATATCATGTTTGTTTTCCTAAGAATCCAGTATAGTAGAGAAGAGGGCTAGTGAACTGTTGGTTCTTGGGCTGTTCGGACGGCATCGATACGCTCCGCCGCATTGGCGTCGGCACGCTTCGCAGCTTGACGTTTCGCCAACACGAGTGGTTGGCATCCTCATAAGTGTTACCTGTTCGGCGTGTTCCCAGAAAAACTAGTTTTTGACAGGTATCACTTCTAAGGATGCTAACCACTCGTGTTGACGAAACGTCAAGCAGCGAAGCGCGCCGACGCCAAGGCGGCGGAGCGCATCGATGCCGGCTGAACAGGCCCAGAACCAACAGTTCATCGAATCATGGCCGCGAAAGCTTTACACAATACATTTGAGGATATGTGTCCTCAAAAATACTAAAAAGAGCAAACTCCATTTTTGAACGTTTCGCACATTCAAGATTTTAGAAACTTCTTTACCCGTAGTTTGAAAGTCGGTCCATAATAATACGTGGGAGCTACTGAGGCCATCTACCTGACTCCATTTTTTTTCTCATTTATGTGGCATCAGGCGCCATGTTGACCAGAAAAAACAAGTATAAAGAAATATCAAGCCCGTTTCCATTCTGTATTCGCGAATGTCGTAGGCATTTTAACATTGAACCACATTGTAACACCTACGGGTCCAACAATAAATTATCGATCTGCAATAAAATGCCTAGATAATTGAGGCGGGCAAGGAATTCGAGTAGGTTACGCGGAACGTTGTTGTTAGGTGCTTGGATTTTTACACGAAATTTATGCACATATTGCTTTAATGTGTATGTTTCTCGCTCTCAAGCGAGGTGTTTGCTGATATTCGTTATGATAGTCGCGCAAACACTATACAATTAATTGCAAAAGTCGTGATTCTATACTATAGTTTTTTTATAGAGGGGACTAGGAATATCCAAAAGATACTCTGGGCTGGCCCTAAAGACTTCAAATGCCACAGCGTGTGCTCGATTTACCATTCCCACAACCCTAGTACCGCTTTCGCATTACTTCAGTAGATGTGCTGTCTTCACTAGTCTTCTTGTGGTCGTCTTCTTCGTTTTTAAGCTAAGCGCGCACTGGGTCGGACGGAACGGTACGAACGATACGCATCTTCGGCACTTTTTTTTTCGGTGACTGCGCTCACTGGGTCGGTGGGTACGGACGGAACGGACGGACGGACGGTACAATAAAACGATACAATAAACCCCACTTACCTCGCTCACTCATTATATCGCCGATTTCTTCCCAGCAGTTATCCCGTCGTACGTTGTTGAAGTACTCAGGGTGCCGCATATCGAAGAGCTCGGGGTAGTTTTCCACCACCGTAATTAATTTGGGAACATCCATGCTCGCTTTGCAACCGGATTGCTCAACTGAAACGGCGGAACGTCTGTACCGAAGCACGGTACGGCCGGTCGAGACGGTCGGGATGCCTAGAATTCTTTCTTTCGGGATTTTATCGGACGGCGGAAGGTGCGGATGGTCCTATTCCGACAGTGACGACCCAGTGCGCGCACCCATAGGCAAATCATTGCTAAACATTTTTGAAAAATCCCGTGCGTACCGTTCGTACCGTAACGCCCGACCCAGTGCGTTTAAGGCTTTAATCTGCTACTAGTGCGTGTTCATCAGGCGACATCTTTCACTGCTCTTAGTTTCAATGGTAATCATAATAATTTATTCACCAACAATACCTACAGAGGGTAAATAAATTGTTTGACCCACAGAAGGTGCTGACCTTGTGCATTGGTTACATTGCAATACATACATATATTAAAACTAATACTAACTATATTAAAAACTTATAAGTGTGTTAGTTCAAAAACCTGTTAAAAACATTTGAAAAGATATATCTGGGTGTGTCCATTGTCCATTGTTTGACTGTTTTTGTATAGGATATGAGATTTTATGGATTTCAATGAAGCAGGAAGTAAATCGTATATGCAGCAACATAAATATATTAAACTTTTTTAGCCTATTGAGGAGGTCTTAAGGCCCTATTATTGGTTCGTGTATTATGTTCATGGCTATTAAAGTTGATATAATTTTTACGTTTGTAGACGAAATTCAATATGTTATAGCTGTATAGTTGTCGGATATCAAATTTCTGAGATTCTTTAAATAAATTATTTGAGGGGTAAGTGGGTTCTTTAAAATAAGTAACTTTCCAAACACATTTTTGCAAGGAACTGATACTCTTCAAATGAGTTTAATGCACTCCTCCCCAACCTTAATGCCATAATTTGGCTGGGACTGCACAAGAGAGTAATACAATGTTTCTAAACAGCGTGTGTTTAGAAATTGTCTAAGAAATTTGAATTTAGGTAATAGTTGTCTGTCTCATATTCAGCAATTGTGCCAGGAAATAGAGATACATGCCAATACTAATTATCCGAAAGATGATGTTTTTTAAGGTCAAATGCCTCAGTCGGGATGTTAAACCCAAATCTTGGGCTGTTAAATATCCTGAGGGACAGCTATTTACCAACTTGCATGAGGTTATTGAGGTATGGCGAAATTACTGCGAAAACCTGTACCATGAGTATGGCCCTCCGGCCCTCTCATTGGATTTTGAATATGAACCTGATATTCTTTTGTCTGAAGTGGAACATGCCCTCAACAAGTTAAAAACTAATAGAGCTACAGGTATTGATGCTACTTCTGCCGAAACATTAAAATACTTGGGTGAAGACGGCATCTCTCTTTTATATAATGTTTGTAAGAGGGTCTGGTCCTCCGGTGTTTGGCCAGATGAATGGTGCACTTCCATTTTTATTTCACTTCATAAAAAAGGATCTCCAACAAATCCAGACAATTATCGCCTACTTTCGTTAATCTCTCATGCAAAGCAAAGTATATATTTTACGGTCTCGTTTGGAGGGTTTTATTGGCTGGCAAATTTCTCAGGCGCAGGCAGGTTTCGTAAAAGGACGCGGTACGCGTGAACAGATCTGAAACTTAAGACAGATTATTGAAAAAGCCAGAGAGCATTATTTTCCCGTTTTTATCTGCTTTATGGACTATTCTAAGGCGTTTGATAACCTAAAGTGGCCTTAACTGTGGGAAATCCTTATCTCCATGGGAGATCCTTACCACTTAGTATTTCTCATACAGCAACTCTATGAGTCTAGCTCAGCTCGTGTAAGAATTGATGGTAACCTGTCTGGTGAAACAGCAACCAGAAAAGGAGTTCGTCAGGGATGCGTATTATCTCCGATGTTGTTTAACATTTACTCTGAATTTGTGATGAGACAGGTATTGGACAACTGGAATGGCGGTACAACTATTGGCGGAAACAAAATATCTAACTTAAGATTTGCTGACGATATAACCCTTATTGCTGCTTCTCAGGAAGAACTAGTAGCTCTATTGAACGTTTAAGAACAACACAGTGCAGCATATGGTCTTGGTATTAACTACAACAAAACAAAGGGTATTATCGTAGATAGAGAGCATGACAATCATCGAGAAATAAAGAGGTAGTTCAAAGTTTTGTGTACCTCGGTTCTTTGATCGACAATTCATGTAGCTGTGAGAATGAGTTTCGACGGCGCATTTAACAGGCACGGGTGGCCATGACAAAGCTTACTAAAATATTGCGTGACCATAACATCAATAGAGCTACTAAAATGTCACTGGTACAGTCTCTTGTATTCTCCATATTTTTGTATGCCTCGGAAACTTGGACTGTTAAAAAGGCAGATCGAGCTCGCATAGATGCTTTTGAAATGTGGACGTGGAGGAGAATGCTGAGAATTCCTTATACCGCCCATCGAACTAATGTTTCCATACTGGATGAGGTCGGTAATCCAAAGAGACTATCCTCCATTGTGTCGATGAGAATGCTTACATTCTTCGGACAAATTCACAGAAGCGATAATATAGAGAAACTTGTAGTTCAGGGTCACGCCCCTAGTGGGCGGCGCCGTGGCCGTTCCCCTACACGCTGGGTGGATACGACGAAACAGTTGCTAGATATGAGTATCAAGAGCGCCACTGAACTGACAGTAAATCGCGAACGATGGCGAGCTACAGTTCTCAAAACTATTGATAATATTTGTGTCGGCAATACTCTAGCTCCGACTTAATGCATTTTACGAGTTCACAACATGTCTGTTAAGACATTGTGACTATGATGATGAATAGTTGTCTGACTTTTCGCGATAGGAATTTTATTTGTAAATACCATTTCAAATGTTTGTCAATTATTAAACCTAAGTATTTGACACTGTCAGCCTAAAAAATTTGTCTTTTGTCTATTTCAATAGGTCCAAAATTCGGTAACGTATTTTTAAGAAGATTGATATCAAAGCAATTTTTAATATTTGTTATATCATACCTTATTAGTTCTTGGATTTCTTTCCAGCTTCATGCTTGATAGGTTATCACTATATCATCTGCAAAGCAGTGTATCATTGATTTTGCAGCAATATTAAGTAGATCCTTCTGTAAATGTAACCACGGTATTCCAATTGCCACTTGAAATGATCTAGTATATTTTCCGGGCTTATCGTAGCCCCAAGATACTCTTGGCATCCATTTCGGTTTACCCCGTCTCTTACACTGAATAAATGTGAGGTAAACGTCATCCGTCTCACCTCAGTGTAGGCACTCATGATGTCTCGTTATACCAAAACGATGAAAATAGGCCTCAAATCATCCATGCTCAGAGAGAAATTTGACGAGGTAGAAATCCACCTCGCCCTACGTCTTGTTGTCACATCTTTGATGAGACGCCAGATCCAACGGCCCTTTTCTGCCGTCTAATTCTGTGTGCTATATTGGTGCTGCGTATAGAAGGGTTGACAGTGCCATAGTGCATAGAACTTTCCTTTTGCTGGCCTTGGGCCCATTGCAGTTTGGCATGAGCATTGTTAAGGCCATAACCGTCTTTGTTGTCTTTTGGACCTACAAAGGTCAGCTTTGTGTCGAGCCTTATACCAAGGTACTTGATTGAGTGACATGGCGTTAACGTGAATTAAACAATGATCGGCAGGCAGTATCTTACTTCTGGAAGACAGTATCCCTGCTTCGGTTTTCTCAGCTGCAATGTGCAGGGCATTTTCTTCCAGCCAATAAATTATCTCCTCGATGGCACATTTTGACTTCCATCAATTCGTCTTTCGACCTAGTTACAGTTGCAATGGTTAGTTCATCAGCATAAGCTACAGTAGTGACTCCAATATGGTTTGCGGATTACATTTTTAGCAGGCGGAAAGGGCCCTGGGGAGGAGCCCACATTCGGGCAAGCGATTCAGCGGACGACAGTCTCCGGCATTGCCGGAAGTAGCAAATTATCTCAAATACTTTTCAAACATTTTTTTGTTCCGAAATATTTATACTGTTGTTCTTTAATAACTATAATATATTTTAATTGAAAATATTGCGGTATATGTATCATACAGCAGTACATGTTATGAAAGTACGTGATGTTGAGTATTTTTATCATCGTTTACGTTATAGGAAAACACTGAAAATAGCAGATCGCGAACTATATTTCAAGCGGAACATCTAACAACAATCCGCATTATTTTGCCTGGCAATCCCTCCCTTGCCAAATAATGCGTGCCTGATCCTTGTGGACTCCACTGTGAACCATAGTGTCGGCAGTGCTATCATCACTGTTACGATCGCGTATAAAATATAATTGCAGATAACCAGTAATTTGGCTTGCAATGACTTCTTGAACTGTTGCCTAAGTTGAAAAAACTAGGCCAAAAGTAAACCTATGGACATTGCGGGAGAGGGGGGGTTGATTTTATGTTGTTTTTTTTTTTTAAATATATTTGCTGATCTAGGTACCTAGAATGAATGAATAAGGACCAGAGGCTATCCAGCACGGAATGTGGCTGGTGCATAGGCCACACAATGGGCCCTTTTGCGTCTCTATCCGCGCTAGTTCCTAAGACCTGCCCTTTCGGCAAAGGCAAGTACATTCTTAGGTCCTATCCGTTTTATCTCTATTGGTTCCAAGGTCCTTGAGCCCAGCATAGTCTGCCTGTGATAACCCAGGGTTTCACAGCGACACAAGATGTGTGCCGAGGATTCTTCTTCTTCACCACACCACGTGCACGTTGGGTCGTTGACCACCCTCATCACAAACAAGTGACGCCTGAAGGTGTTGTGACCCGTTAATAGGCCTACTAGCAATCTCAAGTTACTCCTATCCAGAGAGAGACAAAATCGTCCTATTCTCTCTGCAGGCCCTGCTAATAGCTCCCGAGCCTGACGGAGATGACCAGAGATGTTGTTCCATCTCAGAGAGTGTTGATTATGGATCCACTCTCCAGTTGTTTTCCTAATTAAAAAGGTAGGTACCTAGACGAAACGTCCTAGGAAAGGCAAATTTTTGTTTTATTTCACATTTCAACCAAAGGAAGGAATTAATAACCAAGAAATATGCCGTAAGGAATATTTTTACTATACCTGACTTCGCCATCCTATCACTATTGCTATACTACCATGTACTCCCTGTATATGCTTAATACGAGGTTCTTTCAAATAAAAATCAACCTCCACCTGATGCTTTTTTTCCTCAAAGCATTCCATCGCAGATAAGAAAGCTCCCAGCTGTTGTGATGCCGTGGTGGGTTTGAACGGCAGATATGCGGAAAAAACTTTATCGCTCGCATCTCGGAATCAATACGGCACTGTCCATCGGACAACGAGCAGTGGCAACATTACTCGCTCTGCCATTCTAGTAAGGAAATAAATGCCGGGACATCAATTACTCGAAAAACATTAACCGGTACAGTTAAGTCCGGCTAATGGTTAGTTATCTGCCATAACAACTATTATCGCACTCGGTTCTCACGCAGCATCCGCGACTTGCAATTCAGCGGTTGCCGGATCTGTTCCTGCGGGTCGGTTCTTCTGGTGTACAGGGTAGCCAATCAGTGCGCGCAGGAACAACTGCAGTAGTGCATTATTTAGGTTATTCTGAGGAATAAATAACAAAGGTAGTAAAGGCGTATATTTCTTATCTTTATCTTTATTTATTAATTTATTCATTCATTCAGTTGTCTATTTTTTCATAAAGTGACACTGGATCCTTTGACGCAGCACTATTTTTGACCGCAAGTTCATGTTTGATAAGCAGGTGGGTTATGTCTTAACGCCTGTCTTCGGATGCTTGGTTACATATTTCGGACCTGTAAACACCTCGATTTAACTAAGGCAACCCTTAATGCTAGTGTCCGCGTACGCGTACTTATGGCTCGATGACCTTTTTCGCCTGTGTGTCACCGTAAGTACGCGTACTTTAAAACCGTCGCGCAAACCGCCGGCGATCCAACGGTTTGAAGTCTTGCTCGTAGCTTGTCTCGGCTCGTACGTGTGGCAACTTTGTTTCGGCAGGCCATCGATGCGCAACGCTTGTTGGCGTTTGTTAGAAAGTTTTGTTGATTAAGGACCGATTTTTCAATGTCCAGTTAAATATTTATCTGCAAGATAACAGCAACTTTTAGATAAATTATTTAAACAATTGAAGGCTAAACTTACGAAGTCACGTAAATCTTATCTGACAGTTGTATCCATAGCAACGCTATCTGGCAGATACCTATCTGACACTTTAACTGGACACTGAGAAACCGGCCCTTAGGAAAATAATCAAAATGAGTGATTTCAGCTTCACGTGTGTCACCGACGTCGAGCCGAGTAAGTTGCAAACTTACCCACTTTATAAAATCCAACTGTAGACCGAGTGGACCGCCAGCCATTAGCCGCATCCATAACGTTTTTGGTTGTATACAGGTTTTTTGAAATTAAATTGCATCTTGTAAGGAACAAGTGATTTTATTTAAGACTGCAAGTCAATTATTTGGAGATCCCGCCTACGCTGATTGTTAAAATAAGTTCAATAGGTAAATTAGTCTGAATTATGTAAAAAACTAAATACAGACCAAACTATAAAGGACTTTGCAGCACCTAAAGCAAGGCAAGTGTCTTTTCTATATATTCTATAAAAAAATAGGTGCATCATACTTTATTTTCTAGGAGTTTTTGTTTTTAAGTTCGCAGTACATAATTATGTTTGGTTTTTTCACTGTTTAAGTTTAAAACATTAAACTTAAGGTTTTTAAAATATTTAATTTTGTTTTCTGGAAGTTTTTGTTTTTAAGGTTAAAGTACATAATTATATATGTTTGGTTTTTTTGTTGCTTAGTTTTAAGGATTTTTATTTATGTGGTATTTGTGTAAAAAAATATTAAATATTTAACAAAACTTAAAAGTAAACGTCTCTGAAATTTTATTATCGTCTCTCATTGTGCTTGGGGTAATAGGGAGCGGCCACTTATCATTTGCACACGGGCGGCAGAAACACGCGCGCGGACCTGGATGGCAGTGTTTTATAGAGCTACCTAACAATAGCGGTGTCAAAAGCTTTTTTAAATATAGGGTTAATCTTGACCTTGGAGCTAGATGCTCATATTGTACCGCCTAAGAAACCTCTAATTGAACCCCGGTTCATTTTAAGACCCTGCTGGTTAAATTAATGTCTTTTGTTTTTTTTCTATATATGGCTATATAAACGTGGCCAATACAGGTGGAGGTTCAGATATGGAATTGGTCTTGAGGGCATATCAAAATGGAGACGATAGAGTAACGAAGAATCTGACGTTGATGACACTATCCCTTTATCCTAGCTGAGGAAATCTTTACCGTATACAACTCCGCTACAGAATGTCATGGATCGCGTTGTGGTTGGCTCACTTCCTTATAGCAAAGGACCATCCACCAGTAAAAAATTTACCGTTAACCGTAGCGGAGATAATCAGAATAGACCATCAATTAGCACAGATTTTTTTCAACCAGCTTAAATAAAATCGCCCCTTTACCACAGGAAAAAGAAGGTAACCAACGAAAAACCAAAGGTATTCAAAAGGCGGTTGTAACTACAGGTGCTGCGTATGAAGACAAGTTACAGGAAAGTATAGAAAGGCGTAAGTCCAAACCAAAGAGAAGATTATCATTAAAAGAAAAAATGTCACATCGAAACCTTCCCCAAAAAAAAGGCAAAAATCATTGTATCCATGACGGCAACTAATGGTCCTGAATTTTCATGGTGCTTTACTCAATGTAGGACTGAAGAGTGAATACCAAGTTGGAATGATTCAGTGCCTGCACTGCCAAACCTGGTTTCATTTCAAGTATGTTAGTCTTGGGCCAAAAAATAATCAATAAAAAAATATTCGTATTCGTCTTGCAGTATAGACTCATATAATTATGGCTTATTTTTTCACATATTTTGTTACAATTATTAGAAAAAAATGATATATTATTTCTGTATTTATCAACTTTTCCTGAATAGATATCAGTTCATTACAGTTTAATTTGCTTTTATCAAAGTATTATAACTACTTTATCAACATTTGAGAGCAGGTTCAATTTGAGAGACAATTTAAGCAACTACCTAAAATAAACCATTTGCTACTCCATCTTTTTTTAGCGGCATCAACAACAAAGTCATTCGTCGCGTCAAGTTATCCTATAACATTGGTAGTTACTTCAGACCACATTATATCTGAATTCTATCCGTGTAACTATGACTAGTACCAGGAAAAAAAATTTAGACATCTATTTGGGTTGGTTTTGTAGAAGAGACCTATGTTTTTCAGAAACTGGAACAGTTTTCTGAATTCAAGTATATTTTAGCGTTCAGGATGTCCAAGTTTGAAGGTACTTGCAAAGAGTTCAAGTCATTTTATTACATCAGATAATGGCAAAGGATGTGTTCAACTGTCGGGGGTTCTTGGCATCATTCGCAAATGGGTCTTCGTTGGCCAAGTAAAGTAAAGGTAGGATGATGTTAAGTGGGTGTGTTCAATTGAGGTTTTGAATAACAATTTTTTTTGTCATAAATCGAAAGACCATACATAAGTTTTATAACAAAACTGTTTTTCTTTTTTTTTCATTATATCAAAATAAAAATGCGTTTTTGAATCGAGTACCGAAAACACGCCGACGTCTCCCGAACCGGTGTGACGTCACCATGGCGGTAAGGATGCTCCTTTGACCAACGACGTCCTACTCCGACACTAGATTCTAGATTCCCAGCCATTCGCGAAAATACGTGCTGCTAAACTGGTAACTAGTGTATATTTGTTGCAACACAGAATGTTTGAAGTTGAAGTCAGATTACAGATTCTAGTAAGTAAGTACCTAATCAAATATGTTTCGTTTAAAAGATCTCAATAGAAGGATGACCCAGTGGTTAGAGAGTCCGCTAGTGAATCTCAGGGACTTTGGATCGAAACCCAGGCCTTCCAACTTTTTTTTATTTTTTTTTAATCAAAAAATTTATCGATGTGCTTTTTGCACCTGTTACGCACATTTTTTCTACGATCAACATAAATATGTGTTTCAATCAAATTTTGTTAGACATATTACTTGCACTGCACCCACAGTGCTTGTTAAATTTTTATGAAAATTTAATATTGTTAAGCTCCATTGGCCAAAGTTGAATAAATAATAATACCAAGTATAAACAGAATGTGATTACGAGTTTGAGTTACTTTTTTACATTAGAAAACTTAAAAATGAATGAATTGAATGGATGAAGGGATTTTGTTTTATTAACCAACTATTACATTTAAAAAAAATTAATGGCGATTGATATTGACGGACAAACCTCATTTCCACTGATTTTTTGAATTGTCTACCGCCTCCTGTACTTAGTTTTTGCACTGTGCAGTGCAAGTAATATGTCTAACAAAATTTGGTTCAAACACATATTTATGTTCATGGTAGCAAAAATGTGCGTAACAAGTGCAAAAAGCACATCGATAAATGTTTTGATAAAGAAAATAAAAAAAAAGTTGGATGGCCTGGGTTTCGATCCAAAGACCCTGAGATCCACTATCGGACTCTCTAACCACTGGGCCATCCTTCGATTGAGAAGGTCTTTTCAACGAAACATATTTGATTAGGTACTTACTTACTAGAATCTGTAATCTGACTTCACTTCAAACATTCAAAAACATATTTATTTCGATCGTAGACTTCGACTCGAGCTGCAAACTTCATTCATCGACTCTGTTGCAACAAATCTACACTAGTTACCAGTTTAGCAGTACGTATTTTCGCGATTGGCTGGGAATCTAGAATCTAGTATCGGAGTAGGACGTCGTTGGTCAAAGGAGCAACCGCCATTGTGACGTCACACGGGTTCGGGAGCCGTCGGCGTGTTTTCGGTACTCGATTCAAAAAGCCATTCTTATTTTTATATAACTTTTGAATTATTGCGAAAAAAATAAAACAAAAACAGTTTTGTTATAAAACTTATATATCGTCCCTGTTTTCACAAAGTGGCGTATATCGCATTCTTCCAAAATTGAGCTTTTGGTCGCATATGACTACTTGAAGAGTCGTCTTTACCCTCACAAACAGACGTATCTCTGTGATATCGGCGAGCAAAGTTATTCAAATAACTGTTTCAGGCGTATAACGAAAATGAGTACTCCAAATTTCTTCAAATAGGCGTATATGATATACACCTCTTTGTGAAGATAACCATAACTATTACGGGTCCTGACAAGTGGGTCGTACATCGATATACGTCTATATGTGAAATCTTGGCGAATCCGTTTAACCTATACATTTGCCTGGTGTACAGTAAGGTGCTCTGAGACGTTGCAGGCTTTTTCTTGTACATTTTCATTTAATTATATTACTGAGGAAAAAATGAACATATTATACGAATGGCGGGGTGGTGAATGAAATGTTGTATCTGCGAATGAATTAAAATTAGTCAGGAAAGGAGATTAGGAGGAGTATATAAATGCAGATCAGGAAATGAGAGTGGAAGGAGAAAGGAAAGCTTAAAGCTAAGAGATGATCAAATCAAATCGGATATGAGGTCACATATCCTAAGATTTCCAAAAGTAGTACCACTACTGCCGAAAAAAATCCTCACAAGAGCATCTAAGCTCTAAGCTTAATTTAACTAAAATTTACGAAATGTATAAGCAAGAGGCAATACAAAATGCAAAGGAAATGAACATGATAGGCAGCCTGTGTCTTTACAGAGAAATATTTGATAGCATGAATTTGTCCTTTCACCACCCTAAGAAGGATAAATGCACACTGTGCATGCAAGTCCACCAAACTGCAGAAAATGATATTGCTGAAAACCTTAAAAGATAATTTGAACTGCACTCTGCTAATAAGAATAAAGTGAGAGAGATAAAGCAAGATTTAAAAACACAGGCGTTGACTGGTCCCAAACGAATATGCGCGGTCTTTGACTTGCAACAAGTTATTCAGCAACCTATTAGCAAAGAAAATGGAATATTTTATAAGCAACGTTTAAATGTTTACAACTTCACAATATACAACGTAGCTAGCAGGGATTGATATTGCTTTACACGGCATGAAACTCAAAGCAAAAGGGGAACATCAGAAATGTCTACGTGTCTCTTCAGCTTTTTAGAAACTTGTGATAAAGCAGGTGCAAATTCAGTAGCTCTGTTTTCAGACGGATGCTATGGCCAAATTCTGTGACACCATCTTTGTTATTTTATTTCTTGATCAAAAGTGAAAATGTTACGAGCATAAAGCATGATTTCTTTGAAAGTTGTCATGGACAAAGGCAAGCTGATGTTGCGCATAGCGCAATTTCAACAGCAGTGTCCAAAGCAGTTGATATTTTCAACTCCAGTCAACTTATAGCAATCTTCAGGTTGGCCCGACAGAAAGACCCCTATATATTGTTAATGAAATGACTCACAAGGACTTTTGGGACTCTAGACTCCTCTAGATTTGAGGGTGCTTTCCGTTAGGGAAGATGACCAAGAAGCAGAGATAAAATGGTCACAAGTAATGGAAGGAAGTTAAAGTCGAAAAAGACAACCCCCAAAAAATGTTTATCAAGACAAGCCACCTGCATAACTCGTACAGGCGAATATCTTTACCTCGGTCCATCAACAGCAATATTGCACTGAAAGCGCTAAATAATAGTCAACAAAAAATTACACAAGAAAAGTACAAGTCCCTTTTGTCCCTTTGGGAAGGCAAAAGACCAGTAGTGAGACAGCAGGTCTACAAAGACTTTTACATTAACTTGTCTCACCAATACGTTTTTGTTTTTCCATTACATTTTTGCTGTATCATTCTAATAGGTATACTGTTGCATTAAATTGTGCGGTAATGAGGAATAGAACATTTATGTTTTGAAATGTACAATTTTTAAGTACCTTATTACTATATATTTTATGTTATGAAACATTTTTCAAATATGGCTGATAATATGAAGGTAAAATAAATGGTTTAATGTCAAAACCTTTAGGTTGTATTGTGGTTGTATCCTCAACTGGAAGTTAGAAACATTTCACAAACTGGCGTATATCTTTTTTTTGCTATTTTTGGCTCATTCGCTAATTTTTTATTTTTTATTTCAATCTGTTTTTATAGTCTTGATCATACTGAATACGACCTCATAAACTCGTTTTGTTAGGATGTACGGTATTCAAGTAGTAGACACTTCTAAATCTTAAAAAACTTAAAACGTTCCTCCTGAAAAAGTATAATATCCGATATACGCCATTTCGTGAAAACAGGGACGATATGATCTTTCCATTTATCACAAAAAAGTACTTTTTTTCTTAATTCAAAACCTCAATTGTGAGTCTCCATCTTAATTTTGCTTTCTCTTGATGGTTACAAATACAAAAATAATGTGTACCACTCAAACTATTCCCCAAAGTTATTTATTTTTTCAAAATTTGGTTCAATATGGGCGACCTCATCCTACTCCATTCATAGAAAACCCCCAAAAACTTCCCGGCACTCGGCAACGTCGCGGCATACATTGTGGCACGGCGATCTTGTCCGCAGGCCTGACGGGTATTATTATGCTAAAACCGGGAAGCTGTTGCCTCGATATATCTGGTGATGCGGCCGCCACGGCCACGGCCGCCTCAAATTTATACTTCGGCCGCTGGTGATTTACGAGGCTAGACCAGATAATGGAACTCAGGATATCTAGAGTGCCAGGCCGAGAACCAACGCAACGGGGCTGCGCAGATGTGACGGAAGATTCGCTTGCGATACAACGATATTCTCTACTGTTTAGATACACGACGATAAGCATTGTCTGAAAACTGAGCAGGCTATGAAGAAATAACAAGGAAACGTGCGAGGTTTGGAATAAGTATAGCTCTAACACAGAATGTATATTTATATCAAAACTGGATAAAGAATTATTGTCCTGTACATCCATTGACGTCTTACCAAATAGACCCTAGAATGTTTACATTAAAAGTTATCCGCAAGACGCGTCGGCCTTGCGTACGCTAATTGCCATGTTGCTAAATGTATTCCAGCCCCCAAGTATATTGATGGATCTCCCACTGTAACTTGCAAGTAGATATTCTCATTATGAGGCAACTCAAATAATATTTTACACCCGAATGATGTTTTGTTCTTCAAATACAGGATACTTTATTTTATTATAACTAGAGGCATTGTTAAGTGAACGATACATTATCGTAACGTTTGCTTAACGCTTCTTACGGCACGAAACGGCAACGCTGTTTGTTAATGGCTTACCGAAATAGTAACTACCTAATAACGGGTTGACGTCAGACTGTTTAGTGGCGGCATCACCTATTTTGTGGGCGTCATTTTCTTGTGGATTGCGTTGCAATGAGATTGACTTATTTTCTAGTTTTTGCCTCTATTTTCGGGTTAATTGTTATAAACTATGGTGAGACAAAGGTGTTACGTGTGCAAAATGGAAGCAAGAAAGGCTGGAAGCGGAAATATGTCCTTTCATAGGTTATGTTGTTTGTTAGTTATTGGCGTGGCGGTAGCATTTTACTGTTTACAAAATTCAACATTCAGCTACCTACTATTGAATTTTTAAAACGTATTCACAAAGGACGCCAGGGTTTTTTTTCTAGGCATATTGAAATATTGGAAACTATTATTTTTTACCTATCCAAACTATTTTTCGCAAATTTATATTTCTGAACCTCAAACTGTACCGATCATATATCGTCAATAATGTCTGAAAACATGTATCAAAAAATGTATCGTCTCTCGGAACATGTCGAACACGTGACATGTTCCGAGAGACGGACACATCAGCTTCTGAGGATGCCAACCACTTGTGTTGGCGAAACGTCAAGCAGAGAAGCGCGCCGACTCCGGCCGAACAGTCCAAGAACCGCCAGTTTATCGGATCATGGCCGCGATTGTCTTACAAAATACATAAAGTATAATCTTATTTTATTCTAAAATTAAGGACCATGACAAAAATGTATAGCCCGACAGGTTGCAAACTGCTTTTGATTGGCATACAAGTAATAATAATGTGGTTGACGAAAAAATAAATACGCGTGATATCTTACTAAACCCCGATGTGGTATTTCGTGATTTTTGTCAAACCCCTCCCTCCCCCTTTCAAGCCTCACATGATGAATGGACGGCCACTTACTATGTTAGGAAGATTTAATCCAAATCTTCAGTGTTTATTAGTGTCACGCTAAAGAAACAAGAGTCGATTTACTATTTATGTTTATTATTTTAAGGACATGACTTTCAATATTATCAACTCCTGTTCCTGTTTCGCCCCAATGACATATGTGAAAACAACAAATCAGTGATTAGGAATGGCTTGCCAGATTTATGGGGGTAAGACAACAATGTGTACACCTAATTCCATCTAAGTATAGGTCCGCGACGTCATAGTTACGTAGGTGCGCACTGTTCGCTTAATCAGCTGTTCGGCTGCCGTCAACCTTCTCGTCAGTAGCGTCAGTTAGATTGATTCGGAGAAAATTGTTTGGTGATCGTTTATGTGCGATTTATCTTGTGGAGTTTGTTTTTGCTTTTGTTAGGTTTTACGTTTTATCTAAGTACAATGTTTCCAAAGAGAGTTGTTGTGAAGTAACATACTTATTTTTTGCGTTATACAATAGTATATCAAATTCGAATTGAGAGAGCAATGTTTACGCCATATCATCCACCATGTTGTTTGCACCAGTATGGCATCACTTATGTGACGTCACTGTCACGTTCTCACAGGGAGCAAAATGAACATTCATGACCGCACTATCTTAATGCTACCTTTCTCGCTCGCTCTCTGAGGGTGCTCTTTCTCAGAAAAGCTTGGTAATTGTATGTTGGCATCTATCCGCTTGAAGAGGATCGAATATAGGTGAAATGCTTTTTGAAAAATAACTTATAATCAGACAGAATAACTTATAATGTATATTGAGCGGTGTGCGCTAACTTCGTAAATTGAAGACGATGTGAAGCGTGAACGTCGTCGACAATAGAAACCGTAAGGTATGGCTTGTTAAGGGACCTGGAGACACACATTTATACATAGGTATTTGCCATGTAAAACACGGACTCACAATTTCTCGCATAACTCACTCTATTTTTAAACTACGTATATAATATTTCAGAAGGCGATAGTTGAGACCTTAATGAATGACAAACTATTTTCGATTTTCTCAAAAAAGTGTTTAATGTGCAAAAAAACTTGCAATGCAAAATCATTCATTCTATAAATGCCTGTAATTTAACAACCAAACACGATATCAGAAAAACGCTAAATAGTTGCACAAGCGCAAGCTTTTTTCTTCAGTCTGCTCTTTGAGTCATTACTGTAAGTTTAAAGGTAACGTCAGGAGCTTGGAAATGCGAAATTCATTTTTATGGTGACCTTTGGACCTTATCTTTGGACCTTTTGACCTTACCTTTGGATTTTTGGACTTATCTCCCCCCTTCTTAGACACACACACTGGAGAAAGGGAACAGGCGGCCACGCCTCCTCGTTAACACGGAAATACGTCTTTTCTTGGATTCTCAATTTTGCGTGTTATACCCTAGATCCTTAATGAGAAATTAAAGCAGTTCGCCTATATCGGGCCTACTTCAAAGTACCAACATCAACTGACTCTATATATGTTTGGTGCTACGGTATAGTCTTACTTATATCTAAAATAGATTAATCACAGGATAATTATAATGTCTATACTTGATGTAGAAGGGTAGTTCGACTAATTGGTGACCCTGCCTCAACGCGCCATCTCCAGCCGTTTTCTCACCGGCGTGCGTTTAGTGACCTTTCACTCTTCTATACCGATATTCAAACATAATCTGCTTGCTCCTCCGAGCTATCCTCTATAATTCCGCCGCTCACCTGTCCTATTAGATGCACCCATGGAACTGCTGCATCTCATCATCATACATCGAGAACCGAGTGGTACGGCCATACCTTTGTTCCCAGGGTATCGTAGGCTTGGAGTGCACTGCCGGGAGATGTATTTATTGAGACTGTGAGTGTTGATCTATTGAAATTCCATAAAATAACCTTTTGAAGTCAGCCAAGGTAGTCTGGTATTTAGGCTTTGCCTTCGCGGTCTACTCAGTTATAAGAAAATGTTCAGGAACTCGACAATGTCTGTTTCAGAACGATATCAGTTGATCAAGACGATTGAGGTTATGGTCGCATTTATATACTGCGCATTTTTGTAGATGATATAAAAATATTTAATTTCGGAAAAATCATTATGTAGGGATTGTTGTTATGTGTCTTTACGAGTAGTGTGGTTTTGGAAGAAAATGAAGAAGGAAAGAAACTAATTACATCATTGATGAACAGGAAAATTTAACTATTTGGGTATCTGCTGAATGGCTGAGGCATAACCATATCATCACAAATACATATATTGGAAGAAAAATTAGGTGAACGGTAAGAAAAGTGACGTCAAATGGCTCTACTTGGTAATGCCCATACATTCTCAGTATTAAAAACAAAAATGGAGTGGAATGGAAAATGTAATTCCCGCATTGATAAAGCATATTTTCTACTTACTTCTTTCGAAGACAACCGATACCTAGCAATTTATTTTGCGGTGCTTTGTGGCGGTAAAATATAGTTTGCACCTTTTGTACGCCTTACTTTGAATACATAACAAAACTTACCAGTGAATATCACCAAAAAAGAGAATTCAATGAAATGATTTATATTTAAAAGTAATAAAATCATTGAATGGTAAAACTGAAATCAAAAATCTCAGTACATTATGCCACACTAGTTTCCAATAGCCGCACGCATATCTTTCTCCATAATATTTTTTCTATTTCCATCCGAAACACTAACGTACTAAAGATTTCCATTTTCTGATCACAGAAATATAAAATAAACGGACACATCATATTTTATTATTTATCGGCAAAACCTTCCTATTTCCAAAGGTACTAATTTTAATATATAACTAGTTATAGCATATATGTATGTCTGATGAAAAATCTCCCAAAAAAGTTTGAAAATATATCTCTGCATGTATCTAAAGGTGGGTACAGATCTGCGCGCCGCGAGCACGCGCGTTCGTTGCGCGTTAAGGTCCGTACAAGTATGCGCGCCTGGCAATCTGTTCGCTAGTTTTGTACGGCGTTCACAGGAGGTTCGTCGAACGGGCAAATTTCAACGCGCAACGAATGCGCGGCGTAGACACGGCGCGTATTCGCGGCGCGCAGATTTGTAACCACCTTAGAAGTCGTTTTTCTCTTGTATAAGATATGAGACTACATATAACTTTTACTGAATCGAAAATTAAATGTTGAGGTGGATACAAATCTGCGCGCCTAAAACACGCGCCGTGTGTGCGCCGCGCGTTCGTTGCGCGTTAACGTGCTCGCCCACTTAGGCGAAGCGTCGCGAACGAAAGTGGCGCGAGGCAAAGCGTCATTTAACCGATGTCCGCACACTAGGGCGAAGCGGCGCGAAGGGTCGCCACGTGTCGCGTCGCGTCTTTTGCGGCGCGACGCGAATTTTATTTGTTTTTAAGCAGTTGAACGAGGTACGTTGTCTAGTGAGGTGCAAGAAGCAGTTCATCAGAACAACTCTTTGTATTGAGTTTAATTGCCACTATGGAAAAAAAAGAAAAGAAAAAAAACAAAAGAAAATGCTGGGTAATTAAATTACCTTTGTAATTGATGTCTTTGTATCACAACCAGAGACTGCAATTTAGCACCACTTCCTACAAAATACTGCTAAACATTGAAAATATGCGAGAGGTATCAAGAAATATTTGGATCTTCTCGCCGCCTGGTACCGCCCATTCAGGCGAAGCGTCAAGAGAAACGACGCCGAGTTGGTCCGAGGAGAGTTCGCGCGTCAAACGACGCGCTTCTTCGCTTCGCGCCGCCTAAGTGGGCGGGCTGCCATGTAACCTAATGTAAACTTCTCTGGCGTCAAATCTACAATTTTCTTCAAGCCGCTTCCGTTCGCGACGCTTCGTCTAAGTGGGCGAACACGTTTAGGTGTTCGTTTAAATTTTCCCGTACGCCGAACTCTTGTGAACCCCATACAAAACCAGCGAACAGGCTGCGCGCACAGCGCGCATATTTATACGGACCCTAACGCGCGGCGCACAAACGGCGCGTGTTCGCGGCGCAGACTGGTAGCCTCCTTTATATAAGTAACACAAATTTTAATATGTATTGTTAAGGATTCTTGGCGTATTGATTGACATTCAAGTGGTCTTAAAGTCATATTCTTGGTGCTCGTAACATGTTCATGACTATTGAAGTTGCTGTGATTTCTATGTTTGCGGACGAAATTCATTTAATAAAATCATTGATCTCTCAACTAGGTATTTTACTAATTATTATTCCCTCTATATTATACGAAACTAAATGTAAATGTTTACCTGAAACGTAATTGCCATGGTTATTCTCTTGAACAAATTGTTTTACGTTTTTATTATGAGAGACTCCCAAAGTAACTAATTGTCAGTTTGTAACGCTCAATTTTCGAATAAATTGCCAGTTTAGGCTTCAATAATTACATTAATTTTGGATCGACCCTGCCTTTAAGCTGGGCTTTTCCCACACTTTTGTGAGCCGTAATGACTGTTTTGGCCAGACAGTCTGCGACACTATTATCCAATAACAATGATAACCTTGGTTTTTTATTAATTGATAAAATCATAGTTTTAGAGAGTCTGGAAAATTGCACTTGGATTGGTACTGGTAAAAAGTAATATTTGATCATAATGTACTTCATAAATGGGCTTAAAAGAAACTTGGTCACTTAAAATTAGACAAGAGAACAATTACAACATATCGCACATATGCAAAATTAATTTTGAATATAGTACAATGTTGATAAAACTATCATCTCTCATAGCGAAAAAGTAAAACGTGAATATAACGGGGCTAATCAAATGGGGATTTCATTTTACGTTAAACAAATTATCTTGAAATACTAATGATATAATAGTATCTCTAAAAACTCCACTGATACTCATTTCTTCAGTGTTTCCATTTTTCGGTCTGCTCATCTACTACAATTTGACTGCCCACACCAATAGGTGAG
Source organism: Callosobruchus maculatus (assembly GCA_951848785.1). Taxonomy (NCBI): domain Eukaryota; kingdom Metazoa; phylum Arthropoda; class Insecta; order Coleoptera; family Chrysomelidae; genus Callosobruchus; species Callosobruchus maculatus. The sequence goes on from CATOUR010000174.1 coordinate 1,896,287, forward strand.
GGGAGTATTGTGGTCGCGAAAATATCCGATTTCAAGATAATACGCTTTATCTACATAACGAAAATCCACTTCACTCATTTCCGTCGATCTGATTGTCTGTCTGTAGGTCTGTCGGTCTATCGGTCTGTCTATCGGTTTGGCTAGCCTCTTAATTTCTGCAACCGCCCCATGACTGTATTGTGATAAAATTTCGGTAGCGATATGCTGTGAGGTGATAGCAGGTAATGCTGCTATAATTTTGGAAATCGGTACATGGGTGACGGAGTGATTATAAAAAAATGTAGTCAAGTTGATTGACTCAGTACTTCCCACACATTCCGATGATACCAGTTTTATTATTTTCCCACAGCATGCAACTATAGTCTAGATGCTGCCCCTGCTTCTTTCACAGGTCAATGGACAATATATCATGAAATTTTTGAGTTTTACAAATCCCCACCCCCGAACCACCCCAATTTCACCCCCAACCAAAAATTTTTTTGAAATGATCAGGAACCCCTAAAACGTCTAAAACGAAGTTTGAGGTGTTTTTTATATTTTTAGTTTTTTATTATTGCCGCGCCGCCACTGAAATGATTTCTAAAAAACATACGCGCTTTCCATACTCGTCGCGGTAATAAATCTGTGTCAAAATGTCATTAAAGTCAATTCAGTTTCCACGTAACACAATACAATACGATCCAAAGTAATACTCGTATTATCGTATATAGTAAACAGTCACGAATGTACACGCTCTCGACTTTTCTTGTGTTTTAGTGGTTAAAAGTGATTCCATAAATTTGATTTTTGGTACAGCTACGAGTTAAAGTTGTAAGTTTTTCTTTGTGCAACTAGTTTCTTCGTTAGACATGTTTTAAGATAGAAATTGATTAAAACACAATCATAACACAGTAATAATAGCAAAAAGTTAGCAGGCACAAAAAACTACTGGTACAAATCCATAAATACCACAGTTATAGGCCAGGAATTTTAGGTCGATAGAAGATGACTAAAAAGAAACCCAAGATAATTGTATGTGGAAAATGTGAAAATAATGTTACAAAAACTCAATATAGTCTTCAATGTGCTGGAGATTGCGCGAGATGGTTTCATAAAAAGTGCACAGACCTCTCAGATGAACAATACCTGGCATATGAGCAAAGGAAGAATGATGAAAAGTGGATTTGTGCTGACTGTAGTCAAAATGTGTCAAATGCTGATTCTGACACATCTGAGGATGAAGCTGAGCCTACTAATAAAGACGTTCTAAGGGTGATGAACAATAAATTTATGGAATTAGAAAAATCGCTGACCTTCAATGGTGATATAATGGAACAACTACAGAAAACGATTAAGGAAATTCTAGATGAGAATAAAAAGCTCAAAAAGGAGCAGGAGCAGCTCAAACATAAGATCAATGATTTGGAAAAACAGGTTACTATTATAAATAAAAAATTGTTAAAGGAGGACTGTGAAGGTAGAAGGAAAAACATTATTATTTCCGGTATAAAAAGTGACAAGTATGCTGAATCAAATGCAAAGAAGGTTCTTAGCAAGCTGGGTGAGGAACCAGAAGACTGTAAAATTTCTGTGCTACCAACTGCTAATACTGGTGCAATAATAGTAGCGGAATTTCCCACCGAGGATAGAAAAAAGAAGGTGCTGGAAAAAAGAAAGAATGTTGAACTGACCTACCTGAGCTGTGGTATTGCTGACTCACCTGTGAAAGTATTCATCAATGAGGATTTACCAAGGGAAACAAGGGATCTTTTCAAGAAGGCAAGAGATCTGAAAAGAGACGGGTATAAATATGTTTGGTGCAAGGAGGGCCAGGTATACGCAAGGAAAGGTGATGGTGAGGCTGTTGTGAAAATTAATTCTTTGTCTGATGTAGACAAACTGAAGACCAGGGAGTAGACAGAAAATATTCGAAAATTGGTGAACATAGAAAAACTTATTTTTAACATTCAATTGCATAAATAATTTTCTTGATGAATATAAATCTTGTGCGATGTTAGAGTGTGATACCATTAGTGAAATACCTTCTTTCAGTGATAACCAGGATAACCTAAATATCATTCATTTTAATATACGTAGCATATACAAAAACTTTGATAATCTTCTAGTTTTCTTAGAATCAACTGGAAAGAGCTTTGATGTTATAGTATTAACGGAAACCCATACAATTTATAATGTATCAGATTTTCATATACCAGGATACCTTCCTTTTTGGAATCAAAGTAGAAACACTAGTTTTGATGGTTGTGCAGTTTTTACAAAAGAAGACGTATTTCAAAAATGCGTCATTGTTGAGTATGGTAATGTAAAATGTCTTAGAGTGTCTATTAGTAAGTGTAATACTGAAGCTGATATTTTGGCTTTGTATAGATCTCCTTCAACAGATAAAGGTGAGTTCATTGAGAGCTTAAGCAATATTCTACATCAAACAACATCTACTGATCCGAAAAAGCTAGGCATCTTTACTGGTGATATTAATCTTAACTTGTTAGACAAAAATTGTGCTGTAACTAATGACTATCTTACAGTTATGAATAGTTTTGGATATAATAACTTAATAAATGGTGTAACAAGAAGAACTGAAGATACAGCTAGTTGCATTGATCACTTTTTTATAAAGTGCAAAGGCCAAAATTATAGTAAGATAACTCCTGTAATCCTAAAGCGAGATCTTACTGACCACTATCCCATTTTATTAAATTTGAAGCTTAAGAATGAATTGGCTGATACAACACAAAAAAATAAGCTGTACTCAAAAATAGATTATGCTCTACTCTCCCAAATGATATCCGAGTCAAAATGGGACAGTGTGTTGGGTGAGACCAATGCAGAAACTGCTACAACAAATTTTATTCAATCTTTTACAAGCATAATAAAGAGTTGCACCAAAGTGTACCAAATTTGTAGCAAGAATGTTAGGCTAAAGCCATGGATCACTGAAGGTCTTATCCTATCCATGCGGAAAAGAGATCAATTAAAAAAACTATGGTCTCAGAATCCTAATAATATCATAATGCAAAATAATTATAAGCGTTACCGTACTATTTTGTCTAATTTAATTAACAAAACAAAATATCAGTATTATAAGAATAAGTTGCAAAACAATACCGGTGATGTAAAAAAGACATGGGACATAATTAAGGAAGTTACGAACGACAAAACCAATAAAAAAGATATAAAAACTATTTTAGACACAAATAGTGAGACCATCAGTGATCCTGGCCAAATAGCCTCAGAATTCAACTCATATTTTTGTAGTATTGGACCTCAATTAGCGAGTAATATCAATCCAACAGACAAAAACTTCAAAGAAAAATCAGAGACGTGCCCAGAATCGTGTTATTTTACTCCTATCACAGCAAATGAATTAATAAATCTTATAAGCTCTTTAACGAACAATGTTAAGTGTGGGGAAGACCACATCACAACTGAGGTCCTCAAGCAGCATCATAAAGACCTAATAGCTCCTCTGTTACATATAATTAATTGCATATTAAGCACTGGAGTTTTTCCATCAATCCTGAAAAAAACTATAATTGTACCAGTCTTCAAAAATGGAAATGAAAAATTAACTTCAAATTACAGACCGATTGCTTTAACAAGTACAGTGAGTAAACTGGTAGAAAAGTGCATTAAGTTTAAGCTCCAATCTTTCTTTGAAAAGCAAGACGTACTGTCAAAAAATCAATATGCATTTAAAAGAAACTCTAGTGCTGAAAATTGTCTGGCAAGGGTAACAGAGATGATCCTGGGTGGTCTGGATGTTGGTAATAGAGTTGTAGGTATCTTTTTAGACCTTAAAAAGGCCTTTGATACTGTGGCACATCACTTACTACTGCAGAGACTCCATAAAATAGGTATTAGAGGTATTGGGTATAAACTTATTGAGTCATACCTAAAAGATAGAACCCAGAGAGTCAAAATTGGAAATATCATAAGTGAGTCTCAGGCAGTGGTGTGTGGTGTCCCACAGGGAACAGTTCTAGGTCCCATATTATTTAATGTTTATATAAATGACGTTTTGTCAATCTTAGATGAAGAGGGCGCTGTGTTCTGCTTTGCAGATGACACAGTTATAATTGTGCAGGGTGAAACATGGGAAATTGCAATAAAGAAATCCGAATCTGCCATCTCAAAAATAATGTGCTGGCTGGAACACAGTCTTCTCTCACTAAATGTTGAAAAAACAAAATTCCTTACTTTTGCTCACTCCTCAAGAACATTACCAACCGTTCGTAGCCTTAGGATTCATAACGTAAAATGTGATGGCTTAGAAACATGTGTATGTGGTGACAAAATAGAAAGGGTGGAATCAATTAAATATCTAGGCGTCTTGCTTGATCAAAAATTAAACTGGAAAGATCATATATATTATGTTACAAAAAAAGTAAGGAAACTTATACACAAATTTTTTGAACTTAGACATATATTGTCCTTAAAAATGTTGAAAATTGTATATGCCTCGCTAATTGAATCCATAATAACGTATGGTATAATAGCCTGGGGAGGCGCTGGTAAAACCTCCATATCGCCACTCCAAATTGCTCAAAAATATGTAATAAAAATAATGATGTTCAAAAATAGAAGATACCCAACGGAATTACTCTTCCAGGAAAGTAAATTGTTAACTGTTGAACAACTGTATATTAAAACTGTAATAAGATTTATGTTAACTAACACATATTATAGGAATAACTTGCCCCATAGTCATAACATCCGTAATGTTTCAAATCAAAACTTAACATTATCCTTTGTCAGACATTCAACCTCTCAGAAGCATATTAGTTACACTGGTCCTAGGATATTTAACCTGTTGCCTATTTCTATTAAAACCAAGCCATTTAAAAAAGTTAAAAATCTAATAAATAGCTGGATCCTTGAAGGCAACTTTTCTTCGAAGTATATAGTGTAAGCAGTGAATAAGCCTAACACAAACAATAATACCAAGCAACTGTATAGACATAAATGCAAAATTAAACAAGTAAATAACCAGCACACACAGATTTTTAAAATCCATCGTGTTGGTAAAAATAATATTTGTATTCAAGAAGAGAATTTGATTTGATGAAAGCACTTAATACTATATGACCGTATTGATTGTAATTAAAATTAAATTGTCGAATGTAGAGAACTATTAAGCATACTAATGTATGTTGCTAAGCTTGCTATTATTGTTCTGATTGATAAATAACTGGTGCAAATATTGCAACGCTTCATTAGAACTCGATGACATGTACATAAATGGAATTATTGTCGAAATAAATATACTAAATATGTATTTTGTATGCATCAGAAAGTTCAAGTCCCTTGGTTTCTGTAATTGGCAAGGCAATGTTCGGATGGACCTAAAAAAGTGTATTATGCCGCTAGGTCTTTCTCTCTCAGGTCAGTAGACAGCCCATTATGAGTACAACAAATTTTTTAGATTTACAACCCCCACCCCGCCAACCACCCCAATTTCACCCCCACCCAAAAAAAAGTAGAAAATGACCAGAAACCCCTAAAGCGCCTAAAAACGAAGTTTGAGCTATTTTCATATTTTAGTTTTTTTAATATTGCTGCGCCGTCACTGAGACGATTCCTAAAAGTCAGACGCGTTTTCCATCCTCGCCAAAGAAGTAATACTGTGCCGAAATTTCATTAACATCAATTCAGTAATTTCAACATTATAAAATACAGAACGATCTAAAGCAATACTCGTATGTATGTATACATAGGAAAATTCTCTAAGTCCCTTGGTTCCTGCAATACACAAGGCAATGTTCGGATGGACCTAAAAAAGTGTATTATGCCGCTAGGTCTTTCTCTCTCAGGTCAGTAGACAGCCCATTATGAGTACAACAAAGTTTTTAGATTTACAACCCCCACCCCCCCCCCCCCTCAATCACCCTAATTTCACCCCCACCCCAAAAAAAGTAGAAAATGATCAGGAACCACTAAAACGCCTAAAAACGATGTTTGAGCTGTTTTCATATTTTTAGTTTTTTTAATATTGCTGCGCCGCCACTGAGACGATTTCTAAAAATCAGACGCGTTTTCCATCCATGCCAAAGTAGTAATACTGTGCCGAAATTTCATTAACATCAATTCAGTAACTTCAACATTATAAAATACAGAACGATCTAAAGCAATACTCGTATGTATGTATACATAGGAAAATTCCCTTGGTTCCTGCAATACACAAGGCAATGTTCGGATGGACCTAAAAAAGTGTATTATACCGCTAGGTCTTTCTCCCTCAGGTCAGTAGATAGCCCATTATAAGTACAACAAATTTTTCAGATTTACAACCAGAATACCAGAAATGATGTTTTGCGCCTAAAGGGTTCATTGTAAGTCCCATAAAGCCACACTAGAATAACTGACGAAGGAGTCTGAATATGCAATAATATACAGGGTGTTGTACTTTAAAATGTAGGACAACTCACCTACTCCCACGTAGTTATTTTCTTTAAATGAGATATCATTTTGCCACAAGCAGTTGGTCACAAGGATTTGATGCATTGAGCTTAACTCACCCTGTGTATATCATAAAACATCCAAAAACATATTACCCCAAATTCGAACTGTTTAGCGGTTACAAAATGTTCCTCCGCCTATCAGCGTGAGAAGAAAAGCATTATGCGGTACCTACTTGCATTTATAAATAAACACACTCTGTAAACCTGTAATCATATTTCGAGTATACAAATCAATTAAAGCGGAAAAGAGCGTAGAAAGTGTCGAAAACGGCGCACTGTCAATAGCAGCTTCGCGCTCATTCTCTATCGCTCCATTGTGCGGCACGGTACGGCGCGGCGGCGGTTCGATTTTCAATACCCCAAAGAACAATCAGGGAACGAACGCATTTTTTATCTCTCTGTGTATCTCACCGCATGCATAATCAGGCTGTAATTGTCGGCTGCAGGCAATATAGGGTACCACCTCTCCACAGGGTACTATAATTAAAATAAAATAAACCGAAAGGAGATTCCTTTACAGTGCCAATGTGCTATATATCCATGGGTGTAGCAAGGACGGTTCGTAAGCTGACCTTCAGAATTTTACGAAAAAACTAAGCCCATTAAATAAATTAAATGAAATTATAAATATAAATTAAATTATAATGGCGAAGATACGACAGTGGCAACGAGTACCGTAAACTTTCTTCCAGCGACATCTATAGGGCGGGCCAATAATGAGTGGACGGAGGATTGTGGGCTCACTAAAACGTATTTTAGAAACATGTTACTTGGTATAGTAATTTTGACGTTTATACAAGGTGATTACAAAACAAACAAAGCTTACAATTATGGAACTTTAAACGAACCGTTTAGGCTCAAATCACCATTTTTGGTGTAAGTAGGTATCAGAAAATAATTGATATCGCAGCAATCATAAAACCTAGAAGGCCGTAAACTTTGCGGTACGACTTGGTATGAAACGCGTCACCTTAGTTCAGACGATTAAACTTCTTCTTTTTGTAGGTGGAGAAATCGGTAGACTAATTAAGGAAACTTCAATCGCAGGTAACTTGATTATTTCAAATAGGAATGCCTATTTTGGTTTATAGAATCAAATGTAAAATTTGAATACCTTTCTAATGATATAGGGTTCTCAATATCAGTTACCTTTGGTTTTCATTTTTTTTTTACTTCTGTGTCATCGGCATCGACTACTTTGGTCATTAGCCTCTGGTTTTCATTTTATTTCAAATTTTCAGTCAATTCGGTATTTTTCAATTTTCCTGCGTGTAAGCAACCTAGCAGGCCACGAAAAATAAACAAAAGCCCGTTAAGGTGGAATAAACCAACTAACTTAGTAGAAAGATGCAAACGAACTAGAGTAATGAGGCAAGATTATGAAAGTTCCTTACAACACATTAGCTCTCACCGGAAGCAACAGCGGTAAGATGTCTAATGTCGGCTACACACGTTCCGGCAGGCCTGTCAGTTCAAACTGAACGGTCTGCCTGAAGACCGGTCGCCTCGCCCCCACACGTTCCGGCAGGCCTGTCAGTTCGGACTGAACAAGGCCGCCTAAAGACCGGTCGCCTCTGATTGGCTGACGGCCCTCCACACGTTCAGGCGAATGTGAAATATATCAGCTGCTACGTTTCCACGGGCTTTTAAAACATTTTGTGTGTAATTTCTCGATATCTGGCAAGGTATACCTGATAGAAGAAAATGTCAAGTACAAAGGTTATTTGGTTACTTAAGACGCATATCCTAAAAATATTTTGAAATATATAGGGTGTTGCGGGAAAGTAATGTATCGTGATCAACTTGTTTTTTATATATAGTACTATAACTTTTTTTAAATTCTTCTAGTTACCATCATTGATTTCTATTCAACCCTAAAATATTTTTGGGATCCGTTGCGACGTTGCCAAGTTATTATTTATTTTCTATTAATTTCCGGATTTGCAAGGTCGCAAGTAATACGTCCAAATTGATATATTCCTTCACCTTTTCTCAATATTATTATACAGCGAGTTACTCGAATATTAAATGAATATTGTTTTGGATGTTATCAGCAATGTGCATCTACAGGGTGGTTTTGGCAGAATTTTAAATTACGGCAATTTGATGGTCATTTTACTTTGTTTTTTTAAATGTAACAATGTATGTTTTATTTTAAATCAAAATACCCACGAATAACCTATCTCGCCTTGTAATATTTTTTTCGTGTTTGCGACGTTGCCAAGTTATAAATTATTTTTCCAAATTTTCAAACAAATATCTCCGATTTTTATTAATAGAACACACTGTATATTTTATTTAACATAGAAGTACTCCCTAGTAATGGTCTATAGCGTGAACAAGTTTTAACTGGTGTTCCTAAAATAATAAAACCGTTTTCCTTGCACATACTGCTATTTCGAATACCAGGTCAGCAAAAGGTCCAGGAACGCTTAAATATCTTCAAAACTTGCACAGCTGGAACGAGAAAATCAATAACTGCAGGTTTTTGAACATGCAGAATTCAAAAATTCCAACAGCAGCGTTGCCAGATTTTATCCTCTACTTATCTTTATTGCAATGAATTGCGTATGTCGAATTTAGTAAAGTCTCACAATTTGAAAATTTTGATTCTATTAATTACTGAGATACGGCAACACTGCTTTTTCAGTAAACAGTACCGGAACGCTTGAATATTTCCAAAACTGCCACAGCTGGAGCGCTGAAATTCAATACGTAGGGGTTTTTGAACATACAGAATTCAAAAATGCTAACATCGGCATTGTCAGATTTTCCAATTTTACGTTTCACGTCATTACTTTGAATGAAATGCCCTATTTATGAAGTCTAACGTAAAAGTGGTAAATCTGACAACACTGATGTTAGCATTTTTGAATTTTGCTGTAAAAAAACTCTTCGATATTGATAATTTTCGCTTCAGCGGTGGCAGTTTTGGATATTCAAGTGTTCCGGTACTTTTTACTGAAAAAGTGGTGTTGCCGTATCTCAGTAATCAATAGAAGCAACATTTTGAAGTTATGAAATCCTACTAAATTCGACATGCGCAATTCATTGCAATAAAGATAAGTAGAGGATTTTATTGAAAATAACAAAATTATGACGTGTAACGTAAAAGTGGTAAATCTGGCAACGCTGCTGTTATAATTTTTGAATTCTGCATGTTAGAAAACCTGCAGATATAGATTTTCTCGTTCCAGCTGAGCAAGTTTTGGAGATATTTAAGCGTTCGTGTACCTTTTACTGATCTGGTACTCGAAATAGGCAGTATGTGTAAGGAAAACGGTTTTATTACTTTAGGAACACCAGTTAAAACTTGTTCACGCCGTAAACCATTTCTAGGGACTACTTCTATGTTAAATAAAATATACAGTGTGTTCTATTAATAAAAATCATAGATATTTGTTTGAAAATTTGGTAAAATAATTTATAACTTGGCAACGTCGCAAACGCGAAAAAAAATATTACAAAGCGAGATAGGGTATTAGTAGATATTTCGATTTAGAATAAACAATACATTTAAAAAACAGAGTAAAATGACCTTCAAATTGCCTTAATTTAAAATTCTGCCAAAAACACCCTGTAGATGCGCATTGCAAATCCGCAAATTATTAGAAAATAAATTATAACTTGGCAACATCGCAGCCAATCCCAAAAATATTTTAGGGTTAAATAGAGATCGATGATGGAAACTAGAAAAATTAAAAAAAAAGTTATGGTTCCATATAAAAAAATCAATTTGATCACTGCCCTACTTTCCCGCAACACCCTGTATATTTCAAAATATTTTTGTTTTTTATGTTCGTCTTAACCAAATAACTTTTGTATTTGATATTTTCTTCGATCAGGTATATATTGCGAGATATCGAAGAATTACTCACTATATAGTGGAAACAAATTGGATACGTTTTCAAAATGTTTCCTGTTCGAGGTCGATTCGCTTTTTTTTGGGATCGTATCGAGATCCAAATGTCGTGGAAACACCAGCTGTCTGTCCCTTTCTTTTTGAATGGACCAATGGTAGTGCGTCAGGTCGGCCGGATGGACGAACATATATGTGATTCTTCTCCGGTCGCCTGATCAGTCGTAACTGACAGGTAGACCGGACCATACACACGCTCAGGCGACCGGACGTCAGGCCGGACGGAGGGACGAACATATATGTGATTCTTCTCCGGTCGCCTGATCAGTCGTAACTGACAGGTAGACCGGACCATACACACGCTCAGGCGACCGGACGTGGGCGGACCATTCAGTTCAAACTGACAGGCCTGCCGGAACGTGTGTAGCCGACGTAATGTCAATGATAAGCTGGGGTATGACAGAAGTGTTTCTCTTACGCAGCCTACTAGCTATTGAGGTCTACTAGAACTTGACAACTTTCCAAAGATTAAAAATTTTGAAACAAAAGGAAAACTACCAGCGATTCTTGTTCATAGTTTAACATCTTCAGAATGAAATTTCACATTTAATGGCATAAAAAATCATTCTTTTCTGTTCCGTTAAGTCAAAAGTATCTCTTCCTGGAACATTCTGAGTAGAGATTCACGACTTGACTTGATTTTCTAGCGACTTGACTTGACCTGATATCAAGTCAAGATAAAGTCAAGTATTTGTTTTCGAAATTCAAGTCAAGTAGTTACACATCAAGCAACTTGAAAATCAAGTTTTTCAGGCTAACTACTTGATTTTTCTTAAAAAAGTAGTTCTTTTTTGATATTAATCTGATTAACTGCCAAACGCAATAACAATAAAAATCTATGTATATAACGATGTAATTTAGTTAAATAATGAATGTAATAATATGAAATAAAAATACGAAATATTGTGAATTCTGACAATAATACATAGAAAACCAACAAACTGAAATGGGGGTGGGTTGGCTTAGTGGTTAGAGTCGAGGGCTCGTGACCGGAAGGTCCCGGGTTCGATTCTCGTTAGAGGCGGAAATTTATTTCTGGTTTTTTCAATCAAAAATAAATATCCATAAAAAAAGCTCTACAAAAAATCCCCACCTGAGCCTTCACTTTACTGTTGGCTTCAAACTAACGGTGCTGTTCCTAGAGCGGCGCCGGGAAACAGTAACAAAGCCTAGACAGAATACGAGGCTAATGATGCCGATGACACAGAAGTAAAAAAAAAATATATCCTCATTTGCCGTCCATGATTTGAGACACATAAAACTTCTAACGGAGATATCACCTAATCGATTTCTTGTTTTGGTAAGAGTTAAGGCAGCTCTAGAAAACTGGAGCTGAAGAAGCTGGCGTTGCCAAAAAGTCTTTGGCCATTGCGGCAAGGTTTGGAAAAATACATTCGTGTCTTTTCCACCATTCTAAAATATCTTCAGTAGCGTCCCTTGCCGATTGAATACTATTTATAATCTGTTCATCGGTTTCATCTCGATCAGGTTTATTGTTAAGTTCCATAGCTCACGAATCTAGTCTATCGAGCAGCATACTAATGCAAAAATGATGGAAATACTCTTAAAAGTATCAAGGTACTGGCAAATTCGTTCAATTAACGACCATTCTGTGTCGGTTGGCTTTAAAGTTTTAAAGTCATCGGGTAATTCCCCTATTTTAACGCTTCGATTGGCACTTTACAGATCGATATCAAGTAATATCAAGTAGTTTGATTTTACTTGATATCAAGTCAAGTAGTTCAGATCAAAAATCAAGTCAAGTCAAATATCAAATTTCCAAAAGCTTGAGCTTCAAGTCAAGTATTTAAGAAAAAGCTCAAGCTGATTGACTTGATGAATCCCTAATTCTGAGCATCTATTGGAAGGATTGCTAGAATTTTTCATTACTCTATTACTAAATTATGTTTTATAATTCGAACAGTCTGCTATTCAGGTTTCGTTTTCTGCGATTTTGCTAATAAGTAGAAGTATTTATTGAAGAATTTGAAGGGCTCCAGTAGAGGTATCATTACTCTTGGCTTACAGAAATGACTACTTTTTTATGGAATTGAATATGAAAATTTATTCGGATGACTTAGATGTTCTACTGCCAGCAATAATCGTTGGTAGTTTGCCTTCAATTAAAACTGTTTTTACTGACTTCTTTGGAAATTGGCTAATAAATAGCAGGCTATGAAAATGTTACCGCTATTGTTTCTGGTTAGAGCTAATGTGTTGTAAGGAGTTTTCAGAATCTTGCCTCGTGAAGCTAGTACGTTTGCATCTTTCTACTAAGTCGGCTGGTTTATTCCATCTTAACGGGCTTTTGTTTACATTTAATGGCCTGCTAGGTTGCTTACATGCATGAAAATTGAAAAACACCGCTTTGACTGCAAATTTGAAATAAAATGGAGACCAAAAAGTACTGATATTGAGCATCCTATATCGTTAGAAAGGTAATCAAATTTTACATTCGGCTCTACAGGGTGTCCAGTTAGTGCGTAATTCTATTAATTACTGAGATACGGCAACACCGCTTTTTCAGTAAACGGTACCGGAACGCTTAAATATTTTCAAATCTGCCACAGCTTGAGAGGTGAAATTTAATGCTTGGGGGTTTTCGAACATACAGAATTCAAAAACGCTAACATCAGTGTTGTCAGAAATTAAAATCGGGGATGTTTGTTTAAAAATTTGGAACAATAATTTATAACTTGGCAACGTCGCAAATGCGAAAAAAATATTACAAGGCGAAATAGCGTATTAGTAGATAGTTCGATATAAAATAAAAATACAGCGTGTTACATTTAAAAAAACAAAGTAAAATGACCTTCAATTTGCCGTAATTTAAAATTCTGCCAAAAACACCGTGTAGATACAAATTGCTGGTAACATCCAAAATAATATTCTCTCAATATTCAAGTAACTCCCTGTGTAAGATTATTGAGAAAAGTTGAAGGAATATATCAATTTGGATGTATTACTTGCGACCTTGCAAATCCGGCAATTAATAGAAAATAAATTATAACTTGACAACGTCGCCATCGATCCCAAAAATATTTTAGGGTTAAATAGAGATCAATGATGGAAACTACAAGAATTTAAGAAAAAGTTATAGTTCCATATAAAAAAATCAAGTTGATCACTATCCTACTTTCCAGCAACACCCTGTATATTTCAAAACACTTTTATCATATGCGTCTTAAGTAACCAAATAACTTTTATATTTGACATTTTCTTCTATCAGGTATACCTTGCGAGATATCGAAGAATTACGCACTAACTGGACACCCTGTATAAACAAAAATAGGCATTCCTATTTGAAAAAATTAAGTGATCATTGATTGAAGTTTCCTTAATTGATCTACTGAAGTCTCCAAGTAGAAAAAGAATTCAAATTCAGCCGTCTAACCTAAGGTGACGCATTTCATGCTTAGTTGTATCGCAAAGTCACGTCCTTTTAAGTTTTAAAGTCGCTGCGATATTCAATTTTTTTTCAGATACCTACTTGTGTTATCATCTGTTAGATGTCTACTCGAGAAGGAACTGCCAACCTATGCACACAGTTTTATTACGAATACTACTACTTGGTTTTTGAATATCTCGCTGCTCTAATATATCATGAAGGCAGAGGGACGATTGCTACCCCGAAAAATTCAGTATAAAGTGGTGTTTTTTTAACATTTCATCACACCTCAATCATGAAAAAACATATAACCCATATTGGAGGATTTGTCTATCTATCTGTGGTCTCTAAAAGTACTTCAGCAATTTCAATGAAATTATAGTTATATTTTCATTTTATTGTTCATTTTATTTGGTGTCCAATGGTGTGCGGTAAAATAAAGCTGTGACTCCTTAAGAATATGAATTCACCCCACAGGCCTGGACTAATTACAAAGTCGTTGGTATGGGTAGTGAAATAATAATTAGTGATGTACGACAGGAGACCAAAATAATGTATGTTAATTAAACATAATAACTTGTTAAATTGTAACCGTTTAATAGAGCTTTAATTTGTTTCATGAACTAGCTCATAGGACAATTCCCGTTAATCTTAGTTTACTGGTATGTCTTCGTTTTAGCTAAAACCCAAATGGGGCTCAAGAGTGGTGTCTCTCTACGCCTATGAACGAAGAACCTTTTATTTCCAATGTGTGTTACAACCAGAGACATCTGAGCTCAATTTATTTTGGTTACTAAGCAGTATTTTTGTGAGATATGTCTTGTTATGTGATTAGTTCGCATGTATACAGTAGCGATCAATCAAATTTCGGAAAGTGTTCAGGAAAAAAATTGCTTATACAATAATCAAGTAGGAACGGAGTGATAGCCAAAGCACAATGATAGAGGTTAGTTACACGTTACGTTGTATTTGCCCAAATATTTGATGGATTTGCATATATATCACAATAAATACGCTTCCCTCATTGTCGTGTTCTTGTGAAGGTAGGATGGGTTCTTGTGGTATAGAATTTTTTGATGTAACAGCGTGTTGAATCTGTTATCCAGTTTAGTTGCTTTAGTGTAGGTTAGGTTAGGTTAGGGGTGGGAGATAATTATCGATGTTTGGAAAACATCGACATTTCACGTTCGATGATCAACGTTTTGACCATCGATGTTGTTAATTTGAACCATCGATAAAACATCGTTGTTTTACAAAAATGTTTTGCTAAAAATTTTAATTACAAATTGAAAATATACAGAAAAGTAAACTTGAGCGGGTCTGCAATTTTCTGGTCTTCGGTTTTGCCATGATTTAAAATACCAATCGAACACGCTTTGGGTTCCTTTGTAGAGTTGTGCAATGTGCATTCTACTTCCTTTTAGTGAACTAGTTCATAAACGAACTACTATTCTGTTCGAAAACAACACCGACGCGAAGGTGACCGATTGACGTCAATACGAATTTATGAGATAGAAGGGTATATAACCACAAGATCCTAGAATTCGCCGATTGTTAAAGCCACGGCTAAAAGGACTGATACACGTACGAGCAAGTACGCGTACTTATGGCTCGACGACCTTTTTCGCCTGTGTGTCACCGTAAGTACGCGTACTTTAAAACCGTCGCGCAAACCGCCGGCGATCCAACTGGTTTGAAATCTTGCTCGTAGCTTGTCTCGGCTCGTATTGCGGGCAGCGAGCCTCCACGCTGTTTCGGCAGGCCATCGATGCGCAACGCTTGTTGTGTTTAGCGTTTGTTAAAAGTTTTGTTTATTTAGGAAAATTATCAAAATGAGTGATTTCAGCTTCACGTGTGTCACCGCGTCGAGCTGAGTAAGTTCGCGAACTTAAAAACCGCGTACTTAAAGTTCGTACGTGTGTCACCCCTTTAACGTCCTTGTTCTCTATAGGCCTTTACGGAAACACTGATCTGGATCCGGATAGATCAGTTATACGTCAAACAGCTGTTGAGGGCTGTTCCAAATTACGGTACTATCACCGTCCCAGAAGTGTTTTCATCATCCTCCGCCCATTTTGTGTGTTTTTAGAACTGTAAAATGGGCGGGGCATGATGAAATCAGTTCTGGGACGGTGATAGAACCGTAATTTGGAACAGCCCTCAACAGCTGTTTGACGTATAACTGATCTATCCGGATCCAGATCAGTGTTTCCGTAAAGGCCTCATGTAAATTGTTTTTCTGTCATGTCCTATTTCAAATTGATTTGAGATGGACATTTGACATTCATTGATATTAGGGCTGTTCCAAGTTATGGTTTTATCACCGTCCCAGAACTGTTTTTATCATGCCCCGCCCATTTTACAGTTCTAAAAACGGTGATTAACTATTCCGCCAGCGTACCAACCAATCATTGATTCTAGAATCACAAAATGGGCAGGGCATAATGAAAACAGTTCTGGGACGGTGATAGAACCATAATTTGGAACAGGCCTATAATCTTCTCAAATTCGCCTAAAGTTGAAAAGCAAAAGCAAGTCAAATATTAAAGCTTGTGATTCTAGTCACATTAGGAGCATTTGAGTAACTATTTTTTAAATTTAAAATTAGTAAATTTGTTAGCTTAGCTAGTTTTTGGTAGTTATTATTTGTTGTCTACTATGCTGTTTTTTGAAATTTGAAATACGTAATAGTAAAATACGTATTTATTTGTTATTTCTAACATTAAAATTGAAGAATGCCAGTAACCGAATATCGATGTTTTTGCGATGTTCAAACATCGATGTTTTGAATACGATGTGTCGTAGTTATCGATGGCAGACCGTCAATGTCGATATCGATATCCAACATCGATGTTTTCTTTCGATGTCCCATGCCTAGGTTAGGTTGGGTTGAAAGTGAGCGGATCATGCCTCCTTCCACTGTGACACTATATAGTGTCTATTGTGGCTCACACCTATTTGGAATTCATCGTACAATCCACACATCTCCACCCCTTGACGAAGGCGATGGTCGTGATGGGTAAAACTTCCTTGTAGTCAGTAGGTTCCAGTTTGGTGAATCCGAGTCTGAAACCTAGCTACTTCCAGTACTGGACAGGAGCACACAATGTGCTCCGCTGATTCGTCCTCCACATAGCAAAAATGACAGTCCGTTGTTTGTTCTAGACTAACTTCCGAATGTGGTTCCTCAGACGGCAATGTCCGGTCAACAGACCAACCAGAATACGGAAATCATTTCTGTTCTATTCTATGATCCTCAGGGTGGGGCTGACCAGAGGGGTCTGGTATAAACACCTTCGATTGTAGTAGCCCCGATGTATCTCGCCAGTGCAGGAGTGCTTTCCTCTCTGCCCCATCTGGGATGGTTTTCTTAGCGGTGCTTTTCGCAATGCCCGCGAATAGTTCTGGTCCTATGAACACAGATTCGGTTCCTACTCTTACGGCCAATACATATTGCCTGCCAGTCCGCTATGACCTGGAACCCAAACCAAAGTTACTTTGTTCCTTGTTCCAAGTTAGCATACGAGTCTTGAGACAACCCGTTTGGAACTCAGTGCTTTCATGATAGCCTGGCTATCTGGAGATATTTTTATAGATTTGTTTGTCAGAGGTCTTTTCTTCAACTCCTTGACTCCCAACTCTATGGCTATCATTTCTGCATGGAAGATTGTGGTATACGTCCCAAGGTTTACTGACATTTCCACTCTTAGATTGGTACCAACTACAGCTGCTCCTGTCCCCAGTCTTAACTTGGAGCCATTCAAGAATAGAGCAAGATCGGAGGGTGATATGAAGCTGTCACTCCTGTTCCATTCGTCCCTTGCAGTGAAAAAACCGTTGTAAGATCACTCGATGTGCGTTTGGGGAACCATAGAGTCCGAGACTATTCCGAGTATGTGGTGATTTGTAATTTCACTCATGATACCCGTTGTGTCTGGTCCTAGTTCCCTTTTGTGCTGTCTGCCAGCTGATGGCTATCTGTATACGACCATTCTGGCACCTCTTTCTACCTCAATTTGTAGAGGAGTTAAGTTTAGGAGGGCCCCCATGGCCAATGTTGATGTAGTAGAGATGGCACCAGTAATAGCCAAGACCAAGATACTTCACCTCCTCCGCAAACTGAATTCCTCCTCCGAGGAGCTTGCCTAGTCTTTTAGTAAACGGAGTAACAAAGGTACTGTGGGGGTTATCTAAATTTGTTCTCTCCTGCACCAACTGTCGATTGTGTTCAACGCTTGTTGAAGAAGTTCAGAGATAGTCTCTTCATATTTTCCTCTGGCTAGGAGAACCAGATCATCCGCGTAACATTGAACCTCTACAGTCTACACCTCGCATAGAGAACACGTTCAGCAAGTATCCACCAGGATGGTCCACAGGAGGGGTGAAACATCCTGGGAACATCCCCTAGCGAGCCTAAACCTGATCGGCTCTCCATGCAATGATGTTAAGGTATTCCTGTTAGCCAACATGCATCCGATCCAGTCGCCTGCTGGCATCTCCACGCCTCTTTTTACAGGGGCCACTTGGAGCCAGTGAGGGAGTGCATTGTTAAATGCTCCATCAATGTCTAGAAAGGCACCCGGCGCGATTTCTTTGTTTTTCAAAGAATGGTTGATTTTGCCAACTAGGTTGTACAAGGCAAGGTCCGTTGATTTTCCTGTCATGTATTCTTATGGGCGGGGATTCTACGGTATTACCCCTTCCCCACTCCCTTATGTGTTTATCCACGATTCTTTCTAGAACGGAAGGAATTAGGTACCTACCCCACACCTGCCCTCTGTATGAAGACTGTTCTTCTTAACGTCCACCATAGTGGAATATAAGTTGCAGTTTTAGTTTATGTGTTCATATTTTTGGATACCGTCATTATGTTCTTAAAGTTTGATGGCTCTAATTTCTTGAAGCGTTCTGGAAGAACGTTATCAAAGAACTATACGTACTATAGTAGTGTACTTAGACCTACTAGTCTGACATCCTTCCTAATGAAGACGTTGGAAAGGATGGTCAATAGGTATTTTGAAGAAGAGGTTTTAAGCACACACCCCCTAAACGGCAACCAACATGTTTATAGGAAGGGCAAGCCAACGGATACCGCTCACCATGCTCTAGTTGAGAAGGTGGAGAAAAGTATCACTAGGCGGGAAGTCGCCCTTGCGGTATTTTTCGATATCGAAGAGGCCTTCGACAAGGCAAAAACGGTGACCATCTGCAACGCCCTGCAAGCCAGAGGGACGTCAGCGACCTTAGTGAGTTGGGTGCGAGCTGCGTTAGGGAGTCGGACAGTTCGGGCAATCCAGGGAGACTTCCAGCGGGACATGGAGTTGTTAAGAAGAGTTCTAATGACCTTGAATTCGATTAATGCTGTCCTCTCGACAGAGACAGAGTAACTACAGTGGCATGGTATAAGAGTGGTACAAACACTTTCCTATATTTATTCTTGTAATACTAAAATTCACTGTTCTACTGTTGCTTTTGGGAGAATATACACTGTTATTATTATTTTTGTAGATGCTATAGTATTGCCTATAATAAATGTATACACAGATCGTGGAATTCTGCTTGTCAAGCACTTAATTTCTGAATTAATAAAGAGAAGGAGTACCACCGTGGTTACGGGTGAAGGGTCATCGGTCACCGCCAGCTATTCGTGGTAGTCGTATCATACTGGGGAATCTGACATCGAGATGGCTTGGACAAGACAAATGTCGCCATGAGCATGATCCCAGGAACAACTATCCAATTCGTATCTAGCCCAGGGCTGTGGTGGCGCTAGTTTTTGCATTTATTCATCCGATTCATAAATCGTGCAGACCGCCTTGAGAACGAGAAATAGTACCAAACAGTACCAGTATTCTGTTCGATAAAAGTACGTTTTTATAATGACCGGAGAATGAAATATTGCTGTTTTTGTTTAGACGTCGATCACCTTTTTATGAATTTTTGGGTTCCTTGTTATCCATAATAATTTTGAAAAATGGTGTGAACTCTCACATTCTGGTAAATAACAAATTCCCAATTCCATTTATACAGGGTGCCCCACTTTATAATGGCGTAACTGTAGGACATACTAACTAATATTAACGCTAAAATAATCATAATTTCTATATATGCTTAATCCGGAAAAGCAGTGGTGGAAATATGGTTATACAATTACCCTTCTCTGAAAAAATTTCTATAGCGCTCTCATTGTTACAAGTAACAATAATATTATTCAATGCTTGATGCTTTTTTAAACAAAAAAGTTTTCGCGCATTTACAACGTACCGTTTTCAAAATATTTGTAATTTTCTCCGTTTATGTAGAAGTACTGACAGTAAATAATCTGGAAGTATGCTGATTTATTTTTGACGTTTTCACTAATTTAATAGTTCCGAAGTATCACAAGCCTGTATATTGTTCTACTTCCCACACCGATAGGTGAGGGGAGTATTGTGATCGCGAAAATTTTCGATTTTGAGATAATACACTTTTAGGGCGTTTTATGAAAATCCACGTCACTTATTTCCATCGGTCTGTCTGTCGGTCCGTCTGTCGCGTTTTTCTAGCCTCGTAATCTCAGTAATCGCTG
The DNA here is from genome assembly GCA_951848785.1 of Callosobruchus maculatus. Classification (NCBI taxonomy): domain Eukaryota; kingdom Metazoa; phylum Arthropoda; class Insecta; order Coleoptera; family Chrysomelidae; genus Callosobruchus; species Callosobruchus maculatus. The sequence goes on from CATOUR010000174.1 coordinate 1,916,620, forward strand.
GGGCAGCAATATACTGTGGGGTCGTAATAGGTAATGCTGCCATAATTTTGAAAATCGGTGCATGGGCGGCGGTGTAATTAGCAAAAAACACAAAATTTCAAATATTCGGCAAACTTCATTTTTAGGCGATTTAGGTGTTCCTGATTATTTTCTACTATTTTGGGTGGGGGTGAAATTGGGGTGGTTGGGGGGTGGGGGGGTTCCAAAGCTAAAAAATTTGTTGTATTTATTACAGGTTGTCCACTGACCTGTGAAAGTAATACCTAGCGGCATAATACCTTTTTTCAGGTTCATCCGAACATTGCCTTCCCTATTACAGAAACCACAGGACATTCTGGTGTAAACATAGGATTGCTTTAGATCGTTTTGTATTGTATAACGACGAAACTATCGAATTGATTTTAATGAAATTTTAACACAGTATTACTACCTACAATAATAAAAAAACTAAGAATATAAAAACAGATCGAACATCGTTTTTAGACGTTTTAGGGGTTCTAGACCATTTTCCATTTTTTTTTTTGAGGAAAGCGAAATTGGGGTGGTTGGAGGTGGAGGGCTGAAAAATTTGTTATATTGATAATAGGCTGTCCATTGACCTGTGGAGGAAATACCTAGCGGCATAATACAATTTTGGGGGAGGGAGGGTGGTGGCCTTGCGATGCTTTGGTTGCAAGGGGATCTTAGACTATAGCTTCATGCTATGAGAAAATAATAAACTGGTATCACCGTCATGTGTGGGAAGTACTGAGTCAATCAACTTGACTTCATTCTTTTAACTTGCTTTGACTTGCCAATTTTCTAATAAAGTATATGGTGACGTACATTATATTTATAGATTTTGTGATGGAAATTAAGCAGAAGGAGTTCGAGCATACCACAGACGATTTTGGAACAGACGATAGCTACCTCGTAACGTTTCAAATTTGCACAATCAGTTCGTTTGTCAGGGTTATTCTAACCGTTACAATATTAATACCGCAAGAAGCAACAATCGCATAATTCGTGAATTTGACGGACAAGAACAAGTCAAAGAAGAAGTCGAACCACCGGAACTTCTAAATCGACTATTTTAATAAGAGTATTGAAATCGGATCACCGATATCCTTTTCATTTTCAAAACATCCACAGTTTACAATATTTTACAAGATGAAGAGAAGCAGAAGTAGTATTTTGTAGGTGGCTACTGGGCAACGATCACAATTTCCTAAAAAAAATTTCTGTGGGTCGACGAATCTTGTTTTACTCGACGTACGTGTATGGACCCATGAAAATCCCTTCCAAATTAGACCACTAAAGTTTCAGCCTGAATTTAGCATTAATATTTCACTGGGGATCTACAAAGGTAACATCTTTGGCCCTTATTTACTTCCACATCGATTGAATTCCAGAAACTTGCATTAAAACCCATTTGATTAGAAGTTGTATGTCTTGCTATTCTTAATAATTACTAGCAGTACCTGACGAAATCGGCGAATATCTCTAAAACGGTCCTTCGTGAGAAAAAATCGTAATACCTTTTCATTTCAAAAGGCATGGACCACCGAACAATATTATTGTTATTTACACCAAAGTCAGTGGCGTAGGAGTTTTTTAAAGGACAATTGTATAGCCATATCTCCACCACTGGATTTTGTAATCTATCATCATGTCCCCTAGATCATGACGTATCTTTAGCTTATCCTGTGTGCCAAATTCCAATTTTTTCTAATTAACGGTTCAAGAAATACTCAAATATAGATATTTTTTTAATTTGAACTCCCTGCATCTCGAAAACGAGGCTGTTCCGGATATAAGTTTATTGGGAATTTGTCATTATTTTAATATTAGCTATGATTTTCTGAGATTATGCCATTATAAGGTATACTAAAGGTCACTATCTGTAATAAATATTAGATGTAATGAATATCAGATTTTATTGACAGGTCTCCATACGATGCGCTGGTATGCGATAAGATTTCTCAATTGAAGGAACACTAGCGAAAGTTGCTATACGAAATTATAATACGTTCGAGTTTAAACGTGCTCGCCCACTTAGGCGGAGCGTCGCGAACGGAAGCGGCGCGAGGCGAAGCGTCATTTAACCGATGTCCGCACACTGGGGTGAAGCGGCGCGAAGCGTCGCGTCGCGTCTTTTACGACGCGGCGCGAATTTTATTTGTTTTCAAGCAGTTGAACGTGGTACGTTGTCTAGAGAGGTACGAGGTCAGAAGAGGAACTCTTTGTATTGAGCTTAATTGCCACTATGGAAGAAGAAGAAGAAAAGAAAAAACAAAAGAAAATGCTGGGTTCATGACATAAATCGAAAAAGAGATACTCATGGTGAATTTCATCATTTGTTTAACGATCTTAGACAAGATAAAAAGAAATTTTACAAATATTTTCGTATGACAGAGGAAAAGTTTTTTGAGCTACTTTGCGTTTCATTTTATGACCTATTTCTTCCCACGCATTTTCCCTAATAAGTGTATTGCTGTATCTTGCATCTATCAAATCATATAAAAAGGGATAACTTTATGTACTCTTTTTTCTATTTTAACATAATCAATACAAAAACACATGCAGTCATTCCAAATTTCAATCTAAATACCTATTTTCACAATGATACCAAAAATAATTAAATTACCTTTGTAATTGATGTCTTTGTACCACGGCCAGAGATTGCAATTTAGTACCACTTCCTACAAAATACTGGTAAACACTGAAAATATGCGAGAGACATCAAGAAATATTTGGATCTTCTCGCCGCCTGGTACCGCGCATTCAGGCGAAGTGAAGTGACAAGAGAAACGACGCACAATTTTCTTCGCGCCGCTTCCGTTCGCGACGCTTCGTCTAAGTGGGCGAGCACGTTAACACCAGCCAGCAAAAGAGCGAGACGCCACAGATGTAAACAATGGTTAAAGTGTAGGTTTTTATGCGTCACTGATTTTATAAATTTGTATAGATCAGTAATATTTGCAACAATACACAAGGTGGGTGTTCGAATACTTAAGAAATTATCCAATAGTTTCCAGGTTACAGGTTAAAGGATTATGAAGTTTAATATGCATCAAAAAAAAAATGCTCATAGCATTGTCCGAATAGGTTCGTAAGGGGTGGTTTTTGCCTTTATTCATTCGACTCCTGCCAGTGCCACCATATCTGAAGGCACTATCTGTGATGGTCAAATGGCATTGGACAAGCGTTCCTTGATAATCAAACTGCTTAATTTAATAAATAGCACCAAAAATTTAATTTTCGAAACTATAAATACATTCGGGTGCGGCATCAATCAGCAAAAAACAAGCTACTGTGCCGAAGAGGTAAATAAGTGTTAAATACTCCTTTCATCTCATGTATGGGAAATAATTCCACAGATACGTCTATAAAGTGCAGAATATCAGCAACATATTCTTTTAGTGCTTTATGGATACTTTTCTCTGAATAGAAAAATTATTTGATTTCCAACTTCTCACCACCCCAATTTTAGTCCTTTCCGTAGAAAATAAAATAATCAGGAGCCCTAAGTCGCCTAAAAGAGAAACTTGTATCAGTTCTGAGAATTTACATTTTTTGTTTTTCTAATTACGTATTACCTGCTACGGCCCAATAACACATCAAATTTCACCAAAATGGGTGATTACTGAGATTAGGCGGGTGGAAAATGGCGACCGACAGACAGACATGTAGACAGACAAATAGACGGAAATGAGCGGCAAGCGTGTAAGAAGAACGTCTGAAAAACGTATTATCTCGAAATCGATAATGACAAATAGAGCATATCATAATTAATAATTGTGTATCTCTTTAACTAATAGTCCATAAGTATATTGTACAATGTAGAATAAAAAACTCAAAATGAGAAAAAGTAATATATTTCATTTTTTCAGTAGATTTTGATCAGACTTTAGGTAGTAAACCGACCTTCGATAGTAAACCCTGTTAAAATTAATTTCAAAGAAAATTCTACTAGCCAGTCAAACGTAATAGACCAGCGAAACTACAATTGAGGTTCAAAAGGCTACAATTGAGTATTTATTCCTAACGCTGTATATACATGTAATCAATATTAGGTAATTTATTTGAAGTAATATATTAGTTAAAGTCTTCTATAGGAAATTAATCCTGACAAATATATGCGATTATTCATCGCAGTAATCTCGCAGCAGACACAATGGACTAAATTGGGCAAATAATTTCGGATATGTTATAGACATCCTGGTGTTATTTAAATAATAGGAATTTCAAGGATAATAGGTGTACTGTGTATCAAAGGAATTCTTGTTCCAAAAATATACATCATATAAGGTAGGTTGTTTGAAAATCAAAATTGGCCAATTTTTAGTATAGTAGTTATATAGTAATACGGGGTATTACCTCTCCTTTATGAAAGTTATGCAACTTTACACGCTCTGATGCTTCTACTCTAACACAGTTAAAACGCCAAAAGAGCTAAAAATGCAGTTTGAAGTATTCGCATTTTTATTTTGTTATACTTTATTTATTATGCTGCAGTAGATAGTAACTCAATATTAGGCCAATTTCTATCTAAGTTATAGACAGACTAAGAATGGCAATTTTTCTCCTTAGGCACCTAACACGTATTTTGCTAACTTTGTTAGTATTATTAGAGTAAGATTTCGTACTAAATTGGAAGATACTAACTAGCAAAACATGTGTCAAAATAAAAAAAAATTGAGGCTTAGGGTTAGATCACAATTTAACCTTCTTCTTCAAATAGCACAAGCAGTACGGGAAGGCAAGTGTTATTTTCTATAAATATTTCATATGAATTGTTCAATTCTTGAGATATATTGCCACAAACCCGAAAACTAGTAGTGCTTACATTTTTCATTCCACCATCAAAACACACATTCAGTGATATTAGCATCAGAGTAATCCAAACTGTCGTTTAGTTTAGTTCGAACAAGTTTTGTGAATTCCAGCGGAAAATATACATGCAAGTCGAAATGAATAGGAAAGCGACGATTGGCTTAAGCACGTAGAGTACAAGCAAATAGCTAAGATTCAAATTTCGGTTCACCTTCGACACTCTAATTTTCAAATATTATTAAGCTATTTCGTCCTTGCCACAGTAGAAAAAATCATTGAGATCAGGTTAGAATCTTACGAATTATAGGACAGAACCGAGATTTACTGAAGTGACATCATCATCTCAGTCATAATATCTTAACAGACAGGTTGTGAACCCGTAATTTGCAGCTGGAGTATTGCCGACACGAATAATAGTTTTGAGAACTGTAGCTCGCCAATCCGAGGTCTCGCTGATTCTCACATTACTAATTTTACGGGTTTCTCTTGGGATATCTTAAAAATCTTTAATGTAGTAGTTTCCCGTTCGCTTTCTGCATCCTCATGCCGTTGACCAGATGCATCTACTGGTTTATCCGCCTTTAGGGACAATTTCTCACCCCAAGAACAAAAGGGTATCCTGACTCTTGTCAACTCGTCGACCCAAAGCTGTTGGTTGAGAATAGGTTACTGCTTTTACCGACAGTAATTCGGTTCCTTTTAGTCGCCCTTTACGACACGCAGGATATACGATGGAATATATTCTAACCCGCCCCCACACGGGTAACTGACAGACCAATGGAAAAAGGTGTAAAAAGTAATAAGTAAGTGCACCGATTTTTAAAATCATTACAGTATAAGCTATGTTTAATCCTACATAGTATAACTGATTTCATTCATCAAAATGATGCCGCAGTTACTGAGATTACGCAATTTCAAGAATACACTAGACTTTTCTTGTCCACACATTTATCTCCAAAGGCAATATTCGGATAGGTCTCTTAAGAACGAATTATTATCAAAGTCATCTTTTGTATCTATAAAAATTCTTTTTAAAAAATAGAAAAGAAATTTCGATGAGTAATTGGAGAAATTTTATATATTTTATTTCTTTCAACGACTCCACAGAACGGATTTTCGAAAATATAGCAGCATTACCTACTACAGCCCCATAGCATGTCACGCCCCAAATTTCATCAAAATCGGCTAAGCGATTTTACTGCTATTAGAAGAATTGTAACAGATAGGCAAGCAGACGGAAATAAATGGCATAGATTTTTGTGATGTACATGATAAAACGTCCAATAAACATATCTCGATATTGAAAAATTTTGTGATTATAATTCTCCTGTCATGAAAATGAGAATAAGTTCAAAGCAACTAAAAAGCATGCGTTTGTAGTAGACCGAATTTTGTGTTTCTCTTTACTCTTATTTTTAACTCTAGCAATGATTTGATTCCATAGTAGATAAAAAATGTTTTATTACCTCTTGTGCACAAACGGAACTCGGTGAAACTAGACAATTTATCGACTAAAAAATATTTAAAATAAAATCTTGAAAAAATGGTTTGCCTTATATTGAAATAAAAAGACTAATAATGCTTAACAGTAGATGCTGTTTAGCGGATAAGAAGGTAAGGTAGCTTCAAAAAAATATGTTTGAGAAATGTTGGACCTCTCCTTGAACCAAATTCAGATTTTTAAGAAAATACTCCCATAACCATACCTTTCTTGTATCGTCCCCTTGATCCGCATCCAACGTCCGTCTAATAAAAAGATACAACGCTCTATCTTTATCACAAGCTTTTCTACATGAAGTTAAGTCGAAGCAGCTGAGTGCACAGCCTTTTTGTATTATCGTGTTTACTGAAATGCTTCAATTTAACACTTGCAGAAAAGCATCGCTTACACCGAGGCTTCCATATAACACAGTAACATATAGAAAATCTTGTGCTAGGGATAGAACGTTGTAGTTTTTTTATTGGACAGGATATGGGATGGGGATCAAAGCGACGTGAGAAAAAGAGTGTGGTTATATTGCTTAAAAATGGAAATACAGTTTAAAAAAAGTGTAAACAATGCTTAAATTGAAGTGTCGGCGCAAGCGATGCTTTTCTACAAGACGTTAAATTGAAGTTTTTTACTTTTTGTCAATGTATTGTGGTCTAGTTTCACCCAGTTTCGTTTGTGCACTTTATGCTTACGATATTTTTTAGTTTTGAAAACTATTATCTGTTTCAAAAAAATCACTGTTCTCAGGCGTCACAGCTTATGCTTAACCTGATAGCGTAACATCAATCCCTACAACGTGGGCTGTGGAAACAATCGTATCGTAAAACCCATTACCCATCATGAATAGACTTTTAATAATTGCAGTTGAATAATAAGAATAATCTGCCCGACAAAAATTGCCTAAATGAGCTTTTAGTTGGCTATTTGTCTTTGTCTATACCGTTTTCAAAAGCTCAATTAGTTACACCAACTCAACGACATTATACGCGGTCGTTTCTTTCCTACACACCTACATATGATTGTTCTCTGTGATTACGTATATATACATATATAGATAAGTGCCCGTGTCTATTTCTATTTCAGCTCTCTTATCTCGAGCTTGTAGCAGTCATTCGAAATAAAAAACTCATAAATTTTCTGTTAATTTAAACTGACTGCCCGACTACTGTTATATAAAATGATTTTTATGTTATTACCGCCCTCAGGTAGATAGACGTAGGTTTATACATTTATGCCTTTATCATGATGGGATATTCATATATGAGCATTAATTTTAGAAAAAACTTATGTTGGATACGGCTGTGTGTCATGCTCCGAATTTTCATTCTAATATTGAACTAAAAATTATCCTAATAATGGAAATGATTAGTCCTTCTCCTTGTATGAGACGATCAAATGTTTTGCTACAAATATAGAACAAGGACATGCGCATTAGTGGTTGGTAGCACAGCCATCTCGAATGTCTGTTGACAGTTATAATTTCTGTCAAAGTCATTGTCGTGCTGTCAATTTTAACTCCAACCCATAATAATAATAGTAATAATAAGGCCGACAACATTACCTATTTGATAGATATAGCCATTCCCAATGATATGAATATACAAAACACCTACGCTGGGAAGATATCTAAATACATGGACCTTGCTATGGAAATAAAACGACTTTGGAAACAAAACAAAGTTACACAAAGCATTCCAAAAGTCTGTAATCCTACAGACCTGTAATATTATGCGATCCTTCCTAAATTCCGATCAATAGTCAGGGTGTTGACTTGGCACAGCCCGTCAACTCTTGTCGCTACCGCAATTATGCGAGAGGAACTTAGAAAGTCGGATAATAATAATAGTATGTCTTTATTGCATCAAAGATACAAAAGGCGAAGTTTAGCCATTGTGGCTAATCCACTCAACCATTTCCTAAAACTAAACTTAACAACTAACCCTAACCTAGATTCTACCTACTGCTTTATTTATAATGTTTATATATTCTTATAAACAAATTTATAGGAAACAGAAAAAGCCTAAATCGCTGGAACATGATTGAACGATGTCGTGGAATTGATAACATTCGTTTGTGCCTAGTACTTTTGTTGTGAATATCATGGTTCTTGTTTTCACATTAGGCCTTTACGGAAGCAGTGATCTGGATCCGGATCGATCAGTTATATGTGATCAGATCAACCCGATCATAGCCTTTTGTCATCTTTTTCCAACCTAATGCTTGTGGTTGTTTTCTTATTGTAAAAATTTATGCTTGTTATGTCTTCTTACGAAGAACTTTGTTATTCGAGAAAGGGCAAACGATATTCAAACTAATAAATAAATAATATGCAGTAATTCAATGTGCAGCTTTACATCCACCTTGCCAAATATTTAGAACATGTAAAAATTCCAACAAAGTAGATGTCAAAGTGCGCAATAGCGAATGCGCAGTCATCGAATTATTTCTCTTCTTAGGAGTTTTAGGATGGAAATTTGGATCGTAACGTACAGCCTTTAGAGAAGACTAACTGAGAAAAAATAGTCGCAAGAAGATGAGTACCTCTAACGTATTCATAGTTATTTCTAAAATATCTGATTAGTTTGACAACGTCATCATTCAGCCGACACACGATCAAAATTCCATTCTAGTGTCGAGCCTAGGACTAGTAGGAGAGATAGGGAGAAGAAAGGCAAGGAAGCTTCCTACCTGTGACCCTTTTTTCTTACCCCACGGATCAACATCAAAAATATTCATTTCCTCCTGGAGAGCCTTTTTTGTCGAACTCAGCAGACCTCCTAGTGAAGGTCACTAAAAATCCATCTTTGTATTGCTAATATTTAGGTTTATCCCTATATATATATATATATATATATATATATATATATATATATATATATATATATATATATATATATGGTTCCGTCAAAGGACTACAATTTAGTCGCCCCTCGTACAACAGAAAGAAGTCCGCAAGGTTAGGCATCTTCCTTTACTAGACTAATTTAGGCCACGGTATAAAGTAAGTATCGCGAAATACGTGCTAGTAGCATCCAAAACCGAAAACAATACATCTCTCTGTACTAAAAAAATGTTGCCTCGTCATGCCCATAACAACTCGTAAACCTACTTACACGTAATGCAAGTGATTTGTATGATAGAATGGCAACCTGTTTTACCTGATGTAGCGAGGAATATTCCAATATTGTCATCTCGTTGCTTTTTGCTCTACACCGCTGACATTTTTTATGAGAACGTACCTATATGTATATATACTACACACCAGAGATGGGACCTGTTGGATTACTTCACAGATTCATAGATTTTATCGATTTTTTCTGAAAAATGGAAAATACTTTACAAGAAGACATTTCCAACAAAAAAAAGTCGTCATATAAAGTAGTGTCCGATTTTCAACTGTTTCAGAGATAATTTGATTTTTAAGGAGTTTGATTAAAATGCAGACCTTCAAACGAAAACCCTAATAAAACAAAATGTTATTATCGGATTTTGAATTTTTTGGTATGGGTCCTTAGAAAATATACTACCACGTGGTGACGTACGTCATTAACGACTAAAAGGAAGTGATCAGGTATCAAACACTTCGGGAAGTGACTCCAAGAAATCCACCACCAAATAATTAACCGTGCCCTTTACGTTAAATACATGCCCATCTTTCTAGTTATCCATTGGTACCACAAACTTGTAAATATCATAAACATAGGCAATAAGATTGCATTTCACCTCTTAAGGTATAATGGATCTCTGAGAGCGCAAAATTTCAACAGACCGTTTGGCAAAAGCTTGTCATGGGATTTTTTTAATTTTTGTTATGGGTACTTGAGGTTATGCTATTACATCATAAGTCATAAAAATGATCGTTTAACCTAAACTTCGGTATAGGGTTTCAAAATTGTTTAATTTTAGAAGAAAACAGAACCAGACAGCGTATCTGTTTTCGACGGTGGGGTTCTGTAAGTTCGGTGAGCCGACAAGCTGTGTCACAGGATTTGTCAAACCAGCCGTTAGAACCTAGTTTGTATGATTTGGTTGTATGCGGGATGTATTCTTTCATGCTGACATGTATAACCTGTGTGATTTCCGAGCAGACAGTTGATACGTCATGTTTTGCAAAGCAAGCCTCGCTCCAGGGAAAGCTTGAGATAAAGTATTTCAGACCGTCCTAGTCAGCATGGCCGTAGTGCCAGATTTTGTTTTCGTACAATTAGATTTTCTTATGTATGTGGTGAAATAGAGCTATTGGCGAACACCAACAGAAGTTTGACACAGTCAAACTTTTGCTGATCAACTGGCGAATCACCACCGATCGCTTTCAAGTTGAAACTTGCCTTGAAACGTGTGAACTAGGCGTTCAACATTTGTAAACAGTGTAGAACGCTTAATACATTCCGCGCCACATGTACTCGTGTGTATTTTGTAGACTGAAAAGTAAAATAATTTAATAGAACAATGAGCGCAAATGGCCGGAAAGTGTTATGAGGAAATGTGTGGAACTATATCATAAGCATGATTGTCTTTGCAATTACTGAACAGATCATTAAAAAAGATGCTCGAGAAAATTGTCTTAGCTCTACTGTCAAGAGAATGGATATCTCTGACTTTACTATTGCTGATGTCAAGAATAAAATTAAGATTATCAGAACAATGTGCAAAAAAAACATTCATTGATTTGCAAATCAATGAAAAGTTGATTAGTTTCTGTTGAAATGTGTGAACTGTAAACTCGTTCAAGTCGTATTCTACTTTTGTTGATCAACTACCGTTGGTCAACTAAAGTTGAGTAGTGAGAACGGGCCTTAATTCATATAGCAACAGACCGACGCGCGGTATCCCCTCTCTTTCCTTATCTAAGCTCTTGATCAAACTCCACGAGCCGCCACTGATGCGTAACTATATTACAACCCCGTATCTAGCTTTCCAAAGCAGTAAACAATTTTGTCGCCAAATAGGCGAAACAGTAAATAAATTCTGCGGAATCTTATATTCGTTTTAGGAAACTAGTATGTCCAAATGTCGCTGCCAATCACAACAATTTCGAGTTGACTTGATTTTGCAATTATAAGTTAGAACTCTATCAATAATTTATGGTTTATAAAGTGAGGACATCATGCTGGGTAATGAGAGCAACCAGAATACCTTACGCTAAGGCGATTGCTTATGGATGCTTCCGATAAGATTTATGATAGGTTAATTTGAAATGTTGCTTCTTATTTTCAGTATACCAACTATACTAATATTGATCATTTGTCATAAGACAAATACTATCCTCCATATACTACAATGAGGAAAAGCACATATTATTTCTTTCCAGTACAAGACAGCAACGTCACACAATTGATGACGTATCGGTGCAGAAAACATGGCGGATGACATTGTTTACAGTCAAAGGCGTAACAATATTGTTTTCTTAATTCGAATTTGGATGATGGTATAATTCAAAAAGTAAGTACGTTACTTTACACACTTCTCTTCGGAGACACTGTACTTAGGTAAAACGTAAAACAAAACAATATAAAAAATGCACAAAATAACTCGCACACATACGACCTTATTCTTTAAGTGCCGTCTCCTTTAAGAAGGTTGGCGACTCTTATTCTAGATGCGGCTGCTCGCAATAATTCTATCGATATACAGTGGATACCACTCTCGCAAGTTTTTCAGCCACGAAGTGCGTCTTCTCTTCGCACTTCTTTTTCCTTGTATTTTCCCTTGTATTATCAGTTTTTCGCGCATAACGTGACCCAGATAAGAAAGTTTCTCCATTTTGACAGTTGCTACTATTTCTGTTTCTTTATTCATTCGCCTTGAGATTTCAGCATTTGTGTCCCTTTCAGTCCAAGAAACTCTGATTATGCGACTATACACCCACATGTCGAAAGCATCAAGTCTTCTCAGATCAACTTTGTTTGTTGTCCACGACTCCATTCCACAGCGAAGGATCGAGAAAACGTAACATCTGGCCAATCTGACCTTAGGTTTAATATTCAGATCTCTAGAGCAGAATATTATCCACATATTTGTGAATGTAGCTCAAACTCGATCTATTCTATATCTTATTTCTCGAGAGTATCCTCCGGTCTCCCGAGAAATGCCCCGCTGCTCTTGTTGTACCGGCAAATGAGTTAGTGGTTCACCTCGCTCACAGAGGAGCTAATAGCTTCTGCACTAGTCCTTAATCCATTGAAGTGATTAGTAGGCGTCAGCTCAATGTTGGGCTTATAAGCTAAAGCTAGTTTTTGTTTTGCTGGTTTGATGTGGACCTGGCGTTACTGGCTCTGACATACCGTATTTATACAGATTAAATTATAGGCAAACCAATCTTAAGATTGAAAATTTAAAATTTGACTACTATTGCGCTACATAACGATATACCAAAAAGAAGACATTTTTTGGGGGTAAAAAATTCTTCATTCATTCTTCTCTTATTTTATTATTATTTGACAATAAAGTATATATCTATTTATTAGCTATATGGCTCAATCAGAATGCTTTAACACTGAACGTCAATAAAACAAAAACTGTTGCGTTTTCGAGTACAGTGGTGGATCAGCCAAAGGATTTTTTAATAAAGTTGCATACTCCAAAATGCATGTTTCAAAATTGTATATGTCCTATCATAGATAGAGTTCAGTCAATTAAGTACTTAGGAGTTTTTATTGACCAGTACTTACGTTGGTCGGAGCATATATTGCATATAAGTAAACGTTTACGGGCACTAGCCTCTAGATTTTATGTTATGAGGGATATATTAAGCAAAAAAATCTAATGAAGCTTTACTTTTCGATGGTAGAATCTATATTAAATTACTGTGTCACTGCGTGGGGAGGAGCATTTAATACCAAGATTCAAATTTTGCAAACCACTCAAAATACGATTTTAAAAATTCTGAACAAAAAAGCTAGGCTATACTCTACAGATTTATTATATAAAGAAAATAATGTTCTAAATATAAAGCAAATTTTCATTTTCAGATGTTTAATTAAAATGTTTTGCGCCTATTCAAAAAAAGACTATCAGATAAATGCCTAGTGCTGCAGCAGGTCTGGCACCAATATGAATGTTACAGTCCCATTACTAAGAAAAACCTTCACACAAAGATCGTTTTTATACTTTGGTCCTAAATTCTATAACTGTACTCCTCGTCATATGAAACAGATAGCAAGGCTGAAGATATTTAAAGTAGTTGCTAAACGTTATGTCAAAGAAAACTCCCATCTGTTCTATAGCATCCTTAATACATAGTGAATTTTAAATCATTTAATTATCATATGCTGCGGTGTTACACTTAACCAGCTCTGTTCTACGAAAGACTTCTGTTCCATAATTGACGGCTACATGCTTTGGTATCATCGTCTAACTTATGCCATACATATTGTATTTAACAATTAAACTGCAATAAAGCTACCTACCATATAGGTTATTTAATTATATCTAATAGATAAGGGACAGTTTTTCCCTTGGTAATTATTTGTCAATGCTTTTGGTGGCGATGCAAAGCTGGACAGGCAAACTTTGCCTATGGCGCTGTGTCTCTGCTAGACATTGTCATTTAATATAGAAGTATATGTAGTGACTTGTACGTTAGGCATAACATACTGGTTTAAGGGTGATACAATAATTTAATTTTTAGTTATTATAATTACATAAATTTAATTTTCTAAGTTTGTTATGTATGCCTTCCTACACTGTACTCCAAATGAAATGAATAAATTGAATTGAATTGAATTAGCGCCTTTCGCACCAATTCCAGACTTGTTGAGTGATATCATTTAAATGAGGAAATCTAATGAGCCACATTCGATTTATATGTGATCTTTCTTCTCTGAAGATTTCCAATCCCCAGCACGATGCCCACCACAATGAATTACTAGCATCCGGAAAATTTGTCAGTACGCAGGTACGTGGGTTTCTAATAAACTAAGTTTGCTACTACAGAAATCGTCATGTATTTGCCAATTGTAGGTGTGTCGTCGTAGTTACCGACACATCTTTTAAAGGCTTTGTATTTGGCATTTTGGCAGCTAACACTCAATTTTTGAAAAATCGTGCATCGTCTATTTCCTCGGTATCGACATTTTGACGAAAACACACAAAAAAACAAACACTTTCATAACAACTTTTTACCGAACGAGCGTATGAAACATAATGACTACTACAGCGAGACGCAGGGGATGGCGGAGAGGTGGAACCACTTTTTCTGTTAACAATACGCCGCAAACGAGAATTGAGTCATATACTACAGGGTGATCTCGAGAGCGGGGCTCTTGAAGCATAATTTTAAATTTTCAATCTTGAGATTTTTTAATTTTATTTGTTTGTGTAACTACTAATTTGATGATGAAATAATAAAATTTCGTAATATTTTAAGTAACAGTTGTGAATGTCTAACCATATGATCCACTTCGAACTTTCTAACCTAAGCATCCTCAACAAGTTTTCCCTGATGATGGAAGCATAGTTCTCCGAAAACTTGGAATTCAGTTTAAAGTGTCAACTTGCTTTAACAATTTTTGCTGCTTCCCAGCTGTAGTATAATTTTGTTTTATAAATACAGACTACGTATACATCAGAGCTTCTCTGAACAAATCGTCACTAAGTCACAGGTGAATTATACATTGACCCACGAGATCCAAATATTTCTAATGTGTTTAGAGGTAATATATGATTCACTTTATCGAAAGTTTGTTGTAAATCAAAAAAGTTGCAAATGGATATTTCATATTTCATTTATCACGGACAAAATTACATTATCATCAATGTCCCTATTCCTTCAGTGGCCAAAACGTCAGCATGCTTGTCGTTTTATGGATGGGCCTATAAAACGCCTAAGGTCAGTGAGACAAACATAAGATAATTTTCAGAAATTACAGGAATTATTTGTAAGATTCAGATTGCTGTGTATTTAAGTTTGAACAACAGATTACATCATCGCATGTCAAATATGGAGTCAGTTCAGTTGCTTGGTTGGTACCACCACCGAAAATAAACCACTCAACTACTTTGAATCAGTTCAAGCATATCTCAATGCATATACTTAATCAAGCGATGTTATCGTCGATAAAGAACTTGAAACAAAGTATAGAATTGGAATAAAACAATATGATTACCAAAACGAAAATCGTTACTGGAGAAGTGCGCAACTTGCGATCCATGCTGTGAATGAAATTACATATAACACTCGCGATATAAAAATCAATCACATATCAGTGCTAGAGATCGATTCCAATCACCTCCATATCATTTATCAGACCGCCTTGTTCCTCAGATGCGCCGCGTTGGTCGTTTGGAGGATTCCACTTTGATCGATATCTGGATGAAAGGATTTAATTTTGAGTTATAGTTCAAATCAATAGTACTAGCAGTTCATAGCAAAATATTGATAAATTATCATAGTAATTTTTTGAGCACTGATTCTGTGATTCTGTGATTGTTATAATGATTTATACTCAGTGGCACCTGGTCTATATGAGCTGCAGAGCTGCACAACACACTTAATATATACCGGGTTATTCACATTATACGCCACGAAGCTTTATGGCTTAAGTTTCTGACGAAAAAAATTGTAATCATTTTGCATCGTTAGGGACCTAAGGCTACATTTTAAAAATATGTTCACGTCATACAGCGTATCGCAAAACACAAAACGTATCAAGTTTGTATTTTCTTAAGAGAATACCCTCTATAGTGTTCCATATTCAGATTCTTTGGTGAATTCTAGTAAAACTTTATAATGTATCACACATGGGACTTCAAACGAACCGTTTAGGTGCAAATCATTTTTGCTATAAGTAGATCAGACAAAAAATGTATATCGCATATTATAAAACTTACAAAGTTGTTACTTTGCCGTCTAACTAAACATGAAATCCGTCAGCTTAGATCAGACTGTCAAATTTGAATGAATTTAGTAGGTACTTGGAGAAGCCGGAAGATTAATAAGGAAGCCTCAATCAGAAATAATTTGACTTTTACAAAGAGGAATGCCTATTTTTTTTTTTGTAGGATCGAATGAAAAATTTGACAGCCTTTCTAATAATATGAAATTACAAAAATCAATCCCTGATAGTTTTGATTCAATTTCAAATTTTTCAATCAAATCGATGTTTTTCAATTTTTCTACATATAAGCAACCTAGCAGGCCATGCAATATAAACGAAAACATGTTCAGATAGAAAAAGACAATTAACTTAGCAGAAAGAAACAGACGAACAAGATTATAAAAAAAGAGCTGGAGTATGACAGAAATGAATACTTTTCACAGCCTAGCTATTGTAGATTTAGATTTTCTACAGATTTAAAACTTCGAAATGAAAGAAAAACTACCAGCGATTGTTGCATGCAGTCTAATATCTTGAGCACGCAATTTCACATGAAACAGTAAAAATTAGTAAAATTTTCGACAAAGTCAAAAGTAGCGATACCTCCACTGAAGCCCTTCAAATTTTCCATTATCTATGAGCAAGCTCGCAAAAAAGTAATACTGACAAATCAAGTATTAATTTCCTTCCAGGTAAATAATTATGTTTTATAATTTGAACATATTTTAATTCATGCTTCATTTTCTGCGATCTCCAGTCAGAGGTATCGTTACATTTGTTTTCACAGAAACCGTGGAAAGAGAAAGAGATCACCAAGGAATTTGGACACGCACCTCTTGTTTATCGATTTCGAGAAGGCTTACGATAATGTCCCCTTTTATAGGTTAATGAATACATTGGACGCAGCTGGCATTAGTAAAATAAATGTAAGGGCAATAAACAATATCTGCGAGCACACAAAAGGAGTGTTGAAACTGAATAAAGATTTGTCCGAACTTTTCCTATAACAAAAGGTTTGAGACAGGGATGCTGTTTGTCCCCTACCTTGTTCAAAATATATGTTCAAGAAGCAATGAAGAGTTGGATCAAGAAATGCTCAGATATGGGAATTAAAGTAGAAAAGAACTGTCTACTAACAAGTTGTTATAGCCAACGACGAAGAAGATATAAAGAAGATATAATATAGTAGTGTGGAACTCACGACACGAGCTCGTAGCCCTCGTTCACTACAAAACTTCACCGCAGTTCTCGAATTAAGTCCAGAAATCCAAAGACGTCGGCTTGCCGTCATGCACAAGAACTGAACTGTACAACCAAGCCACTGTTCTGCATATTCTGATTTAAGATTTGCATTTATACACATATAAAGTTCACTCGACTGATCAACTTTCACAAACTGACCATGCATCGTAACCACCAAGTGGACCTTTGGGCAAACAGATAATAATGCCGATTTTTCAAACAAAATCATTTTTAGTTTTGAGACCCATTTTCACCTTGATAGCTTTGTTAATCGACTAGAACAAGTGAGTGAACCACCAGACCATAGGCCTGAAGGCGGAACCTTATGTACGTCTTAACCTAGTTCCCAAGTCCAGCCCTCCTCACAAAAGTGAGGATAGTCTTGGGTCCTGCCTCTTATGTCTTATGTCTTCAGGTTCAGGGACCCTTGAACCTAGTATATTCTGCATGTGGTAACTGAGAGCTTTACAGCGATATAGACATGTGTGCCGAGGACTCTACTTCCTCACCACAGCGTGCACACGTCGGATCGCTTGCCACCACAATCACATACAAGTGACGTCTGAAGGTGTTATGGCCAGATAGCAGGCCCACAAGTAACCTTAGCCGGCTCGTCACCTTGGCCAGCGATCCTAAAATAAGTTATCTGTCTTGCCAAAATTTCATCCTCTCTACATTGTAGAACCAGTCTTGATGTAAAACTACCAGCACTCAATGCTTTTAATGCTGCCTGGGCCTCAGAGCACTTAGTCATTCATTTAGGCCCCTGAGTTTCGTGAATACGAAAGCCACAAGCTAAAATCTCCTTGAAATACCTTTGTGTAACCCCCAAGAGAGAAAGAGAGCTTTTTTTGCCCCACAGACTTCAGCGCCGAAACCTTCGTCGATAAGTGAGCCGTCTGTAAACCAGACTGGCCCTCTCTTCTCAAAAGGCCGCTTGCCGCTTTTGTTAGTCGCTTTAGAAAATCCACGAAGGTTATAAAAAAGCAGTTCTTCTAAAACCCACCGCTAGATCGTGTGATTGAACAGCTTCGGATAGGGTTATTTGAATTCAGAGGTCTACGTCTACAAGCCCACAACCACCCGTAAACAAATGTTCCTTTCAAAGAACGAATTAGGAGAACAAATTTTGAGTTGGCTAAATTCAAGTCTACTATGCCGCTAATGATCTATTCACCTCCATGGAAAACTCCAATACCTGAAATAGACACATCCCTGAAGCCCTGTACCCTAAAGAAAAAACCGTCAACTCAATCATACGTAATAAATTCTCCGAAGTCATCTCATGTCTTAGTAACAGATCTTCACTCAGTTAATAAAGCTTCCTGACCGTTCCAGTATATACACCGGAGAGATCACTGCCATCAGAGAAGCACTGAGGTACGCGACTGTATTAGAGGATCGGCAAATTATGATCGTTTCGGATTCATTGAGTGCACTGGAGAGCCTGAAGCGATTGTAGCCTGTCAACGAAATCCTGAAACAAATCGAGGAACGGCTGAACCACTTAAATAACCTCGGAAAAACGATAAAGTTTCTTTGGGTGCCATCGCACTGTGGCATAGCAGGAAATGAAAAAGCCGATGAAGCTGCTGCGAAAGCAATCACTGATGAAACTGCCGTAACAATCACTCAAGTATCCCACTGTGATCTCAAGCCCCTTTTCAAAAATCATTTGCTTGATCAATGGCAAAGATTATGGAGCAGCGACAGTAAGATGTACGAAATCCAGCCAGACATCCGTACCACACTGGAACTGCCGAAGAAAAGAAGGGATCAAGTGGTAATCTCTCGGCTCCGTATCGGACACTCGAACTTAAGCCACGAGCACCTGTTTACAGGAAGCGTGGCACCATCATGTCCAACGTGTAATACAGCACTTACCGTAAAACATATAATCATCGAGTGTCCAACCTATTCCAACTACAGACGGATACATCATATACCTCTGGACCTTCGACAAGAACTAACAAAAGACTATAAATGTTATTTCTTTTCTGAAGCATATTTAACTGTTTTATCGCATATAACATTCATGTATTGTTATAACCGCTAATAACCCTTTGCGGTTGATGAGGTTGCCTGTTTAAATAATAAAAAGAGGAAATTAAATGCTACATCAACAAAATTTAGCCAAAATGATCTATAAAGGTCAAGACATTTCGACAAAAGGCTGCGGATGTACCAGTAAAGCCGTCCGTGCCATTTTTTTCGATCTGATATTCCATAAATTTCCCTAGCCTACGTACACTAGGACTCAACAAAGCCTTAATCAATTTTAAGACATCCTATATATTTTCTATACTACAAGCCTGCGCTCTAATTGTGACACCCTTTATAAAACGCTCATATAATAATTGAAGGCTGACATTACCAAAGTTTACGGAATAGATATAAGTTGGGTCACTCCGCAAAAATTCCAAAACGGCCTACGCCTTGCTCCGTCTCCCCGGTACACCGGTAGCAGTGTACCGACGTCAGCCGGGAGATACGGGGAGGCGCAAAGTAGGGGTTGAACGTGTTTAACTCGAAGTCTATACAGTGTCTCAAAAATATCGGATTTTGTTATCTTGGATTTGTTTGCAGGAAATGGATAATTTTGTTAGAAGTTTGAGGGTAATCAATTTCGCGAGAAAATATATTACCAATCAATTTAAATTTATTAACGGATGGAGAATGACAATCGGATCCATCCTTATTTTGTGGTAAACCTTGAAATATAAGGGATATAAATACAGAGTATTCGACGACTATTAAGACAAGAAGTATGTCGGAATAGGGCAGTAGTAGAGAATTATAATTTTGGGCATGTAAATTGAAGCAGATGTTGTGTCTTTTTTTGTCATTGTACTACACAATGAGCTATTTGTTTTTGGTCACGTGATATTCGGTTCAAAATTATCAATGGGATACCTTGTGTATTTGTGCCTGTGTTGCTTCCGATAAAACAATTCCAACGAACTAGCACACTTGGGGTCTAAAGTGATTAGGGCAAGAGCTAGAGGTACTTAAAGGATTGTATCACGCTAAAAGCATCTAGTGAGACAGTGAGACAAAATATGCATTCCGTGGTCCACCCACGGACATTGCAAATTATATTTCAGAGCTCGAAAATATTTTTATTGATAACTTTAACAATTTACACCCGTATGCACCGTTTAGCGATTCAAATCCTAGTTCCCTAATCGCGTTTTGCTAATCTTTGGCATCTAGGCATGCACCGTCGAAAGATTAACAAATCCAAATTGGGGATACGGCAAGGTTGTGTTCGCAAGATTGTTTTGACAGTGACAGTGTCAAAATTGTCAGTTTGCGGTGCATAGTAAACAAGCAATCTAATCCAGGTTTACGTAACTAATCGCGCAATTGACTTACGGTGCATACGGGTGTTAGTTTCTACAGTAGCAATTGGAATGACACTGAAAAGCAAAATGTCAAAAATAAATAAATTAACATCCATGTGAAGCATTTCCACATGATTAGCTTTTAAAATTATACAAGTTCGTATGTACTATAAACCATACCATAAAATTTATAAACTGTGATCTCAAAAATAAGCCAAATAAACAAAACATTAAGGTAAAAATAGTACAGCACCTTTGAACCATCAGTTTTTACTTATCTACGAAGTTGCTACAATATGTGAATTCATTTGAGATTCATTAGTAATAGTTTTACTAGGCTTTATTTTTGATATCCATTTATGTAACTTAGTGTATTAGCAAAATAAACGTTACATTTGTATTTGTATGTCTAAATCGGCCGTCAATACATAGTTTTTCAATGACCCTCGTATATACGAACAACCCAGGCGTTAGCAAGTCCCCGCTAAAAGACCCTCGTATTTACGCAAAAACTAACTGGCGCGTGCGGCCGCGGCATCGCTTTCATGTGAGTTCTTCAAAGTGCCGACGGAGAGAGTGATCCAACTTATATGTATTCCCTAAACTTTGACATTACTGCTAATACGCCAGTAACTTTGGAACAGCCCTGTATGTTGTGTACGGTATAAAAGAAAGCTCATGCCAGGACTTGCATATATTTTGATCATTTTTTAATTTATTCCGCATGAGCGTTTTGCGAAGATGTTTATATGCGTTTAATGATATCACGTAAGGCCTTATTTCTTTTGCTGATGCGCACGCTTAGTGGGTGGGCAGAAACATTCAAGTGATATATGAACACCGAAAATGACCACTGCTTTATTTATGTTGATGAAAAGCCTATCTCTTCCTCTGAATAGCCTCTCATGCTACGCCAAACCAGATTTTCGTGTAATTTAAAGAATCATGTGTTATCAACCGTTATACGGACTGTAATTAAAAAATGGAACCAAGTAGATTGCCTTGGTATTTCCCACGTATTGATACTCATTTGCAAAGTACAAAGTTAGCCGAACTGACGTGCTGTTTCCTATATTTTTTAAAATATGATGTAAATATGAATACCTATATTATAGGTATATGGATGAAACAGAGTAAAAAATATACGTAGATACTGTAATATGATTGAAAAAACTATGTCTACTTTCCTACCTTCTTGCTGCAATATCTCTCAATATGTTTATAAGCAGAACATCAAGGCATGGACTCTAGATTCTGCTGTACGTATTTCAAGCTTATTTTCTTGGTCTTCATCTTCATTTCAAGCTTCAAGCTTCTTCCGCTTGAGTTTTTTCAGAGGCAGCTATTTCTTTTATTACTCTTGCTAAGATAAATATATACGAGGAATTCTCCTGTACCTACACAGGGTGTTCATTTGAACACTTCCCACCCCGGATTTGTCGGAAACCGAAGACTAAAAGAAAAAACGCCGAGAATTTCAAAAGATTTGTCAAGGGTGACAACTTTTCAACCAAAAACTACTTCGTTCCCTTGTACTTTCTGCCCCTAGGATCATGCCCTTAAAAAATTTAAATGACAGGAAGTACCGAGTAATACCTTGTTCTAAAGGTATGTCGAAGTCGTTTATTTTGACGTTTGATTTTTTTAAATCGGGAAGGTGCAAAAGTATGTTCTAGGATATCATGGCGCTTTCGATAATGCGTTGACATAGGTCATCCAATCTGCCCGCTGGGAATTTGAAAATTGCCTATATCATTGTTTGGCCAATAACGGGCAACATTTGAACACCTAGTGCAATAGAAAATATTTTCGTGTGTTTTTGTATTCTATTAGAATAAGTTAAGATACATAAAGATTCTGATTTTCTCGAAAACGAATCGGCTGATTTAAAAAAATCAAACGTCAAAATAAAGAACTTTGACGTACCTTTGAAACAAGATATTACACGATACCATTGTCATTTGAAATTTTTAAATGGCAGTTTTTGGTTGAAGAGTTGTTCCCCTTGACATCTTTTGACGTGTTTCGGTGTTTTTACTTTCAACCAGCGGTTTTCGAGAAATCCGGGGTGGGTGATTTTAAAATGAACACCCTGTATAGTTGAAAATCTCTTTTCCGTTAGGTAGTTCACGTTGAGGGCGAAGTTTTATCAATTTGAGTGTCAGGGAAAAAGCATCATCTCAGACTATGACATGTGGTACTTCAGTATTTGGTAAGTTTGAATTCGAAAGTTTAGCAGATTTCTGTCCATTTCATTTTTGAGGCGGCCCTCGTTAACCGCCCCTCCCCCCCATAACTGTCTCGACTATTTACACCCACATGAACAAATAAAAATTTATAATTAGTCCCAGTAGGATGATGCTGTGTCTCAGTTTGTAATTATAATAAAAAGAGCCCGCACATTTAAGGCTTCGAAATCCATATGCTTCCCATCTAGAGATCCAAGACACAAAGAGAAATCCCACACAACTTGAAATTCCTTGTCTACTTTTCTCCACTACTTGGATGCTAAAAAACATGTTGAGTACGCATACAGACTGCTTGAGTAAGCTTCAATCACCTTTACAAATTCATATTTTAGACAAATTTGACTTATCCTTCACACGCATAAAATTGCGATGAATTTTTCACAGATATAATACGCTGGTAGTAATACATATGCCCTGTTGATATACATTGTACTAACTGTCAGGAAAAATTATTCCCAGCAGTATTGTGAAACAGTCACTGTTCATCCTTAAAAAGTTTTTGTATCTATTTGGACCTTCAAGCAATAGTTGTTTTTTCAGCATATTTAACATACCACGACGCTCTTCTTTTCAACTATTTTTCTGCATTTTTTCTGTTATTTTTTAACCTCTCAATTTATAGAATATGATTTTCATCTTACCCAAAATGAGCCCAAGAATATCATAATCATTTTTTGAAACATGTCCTGAATTGCATCAGACACGACGTACCTAGTCCACGACAGCGCTGTTTTAATCTTTCGGATCTCATCACCTTCATCATCTTCTTTATGTTTCCTCAACGGAAGCACTCTAACCAGGTCCACCTGGTGAGATCCGAAAGATCGGAATAGTGCTGATGGACTAGGCACATTGTGTTATCCTTACACTTTGTATAAGGTGGAAATTATTTTCTTCATGTTTCCCCAATAGTATAATTCAATGCCGGCAGGGATATTTGTCCTCAGAGTAGTTTCTATTGGTGCACTGCTTAAAACCTCTCAATTTGTTTACCTACCACCTTCTTCACACCGTATGTACACAAAGATGTACATACTAGATGTTTTCGCCAAGCTAATCCTGAATATGCACCGAACAACCCGAATAAGTTAAAAATTTATCAAATGTGCGTCTTCGAATTAGCTCCGACTTTTTCAGCTCCGCGAACGCTTGACTAAGTTCTATGAGAATAGAGGTTGTAAATAGAGTATTCTGAGGCGTAGACTCAAAACATAAACCACAAACCCTGCAAAATAGGGATTACCACAAAATAAGTACTTTCGCCAGGTCATTGTAGGTTATCTATTTTCAAAATCAAATATCCCTGCCTTGATTCCAGAATCTGTTGAACGCGTTAGGGTGCGTACACATATACAGCGAACGAAGGCGAACAAACGGCTCCGGACAAATCCGTTCGGATAATGTGTACGTACCAACGAATGGGTTTGTACGTATTAATTTGCCGCCTTCGCAGATCTTCGTTCAAAAAGCGGTAGCTCAATGAAAATTCGCTGGAGAATTCGTTCGGGTTCATTTATATGTGGACGTCTCTGAGAATTGTCGTCGGCTGACAGATAGTTTGTGGGTTAGGTTAAGTTATATACTCAATGCTAGTTGATGTGGATTTGAAAAATCTGAAATATGGAGTTGAATAAACCAATTTCGTTGGAGCTTATATCTTTGTATCAAAAACGAGAGTGCTTGTGGAATCCTACTGACATTGACTACAAAAGTCTTTCTAATGCAGATATCGGATCTCTGAATACCGTGTCTTGTTTACTAATTTGGGAACCTATTCTGTTTAATAACCATCCGAGGTCAGTAGAATTTATTCTGCAAAAGTCTTGTAAAGGCCTGACAAGTGTAGCAAGAGACTTGAGAATTTCGCCACTGTCTCACACGCACACGTTATTTCATATCCTCTCGTCTCTTGCTATCCTTGTCTATTTTATATTTCTCACGGCTCTTGTTACACTTGTCAGGCTGTACGTATTCCTACTTTTACATAATGAAGTCATCCACCAACGACGTTTTCTCTTTCGCTGAGGTTGCCTAGTTTCCTCATTGGTAATAACACACACTGCACTAGCAATAATTATTAATTCATCATCAGGCGCCATAATTCCTGTCCGGAGAACACTAGCGCAAAACAAAGAGAATGATAGCAAAAATATTCGTCCGTCAAGTGTAGACGGCAAGCCGAATTTATCAGCAAAGGCCAAAAAAATTTGTCTAAATCATTCCGAACAAATTCGTTCGCCTTCGTTCGCTGTATGTGTACTAGCCTTTTACGAACGTGTTACGAACGTGTCCAAACGTTATGAGGCGTGCTCCATGAACATGGAATTTTTCATCCAGAATTTACTTCACCGCAAACAACCACTTTATAACTGCACATGCGCTAACGTTCAGAATGTGCTCGGGAATAGTTCCGCGAAAACATCTTACAATGCAATATTTCTCTCCATAGTACAATTTTTTGGATTCCCAAATAATGGAATAATCACAAATATTACAAAACCCATAACGCACAAACTCAAAAACAGTTTTAGATGTAGGCATTTTACCACCTAGCTTGTAATATGATGCGGTTGTCGACACTGAAATTCTGACATCTACACCTTGACTATTGACGAACACGATCTTTATGCGCCCAAGTCCGAACTATTTCTAGAACAACAAATTGTGTGAATAAAGTGCGATCAAACGATTTTTCATTCGAATTCTTGTTCAAGAAATTGCACCATCTCTTGAAGGGTTGTCACGTAGAGACGCATATTTTAGGGCACTTGAAAAATCTTTATAAACGGTTTATAAGGAAACAGAAACAAAGCTATGTAAAAAAATTTGTTTAATCGACTTATCAAAAAAAACCTCGCATATCGATCTAAGAAGTACGCCGATGGCTGTACCCGAGGACCTGGGGTCAATTTGACCTTATAGTGTGTTGATATGATTTGCTACGGCCCCAGCATAATGAAGATAATTGATTCATCAAATGAAGAATAAGTTGTCTAAGATGACAAAGCCTGACACCATTTTCTACGCTCAATGTACCGTGACCGTCCTTAACTCTAACACATTGGCATCTTATCTCTTACATAGATGTGAACATCGACCATGTGTATCTCTCTCCGTTCGAGATATTTGTTCGTCTTATCTTAATTGCCTGCTATCGATAAGATTTAATAGATAAACTAGCTGGCCGAGCCCACTTCATAGAACAATTACTTTTATCCGATTGCCTGTTTGTAAATTGAGTGAGGTTAGTTACGGGACTGTCTAAAGAATCGCTAATAGCATCACTGGTGTGTTATTCATTTTCATTTGATGAAATTGATTGATATAGAGTGTAGATCACCGTTTGGTCAGACTTGAATCCTATCAAAATTTCCATATAGTGCTACTACTGCAGGTCTCCTGGCTTACGCCAGTAAGCATCATCCAACCATTTGGATCAGCTCAAGTCATTTCATAGGTATTTTCAAGGCATACAAACAGATGTGGCATGGCAGATGAGGCATGGGACTCTCCTAGACATTGGGCTCCAGTTGGCGGATTTTTCCACCGAATCACCGGTCATGAAATGTCTATCATGGTAGGTAGGCTAATTTGTCATTCCAATAACAATATCAATGCGGGGGTTCCATAGGGATCGCTCTTGGCCTTGACACTGTTACTGCGTCACAATAATGAGTAATTCTCTAGGAGAATAGATCCGGGTCACATTTTCGCGAATATCAGCACTTTGCACGTAAGCAGTGACAATAGCAGAACAATCTCATTATCTATAGGAAACCATAACTGATTAGGGGCTCAAGAATAGGGCTGACCTGTCCCTGTTTTACGGATTTTATCAAGGAAGATGTTCAAGTAGGCTCTCACAGATAATAACACCAAAGGTCGGCCGAACGAAGAACACTAGAGGGGATCTGCGAGCTCTCTGCGAGATCTTTACCAAGTCGAGGTCCCTACTGCCCGAACCAGTCTCCCCCAGGATTCCTTCCTTTGGAGAACTTCGACGCTGTGGAATGAACTGCCGGGGAATTTGTTTCCCGACGGCTACAACCTGCAGTGTTTCAAATCTAACGTGCACGGACAATTATCCTCTCGCAGCGTTTCTACAGCACCATAGGCTTTCAGCCTCTGCGGAGGCCGACCATGAAAAAAAAGGATGAATTTAAAATCCCAGATTTTAGTTCTAACGAGAAGTCACAGAATGAGGTCAGCCTGAAGAGGACTAGAAATGCACATAATAGAGAATTACGAAATGAGTACATTGAACACCATTATTTAATCAACGATAGCAGAGCAACTGTAGATCTCATTGCATGCGTCCCGTCGCTTATCTGAGAAGTAAACCCATCCACTTAGTTGGAGAGGCTCAAGTCAGGACTCTCGATATTCATAGGCATTCGATCAGCTGTGGCGTGCGACTCTCCTAGACAAGCTCATGTCTGACGGCTTTCTCATTAAGCTTAAGTTAGCGGACTCAGTAATAAAGTCTCTATTAAGGTTTCTTATCCCTATCACATTATCTACGTGGGAGTTCAACAGAGGTCGGTGTTTCTGTTTCACATCAATTACCCACTTTCTAGGATGCTTCTTTTTTATGGTTAGCCTCCCACAAAGGCTGAAAACCTATGACGCCGCTGTTGCTGTAGAAGCGCTGCGAGAGGACAAGTGTCTATGCACGTTAGATTTGAAACGCTGCAGGTTCTAGCCGCTGGGAAACAAATTCTACGGCAGCTCATTCCACAGCGTTGAAGTTCTCCAAAAGAAGAAACCTGGAGGAGACTGATTCGAGGCGTAGGGACCGCGACCTGGTAAGGATGAGCTCGCAGAGCCTCTCTAGTGCTCCTCGTTCGGACGGCCTTCGGTGTTATTATCTGGGAGAGCTCACTCGAATATCTTCCGTGATAGAATCTGTAAAACTGGTTCTGGTTCTCTATCGAGGGGTCTAGATATCATAATTGAAAGATGTGGTCAAGCTCAATGCTTTCAAGACCCAATACTCTACTGTATCAAACAAGAAATGTTCAAATCCTAATGAACAACCAGGCTCTGCCAAGAAGAGACTCTTTCAGCTTGTAATGGCATGAACATGCTTGGTCAATTGAAATAGTTGCTGCAAAAAAGCTCGGGTACTTAGCAAGAGCCAACCAGTATTCTGGAGTATTGCTCACTGTTCACTACCACTACTACCCTATCCGTATTGTCGCTGGTTAATGAAAAGAAAGTTGACGAATTAGTGGAACCGCCTTGACGCGTTACGTCCAGATGCTTTCTCACCGAAGAATGGTTGGTGGCCTTAAATCTTTTTGTCAATGTTTTAGTCCGCTTCTCTGAGCTCTCGTCTATAAATTCACACCCAGTATCTATTTGATGTACCCGCAAGACTGCTATATAACACTACAAGGCGGTCATTCTGCATACATCGAGAATCAAGCAGAACCTACTACATATTTCATGGTATCCATGGACATCCTGCCAGGTAATGTCTTTACCGAGCCTGTAAATTTAAAGCCCAAATTAACAAAATTCTTCCAACTTAACTTCTTCATAGCCAGTCACTTCAATATTTTGTCCAGGGTAACAATTATTCTTACCTAGGACACTGAGAAAAGTAAGTCAAATGCAACCTATCATTTTCATAGCATTGTCCACATCAATACTTATAGTTCTAGTGAAACAAACCTTGAAGCTAATAAAAATAGTACTTCAGAAATGTCACAGAATTTGCTGCATTCAGGCATCAAATCTATCTTTAAAGATAAATATTTCCACTGCCCTACATCCTCCCACCCATGTTATGCTATATTCAAGTCTCATTCAATGTAGTTTGCCATCTGACCTATTAGAACGGTTTATATTGATGGCTTACTACTAACTCAATGTACAATAAAATTATATATTTTATATACACGAATAACGATTATTGTCTCACGACAAACAATAAGTATTAATCGTGATTACTATGAGCTCAGTTATGATTTCCATTGCAATACATAAATACTTATTATTATCTTGTTATCTGATATAAACTTGATCGAGTAGGTATGTTAAAAGAGCATTGTGTTATTGAATCAATTATGAGGTTAATAAAGCAATATAGCAATTTCATAGGGAGCACTTAGTAGCTATTTGCGTCACTCGAAAAATGGCTTCATAGAAGTGGAGATAATTCAAGTAACTTTAGCATCAATTTCTCGCGAAGAGGCTTTTATTAGTTCATATTAATTTCTTTTTTACTTCTGTGTCATCGGCATCGACTGCTCTGAGCTTTTTTATGGATATTTATTTTTGATTGAAAAAACCAGAAATAAATTTCCGCCTCTAACGAGAATCGAACCCGGGACCTTCCGGTCACGAACCCTCGAGCCTAATAACTGGGCCAACTCACCCCCCTCATTTTAAATTTGTTATGAATTTGGATATGGGGTAAGTAATGCAAGTAAAACTACATTGTTTGTACATGAGCATTTGTGTATATTCAAGCTGTACCAAGCTTTGAATAAACCTGGAGCAAAAAAGATGCTATCGCACCATTCAGTATATTATGAAGGACAGCCACATTGGAATAAGCGTAGTAAATCTTACTGCTTATTCCAATAGGCTGAGAGCTAAGGAACTGTGAGCTTATAAAAGCAAGCTCTGTCGGTATATGGGTAGAAAAATGGAGGATCACCAACCGTCGGCCGATGCATAAGTGACTGGATATGGTACGTCCAAGCAGTATCACTGATTGGTCGAATTTCTCTTCTTTGAAATACATCAAGAATGAACAGGATAGGCTAGATCTTATCTAAGGCTTATAAAAGGTAAACAGATTGGATCTTCGTACGTCATTCTGACATTTTGCCGAAGTAAAAATCATAGCTTTGTCTACAAGTGCAAATAACTTCCAATGTTATTGTAAAAAATGCCGTTATATTATTATAATGAAAATAAAACGTTGTTTTCTGTTTACCTGAAAGTGCTTCTTGACGGCACAGCTTATAGCCAAATAATTCCTTGTATTCTCTTCTTGCTTGAGATAATAATGTTATTGATTTTATAAAATAAACGTCTAATTACATGTTTTGTTTTCATTAATATAATATTCACATTTTCACAAGAAAACTGGAAATTATTTGCACTTGTAGACAAAGCGATGCTTTTTACCTTGCCAAAATGTCAGAATGACATAAAACATTACCGCATTCAACTGTTTTCCGGCCGCCATGGCTATAGTGGATTCAGGTTGACTTCCACATTTGAGAAACCTTGAAGCTAAGTATTTCAAAAACCTTTCAAGATAAGGTGAATGAGCTCTATATTTTTGAAAACAAGAGAAAAATATATTTCTTTCTGTGATATAATATACAGGGTGTCCCATTTAAAAAAATAAAACTTTATACGAAAAGAACGATTTTTTATTGTTTTCTTTTTTTGCCAAATTCGGAATGTCGAGAAAAAACTATAAAACTTTCATATAAAAACTTTCTTTGATCTCTTCAAATAAAAAAGATAAGAGGGGTGGCGAACTATGAGAAAACACCCGGTACATGGTAGAGACACAGGTGTGATCCTTGCGGAACTCGACATCTCGAAGAAGACTACGTTAAAGTGACGCAGTTTCGCGTGTGTATAAGCAGTGTATTGTATAAGGTCTGTGATCTGAGAAATTCTGGAATAGATCTCATAAGAGCAGTCTACGGTATTACATCGATAGAAAGTCGCTGAAATCCAAACAGATTGGTGCTTAACTGTCTCCTCTTTCTGTTCCCATACCCTGCACAGTGTGCACCACTTACCCTTCTATTGTAGAAGTGTTAACTTAGCTAAGGATGTCCAGTAAGAGTACTATTCATAATGCGGAGCTGTTTCCTGCGCATGTACAGGTAGTATTTAGCGCCCTTCTCGCTAGAGTAACTAAGGAGTTCTTTAGCAGTTGTGCAACCAGAAGCACACAGGAGAGAAATACCAGAACGGACACGTCAAGGATTCCTTTTGATGTTCCGACAAATTGTCCATTGATCCTGAGACCTTTAGATATTTTGTTGCGAAACCGATAATAGTTTACGGGATCTTTCTTAAATGCGATGTTCTATTCGCCCAAACACTGATTAGTATAACATCACTTTTTCTTAGATAAAAGAAGATGGCGCTGTGACGCCAATCTTCTGATTATCAGTGTCAATACTAACCAATGTAATGTTTCCATAAAGCGCCTTATCATTTTCCTAAAAAATTACAGACTTTTGAGTTGAAGGGGAAACCATAACAGTTATGTCTATTAATTAGTGAAATATAATTACAAGAAAGAGTCCAACAGATTCAATATATTTCCAGTGCTATAATTGTCTCGATATCAAAGTCTTGTTTAATCTTCTCTTAACATTTTTTTATTGTTTAGGCAGCGTCGACTGCTAAGGTCGTTGGCTGTCTTAACATAACTATGTTGAAATATAATCGACTTCTGTTACGACAGCAATACGTGGCAATATTGACCTGATAAATTAGATATTTGTGCTCCAACTTTCGTTTCCTTGTCTGAGTGTCCGCTCTGACATTTCTCTCCTCTGTGACCAGAAGTATCATCCCACTCAGCCTTATGGATGCGCTCTCTCAACTGTGTTGTCATATCTCCAGAGAGCAAGACTGAGAGGCCCAGTTTCACAATAATAATTGGTAACCTTTGGTAGTCCCTTAATCGACAGATGGAAGCTAACCAGTGTTTATTGTAGTTAAGGCAATGGCGCGTAATTTTAGTGTCCAGTAAGATACCGAATGGTGCTTGGTATTTGAGTTCTAGAGGAAGCTTTTTGTCTTGCGCCGTAATTCCCAAATGGGAGGGATCGGAGATAAAAGGGGGTGTTAAAACATGAAAAAAATCTATAAGTAACCAAACGAAAATGCGGTAGCATACACCTACCAACTAGTGGTCCAAAAAATCGTCATCCGAAATCTACAGGCGTTTTGCGCGTACCGATTTTTTTTTTAACGGAAAAAAAGAATCGCGACGAAACCGGTCGGACTTGATGAAAGATTCTTTATTTCTTTTGTAGATAACACAAAAAATACTGTCATCTGTTTCTGCTAGGCAGTTTATGAGAAATATGAGCTTAAAGTTCGATTTTTCACGTCATTTCCTTAAAAATTGTTAAAAAATTGTTCATTTTGTTTAAAACGGATGACGTTTTTTATACATATTCTTGGGAGGTCTAACTATGACATGTAGCAATGTCATGCGCTTTTATTATGTCTAACTGCATTTTTCAACCCCTATATGGGGTGACATTTGAACGCCTTCCGTATCTTTTCAGAAGGCGTGCAATAATGTCAGCCCCAATAGAGGTTGAAAAATGGGGTTAAACATAATAAAAACATGTCATAGTTGGACCTTTCAAGAACATGTATAAAAAACATCATCCGTTTTAAACAATATGGACAATTTTCTAACGATTTCTGACGAAATTGACGTGAAAAACGAACTTTAAGCTCAAATTTCTCATAAACTGCCCAGCAGAAACGGATGACAGATTTTTTTGTTATCTACAAAAAAAATAAAGAATTCTCCATCAAGTCCCGACCGGTTTCGTCGCGATTATTATTTTTTTTTTCATTTAAAAAAGAAATCAATACGCACAAAACGCCCGTAGATTTTTTGAACATTAGTTGGTAGGTGAAGTAAAATGCCACTCTATTTTCATTCGGTTACTTAAAGATTTTTTTCACGTTTTGAAATCCCCCCTCTATATCCGATCACTCCCATTTTGGAGTTATGATGCAATGACAAAAAAAGCTTCCAAACTGTCTCTAGAACTCAAATACCAAGCGTCATCCGGTTTCTTACTGGTCATTTTTTTGAATATTGTGGAGCTCCGTGTCACAAAGAAAACTATTGCTTAAACTTGTTTGTCTTCAATTTGACAGATATGTCTCGATACACTGCAGTAATTGTGTTCCATAAACATAGCCTAACCTTTGTATTCATATTTTTTTATTTATGTCACCACAAACTATTAGGTCATCCGACCCGTCAAACTAATTCAATATAGCTACTTTTAGACAAACATGTTTCTGTTACCATTTGAGACTGTGTATTTGTTTATGTCTATTTTTGCGAATTTCTTCATTTAAAGTGGTTTCTTGAGAATAGTTTTTAAAAAACAATACGTGGCTTGTGGTTGGTTGTGGATCTTGATCTAAGCAAAAAAATCGATTTTATTGAATACCTGGTGGTATATCGGCATCGACATCAGTTTGACTGACAAAGATTAATTACTTGAAGGTGCAGGAGTTTTTGAATAGCTGCAATTAAACGTGATAATTTCAGACTCAAAACTTAAACATAAAGTAATGCTTCCAACTTATTACCAAAATATACAGTATGGTATAATAACCTTCGAGGAACGTCGAGGTTTTCTAACGATAATCGGCTAAGGCCAATCTTACAATAGCAAATAATGAGGTAAAATACTGATTAAGATACACTAAAATAGTCCAAAATCCACAAAAATTAAAATCCAAATAAAACCCTGGCGTCATCAGACTCATAGATAACCTCAAACTGACTTTGCTCAACGCCGCCATGTTGAAATATCACGTGGTTTCAATTACAATCAAAATCCAAATTTTTGTAACTTCCTAGGTAAGTTTATCTGCCATCAATTGACTGCAACAAACATCAACATAACCCATACTTTATGTTTGAGTAAACTTGAATACCTACTGGTTAATCGTAACTATTAACCTAAACCGCTAATTATGAAATGGATTGTTTTTGGTAACCGCTAGTTTTCTTTGTAACGACTAGTTAACATTTATTGTGAAACTGGCCAAAGGGACTCGGGTCCCAAAATGTTGGCCTATATTCGGTAGCCCTTTTTGCCAATCGCTGAGACATTGCTTTTGGACTGTGAGTGCCCTTTTGCCTAGGTAACCATTATTTGGTTGTCGGTAGATCCTAATCGTAGGAAATAGAACGATAAAAGTGAGAAGGTACTCATGGCAGTATATTTTGAGGGATTGGTATAATTGGTCCAATAATCAGCTATCTAGAGCGGTGATATAATTTTGTTTACGTCGGAATATTAAGAATAGGCCAGCGGGCATAGGGGAATGGCGAGATAAGCAAAAATGGCCGCCATGTAGATCTAGACGACAACGGCAGAGAATCCAACCGGCAGCAAATTAGAATGGCGTAAACGTAAACTGTGGTAAATAGCAGTAGTATACCGTCTAGCGGCATTGCCAAGTCCATAATACAGTCCCGACGTATTTACCACATTCTTAATTTTCACGTTTTAACTTCTTCAGGAATGAGTATTTATAGATATTGCTCATTGCCCAATCATTATATTTATGTAATATATTACCTCTAACTGTTACTCTAGGCCCTATCGTCAATAGGTCTAGTGATACTGAAAGCAATGGGCACGCATTTCGTAAATTTGACTCTCCTGCATTACATTCGAGCAACAGAGCTCCAATATTACGAGAGATTTTTTTAAATTAGTGTGCCTACATAGGTTTATAGTCGGTGATTCCAACATACATATTTCGTTAACATTTAGGTACTCACGTAATTTTAACCACATCAGATATGAGTGAGACAAGGATCAGATATTAAAAAAAATACAGATAGTAGCCTAAATTATGCACATCGTGCGACGAACGTCACTGGCGGTCAATTTTTGCTCTCGTATGAAGTGCCTGAACCAATTATTCCTCCGCCAAACAAGGTGTTGTTAACGACGATTATCTTATCATTACATTTTTATCATTAATCTTCACACGCTTTGCTCTCTTTGTACACTCAAAAAATTGTGAAATTACCACCTGCATATACAGGGGGATTGACTTTATGCGTCCAAGATTGGACACTTAAATTGGTTTAGGAATTTTTAGGATTGTGTAGAAACGCTATGTGATCCACTTTTTTATCTAAATTTGCGTCCTGTTCAACAGTATGCCATGTCTTGATAGTGATGGCATCAAACGGATTCAGAGGTACAGATGGCCTATATTAGGTGAAAGAAATGTAAGCATGTATCACACAAATTGATAGAGTTGAATTTGATTTCTATATAGAAAAGATTTAGAGCAAGTGCACTATGCTTATTCCAGTAATAATATTGAATTCTAGAAACCCACCCTACCTCTACAATAAAATTTTATTTCATACTGATGTTCAAAATGTAAAACTGCAGTATTTGAAAGAGGATTCAAATTTAATGTATGTAACTCTTTATCATCAGAATTTAAAATAGATATATAATATGTTTAAATTGCAAAGCGACGATTTCTAGTTACTTGTCGTAACTAGTAACTCTGTAGTAGAATAATTGTTATATATTATTGTAGTAAGTATTTTTTATTTTAAGAAATTAAAATAGTCCTGTTCCTAGAGTGAGGCCGGGAAACAGTAACAAAGCCTACACAGAACACGGGGCTAGTGACCAGAGCAGCCGATGCCGATGACAAGGAAGTAAAAAAAGCGATGGCAGAGCGAAAGAGCTACTACAAGTGAACTCACTCTTGAGGTTTTTCCAAGCAATAATCTCCTTTCGACCATTTTTTTAAACAAAGAGAGAAGCATCTAATGAGGATTTGCGGCTTATGGTTATAGCACTGCATTTTCTGAATCGCCCTTTTCATCGTTTACGGCAATTTATCGACCTATTATTTTGACTTATCAATAACCGAAACTGGCAGCGACAAAAAAATGTAAAAAGTATTATATTACCAGTGATAAAATAGGTACGTAACGACTGCTGGTGGAACTGTCATGAAAAAGGAGGTGTCAAGTTTAATATGATATACAACTCCAAGAGAATATCCTCGCACAAAAGGGTGGCCTTTGTCAGTATATACTGTCACGACGACCTCTTTTTCTTTACTCCAAAGAATCAAACTGGACGTAACTTTCACTGTTTTACTTCACAACTCAATACAACATCTCTTAACCTTATCTCACCTACAACTCAACTCAACTGAACTACTCCCGCCACGCTACCCATGGCACCTTTTATACACTTCATCGAACCATCTAGAGAAATCGAGACATTCAGATGACATTCCAGAATGCCCATCCGTCATTCCCGAAAACTCTAGACGATTCGATGACGTTTACACGTCAATGATCTAACCTAACACTTTGACTTTACATCATGCATGACAACTAATACACAATACACGAATACCATAATATATAGTACGTCACAATACGTTAGTATGCTACACGTGAATAAATAAAAATGGCAATTTGGCAGATATTCAGATTATACTCATAGAATTTGTTAGAAGGGGGATTGTAAAGCTAGAGCTGGATATATTTTTTAGAAAAAGGAACTAATTTGCCAGTAGAATAATTTTAGTATTTAGAATAGGTGTCCTCCACGAAGGCTTTTGTTTAAACTACTACACGACTAATACACTTCTATGTTTAAGATTATTTGCCTATTTGCCATTGATTGATGAAAAAATATTAACTGAGAAATAAGAAACTATCACCCTCTTAATCACCATAATGCAAACATTCATTAAATCAACGCTTAGCGATTATTAAAAAATGTAATTTATGTTAATAATAATGATTCTTTTATCATTTATACATGAACACGAATAGTATATTGTTCAATGAGGGGTAATGACTGTAGTAACACAGGCAGCTGAGGTTTACAGCACGAGCCGTAGGCGACTGCTGTAAATCAATCGACAGGTGAGTTATTACCATTACCGCAAGTTGCACACTGTACTTTATCTACGACCGCAGCTATCAATAGTAAGGTTCAAATACATAAGAATTACACAATATTGACAACTTAACCCCACTTTTGTCACCATTCGAATTAGCGTTTGACGTTTCATAGCGACAGTTTCAGTTATTCTAGCATCTATTACATCCTATGCATTTCCGAAAGATCAGTACTGGTACTGGCGGTGATCATAACCCACGGCTAAACCGTGAGTTATGAAAAATAATTCACGCTGTTTATTTAAAGGTAGTATAACCTATTCAGAAGAATTTGGTAATGATTGGTGTTACGAACCCAGACATAAATTTTAGACAATATACTGAGGTTGACCCTAACAAGCTTTATATCAATCACCACTGACGTAAATATTGTGAACAGCTGTTGTCGTTTTTAACACTAGTCGCTGGTGATTACAGGTGCATCACTATTTGATATTTGGTATACCTAATGCACAGCGGCCGTAAGCCGATGTATTTCGGATAATCGTATAATAACCTCCAAGCTTGAATCCATCCGCGGTAGGCATTGACTCAATGTACATCAATCGTAACTTGATCAGCACTTAAATGAATGTTTGTTCGACACTTCATTGTAATAAGTCAGATCATTGGCGCAAACTTGATGCTGCATTTTGATGATTTTGGTACAACTTTTTACTGAAACACGTACTTCCTTCGTTCAGTGATTATGCAAAGCTGTACATGCTCGTTGTGATGTCTATAACGCGTGGCGTAGCGGTAAAACTGAAAACTTTATTTTATTCATAATAGTCTGCCCATTGACTTGTGGAATTAAGATCCAGCAGTATAACTCACTTTTTTGCGGGTATGCTTGTGACGATTTGGTTGCAAGATGATTTCAGATGGCAAAATAATAAACTGGTATCACAGTAATTTGTGGGAAGTTCTGAGTCAATCAACTTGATATTTTTTTTTAAATCGATATGACCCTTCATTGGGCTCATTTGATATATATTTTTCTCTCTCTTCAATGACATGAATATCCGTGTCCAAATACAAGAAAGTGTTTAAAAAAACTTTATTAAGTTTATTACATCAACAATATTAATCTAGATGTCTGAAATCTGTTATTAGGCCAGTAACATGTAACAGAGACTTATTGTCATAAGTCAATACATCTGGCATTATTAATAAGTTGATCATCTAAAACTAAAAATGGTTCATTTTACAGAACGGCATAAAAATTTTGGTTATAGTCGGAAATGGGATCGAAAATGAACTCAACTAGAAGCATGTGAAATTTTGCATAAATCCATAA
The DNA here is from genome assembly GCA_951848785.1 of Callosobruchus maculatus. Classification (NCBI taxonomy): domain Eukaryota; kingdom Metazoa; phylum Arthropoda; class Insecta; order Coleoptera; family Chrysomelidae; genus Callosobruchus; species Callosobruchus maculatus. Next base: position 1,954,582 of record CATOUR010000174.1, read on the forward strand.
TCGAGGGCCCACCATACAGTCAGCAGTTAGCAAGACGGTTAAGGGACACAGAATCTGCCGAAAACTGGTAGACATATTCTAGTCTATATTAAAGTAGGGTCATTAAAAAGAGAAAAAAAATCTATCAAATGAGCCTAATGGACGTATTATGGGAAATACAATATTAAATAACATTTATATAGTTAATAATGCAACATTAACAGCATCAATAAATGGATAAAAACACGGAAGAAAGAATGGGACGAACATGTAAATAGAATGAGACCCAACAGATTGGCTCACATATGTAAAAATAACAAACCATACAATGGAAGACCTCCAAGATGGCCAAAGAAAAGATGGGAAGATAATTTGATGTCAACAACAACGTCAACAACAGAGACAGAATAAGAGGCAGACAAACAGGACAAATCCTAGTCATACGAAGAAGAAGAAGAAGAAGAAGAAGAAGATTTACATAGAAAAAATCATCATACAATCATTATTTACTAAGATATAATGGGCACTCTGTATCACTACTTCTACTAGAGAATCTGCAGAACGAAGTTATTTTTAGGTGAACAGCATCACGTCTCTCTGTATATTCAGGTATGTTTACACGTTCGGCGTGACCCCAGCTGTTAATGCGGATGATGATGGTGTAACATGAAGAAAAAGTGACGATTATAATCATTTATTTTTAAAAACTGTTATTTAGGAAAGCGCCCGATTTCGCGGCGTAGGGAACAGACCGTTTTTATGAATATACGACTGCTCGGGCGGCGGTTTATTTTTTGGTCCGCCCGAACGACCCGCTTTCAATTATGCCCCGACGTAATTGAGATAATTTTTGAAAGAGCCGTTGGGATCCGAAGAGGCGCGAAAATGGCGACGTTTGCAATTTCGGATTGCCCCACAGCTGCGAGTTAATTTTTTTCCGGAGTATGCCATTCGAGTTAATAAAACGTCGCGGTGCAACTTCATTCGCTCAAATTGGATAATAACTGATCAAGCGTCACTTGATACTGGCTGTTCTCTCTGGTTCTGATATTTTTTAGCGAATCAAAAAAACTGGACAAAGTAGGTTGGTTCGGTGCTTCCCACGCGTTGATATGAACTCAAATCCTTAAAATGTATATGATTTGATATTTATAAGTTGAAAGATTGGATGACTAATCTTTAAAAATATGTATATTATATGAGAGCATGTAACTTTCATAAATAGCTGTAATAGCTTACTAGACAACATCAATGACTTGTTCAAAAATAACCAGCACCATTTGAGCAGTGAAAAAACAGCAATCGTGATGTTTCATTTTAGACAATGAAAGAGAGAGGATAGAACGCGCGGTTGACATCTCTATTACCAAAAATTACTAAGGCGCTAGTGCCAGTGCCGTAGCTAATAGGATTAACATTGTGGTTAAGCTATTTGGAGAAATAATCTATTTTCAAATAAAATTTATTAAAATATTGTTATTCACGAGCTCTGTATGGCCAATTTCACCATTCACAGTTCAAATTTAAGTAATTAACATTAACTTAAGCGTAAATTTTCATTCGACTGATATCTTGTCCGGCAAAATGTAAGCTTTAACAGATACGTCACTGGAAAACTAATTGTATTTGAACCAAAACATGCCTTGAAAAATATAATTCGTACACTTTACATGCTCAAAAATATTATGATTCGCATGTTAGTGGTACATTTGAAATTATATTTTGGATACATATATATCTCTGAACTAGATATCGCGATATTTGCATAAACTTCGAATGCACCAAAAAATATGAACACAAATTTACCTGTGAAAAGTGATTCCTGGCTCCATCCTGCTGCTGTGGCTTTTACAACCGTAAGCTGCATACCCTACCATTATGCAAATCACAATATAATCAATTATTTGTTTAGAAACGCTAAATATCACAAAAAATACGACCGTACCAAATTATTTGTTTTCCACCAAAGTTTTGACAGCTAATCGTTTTCTGTAATAGCTAATTCATATGTACAGGGTGGCCAATCGGGTGACGATAATAATTTTTTTTAGATAGCCCGTACCGAGACCTATCCAAAACACCCCCATGTATGTGTGCCGATTATTGATAGTTTTCGAGTTATGATTTTTTTTTTAAACTTAGAGTTTTTCCAGTTTTTCCAAGAAATCGTCAAAAACAAAAACTAGAATGCTTTCTGACTTTTATTTTTTTCTGCAGTTGTACTCAGTATTAAGCCTATTTTAATATCCAATAAAGAGAAGCTGTACATCCGAACAATAAATAAGTACATTTTGGGGCCAAAGTTTGAAATCTCTGTTTTTAGTCGGGAGACCAAAACCTTTAAAATAAGAATAAAAATACTTATGCCTGGTTCTGGAGCTTCAAACTAGTCTTAAAAACTTTGCAACACATTGCAGTTTCGAAATAATAATGAAAAAGTAGCACTTATGGGGACATTTTGCACCGTACGTGAGTGTTAAAGGTAAATAGGTGATAATTCACGAATTTCCAAAATGATTTAAAAAACTATTATTTTGCTTTATTATGACAAATTAAAGACAAAAAACTCGTAACAACTAATAAACCCGATAATGATTGATGTTTTGATGACTTTTAATAAAAAAGCAAATATCCAAATTGTGATTTTTGAAGTGTTTTTGCTATGTACTATTGAACTTCTACTAAATTAAGTTGTATGGACAGTTAACAAAGGAAAGGAATAATAAAAAAATAATCTGACTTCCAATTTCATGGCAGAATTACCTGGGAAGCGATGTCGTACCATACGCCATCCCTTTCGTTCAGAGTAGCTTTTTGCGAGCTCATGTCGGCGAAGCGCAGTTGTGTTAATTAATTTTCGGTAATAGGCAAGGCAATGTTCGGATGGACCTAAAAAGGTGATTTATATCGCTAGGTCTTCCTTGACAGGCCAGCAGACAGCCTATTATGAATACAACAAGTTTTTTAGTTTTTCATCCCCCCACCCCCCAAAGACCCAAATTCCACCCCCACCAAAAAAACGCAGAAAATGATCAAGAACCTCTAAAACGCCTAAAAACGATGTTTTAGGAATATTTGAAATGTTTGTTTTAATTACTCTGCCGCCCATGATTTCCAAAATTATAGCAGCATTACCTACTACGACCACACAGCATATCGATGCACAAATTTCATCGTAATCCATGCAGCGGCTACTAGGACAAAAAAACGCGTACAGACAGACCGACAGACAGACAGAACGACGGAAATGAGTGACGCGGATTTACGTAGACATTATAAAACGCCCAAAAAACCTTATCTCAAAATCGAAAATTTTCACGATTACAATCCTCCCCTCACCTATCGGTGTGGGAAGTAAAGGGGATGGCGTATGCTACGATAACGCTTCCCAGGTAATTCCGCCATGGAATTAAAAGTCAGATTGTTGTTTTATTATTCTTTTCCTTTGTTAACTTTCCATACAACTTAATTTAGCAGAAGTTCAATAGTACACAGCAAAAAGCACAGATATTACTTTTTTTTATTAAAAGTGATTAAAACATCAATTTTTATCATGTTTGTTAGTTGCTATGAGTTTTTTTTCTTTAATTTGTCATAATAAGGTAACATAATAGTTTTTAAATCATTTTGGAAATTCGTGAATTATCACCTTTTTACCTTTAACAGTCACGTACGGCGCAAAATGCCCCCATAAGTGCTATTTCTTCATTATTATTTCGGAAGTGCAATGTCTTGCTGAGCTTTTAAGGTTAGATTGGAGCTCCAGAACCAGACATAAGTATTTTTAATTTTATTTTGAAGGTTTTGGTCTCCTGACTAAGAACAGAGATTTCAAACTTTGGGCCCAAAATGTACTTAATTATTTTTCGGATGCACAGCTTCTCTTTATTGGATATTAAAATAGGCTTAATACTGAGTATAACTGCAGAAAAAAATAAAAGCCAGAAAGCATTCTAGTTTTTGTTTTTGACGATTTCTTGGAAAAACTGGAAAAACTCTAAGTTTTCAAAAAAAAATCATAACTCGAAAACTATCAATAATCGGTACACATACATGGGGGTGCTTTGGATAGGTCTCTATACGGGCTATCTAAAAAAAAATTATTATCGTCACCCGATTGGCCACCCTGTATAGCAGCAGACTGGCGCGCGATATCCCCTCTCTTTCCTTATCTAAGGGTTTCACAATGTCCAAAAGTCGATGGAGCCGTTGGATATAGTGTTGGATAAATTGGTTTTACAGACCAATGTGGAGACCAAGTTTTTGGGACTATACATTGATGATTGTCTCACATCTCTCACAAAAAATATTGTGACTACGTTTCGACCAAGTGAATTCACATAGTATATGATTAAAGACATGTGATCATTGACTCTCGTCTGCGATATGCTCTTTGTATCTGGGGCTCGTCCGGTTATTTTCAAATAGTCTTCTTGATTCATAAATTTGAATGTATTAACGTTACCTAACTTTTTGTTTATCTACGAAATGGCCGCATACACATTTAATACCTAGTAGAATTATAAATTAAATAAAAATATTCATGACTTTGGTACAACACAGAAACTTGATATTCACGTACATTTCGCGAAATATAAGCTTGGCAGCAGATCTCATAATATTCTTGGTCCAAAAAATTTTAACCAGTTACCACACAACATAACTGCTTAAGGCCTGGCGCTGACCTGCAATTTTCGATTGCGCAACTGTTTGGTTGCACGAGTGACTACCACAAAGTTAAACGGAAGCACGCTGATTTGCAACTAAAAATTGGTGCAACTATTTAGTTTGTGTTTGGGCTCAAATCATATAGTCGCACAGTTGCACGCGACTGTCCTGTGTAACAGTAAATTCAATGCGAATCCGCTGACTTGTACTCGCAACTCCAATGAAATCGCACGATGGCGTCACAAGAGCAGCGACGTAGATGGAATTAATTTATTTTCTAGAAGAAATTTGTTAATTTAAGAAACACACAGTACTTGAATAACAGCAACAAAACTGGCCACACTCATCTGGTAGTATTTGAAAAAATTTTCAGCAGGTCGTCATATAATTTTTGAAACTGCGCTTTGCTTGATCGTTGGGCAGTCATTGGATGCAGCCAGAATCTCTTTTTTCGTTGACTTTTCTTCCTTCTTCTTAATTCAAGTACACATAGTAGTGCCACATCGTTGAAGCTCATTTTGAAACTAAACGGTTTAGTTGTATGTAAGGGCCTGGCGCTGACCTGTAATTTTCGATTGGGCAAATGTTTGGTAGTGATTGCATGCAAACCCCGTACACAGACGCAACACAATATTGATTGTTTATTGAGACCGCGCACACATACAACTAAACCGTTTAGTTGTTTCAAAATGAACTTCAACGAGGTGACAGTAGTATGTGCACTTGAATTAAGAAGAAGGAAGAGAAGTTAACAGAAAAAGAGATTCTGGCTGTATCCAATGACTGCCCAACGATCAAGCAAAGCGCAGTTTCAAAAATTATATGACGACCTGCGAGTTCATCAGAGAAATTTTTTCAAATACTACCGGATGAGTGTGGCCAGTTTTATTGCTGATACGATTCAATATCTTACTAGTTATTCAAGTACTGTGTGTTTCTAAAATTAACAAATTTCTTCTGAAAAATAAATTAATTCGAAATACCTCGCTGCTTTTGTGACGCCATCGTGCGATTTCATGGGAGTTGCGAGTACAAGTCAGCGGATTCGCATTGAATTTACTGTTACACAGGACCGTTGCACGCAACTGACTATATGATTTGAGCCTGAACACAAACTAAATAGTTGCACCAATTTTGAATTGCAAATCAGCGCGCTTCTGTTTAACTTTGTGGTAGTCACTCATGCAACCAAACAGTTGCGCAATCAGAAATTCCAGGTCAGCGCCAGGCCTAAGAGTATTCAAAACTGAGTGACTGACCTTATTCATCACAGTTTTTATTCCATCAATGGGTATATTTGTATTTAAGTATTAATTTATATTATTTATTTTATTTATTTCTCTCTCTGTCTCTCGTTTGTTGTATACAATGTTTATATATCTTGTGTATTTGTATATACAGTGTGTCCTAGCTAAAATTTGCCACCCACCTTACCTCTGAAATAATGTAATAAATAAAAATCACCGTGACACGTCGATTTTTATTTCGAAGGGGAACTCTTCCACCGAGTACGTCATTACTGTGCCACCATACTTGTGATACATCATTTTGAAGGGAATTCATTAACAAATGTAATCGGATTGGAGTGGAAGTTAATAAAAAATATGGTGATTATCAAAATGAGATATTATTTTCATTACCTAAAATGTTATCGTAAGAAAAGTTCCAAATGACTTAATTCAAAATATCTTCGCACATTTCTCAACATCTCTGGAGTCACTGTGGAGTCTATAGGACCGGGCTGCGTAATATAAGCCTTGGATTTCGAAAGCCCCCATAAAAACGGTCGAGGACATTTTTAATATAATAGTAATATAGTGGTTTTATTTAAGATTTTGAAGTAGGGGCTTCTGGGGGTGAGGAGGTTGATGGCCGTACTCGGTGGAAGAGTTCCCCATTGAAATAAAGAACGACGTGTCACGGCGATTTTAATTCTTTTTATCATTTCAGAGATAAGGTGGGTGGCAAATTTTAGCTGGGGCACACTGTATGTAAGGCATATAGGTGCGTGTATGGTCATATACAGGGTGTTTGCTAATTCGGGACTTTTCTTCATAGTACTCGCCAAAGGGAGTGATTTTTCTTAGTAACATAACCGAAGTGTTATGGGATATCAAGATATTGACCGATAATGAATCCTCATTTCTAATTCCGTCCCTGTGGGATTAGCTCCAAACACAGGCAAACAACGCAGCAGCGCTTATTTGACGTCGCTCGATGTTGACGCTATATATCGGGCTTTAAAAACAAACATCAAGGTGCAATCGGTATAAGTACAGGTTCTTTCCAACAGCATATTTTGTACCGTCCATTGAACCGTCACGAAACTGTTCGGATCGTTTGTGGTGCACATGCGTTGATTTTGGATGGTTTCGTGACCGTACAAACAGGAAAATCTGTTGGAACGGTTCTTTCTCTTATTTCACTGGACTCATGTCAGTTCTGACAGCTATCGAAAAAAAACTAACCTTGATTTCATTCCAAAAGCCACAGTCAAAAGCCAAGACACCAAGAGCTTTATTAAAATTGTTCGGGGCCTGAGTCTTTTGACGATGACTTGGTGTCGTTCGACCTTCAGGCAGCCTTGAAGAGCGCTCAATACAGGCCCAAGATATGGCTCAGATACGTGGACGATACGTTCGTCATTTGGAATCACGGAAGAGAAAAGCTAGAAGAATTTCTAGAACACCTGAACAGCGTGCATGAAAACATCAAGTTCACCATGGAGGTAGAAGAAAACAAAAAACTCGCCTTCCTTGATGTTCTTCTAACAATAAAAGGAGTCACATTAGGACACAAGGTATATAGAAAGCCAACTCATACTGACCGGTACTTACATAAAGAATCAGACCACCACCCATCTCAGAAGTACGGAATTATTAAAACTTTGACAGAACGGGCTAGAAAAGTGTGCGAACCAGAAGAACTCGACACCGAACTGGAACATCTAAAGAATGCTCTTAAGGCAAATAGTTACACAGAAAAGGAAATAACAAGGACAATGAGAAGAAATAGGGCAAAACCAGAACCTGAACCAATAGCAAAAGCTTTTCTACCCTATGTGCCTGGAATAACAGACAGCATAGGAAAAATGTTACGAAAGGAAGACGTCAAGACCATCTACAAGCCCACAAGAAAGATACAGGAATATTTGAGAACGGTGAAGGATAAAAGAGACCCACTCACAACACCGGGAGTTTATCGCATACCACGCACATGTGGGAGTGTATACATAGGAACAACGAAGCGATCTATAAACACAAGAATTGCAGAACATATACCTAAGGCTAGCTGTCGACTAGGCCACACGGACAAATCAGCGGTAGCCGAACATGCGATTAAGGAGGGAAGTCACAGGATCAAGTTTGAAGAAACACAGGTTCTTGCCGCAACGTCTTCATACCATGCCAGACTTCACAGAGAAGCCATCGAAATACAAAAACATCATAATAATTTCAATAGGAAAGAAGAAACACAGAAAGTCAACCGGACATGGGTACCCATCCTAAAGGACCTGAAGACACTACCATATCGCGAAGGGGCGGAGCTACCAACGCTACCTGTTTGGGCCACGTCACCATTAGCGAATATAAATACAGTTTCAGATCCACCAGCCGTCAGTATTTTGGAAGTCGCCGAAGTGAAATAGCTTCTGAAGATGCCACCCACTATTGGTGGTGAAACGTCAAGCTTTAACGCCAAACGACGCCGGCCTAAAAACCCAAGAACCACAAAATCATTATAACATTATTGTTTGATTCCATTTCCATGTTTGGCTTTGGTGAAGTTTCGGTCAACAAATGAGCCAGCCAAACAACAAGCAACAGCAAAAACAAAAGAAGCAAAATCAAATCACACTCAAGACTCAAGGAAGCAAGAAAACAGAAGGGGCATAGAAATGACAAAATGAAATTTTGCGCCAAGCGGGCGATTTACTTTCTACTGCGCATGTCAGTCCTCACAGTCCTTACTCTTGACCAAGTACCGATTTGACCGTACAGAAACCATCCCATGAACGGTAACGAAATCTGTTGGAACGCTTTATGGACCGTTTCATGAACGGTCACAAAACGTGTTGGAACGCATTTCACGTTCTGCGCATGACCGTGACGATACATTGTACGGCATTCAGGCCTGTTGGAAAGAACCTTATAATGAACTGGTGGATATGGGTTGAGTGTACGGCGAATGTGTCTAAATGCCTCTCGGACTTCGCGAGTGTATGCTGATCATTTCCAGGCCGTGTTCACCCTGCATCCCATCGATTTGTCTATCTCGTGCAAAGAGCTACAGACGACATTTTTATTCACATCATAGTGGACACGCTGGACGACCTAAACAACCTCGAATGGTTCAAATTGAAGAAAAAATACTTGGCATTGCAGCCTTTGCGGCGCTAACTTCGAGCCATTTGGCAGGACCGCACTTAAAACTTCGCAGCGAACATATACCGAGTCTTTTCATATGATTTCTGTTATTCTTCTGCTGCTGATTTACCGTACATTGCTTTGTCATTTCAAAGTTATTTATTTCTGGAAGGGAGAGTCTCAACTTTGTATATTATACAGGGTGGCCAATCGGGTGACGTTATAGTTAACATTCCATACAACTTAATTTAGCAGAAGTTCAATAGTACATAGCAAGAACACGTCACAAATCACAATTTGGGTATTTTTTTTTATTAAAAGTCATTAAAACATCAATGATTATCGGGTTTATTAGTTGTTACGGGTTTTTTTAATATGTCATAATAAAGTAAATAATAGTTTTTTAAACCATTTTGGAAATTTGTGAATTATCTCCTTTTTACCTTTAACAGTTACTTACGGTGCAAAATGCCCCCATAGGTGCTATTTTTCATTATTATTTCGAAAGTACAACGTCTTGCAAAGGTTTTAAGATTATTTTGGAGTTCCAGAACCAGGCATCATACCAATTTCTAATTTTATTTTGAAAGTTTCAGTCTCGTGACGAAAAACAGTGATTTCAAGCTTTGGGCCCAAAATGTACTTAATTATGGTCGGATGTACAGGTTTTCTTTATTGGATATCAAAATAGACTTAATACTGAGTATAATTACAGAAAAAATAAGCCAAAAAGCCAAAAAGTATTTCTGTTTTTGTTTTTGACGTTTTCTTGAAAACATTGGAAAATCTCTAAATTTTCCAAAAATAAATCATAACTCGAAAACTATCAATAATCGCTACACATATATAAATGGGGATGTTTTGGATAGGTCTCGGTACGGGCTATCTAAAAAAAATTAATAACGTCACTCGATTGGCCACTCTTGCCGAATCCTATACATTTTTAATGTCAAAATAAGATTTAAACGAATCTCAAAAAGTTAGTTTACCTTAAATTGACAGTTTCATTTGTCGTTTTTTACTTGAAACTATCATATTTTTTGATACATTACGTTCGTTTTGTTTTTAAAAAATGTTTAGACCTTTTTTGAACTAAATTTCGATTTTCAGCAAAATACCTCCCATAGCCATGCCTTTTTTGTTTCATCCCTTTGACGCCAACCAATATCCTATCTACATGACTAGGGTGGCCAGGTCCCCACACCTTATAGCCGGACAGACCAGCCAATTTAGCCAGACATTTGGGTAGAAAGACCAGACACCCTACATTACTGAGGATTTTGTCTCAGTATTAATAGATACAACAAAAAAAATATATGTGAGATCAAGCTTTTTTCATTATTATCATGAATCTTGCTTAATTCTAGTGAAATAAAAAATAAAATCGAATGCCAAATAAGTATACTTTATTGTTAATCAGTCAAATAGTCATCAGTCAAAATTGAATTCTAGATTCACTTAAACCGAGACTTAAACATTCATAACATATTTAAATTCTTCTTAAATATTAATGAAACGCATAAACAAGGCTTTTTTACCTAAAAAGAATAATCAAAAATTTATTTTCTTTAATTTAATGCAAAGAAAAACATAAATTTTACTCTTAAAGTTAAGCAATGAAACAACACTTCTTCTCTTTGAGTAACACAATAAAAATAATTATTCATAGTATTAGTTTGCCGAAACCTGTTTTAAGAGCTCATTTTCTCTCTAAATGTAGTTGTATAAATCCTTACATGTCAAATGTTTTAAATTGAAGTCTAGAACCATCATTTCCCAGCAGCGTCGACATGTGATCTGTTGCGTTTTTTTGTCAGTTTCGTTCATTGCTGACCTATCCTCGATTTAAAATAGGATACCCATTTCTTATAGTCTAACAGCGTCTTGAAATCAACGTTCTCTTTGTTAGTGTTCAGGAAACTTTCAAGACTTTGCAGTTGGTCAAAACATTTGCGAAATGTAAAAAGCCTAACATAAGCCGGACAAGCCGGACAAGCCGGACATCGTTTATTTTGGCCAGACACGCAATCAAAAGGCCTACCTACGTCCAGCTTTATCCGGATGCCTGACAACGCTATACATGATTTCTACATGATCAACACTGCATTGGAAGCAGCTATCAAATCTAGTGTAGTCGATATCACCGCAGCCGTATCTCAAGTTTTCATCTTGAAACCAGCCCTGTTTCCGCGACTTAAAGACTTGTGCCTCTGATTGTAGATTTACGCCTTATTATGCAGATGTGATGATTCTTCCGTAGTTATTCAATCAGTATACTTGTGCTGCTTTACCAAATTTGGTTTTTAAATTTATTTGAACCGAGAGTACAAATACTGTATTTAGATAATTAATATTAGGGAACTCTATTACACATATATCAATACAAACAATTTATAAGCGGAACTAAAAGTTGTACAGCTCGATAAAATTTTAGAATTTGAACAATGTATTATACAAAATAATTAATAGTAGACAAAAAAGTAACACAAACTATAATTTTACAGGTGAAATTCATGATCATTTTATCAGGTTACAAAACAGCATATATCTTGTTTAAAGTCGTACAAATATAGCTTTAAATTGTTCAAGGCAATCTGCGTCTAGAGCTTATAATATAGGTTATCAGTTGAAATTAGATATTGTAATAGCTTCTTGTATAATCTAAAACAACACTTAAGCATATAGTTAAGCAGTATCTGTAATTGACGTGAGGACAGATTTTCATCTCAAAGCACTCGTTCACAGAAAATAATAATTGCTATGAGAATAATGGCAGCAGAAAGATGTTTTTAGACTTTAAAAAGATTTAAAACTTTCTTACGTAATGCCATGGGTAAAAGTAGATCATACTTCACTTTCTATGTTTTTAATAGAAAATGCATTCGCTAACAAAAGAGATTCAATGGCACAGTAATTGAGAAGGTTTGCAATGCTATAAGCAAAGACATGGATTTTACATACGAAAACCGAGTTGTGTTCCTTTCTATTTACCTATATTTTGTTTGATGTTTGCTTTTGTTTTTCTTCTTGTAGACATGTTAGTTCATGCTGTATATATGCTTTCAATAAGTGTTATCAAAGAGACTCCATATTATTCTGTTCAAGTGCTTTATAGGGATACAAGTACGTCGCATAATTTTTTGTAGAATTTTTTTAAAGTGATTTTAATACACACCACATCCTTGAAAATCTCACGCGCCGACACGGTCAGTGAGTGCTATCATGTAATTATACATAATCTAATTAAACGCAGCCATGTATATGGGATCCACAGCCAATCTATCACTTGGTATTCATAAATCGCTGAAAACAGCGAGACACAGCTAATAGCTTGACGTTCTTTTAATAGCAGCCAAAGAAGTGGCTTAATATGTCTTGTAAGGCTTGTTAGTCGGCCTTTTGCCGTGCCCGATTAACTCCCCAGCGGGAGTTTTCCGATTTTTATGAAATAACAATTAGGAGAAACTTAATTTATGTCATCGTATTAATATAGTCATTTCATATAAGCCGCATATGCATATGTATGTATCTACGGGTCGTGTATACATATATATGTGAGATTACACAGATACAAAAATCTCATTTATTGAATATAAATTGAGGCCCTGCATGCAGTGGTATACTACTCGCAAGGGAAACCGGAACATCTAGAAAAAAGGGATGTTCACATTGAGAATGTGTGCAGTGCTCGGCAGTACCCTCTAGTACACATTTGAAAGTTGTTGATTCGGGCGCTATTTACCTCCTTGCAACACACACTTCCAAAAAACTCTATGCGTGTAAAACAAAACATGGCTTTTTGTCGATCCAAAAACTGTGATATCTGTTGCAAATTTGGTGAGAGACTAGTTGGTTGTGTAAAGATAATAATAGTAATAATAATAATAATATTATGGGATTCATGCTTGCTATCCAGGATCCGTAACCGACGACAGCTGCAGAAAGTGCCACCAACACAAAGAAACAATAGACCACATAACAAGCGCGTGCAAAACTCTCACTGGAACTGAGTTCACAGCTAGACATAATTCTGCAGCCAAAGTTATACATCAAGCACTAACCACAACAATCAAGCTAATAGAAAACACAGATCCATATTACAATTACACACCGACATTAGCACTCGAAAACAATGAATACAAACTATACTGGGATGTTGAAATACATACAGACAAGACTATTCCAGCAAATAGGCCAGATATAGTTTTTCAGTCGAAGGCAGACAAAGATACCTATTTAATAGATATTGCTATTCCCAAGGATGCGAATATCCAAAACACCTATGCTGGAAAGATATCTAAATACACTGACCTTGCGATAGAAATAAAACGACTCTGGAAGAAAAACAAAGCTACCATTGTTCCCCTAATTATATCCGTATCAGGCCTTACACCAAACAGTTTTACACCACACCTACACTGAAAAAAACGTGGGTATTTTTACAAAACAATTACAAGCATTATTGGAGCGATTTTACTATGTCATGTTGTAAAACCACAGTAAAGTTTAACAAAAATACAATAGATTTGTAGATTTACTAAATTTTGTAAAAATGTTTGAGCATTTTACAGAAAAAATACAAATAATTCATTTTTTCACAAAATATTTGTAAAATTACAAAACTCTGTTGCATTTTTGTAAGACGAAATTACAAGATAATTGCCATTATACAAAATGTTTGTTTTTTTTTACAATCTTCTTTTGTAAATTTCTAATTATTTTAGAAAAATGCTTCAATAATGTTAGTAAAATAATTGATTTCTTAGGTTGGTATCAATGGTAATTTGACTGAAACGCTTTATATGGCCATTTGCCCTCAGTAGAGATTACACGTTGCCGATGAAAGGTAGCACTTGCGGGCGAAAAGAATCAGCTTGTGTGAATAGAGAAGCAGCGGACGGGTCGTTATTTTATGGATTTTGCTTTGGAATTGCGGATATATAACGCGTAGTGGTGCTATTTGCGTTTGAGGTTTGAAGATTCGTTGGATAAAATGAATACAAAGTGCATTTAAACAAGGTAAGCCGCCATCTTGGAAATATGGCCATCCTGAACACCAAATTTATTTAGGGATGCATTCATTTTTATTTTTCTTCGATATATGGTTAATTAATGAAAAAGTTTTCGAATCATAATATTTACTTTACTTTAAGAACAATATTTTCTTTAATTTCAGATGAAGAAGGGAAAAAGAAAATTTCCATTTACAATGAAAAGATCCAGCTCATCAATGCAAGTCCCCTTGAAGAAGCAATAAAATTACTATTTGTCATATATTTCAATTCTAGCCGGATTAATCCAAAAAATGTTTCGGTAACTTTGGAAATGACTCAAATATATTTTATTAAAGTGCATCTTGACTTTGACTTTGGGTCACACTCCCAGTAGGAAAACAGTAATTTCTTTTATTAATAAACTGGCACGTTAGCTAGCTGTTTGCCTGGCCAACAAGCTGATATAATATGCCTTTTTGTCAGCCGATAAGACTGAAACAGTTGATTTTCTATTTTGTGTTTGTATAGAATTTTAATGTTGTGACCTTATTTTCATACATAAAATAAAAATATGTTTATAATGACAGCCTTTTCTTAAAGCCTATTATAATAGCTTTTTTGTAAGACTACAAAGTCATTTAATAAAATGAGGTCAAATTACAAAATAAGTCATTAAAAAATTTGTAGTAAAACGTATAATGGTTTTACAATATAATCTAGTGATATTACAAATAAATTATGTGAAATTACATACCTCACAAAATAGTTTTACAAAACATATATGTAAAAAACCAATATGATATCCTTAAAATTGTGTAAAATCGCATAATAATCTTACAAATTATCATGTTAAATCACAGACAAATGTTGTGACATTACAAAAATGCTTTTTTGCGAATTTACAATATTAGAAAATTGCTAAATGAAATTACAAATCAGATTTGTAATATTACTAACAAAATTGGTGGCACTAAGTAACCTATGATTTAGTTAGTAATTTTACAAAACAATTTTTAGAGTGTACAACAGTTAGGCCTGGACGAAAGGTTACACAAAATATTTCAAAAGTCTATAATTCTGAAGACCTGTAATATTGTAAGATCCTTCCTAAACTCCGATCAATAATAGTTTGGGTGTTGGCTTGGCACGGCCCGTCAACATTTGTTGCTACCGCAGTCATGCGAGATAAACTTGGAAAGTCAGGATAATAGTAATAGCCTTTACTGTCCAACAGTTTACACCATTTATAGGGCAATTTGTACTGAAGATCGATGATGTGAATAGTAGAAACTGGCAATAGAAAAAATATATAAGAAACACGATAAATGTTGCAAAGTTATTGCAAATACATATTATCTAGATTAACGAATTGCTTTAACGATATATTAAATATATCACAATAGAAATTAATTTCATTGTAGCATTTACACACGAAATATATTGGAGATTTGAGTGACATATTAGTCTTAGATGCGAAAGATGATACATAAAGGCTAAATTGTGCTAGTATATCAGAACAGTCAATTAAATTATTAAGCACACAAGAATATCAATGATGCAAGTTTTCTACGATGTTCTAAAGAATTAAAATCCAAACGAGCACATAATTCATCATTTCTGGTCCCCCTTTCTGGATAGGTACCATCAATTTTAAAAAGATGCCCCTAAAAGACGACAGCCCCAGTTTACGAAGCTAACCCTCTTTGAACAGGCTCGGATTGTAAGCCAACGAGGACGTGGTGCTTCTGTCAGAGCAGTTACTGTAACTATGGGGCGTAGCGTGGCTACAGTTGTAGCAGCGTGGCGCTCGTGGATCGAAGAAGGACGAATCCAGTGAGCTAGAGGTTCTGGAGCACGTAGGAGAACTACAGATCGGCAAGATCGCCATCTACCACTACTAGGTCTTTGAGACAGCATGTGATTCTTTCGAGCTGACACTAACGCTTGCTATGCAGCTATAGGGAGATCCCTCAAATTCGCTCGTTGTACCACAGATTGCGTGAAATGGGCTAAAAGGGTGTCGATTGCCATGAACACCGTCCTATTGGTTTGATGGTTTGGTGTGCCATTGCTTTTAACAGCACAATGATGGTTGACGGCCAAGATAATGCGCGTCCTCATATTGCTAGGGTGTCGATGAGGTTTTTAACGTAACCTAAGGTCAGGGTGCTCTGCAAAATCAATAGAAAAAGTATGAGATTGGATTGGTCACTACATTCGCGATTCAACCAGTTCTCAGACCGCGCCGGACGAACTGGGAGGCTGTACCTCTGGAGTTTATTAACAACCAGATTACGAGCACCTCGCGTAGGTTAGAGGAATGCATATGCCAACATGCGCCCTCCATTATTGACCTAATATATTTTTTATAAGCTAATTATGGCAAATGGATTCATTTATTATTGTTTTTCGTCCTGCCAAAGTTCATGAACCTGTCCCTTTTTTTCTCACTTTTCAGATTTCACTTACGAGTAGTATATTATAATTGAGGTTTTTGCAACAGTTGCATGCACATTTTATAAATTAAAGCAGTTTTTTTAGTGCACTGACGGCTGAGTAATTAGCAAAAGATTAAAATTCAATTTTATGCGCTTTAGGTGTCCTGCTCATTTTCCATTTTCTTCGGGAGGGTTAAAATTGTGATGGGTGAGGCTTGGAGAGAATTTTTTGTATAAATAAAGGACATTTAACTTAGTGATATTTCATACTTTACAGGCCTATTCTAACATTACCTGTCCTTTAGCCCTCTAATAAAATCACGTATACCTACTTACGTTTCGTCCACCTCTGGAGTCTTTATCAAAGAATAAAATTAGAAGAAAAAATAATTTGGGAAGACTTTGTTTGGCAGCCGTTCCAAGAGATAGCTTTTATTTATTTATTTTGTTAGTCGACTTCCTAACTAACGGTGATCCTAAAATCCTAAAGAACACAGAGTATTGCATTGGCATTGTTGAGAAATCCAATCTGAGAGCCAGAAATACATCAACATCTTGGGATGACGTCACCGTTTGTCTTATTTGTGTGAAATATAGACTACAATCCTAGGATTAAACAACATCGCATCTCATTTGGGGCCCAACAACAAACCATAAGGAATCTTGGAAGAAACTTACGGCCCACTCTTTAATTTGAACATTAAACAGATCGTTCCTTCAAGCAACTCCAACTAGTAACAGTCTACCAATGCATTGAGACTGTGACTTATTGAGCATTTTCAGGAGCTTTTCATGATGTTGAGAATTTTTTATGCAACTTGAAAATACGTAGGAAGTACCGAGTCAAACCATACGACACATTTTTTTCGTAACTTGAAACAAAAAACTCAGCTGCTTCTCGCAACAACCATTCCACATGAGAGCACCAAGCTGTGATGAAGAACCCCTTGTAGTGCGCATTGTAATCATCAGCAGTTATTGCAAGTAATTTCTTTTAATTGCTAACCAGACATGCCGCGGTCATGCTGTTCAATAGAATAACTCGATTACGCAAATTTCATGCATCGTTATATCACAATGCTGTGAAAAATTGCTCGAAATGACTTTATATCATACTGACTTTAATGGACGCTGGTTGCGCACTTATCTCCATAATACGCAAACATAAACAATTTTCCAATTCAGGGATCTGAGATTGGATACCTGCTACACTTATGGTGATTACATTAAAAGTGTATCACTACAAAGTACTATCCCAATACAGGAGGCGTCACAAGCATTTTAAAAATCGAAATTTGATAACGAAATAACAGCTTCTATCATAGTAAAATAAAAAGGGGACAATTTAATGAAAAACTGTTCATCGGTCCCATGCAGATGATGGCAGCGCTGGTACTTATGATGGCTGTAGAAGGCTAAGGCGCTGCCGTCGAGAACGACATGATATTGAATTTGTTTTTGAGAGCCATACACGCAGTACTGTTGAAGTAATGATGATATTGTCTATGGCAGCCGATCACCACTTCTGCTTATTCAATGCAGTATGACAGCAGTATGTTGAATGAATTAATGAATGAAAGAGGGAAAGAGGCTTTCTGGTGGCTGGAACCACCAGTGCATAGGCCTACCAACGGGCCCTCTTGCACCTCTCCTTACTCTAGTTCCCAAGTCGAGCCCTCATCGCAAAGATGAGGATGGCCTTGGGTTCTGCCCATCTTATATCCTCGAGTTCAAGAACCCTTGAACCGAGTATAGTCTTCCTGTGATTCCCAAGGACTTCACAACGACATAGAATGTGTGTCGAGGATTCTTCCTCCTCGCCACAGCGTGCACACGTCGGATCACTTGCCACCCCATCACATACAAATTACGTTTGAAGATGTTATGGCCGGATAGCAGGCCGACAAGCTAAAATCGCATATATCTCTGTCTGGAAGACCGTGGTGTATCCCCCAAGAGAGAGGGAGAGCTTTGTTTTTGGCCCACAGACCCCAGCGCCGCAGCCTTCGTCGGTAAGTGAGCCGTCGGTGTACCAGACTGGCCCTCTCCCCTCAAAAGGCCGCCTGCCGCTTGGCCCCCATTCTTCCCTTGTAGGATATCTCACGATAAATTTGCAGTCGAAGCGATATGCAGGAGAAATTATATCACTCCTCATATGTAGGATAGGGTCCCCTGCCAGGATTCACAAAGGACCAACCGCCTTGACTCCACAATCGGAACACAGACACCCTTGCCTCCCCTTGAACTACCAAGTCGAGTGGCGGGAGATTCAGCAGTGCTTCTAGCGCGCTCATCGGAGTCGTGCGTACTGCACTTGTACACACAAGCCAGGCGTTAAATTTTATTTAGCTTTGCTTTGATTGTTTCTATCCTCACACAGGGCCACCACACTAGTGATCCATACAATAAGGACGGCCTAACCATTGTAGTATAGAGCCAGAACATTACCTTAGGAGTCAAGCCCCAATTCACTCTTACAACCCTTCTGCATGCCCATAACGAATTACGTGCCTTATTGACTTTATGTTCTACATGCTGTGATGTTGTCTCCAATTCAGCTTCGAGTATAGAATTACGCCTAGATATTTTACTGATTGGGAAAGTTCAGGTGACGTTCCAAAGAAGGTTGGTCGGATATATCCATCCAGTTTCCTTCTCTTGGTGAACATAACTAGCTCGGTCTTCTCGGCATTGACCAATAGATCAACCTCGTTTGCACCACGATTCCACAATGCGCAGAACGTCTTGCATTGTCTCTGAAACAGTACCCATGAACCGACCTCTAACTACTATACTAAGATCATTCTGCGTAGGCCTGCACGTAAACCCCTATATTGCTCAGCCTGACCAGAAGTTAATTCACCACCAGACACTACAATAAGGGAGATAAGCCTCCGCCTTGCGGGCAGCCCCGCGCTACTTCAACGCTATGCGAAATGTCATTCAGCATAGCAGTAGCCACTCGACCCTCCAAGGTGGAGAGGATTCATTCCACGAGGAAGGATCTCACCCTGTGCCTCTCTAAGGCATACCTTATTGAATCGGACGTGGGGCAGTTAAACGCACCCTCAATATCTAGGAAAGCTACCAGGGCCACTTCCTTTTGTTCCAACGTCTTCTCCAGTCTACAAACTAGCTGATGAAGTGCAAGTTCAGCTGACTTACCAGCCTGATAAGCAAATTGATAAGCATAAATGCACACCCTTCCAAAGGTCCATCTCTTAGTTGTCTATTAATTAGCCTTTCCAAAGTATCCAGCAGCAGTATGTTAATGATAACCACTTATTTATATGGTTGTCCAGACATCCATTTTCAGCAAGAAAACGTATTTCAACCAGATTTCGAAACCTTTAGTAAGGAAGAGATGTTCACTTTATGTCTTATTTTACGAACTCTGGTTTGAGTTGAGGTGAAACTACTTTAAAGTGCCGATTCCAAATGGACTAGTACCATGAGTTTGAAAACAATGATTAAATTATTATAACCTCTTAGTGTATACAGAAATAGGGGTATTGATGCATTTCGCTACTCTTTGCGTCATTTTGTTTACCAACGTTTTGAAGTTTGAAACAAGGGATTCAAATTTAGCTAATCAGTGCGAAGCGCAGCATACATCAGCAATGCATTGTTGCCTCGTCAACATTCAAACCGCGGTATTGACGCAATTTTTATGGAACAAACTATTTTTTGTGATTTATCTTCCATCAAGGGGATGACCCTGTGGGTTTCATCTCTTGGCTGTGCTTTGCCTTGTGAATTGTGCTAGTTCCGAAAATTTGAATAGTTCAGATCATTTTCACATTAGCGGATCTCTCGTTGCTCTTACTGCAATTATTATCTCTACGTGCTAAACACAAACCGTTCAACCAAGTATCAACTAGGTAGTAAAATCTGCTTCACTGACCACATATACAGGGTGTCCAGTTAGTGTGTAATTCTTCGATATCTCGCGAGGTATACCTCATAGACGAAAATGTCAAATACAAAAGTTATTTGGTAACTTAAAACGCATATTCTTAAAATATTTTGAAATATACAGGGTGTTACGGGAAAGTAGGATAGTGATCAACTTAATTTTTTTATATGTAACATTACATTTTTTGAAATTCTTCTAGTTTCCATCATTGATTTCTATTCAACCCTAAAATATTTTTGAGATCGGTTGCGACGTTGCCAAATTTTGATTTATTTTCTATTAATTTCCGGATTTGCAAGGTCGCAAGTAATACGTCCAAATTGATATATTCCTTCAACTTTTCTCAATAATACAGCGAGTTATTTGAGTAATAACTGGATATTATTTTGGATGTTAGCAGCAATTTGTGTCTACAGGGTGTTTTTGGCAGAATTTAAAATTACGGCAATTTGAAGGCCATTTTACTTTGTTTTTTCAAATGTAACACCCTGCATGTTTTATTTTAAATCTAAATATCTACTAATACACTATCTCGCCTTGTAATATTTTGTCGCGTTTGCGGCGTTGCCAAGTTATAAATTATTTCTCCAAATTTTTAAACGAATATCCCCGATTTTAATTTATTTTAAATAGAATCCTCTACTTATTTTTTTGCAATAAATTGCACATGTCGAACTTAGTAAGATCGCACAATTTCAAAAAAAAATTTCTGTTAATCATTGAGATACGGCAACACCGCTTTTTCAGTACCGGAACATCAAAATACAAAATAATTCTTAGAATAGTTCAAAGAATCACTCTTTAAATGTTTGTCCCATGTGTACCGAACACCCTGTATAAGTGTGTAGAGAATCTCTTTTTTGAGTGGCACTGCAAGAATAAGATCGTAAAACTCTACAATTGCAAGAGCAAATAAAAAGGCAGGTTATTGTTTAACATATTTTATTTCATAAAACATTAAAACATGGCATAGATACATAGAGTTTCTGAAAATAACATCTATAGGTAACAATAATACAATAGATAATAATAATTTATTTTATAGGCAAATGGAGGAAAAGTTCAACTTAAATCTCTATGAGGCAAGACGTTTTAACGTTCAGTTCGATTTTATGTACAAAATGTATATATAAATTATCTTACAGGAAAGCACCTTAATGGCATCAAGAACACGTAACTTCAAAATATACAGGGCGCACTATAATAACGGACACAAAGCATACCAGTGAATGGAAAAATCAAAACCAGTGCTGGCTAAATATGGCTCCAGAGAAATATACAAAAATGTCAAGACTTGAAATTTTCAATAAGTTTTTCGAGATTTCAAAAATTTTCAGTATTTCCAAAGTTTTCAATATTTTCAAAATTTTCAATATAGAAATATTGTGCCTTTCAAATCCAGTCAAATATATAGGTCACTTGCTTGCTACAACATGCTTCACATGTCTGGGTGACATGAAAGAATTGATGCTCTCTACTTTCGTCAATCGACCTATGGCGCACTGATGATCGCTAATAAGCGTGAAACAGCTGTCTGCGTACTGGTGGATTGACGGAGGTATAGAGCAACCCTCGTATCTCTAACAACATATTTGAAGTTAGGTGAAATGTTTTGGTTTAGTCAGAACAGTCCTCGAACGAAAAAATTCTCCCCTCCCTTAACTTTTTAGCTAAGGGGGGAGAGAGAGCTTAACGGAGTGGATACCTAGTACAAAAGTTTTTGATAATGCGATTATAAAAAAACTATTTAACTATTTACCATGGGTAAGTCACAGATTAAAGAAGACAAAACAAAACCAAAGGAAGTCCAAATATGGACTGAGTTGATGTGTGAAAAATGTTTTCAAAAAAAATAATGATTCCTTTAAAAATTCTGAGTTTAATGAGAATGGCATTTGTAGGGAAGAAGTGGAGTCTTTTAAAGTATTTTAAAATTTTATACGCATTACTTGTTTTTTACAAATCATAAACATTTAAAACATCTGACTAACAACAAATGTGAATACCTATCTCAATGTTAGCTGAGAATTCCATGATGAAAATTGTTATATCTTCTACACCTCGATCAATAAAGCAAAAACTCAAACTCTTAGCCAACGGATGAGAAAAACAAATCGTTTGTTTTTTAAAGCAATAGATGTCGAGGGATTTCATAATAACGGTTTTATCCCCCTTACAATTTAGTCAATCGAATTGACTCCATTTTATACACTTTGATTTTTTTTAATAAATGCGATGACCTTGTGCACTTTAATCACCAAGGTATGCGTATTTATCTTAGTCATTCTTTTTCGTATTCACTAACATCCTCTGTGGCCAGTCATTCAGAAAAAGGCTTGTATAAAAATATGTATATCTTACAGATATTTACATATATTTATGCAATGACTCACTATACTTGTCATTTATCCTTAAAAATATCTTGAATAAAGATACCTTATTGAATATATTTTAAACCTAAAGACGTGTCGGTGGTTTTAATCATAATAATCAGTTAACTATCTACGAGTCGAAAGCATGTAAAGTAGCTCAGGCTTACAACATAAATAATCTTTTTCATTAAGGAACAAATTCTCGTATGATTTAAATCAGATAAAACAGTACTTCAAGCAACCGACTCGACTGAAGTTTTATACAGGATTTGAGAAAAGCTCACAAAATATCGATTATTGGATAAAATACTTAAGGTATCAAAAAAACTTGTAACCAAGGGTTTTTAGGTTATACAGGGTTGACCATAAAATCGTTGTCCACCAAAGTTGCTTATCTGAAATGGAGTCTGTGCATCATTAGACATTTGAATTCTTTCATGAATTAAAAAAGATTAGATTTAAGACAAAAGTTGGTATGTAGTGAAGTGACTTCTGGGTAGTCAAATACAGCTGTCTGAAGAAGTTAAATACACAGCACAGTAAACAACCAGCAGAATATCTCTGAGGATTTCCTATATAAAAATGCTTCCCACAGAACTTGACCTTGGGATGATTTTTCGGGTGTGAAGTCTGGGTAGAGATGCGAAAATGAAAATATTGGGGAATGCGGAAAAAGATTGCGGGTGACACTAGACTCGATGGCGCTCTCATGGTATGGTCTATGATGTACTGGACGTGCACAATGATGGTGGAGGGGGTAAGACTCATCGATTACATACGCTTATTTAGACCACCCTGTACCTTCCTCCTTTACAATTTGTAATAGTGAAGGAGGTGATAATGTGCTACTGCACACTGTAGGTACAACGAATAGGAGTTTATATGGATATGTGGGGCATGGATGGACCACATATCTCCAAAATTTTTCTCCAACAAGAACTTCGAAACCATAATAAGAGATCGAAAAGACCTCGCAGAACTGAACCTGCAACGGAAAATCATCTGATACACAGATGGATCAAAAACCAAGCAGAGGACGGAAGAGATTTTTTGGAAGAGGGCAAAAACAAACAGACCACACTCAGGGCACTAGAAAGTCCCAGAGGGACGCTTGCACTAGAAATTATAGCCATAGAGCTGAACATAAAACTCCCTTCACACAGATCTATAGAAATCTTTTCAGTTAACCAGGCAGTCCGAAAGCACTGTGCTCCAAACGGGTTGACACACGACTCGTATGGAACTGCATTAATCTCGCCAATCTACTTGGAACAAGGAACACGGTAACTTTGGTTTGGGATCCAAGTTATAGCGGAGTAGATGGTAATGTATATTGGCCGACACACTCGCAAGAGGAGGAACCAAATCTGTGTTCATAGGACCAGGACCATTTGCAGGCATTGCGGAAAGCACAGCCAAGAAAACCGTTTCAGATTAGGTAGAAAGGAAAGCACTCCTGCACTGGTGAGATCACCAAAGCTACTACACTCTACCCCTCTAGCCAGGATCCACCGAAGATCATAGAATGGAGTAGGAATGATATCGCATTCTGGTTGGTGTGTTGACGGAACATTGTCGTCTGAGCAACCATTTGCGGAAGATAGGTGTGGAACAAACAACGGACTGTCGTCTCTGCTATGTGGAAAGCGAAACAGCGGAGCACTTTATATGCTCCTGTCCAGTACTGGAAGAGACTAGGATTTAGACTTTCAGATTTACCCGGGGATTTACCCAACTGAAACCTACTGGCTTCAAGGGAGCTTTATACCACACGACCATCTACTTCGTCAAGAGGTGTGGATTGTACGGTGAACTCTAAAGAGGTGTGAGGCACAATAGGGTCACAATGGATAGAGGCATAGTCACTCTGCTCACTTTCAACCTAACCTACCCCAACCTAGTCTGGGAATGCCAACACCGACTGGGTAGGCTGGCGAAGCAGAACAAAGTAACATTGGAGTGGGTGTCAGGACACTCATGTATAGCTGGCTATGAAAAAAGGCTTGCAAGAAAAGGACCATCTATCTTGTACAATTTTCGCAGAACCTAGCTGAGGGGTGACCAAAAGCACACTTGGACATCAAATTAGGGAATGGGCGCAACTCCAGCACAAGAAATATTTAGACTTGATGCCTGGATGTAGGCATGGAAAACAATAAATTCATGAAAGGTCCATGTCTGCAAATGATCAACTTTCTTTGAACAGGAATCAAATTCGAATAACAACTGACCTCCTTACAGTGCACTGTGGCCCGAAGAAACATCTGAATTGAATGGGACAATACCTTGGAGACGTCAAAATGTGGGCGAGGGGCAGAGGCAGCTATCCATGTGCTCTGTGAGTGCGAAGCGCTAGTCTTTTGGGAAACCTAGCCAGAAACAATAAGGTCCTAACTAACTGCCAGTATCAGCAGAGAAATTGTACAAACTAGTGCTAGAATGGATACTGTAGAAGATAGGAACTATAAAACAATAAGCCTTAAGGTTGCAGTATTAAGGTGGACAGCTTTGTCGGACGGTTCCTAATGAATTACAAATTTTCAGAGTAGTCGAGTTTCTAAAATGACAAAAAATAAACCATATGAATGATGAACAATAATTTGTAATAGTAGGTACCAAACTAGTAGACAGATAAAACTCCCAAATATCTCATTTAAAACTTTTTCCTAATAAATGAATACTTCAAAACTTTTCTAAAATCCTGTATTACTTGGTCAGAAATTACCTATTTCTTGAGATGTGAGATTCTTGTATATGTTACGCTCAATAGTCCTATTCAGGCAATGCCCGAAAAAAATATGCAAAACTAGTTTTGCGCAATTTGAAATGCACAGAACTAGTTCTTTGCATTTACTGAATCGCCAGCAGTGGTTAGTTCTGCTTGTTTTACTGTCTCTTAAACCCAGGTAAAAGTTGGGTTATCTTTATGTTGTTGTTTTGAATGTATTTTAATTGCGGTCGTGAAGTTATGTTAAAATTATTATTATTATTACGATATTCACAAATTTACTTCTATAAAAATGCAAGCTACATTCAGCTCCCAATTATTCCGGTTATTGGAAGCTTCCGGTACCCAGAAACATAATCTTGTGACAAAAGGTCATTACCTTATTGTACTTAATGAAGGAGGCCAATTTGTGCAAAATTGATTCAAAACCCCTATCTGCAAAATGGTATAGAAGAGCAAAGCGTTTTGATAAAGTAAGTATAAGTATAAAATAAGTTAAGTGCAGAAAGAAAAGTCATCTGCAATATAGTAAATGCCAGTATTAAATCTCTTGTTCAAATAAATAATCTTTTTATGCTGACTATATGTTTGACTACATATTTTCCTATGAATCAAGTAATATTTTCAAGATTAAATTTATCTTTATACCGTCGCTAGCTCTGATTAAACGAAGAACACAGAATCTGTGCTGGTCATTTAGAAAATGCATAGAACAAATTCTGTGCATTTCATTTTAGGCAATACTAGTTCTGGTCATTTTGAAATGCTCAATAGCCATATAAAATACATTTTTTGGATTTGGGAAATATTCCTTGCTCAAAACTAGTTGCATAT
Source organism: Callosobruchus maculatus (assembly GCA_951848785.1). Taxonomy (NCBI): domain Eukaryota; kingdom Metazoa; phylum Arthropoda; class Insecta; order Coleoptera; family Chrysomelidae; genus Callosobruchus; species Callosobruchus maculatus. The sequence continues at coordinate 1,980,878 of CATOUR010000174.1, forward strand.
TTTTTTCGGGTATTGCCCGGATTCCATTATTGAGCGCTACATATGTACATATACGCAGAATCACAATCAGACCAAAAGTTTTTTTTTTGAGTTCTTAATAGGCAGAATCAGTCGCATTCCAAAATAGAATCTTATGTGCAACTTGGGTAATTTACTCCAGTATAGCAATACTAACATCACATCATGGTGATAAACAATTTTAGGCGTCTAATGTATTTGTACATTGATGTCACATTTCTCATGAACTACTTGATATGAAATGCACTGTTTAATAAGTTCCAAATAAACATTATGTAGTGATTGTTAGGATCTCACTGAATACCGTAGTAATAATTGTATTATATTCTGGAATAGAGCTATAGATACCTCTTCTTATAGTGTTATAGGTTTTTCTGGGAGAGTATTTATAAAAAAATAGCAGTTTTAATAGTAAATTCTTTTGAACTTTTCACGAGTAAATTTTCATTAGCAATTGGGCTTTGGAAAAGAAATTGTGTTAAATGGAAAGATGATATATAAGTTTCATAACTAAACAATTTTTTCTTTTGTAGGAATAATTCAAATGTTCTTTCAAAATAAAATTGATTTTTGAATCCAGTACCGAAGACTCGCCGAGGGCTCCCGAACAAAACTAAGCGCGTATGACGTCAGAATCTTAGTTTTCATCAACGACGTCCTACTCCGATACCTATGATCATTACGTTTTTCTAGATTTCCGGCTAATCATGAAAATAGCTACTTGGATAACTAGTATATATTTGTTGCACGATAGACGATGAATGAAGTTTGCATCCCGAGGTCTACGATCGATATAAATATGTTTTTGAACGTTTTAAGTTAGATCACAAATTCTACTTTAGTTTATTACTGGAATATATTATTATCTAATTTAAAAATTTCAAAGACATATTCATTTCGATCGTAGTCTTAGTCTCGAGCTGCAAACTTCGTTCAGCGTCTATCGTCCAATAAATATATACTATAGTCACAGAAGTAACCATTTTCACGATTAGCTGGGAATTTAGAATCTAGTTTTGTTCGACAGCTGTCAGCGTGTCCTCGATACTGGATTCAGAAATCAATTTCTTTTATTTTGATATAACTTCTGAATTATCTCAGAGAAAAAGAAGAAAACTAGTTTTGTTGTAAAACTTCTAAAAATGATCTTTCAATTTATCACAAAAAAAAAATCAAATTTGTTTTTTCAAAAACCCAATTTTGAGTGTACAACACCATCACCACACTTTGTGTCATTGCCATGATCTGAATACCCTGTACATATCGTCAGCCTTCAACTCCTAAATCGCTAGTACTAGCTTTGTGTTTTACACTATTATAAAAAACAAATTTCACGTACATATCTTACTAACAAATCTAGAGTCCCCGTCATATCACGTCAACAGAAAATCACTGAAATCGTCAGGTTCTAGAGAATGTTCTGTGAAATCCGTATGCAACAACGCGGGCAAAGACGGGTCCCCAAAATCAACAGGCGACAACGAAGGTTCGGGAAAATCAGGGGAGGCCATCAGAGAACCCGAATGGTCTGACAAAGGCACCGACTCTCCATCTGATTCCAAAAACAGACAATCGAAGTCATTGTAGTCAGAGACTGACTCGATTTCACTAGGCCCATTCAAGGCCGCTGTCAACGTGGAGATGTACTTCATAGCTAGCCGTAGCGTGGTGATCTTGGTAAGCTTTTCGTTGGCCCCGGGTAGCTGAGCTGGGGCCGCTTGATGGACGTGGGGGATGACTCTTCTAAGGGTCTCGAAGGCCTGGTTGATTTCCCGCATTCTGTTCCTTTCTCTTGCGTTGGCCGTCTTGCGTCGATATTTGCTGAGGGGTGCGGCTTTTTGTTTTTGCTTGTGGGACTTCTGCTTGCCTGTCAGTTCTTCCAGTTGCTGTTTGGCATGCTCCGTTACCCGTCGCATGGATCTGGAACAAGGAGAACATATCTGTCAGTTTAAATAACAATTTAAGTTTGTATCAATCAATAATCTGTCCTATTATGACCTATGCATGTACACTCTGAACAAGTTCTATGTTCGCGCTTATTGACGTCTTACCAAAAAGACCTAGAATGTTTACGTTAAAAGTTATTTGCAAAACACTCTAGCTAATTGCCTATTGCCATGTTGCTATCCCAGCCTCCAGGAATATTGATGGAGCTCCCACTGTAACCGGCATTTTATAGATGAGTAGACATTCTCATTTTGAAGGAACTGGAATAATATTTTACACCCGAATTATATTTTGTTCCTCAAATACTGCATATTTTAGAACGACATATTATCGTGCGTAACGGGTTGTCGTAAGACTGTCTAGTGGCGGCATTTCTTGTGCGTCGTGTTGCAGTAAGTTTGACTTATTTTCTAGTTTCACGTTATTTTCACCTATACCAAAACACGAATTGATAGACAACAGCATCATTAGCTGACGGCCTTAACTTAGGTTTTACAGAAGCTTATCTTTTTTGGAGAAACTTGTAGTTCAGGGTCACGCCCCGAGTGGGCGACGTCGTGCCATTCCCCTACACGCTGGGCGGATACGACGAAGCAGTTGCTAGATATGAGTATCAAGAGCGCCACTGAACTGACAGAAAATCGTGAACGATGGCGAGCTACAGTTCTCATAACTATTGATAATACTCGTGTCGGCAATACTCTAGCTCGGACTTAATGCATTTTACGAGTTCACAACATGTCTGTTAATACATTGTGACTATGATGATGATGATGATCTTTTTTTGAATAAACAATTAAATAAATTTGGGTACTAGATGAATGAGCAACATTTTAATTTAATTTTTTGTAGGCAAAGTAAGTGCTTGCGCTGAAGGTTCTGAGTGTTTCATATTCCCTTTATAAAAATATTAGTTCTGTGTATTTCACAAACACTGTAGAGTTTTATGCTATAGTAGCATCTTCAATGTTTATTAGTGCTACGCCAAACAATCGAGAGTCAATTTACTATTTATGTGTATTTATTATTTTTAAGGACATGACCTTCAACACTTCGCTTAATGGTGTATTGTTCATTATAACCCTTATTGGCGCACCTCATGATACGCCTATGTCATTTGAAATTTATTTGTTGACCTTCAACATGAGTCAGAGAAATTGGGGGCTGGGGTCGGCCATATTTGCTAGTTTATGAATGAATGTTCCTGTTACGCGCCACAGAAATCTGTGAACACAACAAATCAGTGGTCTATGAATGGCGTGCCAGGTCTATGGGGGTAAGACGTCAATGATGTACACTCTGAGCAGGTTTTATTTTCGCGCCGCAGAGCGGACGTGGTCTTGAATGGTAACGTCGCGCTCTCGGAAAATAGATGAAAGTTAAGCGAAGCAACAAATCACCTAAAAAAATGCGCCATGTCCCCTTATTTGTACCTCCCTTCGACTATAACTCTTATAGTACCTGGTAATCACGATTTAAATATCGTTCAAAGTGAAAAACTGTCGTCAATCGTCCTTATCAATGTCATCAATGCGTTCAAGTAGTAATTCAGTTACTTATTATTTTGACTAGGACAACGAATTCGAATAGGACTAGAACATGACGCGTTTTGAACGTCGAGAATACGTTTAGCCAATGGACGTTTGAGCAAAGATCCTAACGCTATCTATAACTCGAGTTTTGAACAAAACTCTTTTTGAAAGTCTGATGCTCTTTCCACACTCCTTTTCCTTTCTGGTTTAACAATAAATTTAAACATCTTTTCTGATCTTGATCCAAGATGCAGCCATTTACTAAAGAATTCTCGTTTGCTGGTGGCGCAGGAGATAAGAGAAGATAAAATCTTAAACATACGACAATATGAATAGAAACAAACGATCGCTAAAAAGCGAGGAACGGCACACGTAAGTGGAGTACAGGTGTGAGATGCAAAATACCACCTACATGGTTTGCACCAGTGCGGAAAATAACCGATGGTAATGGCTTATTTGCCAACTAGACACCCATGGAATTTATCAAACGGGCGTACTGCCGATTACACCCGGGCGCTATATTTTACCACCAGCAATGTTGATGGAGTGTACGACATTTTTTTGTTATGCGCGTGACTTTTGAAAAAAAACATGTTTTATACAGGAAAATCATTTCTTTTTTCTACATAATCTCCTTTTAAGTCGATACATTCGGTTTTCTAAATAATAAGATTCCTCGAGACACTCATCATAAAAGGGGTGATACACGTACGAACTTTAAGTACGCGGTTTTTAAGTTCGCGGACTTACTCGGCTCGACGCGGTGACACACGTGAAGCTGAAATCACTCATTTTGATAATTTTCCCAAATAAACAAAACTTTTAACAAACACCAAACACAACAAGAGTTGCGCATCGATGGCCTGTCAAAACAAAGTGGTGGCTCGCGGCTCGCAGTACGAGCTGAGACCAGCTACGAGCAACATTTCAAACCAGTTGGCTCGCCGGTGGTTTGCGCGACGGTTTTAAAGTACGCGTACTTACGGTGACACACAGGCGAAAAAGGTCATCGAGCCATAAGTACGCGTACTTGCTCGTACGTGTATCAGCCCTTTAAGCGTTTGTTTTAAGCTTTTAACTGTGAACTCTGTTTTCAACCCGAATCTCCTACCACCTTACTATTTGTCCAGGTTAGGAAGGAGAGAATAGTCGGAGTGGGCTTAATCTGGAGAATATCTGGTAGCGACTTGAAGTTCAATTGATGGATTGATGCTAAACTCGATCGGTTCTGCTTCAAAACACTGTCAAATCCAATAACTGTGAATATAGTCGCCGTTCCTCGTTATCCCTACTCTTAGGCAGCGTTTCCACTAAGGAAAATGAGAGCAGCGAAGATGTGTAGCGGAGCTGTGAAACGTTGTGGGTGTTTACCAGAGATGTGCTAGGAAGATGAGCGGTGCGAAGATGTGTGGCGGAGCTGTGAAATGGTGTGCAGATGAGCGTTGCGAGGATGTTTAGCGGGCTCTTTTCAGATTGCCAGCAAGCGGCGTGCATCTGCCCGTTATTGGCGGCTCAGTCAATGTTCCTAGCACACATTCCTTACAACACATTTCTACCACACATCTCTCGAAACACTTTCCTAGCGCATATTTCTCGCCAACATGCCTTGTACGTACAAAAACCTTGCTCCGCTAAGCCGCTTCCACCAGAGCTGTGCTGGGCAAGGCGAGGTAATTCAAGCGATTCTATTATTCCGATAAAAACACATTCCTTGTAACATATCCTTGCACATCTCTGGAGGCAAACGCAGCCTTAAAGTAACGATATCAGTAAGATCGCGTAGATCCCAGAAAACTGTGGCGCATGACTTTGTTGGTTGGCAGCCTTCTTTGGTGCATATTCGCTGATGATTGCCTAGACTCTGGCATGGTGTGATGAATCCACGTGTTATGTACGGTAACAAATCAGTAATGCAAAACTTCCGCGGACAGCTTTGACAAATCTAAATATTCTTAATGAATGTCACTTTCATTTTTCGTACCTCCACTATCATCCAATGGCTTTATTGACGACTTTTAGAGGGCTACTTTCTCGTTCAACCTCACTTGTACTAGTTCAGTTACAAGAAAACCCAGTAAACCACTATTTAACCATTAACCATTTATCAAACGATTTTAGGGGGAGAAAGTAGTGCTTGGTCAGCACAGAAAATTTACTTTTGAATTAAAGAGCTTAGATGCTTTCAACTGCCTCTAAACATAAACTAAGTGCCCCAAATTTTACACTAATCTACAGCAGATGGCAGTTTACGGGAGCAGTATTGTTATTAAAGTTACAATACGAGAAATTCAAAAAGTTACTGGAACATTGCAGTTATAGAAATAATCTAGTCAACGCTCTACAACCCGAACAATAGCCATGAGTTTGGTAGGTTTTTATATCGTCTATACATATGTATAAGGATCGCACTATTGTACGTTACACTATTTTCGCATAATACAAGCAGATTCCAAGACTGGTTCTCACTGGTTTTAATTTTGGATTGGTCTACCGCTGTAAATGCAATAAATCTTTTCCTTAAGGCCTAATAATCATCGCCTTATCCAGGAAGCTAGTTGTCATAAAAAAAGCTGATGATAATAATAATAACAGAAATGAGAAAGAAACGTGGACCAAATATCAGATCCTCTGAAACGACACGGTGTGAAGAAGGGTCATTAGGTAATAGGACAGCAGCCCGGTGTATTAGAACACATGTTACAACTTTTTTTTGTTCATAGTAACTAATTGTGAAATGTCTTTATCAGCAAAAAGCTCACATCGTAGTGAAGTTTAGGCTGTGAGCTGCTCTTCCACTTAACCATAAGGTAAAAGCAAAATAATAAACACATCCCTGTAGAAAAAATGGATTAAATAAGAAATTAGAGAAAACTTTAGAAAAGACATGAAAGGGCTAAGAGCGCTGTACCCCTAACAGCTATTTGAATCAATCAATAAATATGACTTATTCCAAAGTATTATTGTCCAAATATTTCAAGAGAGGCTCGGAGGTATCAGAAACACTAATATAAGATAAGATTCAGAAATTCCATAAACCATTATACTTCTAACAGACCAGTCATTAGAGCTGAAAAACTTGCATCAAAGGCTTTGAACGTCAGACGTGTTTATTTTACCGTGATAAATTCCAAAAATTACAGAAATTTTGCTGCTCTTATTACGTATACTAAATAAAAGTACGTATTTGAATGCTTAGTTCGTTTATTTTTTCCGTCACGAACAAGAAAATGTTACAGCCGTAATGCTAATTGACACGAAAACATAAACTTCTTCTTCATATACACGCCTTTGGGTAAATAGTAAATATAATCCCAAATAACAGATGCGTTGTCTAAACCGAAAGTAATTTACATTTTTAACACCATTTCAAATCCTTTGACTCTACCCGGTCGTTCTAATAGCTTCGCATTTTTATTTATTTTGAAAACTGTTTTACTATGTTTGCTTTAAAAGCAATTAAAGCAGCGATTTCGGCATATTCAAATAAAATGAACTATTTCAACCATGTTAGGCTGCTTTTTGTTTATAATTCATTATTGTATATTTGTCTAAGGTATTTAAGAGCTATTTAAATGGCACAGTTTTGCAAATTCGTGTTTCCTCGTTGATGCAGCTTATAATCATTTCATATCTTTTCATCCGGAAAAGAATATCTCTTAAATATTAGACCGAATTAGTTTACACTATTTATATGGGAGTAATAGAGGTAATTGCATCTTTCCCAAATTTTTTCAATGTTCAATATGTTGAACAACAATATTCATGAAGTGCAGGTTGAAGAGTCGAGTGGATAAAGGAGATGTGACAGAAGCTACAAATGGATAAAAACCAATTTGAAGTTTCTGAAAATAATTGCCATTTTACCATTTTACTTATGGATGAGTTTTGTTTAAACTTAGGCATATTATAACGTTATTACAGGTGTGGCGATTTTCCTCTAAAAGAGTCACTTTTTGGTGTGCATTGTGGCCTACGCAATATATGGACGGTATTCCTTTGAGTCTTAGGAAGATAATCCATTAACGAATAATAACAGACGTTATGGTACTATATAATAAGGCAATTTTTGAGCCTCACAGTTGGAAAATATTGCCTTTGATGGCGTGTAGGTTCAGCAGGATAGTATAGTTGGTCCCAAATATATAACACTTGTTTACCGAGTAAGAAGATCCTTAAAATTGGCCCCAAACAGCATGGTATAGCCAAGCGGAATCGCACAGCAGCCCTCTGTTGCGCGAGTCAGTGGACTACACAGTCGAGCAAGTTCGCAAGCACACAAGGCCGCGGCTCGCACTGTGATCAAAATCCAATCGAGCAAATTTGGAAACAACTAAATTTTTGCCCTTTTATATACCGAACCTCAAAATTAACCCTTTTGGTTAAAACCAAAAATTACCGAACTCAAATCGACTATGTCAATAAGCTGTACCCTCCAACCGACACACTTCCTCCTCTTTGCTCTTCTCCTTCCTTCCTCTCTTTTTCTTCCCTTACTTCTCCATGACTTTGTCTGGTATCTGGGTAACCAGACCCGACAGACCGATCGACCGACACGACTGCAACTAAGAGCAAAGGTCCTCCGGACCGCTCTGACTAACAATGACGAATAGTAAACAGCATGGCGTGTAGAACAGGCATCGTCGAGGACGTCCTTGGCACTATCGTTTCAATTACATTTCCACTAAAATATTCTTTAAACTTATATTTATCCTTCTGTAGTTCACTTAAGGGATAAAATTCACCGTACACATTCCTTATTATGTTAACTTTGCAGACACACTTCTTTCGTTAATTTTTCCACAATAGTATTAATAAAAGTAACTAATCCTCGTCACTGTCACTATATCATGTCATCCTGTACGGTAGTTTCTTGGCAGGATGCTAGACTAAAAGAACGACTGAATAAAATGAAATGCATAATCTTTCAAATATATTCGGATACATAGATAGCTTCCAGGTGACGCTCTATGTAGCTTCCAGGGGCGGCAAATACATGAAAGCAAGAATTCAGTTGCCTAACGCCCCATAATACAGTGAAGAGTAATCCAACTGCGCCTGCCCTGAAAAGTTGGTTATAACAACGGTTGGCCACAGTACGGCGCCAGTGATTGCTTTTAATCTCGTAAGACACAAGCAATGGGAACTTTGACTTATTCCAATGTTTCAATTGATACTAACTTAGGTACTGCTCGAATCAGGAAGCACTGATCCGAGTCATTTTGTATTAGGTGTTGCGAGACAGTAAAGTGATTAGATGATTCGAATGCAAATTTACTCGCAGCGATGAACTTGCGGCGAGTAAAAATTCGCTGTTCATTCGCTGCTTGCCTGCCGCATGCAGTGAATTTAGTTCGCTCGCGTCATCCAACGTGGGAAAGTTGTCAGAATGTCATCTAGAATTTTTTATTTTATTCACTTCAGCTTTTGAATTTTTTATTTTGCTTTTCAAATAGTCCTGACTGGGTATCTCAAAACTCAAATCAACCAGTTCGTTGTCAAGTTTCAAAAAACCATCTTCACCCGCATTTTTGCACGTTTGCATCCCTCAACTCATCAAATCTCCTGTACACAACTAAAAATCGCATTACATCGAAATTGCCGCATTTCAATGTGTCCTGCTTTTCGACCAAACGCTTTTCACATATATTTGCGCAGGTGGGGGTTGGCAATCATTCTTCCAACAGACTGCTCTGCTCGCAGCGAGTGCCCTGTCACACGAGTCGCTCAAACCCTGCAATCGTGGCAAGTAGTCCACTCGCGGCGATATAATTGATTTTGCTCGCAGCGAGTCACTTTTAGTCGCAGCGAGTACCGTGTCACATACAGTGATTTCGCTCGAAGCGATTTCACTCACAGCGAGTATTCGCTTCGTGTGACCGATGCTTTAGTCGGTCGAGTCGGCCGACCTTTCTTGTTGCCCAGAGACCAGTTACAGTCAGAGAGAGGTAATGGAAATAAATTGAAACAAAAAAACTTTTTTAAATAAAGCTTTTATTTAAAGGTTCTAAAAAAAGAAAATAAAATGTTCCTTTAGAGTGTTAACTATCAACTTATAGCCTCATTATACACAATTTATATGATCATAAAAGCTTGTCGCGAGGTTTGCGTAAGTACCTATAGGAATTCAATCAAACTGAAATTTTAACACACTTAAATTTAGCAGACCGAGTTAGTCAATTGAATAGGTACTAGTTAATTTACACAAGTATATCACGCGACAAGCTTTTATGATCATATAAATTGTGTATAATGAGGCTATAAGTTGATAGTTAACACTCTAAAGGAACATTTTATTTTCTTTTTTTTAGAACCTTTGAATAAAAGCTTTTTTTTAAGTTTTTTTGCTTCAATTTATTTTTTACTTTTTAGTTATTAACTTGCATTTATATCAAACAAAATTTGTATTTATTCTCGGTAAGCCCTTTTATTTGATACCCATATTGCAGAAGTGCATTAAAAAGAACTATTTCGCCATCTTGGATGGTCCACCATAGTTGATTTAGAATGACGTCATATTATTTTTCGAGTCAATCTCAACAAGCTCTTTCACTGTGCAAAGACTCTCTTCTCTCAGGTCCTAAACAAGCTCCATGCAGTATGCAGTGATAAAACAACTCGCCGACTTTGAATGGTGTTACAACAAAACACTTCATCGTATTATATCTAAAAATACATATTATTTGCCATCATTTGAATGTATATAGAATTTGCGCTATCCTGATATCTGCTCATTTTCGTAGATTTCCTTTTATTAGACATCATGAAAACCTTAAACTAAATTAAAAATATAGACCCACTCTAAACATAACCTTAAAACTGTGTTGGTGATAAGACTCCACTCACAACACGAGTTTATCCCTATTACTTTTCCAAAGTCAGTCGAGCACCCCAAATGTTCCTTCACAACTTTTATTATTGGAAAATCCTTACCGCGGATGTTCTTTACCACTTACGTCGCTGTCACAGTCATACACACCGGCTGTCCGGTCTACCCTTCGTGGTTGCTCGGTGCAGTGGTGCACCAGCGGTTCGTTAGCTACCCCCTAACCTCATGTCGATGTCGACACCGTCGTCGATACAACTTGGTGATGACCGCTGCGTAGGTTGTATAAAGGAACTCGTGCAATTCGATCCAGAATCTCCTGTGACTGCTTCCAGATTCTTGCTCACACCGCAAGCCTCTAGTTGAGCGCCAAATGCAGAAACTCTCTTCTCTCAGGTCGTTAGGTTCATGCAGTGATAAAACAACTTGCCGGCTTTGAATAGTATTTTCGCCCAACTCTCACAACAAAATGGCATCAGTGGATCTATTGTGTCCACTATTGTGTCCATTGTCAGTGATGACATTCGTCTCATTAGATTGTCATTCCCCTTAGCATCTACAGGGCGTTCTCATATCAATATGGATACCCATATTGTAGAAATGCATTAAATAACTATTCCACTATTGGATTTAGAATGACGTCATATAACTTATCGTGCATTGTCATCGAAACTAAACGCGTATACAAAATTTCAGCTCAATCAATTGAAGATATCTGCTTCAAAATTGAGTTGCAAGATTCCACCCGAACAAGCGTACATACATTGCAAGTTAAATAAAAGCTTTTAAAAAGGAAACGAAGGAAGAAGTGGAGCCTCCTATTTATGAGGAAGTTCGTCGGTTGGATGCTATAACTTGACCTAGTCGATTTGAGTTCGGTAATTTTAGAGTTTAATCGAAAGGGTTGACTTTGAGGTTCGATATCTTAAATAGCAAAAATTTGATTGTTTTCCAAATTGCACGATTTGATTTTGATCACAATACGAGCCGCGGCTTTTTGTGATTCTGCATGACCATAACGTCCTTTGCCCTGCTGTTTAATATAATTCCTCTAGTAAGGGATGTCAAAGTCCCTGTGAAGGGATAGATACCATGGGGTGTTGAAGATTGTGTGCTGTACCTGCAGGCTTCGCATGTGCATGTTGTCGAAAAAACACTAATGCGCACATGCGTAGGTAATTGCCGAAGAGAATGATATTTTGAACAGGGATCAAACCGCTGACGAGTTTCTTAACGGGGCATTTGTCAGGTGTAATACATTTACTGGAAAAAAGTAATAACTCTATAAGTAGTTTTCTATGTTACATATTAATTTGTTATGCTACGTTATTAGCTTACTTTATGGTTTTCTCTATAAGTATGAAAATTTTTCTTTTTCTTTTCTGCTTATATCAGCAGCATTTTGTAAACAAATATTATCATACCCCTCTTCAAATATTTGCTGTCTTCCACTAGTTTACCTCCGCTCAAGTCATTTTCCGGTTTGATAACCGGAATTAACCACCATGTTCTTATAAGTTAACACCTTTGGGCTGGCGGTAGAGTTATTTGAAGTCACAAGTTTAACTCAGACTCCGGTATTCATGAAATACTATCGCATTTGAGCAGTAATATTTTTCTTATCACAAAGCTGCAGCTGAAGGTGTAGCTAGGGCTACAACATTTGCGGCTGCTGTTCCATTAAGGGGCCTGGGTATACACTGTTATAGATATGTATTTGCCATGTTAAAATACGGATTCCCATTTCGAACAGAACTCACTTGTATTTCAAACTATATCCACAGCATTTCAGAAGGTGATAGCTAAGACCTTAATGAATGACAACTGTTTGCGATTTTCTCAAAAAAGTTTTTGGTGTGCAAAAAACTCGCAGCGCAAAATTATACATTTTTCAAATGTCTGTAACTTAACAAGCAAACACGATATCAAAAAAGGGCCAAATAAGTGACAAAGTGCGAGCTTTCTTCTTCAATTTGTTTTATGAATGCTAACTGTAAGTTTAAAGGTATCGTCAGGAGCTTGGCCATGCGAAATTCATTTTTAGTGTGACCTTTGGTCCTTACCTTTGGACCTTTTTACCTTACTTTTGAATTTTTGAACTTATCTCCCCTCATCTTAGACATACACAGTGGAGAAAATGAACAGGCGGCCACGCCTCCTCGCTCACACGGGAAGACGACTTTTCTTGGATTCTCAATTTCACGCGCTATACCCTAGACCCTTAACCAGTGACTACTTCTCACACCGTAAGGTATGCAATCTCTGGGTCCGCGAATCGTTCGCTCAAAGTACACGAAGTGGCCCAAGTATGACTGCCTTCTGCGTTCTGGCGGCTAAGTTGTGCGCCGCCGCAGGTACCAGCGGCATTGCGCGCAGTGCAGAGAGCAGCGTATTCCTCATTCCACCTAGGGATCCAATGACCATAACCAGCAGACTTACAATGTAGTCTGGTCAGAGCATGAGAGGTTGCCCGAGCAACTACTGATATTTGGTCCGCTTTTCCTCCTCCTGAGAAACCACCTTCCCCTCGGCAGGTGCCAAAAACTCTACAACGAACATCGTCTTCTGTTGTTACTCGAGGAGGAAAATATCGGGCCTGTTTGCCTGTACAGCTCCAGCGTGAGGAACAACTAGTTCCAATAAATTCAACATATCTCGTTCTTTATAACGGAATCTACATCCCCTGGAGAGTATGGCACCATCCGAGTCTCATCTATATCGTATGAGTGCCTTAATTGAGCGCTCTTAGATCCGAGTTGTGTTAAAGTGCGTTCCAATTACCAGAAATTTGACGCACAACATGATCCGGAGTCATTTTCCGGGAACTTGCAGGAACGGATACGGCCTGAATCATGTTGCGGCGCATGTCGCAATAACATTTGCTGGGATGGAAACAGTGCGCGAGGTAAGGTGAAAAGACGCACAACATGTTGGTGCAACATGCCGCGCGTCATGACATTGCGACATGCCAGAATGGAACCGCACCATTACACGCAGACAAGAGATGCAAACGCGTCTCTGGCGCCTGTCGGCAGGCTCAACGGGGGTCAGGTTGTTATTATTATTAAACGGGTAGAAGCCTTGAAAAAAATATATAAAAGCACACTACAGATTACGAGTATTTTTGACAAGACTTTTTAAAACGCCAAAAGAAAACCCAAAAATATCTATACTACAATTTTTCTAGCAGTAGTTTTGAAAAAATCAAATTATATTCCTAAAGCATCGATTTTTAATTCAAACTGTCAGATGTAATATTACATCTGACAATTTTAATTTACAACTGACGTCTCAAAAATTTAATTTTATCCTTTTGAAACCACTACTTGAAGAGTTATAGATAAAATTTCATTGCCAAGTTTAACAATCCTAGTTATGGGTTCAATTAAACCATAGTTCGTTGGATTAAAAGATACATAAAAGGTATTAGAGGGTCTTGTCCTCATTAGGGTTAGCATTCAATGAAATTTTTTGTAAGTATAGAATGTGGTTGTGAATATCGTGAAACTAGTACGTATTCTGTTCATACTTCATACTTGATTCCTAATTATAAATGTCATAAATCGGTTGCGTTTGCGCTTTTTTTTGAAACGCCCTTTATATATTGTATGTTTATATGTTTATGAAGGTGTTCAATTCCACTTTGAAAAGCTTTTACACTTATTGACTGGGTGCAAAACAACGGCGGCAGTGTTAGAACCATATAATAGAATGTGACAGCTTGTTGATTGATTATGTTATGGTTTAATTATACCAATATACCACTCCGCCCTAATAGCAATATAATAGGACCTTGAGGATTTCACCCACATACATTCATTCAAACGCGCTTATATTCGAGACCTCGTCCAATTAGTAAACTTGTTATTCAAGTTGTTTTACAGTAATTATTTGATTAATTCATTCATTCATTAAAGTTGTTTTCAAACGCTGCTCACCAAAACACTTTCCTTGAGTTGAGCTTTAATATTCTATATCAAACATTTATGAATAGTTTACAAGTCTTACCGAGCAAAGTGCTTTTTTGCAGAATTACACCAGGCCGCGCTGACCTTTCCACCATTTTGTAAAGCCGAATCGATACTCTTGTAAAGAGAGTAGAGAAAGAGATATACTAGAGATAAGGACATCTGCTCTCGCTCTGAGGAAAATTCCCTAATAATGAAATTATGGATAATTTGAACGAAGAAGGGGTGACGTAATTTTAGATCATTTAATTGCGGAATAACAGAGAAAAAACAAAAATCAAAGTGAAACTTTGACACACTGTATCTTAAAAATCAAGCGTTCTAAGGCTTCATGTTCTTATCTCAATGTCCATAAAAATGTGAGGTCTATCACCTGTCAAGCGTTGTCGGTAGAATAGCCGGACACCCTGCATACTCAACTAAAATTTCAATACTCTTCGACCAAGTATTTCACGAAATTTTAGTGAGAGCGTCATATTTTCCAATTGAACTCTAATGAACAGCTTGAAATTATCGAGTATCTCGAATGAGAATATGAAATCCTGGTTCATGCGCATTGACAGATCGCCACAGTCCTCGCGTAGTCATTTGTTAATAATTCAAAATTTTGCCTGTCTCTGTGTGTTACATTGTTATATATACTCTCATGATAGGATTGTTGCGGAGATGGGATCATGAGGACCTCATATAGTACCAAGTATGTGATGTGCAATATATTTGTGTAAGTAGTTGTGAATGAAATATAAACGATGGTTCTTCCAAGAAGACCAAAATCTTTAGCTGTTTACGCCAAGACTATGAATGCTTCAGTCAGTAAATATGTAGTATTCTTCTGGGAGATATATTGGTTGTTTAGTTTTCAAGATTGTTCTTACTTCCAAGACTGTCCCAGTTCTTAATTGAAAATATCCTATATAGTCAAAAATATCGTATTCTTGGTTCAAGATAAATACAACTTTATGTATATGGGAAGATACTATGGTGTATTTGGATGAGTGTATATATACTTCGTCCAAGGATTTATTTTCATGTACGTAATCAAGCGAAACTTTGAATGTGTTCACTGAGGTTGGTACAATTGCCAAATTTGCCATAATATGATATTAGAAATGCGGGAATAAAGGTTAACGGTGAAACAATAAACAATACAACTTTATGTATATAGGAAGATACTGTAACATACTGTATATTATGGTATTCGTGTATTTGTATTAGTTGTCATTGATTGTCATACATGATGTAAAGTCAAAGTGCTAGGTTAGATCTTTTGAGGTGTAAACGTCATCGAATCGTCTAGAGTGTTCGATAATGACTGATGGATTCTAGAAATGTCATCGAATGCTCTAGATGGTTCGATGAAGTATATATAAGGTGCTACGGGTAGCGTAGGAGTCAGTTGAGTTGAGATCTAGTTGAGATAAGGTTAAGAGATATTGTATTAGGTTCTGAAGTAAAACGGTGAAAGTTACGTCGAGTTTGATTCCCTGGGTGAAGAAAAAGAGGCCGTCGTGACAATTGGTGCCAGAAGTGTGGGATTATCCATCGAATAAAGCCAGGAAAAGGAAAGAAGAAGTGAGTACAGTGTCCATTAATGCCAGTAACCAGAGCTATGGCATCCGAAATGAATGCATTGATGACTATGCTACAAGAAATGGGAAACAGATTAGAACAGAGTGCAGCGGAAACGAGAGCTAGCCTAGAACGAAGTGCAGCCGAAACAAGGGCAGAAATGAGAACCAGCTTAGACAACCAGGAAGCCGTTACGCAAGCAACAGTCGTGAACCTAGAAGAGAAGCTAAAGCTCCACCAGGACCAAGCAGTCGTGAACCTTGAAGAAAAGCTAAGGCTCCACCAAGACGAGGCAGTCGCAGGTTTGAAGAGTGGGCAGGAGCTGGTAATGACTCGGTTGGACGAGCAGAAGCGCCATCAAGACGAGGCAGTCGCAGACTTGAAGAGTGGACAGGAACTGGTGATGACTCGGTTGGAGGAGCAGAGGCAAGCCGTAAGTCAGGCGTTAGAAAATCAAGATCAGCGTATTAGTGCTATAGAGACATCGCAAAAGATCGTTGAGGAACAGCTGCAGCAAGTGAAGGATCAAGTGAAGGAAATCGTGAGAGACGAAGTGCGAGAACTTAGTGGAGGTGAGCGTGAAAGATCAGGTCAAGGAAATGATCAGAGAGGAGCTGCGAGAACTTAGTGCAGGTGAGCGTAGTTTAACAGCTGCAGCACCCGCTTTTCCTGATAGACACAGTGGCGTAGTAGCGAAGCCCTATCCATACAATGGAAAAACGTCATGGGACATTTATCACATGCAATTTGAAAATATCGCACGTATGAATAACTGGTCGAATGAAGAAAAAGCTTGTGTGCTTACATCCATGTTAAGAGACTCTGCCGCAGCTATTTTGGAAAATCTCTCCTCATCAGATCTACGTGACTATGATAAGATAACATCTGCACTAAGGTTACGCTTTGAAGATGCGCACTTAACAGAGCTGCTACATGGTCAACTGCACAACCGGACACAGCAAGCCAAGGAGGATCTGACCATGTTTGCATATGAAGTCCAAAGCTTAGCGAAACGGGCATTCGTCAACAGCCCCGTCGAAATACAGGAATACGTTGCTGCTCGTCAGGTTGTCGAAGGCATTGCAGACGCGGAAGTTCAACGAATGGTAAAACTATCCAGTCCCATAAATTTACAAGATGCTGTGATCAAGGCTTTGCAACTTGAAGCTGACATAAAAGCCATGCGAATGACAAGGAGGGTACGCGCTGTCGAGCAAGATACAGAAGCAGAAGTCAGGGCCACACCGTTTATTTCAGGAAGAAGAGGTGCTAGCTTCCAAAGAAACCCGGTTCGCACAAGCCTAGAAGGAGCTGAAAAGTTTACATGCTGGAGATGTGGACAGAAGGGGCATCTTAGGATAGGCTGCCGCACCCAGGCTGATAAGATACAAGCGGATGTAGAAAAAGCAGATGAATATGCGAACAAAATGAAATCTGTGCAAGATACGATAAACTCAATTAAGGAGCAGTTTGACAGAGACATAAAGAATTTAGTAAAGAAGAATGAAGAAAGTATTGCCAAGCTTCAACAACAACACGGAGTAGCCATGAGGGAACTTAGAGCAGACAGGGATAGGATGAAGCAGTTGCTTGCCTCTCAGGAAAGGAGAAGTATGCATATTAAAAGCAAGTTTGAAACGAATAGAAAGAATCTGCTGAAGAAGGACGAACAACACGAAATAGCCTTGAGGAAGCTCAATAAAGAAGTTTCTGCTTTGAAGGGCGAAATCAAGAGATTGAAAGCTTTGAATCAGTTGAAGAAGGCAGAGAGGGAATGCGACCAAGTTAAAGATGAAAATGCAATGCTCAAACAGAAGATAAATCAGATGGAGGCTGAGTATGCATTCTGTAAAAAGAACTTGAACAACGCGATTGATAAAGCCAAAAGGGTCGGTATCAAGAAGAATGAGTTGAGAGAAAGGTTGGCGCAGCTTGAAGCAGAAAACAAGAAGCTGAGAACAGATTTGAGCGCCGAGGTCGATGATGCGAAAAAGCGAAAGGAAGATTGGTCTAAAGCAAGAGAAGTTGATAGTAAGACGAAACAGCGACTGGTGATTTTGAAAAACGAGAATTCTCGACTGAAAGAGGAGCTGGAAAACGCATTGGCTGAAGCAGAGTACGGTAGCTCCAGGATGGAGCATATGGAGAATAGAAACAGTAACGGGAAGCAGAAGATTACTCAGCTGGAAGTTGAGATCGATAAGAAGAAGAGAGAACTGAATAAGGTCACTGAAGATACAAAGAAGGGTGTGTCCGCAGTATTAGCGAAGCCATTTTACGATGCAGAGTTAGAACAGAGATTGGCGCAACTGAAGAAAGAAAACCCGAAGATAGGAGCAGAGCTTGGCGCTGCACTCAAGGACTCATCATGGGATTTTGAACAGACCACGCAACTCAGAAGCGAGAATGTTAAGCAAAAGAACAGGATTGCGCAGGAGGAAGACGAACTCAGCAGGTTCAGAGAGGAAGTGGAGAATAGCCTGAGTAATGGGAAGAAGGAAGTGTCGAGAGGTGACAGTCGTCAAGGCAAAAAGGTGCAACTGAAGAGAATGATAACAGAGCTAGGAAAAGAGAATTCTGCTGGAGCTGAAAATGAGAATCGCAAGTTGGGCAAAGAATCTCACAGTTACGAGGTGATCTGGTATGGTCTTGCAACGCACGACGCAAGGAAGGGTAGATGTCCGAAGCTACAACGCCATGGGGAGGGACCCTACGTGGTGATGAAGCGCCTCAACGACGTAGTCTACAGGTTATGTACGGAAAGTGGAAAACCGGAGGTCGACTATGCTGTGGTGGTGGTCTGTGGTGATACAAGAATCGAAGTTGTTCGTCGAGGACGCCGAACGCTAAGGGGGGAAGAATGTAACATACTGTATATTATGGTATTCGTGTATTTGTATTAGTTGTCATTGATTGTCATACATGATGTAAAGTCAAAGTGCTAGGTTAGATCTTTTGAAGTGTAAACGTCATCGAATCGTCTAGAGTTTTCGAGAATGACTGATGGATTCTAGAAATGTCATCGAATGCTCTAGATGGTTCGATGAAGTATATATAAGGTGCTACGGGTAGCGTAGGAGTCAGTTGAGTTGAGATCTAGTTGAGATAAGGTTAAGAGATATTGTATTAAGTTCTGAAGTAAAACGGTGAAAGTTACGTCGAGTTTGATTCCCTGGGTGAAGAAAAAGAGGCCGTCGTGACAATACTATGGTGTATTTGGATGAGTGTATATATACTTCGTCCAAGGATTTATTTTCATGTACGTAATCAAGCGAAACTTTGAATGTGTTCACTGAGGTTGGTACAATTGCCAAATTTGCCATAATATGATATTAGAAATGCGGGAATAAAGCTTAACGGTGAAACAATAAACAATATCCGTTTTGCCGATGATACCCTGGTAATAGCCCAAGGCAGTGCGGACCTACAAAGAATAATGGACAAAATCGTAAACGCTCTCGAGAAATAAGATCTAGGATAGGTCAAGCTAGGGCTGCATTTAGAAATATGCGGAGAGTATTTCACTCAAGAGATCTGAATATTTAACTTAAGATCAGATTGGCCAGATGTTACTTTTCTCGATCCTCCTCTATGGGATGGAGTCGTGGACAACCAACAAAGTTGATCTGACAAGACTTGAGGCTTTCGAGATTTGGGTGTATAGACGCATACTCAGAGTTTCTTGGATGGAAAGGGTCACAAACGTTGAAATCTTAACGCGTATGAATAAAGAAACTGAAATAGTAGAAACTGTCAAAATGAGGAAACTTTTTTACCTGGGTCATGTTATGTGTGGAGAAAGATACCATATTCTACAACTGATAATACAAGGGAAAATACAAGGAAAAAGAAGTGCGGAGAGGAGACGCACTTCGTGGCTGAAAAACTTGCGAGAATGGTATCACTGTACATCAATAGAATTATTCCGAGCAGCCGCATCTAAAGCAAAAATCGCCATGATGATAGTCAACCTTCTTAGAGGAGACGGCACTTAAAGAAGAAGAAGAAGATTATATTTCTTACCGCTTCCGTCAGGCTATCTCTTAGTGAACCCATGATACCGAGATGTTCGACCGAATTTTTCCATTATACACGAGTTTCATCCACTGAAACTTCGCCACGACGGCTTAGAATTATTAATTTTAATCAGCCACCGATCCACCCACTGCAATACTTCGTGTCCTGCAGCCTGTCGCGCACTAGGTCTCCAGACCACGGCACCGTTACAAAGGCAGTATCGTCAGCGTAAATATAGACTTCGCAGTTGCACGGGCGAGTGAGTGAATAAAGTCTTGTCCCTCAGGGAAGGTTATTTCGTGTTTCGTTAAACGTCTCACCAATTTTCAAGATAAACAAGTTAATATGATTTGTAAGCAGGAGATACATATTTTACTAACTGGGAAGTTTTCTGCTCATTGACTTGCTAAAGATGCATTAATAACGATGGACTTGGGGATGGGTTTCGTAAAGACTATAACTGCTGCTCCATAATTATCTTATCATCATTTTTGGAATTACTTCCCAATAGGCGAAGAAAGTATTGTAATCTCAAAAAAATTGAGATAATATATTTTTGAACATTTTTATAAGGCATGTCACGTGTTCGGTAATATTTCTCCATTCTCTAATTTGGAAAGTACTACAGCAATATTAATGATATTTTCACGATGAATTCCTATAACTGCGGAATCTAAAAATTTTATAATTTTTGGAAGTCTGTTCAGAGAGGGCAGAATATTAATTGAGAAAATATGGTAATCCTTGGCCTATCTATGACATTCAACTTTTGTTGCATGTTACTACCAAAATACGACTTAAAAAGTTGTTCTACTTCTAGAATCCTATTCAGCAGGAGTAATTATAAGAAAAAGAAAAATGTTTTAAATACTGTAGGTCGGAAACCATTAGATGGGTTACAGACTAGGGATCTATCTTTAAATTTAGGTTTTCTTAAATCATTGGTTCAATATATCTAAGTAACTTCCTGAATCTTCTGTCCTTCGTCTTCGAATCTATTCATATTTTAATACATATCCAAAGATATTTTAATACATATCCAAAAAGGTAGGTACTCTCTGCTCCATGATTTTTAATAAGCAGAACTTTATCTTTATGTTTCATTTTCCATCTTTCAAAAAAAGGTTTGCAGTTTTCAAATTTGGAATGAGGAAGTGTCACAACTTAGATGGATTGCATTTTTTATATTATGTACTACAGAAAACACTTTATAAATTTTGTGCTATGACTGATATATGTCCCAAAATGCATTATCCTATGTTTGCATCATCAAAAAAGCTGTTCTTTAATACGATATTAGATAAAGGTGCCTATATTAAATCACATGTGTGAGATTATTGTATCCAGGTGATTATGACATATCTGGTCTAACTGAGCACATCATACGTTGCAAAAATACTTTATGAGCCTATAAGCTCACTGTACAATCATTAGGGAAGTGAAACATGAGTTTAAAGTAGCTTAAAGGTGTCAGTATCACGTTAACTTGAAAGCTCATCCTTTTTTCTTCAGTTTAATCATGATTAAATAGAAAATTCAAAACGACAGATTTTTTTACAATAATCAATAGCCAAATTGTAACGATATGAGCAGTGGAGTAAGTTATGGGGCTAATTACTTGCCTACGTTTCTTTAACGAAGTCCTGGAACCAATTCATTTCATATTTTTATGATTTTATTCAAGTACGGGGTTCTAGTCATATTATTGTAAATTTCCTGTCACAACCAATACTTATTCAATATTTCTTAGTAGGAAAATTATACTCAATATGTAATAATTAAATCATCTTACCTTGGCCTTAGCGAATATTTGTCCCCTTTAACAGGAATTGCACTATCATAGCCATCCCTGTTGTTGTTATTGCTATCAGTGAAGTCCTGTTGCTCAATGGTGGTACCAAGTCTCTCCGAAAGTTCACTATATTGCAGCAGAGCATCCATTGTATCTCAGAAAATTATCACTACGATCACTACGTATATCACAAGTCACGACGCATATAAGGAGTGTAATTGGTACTAGTTCAAAGTATCTGGGTTACCGGTAGAGTTTCAAATTCATCGTGTTGCTAGCTTCAAACGTCTTTCTCAAAAACTATCGGTGAAAGATTACCTCACAGTGTCCTAACTGGCAATTAGATATAGTTTTCGTCAGTAGCCTCTCAAGCTATGTTCTGATCTATTGATAAAGTTTGTGTTCAGAAGCTAAAGGTTTAGCTCTACACCTAACGTTCGAGTCTCCACTTTAATTTTTTCTTTTAGGCTTCAGATTTAAAGGTATTTTCCTTAACGATCGAAGAAGTACTGTTACTTAGAGATGCTAGCGGTGGCTGTTTTATAAGATTCTTGGAAACAAAACAGTGTGTTATTGCTGTATATCTTGATGAAATAACTGGAACTTCACGTATTATTTGCATATAATCTTTTTGGCGCTTCAGTATTCCTACATATAAAGCTGATGGTAATTTTCACAGGTCACTAGCCTTACCCCTAGGCTCTTAGTCTTGTTTTCAAGAAATGTTTCTTGAATGATCTACTTCGGAACCCCAAACAGAAGTATGCTAATGATGCACAAAATTTACCCAATTACAGATAACTGGGAACAAAAAAAGTGTAGCAGGATTTCGATATTAATATAGTATGCTCTCCTTCCTAGTCTTTGACAATCTTTCAGAAGTAGTACTAAGAGGTAGTTATCGTACTTTGCTTTTCAAGATGCTTTTACAAGTCGTTAATGTCTACTCCATCAGCTTCTCACACTGAAACTCTCGATGATACAGCCATAAGCTCCGAGTATTGTGGGTTTACAATAGATCTCCAGCAACAACTTTCAATGATTCAGACTTATACGACCATACCATACGACGATAAGGAGTTCTGTTCAGATCCCTTACAACAACTTTCAACGCTACCGTACTACTGCTGCAGGTATAGGAGATTCTCGACGGTAAATCCTAATCAGTACGACCAGAGTACTACCGGTACAACGTTGAAAGGTTCGTGTTCAAAACTCCCACAACCACTTTCGACGATCTAGTTTGTCAATGTAATAGTCACCACGATAAATCCCGATCAGTACTACCGGTACGACCAAGGGGGTACTACCCTTACTGCTAAATGGTACTACCGATACGATGAATAGAAGTTCGTGATCAATCTTTCCGAAACAACTTTCGACTGTACAATCCGATAACAGGGTACTACAGGTACGTCCGAAAGGTACCACCAGTGCGAGGGGTTCGTGTTCGCAGCCACCGTTGGAGTCTCCGAATGAGTCGCGTGCGTTCGCTCGTTTGGAACCCGGAGTGATGCCGGTGGTACGACCGTTCGTGTTGGCGCGCAGTCGGTCACTGCTGATGCTGAGCACGGGGCCGAAGTGGTACCCGTCTTGTGGTGATCTGGCCCCTCTCGCGCCCACCTAGACCACATATGCATACGCGAGCGGGGAGGGGCGCGGATTTCGTGATGAATCGGCGCGGGAGGATCAGATAAAGATCTCCGCTGCGAATGATTGGGAACTATCGGCGGTGCGGCGATTTACCGGCCAACGCCGCGCGGCGGTACTGATGTGTCGATTGGTAATTAGATCGGACACTCGGAATTCATTCGGTTATTATAAGTTGCCTGTAGATTATCCTATAGTTGTCTCGTTGTTCTATTAACGTGTTTTTGGTGGAACAATGCTGTTATGAAGTAGAAGAATTCCTTAATATTCACCACTAAATGGCACGTAGGTACATGTAATGTAATGTATGTAATGTGTTTTGTAATGTATGTATCAAAATGTTAAGTTCTACGTTTGTTTTCCCTAACTGAGGATTATTCCAATACAATGTACTTTGTCTCTTGGAAATAAAGGTTATTATTACTATTATTCATCTGACTTTCTAAGTGCCTCTCGCATAATTGCGGTAGCAACAAGTGTTGACGGCCTGTGCCAAGTCAACACCCGGACTATTATTGATCGGAATTTAGGAAGGATCGCACAATATTACAGGTCTTCAGGATTACAGAATTTTGGAACACTTGGTAACTTTTCGTCCAGGCCCAGCTGTTGAAGGTATTGTGCAAACGTGTTTGGTGTAAGGCCTGAAACAGACATAATGAGGGGGACAATTGTGACTTTGTTTTGTTTCCAAAGTCGTTTTATTTCCATGGCAAGGTCCGTCTATTTAGATATCTTTCCAGCGTAGGTGTTTTGGATATTTACATCATTGGGAATGGCATATCTATCAAATAGGTAATTTTGTCGGCCTTTGACTGGAAAACTATATCTGGCCTATTGGCTGGGATAGTCTTGTCTGTATGTATTTCAACGTCCCAGTTTGTATCCATCGTTTTCGAGTACTGATGTCGGAGTGTAATTGTAATATGGATCTGTGTTTTCTATTAGTTCATTCGTTGTGGCTAGTGCTTGGTGTATGACCTTGGCCGCAGAGTTATGTCTGGCTGTTTATTTGGTACCGGCAAGAGTTTTGCATCCGCTTGTTATGTGATCTATTGTTTCTTCTTGTTGGTGACATAGGTGTATGACTGTTTTTTGTTAATGTGGTCTTGGGTGACACGGTATTTATGTTTGCCGTGCAGTAATTTCTGCGACCAGGTGTTTTTTTCTTGTTGTGATTGGATATGATTATATGTGTCTGCTACGTGATGCTGGACAAGAGAGGTTAAGTGGTGTATAGTTTTTGTCTGATTTTACTATTGCCTTATGTAAGTTAATTTGTTGGTGTGGAAGAAATGTCTCAGTGTTTGAATTTGTGTTGTCCGAAGTGACTGTATGTCTATAATTCCTCTGCCCCCTAGTTTTCTGTCTATGGTAAGCCTCTCCTTGCACGCGTTCGGATGTGACATTCTGTGTTTTGTGAGTTCTGTTCTTATAAGTATATGGATGTTTTCTATTATTATTATTATTATTATTATGCGTATTAATTACCGAGCATGCACACAATGTTGAAAGTTAAACTTTATTGACGTTTCGACCACTTCTGTGGCCCTTTTCAACATAGGTACATAATTTGCCAAAACATTGAGACACAAATGACACTCTTGGACACCTGTACCATGAAACAGCTTTACCCAACTAGCACACTAATTTGTCTAAACGTTGTTTTCATATCGGCTTAATATTTATTCATCGATAGAGACATTCCAATCATTAACCAATATTGGCTACACTTTGAAGTTGCAATATTCGTTTATGTTCGTTTTTCCCTTTTGCCAATATGTTATTTTGTGATATTGATTCTGAAATATTGGCACTATATTGTAGCTGTGTTGATAAGTACAGCATTGCAAGTCAATGTACGTGCAATGTTATATTGACAGAGGGTGTACGATATCGTGGAAACGTACATTGGCATAATATTTCAGTTGTTCATATAATCGTAATACTGCTGATTGATCAATATAGTAATAATCTTCAGCAAATATTAAATAAAACTCTGAATTGATATTGGCATATCAGCAAACTGCCTTACTATATTGATTTTACGTTGTTGGTGTAATCAGGTAGGTATTTATCTATGCATAGACACTTATAGCGTTTTCGACTTATTGCCCTATCACTGCACTCATAGGAACTGGGTGTCAAAATTATGTTCGTCTTACATTTGAGTGAAAATCTAGTGTGGTTTTTTGTTTTCGACTTATCCGCTCAATTGCACTTGAGTGCAGATTATCGCCATGGACTCTCTAAGCTCGTGGAGATTTCAGTGCATTTTTGACGTCTATAAAATATTAATTATAACCTATTTTATTTGTCAGAGAAAATATTTTTTTGAATTAAGAACTGGGTTGTGGGGTAGTATACATAGTAGCATGACTGCTACGATAGGTTACGGAAGATGTGGAAAGTGTAGTTGGAAGAACTCCGATTATCGTCATCTTCGGATGGTGAGGAAATTGAAGCATATTTAGTTAAATTATAAACATAAACTGACGGAAGAAGAGATACAACAAGATATACATAAGTATTTACCGATATAGATAGATATTCATTTTTAGTGCAAAAGCCATATTGCACAAAATGCTGTTAGTTTTTATGTCGATAAATAGAATAAATGATTGAATAACGCGGATTCAAACTATTCAAATTCCAAAACCGCCACATAATGAAATTGAGCTTCCCGGATGCAAAATGACATGAAACTGTCATCAGTTGGCTGACAGAACAGTTACTTGAATTGCACTAAAATTTGGTGTATGTTCGACTTACCAGTTCAGATTTATTGCACTTCTGGGCACAAAACGAGTTTTCAATGTGCACTGTAGTGCAATCGTGGTTAAAATCAGAGCAGTAAGTCGAAAACGCTATTAGTTAAGTACACTTAGCCCAACAAAACTTCTAATGCTCTAATACGTTATTCGAACGTTTTTGTTTCATATTATTAAATGAAAGATAAATATCGGCAATATTGAACCTATATTAAATCAATCTTGATCCACAGCAGAACAATAAACTGCCTTGTTGGAGGTCATTTAGGAACTCTATAAAGCTCCGAGCAAAATGATTTCATTTTAATTATGCCTTTTTCTCTGTTCCAAAAGCAATATCTCTTATTTTGGTGAAGGGTCTTTCAATTTGGTAGTGAAACTAGACACAGACAAAAGAGTTTCTTTGTGGCCTTAGGAACAAACATTTTTGGTCTCTAAAACTTGTCTGTCCTGATTAAACCTAATATTTTCTGGTTTAGGGGAGGAGTACATTTATATACCCCCTTGAATATAATTATGTAAACATATGATGTCGTAAGATCGGAATCAATTATTCCACGAAAACTACAAACGGAAAGATAATCTCATATTCAAAGAAAGAATTAAGCAAAAGGAGTTTGACAACGCCGGAAGCATTTGCGAAACAGAATTGCGTATTCCTAATTCCTCCGCCATTTTCACTAGTGGCTCGTGAAATGTGAAGTGACCGCGGTGACCGCGTAAGTAGTTTTGGGTTTTTGGTTCAGAATTCAGAGTGATTTTAATTGTGGATATCGAGAAATGACGCAAATTATAAGTGTTTCTTTGGCGAATTCAAGAGATTGGGAAGCTGGAAGAAGAGCTAGAGTACAAGGTTAGTTCCCTATCAGGAAGTGCATTTTTGTCCTAATGTTGGTTTATTTTCAGCATCTCAATTCATTCATTCATTGTTTTTTATGCTTTGAAATATCTAAATTGAAAATCCTAAAATATCAAACACTGTGCATCAAATGTCTTAAAAATGGAAGGACATTGTAGGTAAGTTGTAGCGATGTAACAGGCAGCAATGAAATTGGTCGGAAGGATATGTAATTCAAACTGTACATACAATATATAACTTCATCTTTGAGCCAATAACTAAAATTAATACTGGTCATATATTGCAACTCAGTATTAGACAGTTATATTGCAAATCAATGTTGTAGCAATAAATCAAAAAATCCACATTTTTTGTTTGGCCAATACTTGAGAAACCAGCTTGGACCGAAGTACCTACCAGGAATGTTGTACCAATATTGAGACAATACTACATGGGCAGTTCTGATTAAAACGAGGTTTAAAATTTAAAATTTATAGACGATATATGCTCAAAAGGTCTATTTAGTCCATACATTTTTTAGGTATCACAACGTTTGGTTTGATTTTCTATATGTTCAATCTTTCTCAGGTACCTCCGGTTAAGTGGCGGTAGTTTTGCTGAGGTGGCCGTTTGATTATCAATATTTGCCTGCTCTAGCCTAGTTTCCGGTTTTTGCTCATAATCGGGTGCCATATCGATTTGATTTCGACGCGATTTTTTCTTCTTTTAGTACCGTCTCCTCAGCGGAGGTTGGCGATCATCGTTTGCAATTCTTCTCTGCCTTGCGCTAGACGAATGATTGTGCAGGCCTCTTTCTCTTCTAAAGCCAGGAGAACTGTTTACGCCCGATCCCTCGTCGTCTTTCGATCTTTCCCTCAACGATCGGTTGTAAAAATCTTATTTACTGTTTCTAAAAATATGGCAAAAATATGCTGCTAGATTTGCTGTATAGATTTTGGTTGCTATAATATTTGAACTTTCGGTGATATCACTGAAGTGCTTTGTTAATAAACGTAGCATCTTCCCAAATAATTTTTTGGTGCTCGGTCAATGGGGGGTTGCTGTTCCGGACTTTCATGTCGCTGCTCGCTGGTTGTTTAGTCGGTGTTCCTTGATTCTCGCTCCTAGAGATATTTTCGACCCTTCTACGTATATTGTGCCGTATTCGCGTGGCACTTAGTAGATGCAGTTTTTAGGTTCCTAATAGTCATTCCTGGGTGTTGTTTTCGTTAGAGACGCTGTTGCCATATTCTAATGACTGCATTTGGTGGTTTTTCATGAGCTCTTAGAGATAATTTAGTTTTTTCATCATACGTTTAGATGCATTTACGTGACACTTCGCATATTTAGTTCTTAGTTTCTATATCCTCACCCATGAGTCTTTTTTTTATGGGGTGTGTCGCCAGGATCATAGAGCAAGTCCTGGATTTAGTGGCATCGTGAAGCTATTGATACCCTGGTATCATCAGATGCCTGATGTTCTTCTTGAATAGTGATGTCGTCTTAGTTGTTGTTTTCTTAATGCCTACTCTCCCGTCATCCATGTTATGGAGATTAGGGGTTCGGTCTTCGAACGTGGAAAACTTGGATTCTTTTTTTCTCCTATTCTTCCATTAGTTCTACAATCATACCTTCAACTGCTCTAAAACTCCAAATTTCAAGGTGTAGGTGCTTCATGAAAATCTTGTTTAAATTTTGCATTGTTGTCCCATTCTTCTGAGTGAACCATGTGATTGTGCGTGAGTCGTATGACATATAGCTGTTCAAAATTAAAACATCGTTGTCGCGTGTATACATACATTATACATATACACGCCGAATTTACTCTCATGTTTTGTTAGTTTTGCGACTCGTTCGTCATGGACGACCACATACATAATGTACACCCATGGATGTCCTGAATAGATTTTTCAGAGGGAGGGACAAGAAAGCGTTAAAATCGAAATTTCAAGTTAGCTAGGTATAAAATTAAGTTCTACAGACGTGCCTCATTAATTGGCAAGTAATTTGAGCTGTTGGAATCGCTAAAATGAACTGAAATCTGACAATTTGGAATCCAAACAGTTCGCGACTCCACAACCTCTCGAAATACCTTAAAACATTTGTTATCCCTGTGGTCCCCAATATACGAATGGCCTTGAAGAGGTTTAAGATGTTTAGGATTGAGAACGATAATATCAGTATGGGCCGAAGCTTAAGAATTAACAGATAACCCAAAGCACAAGGTTGACAAACCTGATGTGCGTGGAATATATGATACTAGCTGTAGTATTTTTATTGAATTCAACATGGAATAAACTAAGAAATCTATTAGAGTAGAGAGCAGGCGACAGAAAAGATCTGCCTGTGCGCCATCTAGCACCCGAAGGTAACGGCAAACCAAAGAAAATCGCTGCTAAATAGCATCATACTTCTTGGTGGAACGCCACGGCGCGTCTGCTAGGCCTGGCCAGAAGAGCGCGGTTCTATATGCTGCTGCATATGAAAGTTGATATACGAGGGTTGCTCTGTATCTCCGTCAATCAACCAGTACGCAGACAGCTGTATTAATAAGCGTGAAACAGCTGTCTGCGTACTGGTGGATTGACAGAGATATAGAGCAACCCTCCTATTAGAGTAGGTTTAAAAAGCCTATTACAAGTTTAAGATTTTTTTGTAGTCGTTCCTTCTGACCTACATTCAGACAGCAGCTTTCACTCAGCGCAGGACAGTCGAAGATAGCGTGCTTAGCTATTTCCTCTATACGCACCGCACTTCCTGTAAATGGTTTTGCCACTTCAGTCCCCAGCTTTTGCAGGTATGCACTGAACGTCCAATGGCCAGTTATAAATCCAACCATCTTTCGTTGACCCTTTCATTACTATCCACTCCTATTTGACTAGGCACCCAAGATGATGTTACTACCTTGATGGTTTTAACCAGTGTCTTTGGGTTATTATAGCAGTTTCACACTATTTTTCAAGTATAGTAGTTACTTTCCAAGGCCATTAGAGCCACCCGACTGTCTGTGTTTACATAGATAGTATTTTTGCTGTATCCTCTATCTATGAATATTTTGCCGCATTGTAAAATTGCAGTTATTTCTGATTGGAAAACGGTAGCCAGTCTACCTACTATACCTGACAGATTTTTGGTGCCATCAGTGTACTGCCATTGATTAACAATGGTACTGCCTAGCCGACCACGTCATCATCATGGTCACAATGTCCTGACAGACATGTTGTGAACTCGTAAAATGCATTAAGGCGGAGCTGGAGTATTGGCGACACGAGTATTTTCAATAGTTTTGAGAACTGCAGCTCGCCATCGTTTGCGATTTACTGTCAGTTCAGTGGCGCTCTTGATACTCATATTCAGCAGCTGTTTCGTCGTATCCACCCAGCGTGTAGGGGAACGGCCACGGCGCCGCCCACTCGGAGCATGACCCTGAACTAGAAGTTTCTCTATATTATCGCTCCTGTGTATATGTCCGAAGAATGTGTGCATTCTCGTCGACACAATGGAGGATAGTCTCTTTGGATTACCGAGCTCATCCAGTATGGAAACGTTAGTTCGATGGGCGGTATGAGGAATTCTCAGCATTCTCCTCCACGTTCATATTTCAAAAGCATCTATGCGAGTTCGATCTGCCGACCACGTGTTTGCCTTAAAATAAAAGGCTGAAACTGTTAAAAGCGCTGGTAAAATCCCGATATTTCTCATAAATATCGTGTTGTTAACGATCACATTGCAGCTAGAGAACATACAGTAAGTCATGTACTTCAAAGGCACTTGAAGGCAAAATTAAAGCAAATAGGAACGCTTTATCAATACTGTGGTTAGAAGCGGCAACACGACAATGCTCCAGTTCAGAGGCTAGCAATTAAATCAACGAACAATTAAATAATTAGGGTGGAAATTGTGGTTTGCCCTCACTCACCCCCTACCCTTCCAACCTTGCTCCATATAACTACCATTTTTGTCCTGCTTCAACAAACTTAATTATCGTCGTAGAAAATTACGCCATGAAGAAGAAAAGTTGAAATGTCATTTCTCAGGATACAATTTTTAGGTTCATTCGAACTACCTTTTATCATTAATTTGTTTACTCATTGCATTCATCTTCAAACAATACCTAACCTCCTACCTAAGGTAAACGCACTAGTTTCTTGATTTCGTTTTACAGATAACATTGTCAGCAAATGAAATAACACAACACTATCATATATACACGTTGAGACTTTTTCATAAAACTAATACTCGTGAAATATTGTTTCGTGGTATTTTTTACAATATTTCATCTGTCTAACGCCCAAATTTGGAACGTTAGACTCGTGTCACAAAAATATCACGAAAAAGTCTCATTGTGGATCCATGCCTTAATGGCCATCTTCAGTGCGAAACTTGACTTTTAACTCTTGATAAAAACATCTCATGAAAAAATTTCATTGTATACCATTACCTTCAAAAGTAAGATAATGTACTGTATTACTAAGGGTTCATGCAACACTCAAGACCCAAAAAAGTATATTGTCTAAAAATCACGAGGAAGGGGGCAAGTGCCCCTCTCGCCTCTTTTGAACGATGCCCATGTATGCACGTACATTGTGCGTCATCTTTAAGTGGACCACCAAGAATTCCTCTGGGCATGTTTACAATCTCTGAAGGTCCGGCCGAGTAAGACATCATCGTACACAATAACTGCATCGCTTGATGTCGGAAAGTAAATCAACATGTTGTCAAATGGATGAATCAAAACGAACTGTATATTCAATCTACATTACGGTCGGTCGGGTTGAGATGACGTCTGTGTAAGAAAGAACTTCACTCGGGATAATCAGTGTCTGGTTGGAGCTAGAAGTTACTTTGAGGGTATCTTGGGTTTTTTACTATCACTGGATGCGAGCAGCAGGCAGCTAAATCCTACTTTACATAGGTGTCACTATCACTATCACAGTTATCTTTACCCTTGTCTTTACCATATCACATAGTTTTTTCCACACTTAATATCGCAGATATTTTGATACTAAATATGACTGTAATAAGTCGGATGCTTCGTTGCCAACATTTTAATTTTTCGAATTTTCGAATTTGACATAATATGCTTTTTGGACGTTTTATGATATCCACCTACATAACGAAAATCCACGTCACTCATTTCCGCCGGTCTGTTAGTCTGTCTTTTGGCATTCTTCTAGCCTCGTAATCTCAGTAACCGCTGCATGGATTGATTTGGGTTGCGATATGCTGGGGGACAGTAGTAGGCAGTGCTGCTATAGTTTTGTAAAAGCAGTGCAAGGGGCGACTGAGTAATTATCAAGAATTCGCTTTCAGGGTTTAGGGGTTCCTGATCATTTTCTACTGCTTCTTCGATGGGAGTGAAATTGGGGTGGTTGGGGGGGGGTGGTAGGTTGAAAAATGTGTTGTATTCATGATAAGACCAGTGACCTGTAAAAGAAAGACCTAGCGGTATAATATACTTTTTTAAGCCCGTCCGAACATTGCCTTACCTATTGTTTTGTGATGTACCTATATATTGCTAACGTGAAAAAAGTTTAAATTTCCTTTATTAGAATTTTGACACGGTATTAATGTGGTGGCGAATATGACGCGTGTGGCTTTTAGGCATCATTTTAGTGGCGGCGCAGCAATGATCAAAAAAAAATTAAAAACAGCTCAAACCTCCACACCACAGGTGAGGATAGTATTGTGGTCGCGAAAATTTTCAATTTTGAATGAATACGCTTTTTGAGCGTGTTATATTTACATAACGAATACCCACGTCACTCATTTCCAGCGGTCTATCTGTCTATTTGTTGGCATTTTTCTAGCCGCGTAGATTCGGTAACCAATGCACAGATTATGATTATGACGACTCATGTCGTAATAGGCAATGCTGCTATAATTTTGAAAATCGGTGCGCTGTCGGCGGACAAAACAAAAAAATTCAGAACCTCTCCATACTTCGTTTTTGGAAGTCCTGATGTTTATGTATTTGTTTTTGGGATGTGGCGAAATTGGAATGGTGGGAGGTCTGAAAGCACAGAAATGTGTTGTATTCATAAAATACTCTACATTGCGCTGAAAGAATTGACTTTGGTGATATCGTGCTCGTATTAGACCTATTCGAATGTTGCCTTTAAATATTATTTCTGTAGAATAATTTGATACATAGATACATAAGTATAACTTGGAAACTACTAACATGATTGTCTTGAAATTATGACACTATTATTACTGTGAAGGAAATGGTAACAGTGTATGGTTGTTGAAACTCTTGCTAGTGTCGGAGGAGAAATCAACAAAAAGCAGAAAATTGCAAAATCGCTGAAGCTTCGTCTTTACATGTTTCTAAGATTCCTGATCATTTTCTATTTTTTTGATGAAAATGGTGTAGGGATAGAGAAACTCCAATTTTTTTGTTAGCAACGCTAATGTGTGGAAGTACTGAGTCAAGACATCTGATGCCATTTCTTTTAAAGCTGTTATTTAAAGTTGCAGAGATCATATCGTTTTGCAAGTATGGTATTTTACTCTCAGGTCCTTTTGGTGTTGTACAGCTTGGATCAGTATTTAGTTTAAGAAATAGAGGAGATGTAAGTCACTTTACCTAATGTGAAGCATAGTGTACTTCTTTCTTTTCTTTCAGTTTTAACTGTCAGTTGTTGGTCTAGAGGCCTCTCATTTATTTGTCTAGCTTAACCGTTTACCATTCACTACATCATGTACATCAGCAGTCTTTTGAAGAAGATCTTAAAAAATGCTTTTCTAATCCAGATAAATTGCACCCACTGCTTGGCCAAGAACATGGTCGCTTGTCTTAGCAAAAATCCATGTTGTACCTTGGGATGAGATGGTTGTTCAGCAAAAAGCTGGAAAACTCCTTTATCATTACTTTATTTTTCCATACACTTGCAAACACTTGAGGTCAGGCTTATAGGCCTTACTTAGAAAGTATAGGGTCAGATGCTTAAATTTCAAATTCTTACATACGCCAGTGACGGAAAACAATGTCCAATGACCTAGACTATAGATAGGAGATTTGATACGTTTAAGTCGATAAATGTTGAGAAATTAGAATGCGAATAAAGACATCAAGAATAAATTTAAAAAATGAGATCTATCACTTGTCTTTCCACAAATTAGTAATAACAAATTATTTTAGAGTTACGTTCAGAAACAGCATGAGCTGGCAGAAAATCGAGATCCCGGAAAAGTAAATAAGCGTACAAGTATAGGTTCCTATGTGGCATTGATGTTATAAGTATATATAGAGCAGTACTATTTGTGACAATGCGCACAAATGGTGTCCGAAAACTCAAAACACTGCCTAAGGGGAACAAGTATGGAGGTTCTGTATTTATTGTAGAAAGAACAAATTTTCCAAAACACTTGTTTGCTGTTCTGGCAGCCTATAGAGCGCCATACATTTAGCATTTTGAGTCGACTTTCGCGGCCATGGTCCGATGAACTATTGGTTCTTGGGCTGTTCGGCGTCGACACGAGACGACCGAGAGAGTCTCTCGGAACACGCCGAACAGGTGACATCAGTTTCTGAGGATGCCGACCACTCGCGTTGGCGAAACGTCAAGCAGCGAAGCGCGCCAACGCCAAGGCGGCAGAGCATGTCGGCCGAACAGCCCAAGGAGCAACGGTTCATTAGCATTTTGAACAATGAGCATAGCTCGATACATATTGCTAAGCACAAAAAGTGCAGGCGAAACACGTTCCCCACTTTGTTGTTTCGGAAACACCAGATTTAAAACTAACATATTATCCTTTTCCTCAGAGGCATGCAGCATTCTAGCCCTAATTTTTAGGGTATTCTGTGATAATAACATTATTTATTATGCTTATTATTCAGTTGAGATACAAAATAATCAGGGACCTCCAAAATAGCTAAAGGCAAAATTATAGGTCTGTTTTTACAGCAATCACAAACTAGTCAGCGTCAATTTGATTGGCCAGTACTAGTCAGAAATAGTTTGACAACTGCAATGGGGAATACTGATTGGCTCTGACTGGTTTGTGATTCTCTGTGAAAACAGACCTAATATTACATATATTATAATTTTTTTATGACGTTTCCGCATCCACTGGCATGATTGGCAGAAACAGCTAGTGCACTTTCTCCATTTGCGTCATGTCAGTAAAAATATCCTTCCCACTACATATTGGCTTCTTCGACGAATTGATTAATTAAATAAAATCAAATACATCTAAGACACCTAAAAACACCTAAAACAAAACTTGGGCGATTTTACTGTTTATGGTTTCTTGACTATTAGTTCGGCACTACAGGCGCGACTTTCAGAAACTATAGGATTTTCTATTGACGTCGTAGTAGTAATACGATATCAAAATAGTATTACAACGAACCTAGCAATGTCCAAGTTACAGATTATTGGATTAGAACGTGGCACACAATTGGCACACATGCCTTCAAAGGCAGTGTTCGAATAGGTTTGTAAAGTATAGGTCATTTTTTAAAACAAATCTTTTGGCCCTTTTGGGGATACAAACACTTTTTGAGCTTCCCATCCCGACTACCTTAATTTTAAAGGTAAAGACGTAGTTTGGAGCGATCCTGAGGACTTTCTATTTTTGCTAGCTTTATTACTTATGAGCTCACGTCACACCCCAAATTTTATCAAAATTAATTCAGGAGTTACTGATATTAGACAATTGCAAAAAAACACAAACTGTTCCCAGGCTTAGCAAAGCAAAAAATGTTAGATCCACAGATACGACTTCAAAGTCAATATTTGGATAGATGGTCCAGAAGATCACCAAGGTAGTTTTTTAGGACAATAGACAGCCTTTTATACTCCAAAATAGAATAAACTTTGAAAATGGAAATTAAAACATGTAGCATTAAAAAATAAGGTATATTGTATACCCATTTCTAAATGTTGATTCGTTCATTAATCTGGTAAACCTAGAAGATAGCAAGCTTTGAGATTTAATATAAACCAACTCTACTACTCTCACTTCTCTCCCTCGACATCTGTAATGTACTGAAAGTTAAAAAAAAGAATCTTTGTGTGGCCATATATCGAATAGTATTGACAGCGGAATTCCACATTCCTCTTGAAGCATATGCGTAGTTTTCAATCATTTAGAAAGGGTCATCCAGGCAGTAGTTTGTTAATAAGATAATAAATGGATGGAATGGTAAAGCCCTACAAAATACATGGCCGAAAAAAGTTGCACCTTGCTAACTTGGTTACGCTTGAGTCTTGGTGACGTATTTCCAAGCTTTGGATAATTTGTCGATAAACATATGTTCCGATAAAATGTCAAGACCCAGTACTGTACTATATCCAGCAAGAAGTTCCCAAGCGAGCACCCAGATTTAATGGGAAATCAGACTTTACAAAGAAGTCACTTATTCTAGTTTTTAGGAAACAACAACACAAACACATTTCATCAATTACAACTGCTGCTGGAAAGGGACTCAAACACTTATTCAAAGCAAGGAGCTACGATACTTCCCACCATCCAGCCTTCTCACGCTGTATAAATCCCAGATAAGACATGGCGTGGAGTATTTTTCAAATATCTGAGGAACTGCTCCCCTTACTACTAGCCCGCATCAAAAACCGATCGATATGAGCGCACTTTTGCTCCCAAAGGACTGCCAGTATATGACTTGAGAGTGCAAATGTTGGTCTACTCACGTCAAGAGCCCTAATCCAGTCATAGCATCCGCGGTACTCTGGTATCTAGCCTTCGCCGCTGTAGCAGTGTGAAGGATTAAGGTTAAAAAAATTGTCAATACTAATAATAAAATAATCAGAACAATTTTCAGAGCGTCTCACAGGCTAGGGCCGATAGTTTCTCACCATAAACAAAGAATTGAAAACATTAATGGAAAATACTGGACATTCGAAATAGACTATGTGTGGCAAATGTTATGTTGGCGAGTATTCAAAACATCTACTATCAGTAGCGCCTAGTGTTTAAGAGCTGCGAGGTTACAGAAAGACAGCAATTTCTGAAATATCTATATTCAATAAATAAATCTGAATTCTCGAAAATCGCTATAAACTATTTCTCCAACGGCAAAGAATACTGTTCCGTGGTCTGCACCTGTTGCCCTCGTACGCGAGATACCTAGATGCAATGTGAATGGTTTTTGAAAGGAAAGCATCTGATTCATCAAGGGCTGCACGTTTTTGCACGGCTTTGTTCTAAAGTCACGAGGTATCTCGATATAATCATTAGGCCTTTTTTATCACTGCACTTCCGTTTTAAACTCACTACTATCGCTGTTGAAAGAAATCTTATAAATCAAAATTGCTTTCTACCTTTTTCTTCTTTTTAGGGGCATCAACTACTGTGGTTATTTTATTTAATTAACTAATTTATTTATTTTCCAAGTATGATGTATCATTGCTTGTTTAAACGAACTTATAATTGCGAGCCTCCAAGTGGAAAGCTAGAACACTTCTATGAAAAATGATGAGAGTGCCATTACTAGTTTAAATTTTCTTAACATTGGTGAATGTGCAAACTTGGTTGGACGAACCGAAAATTATTGTTACTTCCCATTTGCCAATTTTCGATCGCTCAGCATGAAATTCGTTGCCGTTTTTCTCATCGTTATTTACCATGTGAGAGTCGGATCGGAATGGAAGGAAAACCTCGATATACGTTGAATGGTATCACCCGGTACATGGCTCCAAAAATTGATCAGTTACAAGAGGAGGTATATAGTGTGGTAGGCTTGGGCGGAACATAAGTATCCGCCTAGGTAAAATGGCTGCTTGCTTTTTACATATTCCCCTCTTTAAATCATAACCCCCCAAAATCAGCAGGTTCTTGAAAAAAAGTCCCTGTTTCTTCCTCTACCGATAGATGAGGGGAGTATTGCGTTAGCGAAAATTTTCGATTTTGAAAAAGTACGCTTTTTGGGCCTTTATAACATCTACTCGTACATAACGGAAATCCGAGTCACTCATTTCCGTCGGTCTGTCTGTCGGCCTGTCGGTCTGTTGCCGTTTTTCTAGCCTCGTGATCTCAGAAACCGCTATATGGATTATGATAAAATTCGGGTAGTGATATGCTGCGGACCCAAAATAGGTAATGTTGCTATAATTTTGAAAATTTAGGTCCATTCGAACATTGGCCTTGTCTATTACAGAAATCAAGGAATTAAAATTTTCTGATTTATACGTTCTGTATGACGTAACGTGGAAGCTATTGAATTGATTTTTATGAAAATTCGCCACAGACCTTGTCGAGGATAGAAAATGCGTGTTGTTTTTAGATATCGTATTAGTGGCGGCGCAGAAATAATAGAAATATAAGAAGATTTCAAACTTCTTTTTTAGGTATTTTAGAGTCCCCGATTATTTTACACTTATTTTTGGATGGGGGTGAAATTGGGGTGGTTGGGGGTGGGTGGTAGAAAACTAAAAAATGTGTTTTATTCATAATAAGCTACCTATTGACATGTGAAGTCCTAGCGGCATAGCGGTGGTGTGGGGGGGGGGGTTATAAAACTGAACAATTTGTATTATTAAAAATAGGCGGATGTTTATTGATCTATGAAAGGAAGATCCAGCAGCATAACGGGCAAGTGGGGTGATGATCTTTGCTATAAAATACATTAGATGTTAAAAAAATTCATTTTTAAAAACTCAGAAATAACGCCCTAATTTATTAAAAACTTAAAAAGCTTAAATGCTACGAAGTCAGGCTAACTTTGACACTTCTTTAATCTGCGGAACTTTGTGATAAGGTTTTCCTTATTTCTTGTATCACAATCATGGACCTCAACATGAGACACGAGTTTCTTCTTATTCTGCTCAATAAATATGATACACTGCGGAACGTATAAAGTGGAAAAGGTAAAAATGTTCAAGTTGAGAGAAGCAGCCCTACAGCCCTTTTTGTATTTCAGTCCACAAATAATTTCAGCAGATTTGCTTTGCAAGCCAAATACTCTTGTAGCATGTGGTGAGCACCCCCGAGCAATGACGCTATAAGTGCTATGAAATCAAGCAAAATATGCTGACTTTATGGTCATAGTTGATACACACCCTGCCAGGTTAAGCAATACAAAAACACTACTTCGTAGGAAGTTGATTTCTCCCTGTCATTTGCACCAGGCCGAGAGAATATTGCAGACTGTATTTGTCTGCATTTAATAGCAGTCTATTTGCTAGGAACCAATCCTCAGCATGAGTGTGGGTCAGTTTACCATTGATATCCTCCTAAGTATTCCCAGTGACACGAATGGTGGTGTCATTCGCATAGGGTACGCACTCAGCATTGGGTATACATGATACACGACATACATGATATACAACTTTTGCGGAATCAAGGTAGATGTTTTCCATTACCAAAAAAATGGCATGCAATTGCAACTATCATATTACTTTTGTCTGTCCTCTGTGATACATAAGGTTCTTTCTAGCAGGCCTGAATACCGTACAATGTATCGTCACGGACATGCGCAGAACGTGGAATGCGTTCCAACACGTTTTGTGACCGTTCATGAGACGGTCCATAAAGCGTTCCAACAGATTTCGTTCCCGTTCATGGAACGGTTTCTGTACGGTCAAATCGGTACTTGATCCAGAGTTTCATTTTGTCATTTCTATGCTCCTTCTGTTTTCTTACGTCCTTGGGTCTTGAGTGTTGAGGTTGAGTGTGATTTGATTTTGCTTGTTTTGTTTTTGCTGTTGCTTGTTGTTTGGCTGGCTCGTTTGTTGGCCGAAACTTCACCAAAGCCAAAAATGGAAATGGAATCGAACAATAATGTTATACATGGTGTGTTATGATAAATTCGGTCATTTTTATGGAAAACATAACCCAAGTTCTTTATTTATAGAGCGAAGGAATACCTGGTTGTGAGTGGCAACCATTATTCATGGCTAAAATTACCCAAATGACCCGTGTGGCGGCGGGTTAGAACATCTCCCATCGTATATCCTGCGCGTCGTAAAAGGCGACTAAAAGGAACCGAACTACTTTCGATATAAGCAGTAACCTCTTCTCAACCAACAGCTTTGGGTGGACGAGTTGAGAATAGTCAGGACACCTTCTCGTCCTTGGGGTGAGAAATTGTCCCTAAAGGCGGATGAACCAGTAGATACATCTGGTCAACGGTATGAGGATGCAGAAAGCAAATGGGAAACTACTGCATTAAAGATCTAAGATATCCCAAGAGAAGCTCGTAAAATGAAGTTTTACGAGTTCACAACATGTCCCAAATAATCCTCATTTTTCGGTTGTGGTTGATAGACTAACACCAAGTCATCGTCAGAAAACTCAGGCCCCGATCAACTTTAATAAAGCTCTTGGCGTCTTGGCTTTTGACGGTGGCTTTTGAAATGAAATCGAGGTTAGTTTTTTTTTGATAGCTGTCAGAACTGACACGAGTCCAGTGAAATAAGAGAAAGAACCGTTCCAACAGATTTTCCTGTTTGTACGGTCACGAAACTATCTAAAATGAACGCATGCGCACCACAAACGATCCGAACAGTTTCGTGACGGTTGAATGGACGGTACAAAATATGCTGTTGGAAAGAACCAATAGAGATGAAGCTAATAAATGCACCTTATCGTACGCCCATGATTCGTGTATAGTTGAACACGATTATCGTTTCTTGCGATTGTTTTTGTGGAATTGTGGCTGGATCTGAGGCGGGCAGTAATCGGTCCAGTTAATTCGGCTCCGCCGCAAAGGCACGTTCGCGTCTGCCACAGTCATCATCATCATCAGATGATCACGATGATCATGTTCGCGTGCACGCATGGGCCTAATGCTCTGCCTAATTGGACAAATTGCCACGCTGCCGATATCCTATACCTTGTTATCGATATGTGAATGCGCTCCGGAAAAACCGTATTATGCGGTTTCCAAGTTAATAATGAAATTATGACGCTGTTATATCTTATACATCAGTCAAGAAATATGATATTTCTTATATCTATACATAATGGAAGAATAAAGGACAAGAGCCTCTCCTTACCCTAGTTCCCAAGTCCAGCCCTCACCGCAAAGGTGAGGATGGCCTTGGGTCCTGCTCATCTTATGTCTTCAGGTTCAAGGACCCCTGAACCTAGTGTAGTCTGCCTGTGATACCCAATGGCCTCACAGCGACATAGAGTGTGTGCCAAGCCCTCCTCCTCCTCGCCACATGTGAACTCGTTGGGTCGCTTGCCACCCCCATCACATATTATGGCCAGATAGCAGGCTCACGAGTTTTTTTTTCTGTCTTTAGCATACTCTGTCATCCGGTACCGCGTCAGCATTGCTTCGGATGACAGGTTGTCTATTTATTCATTGCTCTGCATGCTACTTCTCTTGGCAGTCATTATTTTTTAAGCTAGGTGTTGTATGGCAGACCAGTGTTGAGGAGATAACAACATGGTTTGGA
This sequence comes from Callosobruchus maculatus, assembly GCA_951848785.1. Lineage (NCBI taxonomy): Eukaryota > Metazoa > Arthropoda > Insecta > Coleoptera > Chrysomelidae > Callosobruchus > Callosobruchus maculatus. Next base: position 2,022,175 of record CATOUR010000174.1, read on the forward strand.
TTAGATTCTCCGGTGTTATTGTCCGGCCTACTGTGGTATTACATGCTTCCTCTGTAGGTTGTCCATCTACTGCATACAAAGAACGTGTCACACGCATCATCATTAGTAGCACATATTGTACAACTGGGGTCCTCCACAATCTTATACTTGTATAGGTACCAGTTGAAGCAGCCATGCCCGGAAAGAACCTGTGTCAGGGTAAAGTCCACCTCTCCATGTGGTCTATTGACCTACTGTCGGACATCTTTAATAAGGGTCCTTGTCCACTGCCCGGTAGTACCCGTGTTCCAGCGTTGCTGTCCCCTCGAATGTCTTGACCCGCTCCTCCGCAAGTAAGCCTATTGGTGGGAGGCCAGAGATCACTGCAACTGCATCTGTTAAATCTTGCGGTATGCACTACAAATCCTAGTCGCCGTCCTCCGGAAGACGGTTTCAAGCTGTTTCCTGTTGCTAACCTTATCTAGAGCAGACGCCCAAATCGGCGACCCATATAAGGCGATGGAGCTAACCACGTTGCTCAGGACCCTACGCTTGCTCGCTTTTGGCCCCCCAACATTTGGCATCAGCCTAGCCAGCATGGATACCATCTTGTTGGTCTTGACTGTCGTTTTCCGGAGATTCACGAGTAACCTTAGCCGGCTTCTGTCCAGTGAGAGATAGAACCACCCCACCTTCGCCAGAGGTCTAGCTGTCTAGCTTGACGTCGCAGTGGCGGCTCGTGCCAACTTAAAGAGGCAGTGCCAGAGTGACAGCCAAAATTTCAAACCGATATAAAACTGAAAAAAAAATTATAACTATAGCCGATAAGCCGGATTTAACTTTATTTCTATTATCTTTTTGTTTCACTTACCAAGCATCGATAAACTGAAAACATTATTTTACATTTTAGATTTTTCATGGGTGTTCATTTTCTCCTATATATGAATAAGATCATCCGTGCCTTTTTTCGTCCAAGTGTCATCGCCTACAAATAGAATACACACAAAACAACAGAGTTTGTTAACTTCTTCACAGTCACTTATCCAATTGTTTTTATCATAAGTAGTTTTATTAAATTTACGACAACGTGATTTCTGTCCAATACCAATAAGTTTTTCAATTTTTAAATCAGGTGTTGGACGTCCTAATTCCTTAATCTGCAGTTTTTCTTCCAACGGAAGATTACTAAATGATTTTATTAATGCGCCAATTTTATTCATTTTAACACAAAAGAGATACAGTCCCAAAAACAGCGCACAACTCACTCAAACTAATAAGATCTAAATTTCAAACCTTTAACGAGAAATGTCGACATCAGCATCAAACATAAACAAATCGAAACTGCTGAAACAAAACAAAAACAGTGAGCGATGAATGGAGATATGGGTAATGTGCCTGGCACGATCTACTTCGGATTTTCGTATTTAGAATCTATCCAAACGTCCAGCATAGCGTTATATCTGTCACTCATAAGCGTTTGTAATAAAATTTCGCTCATTCTGTTTGTGCCTTATAAGAAACGGCACGGTCGCGTCGCGTCGTCAGCTCTCATCGTGTGAGTTGCCACGATGCCACGTGTTGCCTGGTGCAAGGGTTTATAAGCTGAGGCGCTATTACCATTTCATATAAAACAGAAAAAGTCTGGAAACTACTAACATAGAATAAGAAAAGTTTAAGAGATAGATAAATATGTTTTTGTCAAATATTAAGGTAGCGCCATGGCACCGTGGCACTACCTCACCAGCCGCCAGTGCTTGACGGAGATGTCCAGAGATTTCTAGCCATTTCAAAAGATGTTGATTTTGCAACCAGAACCCTGTTTTTCTTCTAATGGTACGTGCTGCCAGCCTAAAAGCCTGCTCAGGACCCAGGAAATTATTTCTTGACCCTCGCCTTGCGATCCATCAAATAAATGGGAGATTGATTCTCGAAAAATATACGATTTTTTGATGGCAAAAATTACAGCAAGTTTCACATTTAAAATTTCCAGTGTTTCCAGGTCGCTCTCATTCGCGAGTTATCTAGGTGCACAGCGAACTATTTTTGTAAACTGAGAGTATGATTAGTCAAAGGCTGCACGTAGCAACAGTGATAGCGTAGGACATAGAAAAATAAGGACTTGTTCGGGTGACCTTATCCTACAAAAGGTAACTCAAGTTTAACAAGGCTAGCACTTAATACATTCACTTTGATTAGTGTATCTGGTCTTGTTGCGGCCCGATAGGTGATTATAATTCCCATACCAAACATTAGCCATCCTGACGATTTTGCTTATTTAACACCTATCAGTTTGTTATCCATTTTATCAAAGATATTGGAGAAAGCAGTTCATATTCAGTTGGTTGCATTCTTAGTCTTAGGTGAAAATTGTATCATCCCGGTAGGTCAGTTTGTTTTTCGTAAATCGCATAGCACCACAACGTGCCTTTTAGGTATGTGCGACAACATATTAAGAGAATTTGACAAAAAACTCAGTGTTAGCCTAGTTTCAGTAGACTTCAAGCAGAATTCAAAATTACTAGCTCAGGAGCTCACGAGAACCTCTCAAGGATCCGTATTAGGGCCACTTAGATTTCTTATATATGTTGCGCATTTAGCTAGTAAGGTTGATGTATCTAATTTGCATTCATATGCGGATGACACACAGCTCACCACTCTATTCAGGGTAAAATTTATTACTACGAACAGATGCACATAACCTAAAGTCTGAACATAAAACATTATTACAGTCCAACAATCCCCTACCATGTTACCACATTTTTTTGACGTAGCTTTTCGTACAATGCTGCTATTCTTTACAACTCAGTTAGTGCCCAGTATAAAGAAATGTAGTTGAATATTCTTCACAAAAAAGTCAAGACCTTAATGTTTGATCCTTAATAGCGCAATAGCTCTTCGTAACAGCTGGAGAGCTACACCAAACTAATAATACCCATTGCAAGTATAGGTAATCAAGCATTGTTTTCGTTGCGCTGTAATAAAACAGCTTATTTGATTATATGTTACACTTGATATTTCTTCATTTGAGCAACTGATAAATGTCAGGCACTAGTGATTGAGTATAAGAATAGTACTTTGCTAAACTCCGCCACTGATGCCCTATCCTGATGTAAGCCCTTTCTTACATATTTTTTGTAATAAAGACGAGTTATTATTATTATTGTGTTGTCCTTTTGATACTTATTGTTGTATTTTTATTATATGAATTCTATTGACATTTAGTAATATTAGTTTTACTCATTTCCGTATCAAAGCAAAATGAAAATTGGAGTACTTGGTCGACCACAATTAAACATCAACAATTTAGTGATTCAAGTAGAAATAAACCGCATCTCTTGAGGCGATAGAAAAATTTTTTCATCTAAAAATTAAGGAGAGTTGTTGAAAGTTACTGTTGTGACAACATCGAAATCAGAAAGATGTGTTCACTTTAAAAAGAAATAAGGTTTTCTTATGCAATATTATGGGTATTACTAGAGTATCCAACTTTCCATGGTATGAATATAAAAAGCTTTGTGTCCCTTTTACTTTAAGTACTTGCATGTTGCTTCAAGCTTTCGGTTTTCCGCTTATAGGCATGTTATGTTGTTACGTTGATGTTAGTGTTTTTAATAGCTATACGTGTTGCCACGACGATTAAGACAAGCAATATATCGGAACTGGACAGTAGTAGCGAATTATAATTTTGGGGGTGTAAATTAGAGCAAATATAGTATCTTTTCTTATTATTGTGTCACCCAATGATATATTTGTTTTGGTCACGTGACGTCCGATTCAAAATTTTCAATGGCACACCCTATATATTTGTGACTTTTTGTGTTCCTCTCGATAAAACAATTCCAACAAACGCACACTTGGGGTCTAAAGTGATTAATTCAAGAGCTACAGGTACTTAAAGGACTGTACCACTACAATTATGAAATACTACCAGTAATTTAACTGTAGGGGTACATGTTATAATCAATGGAAGTGGTACCATGGGGCACCCACTGGGCAGTAGCCCAGTTCCGATATATTGCTTGTTTTAATCGTCGTGGGACACCCTGTATAATAGATCATAAAAGGGATCACTCGAAATCTCAAATATCGAATAAACAGTTAAATCTAGCGACACCGGGGAGTATGTTGAGGATTAAAAGTTCCCAGTAAAGCAATTTCCTCAGCATTGGCCTTTGACCTCGGTGTTGCCGATTCGCCCTTTATGACGATTCTACCTTTTATTTGTGCTAATTAATGACTTGTGCTATATAAATACCGTTTAGAGTCACATGTTGCGTGCTACAACTAATCACTGTTATCGACAAGATAAAGATCAAAATAATACCACTTAACAACCTGTCGCGATAGACATTTTTCGCTATAATTTCACTACACAGCGATACAAAAAGGTACCCAGAAGTTATAGAGAGCCACAAAAAGCGTCGCATTACGGGCAATCCAATAAGATTGCAGGCAATCATCGGCGTTGTTTATTTTTTTAAGCGCGGCTCGAAAATGACCACACATCGCGACTATACCAATAAGTAATGAAATTCAAGTGGTGCTCGAGCAGAAGAGATGGCCGTTAATGGTCAATGTCATGCCGGGAATTTTGTAATAAAGGGCGAAATTACGGCTGGCACTCGTATGTCCTTTTGCGGCCGACCGATGGACTACCGTCGACAATTTCTTAGATTTCATGCCGGCCACGATCGATATATACACTGTACAAGTGCCGACTGAAATGCACTACCTGCCAACCTGCCATTCAACATTGTTTATGTTGGAAAATCGAGAAAATCCGTACAACGTGGTATGTCGCGCCATCTGGTAGCTGGTATAAGTATATGTTTCACGTAACCGAGTCTTCTTCAACTGACCTTTCACCGCGACTGCGACTCGTTGATCTATTGTGGCTCACAATTTATTTGTATTTCCTTCAATATATCCTTCTCCCTAAGGAAAACAATTGCTTATTTAAGCAAGAATTTTTCAGACCGTCTACATGAAACACTGTGTCGTCAAACAACCTATATCGGACCCATACCATAGCATCAGCATATATAGGGTGTTCATTTGAAAACTTCCCACCACGGATTTATCGAAATCCACTGATTAAAAGAAAAAACGCCGAGATACTTCAAAAGATTTGTCAAGAAGGACAACTTTTTAACCAAAAATTACTTCATCCCCTTGTACCCCCTGCCCCCCAGGGTCATCCCCATGAAAATTTTAAATGACAAGGGGTATCGAGTAATATTTCGTTTCAAATGTATGTCGAAGTCCTTATTTTGACGTTTGATTTTTTAAATTGGTCGATTCATTTTCGAGAAAATTAGAAAAATCTTTATGTATCTTAAATGGTTCAAATAGAAAAAAAAACGCAAATATCACTTCTCATTACAATAAGTGTTCAGAATATTGCGCGTTATTGGCCAGACAATGATATAGGCCATATTTAAATTCCTGACGGACAGTTGCAAAACCATGTGAGATAGTGTGGCTGCTTTCGATGATGCGTTGACAAGGGTCATCCAAACTTTCAGGCTGGGAACTAAATACAATATATTTTAAATGGCCCCATAATAAAAAGTTTAATGGCGTCGTATCAGGAGATCTAGCAGGCCATTCTATAGACCCTCTTCGCCCTATTCATTTATCTGGAAACGCGTTGTCTAGCCATTACCAAAATGAAAAAACATAGTCAGAAGGAGCGCTGCCTTGCTGGAAATAGATTTCAGCCTCATCAAATTTCGATTTGTTTTGTAATGGTTCCAGTGACAAGCGGGTTAATGATATTTCCCAACATACCCAAATAAATGTCTCCATTTAAATTTCCACTTTATTTCCTAAAATGCCTGCTCATACATTAATTTTTAGGGGATACTGGGTATATCCTTCTACAAAAGCATGAAGAAGAAGAAGACTTTATTCGATCATTGTACATTCATTACAATTTTACCCATAAGGTGTTGATCATGTCAATATTTCTAACCTAACCTAGTAACATTAAAATAGATCATTTTTACACCACTTAAAAGTTGAGTCAAAAGAGACACCTTGTAATATTCTATAAAATTTTACACATATTACACAACAGAAATTTGAAAACGAAAATGCTTAAAAAAAACCATAGGTAACAATTGTTCACATTGCTTTCTGTTTACTAGTTACCTTCATCTTCCAGAGTCTGAGCTGAAGAAGCCAGTGCAGAGGAGATTAGTGCGCAAACAGCCCATGAGGATTTTATTTGCTCTAATACCTGCAGTTATGCTTATTAACAAATCCAGCTAGATGTATTGTGTATTCGTCAGTGAGACAGATATTATTTACATAAATGTTATTACCATTAATCGATGTTATGTTATTTTTTGTTTGTTCACAAAACTCAACTCGCTGTTCGAAATCGTCTTCGGTTAATTCTTGCACTATTTTCATTTTGAATAAATAAAATTCATGGAGTTTAGTAACTGTGAGTATAGATCCAAATGAAATGTCAGTCAGACGCACGATTTTGCGTAATGAAGTATTGTATTTATGCCAAAATGGCCAAAACCGTTTTTTTGCTTTAAGTAAATTTCGGTCCAAAATATAAGTACCTTTCTTATCTTATCTTATCTCGTTATCTTCACCGGATGTCCGGCGTTAAATAGGACGGCGGTTTCCCGAGCACATTGATTTTGAAATCGCGAATTGGAATCATTTCCACTGTTTCTGCAACGTCAGGAATTTGAACATCACCTCTATCATTGTTTGGCCAATAACGGGCAACATTTTGAACACATGTTGCAATAAAAAATGACATTGTCGTATGTGTTTGTATGCTATTTGAACAAGTTAAGATACATGCCTAAAGATTCTAATTTTCTCGGAAACTAAATAGTCGATTTTAAAAAATCAACTGTCAAAATAAAGGATTTCGACATACCTTTGAAACAAGCTGTTACTCGATACCCCTTGCCATTTAATTTTTTAAGGGGATGACCCTGGGGGCAATCGATACAAAAGAAGAGAAATTAGTTTTTGTATAAATGTTGAGGTGTCTCGGCAATTCTTCTTTTAATCAGTGGTTTTCGATAAATCTGTGGCGGAAAATGCCCAAATGAACACCCTGTATACATGCGTTTCGGTCTTGTCCAAGACAGCATGCACTCAACATCCCCAGGCAAGCCAAGCTTACTCATGCGGTAGTGTGATCTGCAGTGACCAATCTACAGTCCCAATCATCATAATTTTGCAATTATTTATAAACCATTTTTATATAAGCTAGATATTTATAAGGTCTCTGTTTTAAAAATCAGTTAATCTAAATTAATGATTATTTTGACTTCATTGTAATTACTTAATCAATTTGTCAACAGCGCAGATTTGACCGTGTCCTAACTCATTTGCTTCTTGATTTATGTACAGGTTTTAGTTGACATTTGGTTTTATCAAATTTACAATATTATTTGACGTGATTTGTAACAGATTCTTTCTCAAAACATTTGCCAGATATGCATTCTAATGAAAAAATGACATTGTCACTTGTGTTCCCTATAATCGCTTGATTTTTGTTATTGTAGTATTTATTTGAAGGTACCCTAGGTGGTCTAACTCACATGTGGTGCTAAAAAGGAAACCGAATAATTTTACTTCCCACACATTTTAAGATAATACGTTTTTTGGGCGTTTTACGATATCTGCATAACGAAAAGCTCACTAATTTCCGTCGGTTTATCTGTCAGTGTGTCTTTTGACGTTCTTCTTGCCACGTAATCTCAGTAAGCGCTACATGGATTGTGATGAAATTTGGGGTAGCGATATGCTGTAGAGTCGTAGTAGGTAAAGATAATGCTACTATAATATTTTGAAAATCGGTACGTGGGCGGCGCGCGGCGGAATAATTCGCAAAAAACAAAAGAATCAGATCTTCCTCAAACTTTGTTTTTAGGCATTTTTAGGGTACTCTACGGATCTATGATCATTTTCTACCTTTTTTTCAGTGCTTAAAATGAGTTAAGATAGGATGAGGTCTCGGATAGGGTGGTTGGGAAACCCCAAAACATGTCATTGGCCTTTACTGATTTATCCTGGTGCTATTTTAAATATCAGAAAATCGGCACGCCATGAGATTAGGATATCAGTTGAATATTGTCGAATAAAAATTGTGTCGTCCTAGTTGCAGGGGAATCTCAGACTAAAGTTTCACGCTATGGGAAAATAACAAAATGGTGTACTATCGTAATTTGTGGAAAGCATGTAGGTACTGAATCAATAACTTATCTTCATTTTTTTATTGTTTTAAGAGTTTAATGAGTTGTAGTAATCAATCAGTACATAAAAGCGTACTTATTTATTAATTTTTATAAATAAATAAAGTTATTTAAATGGCCTGTATGTTTTTTAGTATGTAATCTATTGGATTTTTCTATTTATTTCCACTGATTTCAGAATTATCAACCAGAAACTATCATGTAAATGACGTCAGAATAACTTTTATTGCTTCATAATAATTAGTGACACCAGTCAAATATATAGTAGACATGGCATTGGCGTAGATTTGTAGATTTTTTCATCGTCGGCGTCGAATCTTCATAAATGATATTGATAAGAACACGGCAGAACGAACGCAACAAGAACTCGTGGCCCTGAGCGTGTTTTGCACTGCCAAAACAAGAGACATCTTTTTCAATTTCTCACTGACGCCTTCTTCGAAGTGCGAACCTTATCTATATAGCGTCCAGTAGCCACTTTTTAATTGAAGATCCTAATCACGTGAAGCATCTGCAAACTGCCTCTCGGTGAGCGAAGATGATTTCCACGTCGATCGTTATTGCCTCCTTATCTGAGTTATTTTCGAGAGGAAGATATTCATATCCGAAAAACGGCTTAGCCGGAGATAAAAGGTTGCTGTTTCGGGCTGTCATGTGGAACCTGATTGTGGATATCACGCGAATCTATACGGCGGTCGCAGTCATATACAAAAAATGTTGTCAAGAGGAGCGACTCGGTTGTGCCCACGCATTTTCCAGTTACTAGCGTAAAAATCACTGTATGTAATAGTAACGACGTTTGAGGTCTATCCGGCAGTAAATTGTATGGCACCAACGTTTCAAACATCTCCCAAAACTACAGTTATACGTGGTTATATATTAAACAACCCTTATGGTTACAATTCAATCAATAAAATAATTGTAGCCAAGAGATTAATTGTGAAGGACCAACTAAATTGGCAAATAACCGCAAATGACTCACGAGGATCGAAGTTAATCATGAATCGGTTGACTCACCCCTTGTTGGTTGGCGTCGGATGTCTTCCCCAGCTGGGTACTGCGTTGCTCTATCCAGATTCCAGAGTTAGCTGAGCGATGTAAGGCTGTGGTCGCCCTTATTGGAGGTACACGCACACGTCCCGTCCGTTCACCTCGGTAGTTAAGCTAAGCGCGCACTGGGTCGGACGGAACGGTACGAACGGTACGCACCTTCGGCACTTTTTTTAGGTGACTGCGCTCACTGGGTCGGTCGGTACGGACGGAATGGACGGAAGGTCGCACAATGGAGACAAGCGGTCTCGTAATAGGTTTTGTGCTGTTATGTATTGTGAAAACCAAACCGATATGTTGAGTGAAGAAGATATAATTGTAAGTCTAATGTTGGTAGCAGTTTGCAATTATCCCGCCGTACGTTGTTGAAGTACTCAGGGTGCCGCATATCGAAGAGTTTGGGTGCTCGGGGTAGTTTTCCACCACCGTAATTAATTTGGGAACATCCATGCTCGCTTTGCAACCGGATTGCTCAACTGAAACGGCTGAACGTCTGTACCGAAGCACGTGCAGGCACGCGCCGAGTCCTGTCTGGACGGTCGGGATGCCTAGAAATCTTTCTTTCGGAATTTTATCGGACGGAAGGTGCGGATGGTCCTGTTCCGACAGTGACGACCCAGTGCGCGCACCCATAGGCAAATCAATGCTAAACATTTTTGAAAAATCCCGTGCGTACCGTTCGTACCATACCGTCCGACCTAGTGCGTTCAAGGCTCTAAAGTACGGCTCTCCTTCTCTTCCGCGTCAACTGTCAGACTTCAAAAACTCGCAAGTCAAAACGCAGGAGATTCGAATATACATATTTTAAATGGTGAATGCCAATCGTAACAACCTTATTTCTTACCGTTCTCTGCCCAGGGTCGTACTGAAATTAATTTTATATTAAAAGGTTGGATTGATAATGGACTTTTCATATCAGCTAATGCAATTAATGTTAATTAATAATGCTGGCTACCACGAAGATATGTTTGGAGCTTTATTTTGAAAAATGGTTTCAAAATCAACTTTTAAAAAATATTCCTACGGGTAATTGTTATAGATGATGCTCACTCACATTCGAGATTACTGAAAAAGATACCAAACGCTTCGCTTAGAAAAGCTGAGATTATTGAATGTCTTACAAAACAAAATGTCACAGTTTCATCAGAAATTAAAACAAAAAATGTGGACATTGAACGAGGTTAGACCTCGTTCTAGGAACTATGTTGTATTACATTTCTTTTGTCCACCCCCACCCATTTCCACCCCTTATTCTCCGATCGGCACCACAATCTTTTCAACTCGGAAGGGCCTTTATTAATAATTCAGGTTGGCCAAATTTGGGAGCAATCGCTTAAGGCGTTTTTTAGTTAATCGTTGTAGAACGAAATCACGGACGTAGAGACACACTGGCCGACATCAAAACATCAAAATACCAAAGTTTTTTGATTTTCTTCAAACTTGGGCACCATAAATAGGTTATTATTAGAAACAAAAATCTAGTTTTTGGTCCCGCTGCGATGATAAGAAAGTGGTGGGGGTGGGGGTAACTCAAAACATAAGGTCATAACGTGGTTCCACAGTAAAGGGAATGCTTTTTTATGACGAAAACGCTACCGCGCATGCCGAATAATTTTCAAAATGGCGGAATAAAAATTCCTAAAAAGTAGCGAATTTTCGAATCTTACCATGGCAGTACCTAAATGCTACAAAAATTATCCAAATGATTTTAAACTTTACTGCCATAAAGAGGTTTTTGTTCTGTATCTTTTGGTCTACTGTTGGTGCAAATCTATGATTTAGTGGTGGGGGATGGTGGGAGTTACTCGGGAAATTAATAATATAACATAGCAGTTTCTGGTCAGAAGATGAGTCAGGAGGTGATTTTATCCTGGAAATGACACCTCGCACGTTGTACGTTGATTTCTGTAAATTTTGCATAAACGGGACGATTCCAATAACTTACCTCTCCTTTGTCGGGGAAGTTAAAAATCGTTATTAGAATTAGCAAAAAGTTACAACTCATGATAAGAAATGTAGTCAAGTTGATTAACTCAGTACTTTCCACACATTCCGATGATACCCATTTTATTGTTTTACCATAGCATGAAGCTATTGTCGAGATGCCATTGCAACTAAATCATCGCTCGCTCGACCGCAAAAAACTGTTTTATTCTACTAGGTACTTCTTTCACAGGTCAATGGACAATCTATCATGAATACAACAAATTTTTGAGTTTTACAACCCCCCCCCCCGAACCACTCCAATTTCACCCCCACTCAAAAAAAAATAGACTATGATCAGGAACTCCTAAAACGCCTAAAAACGAAGTTTGAGCTGTTTTCATATTTTTGTTTTTTTTTTAATATTGCTGCGCCGCCACTGAGACGATTTCTAAAAATCAGACGCATTTTCCATCCTCGCCAAAGTAGTAATACTGTGTCGAAATTTCATGAACATCAATTCAGTAGTTTCCTCATTATAAAATACAGAACGATCTAAAGCAATACTCGTATGTATACATCGGAGACAAGTCCCTTGGTTCCTGTAATAGACCAGGCAATGTTCGGATGGACCTAAAAAAGTGTATTATACCGCTAGGTCTTTCTCTCTCAGGTCAGTGGACAGCCTATTATGATTACAACAAATTTTTCAGCTTTACAACCCCCCACCTCCCAACCACCCCAATTTCTCCCCCACCCAAAAAAAAGTAAAAAATGATCAGGAACCCCTAAAATGCCTAAAAACGAATTTTGAGGAATATTTGAAATTTTTCGTTTTTTGCTGATTACTCCGCCGCCCATGCACCGATTTTCAAAATTGTAGCAACGTTGCCTACTACGACTCCACACCATATCGCTACCCAAATTTCATCAAAATCCATGCAGCGGTTACTGAGATTAGGAGGCTAGAAAAACGCCAACAGACAGACCAACAGACACACCAACAGACAGTCCCACAGACAGACAGACATACCGACAGAAATGAGTGACGTGGATTTTCGTTATGTAGGCATCAAGAAACGCCCAAAAAGTATATTATGTCAAAATCGAAAATTTTCGCGATCACAATACTCCCCTCACCTATCGGTGTGGGAAGTAAAAGTACATCATCGTTGATGAAATGGCGCGAAAGTATTATGTGTGATGTTTTAAGACTTCCACCCTCTTTATGTATTTTAAATCCAGATTGAATCAATATGAAGCAGTTTAAAAAGAAATATCAGACAGTACAAAGTACATTTAATAACTCAAGGGAAACTGCGACACTGCATTAATCAGATAGCAAGGGAAACCTGAAAAATGAAAAATGAAGTTGAACTAAGTAATTGAGACAATAGATGTAAATTATAGTGCTCTCAATCAAAAGCTAAAGAACAGAAAGAGCCCAGAGCAAGATGGCATTCCAAATGAATAACTCAAAAATTGTGGTCAAAGTCTTACGCAACAGCTAACCTCATTCGAAAAATCATCTACCAACACAGGATACCTGATGAATGGCGAAATAGTAACACTATTTTAACGTTTAAATAAGGATACAAGAAATTGACCTCAAACTACAGAGGTATAAATCTTTTAAGCACTATACTGAAACTTACAAACAACTAGAGTAATAGCAAGCAAAATAGATGACCTAAGATCTTTAGCAGACGAACAGCAAGGATTCAGATAACAGCAAAACCAATTGAATATAACAGACCAGCATATATGTGCTTTATTGATTTGGAAAAAAGCGTTCGATCGTGTCGCATTAAAAAATGTCCCACACCTACTTTACAACAGGCAAATCCACGGCAAATCCAACATAACGTCATCAGAACCATAAAGAATATAGACAAAGGGACTCCCTGTGCCCTCTTCTCTTCAACATCATCATGGACGAAGTCATAAAAAATGTACTTGTTTTGAAGGGGTACAGATACAGAATGGGCGACTCTGAAATCAGTATCCTATGCTATGCAGATGATGCCGTACAGGTGGCTGAGAGTGGACGATCTACAGCGGCTACTACATCGATCGATTTATCTGTAAACTAAATGTATGACAACATGAAAAATGCTATTAAGATGCAAACTGGAAGTTGATGGCAAAGTTATCCAACAGGAAATGAAATTTAAGCATCTAGGCATGGAAATATCAGGTTGACGGGGAGGTAAGAGAACAAACTAGGAGGGCAACAAGAATAGCGGGATGTTTAAATGACACAGTATGGCACAATAAAAATATAAAAATACAAATCAAATCAAGAATTTACAAGACCGACTATGACATACACCGCTGAAACTCGACTTGACACAACAAAAACTAAACAACTGTTAGAGACTACCGAAATGTCCCACAATTACACCGGTCGTCACACATATTATTAATTGGTGTATGATCAATTCTATTTTTCCCGATGCATGGAAGGTCGCTAATATAGTACCCATTCCTAAAGTTCCTAACTCAGCTGAACTTTGCGACATGCGCCCGATTAGTGTTCTCCCTACACTGTCAAAATTATTAGAACAAGCTATGTGCCGTCAGATCAAATTACATTTAACAAAATACAATATGCTACCTGAAACTCAGTCAGGGTTTAGGCCAAACCACAGCTGCTGTACTGCACTCTTGGGCGTTATTGATGATATAGTGTCTGCTACGGACAAAAACTGCTTGTCAGCACTCGTCTTGCTCGACTACTCAAAGGCATTTGACAGAGTCAGTCATTCACTCTTGCTGGCAATATTGAACCATTTGGGTTTCTCTTACGCAGCGATATCCTTGTTACGATCTTATTTGTCCGATAGGTCGCAGCAGGTAATCTTGAACAACTCAACGTCATCAAGACTTTCTATTACATCCGGCGTTCCCCAAGGATCTATTCTGGGACCGATTCTTTTTATATTATATATTTCTCAATTTAACAAGTGTTTAAAGTTTTGTAAGGCTCATTATTATGCAGATGATGTCCAACTATATTGCTCGTTCCCACAACATGAATATCAACTTGCTGCTGACAATATTACTCTTGACCTTACATCCATCGCCATACAGTCTCGCAAATACTGTTTAACTGTTAATGAATCCAAGACCCAACTAATTCTCTTTGGTAGACGTCCTACAACCGATAGGATAAAAGACCTACTTAGGATCTCTATTGATGGGCATTTACTCCACGTCAGTGAAGTATGTAAGAATTTAGGAGTGTTTATTGACAGTAAACTAAACTTTTCCGATCACGTTAGCCATATAGTTGAGAAATCACTAACATCCTTAAAAATGATTTATGAAATTCGTAGGATCGTAAACCAGCAAAACAAGAGAATACTGTGTGAGTCACTAGTTCTTTCGCATTTGAATTACGCTGATGTTGTATATGGTCCATTTCTTACTCAGTTTGAAATTATGCGATTACAACGGATCCAAAGTTCATGCGTCAGGTTGATCTGTGGAATTAGAAAATATGACCACATATCTAGTAGTTTTATGGAATTGAAGTGGCTGAAAGTAAAGCAGAGGATACAGTTTCATATAGCCTGTAACACACATAAAATTATTCTATACAAAGTACCTGTTTACCTATATAACAAAATATCCTTTAGAGGTGACCTACATGGTCTTAACATTAGACGTAAGCAGTTCTTATCTACACCACCCCACCGCACGTCTATATTTCAAAAATCGTTTACTTATACCACGGCTAAAATCTACAATAAAATTCCAGATTGTCTCAAGAGTCTTTCAATGACTCGTTTTAAGATGAAACTGAAAGAACTTATGCTAATTAACCAAACACTATTTGAGTGACAGTCTACTAATTCAGTCAGATCTAGCACTATGGATATGATACCAGAAATATTGAACTGTGATCCATATTAAATTCAATATGTCCATGTATTGTTTCTCGTAATTTGTTGTACTATATTTTAGTTTTTACTTTTATTTCTAGGTTTTTTAATATGCTCAGCATTAGTTATTGTAGCCTATATAACTTGTCAGGTTGAGTGGAAGAATGGGGTTTCCCAGACTCTGCCTTTTGGCAACTCAGTCGATTATTATTTTTATATGTACAATGTATTTATGTTGCCAATAAAAGCCTTTATTATTATTATTATTAAATGAGAGTACTTCCTAGAATGACTGGGAAAACGCTTTTTGATAGAGAGCGAAGTGAAGACATAAGAAGCAAGTGCAAGGTAGAAAACACCAATGACTGGGTACAAGGTAGAAAAAAGGAATGGAACGAACACATAAATAGAATGGACGAAATAAGACTAGTTAGAATTGCACGCGAAAAGTATCCATTAGGTCGCAGAAGTCCAGGACGTCCCCGAAAATGACGGAGCGACAAACTAGGAGGGCATAATCTAAAGAAGGAAGAAGAAGAAACCAGGTACATTTAATAACTCAAGGGAAACTGCGAAACTGCATTAAACATGTAATAAAAGTAGAAACATCATTTTTAAACATTCAATCGAGTCAAATTATTATCAATTATGCTGTAGACATGTCTGTTGTATTTTCGTTTTCTGTTGTTTCCAGCTGTTTCCTGCTTGTCTTCTGTTGTTTTGAGCTGTTTTCTGATGTTTTCTGTTGTATTTTATGGTTTTCTGTTTAGTCATCGTTAAGCATTGATGTGATAAATGTTTACATTGTATTTAAGGAGTGCATAGTGGTTCCTCCATATTTGATATTCATAGTAGAATGGTGGTTGTTTAACCGTTCCAATATATTGAGTCATTAATCTACAATCAGAAATTACTGAAATAATAACCGATTCGTAGAAATCGTTCGACAAATTGACAACGTCGATTTATCGAGGCTAGTCAGAAAATATCTTTCTACGTATTTTTTACCAAGCAAGAATTTTGAGTCAAAATTATCGTTATGATTTTTATGTGTATTTCGTCGTAGAATTATCTACTGGTGTTCATATAAATTATTCTACGGAAATCAATGTAGTGCTTTCCAAGTTGGTATTCTCATTTTTTATTATTGCTAAGCTGCCACTAAATCTACTGCAGAGAACTGAATGAAAAATAACATACAACTCAATAAATTTTAAAATAGCTACCGCGCTTAAGAGATATAGATTTTTGTCAAAGATATGTAAAAGCTTTGCAGGATATAGAAATTACACTGCGGGAAGTCGTATGTATATTATCAAAAATGAGCAGTATGTCTTTATGTGCGCAGCGGGAAGAGTGAAGATTACATCTATTTATATGTTTTTTAATCATTGTCCGATGAAAAATGTCGCTGCTTCTTTTGGGTCCATAATAAAATTCATATTTAGAGATTTATGCTTGTGGGTAAGTGAATTTAAAATTTATTATAAAGGTATTCATGAGTGTGGCTATCGACTGATAATAAAAAAATTAAAATGAAAGAAGTGGGAGGTATTTTGGTAGAGGTGCGGCCCTAGCTAAACTCTATTTGACGACAACTTTTGTTACACACACAACGTGGCTATGAGAAGAGTCGGTCGACAGCTTCACACTTAGCTCAGTTTACTCAAGATATCCAGGAGGAAGTGATTGATGCTAAAGGCCATAGTTAAGCAATGACGCGTAATTTTCATGTTCAGCAAGAAACCGGATGACGCTTGGTATTTGAGTCGTAGAGGCAGTTTGATAACATTTTTGTTATTGCACCATAACTCCAAAATAGGAGGGATCGGAGATAAAACGTGAAAAAAAAAATCGTTAAGTAACCTAATGAAAATTCGGTATAGTTTTAGTACCCCTACCAACTTATGTTCCAAAAAATCGTCATCCTAAATTTACGGAGACTTAATCGAAAATTCTTTGTTTGTTTTGTAGATGTAGAAACACAAAAAATACTGTCATCCGTTTCTGCTATGCAGTTTATGAGAAATGTGAGCTTTAAAGTTCGACTTTTCACGTCATTTTCGTTAAAAATAGTTAAAAACTGTTCATATTGTTTAAAAAGGATGACGTTTTTTGTACATGTTTTTGGAAGGTCCAACTATCACAACATGCATCAATGTCATCCGTTTTTATTATATTTAACACCATTTTTCAACCCCTATAGGGGGTCACATTATTGAAGCATTCTGTATCCTTTCAGAAGGCGTTTTCAGTTATCTCGAAAATGGTTACCTCTAGAGACTTTGATAATTTTCTGATAATTTAAATAAGTTCAATGTGCCCTATGTGGCGCCCTCTATTCATGATAACAAAACCGGGGTTCAATTTGGATTTACCGCCTTAAAAACCCCCCGACACATAATTTTGGATCGTCGTGCCATTTTATTGCAGAATAATTGAGAAAAAAAACGAAAATAAAAGTAGAAATTTGACACAGTGTATCTTGAGGTATTTTAAGGCTTCATGTTCCTATATCCCAATGTTCATAAAAATGTGAGGTCTATCACCTGTCAAGCGTTGTCGGTCGAATATCTGGATACTCTGTTTCTTGCCGTAAAAATAAAAAAAAAATCTAAAACATGGGTCGATTCAAAGAAAGGTTGTAATTGAGGCACTCAACGAAATTCAACAGTACCTTATCGATGGATCGACAACAAGATATAGTTGCTTACCCTTAGTACTTACCAAATATATCCTTCCCATTGGATAAAACATTGCTGTATTTGAGGAATACTGACTGTAGGATTTCATTGAATCAAAGCGTGAGTAATTGATGAAACGACATATTTTTCTGAGTGCAGTTAACAACACTGATACTTCTGTTCGGAGATAAGATCTAACAGCCCGTTCACACGATGCGGTCAAATCACCGTTTTGGTAATTTTAATGAATCGGCGCAAGTCGAATGATATGTTTTCACAGAGAAAACGGTTGTAAACAGATTGTCGACCGATACCGGGTTTTCGGTTCATTTTTGAATAGTTTTCTTGCGAATGGACGTAAATAATACGTTTATAATTTTGTATTGGTATCGTCGAATGAGACGTAGATTACTTAACAGAAAACTTTGGATTAACCCAATTTTAAGTCAAAGGTCTCATTTGGGTGCTTACCACCGATTAGGTTTTATTCCCGCATCAGCCTATTTGGTTTTCGGTAATAACACGCGACCGAAACTATGAAATAGCCGTAGGCTTTTCGGAGACTCACCGTGTAAAAAATTACGGAAACGGTGATTTGACCGCACCGTGTGAACGGGCTGATAGCATAGATAGATAATTTGCAGATCCACAGCTGATACTGATCGAAATGGATTGAGATCACTGTTTCCGTAAAGACGTTAAGCTTGCCCATTTGTTTGTTTGCTCCACGCTAACTACCTACTGGTTAAGTTCCATTTAGCGGTTACTACTGCAGGTTACCAATGATTGTGAAACTGGGCCTATAAGTATACCAGGTAAAAGGATATTTTGTCCATGTTTGATGAAACCCTCTTAGCTCTCACCAACAAAAATCCTAAACACGCCACAACTGGCTCATAATATGCTGTCAGAACATATTCGACTGGATATTGTTTATTTATTAGTAGTCGGTCCACCGTCCAATCCGTCAGCCAAGGCACATGCGATATCGTTGTGTGCCCGTGGATTGTGGATTGTGGAAGCTGGATGGTGCAGCCGCAACGCAGCGGCGACATTCCTGGCCAACTTCGTGATCGGCTTCCGAAATATCGCTGCTGCTCTCTCTGCGGCACGGCGGCACATCTCGGCGTCGGCTGGCATGGCACTCTCGATTCCGATTAGGTTTTTGTCCGGCGTCTGACGGCAACCGGTGGTGGATTCGTGAGAAAATGCAAACATTTACATTTAATACACACGCCGCGCCGCACCGCACCGCAGCCTTTTTGAACGCGACCGTGAATTTTTGCGGAGAAACCGAGCCTACTTTGATCTGTACCATACGCCGATTCGATCGAGATGCCTACTCATTTTCCCATATCGCTGAACTAGTTTTAAGGATTATACCTAAGGTAGGTACTATATGTTACAATCTGGCACATTTCTGAGTTAATACCTCTCAGACTATTGTACCATGAACCATAAAATAAGTATCTTGGTCAGCCAGCCATACCACCACAGATTCCCCAGAATAAAGAAGAAGCTTCAAGATTTTTTTATGGTCAGCCTCCCGCAAAGGCTAAAAGCCTATGTCTCTGTAGAAGCGCTGCGAGAGGATAAGTGTCGGTGCACGTTAGATTTGAAACGCTGCAGGTTGTAGCCGGCGGGAAACAAATTCCCCGGCAGCTCGTTCCACAGCGTCGAAGTTCTCCAAAAGAAGGAATGCTGGAGAAGACCGGTTCCTGGAGTAGGGACCTCGACCTGGTAAGGGTAAGCTCGCAGAGCCTCTCTAGTGTTCCTCGTTCGGACGGCTTTTGCTGTTATTAACTGGGAGAGCTCACTTGAACATCTTTCGTGATAGAATCTGTAGAACAAGGACAGATCAGCCACCCTTCTTCGATGTTCCAGGCTATGGAGGTCCTTTGTAAGGTTAGGTGCATCGATTAGTCTAATTGCTCTCTTCTGGATGGCTTTAGAGAGTGCTTCGGAGCGCATCCCCATACATGGAAGCAACACTCCAGCGATGGTCAGATCTGTGCCTTGTAGAGCAGCAGTAGTTGCTCTGGTGTGTACAGCTTCCTACAGCGGAACAAAACTCCAAGCTTCTGGCATGCCGGTTTAGCAATACTGACGACGTGGTCGTGCCAGGACATGTTGTTGTTGATGTTGATCCGCAAAAGCTTGATGGTAGGTGACTCGTCTATGGGGTGACCCTCCATTTCCACTGTTGGTAAACCAATGTGAAACTCCTTTGTAAGTGATGTTGCCTGGATTTTCTGTACGTTGAATTGTACTTTATTTACTAAGCCCCACTCGACAATTTTTTTGATATCTGCGTTGATCTGTGAGGCATGCTGCTGTCGCCGACGTCCCGTCTCCTGGGATGATTGTGGCTTGCCTGGTTCCATGCACGATATTAATGTACTGTCGTCTGCGAAGCTGTAGATTGGATTGGATGTTATTACCAGCAGCTCGTTGATGTACAGCAGGAACAGTGTAGGGGATAAAACAGATCTCTGAGGAACACCGGCGTTTATTGAAAATACGTCTGATGAACAGCCTTCGACTACAACAAACAGAGATCGGTCGTTCAAAAAGCTATTCAGCCACTGGCGCAGGCCAGGTGGTAGTCCATAAGCAGCAAGCTTGACTAGAAGTCCCTCATGCCACACTCTGTCGAAGGCTTTCGACATGTCAAGCGGAACAACACGGGATTCGCCATGGTTTTCAATTGCTCTGTTCCACAAGTGAGTGACATAGGCCAGAAGAAGGTCACCCGTAGACCTGTGCTTACGGAAGCCATACTGGCGATCATTTATGATTTTACTATTGTCCAGGTATTTCAGGATCTGTGTGTTAATGACAGTCTCCATAACCAATTAGTAAATGGCACGCCCGGATCAACCATGGGGCTAAAAGGGCTGGAGCCCCAGGCCCCGCGGTTCAGTGAGGCCCCGCAAGGCAGGCACGTATTTAGGAGGGGGTCCAGGGAGTCCGGACCCCCCCCCCCCGCGAAACGTTATAGAAATAAAATGCCGTCTAAAAAATGGAATCCACAAATTGCTGCACCCCCCCCCCTCGTACGAGAGCAAATTTAAGGTGGCAACCCTAATCTGGACCCCCCGAAAGGTCAAGCATGTGACCCCCATAATCTGGACCCACCCCCCCCCCCCTCAAAACCAAATCTTGGATACGTGCCTGCGAGGAAGAAATCAAGAATAATCAGGAAAAATGGGAAACATCTGGGGAGGTCTGGGGAAAACTGAGAAAAACCGAGATACCTCAGGCTGCATCAGGAAAAATCTGGAAAACCGGTAAAAATCAATAAAACTATGGATGACTCGGGAAGAATTGAGAAATAAGAAGAAAATCTGGGTAAACTTCAAATTCCTCTAAAAATCAGGAATTCGACAAAATTCTGGAAGATTTATCAAGAAAAATCGGGAATCAATCGAAGAAAACCGGGGAAATGTTGGAGAGCGCGCGAAACCACGAAGATCGAAAAAACTCTCGGGAAAATTCTTGAAAACCCAAGAAGACATGAGAAAAACCGGGAAAGCCGGTAAAAATCTGTAAAACCTACTAAGGAAAAAATGTAGTCAAGTTGATTGACTCAGTACTTCGCACATATTCCGATGATACCAGTTTTATTATTTTTCCACAGCATGAAACTATAGTCTAGATGCCCCTGCAATCAAATCATCGCTCGCCCGACCGCATAAAAGCGTTGTATTCTACTAGGTGCTTCTTTCACAGGACAATGGACATTATATCAAGAATACAACAAATTTTTGAGTTTTACAAACCCCCACCCCCGAACCACCCCAATTTCACCCCCAACAAAAATTTTTTTTAAAATGATCAGGAACCCCTAAAACGTCTAAAACGAAGTTTGAGGTGTTTTTTATATTTTTAGTTTTGTTTATTATTGCCGGCGCCGCCACTGAAATGATTTCTAAAAGCCATACGCGCTTTCGATACTCGTCGCAGTAATAAATGAAATGAAAATATCATTAAAGTCAATTCAGAAGTTCCCACGCAACACAATACAAAACGATCCAAAGTAATACTCGTATGTATTTTGTATGCATCAGAAAGTTAAGTCCCTTGGTTTCTGTAATCGGCCAGGCAATGTTCGGATGGACCTAAAAAAGTGTATTATGTCGCTAGGTCTTTCTCCCTCAGGTCAGTAGACAGCCCATTATGAGTACAACAAATTTTTCAGATTTACAACCCTCCACCCCCCCAACCACCCTAATTTCACCCCCACCCAAAAAAAAAGTAGAAAATGATCAGGAACCCCTAAAACGCCTAAAAATGAAGTTTGAGCTGTTTTCATATTTTTAGTTTTTTTTAATATTGATGCGCCGCCACTGAGACGATTTCTAAAAATCAGACGCGTTTTCCATCCTGGCCAGAGTAGTAATACTGTGCCGAAATTTCATTAACATCAATTCAGTAATTTCAACATTATAAAATACAGAACTATCTAAAGCAATACTCGTATGTATACATCGGAAAATTCTCTTAAGTCCCTTGCTTCCTGTAATACACAAGGCAATGTTCGGATGGACCTAAAAAAGTGTATTATTTTTCAGCTTTACAAACCCCACCCCCCAACCACCCCAATTTCACCCCCACCCAAAAAAAAGTAGAAAATGACTAGGAACCCCTAAAACACCTAAAAGCGAAGTTTGAGGCATATTTAAAATTTTTCGTTTTTTGCTAATTACTCCGCCGCCCATGCACCGATTTTCAAAATTGTAGCAACATTGCCTACTACGACCCTACACCATATCACTACCCAAATTTCATCAAAATCTATGCAGCGGTTGCTGAGATTAGGAGGCTAGAAAAACGCCAACAGACAGACAGACCGACAGACCGACAGACCGACAGACCGACAGACCGACAGACCGACAGACCGACAGACCGACAGACCGACAGACCGACAGACCGACAGACCGACAGACCGACAGACCGACAGACCGACAGACCGACAGACCGACAGACCGACAGACCGACAGACCGACAGACCGACAGACCGACAGACCGACAGACCGACAGACCGACAGACCGACAGACCGACAGACCGACA
This sequence comes from Callosobruchus maculatus, assembly GCA_951848785.1. Taxonomy (NCBI): domain Eukaryota; kingdom Metazoa; phylum Arthropoda; class Insecta; order Coleoptera; family Chrysomelidae; genus Callosobruchus; species Callosobruchus maculatus. The sequence continues at coordinate 2,045,006 of CATOUR010000174.1, forward strand.
GACCGACAGACCGACAGACCGACAGACCGACAGACCGACAGACCGAAAGACAGACCGACGGAAATGAGTGACATGGATTTTCGTTATGTAGGCATCATAAAACGCCCAAAAAGTGTATTATCTCAAAATCGAAAATTTTCGCGATCACAATACTCCCCTCACCTATCGGTGTGGGAAGTAAAATCGATGAGAATCGGGAATAGGCAGGAAATAATATGGAAAAACTTGGCAAATTCGAGAAAATTCAGATAAACTTTGGAAAAATCAGGATAATTGAAAACTCGAAAAGAGTCTGAAAAAATCTGAAATAGTCGGGAATTCTCGAATAATTTGGGAAAACCTACAAAACTATGAATATCGAGGAAAGTCGGAAAAAACGGGAGTTATCCGGAAAACATGTAAAAACGCTAAATCGAAAAAATGGAAATCGAAAAAACGACAAATTGAAAAATAGTAAAATTGATAAATCAAGTAATCAAAAAATAGAAACATCGAAAGACGAAAAAACAATGAATCGAAAAATCCAAGAACCAAAAAAATTAAGACGAGGAAAAACAAAACCATTTTCGATAACTTGTTCTTTTCTTTCGTAAATATACCTAGGTACCTACTATAAGAACTCAAAACTTTGCTACCGTTTAATTAGCTTTCTATATTGCGGTTTTCAAATTTGAATGAACTGGAACTAGTTGCAAATTTGTAGATCACGAACACACGAAGCATCCTTCTGTCTTTTAATATAGGTAAATAGGTTTTTTTAAGGTATCTGTTTTTAAAGAAATAAAAATAAAACAATATTATTAATTGAGTCTAGAATGTTGCTTGTTGTTCCGTCTATTTCAATTACTAAGCAGTTCTCTAGCGATTCTTTATTAATAAACTGTAGGTAGAGGTATAGTTAATTCCCATGGTATTAGTTTTTTTATATCTGGGCAGATCGCGTAGGCAGAGCCTAAATACCAGAATACCGCGGCTACTGTCGTGAAAGGGTTATGTTAGGGGAAGTTTGTTAACACGGGATTTGAATGGGCCAACATCCGCAGGTCCAATAAATACATCTCCTGGCAATCCATTCCAAGCCCTAGGATGAGATTCAGCGGTCGCGCGAGTGCATCTGATACGAGCGGTGAGTTGCGGAACGATAGAGGATAGCTCAAAGGAGCAGATTCCGTTTGAATATTAATAGAAGAGTGTGAGGTCATCAACAACACGCCAGTGAGAAAGTGTCTGAAGGTGGCGCGTTAAGGCCGGGTCGCCAATTAGTCGAATTGCCCTTCTCTGAGCGCTTTAGTATAGACAGGGTAGTAGAGGCATCACCTCCCCAGACATGAGAGCAATACTCCAGGCCAGGTCCACGGCCGGATTAACCATGGGGCTAAAGGGGCTGGAGCCCCGGGCCCCGCGGTTTAGTGAGGCCAGGCGAGGGCTATATTATGTTGTTATTACTATTTATTATGTTATGTTATTCATAAAGGGCCCCTAAACTATAATAGCCCCGGGCCTCATAAAACCTCAATCCAGCGCTGGCCAGGTCTTATCTGAGCTTTATATAGCGTGAGGAGGTTACATGGTGAGAAATACGTTCTGGTACCCAAGCTTTTTACCAGCAGCTGTTGCAATTGACGCAACGTGTTCGTGCCAGATCAGATTTTCTTTATGTCGACTCCTAACAGCTTGAATGAGTGACTCCTTGGCAGACCCTCGTTGTTCAATAGAACTGGGTGTTGGCTTGGGCACTTCTTGTTTGATGGCGTAAAATACTGGGTCTTGGAAGCATTAAATTTTACCATATTCTTGAGCCCCCAAGGGGTTATGATATTTAGATCCTTTGAAAGTGAAGCTGCGACTGCCAATCTTCTGCGTTCCAGCTCGACCACAGAGATCGGTCTACTGCTCATGATATCTGCATGCAGCGTACTGTCATCCGCAAAACTGTGGATTGGATTTGTAGTGCTAGAGAGTAGATCATTGATGTGAAGCAAAAACAATGTCGGAGCCAATCCAGATGCTATGGAAAGAAGAGGAAAAGCTGTCTACCACGACACAGATTTTCCGACCTGAGAGGACTGCGAGCCAACCGCAGAGCTTAAAACTTAAAAGGGAGTCCGTAAGATGGGAGCTTGTTTAGGAGAGCTGCATGCCACAGTTGATCGAATGCCTTTGAAATATCGAAGGATGTAGACTCCAATGAAGTATTAAATATAATTATGTAAGTAATTTTTATAGTTTTGTCTTTTTGGTCTAGTTCTTCTGTATTTTACTGCTAAGTTAGTAGTTTTCTTCTATCTAAACAGGTTTTTGTTTATATTTCACAGTCTCTGCTAGGTTGCTTATAGATAGGAAAATTAATAAATGAAAACTACCAGAGATTGATATTCACAACTTTATGTCATTAGAACGTCTATCGAATTTTACATTTAATCGTATAAAAAATAGGTATTCCTATTTGAAAATATCAAGTTATATCTGATTGACGTTTCCTTAAATAGTCAAATAATTTCTCCAAGTACAAACGTAATTCAAATTTGACCGTCTAACCTAAGCTGAAGCATTTCATGTTTAGTAATCCGGCAAAGTCACAGCCTTCTAAATTTTATAGTCTCCGAGATATTCAATTTTTTCTGACATCTAGGTAATTATACCGAAAATGGTGATTTACACCTGAACGGTTCACTTTAAGTCACATATTATGTATTTGTGATACATAAAGTCACAAGGCATAAGGGCAGTTAAGTCTCTGGATCTGGGGGGGGAGGCTTAAGCCCCCGTCCTAGGTACAATACATTCAACAGAACTTTACTGATTTGAATTATTTTTGGGGGGGCTAATCTCATTCTTGGGGGGGCATAGCCCCCCAAGCCCCCACCTAACTACGCCTATGTATATAGGATGTTCTATTTAAAAAAAACATAACTTTGACACGTTTCGTATTTTGGGGACACCCTGAATAACATAAAAATATTTTTAAAATGTATCCTTATAATGAGTACCTATCCATCCGAAATGATTATTTTCTTTTTCATCGGATACTTTAGCCATAATGCTCCGTGTCGAATAACATATAATGATAAATTAGGTGGAGAACCGACGTTCTTACTATAGATAATGGGTATCTCCGATATTCTTCCATCTAGCCTTCTGACGATTTGTAATTAGGTTCATTTTGACTCATAGAATGAGTTTGTAAATTGTCAGAAGTAGACCGAGTCTCCGAGTGACATAATTGCTGCAAAATGTTTCGCAACTTCAGACTTCAGCGCCCTCTGACGGCTTTACCTTTCGCCTACACTTCTGAAATTTTTTCCCTACTTTCTTATAATATTTCCGTTTGCATTGCAAATTTTCAGAGCTGTACTTCATCATTTATTATGCGAAAAAAAATAGCATATTTAAATATTTAACTTCCACCCTTACTTTATCCGTCCACATCGCGTTCTGACTGTTGGATGTACAATCTGTACATCATATATCTATGTTCTATGATTGACATGACATATGTCAATAGGCGATTGGTTTCCCATCTTATGTCTCATTCTGTAGTCTGTATCCATCCATGTAACCTGTTGTATCTGATATAAATATAAAATGTTTAATCTTCAAACATCCTTCATTAAAATATCATAATTAAACATGGCGCTGCGAAAACGAACTATATAGAAGATGTTCTAACGATTGGACACGATATTTCCAGTAAGTTCCGCAGAAGTATACAAATATAACATATAACCTAGAAATATGGCTGGAGGCGTGGTGAAGCTACCCCCCGATTTTGATCTGCAAGGGCAGAATGCGGCAACTGAATGGAAATTCTGGAAGACAAGCTTTGAAGACTATCTAGTGGCCACAGGGCAGCACGAGGCAGCTGAAACCGTGAAGATGTCTATTTTGAGAAATATGATAGGAACAGAATCCGCACGGATTATGAGTACCTTTGTAGTACCTGAGGAGTAGGAAAATAAGTACGATTTTATAATGACCCTCATCGGAAAATATGTGAACCCAAGGGTGAATGAATGCTTCGAAAGATACAACTTTTTGAAACGGATGCAGAAGGAAGGTGAAAGTTTTGAGCACTTCTTGACTGATCTGAAGCACTTGATGAGGACATGCAACTACAATGTCTTAGACCCCAATCAAACTGCAGAGGATAAGGCACTTCGTGACAAAATAGTAATGGGGATTAAGGATGCTACTACAAGGGAGGCACTACTGAGGGTTGACCAGCTGACATTAGAAAAAGCTATCCAGTTTTGTCGGAGTAGTGAGCAGAGTAAGTTGCAGAATCTTCAATTTGAGCAAGGTACATCCGAAGTAAATATTGTGAAGAAACGGCAGTCAGGTAACCACAGTAGGACAAACAGGCAAGAAAACCACAAGGACAGTACTGAGAATAAAAAATTTAGATGCAGAAGATGCCAAAGCATGCATAGGTCAAGACAATGCCCAGCTTTTGGGAAAAAATGTAACAATTGTGGATTATTAAATCATTTTGCTGTGTCATGTAGAGTGAAAAATGTTAAAACCATAGATCATAGCACTGAACTAGAGAGTGATGATTCTGATGTATTTGTAGGTAATGTTAATCACTTTAAGAATGTTTGTAACTGTAAGAATATAAAGTGCAAGCATAGTCAGGGCATCTGGGAAGAAATAATTAATATTGAAAGTAAAAAATTTAAGGTTAAGCTTGACACAGGTGCTGATGTCAATGTCATTCCATTAGAAAAGTTTAGATTGGTAAACAATCAATTTAAAGTGAGACCTGCTAACTATAAATTAAGAGCTTTTGAAGGTTCTATGTACACTCCAGTAGGAATTGTTAATTTAGGTTGTAAGTATAATAATACGGAAATCTATGAAGATTTTGTGATTGTTGAGGGTGCAACTCAGATTCTATTGGGTGGACAAGCATGTCTACAGTTAAATCTGGTAAAAAGAATAAATACAGCGGAAAAGTCTTGTGTGAAAGAGGAATTTACAAAGCAAAATTCAGATATATTTTCAGGTCCAGGTTGTTTTGCAGGTAAATGTCATATAACTACTTCTAAAGAATTTGAGAGTGTAAGTTATCCCCCTGTTAAGGTACCTATTGCTATAAGGAATGAATTCAAGAAAGAGCTTGATAGGCTAGTAAAACGGCAAGCTATTGTTAAAGTAGATGAGATAGACAGCAATGCAAGTATAAATAGGATTGTGTTAGTTGAGAAGGCTAATGGCAAAATCAGACTTTGTTTAGATCCCTCTGATTTGAACAAACATATCATACGTAAACCTAGGCTTGGTTTGAGTATTGAAGAGTTATGCTCTTGTTTGAATGGTAAAAAATATTTTACAGTATTTGATCTTTCTGAAGGATATCACCACCTTCAATTAGATGAAATATCATCATGGAAATGTTGTTTTGCAACCCCCTTTGGTATATACCGTTATCTTGTACTTCCATATGGACTGTCAAATTCTCAAGATTTATTTGAGGAGAAAATAGAAGAAATTTTTGGCAATATAAAAAATGTCACAATTTGTCATGATGATATGATTGCTGCAGGATCTACAAAAAGTGAACATGATGAAGCTGTAGCTAAAATAGTTGAAATTGCAAGAAAGGTAGGTGCAAAGTTTAATAAGGAGAAATTTCAGTATTATAGGAGAGAAGTAAAGTTTATGGGGCAGTTATTTTCAGAAAAGGGAATGCAAGTTGACCCTGATAGAGTAGAGTCATTAGTAAAGCTAAAACCACCTAAAGATAAAACAGAATTGCAAAGAATTATAGGTTCTTTCAATTATGTTAGAAGATACATACCAAATATGGCTCAACATATGAATATTTTATGTGGGAATGGTTACCCAAACAAAATGAGGCTTTTGAGAAGTTGAAAGATATTATTGTTCATGCGCCAGCTCTAATACCATTTGACCCTAAGAAGAAAATAATACTTCAATGTGATGCATCAAAGGATGGAATTGGATGTTGTATGTTTCAAACACATGATAATGTACTAAAATTAGTTGCTTGTGCATCAAGAACAATGAATGATCATGAGGTAAATTATAGTCAGACGGAGAAAGAATTGCTTGCAATATATTTTGGTACACAGAAATTCCATGATTTTATTTATAAAACTGAAACTGATGTTCAGACTGATCATAAACCCATTGTCTCTATTATGAAAAAACCAATTGGAAAAATAGGTTCAATTAGGCTTCAACGACTTAGGCTGAAATTACTTAAATATAACCTTAATGTTTATTATGTTTCTGGCAAAATTGTACAGTTTGCAGATATGCTATCTAGATGTAGTTTAAAAATTAATACATGTGATTATGAAATGTTCGAGATGGTACATTATATAACACGACACTTACCTATGAGTGATGAAAAAAAAGTAGAGTTCAGGGAAGCTACATCAAAAGATAAAATTTTGAGTAAACTTTGTGATTATTACTACCAAGGTTGGCCAAAGCCTAAACAAAATGAATCTGTTTATAGAAACTATTACAATTTGAAAAATGATATATATGTAGAAGCAGGATTAGTTTTTGTCAACAACAAAATCATTGTTCCAGAAAAACTTAGGTCTTATATATTACAGTTGTTACATAAAGGCCACCTCGGTATTAACAAAACTATAAATAAGGCAAGACAGTTATTTTTTTGGCCAAATTTGTCAAATGATATAAGAAATATGGTACAACAATGCCGTACTTGTGAGAAGTATATGCCAAATAACTACAAAGAACCAATGTTATATCATTCAGTACCTAAACTGAGATTCAATAAAGTATCTACTGATATTTTAGAGTATGGATCCAAACCGTATTTAGTAATAATTGATCATTTATCACACTGGTTAGAACTGTGTCCATTATCTTCCAAAACTGCAGAAGCTGTTATAAATTGTTTCCAAAATATTTTTACTCGTTTTGGATACCCCCAAACAATTATAGCTGACAATTTGCCTTTCACATCATTTAAATGCAAAGATTATTATAAAAATAAGGACATAACGATTTTAACCTGTACACCCCATTATCACCAAAGTAATGGATTAGCTGAAAAGGCTGTGTCTATTAGTAAAAAGATTTTGCGTAAAAGCTTGGAGGAAAATGAGGATTATAGGGAATTAGTCATGGAATATAATAATACCCCCATACTTACAATAGGAGCATCTCCATCACAAGTATTACAAAGTAGAATACTTCGTACACAGTTACCCGTACTTAGCAGTAAACTTGAACCTAAGATCGAAACTAAAGTATATGAGTCCCTTTGCAAACATAAAAAACTTACCAAAGCAAACTATGACAAACACAGTAGAAAACAGACAGATGAATTCACAAAAGGGGAGAAAGCAGTCATACGAACAAACCAGGAACAAAACTTGGGAAAAAGCAACAGTTTTGAGGAAAGCTGTAGAACCAAGGTCATATTGGGTACGTAAACAAAATAATAACAAAGTTGTTAGACGTAACACTAACCAGATGAAACTATCATGTAGCAAAGCTAAATATAGTGAACACATCCTGGAACCTGAGTTATACCCTGAACAATCAATGCAATGTAATTTAGGTCATAGTGATAATAAGTTAAGAGTGACAAGTGATACGCCCAGTGATACTGTGAAACCAAGTGTCAGTGATAGCCGCCATCTGATCTCTAGATCTGGACGTCACATTAAACCTATTGTAAGACTAAATCTTTAAGGGGAAGGTGTTGGATGTACAATCTGTACATCATATATCTATGTTCTATGATTGACATGACATATGTCAATAGGCGATTGGTTTCCCATCTTATGTCTCATTCTGTAGTCTGTATCCATCCATGTAACCTGTTGTATCTGATATAAATATAAAATGTTTAATCTTCAAACATCCTTCATTAAAATATCATAATTAAACACTGACGACCCACCTATCCCTATATTCTATATTGGATGATGATTGGTACCTACCGAATCTGTAAATGACAAAATTTTGACTACACCGAGTGACCTTTTTTACGTAGCGAGCTCTTAGACCATTGCAATCAATCCTGTCACTCCGTTGCAACTTGACGTTGAGTTTTGGGACACCCTGTATATGGAACAGCCAAAACAGCAAGGAGGGAACGAGCCAAATTTTAAGTATTGGCGATTCCAATTACCGATGAGGGCGCTGGCGTTTGTAAACAAATATGGAGGATAGCAGGTATCCTGCACGCTGTGACACGCTTTTGGAGGAAATGCGTGGCAATGAATGTTTTTATCATAGTCTTTTGTGGAGTGGCAACCATAAACACTACAGTTTGTATTAAACTTGCTAGCCTTTCTTGATTTGAAGCCTGATGTAGATGCTATATTCTGGACAATAACGTATAAAGAAGGTCCGAAGAAATATTCTAACACACTATATACCAATTAACAAAGCACAAACTCGAAAACACGACTGAACGAGGAAACATAAACGGCATATAAACGGTTAAATCGTTAATGGCATGTTAATTGTGTGCCGTCCGAAATTCGAGTACCTGCTTTGTCAGTGTAGATTTTTGCCGCTAGAGGTCTCATCGATTTTTGGAATTGCCAATATCCACACGTGCTGCATTCTATACATGATCTATTCAAGTTGTTACACAAACAATTTTTGTTACGTGTCGTGACGCTAGATGGAGCCACATAGAAAAATTTCTAGATGCGGATGCCTATACACATGGCCGACTCTACACTAGGCCGGAGCCGTAGATGTGGCAACGTGGCTTAGCTGTCAAATAGTGGGCCTATAGTTTCAGAATAATTATTATATTTTATATGTATTAGAGTTCATCTTGGTTAATAAATTAAGAAAAATACTTTTTAGAACTACTACTACTAATACTACTTACATCTGATGTCTGGTTCATCGTAGTCAAACACTACAAAATAAAAATAAACGCAACCTATTTCCTGCTGCCACTTCCACTTCCACTTAAATGAACACTCAATTTACTTTGTAAATTGTCACTTGAGCTAGAAAAATTCACTATTAGGTCACTGTGAAGCCATTCTTGCTGGTCTTTATTCCCTTTAACTATCAAATCTTTTCGTAGGTATGCACAGATGCATGCCCAGATGAGTTCTATTAACTGTATATTTCTGTGATATTTGGGAGGTCCAGAAAACATTGTAGGTACCACATTGTGCTTTAAAATAGGTCTTATCCTTGGAAATGTTTGTAAATTATTGTCTTTATTCTTATATGTAAATATAACCAGCCCTTACGAGGAATACCGTTCACCCACTTCTGTTTATGTCCTTTATTGGAAGCACAATTGCTAGTGCAACCTGGTACTACACACTTTGCAGGCGTCTTTTTATCTTTATAGTTTCGTTTGTGCGGGTAAATAATTAGAAACACATTAAAAATCACCTTCCAATCTTATTTTTTACTCTGGAAGAGTTACACTAATGACAAAAGCTCGGCCGACTATTCAGTGTTGCCATATTTCAATGCTCCGGCCTAGTGAGTAGAGTCGGCCACTGACTGACAACCACGGAGACCACAAGCGGACACTTTGGTGCTGAGAACGTCAATTTCTAGCAAAGTGACAGGTATCCATAATGCAGGTAACTTCAGTGACTTTGGACTGTATAGCATGGCCGACTTTACTCACTAGGCCGGAGCATTGAAATATGGCAACACTGAATCGGGGGCCGAGCTTTTATTTGTTGTTAAGTCATTAGTGTAACCTTTCAGAGCAAAAAATAAGATTGGAAGGTGATTGTTAATGTGTTTCTAATTATTTACCTGCACAAACGAAACTATAAAGATAAAAAGATGCCTGCAAAGTGTGTAGTACCAGGTTGCACTAGCAATTGTGCTTCCAATAAAGGACATACCAAACGTGACCTTCCAGAGTAAAAAAGAAGAGTGGAAGGTGATTTTTAATGTGTTTCTAATTATTTACCTGCACAAATGAATCTATAAAGATAATAAGATGCCTGCAAAGTGTGTAGTACCAGGTTGCACTAGCAATTGTGCTTCAAATAAAGGACATAAACAGAAGTGGGTGAAAAGTATTCCTCGTAAGGGCTGGTTATATTTATAAGAATAAAGACAATAATTTACAAACATTTCCAAGGATAAGACCTATTTTAAAGCACAATGTGGTACCTAAAATGTTTTCTGGACCTCCCAAATATCACAGAACAATACAGTTAATAGAACTCATCTGGGCATGCATCTGGGCATACCCACGAAAAGATTTGATAGTGAAAGGGAATCAAGACCAGCAAGAATGGCTTCAAAGTGACCTAATAGTGAATTTTTCTAGCTCAAGTGAAAATTTACAAAGTAAATTGAGTGTTCATTCAAGTGGAAGTGGCAGCAGGAAACAGGTTGCGTTTATTTTTATTTTGTAGTTCTAAAAAGTATTTTTCTTAATTTATCAACCGAGATGAACTCTCAATACATATAAAGTGTAATAATTATTATTCTGAAACTATAAAACAATTTACGGTAACCGGACCACTATTTGACAGCTAAGCCACGTTGCCACATCTAAGGCTCCGGTCTAGTGTAGAGTCGACCATGGTGTATGCCATGGTGTATGTTTTGTGGTTGTCAGTTGTCAGTGATGCCTGTGGACATGGCCGACTTTACTCATGAAATATGGCAACACTGAATCAGCAGGCCGAGTTTTTATTTGAGGTTAAGTCATGTGTATTCTTTCAGAGCAGAAAATATGGTTGGAAGGTGATTATTAATGTGTTTCTAATTATTTACCTGCACAAACGAAACTATAAAGATAAAAAGATGCCTGCAAAGTGTGTAGTACCAGGTTGCACTAGCAATTAGTGCTTCCAATGAAGGACATAAACAGAAGTGGGTGAAAGGTATTCCTCATAAGGGCTGGTTATATTTATAAGGATAAAGACAATAATTACAAACATTTCAAAGGATAAGACCTATTTTAAACCACAATGTGGTACCTACAATGTTTTCTGAACCTCCCAAATATCACAGAAAAAGACAGTTAATCGAACTCATCTGGGCATGCATCTGGGCATACCTATGAAAAGATTTGATATTGAAAGGGAATCAAGACCAGCAAGAATGGCTTCAAAGTGACCTAATAGTGAATTTTTCTAGCTCAAGTTAAAATTTACAAAGTAAATTGAGTGTTCATTAGCAATTGTGCTTCCAATAAGGGACATAAACAGAAGTGGGTGAACGGTATTCCTCGTATGGGCTGGCTATATTTATAAGAATAAAGACAATACTTTACAAACATTTCAAAGGACCTATTTTAGAGCACAATGTGATACCTGCAATGTTTTCTGGACCTCCCAAATATCACAGAAAAATACAGTTAATAGAACTCATCTGGGCAAGCCAACGAGGGCATGCATCTGGGCATACCTAGGAAAAGATTTGATAGTGAAAGGGAATCAAGACCAGCAAGAATGGCTTCACAGTGGCCTAATAGTGAATTTTTCTAGCTCAAGTGACAATTTACAAAGTAAATTGAGTGTTCATTTAAGTGGAAGTGGAAGTGGCAGCAGGAAACAGGTTGCTTTATTTTTATTTTGTCGTGTCTGACTATGATGAACCAAACATCAGATGTAAGTGGTATTAGTAGTAGTAGTTCTAAAAAGCATTTTTTTCTTAATTTATTAACCCAGATGAACTCTAATACATATAAAATGTAATAATTATTCTGAAACTATAGGCCCACTATTTGACAGCTAAGCCACGTTGCCACATCTACGGCTCCGGCCTAGTGTAGAGTCGGCCATGCTGTGGATGGTGAATGCTCAGTGTATGGGCAAAGAGTAGCCTACTCTTTGGTATGGGTTTTGTGGTGGATGCCAGATTTGACAGGAGTGTTTTAAATCAAGAATTTTTTGTGACAAAAAACATAAACAAATAACCTGCAAAATTTCCAAATATCTCAGGTAGAATTTGATCGATCACACTGTTTAGTTTCGCCCTACCTTTGTATAGTGTAAATAATACTATAGCTACTTCGTAAAATAAGGTGTTTGACTTTATTCATGCAGATAGATATAGACGAAGAAATGGACAAAGAAAATCACAACCCAGTTATCAACCCATACGTCTTTCTTGATTTTAAATTTGAGGGCGTGAAAGGTAGTTCCTAGTTTAGGTTTTTCATTACACGCTGAACTGGCTCATACGAATTTGATTTCAGTTGGCAGGGTGATTATAGAACTTTTCAAAGATAAAGTACCAAAATCAGTTGAGAACTTCAGAGCCTTATGCACAGGAGAAAAGGGCATTGGAAAATATGGAAAGCCGCTCCATTATAAGGGTACAAAAATACACAAAGGTATGCTAACTGAAAAAAAAATTTTAATTGTATCAAATTAAAATAAATACTGAATAGTGTATCAACTGCACTTATTTTGAAATAGAGCATGCATGATTTCCATATGAATTTATTGAGATACTAATTGACAGTTTTTTGCATAATTAAATATACTTCACTAACACACAGATCACTGCAAGTCAAGTACTTACAAGGATATTATTTACTCATTCCTATCCTGTGGGCTTCTTAATTATATTGAGTACATGTTGCATTGTATTTCCCTGCTCTATCAGTCTTTTAGATTGTTTGACCTCAATCGTCAGTTTTAATCCTACAGTATCACTGTCTTTGTCTGCCTCATCAACCTCTTTATTTGAGCTTCTTGTACTGATTGGGTTTTCTGTGACTACCTCTATACTTCCATTTTGTAAACCAGCATCAGTTTTGCTTTCAGTGATAGTGTTAGATACTGTAGTCTCAAATTGATTTTCTGCTTCTCTATCTACTTTTGCCATTCCACATACACAATGTTTCAATTTCTGTTCAAGTTCATACAATCTTCCAGCCTCTTTATAAATAATATCTAATTGTTGTTGTATTGTCTCTCTTTCTTCAGATTCATGCAATCTATCAGCCTCTTTATGAATATCACCTGACTGATGTTTTCTTGCGTTTTCTTCAGGCTCATGCAATTTTTCAGCTTCTTTATGAATAATATCTAATTGGTGTTTTCTTGCCTCTCTTATTTTTTCTCTCAGAGTTTTGTAGTCCATTTTCATTACTTTCTTATTAGGTGATCCCTCTTCAGTTAGAGTATCATAGTGTTCTACAGGTATGTTAATCTCACTCTCCATTGCATTGGTGTAACTTGGACTTTTTGTATATATATTTTCAGACTTATGATTGTTATCTTCCATATCTTGATTGTCATTTTGTTTGCCATTGGTTCCACCAACAGGATTATTTTTACTGTACAGTTCACCAACAGATAATGTAGGATATTGATTACTGGCTCTCAATTCTTGATCTCCATTTAGTTTGCCATTGTTTTCATTAAGCAAACTAGTTTCACTGTACAGGCCTTTTTTGCTAGGTGATAATGTACCATCTTGCTGTACCATTTGGCAAGAGACTATGCTACTGGTTGTCGTTGCTCGTTTCTATGATGAAACAATAACCAATGTTACAATGCTTACTAAAAAACATTGTTTATTTTTATGTTATATTGAATATATAAAATATTTGAGTAATGTGTTAAATGACCGAACCTATTCAATTTATGGATACATTCAGTTTTAAATAATTGGAATTATTATAATTATTTTTTCATTGGTTATAGCAAAAGATTGTTGATACCCCTTTCCCTTTAGCCATTATATTAGAGAGTTATGTTGAGCTTGACAAGTTTCCAAATCGATTAAAAATTTTGAAACAAAAGGAAAACTACCAGCAATTATTGCTGACAGTCTAATAGAAAGTAGTCATTTCCACCAAGTCAAAAGTAATAATACCTCTAACTGAAGCATTCTGAGCATCTATTGAAATAGTTGTTAGAATTTTTTATTATTCCATATTGTAATTGTGTTTATTTTATGTATTTTGCTGCCAGGTAAATTATGTTTCATAATTTAAACGGATTGTACTTCAGTTTTCATTTTTTGGGATTTTACTAATAATTAATAAAGAATTTGAAGGGCACCAGTCAGAGGTATTGTTACTTTTGACTTGATGGAAATGACTATTTTTACCATTTAAATGCGATATTTCATTCTGAAGATAATTATAAGATTGTCAGCAGCAGCTGATAGTTTTTCATTCGTTTCAAAATTTTTAACCGTTTTGAGAATTTGTCAAGCTCTAGTAAATCTAAAAATAACTAGTAGACTGTGAAAAAAATACTTCTGTCATACTGCAGCTTCTCATTGACATTAGATATCTTACCACTGTTAGTTGGTTTCTTCCATCTAAACAGGTTTTTGTTTGTTTTTCATCGCCTGCTAGGTTATGAAATTTTACATTTGATCCTATAAAGAAAAATAGGCAAACGCCAAGTTTGTTGTGACTGAAGTTTCCTTAATTAATCTACAGATTTCTCCAAGTACAAAAGAATTCAAATGGAACGTCTGACTTAAGGTGACGCATTTCATGCTTTAGTCGTACCGCAAATTCACAACCTTCTAAATTTTATAATCGTTGCGATATTCTACTTTTTCTGATATCTACTTATACCAAAAATGATATTTTGCGCCTAAACGGTTACCTATTTAAAGTCCCATATATGATACATTAAGTCACACTAGAATTCACTGAAGAATCCAACTATGTAATAATATATTAGGGGGTTCTATTTAAAAAATATAAGTTTGATATGAATCACCCTGCATAAACGTAAAAGTTTAAGTGAAAATATTTTTACGATATAGCCCTCAAGGCGCTCCCTACCATGGCCATGCGACAGATTTTTGTCCACCCTGTATATCACATATTAATGCTGTTCAATATATTGGAACCCAATATTACAAATGTCTGGACAGTACTAGTACACATAAAACTATACTTTTGATTTATCGATTTGAACCATCTGTTTCACCAACTAAGACCATTTACAATCCACTTGACTCTGTATTTGATGGCATACCAAATCCAAGGTAACATACATGAATCAGGCTGTGACTTTATTTAAGAACAAATTTTTGTACAAAAATGTTACTTTATCCATCTTTACTTACAGCTGACTCTTCATCTTTCCCACGATGAGACTGATCATGCTGAACATACTTTGAATCTTTGTGTTGTTCCTTCTTCTGATTTTCTCTACTGCCATTTTTGCTCTTCTGGTGAACCTCCTTATCAGGAACATAGTCCAAAGAGTCATCATCGCCTCTCGGTGTATTGTTCCCCCTTTTCTTGCAACACGAGCATCCTGCTTCTTCGTACCTTTTACGTTCTTGCTTCCCGCAACAGCAGTTTGGTTGCGGAGGCAAGCAGCAACAGGGTTTCCTCCTTTGAGGGCGTGGCTTGCAACACTTCGGTTGAGATTTTGGGCGGCAACAACATTTTGGCTCTGACTCACAATCACAAGGAGGTAGAGCGTCTTCTTCGTAACAGCATGACTTGGGGCTACAAGCTAAAGCTCGGGCGCATTTCTTCGGGTAGCCGCTCATAACAGCCTCAGTACCACATTCTCCCAATGGGGGGCAGTTCACCCACTGCATCATTTTCTTGCAACTGCTGGCTATCTTTGATGGCGTGTCCTCGAACTCGATTTGCCATCCTAAGGGCGTTTCACATCGATTCTTCGGCGTTTCTACGATGTAAGCCAAACCGAATTTGCCTTTGACCTTGCAAGGACAGCACGGAGGTGGGACACATGGGTTGCATGGCCTTGGCGGACACCTTGGTGGAGGAGGGCAACAGGGAGAGGGACATCTTGGAGGAGGACAACAAGGATTGCAGGAACGTGGAACACGTCTTGGAGGGCAAGGGAATGGCGTGCAAGGTCGAGGAGGACAGCAAGGTGGAGGACAAGGTTCTTGACAAGCAGAGCATTGACAGCAGGGATCATAGTTGCAGTCTTCTATTGATTCATTGGAAGAACACATCTGAGGCGGGCACTCGTACGGGCAGCACATTTTGAATTTCGATTGAATTAACTTGAATTTTGATTAGTCTGTTACATTGCTGTCAGAGTGACAGAGCCTGACAGGGGCTAGTGAAAGGAAATCTGGACAGGAATGAGAACTTGCATCAGAATTATTACGAGATAGCTGAGCTATAAAAGGCCTATAGATGGCGCAATTTTTTTTTATTTTCATTTTTTACTTCTGTCAGTGGCATCGACTTCACTGGTCATTAGCCTCGAGTTCTGGGTAGGCTTTGTTACTGATTCCCGGCGGCACTCTAGGAACAGTATTGTTAATAAGAAGCCAACAGTGAAGGCTCAGGTGGGAATTATCGCTGAGCTTTTTTTATAAAAACCGACAATAGCAAAACTAACGAGAAGCGAAAAGTGGCGGCGTATTTGATTTTCCTTTGATGTCGAAGGCGCCATTTTTGACGTAGACACGGGGGCTGCATGGCCTTGAAGGACACCTTGGTGGAGCAGGGCTACATGGCCGTGGAGAACGAAACAACGATTGCAAGGTCGTACAACACGTCTTAGAGGGCAAGGGAATGTCGTACAACATCGAGGAGGACAGTAAGGTCCGGAACAAGATTCTTGACAAGCAGAACATTGGCAACATGGGTCGTAGTTTCAGTAATTTTCTATTGGAGGAGCACATGTAAGGCGAGCATTCGTATGGGCAGCCCATTTCGAATTTTGACTGGGTTAACTTGAGTTTTGACTAGTCGTTTGGATTGCTGTCAGAATTACAACCTGACTTGGAATAGAGAGAAGAAATCTGGACTGTAATGGATATTGTCGTCATTCTTACGAGATAGCTGAGATCAAAAAAAACTTGTACATGTTTTTCCTGAAAAACGATTTCTTTTTATCGTATGACTTGTATGAAATCGCAACCAATAGATGGCCACGGACACGGAATACTTTCAATAAATGACAAACCGTTGGATTTCTTTTTCTAGTTCTTTAGGGAAACCTTTATTTGTTCCAGTTGTTCCTTTGTGCATGATTCAGGGAGGTGACATAATTCACAACAATGGTTCCTCTGGAGAAAGTATTTATGGTGATACCTTTGAAGATGAAAACTTAGATTTGACAGTAAGTTTGAACCTGCAGCTTAGAAACATATTGGGAATGACTAGAAATATTGGAATCTCATATCGTTTTCGATTCAAGATAATACATTTTTGGTTTGATATAACCAAACGTTACTTCTAATAGTAGTCCAACATAACTTTTATCATTTTTATATTTAAATAGCACGAGAAAGAAGGCATTGTGGGTATGTGCAACTCTGGACCAAATACCAACCAGTCCCAATTCTATATAACTACACAGCCATGTCCACATCTAGACAGGACCAACGTAGTGGTTGGAAGGGTTGTAAAAGGATTCAATACAATAGTTGAGATGGCTGACGTACCTAGAGAGAATGACGCTCCATTGGAGGTAACATTCAACAATATAAAAGACGCTCCCTTTTTTTATACGGTGCGTTTCTTCAATGTTCCTCCCTCCTTTTCTTTTTTTAACGGGTCAACTCAAAAAATTGAAACTTGGTATAATGAAATTGATGCATGAGTACTATATTTTGAAGTAAAATTGACAGATGAAACTTGCAACATGGTGGCTCGGCGCCATCTTGAAAAAAAACAAATTGAAAGGTCTTGTGACACATCTTTTTGAAGCTCCTGACGAATCCTTCACAACCCTAGAATATAAAGTCAATATCTTCATCTCCTACAAAATGGCGGAACATTTAACAATTACCTGAGACAAACGCCCGTTACAATTTTTTGACTTGCTCCGTTCAAAAACTAAAATGGAGGGGGACATTAAAGAAAAATACTGTATATATTAATTAGTATGCATCAGTGACGTATATAGAAATCGATTTCGGGGGGCCTCATCGAAAACATTAAAGCTTATTTCATACACGTTATAATATTGGCGTATTATAATCCTAACCTAAACATAAAACAACACTGTACTAATATTAATGAAAATAATTATATATAACACTTAAACGTATATACAGAGTGTTACCTGCTCCACTATACACCCTTAATGCGGTCCTGGACATGAAATGCTGAATATGACAACAAGGCTTAGAGACAAAGACAACATATAGTCCATTCCCCGCTAGATGGCGTCACTACATTTCACAAGGATGCCACATCTACGCAATCATCTGCAGCTTTGATAGCTCTGATTCGACAGTTCTATAATTGATAGAGATTAACTGGCAAGGATTGTTCCTTCTTTACATGATCGGTTAGCAGAGCTGACCGTTAGAGCACTGTCATTCATTACGTGAAGAATGTTGATGAATCGTTTATTCCTTTATATCAACAAGCATGGAAAATAACGCTAAAGACAATACAAATTTCGAAAATAACTTTTCGTGCTTTCCGCTTGTACCTAAAAACTCCATACGTCGTGAACTAAATCTGGTTTTTAGCACTAACCACGAAAGTTACTTTGTCAAATCGCGGCATGCAATGACAATAATCATTGCCGAAGATTGCAGCATAAAATGTGAAGATGTGAAGAATGGCTTGCTAGGGCCCTATCGCTTGATTATAAAATGTAGAAGCTTAACTGTTATCCTGGAGTTAAATCCTTTCAACCAGATGATGTTTGTACTAATACTCCGAACTCGCAGGTAGGTAGGTAGGAGGAGAACCTGAACGGATTAACATAAATGTTATAGTCAAGTAGGTGTAAAATAATTTATATGCTCAAGAAGAACCACAAATAAACTCAACTGGTAGTTGCCGTTGCCGTCAACAGGTTAGCAAACTTATCGTTCTAGCTGAGTATGTATTGAGAAACCGACCCTAT
Source organism: Callosobruchus maculatus (assembly GCA_951848785.1). Lineage (NCBI taxonomy): Eukaryota > Metazoa > Arthropoda > Insecta > Coleoptera > Chrysomelidae > Callosobruchus > Callosobruchus maculatus. The sequence goes on from CATOUR010000174.1 coordinate 2,063,764, forward strand.
TAGCTTTACTTTAACTTTTTTACGAGAACCGTCAGCACTGCAGCTCTTATGGGCTTATTGTGCTATATAAAACTGTCAGGGGGGGACCATAATGCGCGGTCAGCATTGCCGGTGGGTCGTTTCGCTGCCGATCCGCGCTGCTATAAACACTGCCGAGTCCAAAGTGTGACCAAGTGCGACCGAGCGCGGCCGGTGCGACGAGCAAGCAAGAGAAAGATTCACCCCCAATGAGACGCCTGCCGTCCATGAACCAATCGCGTGTGAGGGAAGTTCAAGTTCTGAGCTTCTACGTCTTTCCCCCCACTCAGACGCCAACCGTCCATGTCTAACCCCGCCTGACGCTGCTTAGTCTCCGACTCGGCAGCTGGCCGCCTTACACGGACTTCTAGCCGGCCGGGCTATTCATGTCTCGCATCGGCAATCGATCGTTGGAAATTCGTTGGATAATCTCTGGATAACACGTCATTTCGTACGCATGCGCCAATTTTGGAAATATCCAGCGAGTGGCAGGCCTGTTAGCCCTATTTTGACAGTTAAACAGTTATGGCTGCTTCCTGTTTCTCAGCAGTCAGCTGATGAGCCTAACCTAAAAGACTTGTTTGTGTTTGTGCTCTGGTTTGTGGTGCAGATCAGCTGTTAGTCGCTGAACTCTGAGGTCACTGACACCTATTTTGTATCGCTGTGTCGGTGACCAAGTGATGAAGGATCGTACGGTGTTACAAACAAACACAATGTATCGAAGAAAAGGTTAGTGTGATATACTTGGAGTAGGGCTAGAATCGATATGTGACTACTTCAGCGTGTATACTGCCCCCACTACGTCGTGAGTAGTGTTGTGTATCGAAGCTTAGGAGGGAGATCGAAGACCCAGGACTATGCTAGCCGCCTACGCCGAGATCGTCCTGAACAGAACAGGGATATCATCCCATCGCACAGTTAGTGTAGGGCGCACTACAACTGGCTCACGTGGTTAAGTTATTGCAACAGGCTTGGCACGAGATAACACCGACCTCGTGGACGCACGAAGAAGCACGGCTGTAACGATAGAGGGCAAGGTGAGCAGTTTTCGTTGTCTGACCAATCATGCTCGGTAAGTATATAGTTTAGGTGCATACCAGAAACCGATTGAGTATTGACATGGTCTTAGCCCACCGACTGGATCAGACACTCTGAGTAAGCAGTAATAGATCCATGAAATCATCCTGATACTGTGACATGACATATTTATGTCCCTCAGCTGCTATAATCTATGGTTAAAGAGGCACGGTGGTTATACCAGGTGTTTCCTCATACTTCACCTCCCCTCTTATCTCTTTTAATTGTAGAGCTAGAACCAAGTTTTTATATGAAACTTTTATAGTCTTCTGTTGTCATTTAGGATACAATATGAACAAAAAGATAAAATAATAAAAAACCTGTTTTTTGTATAGATGTATATTTTTTTAAATGGGAAACCTTTTTCTACTACTTCAAATAAAAAAGAAGGATGGCATTGTATGAGGAAACACCCACTACATACATTTGCATAATGTAGCTATCAAATACACAATACAAGAGGCTGCACATGGCCAAGCATATTATGAATCGTTCAAATGCAGAGAATGTTGTGGTGTATTTTGAATCCTTCTCAAACATGATTGTATCATGTTAGCCTCAACTGAACCCATCCACTGCACACAATGTGTTCCAATGTCTAGTACATGATGAAGATATAGTAACACCTTATCAAATGCAGGGGCCATCAACATTAACTGCAACGGGGCTACATTGTTACTGACCTGTACTTTTCGAAATATACAACTGCATATACAGTTATGTGAAGCAATGTTGAGTAACATGTGAAGTAAAGAAGTAGACTGGTGCTGAGTTTAAAACAAACAAAAACTACTAATCAATGGCACGTCTGCGTCATGTTAGCAACATTAATACCAATGTATGCATATTCAAAGTTCGTCAGTCAGCAAATAATGCTTGTATAATTTTATTTGCTACATTCAATTAAATGTACATCTAAACCTCATGTGTGGCTGACTACAGCAGCTGACAAGTGAGTAGGAAACTTTAATCATGCTTTTCTTTTCAGGTCTGCAACAGTGACTTGAGTATTGTAATTGCAGCTTAAAGGTAGTGGAGTGAAAGTATTACAGTGTATAAGTGAAATGTATTATTTTGTAGGCTAATAAAAAAGTATTTTGTATAACCCAATCAACTGAACATTATTTCTGCTGCAATTTGGTAGGCTTCATGGCATGATGTGCGACTAGGGCACCCTGTACCTACTTATGCCATCCTAGCATAGGGCCATGCCCCACAAATGAAAAGGTTATTTACCTTGCAGAGGAAAGCCATAAGAATGGTGGGTAGGTTGAATTATCAGGATGACTGCAGACATGTTTTCTTAAATATGGGCATACTCACTTTACAGCGGTTTATATACTTCAAAATTTACTGTGGGTAATAAGCATCAATATAGATTGCACAGTGACGTCCATAGTTATGAAACCAAAAATAGAAAGAAACTTATGCCAATTTCTCAATGTTTAACAAGATGTGAATGTGGACCAGGATATCTGGCTGTTAAATTATATAATAAGTTACCATTAAGCTACAGCACTGTGCCATAGTTTGAGTTCAAAATAAAAATAAAACAAATTTTGATATCAGAAGCATTTTACTCAATTGATGAATTTTTAATTTCTTTTATTTAGTAAGATGGGACATATATAGGTATGCCCAATACATATAGTGGCCTCGCTTGTTTTTTATCATTGTTTATAAACTATTTTTTGTAGTTTGTTTTTATATGTGCAAGTTTTTAACAATATTCTCATATTTCTAGTTTGGTATTTTACTTTTGTTCACCATATGACCTTTGTAAATATGTTTTATATTATCACCAATAAATTGATTGATTGAAGTGATTTGATGGGCCTAGTTACATTTAGGTTTTTATTAAGAGCTAACCATGATCACAGATAGTTTGTTGCATTTCTTTTGTATATTAAAGTATGAATGCATGGGATTTATCATTTATTATTAGAAAATAACTTCATATCATATTGTGCTTACACAAAGTTAAAATACGTGTTATAATCATAATAAATAATGTTCTAACTTTGACACAATACATAATCTACCCTGGAAGGGCCTCAGTCCCTGTAGCATATTACTTCATATGTGCTGCTTGAGATGTCACTCGATGTATCATGTCCACCCCATCCTGCAAAAGTGAATTGCATGACTATAACTCAGTAACTACAGTTCATCAATAGCAATAAACTCTTCAAATTAGTTATGAATGTGAATAAAGGTCACGTGTGGGGAACTGCAGTGTTGAAATTATTATTGATATTTTCATTTCAGTAATTGCGAAGAACATAACTGCATAGCATAAGGTGCTTTAGGGTACCATCATACAACACACAATTCCCCAACTTTAATCACAGTGCTGTGATAAAAACTGTCATCCATACATATGTATGAATAATTGTTGGTTACTGCAAATGTAAATATTATACAACACAATGTGACCATCATAAGACCACTATCATAACTAGTTGACACGCTGACAATAAAAACATACTACTGTAGAATCGTTTAGAACTAATGCAACATTAAATTCTCATTTAAACACAAAGGCTGGGTAACGAGTACCTATGCATGAGACCCAGTCATGGTAACAATTATTATGAAAATAGAGATTATCCAAAATAAGGTGTATAACCCTATAAGTTCCACGAAGATTATGATGTGCCACAATAATATCTACCATGTAGAGCACAGCCTGACATATATAAAATTGATTTTGCCCCTTTTATGAGATCACATAAAACACTATCATGCTACTTTACCTGTGTCCAGCACGCACTATTCCTTGTAGCTTCAGAACCATGAGTATTGAAACTGTCGGCCAACCCATCCTACTTCTATGGTCTCAGTAAGCTTTCCTAAACTCACTGGCTAAGTGGCTAATAACAAATGTTCTTCTACCAACCTACGTCCCTCACGTTGGGTCGTTGACTCTGGTTGACTCCGTTTGTTCCAGTGTAGAAAATGAAAAACAACATACGCACTTGTTATCGACACAGTATCTGAGGCGCGAATAAACTATACCTGCACATACCACTTTCACGAACCCCTCTGTCGATCATGTACTGCAGGGGGTCTTCTCACATTACGCACCCGAGAATATGTATATAGCTGTGGTGGCTATTCTCGGCTAAAACAACAATGAACAATAAAATAATAAATAAGTACGGTTAGGTTGTTAGGTTAGGCTCATCAGCTGACTGCTGAGGAATAGGAAGCCGCCATCACTGTCAGAACACGCCTCTCAGGATGGCCACTCGCTGGATATTTCCAAAATTGGCGCATGCGTACGAAATGACGTGTTATCCAGAGATTATCCAACGAATTTCCAACGATCGATTGCCGATGCGAGACATGAATAGCCCGGCGGGTCCCCTTATCTTTCACTTACAATTCGCATATTGAGTTTGGATCTCAATCGTAGTTTGACCTCAGAGATCATAAGATTTTATTTTGGTATCCAACTAAACGCTAAATACTTAAATGGAAATACTATCTTGATATTTTCGGTTTTTTACAACCTTTACCCCAAACCAAACATTATTAGTAACACCAAGGCGCGCGTGCACATGCTACGAACTTTTGTGATATACATCAGTAAGATTAATTTAAATTTTGTTTTACGAAAAACATACAAATATGAATATTTTCATTACCTGTCATTACGCGGAAAAAACTTGAACATAACCCGCAACACCGTTTAGCGTCGGAGTCCACAACTTGCACTGTTATCGCAATAGCTAAGCGGTGTTGCCGGTTATGTTCAAGTTTTTTCCGCGTAATCATAGGTAATGAAAATATTCATATTTGTATGTTTTTCGTAAGACAAATTTTAAATTAATCTTACTGATGTATATCACAAAAGATTACTAATAATGTTCGGTTTGGGGTAAAGGTTGTAAAAAAGCGAAAATATCAAGGTAGTACTTCCCATTTATGTTAATCCGTTCAGGTTCTATTTCTACCTACCTGCAAGTTCGGAGTATTAGTACAAATATCATATGGTTGAAGGGATTTAACTCCAGGATAACAGTTAAGCTTCTACATTCTATAATCAAGCGATAGGGCCCTAGCAAGCCATTCTTCACATCTTCACTTTTTATGCTGCAATCTTCGGCAATGATTATTGTCATTGCATGCCGCGATTTGACAAAGTAATTTTCGTGGTTAGTGCTAAAAACCAGCTTTAGTTCACGACGACGTATGGAGTTTTAGGTAGAAGCGGAACGCACGAAGTTCTCGAAATTTGTATTGTGTTTAGCGTTATTTTCCATGCTTGTTGATATAAAGGAATAAACGATTCATAAATATCACGCAATGAATGACAGTGCTCTAACGGTCAGCTCTGCTAACCGATCATGTAAAGAAGGAACAATCCTTGCCAGTTAATCTCTATCAATTATAGAACTGTCGAATCGTAGCTATCAAAGCTGCAGATGATTCCGTAGATGTGGCATCCTTGTGAAATGTAGTGACGCCATCTAGCGAGGAATGGATTATATGTTGTCTTTGTCTCTAAGCCTTGTTGCCATATTCAGCATTTCATGTCATGTCATGTTCAAGGGTGTATAGTAGAGTAGGTAACAGTCTGTATATTAGAAATGTAAATTTCTATTCTTCAGCCTCTTCCCTGACTTCAAAACTGAATGCGTGGCTGGTTTCGGGGGGGGGGACACCCCTCATGTACGCCACTGGTATGCAGTCACTTACTGTTACTGTCTCAGAGTAACAACTGAACATAGAGGTAGTAACCAACTAATTCTAATAGGCCAACATCTTTTCTTACGTTGTCATATTGACCACCAGATACGGTAATCATAATTGTTTACCATCGTCTTAATTGTATAGTATCCAGAAATATTCCATTCTACGTTAAAAAAGACGGTATTTTGATATTTCAGGAATGATTACAGCAAAATCAATAGATATGTTGACATTGTTGACCTCTACTGCGTTACTATAGGTTTCTTCATCATAAACGCAAATTCTGTCTTACATAAATTTTGAGGAGCTGGCAACGCCTATGTAATTTTCCTGCGATTTGTTTACGGTAAACTCCGACTGTCAAACGTTTGTTTTGTTTGTGCGTCTTTTATGCTTGGTCAGTAAAATCGAATTCGCTATTTGTTGGTAACTGTAGTGAAGCTTTACGGACTTGCTGTGCTATATTCGAGTGTAATTCGAGCCGGTACTAAACGTTGTGTATGTATCGTGCGTGCACCTGCATTTTTAAGTGAAACCAAGGGATAAACTTTGTTTATTTGACTGTACTTTGTTGGACCATCTGATTTTCCGGCTGAGTGCATGGTGGAATATTACTTGTGCCTTGTGGAGACTGTTCAAGTGGAGCTGTGCCTTCTGACCGGCTAACCTCAATCATCCACGTGCGACATTCCCCTCAAGATCTACCATTAAGGAGGACTTGACAACACTGCCATCATTTCCATCAATCCTTATCGGGCCCCTATATTTAACTAGGGGACTTCGTAATAATTTAGGGGCACGATACGCCAGACAGTGTGTGAATGTTTCCGAGATAGACAGAAATAATGTACACCTGTTAATAGCAGTTGTGTCGCTTGTCGTGTACAGTCAATATAATTAACTTGTGCTGCAATTTTCTGCTGGTATAATCTGCTGACTTACTCAGGTACTAAGGGTTAACGTGGCACTGTTTACTATTATGCTCTCGCTCTGCGACTGCGAAGATGTCTTTAAGATCTGAGAATCTTTGTGCTGTCTGTGACCGTGTTTTTAAGTCAAACCAACATTGTGTGGAATGCTCAAATTGTTGTTCATGGTTCCACAAGGGATGCTCAGGTATACCTAGTGCTGATTACTCCAAGATCCTAGCTCTTCATAAAAAGACTGGCCAGCACAGTTGGCAGTGTGAGTCTTGCCAGTCTAGTGAAATTAGACGACTTTCAGTGACTCCGGTAAATTCTAGTCAAGAATCAATCTACGCCTCCCCCACTACACCACGTAATGATGCAGTCTCCTCCCTCAGTTCAAAGATGGATAATCCAAAGCAACGAAGCTCTGTTAAGACCAGCAAAAATAATATTACCGTAAACAGTGTAATTGAAGACTTACTCAAGAAAACTAATGCTAGTAACTGTGATGTTATAACGGCGATCTCTCAAGTTTTCAATCTTCTTATGGAACAGAAAGCTGAATTTCATGGCGCTCTGACTGAACTTAAGAAATGGCAGCAAGAAAAAGATACTCAGATTGCCAATCTTGAACGAGAAGTTGCCGAGTTACGACAATTTGTTCAGGACAACGTTGCTGTAGATAGCGTAAATCCATCTGCTGTTAGTAGGATAGTTGGTGTCTCCGATAACGTCGACATGTTTGATGAAATGCAAGAAAGAAGCACGAGGGCCAAAAATGTCATTATGTATAACTTAGATGAAAGTTCTTCCACCATGACCATAGAACGAATTAATCACGATAAATCGCAAGTTGCTGATATTTTAAGTGCTCTGGAACTCGATTCATCTATACCGTTCAAGGCAATCAGGCTTGGAAAACCTGGAGACCGTCCAAGACCTGTTAAAGTCATTTTTAACGATCAATCTGTTGCTATCAAATGTGTCCGTAATAAACACAAGCTCCAGGGCAGAAACGTAACGGTTCAGCAGGATCGCACCAAGTTACAGAGAGAAAAACTAATTAATACACTCAGTGAGCTGAAAATCAGAAAGGATAAAGGAGAGTCAGACCTAGGAATAAGATATCGGAATGGGATCCCCTACATCTCCAAATTGAAGAGACCTCCTGAATCAAAAAATCCAAAAAACGATGGGACCAATTAAGCTGTTACTGCCAGAATGTCGGTGGTCTTCGTACTAAGATCTGTGATCTGAGGGAGGCGGTTAATCTATGCGACTACTCTATCATCATACTACTTGAAACTTGGCTAAATGACTCCTTCTCAAATAGTGAACTGGACCTCAGCGGTTTTATTGTCTATAGGACTGATCGTAGTGCTTCTACTAGTGACAAAGAACGTGGAGGTGGTGTTTTGATTGCCGTTTCCAATAATCTTAAATCTAGAAGACTGAGGATCTCCTCCAGTGAAGTTGAACAACTATTTGTCGAAGTAAAATTTTGCAAAAGGTCTATCATTTTTGGAGCCGTTTATATCCCACCAAATTCTCCACATGTTAAGTACGATATACATTGTTTATCAGTTCAAGAAATTGCTGAGGAATATCCGGATGCCGCTTTAGCTGTTTTTGGCGACTATAATCTCCCTGAAGCAACTTGGGGCGAAGATGAAGGTGTAACTGTCCAGTGTCCTGAGACTTCGCCAGCGCGTATTTTGGCAGAAACATTCTCCTGTCTTAATATGTTACAAATTAATAGGGTTCCTAATGAGCGTAATGTATTTTTAGATTTACTGTTTTCCACTTTGTTTGATATAACTGTTGCACAAGCTTGTGATATCTTATTACCGGAAAGTGTGCATCATAAAGCCTACTCTTTTTGTCTCTCAGCAAATCAGGATGTCCCAAAATTTGATGAAATATTCTATGATTTCAAGAATGCCGACTTTATTTCTATTAACAACTATTTGGCAGCATGTGATTGGGATGTGTTATTTAACGCTCTTGATGTGAATGAGGCAGTTGAGAAGTTTTATGAGGTATTACAAAACTGCTTAGATTGGTTTGTTCCTCAGAAGCGGATAAAAAACTCTCGTTTTCCTAAATGGTTTAGCCCTACACTTAAAAATCTCGTAATTAAAAAAAAGATCGCGCACAAAAAGTTCTTGGAAACGGGTGAGCATCTTGATTATGTTGAATTTTCAGAGCTACGTTCCTTATGCAAAATTGAATCAAAACAATGTCATGCGGCTTATTCTGATCGAATTCAGGAATCACTTGTAAGTAACCCACGGCGTTTTTGGGGTTACGTAAAACGTTTAAGGAATTGTGGTACTTTGCCTAATTGTATGCATTTGGATGGTGTTAGTGCTCATGATGAAATGGCGGTGAGCAATTTATTTGCGCAGAAATTCAAAAGCGTTTATGACGATTCCACATACCCTGTACCTACATTCTCCTTTAACAGGACCAAGGACATGCAGCTCCACCAGTTTTCACTTGCTGAGGTATTTAATAAAATTAATAACCTACCTGGAAAGTATAGCGCTGGCCCAGACGACATTCCCGAGATATTTTTAAAGAAATGTATTTTTACAGTGACAAAACCTCCACAACTTATATTCAACTTGTCCATTTATACTTGCGTTTTTCCTGATCTCTGGAAACACAGTTATATTAAACCAATTTTTAAGTCAGGGGACAATGAAGACATCAACAATTACAGAGGGGTTTGTATCCAGTCGTCAATCCCTAAACTTTTTGACAGTATGATATATGATCAACTCAGTTGGTCTTGTCGTGAACTGGTGAGTAGTTGCCAGTTCGGTTTTATTAAGGGTAGATCTACTGTTGAGAACTTAGTTTCTTATAAAGTTGACTTGTTGGAAGCCTTAGAGAAGGGGCAGCAGGTGGATGCAGTCTATACTGACTTTTCTAAGGCTTTCGACAGGGTGAACTTTGACATCCTTTTAGCTAAACTATCGGCGCTTGGTTTTTCACATGACTTCATCTTATGGTTGAAAAGTTTCCTTATTGGAAGAACTCAGTCCGTGAAGATTGGTGGGCATGTATCTGAAAAATTTGGTGTAGCATCTGGAGTTCCTCAGGGGTCTCACTGTGCCCCTATTCTTTTCATCTTGTTTGTAAATGATATATTAGATGTTATATCATATTCTAAAGGTATTATGTTCGCTGATGATTTAAAGATATATAGGACGATCACCGATGTTGATGATTTGGCAGGTCTTCAGAGTGACCTTGATGCACTCTGGCAGTGGACCCAGCGTAACCATCTTTATTTAAATACTAAGAAATGTTTTTTTATAAGCTTCTTTAGAACTAAACGGAGAATCTCGACTGAATACACAATAAATAGTGATACCCTCACTTACATGTCAACTGCTAAAGATCTTGGTGTGCTGTTTGATGAGAGCCTTAGTTTTGCTGACCATATTTGTAAGATTAGCTTGAAGGGCATGCAAATGCTTGGTTTTGTTTGGAGAAACAGTAAGGACTTCTCGACAAATACCTTTCGAATGCTATACTGCTCGTTAGTAAGGCCTAATTTAGAATATGCGACTGTTGTCTGGTCTCCTCATTATAAGTCTCACATAGACACTTTGGAACGTGTCCAGCACAAATTTTTACGGTTGGCAGCACGTAAGTCAAATCTAGATATGACTAATTATCACAAAATTGATATATTGCAACGTCTACATTTAAATACTCTTGAAGATAGACGTATTGTTTTTGATGGATGTTTTATTTATAAAATATTGGTCGGATTAACCGATTGTGATACGTTATTATCATTAATTAATTTTAATGTACCCTCTAGGCGACTGCGCAATAACAATATGTTTGTCATTCCATTTCACTCCACAAATTATGGTCTGCATTCTCCGCTTGACAGAGCACTGCGACTGGTCAATTCCTTTCAGTCCGAAATTGATGTTTTTGACTGCACGCTTTCCGGTTTTAAGAGGCATATTTTAAATAGTGTTTTATAGCAAAAATTTTGTTCTGTGTTTGTTCCATTATTGTAATTTTAAACTGTAAAAATGGGGTAACCCGTAAATTTCGTAAAATAAAAAATAAAAATAAATAATTTAACAGTTTTTCCAGATGGGACAGTGCAGAGCAGTGTTTGTAACATGGGTTGCTTTGGAAGAATTTTCAAGTTAGTTGGCAATGTTTGGAGGCTGAAGTGTCATGCTTTGAGCACGCTATGCTGAAGTGGTTTGTTTACTACCTCTATGTTCAGTTGTTACTCTGAGGTTACTGTAAATACAAATTAACGTCCGCTGACACACTAACGGTACCGTGATTAAAAACCCTTACCTTTTATCTTAGCAGAACCAGAGGGCTCATCATTTTCTTGTGTCCTTTGACACGTTTTAAAAGCTAGATGAAGGTAGGTCTGCTAATTCTAAGAATCCCTACAAAATAGAAAATAAAAAGAATACTGACCCAAGTGCAATTTGCATATACATAGATAGCTTCAAAGCAAGGGAAGGCGCTGAATGTGGTGCGTACTAGTGTACTTCAGGTCTCTAAACCTAAGAACAAAGTAGGTTATGGGTAAAAATATCAGTGTTGTCCAAACAGAACTGGCTGACATATCGATAGCTGCTAAGAAACTAACCAGGAGAGGTGTATCTGGCAAGCCTATAATAATCTGCACCGACAGCAGGCTAGCAATGGAAATGCACCAATTATTATTAGCCCATATTTCAGACAAAAGCAGTATTTTCCTGAGGTGGGTTAAAGGACACAAGGGCAAGAACAACAAAGGCAACCATATAACGCACGGTCTAGCCAGGAAGGCTGCTGACCAAAGAATTTTAGGACCATGTGACCCTTCTGGATTGTCGACAACCACAATTACGGAAATAGCCAAAAAACAGTTCCATTCCCACATGGTAAAACGATGAGAAGAGCTACAAAGATGCCGATTTGCCAAGGAAACTATTACAGGCTTTGGCATGGCAAAATCCAAGAAATACTTGGCGATGACTAGGTCAAACTTACGTCTCAGTAGGATTCCCGAGTGGCCATTGTCAACTCTGGAAAGACCTCCACATTATGAGGTTAAGTGACACACCGATATGTAGAATATGTGAAAGCGAAGACGAAACTGTGGAACACGTCATATGTGATATGCTTCTAAGAGAGAATATGGGTTCGGCGAGTCTTGGCCTACACGTGCCCACATGTCCACAAGCGACTTGTCCACCTTCCTAGAATTGGCAGGAGGGACGATGACCTGAGGAAACAACTCTCTGGGAGCATACACAATGGACCAGTTGTGACCTAAGTGTAGTGGGACTACTCACTCTCCCAACTCTACAGATACAGTACAGAAGACATCAAAATGCGTAGGCATAAGCATAATAAATTGATTTATATTTGAGACCAAATGTTTTTCCACCCTCTCGTACGTTAGTGATATTTGTGGACTGTGAAAAAGATGCTTAAGGGGACACTGAAGTGTTGCTTGCGTGAGGTACGGCCGTATACTACGAGGATATATCAGAAAATAACGAGACGGTACTATAGCATAACAATGAAATATTCATTTAAAGATCTTCAACGACTATCCTTTAGTACTTTCCATTCTGTTGAATCCCATTGCTTTATCGTTTGACATAAACTTCTGAGAAACCTTTTTTTGATAGTATGTTTTTTATATACCCATCACAGTGATGTTAAGCTCTAGAAACGACTCGAATCTTCGACCTCTCAATTTTTTTGACTTCATGTAATAAATGTCACATGGGGCAAACTACTTCACACTCTCACTGTTGAGGTTACTGAGCTCATCGACTTGGCAATGCGACAACAGCACGTATAAACATGTCCTAACATGCAGCTATACGAAGTTTCCTGCGGTTAATTTTTGGGTCGTATTATAAAACTTTATTGATACCGTTTGTATGTATGAATCTGCAAACAAGCATTCTTGTTTCAAGTTGATCGAAGTTGAAAACTGCGGTGAGTTTAAACCTGGTGAACCGTGGAACATTGAAGAGAATGACGGCACAGATGACAAGTACCCACCTTGGCCAAACGATTGGGAAATAGAAGTGGATAAAAGTCACAACGAAATCGAGAAAGCCCTAAATGCAATCAAGAACTCCGGAAACTACTACTTCAATAAAAACGATTACTACTACTCGGAAAGAAAATACATAAAATGTCTCAGGTACATATATTTTTAATGTATTAATTTGTACAAATTTTCACAATAAATATAATTAGTCATGGCCGACTCTACTCACTAGGCCGGAGCATTGAAATATGGCAACACTGGATAGCGGGCCGAGCTGGGCCGAGCTTTTATTTGTTTTTAAGTCATTAGTGTAATCTTCCAGAGTAAAAAAGAAGATTGGAAGGTGATTTTTAATATGTTTCTAATTATTTACCTGCACAAACGAAACTATAAAGATAAACAGATGCCTGCAAAGTGTGTAGTACCAGGTTGCACTAGCAATTGTGCTTCCAATAAAGGACATATTATTAGGGTCTTCAATTTTCCTCAAGACGAGCATTTCAAACAGAAGTGGGTGAAAGGTACTTCTCGTAAGGGCTGGTTATATTTATAAGAATAAAGACAATAATTTACAAACATTTCCAAGGATAAGACCTATTTTAAAGCACAATGTGGTACCTACAATGTTTTCTGGACCTCCGAAATATCACAGAAAAATACAGTTCTAATAGATCACATCTGGGCACACCTACGAAAAGATTTGATAGTGAAGGGGAATCAAGACCAGCAAGAATGGCTTCAAAGTGACCTAATAGTAAATTTTTCTACCTTAAGTGAAAATTTACAAATTAAATTGAGGGTTCATTTAAGTGGAAGTGGAAGTGGCAGCAGGAAACAGGTTGCGTTTATTTTTATTTTGTCGTGTTTGACTATGATGAACCAGACATCAGATGTAGGTGGTATTGGTATCAGTGAATATAGACGTTCCTTTAAATCAATAAATCATAATTTATTGGTGATTTGAGTTAGATTTTAAATTAAGAATATTCTGTTGGTCTCAAATAGAAAATATTTTGGCACACTATTTTCAAATAGGTTTCCTGTTGATTTAATGTTAAAACCTTCTCTATGCCCAGCCAAAGAAAGTTTACAATTTTGTGAGAGAGAATAAGTTGCCTATTTTACCACCATCCAAAATATTCCTCAAAACTTTGCAGTTCTTTAAAAATTGCACCTAACAGAAAATATGCCTTACATTAAAACTGTTGTAGAGGGTTTATTATTCTCGGAGAAGTACATTGTTTTACAAGTTGATGAAATATCAGCCTATATAAATGTTCTTGTCATTACAAAAATTATAGGTAGAACATGAAGGACAAAATTATTTGATAGGTATATTAAATACACACAGCTTATAGTTCGCAGGCGTAACCCTTCCATCAGAGTATACAGCTCAAATTACAGTCCTTATTCACAATAGGTATTATTAAAATTTTGATTTCAGGCCAATAGGTATAAAAGTAAGTTTTTGGGCAATTGCACAAAGCAGTTTTAATGAAAATTGCAAAAGAATACATCAATATACATATAGATGAGTTTTATTAATAATTACACTGAAACAGTTCAAGACAAAATATAGACTGACAAAACTAAAAAGAGGAAATCTAATGGAAATAAGAAATGTTTAACAAGGGAAAATCTCTAAATCTAAATTCATGTACATTTTTGTACTGTTACTACTGGCATTGTTCACCATTCTTATTTTTTCAAAAAGTATTTTTCTTAATTTATCAACCGATATGAACTCTAATATATATAAAATGTAATAATTATTCTCAAACTATAAAACAATTTAAATTTTCCGCGGAATGCCCGCCGTTCGGCCCACTATTTGACAGCTAAGCGACGTTGCCACATCTAAGGCTCCGACCTAGTGTAGAGTCGGCCATGAATTAGAACTTTAGTATAAGAGGCACATTTTTGGTATAGTACTATGGTGGTCACACTTCAACCATGTCAACAATATCAAAGCCTAATTTTAAGCACAACAGGAACAAAATGAAATAAACAAAACCTAAAAAACGATTTCGTCACAACCAGAGGTTCGCATCGAAAATGTTTATGTTAATTGCTTACACCCGTATGCACCGTTTGGCGATTCTAATCCTAGTTCCCTAATCGCGTTTTGCTAATCTTTGGCATCTAGCCATGCACCGGCAAGTTAACTAATCCAGATTGGAGGTTCGGTAAGGTTGTGTTCGCAAGATTGTTTTGACAGTGACAGTGTCAAAATTGTCAGTTTGCGGTGCATAGAAAACAAGTAATCTAATCCAGGTTTACGTAACTAATCGCGCAATTGACTTACGGTGCATACGGGTGTTAGTGAGTTAAAGAATTATTTACTTTCAACATTGTGAAATTTAGAAACGTAGAAACAATAGATGTTTACCACATTCAAAGTGAAGTAGCAGTTAAGTTCCACAATCCACAATTCATGATACCTGTCTCATGCACAAGGCTATCGAGTTGGTAGAGCGCCATGGGCTTGCGGTGGGGGTGGCTTCATTTTCATTGTCAAGTGGAGAAGTGTGTGATACATTTTTATGCGTTTTGCGTTTTTCCTTTCGTAACATTTTTCCTATTCTGTCTGTTATTCCAGGCACAAAAGGTAGAAAAGCTTTTGCTATCTGTTCAGGTTGTTGTTTTCCCTATTTCTTCTCATTGTTCTTGTTATTTCCTTTTCGGTGTAACCGTTTGCCTTAAGAACATTCTTTAGGTGTTCCAGTTCGGTGTCGAGTTCCTCTGGTTCGTGCGAACGTCAAGACCATCTACAAGCCCACAAGAAAGATACAGGAATGTTTGAGAACGGTGAAGGATAAAAGACACCCGCTCACAACACCGGGGGCTTATCGGATACCATACACATGTGAGAGTGTATACATAGGAACAACGAAGCGATCGATAAACACAAGAATTGCTGAACATAAGGCTAGCTGTCGACTAGGCCATATGGACAAATCAGCGGTAGCCGAAAATGCGATTAAGGAGGGAGGCCACAGGATCAAGGTTGAAGAAACTCAGGTTCTTACCGCAACGTCTTCATACCATGCCAGACTCCACAGAGAAGCCATCGAAATACAAAAACATCATAATAATTTCAATAGGAAAGAAGAAATACAGAAAGTCAACCGGGCATGGGTACCCATCCTGAAGGACCTGAAGACACTGCCTTATCGCGAGGGGGCGAAGATACCAACGCTAGCTGGTTGGGTCACGTCACCTTCAACAGGTATAAATACAGGTGCAGATCCACCAGCCGTCAGTATTTTGGAAGTCGCCGAAATGAAATAGCTTCCGAAGATGCCGTCCACTCGTGGTGGCGAAACGTCAAGCCTTAACACTAAACGACGCCGGCCTAAAACCCCAAGAATCACAAATTCATTGGACGATGGCCGCGAAAGCCTTACACAGTACATATGCTTATTTATTTCGTTTCATCCCTTTTGGTCTGAAATTGGGTGGAGATTTTTCTAACATGGTTGAAGGATTTTTATTAGACTATAATGTTCTGTAGCCAAGGTCATGTGTAATGAGTCTATGGAAGAAAGAGTAGCGAGGGCTGCCATTGCTTGCTTTTTTTACTTTCCACGCCTATAGACGGAAGAAGCATTGTAATCGCTAACATGATATACATTTTTCCTCGCTCATTTCTGTCAGTCTCTCTGTTGTATTCAGCTTGTACTATAGGACAGGTTTATTAACCTTAGCCCCTCTAATTTAGACATTACCATAGTTTATAGAATGAATATAAGTTAGCTCACTTTCTCGTTGGCACTTTCAAGAACCCACATGAAAGGGTCTTTTAGGGGCGACTTACTCATGCCTGGGTTACATGTATCTACGGATGTAATTAAAAAAATTGAACGGCTCTCGCACCTTTCTACTGATTAAGCATTCTTAAAATAAAAAAGTGTTTAAGGCACTTCGCTTTAGACACGTTCACGCTTCAAGCTCTAGTTTGCGTCGCTGCGGATGTCTCGGCAGTGGTGTGCGGTGATATTTATAAGCGGGGAAGCGGCTCAACGGAAAAAACCTACTTCGAAGCATTATTTTTATAATTTAAAAAAAAAACTTGCCTCTGAAAATTCCGAGGTCAGTTCCATTGTTCCATTAAAATTCTATTGAAAATTGTCAAACAAACACTAACACACACAAAGCTATAATAGGATACGCAATACGCACCTATCTGTATTTGAGGTCTATTCGTGTGTTAACGCGCGCCACTGTCTCTTGGCAGACATCGGTTTACTGCTACCAGTTTACGGGCAAGGGGCAGGTAGATTTGATATTTTTGCGGAGTGATCCAACTTGTATGCATTCTGTACAATATGACATTACCTACCGAAGCAGTGTTAAAATTCTGCACCTTAATGTAATAATAATAAAACGAGTATTCCATGACCCCTCTATAACTTGAAGAAGTAGTGGTGTGATATCATTGAAATTTGTATGATAGATTACTGCAGGAAAAACGAAACATCCTATACTGTTTTAAAAAGTATATCCGCTACTACTGTAGCGGAGAAATAAAATAAGAAACCGAAATTATGGAAAATGCTCCAAGCTTGTTATTAAGCATTTTAAGATATCACAAATCATTTTTCAAAAATCATTTAAGGTTATGTTGTGGGAGAAGGAAACGGTTGGTTTACCCCAAAGAAAATATCATAAAGGACTTTTATTATTGTGGTGGTATTTCGTACTTTCCAAATCTAATGGAACATGCTCTCATTTACTGCCACGCAAAGAAATAGTCCTTGGTCGCTCCAGTAATAATCAAGAAACATCGCTTTTGAACATTTTTGGGATTTTTTTTCTAATGATTAAGATTGGGGGAACTTGGAAGGACGAAAAATATTTGGGAGGTGGCTAGTCCTAGCAAAGCACCCTCAAATTCTATTTCTTTGAGTATTTTCCAGAATTGAATGATCATCCATGAATAAAGCATTAATTTTACAATTATTATAACCTTCTAGGTATATAGATTGGTATCTTGGTCATACGAACAGTAAGAAACTACAAGAGATGAGGATCTCATTGACTTTAAATTTAGCTGCAGCCAAACTGAAAAGACAAAAGTATAAGGATGCTGTTAACCTGTGTACAGAGGTAAGTACGTAATTCTGGTATATCCTTTGTAATGGGATATGTAGTAGTAGTACTAGTAATGATGGGGAGGCGAATCCAGATACCTTTGATCCATTTTGCCAACCCCACTGAACCAACACAGAAAACATTAAAATTCTGCGTCCTAGAAAGCTACTTGTCGAGCCTACCAGACCTCTTGACGAAAGTCAGTATGACCGACTATTTCGCTTAATATAGTGACTCCTCCTCGAACGTCGTGCCGAATATCTGAACCCTAAGGTTGAAAATACACAGTACATCTGCCCAGGAAGCGGAGCGCTACCTCGTCTTCCTCCCAGCATCCCAGGATATCCTATGTGAGCCGTCCTTATCCTCCTTAGGATTTACTTTTTTGTACGTCAAACGATCTGCATCTGAAAAACGTTTTAAGAAGTGACCTACTTTGTTGCAAATTTCTATATTATTCATGGAGTGGAAAAGGACTAGATCTTAAAAATCAACTGGGTAAAAAACATTGACACTCATTTTTGTTCGGCTCTGTCGGCTACCTCTGGTAATATTTGGCACCTTTATAACTCGGAAGGTAGTTAAGTATAGGTTTGAAGTGAGTGGGTCATCAGTGTACGCACGACCGTGACTTTTTGGTGCAGTATGGCTCACACCTATTCATATTTCCTCCAATAGGTCGATTTTCTTAAGGAAGCAGATAAGTTCGATTGCCTTTTTATAATAAGAAGTGTCTTACTCCTCAAAATTGCCATTAACTGCTGACATCGTTGGAAAATCTTTGCACTGAGCCATTTTTTCTAGTTGGGGACAGAAAATAATCCGAGGGGGCTAAATCTGGCAAATATGGTGCATGAGGTAACCATTCAAACCCTAAATCATTAATTTTGGCTATTGCAATTTGTGAGCTGGTGAATTGTCTTGCCTGCAGATGGAGCGGTCTTCGCATTTTTTGGAGATCTATGATTCAAGCGTGGATATGAACCGGTGTACAAATTTTGCCTTATTGCTGTGAAACCACTAAACAGTCAATTTCTCAAGTTTGAGCGAACGCGACACCTATCTTGCAGACAGCTTTCTTATGTTGAAATTTTCAAATGGTATATGATGTACCGCATATTTTCTTCACTTTTTCTGGAGTAGTCACCTGATTTGGTCGACCTCTGTGATGCTTGCCTTGGTAGCTCGTACTGCCTCTTCTAAACTTTACTACACAATATTTCAATGTCGCAAATGAGGGAGCAGGCTCAGCCAAAGGAGAATCTAGTTGGGCTGAGACCTTTCAAATAAAGTTATTGTATCACAGAACGTTGCACCAATTATCTCCATTTTCACAAATTTACTGAAAACGATTACATTTAGTGGCTGCTAAACAACTAAACAACATGACGTCTTCAAACGTAAAGTGCATGCTTTATAGATTGTGTACTTTCTAATACCGGGATCTTTTTCAAGCAACTACCGCGTCCTCTAGGTCAGGCTGGGTACTTATGGAAACACCCTCGTACTTAAAAACCCGCCTGATTTCGATCTCTCCCGGAAAACATGAACAAGCCTCAGTAGGATTTGACTCTTCTTCACGAACCTCCTTAATACGGGAAACCTCCCACGGGAATTCAAAAGAACGAAGGTCATATCAATATTAAAACCCGGTAAACCGAACGATCAACCCGCCAGCTACAGACCTATAGCCTTGCTCAGTTGCTCCTATAAATTGCTAGAAAGAGCCGTCTACAACCGATTGAGCGCGACTGTCTTAGACCGGGTCCCGATAACCTAGGCTGGTTTCAGACCGGGTCGCAGTTGTTGTGATCAAGTACTGTCCCTCACAACGCATATAGAGGCAGGCTACCAGCAAAACATGAAGACGGGAGTGGCGTTTGTTGACCTCACTGCCGCATACGATACGGTCTGGAGGGAGGGTCTCCTATATAAGTTGCTGCAGGGATTCCCTGTCAGACCACTACAAGACTCATAAACAACATGTTATGCGACAGAAAGTTGCAAGTAATCCTAAACGAGAAAGCAAGCAGGCAGCGCAAATTGAACAACGGACTTCCACAAGGCTCAGTACTGGCCCCCTTACTTTTCAATCTATATACAGGGTGAGTTTTTAGTACCGGCTCGGTCGATAACTCTACTACTGTAGAAGATAACGAAAAAAGTTGTATATAAAAGTTGTAGCCACGGATATACTCCTTGCTCAGAAAATATTTCGATTTATACACGGTGATCCATAACTACGTGGTGATGCAAACATGAATTTTTTTAAATGAGACACCCTATATATTATTCCATATTTAAATTCTACTAATAATTTCCGTTCTTCCGATATAGGGTATTGTTACATTATACAGGGTATATCAAAAGTTATGACCATTTTTGTATCCAAATCGCTGTCAGATGAACGTACTGTATATCAAAAAGTGGTGAATCAAAAATCACATTTTTTACACGGATGGATAAAAAATATCATCTAGTCTTAAAATCGGCGTCAAAAAAAGCCCGCGACGCATATTCGTATACAGGGTGATGTAGAATGCAAAATCCAGATTTTCTCTTTTTTTTTAAATGTAACCCCCAATATTTTATTATCCCAAAGAACTGCTCTTAATATGCTCTTTTATCGTTGTATAGCACTTGTTGTATCTACATCCATCATTTTCCGAGATATTTCGATTTTTCGGTAAATCTAAAATATAGCTTCTATTTGTGTACTGAAATTTATTTATTTTGACAAAGTACTATCGAATTTGTTTTTTATTTTACGAACAACTAAATTATAAGGTCATGATACTATTTGATGAAGTCAAAATCCTAAATTAACGAGATAATAAAGTCAAGTATGCTGAAGAAACAATTTTGTAGGCGTGATGCATAATTATCAAGCAGATTTATCAGGTAGGCTTTGAAAAATTGACAGTTCTCATAACCTGCTCAATAATTCTGTACTGTATGAAAAACCAGCTTTGAAAATTAATTTTTCAACTAGGGGTATTTAGGAGAATCTTTGAGAAATTGCCTCCTTGCCTCTAGAATATATCAACTATGAACAGCAATAACCAGAACGGAGGCACTCTAAAACTAATGCGTTTGAAAGTTTGGAGAATCGTTTTATTTGGACTGTGTCGTTTAATATTTCATAGCCTACCTGATAGATCTGCTTGATAGTTAAGCGTGACGCCTATAAAATTGTTTCCTCAGCACACTTGACCTATAATATCTCGTTAATTCCGTGTTTTGACTTGATCAAGTACTATTATGGCCTTATATTTCAGTTGTTTGTTAAGCAAAAATAAAATTTGTTAGTATTTTCTCAAAATAAATAAATTTTAGTAACCAAATAGAAGATATATTTAAAATTTGTAGAAAAATCGAATTATCTCAGAAACTAATGAATGCAGCCCTAACAAGTGCTATACAAAGATGAAAGAGCATAATAAAAACAATCGTTTGGTATAATAAAATATTGGGGGTTACATTTAAAAAAATAGAGAAAATCTAGATTTTGCATTCTGCATCACCCTGTATACGAATATGCGTCGCGGGCTTTTTTTATAGCCGATTTCAAGACTGGATGATATTTTTTTTCCATCCGTGTAAAAAAAATTATTTTTGATTCATCACTTTTTGATATACAGTACGTTCATTTGACAGCGATTTGGATACAAAAATGGTCATAACTTTTGAAATACCCTGTATAATGTAACAGTACCCTATATCGGAAGAACGGAAATCATTAGTAGAATTTAAATATGGAATAATATATAGGGTGTCTCATTTAAAAAAATGCATGTTTGCATCACCACGTAGTTACGGATCACCCTGTATAAATCAAAATATTTTCTGAGCAAGGAGCATATCCGTGGCTACAACTTTTATATAAAACTTTTTTCGCTATCTTCTACAGTGGTGGAGTTATCGACCGAGCCGGTACTAAAAACTCACCCTGTATATCTGACATGCCAGAAACAGTCAGTTACAAGTTTTGCTATGCGGACGATATAGCCATAGCTTTTTCCGATAAGAGCTTCAAGAACGTTGAGCATACACTTTCTAACGACTTGTCAGCTCTAAACAACTACTTCAAGAAATGGAGACTAGTACCGAGCCCCAACAAAACCGAAGTTTCCTGCTTCCACCTGAATAACAAACTAGCTAAATATGAACTGCAGGTACTTTTTGCAGGCGAACCCCTGAGGCATAACCATTTCCCAAAATATCTTGGAGTAACGTTAGATCGCACCCTCTGCTATAAGAAACATCTCGCAAACACTGCAGGAAAACTCAGAACACGCAACAACATTATCCAAAAGCTGTGTGGAACGACGTGGGGTGACTCTGCTCCAACTCTACGAACCAGTGCACTAGCTCTTGTCTATTCGTGTGCTGAGTACTGTGCGCCTGTCTGGATTACAGCCATCATACCAGACTAATTGACGTCCAACTAAATCACACTATGAGACTTATTACAGACGCAGTTAAGACAACCCCAACTCAATGGCTGCCTGTACTCTCTGGAATAGCCCCACCGCAGCTGCGAAGGACTGACGCCCTTCTAAGGGAGTATAACAAGATTACGGCCAACAACAAACTGCCCATCCACCGAGCAATACCTCCGTTGCAAATAAACAGACTTAAATCCCGACAACCACCATAAGGGATGCAGAAGGGCTTAAAACCAACAACTTCGACTCCTTGAACCAATGGCGCTCCCAGTGGGAAGGTTTTGCGGAACACCACTCGCGATGCGCATTTATGGGGGCAGCCTTACTTCCAGGATCAGAACTACCCCGGAAAGAGTGGGTAAAACTTAATAGAGTCCGAACAGGTCACGGCAGATGTGCCGACTCCCTTTACAAGTGGGGCTATGTGCAATCTCCCTTATGTGACTGTGGCGCGCCCCGCCAAACTATAAACCATATTACGAGCGAATGTGAACTGCGTGCGTTTGAGGGATCGCGAGACGAGTTCTTCACAGCCACACCGTTGGCGCTGAAGTGGTTGAAAGAACTTGACATCAACTTGTAAATACCAAAGACTATGTATCTTAGTTTGTAGCTGTATATATTTTATTTTAGTATAGGTTATAATAGTTTTTCTTTTAATCTATATTTACTATTGTCATGTTTTTGAGCCATACGATAAATAAAAAATAAAGTAGGATTTGAACACAACTAGGCAGATGCGCATATTCTCTCTTTAAGTGGAGCAAAACACTGTCTTTGAAAAAGGAAAATTACAATAGAAATATATTATATACAAACATATTTTGTTATGATTATTTTCAGGTTATAGACAAGAACCCAGAAAATGGCAAAGCATACTACCGAAGAGCTCAGGCCAGGCTAGCTATGAAGGATTACGATGACAGTCTCAGGGATCTGAACAGAGCTTTAACTTTGTATCCAAACGATACAAACATCATTTCGGTGTTGAACGAAACCAAGAAATACAAACTTAACTACCTCAAAAAGGAAAGAAACTTGTTTTCCAAAATGCTGAACGTGGGCGAGAATGGGAAATGAAAGCAGATTTGCTAGCTGCATGTGAAAAAGGGGTGTTCTAGAAGCTTAAACATATTAGTAAGGAGACTTGATAATGGGATATAATTGGCTGAAAAGAAGACTTATTTTTACCAAAGGTTACCTATAATAAGCTAGTTGAAAAACTTGCGACAAAGTTCTTTTTAGAAAGTTTCTGACAGATCACATGGAGCGGTTAATTTTATACAGGTGCCATAATTTTGGGAATTCGTATTTTTATATTGTTTATAATGTGTCGTAGTAAAATTTATTTGTGTAGGTGGGTTTGCTAGCTAGTTTATAATTACTTAGGCTAACGTTTACTTTCACTTTACGTGTTTACGTCACCTATATCTAGGACACCCATTTGTGTGAATGAGTATAAAATAATTGCATTTGCGTATTTTTGATGTTCTAGAGCTGTGAGTATAAACGTGTATCTTTACGATTTAGTTATAAGTGCATTTTAAGTAACACAGAATGCTAACAAGCCATAGAATTCACTGTGTCATCGGAAGTAAGAAGAGCGGGTATTTCTATGTTCCTAACAGCAGTTTGAATCATGGGTTTCTTCAACAAATTTGTCCAGTTTAGTACTAGTAGTATAAATTTTATTGAAATATACTAAAAGCTTCATTTCATAGGGCGGAATTCAGAATCACTAAATCACAGGAATTTGCTCTACTGCTGTAGAAGACAGCGAACAAAGTTGTATATAAAAGTTGTAGCTACAGATATGCTCCTTGCTCAGAAAATATTTAGATTTATACAGGGCGATCCATAACTACGTGATGATGCAAACATGCATTTTTTAAAATGAGACACCCTATATATCATTCCGTATTCAAATTCTGCTAGTGATTTCCGTTCTTCTAATATTGGGTATTGTTACATTGTACAGGGTATTTGAGAAGTTATGGCCATTTTTATATCCAAATCGCTGTCAAATGAACGTACTATCAAAAAGTGATGAATCAAAATTCATTTTTTCAAACCGATTAATAAAAAATATTCTCGAGTTTTAAAATCGCTTATAAAAAAAGCCCACGACACATATTCATATACCGGGTGATGTCGAATGCAAAATCTAGATTTTCTCTCTTTTTAAATGCAACCCCCAATATTTTATTATAAAAAAGAATAGCTTTTAATATGCTCTTTCATCTTTGTATAGCACTTCTTATGGCTGCATTCGCTAGTTTCTGAGATATTTCGATTTTTCTACAAATTTTAAATATACCTTCTATTTGTGTACTATAATTTATTTATTTTGACAAATAATATCAAATTTTATTTTTACTTAACAAACAACTAAAATATAAGGCCACAACGACTTGATCAAGTCAAAAGACTGAATTAACGAGGGCAAGGGTGCTGAGGAAACAGTTTTATAGACGCCATACATAATTATCAAGCAGATCTATCAGGTAGGCTATGAAAAATTAAACAGTCCAAATAGAACGATTGTTCGATCTTTCAAACGCATTAGTTTTAGAGTGCCTCCGTTCTTGATATTGCTGTTCATAGTTGATATATTCTAGAGGCAAGTAGTGCAATTTCTCAAAGATTCTCCTAAATACCCTCAATGGAAAAAATAATTTTTAAAGCTCGTTTTTCACGCAGTACGGAATTATTGAGCAGGCTATGAAAACTGTCCATTTTTCAAAGCCTACCTGATAAATCTGCTTGATAATTATGCATCGCGCCTACAAAATTGTTTCCTCAGCATACTTGACTCTATTATCTTGATGATTCGGGGTTTTTACTTCATCAAATGCTATCATGACCTTATAATTTAGTTGTTCGTTAAATAAAAAACAAATTTGATAGTACTTTCTCAAAATAAATAAATTTCAGTACCTACACAATTAGAAACTATATTTTAAATTTACCGAAAAATCGAAATATCTCGGAAACTAATGGACGTAGGTACAACAAGTGCTATACAAAGATGAAAGAGCATATTAAAAGCAATTCTTTGGTAAAATAAAAAATTGGGGGTTACATTTAAAAAAAAAAGAGAAAATCTGGATTTTGCATTCTACATCACCCTGTATACAAATATGCGTCGCGGGATTTTTTTATAGCCGATTCTAAAACTAGAGGATACTTTTAATCTTTGCATGTAAAAAAAATAATTTTTGATTCATTACTTTTTGATATATTTATATATTCGTTTAACAGCGATTTGGATATAAAAATGGTCATAACTTTTGAAATACCCTGTATAATGTTATAATACCTTATATTATGAGAAGAGAAATTATTAGTAGAATCTAAAAATGGGATAATATATAGGGTGTCTCATTTAAAAAAATATATTTCATCACAACGTAGTTATAGATCACCCTGTATAAATCTAAATATTTTCTGAGCAAGGAGCATATCTGTGGTTACAACTTTTATATAAAACTCTTCGCTATCTTCTACAGTAGTGGAGTTATTGACCGAGCCGGTACTAAAAACTCACCCTGTATATAGCTGCATGCTCAAACTCAAAACAGTTTTTGGATGCGAAATTTGATAGCAATGGGGATACATATTATAGAACAATGACCTTCGATCTTGCAACGCGACAAGTGCTCATAGGAAATAAGCAATCCCCTTCTACGAATTACTAACGGCTGAGGTGCTTGCCGTATTTTAGGCGTCGCGTCCCGATCTTGTTTTTCTATAGTAGAATAGGCGTTTTGACACGCCCATGACTAAAATATGTGGAATGTTCGTCAAATTCGTCCGTCTCGTAGGTGCCAACATGAAAATAATATAGGATGTATATGAGAATAACGCGACTGATGCTATAGTACAACAATGAAATATTTGTTTAAAAATCTTCAAAAGCTATCCTTCAAACTCTCCATTCTGTTCAATACTCCTTCGATTTATCCACTTGACATACAGTTCTGTGAAACCATTTTTGAAAAGCTGTTTACTAAGACTGGTGTAGTACCCTTGTTTACATGCCCACGACCACACATTTTAAAGATTCGATACTCTCCCATCACTATTATGCGTACCCTGTTTACCACCTGGACGCCCGCTGTTCAGTTATTTTAAAGCTATATTGTTGCAACTTGCAGAGGGTAGGGTGAGGTGGGACCTTATTTACTTCGACGAGGCCAACATATAATCAAGATTAAACTTCACAGGTAAGTTCGTTTAATCTTCGATTATATTAGGCCTCGTCTCGTAAATAAGACTGGTGTAGATGTTTAAAGCCAATAGTTGCAACAACAATAGTTCCCATAAGCAAATGTTTCATTTTCAACTACTAAAGGTATATACTTCAGCAAACATCTTAGAATTCTTGGACCACCCTGCCGCAAGCCTGATGGTATCAAAATTTAAACCTTTCCGGGCAGCTGCTGACGTTGCAGCATGTCTTGTACTATGGGCCGTGAATCTCCTAGTATCTATCCCACTTTTAACTAAGATATCTTTCACCCACCGACCTAAAGTTTGAGTCGAAGCCTTTTTGCAAGGTTTTCTGATTGTCAAAGAAGTGACGTCATACTACCTCTAATAGGCGGTTCTTTTGAGGTAAGCTAATAAGGTTCGTGCCACACACAAATTCGGATCTTTTTCAAAATAAGGTAGTTGTAGGGAAGGTTGCAGTCCGTTCCTACCTGACGTCTTTATTCTAGCTGAAATATGTATGTCTATTCTGTTATCTATATGATGTATGTTGCGTATATCAATGAGAGATAACGTCTGTAATCGTTGGCCCGAAGCTAAGGCTAAAAGTGTTACAAATTTCTGGGTTAGTATTTCCAAAGATACGTCCGAGTTACGTTATTTCTTAAATGATTGAGAACTATTGCTGGATCCCAGGTATTTTCGTATTTAGGACTGCTAGGTCTCAACATATACACTCCCTTGAAAAATATTTGCAAACGATAGTCCTGAGACAGATCAAACCCTGCTATTTGAGCTATTGCCACTCTATAAGAGTTCAATTAAGGTATACGAAACACCCCTATAAAACTGATGTGTCAAAAATTCTAAGACATTTGATACATCAAATGAAAATGGATCTCGTTTTCGGGTTTGGCAGAATTCCCACCATAACTTAAGTCCAGTATTGTATTGTTTCAATGTCCTCTCCGTTATGGAAGACATACAAATTTCCAATGAATCTTGTGGCACCTGACCTAGGAGTAAAGCTTTCCTGATAATAGTCCTGCCATCAGGGAAAGGTTGCTGGCTAAGGGATGCTGGATTCTGTCGAAATAAAATAAGCATGGATTAGCCGGAAAAATTAAAGGTTCATCTATTAAGATTGACTGAAAAACAGGAAACCAGGGCTGGGAGATTCAGTAGGGCACTACCAGTATACCCTCTGCTTTATCCGAAATTATTTTCTTGAGTCTTATCCGGGAAGCGAATAAGTCAATTTCTGGACTTCCCCATTTATCCCTTATTTTTCTGAAAGCCCAGTTGGCTAAACTCCATCCTGTTTCTATCTTAAGGTTTCGAGAGGCTAAATCTGTTTCCTTATTCTCCTCTGATTTGATATAGGAAGCCACAATGTACAAATTCCGCCTCTCGCACCACTGCCAAATCTTACGTGCAAGACTGTTCAGCTTGGGAAACTGTACACTCCCCATCCGGTTTACGTACGCCATGGCAGTGGTGTTATCCCCCCTGTATAGCACAGACACGTTGGTTAGTTTGGCCGCAAAACATTTCAGCCCAAAGAACAGTGCTAGCAGTTCCTTATAATTGATATGTTCGTTCTTTTCTTGACGTGACCAAAAACCGTGAGAACTTATTTTATCACAGTAGATGCCCCAGCCATTATCAGAGGCATCAGGAAATATTTCAAGCACATACTTATCATGACTAAGCTCATTTCTCCTATGTCCAGATTTTCAATCCACCATTTTATATCATTCTTTAGCTCGTGGGAGATCAACATTGAGGAGTTATAGTTTCCTTTCTTGCTCTTGAGTGCTAAAAACTTTTCCCTCTCAAATGATTTTGTATACAGATAACCATATTTGACCCCTGGACATACAGATACTAGATTTCCTGTTAACCTAGACAACTCACGAATACTACATTTATTGAGCGCTAAAAATGATTTCAAATATTTCAACATTTTTTGTACTTTTTCTACTGGAAGAGAAACGGTCGTATCTATAGAGTTCCATTGAAACCCCAAAAATTTACAGACCCTTTGAGGAATCATTATACTCTTCTTATAGTTTACAATGAAACCAAGGTGTTCTAGCAATGTTACTGTTTCTTCGACATTTGACAGGCATTTGGCATAGGTGTCCCCCATTAACAGGAAATCGTCCAAGTAAACCTCTGAGATGTGACCTTTACGTCTAAAAAATGAAATAATTGGTTTTAATAATTTGGTAAAAACCATAGGCGCACAGTTCAAACCAAAACAAAGGCAGTTATATTCATAGAGTATGTCATTGAAATAAAATCTGAGATGTTTTTTATAGCGTTTATGGACTGGTACCATTAAATATGCGTCTTTCAAATCTACCTTACACATCCAAATTTGAGGTTTGATCAAATCTGATGCTACTTTATAACCTTCCATTTTGAAATGCGCTGTCTCCACATATTTTTAAATTCCTTCAGATTTAAAATTAATCGATTTATGCCATCAGATTTAGGAACAAAAAATATCTCAGAAATGAATTGATCTTTACAAGGTAATGCCCTAGATATCGCACCAATATCAGTTAACTTATGAATAGAGTCACTAATCAGTGCTTGCTCTTGCAAAGACCACTTTCGTCTGTTATCAACTCTACACTGTGAAGGTGGAACAACTATAGGAATCTTAAAGCCCTGAAGCCACGACACGCGTCTATCGTGAGTATATGCTTTCCATCTGCGTATGAAAAATTTTAGACGGCCCGCATATTGCTTTACCGTCATTGGCTGCGATGTCTCTTGATCATGTCCCTTCGATCCAGTGTCTTGATGGCGTGGTATTGGGTCCGCGGTAAGGGACGCTTTCGACGTTCCTGGCTGAGGGTCGCTTCTTGTAGTCTGCGCCTGCCCATCATTCTCGTCCCCTGATAAGATTGAGGCAGGCCTTTGGAGTTTAAATGTGGGGATGACTGTGCCCTACCTTCTGTCTGTTTAGTCTTATTTTTAACAGACTTAAGCTGACGAGATGACGCCTGCAATTCCTTTGCAGCTTTTAGTCTACCTTCCAAATCTTCACCGAACAACCACTTGTCTATGGGTGATTCTATGAGTGTGTTTTTCCATCCATTGTTTAAATCGTAAGACACTAACTCCCACCTTGACATGGATTCAGAATGTATAACATATGTTATCAGACGGCCTGCATCATTCAATGCCTCTATGGCATCTTTAACACCCTCTTCCCCCCTCCCTTTTTCTCTAGTACCCTAGATAGTGTCTGGGCAATGGCTGACAAGCCTGCTGACAGTTGCAGTTGGATATTTGATAATCTGTTGTCTCTACGTGCGGCCGATTCATGAGTGGCTTGTTTTATCAATAGATTCAATTGTAGCGGCCCTACCAGGGCACAATTTTCTGGGAGGGGATATTTCTCAATTAGGGTTTTTCGAACCGATTCATCCAAGCCATTCTTCGCAACGTACAGCCACCTTTCTGCTATCTCAGGTTGAATTGAAGCATCAAGAGGGGTTTTTTGGGCCACGTTATCCCCCAAAAGCATCAGCGTATTGTTTGTGACTTGCTTTGCTCAGTATTAGGATTTTTTAATGATTTTGTACGACTTTCATTTCTTGTACAGCAACGCCACGTCCGTATCGTCTGCTGTCTGGATTCGGTCTCTCTTCGTCTTGCGTCTCGTCTTTCGTCTTGCCGTCGGTCGCGACGTTGCCGTACTTCCATTTATTTCACGAAGTTACAAAACTAATCAAAAATACATTTTACATAGTGAACAATACATTATATTCATAACACGTATTCACATCCAAATGTACCTGTAGCTGGGTATCTTGTAATGGAACAGCAGCGGCTTCAACCACAGGAACCTCTCGAACCAACCCTGCGAAATATGTTAATGAATAAAAGAAATGGCCTTATACCATTATATACATATTATCGCACACAACTGTGAAGGTAACCACCAACGTACCCTCAATAAGCTGTGTAGGAGTGTAGGTAAGGAGTATTAAGATATACACCCACTAGAATACCCGAATTATGAGGGCAACCACCAACGTGCCCTCACATGGGAGGGAAAAATAATGCGTCCACTATGAGGGCATCCACCAACGTGCCCTTTGCTTGAGTGGAGAGGAAAAATAAAGTATTCACCAACAATACTACATCACCTTAAAGAGTAGCCACCAATGTACTCTTTAGTTTGTTTCCTTATAGCAATAGCATTCCCTCCTGAGATATCCCACAACCATATAAAACCATTCTCCCCTTACCTTGCATGTCTTCAACATCCGAATATGGCGAAGAGTAATCCGAGCCTCCTCCGCTGCGAGACGTAGATCCTTCATCCGAATCGGAATTTGATCGGCAACGCTCCAGCCGTTTTAACCTTTTCTCCATCCCCTTCAGCAGTTTCAGGATTGCTCGATCCCCAGAACGAGATCGAGAACGACGTCGCTTGTTTGATTTGTTCGGCATTTCCGTGCCCTCGTACCACTCACTGTCGCTAACGTGATCGTAGCGCACACAAACAAAGACTGGACAGCGGGCGTCCAGGTGGTAAACGCATAACAGTGATGGGAGAGTACCGAATCTTTAAAATGTGTGGTCGTGGGCATGTAAACAAGGGTACTACACCAGTCTTATTTACGAGACGAGGCCTAATATAATAAACCATATATCCATCACAGCGCTGCCGACTCAAATCTTCTCTCCATCTTTTTCTTGGCGTCAGAAAACAATTTGAAATCACATGGAGAGTAGTGGGTGAATTATGATTTTCACAACAGCATGATAATGCTGCTGAAACTTGTGGTATATTGGGAGAATGGAAAAGTAAATTATTTTATGAATCGGTAGATAAATTGTATTTTTATGTTCGAGGAAATTATTATTTGTAGGTATGTGGGAGATTATATATGTTATATCATTGAAGCAATGATTAACTTTTTAAAAACTTTTATTTGCGGCACAAGCTTGTGTCGCACTTTCAAGTTACAATTTTACAAAAGATTCTTATGACTACTTGACATGACGGAGTCTAACCGGGTATTGAACAACTGTAGTACGCAGTACCACCCTTTTATACTTAACTACTGCTGACAGAAGTGTTTTGCATACGTGGCATCGAACAATGATGCTTTGTATGACTTGTTATTGCAGGAAGTCGTTATCAGTTGTTTGTCTTCTTTGGAGGTAACTTTGCAACAAAGTTGCCTACAATAGATTCATTGTTTGAAACTATTACAATAAGGCTCATTGTCAAAGGGCCATATAACATATATAATATACACAATTGGCAAGCTGGGATCTAGAATGCCGATATAACCGCATCGGATGCAGATAGCCGATAGCTTTTGACAGTTTAAAGAAAGATC
Source organism: Callosobruchus maculatus (assembly GCA_951848785.1). Taxonomy (NCBI): domain Eukaryota; kingdom Metazoa; phylum Arthropoda; class Insecta; order Coleoptera; family Chrysomelidae; genus Callosobruchus; species Callosobruchus maculatus. The sequence continues at coordinate 2,095,646 of CATOUR010000174.1, forward strand.
AAGATCACAATATCCCCTACCTCCCACTAATCCACTTCCATTCTTCAGAATACGCATTCCGCAGAATTGCCAGGTGTGCCGAATTTTCGACAAAGTGCCGATTTCAAAACAAAGTTAGCGACCAAAAATGGTAACCATGCGATTGGCGATTTTTGGTGGCGCAAAACACACATTGAGTTGGCGACATTTGCCTATTTCTAACTTCAACTTCATTGGGTTTGCCCTCAGAAATAAGGGCTAGCCGCATGAAGTAGCAATATTGCCAGTTGTTCTAAAATGTGTGACAGATTGACCATAGTGACTCTTCAAGGAGAGAGCAGGCAAGTAAAATTGGTCGTCGACCTTCGTTATCGTTATTGGGCATCTAACCGATTTAATATCACTGCGTATGATCAAAAAAACGACAAACGACAGCCACGAACAGGGTTCCCAGACGAGGCCGATTGAATTTCGTGAGATGCATTCGTCAAAAATCGTAAGAAATCATGAGATTTCATAATTTTTCATTTCACAAACACTTAACAAAAAAAAAAAAAATAACATAGTTTAAAAAACAGATTCCGATATTATTCAGAATCGGATAAATCTAAATTAAGGTTCATGTCTTTATTTTCATTTTTTTCGTATAGAGTGTGGGAAGTGTGCTTTTTAATATCTTCAGGGCTAATAAAAAACTTATAGCATTTCCCTGTATCTGCCACTAAACTTTTTGTTAATAGTAAATTCTCCAAAGTATTGCTTTTTAAACAATTCCTTGACTGGGTTTTATTAATGTTTATCTGTGAGAACGACCTCTCCACATTTGCGCTTGAATGCGGGAGACACAATAAGTTAAAGACAAACTAAAATCTATAAAATTTAAATTTTGTAGTTTTCTCCATTCATTATCTATATATGCTGAACATCAGTTTGGGGTATTAAATTTGGAAAACGTATAGAAACATCAGCAATACTTTTTATTTTTTTCTTTACTACTATGGATGGAGAAATAAACTCCAATTTAGCAAAAATTGAATTTTGCAAAGGAAACCTTTTTAAAATTTGTGCAATTCCTTCAACATAAAACTATAAACAGTATTTTTTACATTTTCTAAAGCATGTGAATTATAAGAACTACTATATATAGCTGCTCCAAAATACATATCTTCTAAACTTAAAAAAAATCGTGGATTTTTAAAATCTATATCGTATAAAGCTGTATTATTTAAAACATCTGGACCGATAAAACATTGCAAAATATTTTTTACCACATTTGTCTCTTCTCTATACAAGGTATGAATCTGCGGCGTCTCGCTTTGCATTAATCTGTTGAGGCCAGTAAACTGAGGTAAAACATAGGCAAGGAATTCTAAATATAATTTAGTCTCTGATTTTTGAATTAAATCGTAGATTGAACTTGCCTGTAAAATATTTTGTGATACTTGGTCTGTAAAATACAATGTTAACGCATTGTATTGGGAAATATGTTTTTTACCACACTTTCTAAAGATAGCCACCGTGTTGCCGCAGGATGTAAAATTTTTAAGGGAGTCGTATTTGTAAAACCTTGAAACTCTTTTAGTTCACCAGTTCTTTTTGGACTATTTGAAAAATAGTTATAAACATATGATGCACATAAGTGGAAACTATGGCATATACACTTCATCACAAATATATGAGGAATAACCTCAATAATTCTGCTTGCAACCGAATTTTGGGCACCCACCATATTGTTTGCACCATCCGATGTAAATCCTGTGCAATTTTCTTTTTATGGAATATTATATTTTTTCAAAATAATTTACAATATGATTAAAAATTGCCGCTGCAGTGGCGTCCTGTATAGGAATAATTGCTAAAAAATAATCCCTTATCATTTTGTTTTCACAATTTATCCCAGTAAGAGAAATATTTTTTAAACATGAGCGATCAGTCGACTCATCCACAATGATACTAAATTTGTTTGTTTCATTAGGTTCACAGTTCTCTGTCTCTCAGACACAGCAGTAATTTGAGTTAAAATTGATTTCACTTTGGTTGGACCGCATTTAGTTTTTTTTGGAAATGGAAGATTGTGTTCTGCTATAAAACCAGCTATACGTATTTCAGCTTATTTTACTTTATCTTCTGTTTTTCTGAAGCATGATCAAAAAACATAGTGGAAATAGACTTCTGGCTTGAAGTTTGGTAAGCTTTTTTATGTTTAGTGGTTTGTCCATGTTTTACTAAATCTGCTTTTCCATGGGATACTTTAACGTCACATGCACATGCTTTACACCTAAAATATGTTTTTATTTGTATATTTATATTTATTTGTTACACATTTACTTATTATATTTATTTACCTAATGTATGTTAGGAAGGTAAACATATTTAAACAACTTACCATCCGAATAGTGGACCTTTGTTACTTTTTGAAGCCCATTTAATTTCTTTTTCCCACTCATTTTTATACTTTTGATTGTATGCAGCTAGTTTTCTTTTTTTTGTGGGAGTTGCAGCAGATGAAGTTGACGGCAAATCTTCAATGATTAGCTCATCATTATCGCTACCTGACGACATTTTTAATAAGTACACACACACGCTAGGTAAACGGTGATCGGTGAACCCCCAACCTCAAACTAAAATACCTAATACGCCGAATACGCGTTATATTCTAGTCGTCGGTGTTGCCGTTGTTCAACCTTCAACGCAGCGACATACCTGCATAAATAGATGCGTTCACAAATCTTGGACTGGTGCATTTGATAAAGAACAAATTTCTCGACTACTTCGGTCGTGCTCGTGATCGCACCCCAGAACGACTGGTACCATACACAGTGACATCCCTCCGGAAAATTTAATAAGAGGGAATTTTCGAATATTTTGCTATATTCCTCCAAAAAATATGAAAAAAAACTAAAATCCTAAATTTTTGTGTGAAATATAGACAAAAATCGGTGATATACTAAAATCGCGAGATCGTGAGATGACATGCAAAATCGGTAAATCTCACGATAAATCGTGAGAACTGGGAACCCCGGCCACGAAATTCGCTATTTCTGGTGAATCAAAAATGCCCGAATGTCTCAAAATAAACGTCATTTGAAAAGCTGCAAATCGCAATTAGCAAATTACCCTTAGAAATTTCATAATAAATTGATCTCACTGAGAAATTATTTTAATTCTAATCAGACATGGCCGACTCTACACTAGGCCGGAGCCTTAGATGTGGCAACGTGGCTTAGCTGTCAAATAGGGGTCCGGTTACCGTAAATTGTTTTATAGTTTCAGAATAATAATTATTACATTTTATATGTATTAAGAGTTCATCTCGGTTGATAAATTAAGAAAAATACTTTTTAGAACTACTACTACTAATACCACTTACATCTGATGTCTGGTTCATCGTAGTCAAACACTACAAAATAAAAATAAACGCAACCTGTTTCCTGCTGCCACTTCCACTTAAATGAACACTCAATTTACTTTGTAAATTTTCACTTGAGCTGGAAAAATTCACTATTAGGTCACTTTCAAGCCATTCTTGCTGGTCTTGATTCCCTTTCACTATCAAATCTTTTCGTAGGTATGCCCAGATGCATGCCCAGATGAGTTCTATTAACTCTCTTTTTCTGTGATATTTGGGAGGTCCAGAAAACATTGTAGGTGCCACATTGTGCTTTAAAATAGGTCTTATCCTTTGAAATGTTTGTAAATTATTGTCTTTATTCTTATAAATATAACCAGCCCTTACGAGGAATACCGTTCACCCACTTATGTTTATGCCCTTTATTGGAAGCACAATTGCTAGTGCAACCTGGTACTACACACTTTGCAGGCATGTTTTATCTTTATAGTTTCGTTTATGCAGGTAAATAATTAGAAACACATTAAAAATCACCTTCCAATCTTCTTTTTCACTCTGGAAGGTTATGTTTGGTATGTCCTGTATTGGAAGCACAATTGCTAGTGCAACCTGGTACTACACACTTTGCAGGCATCTTTTTATCTTTATAGTTTAGTTTGTGCAGGTAAATAATTAGAAACACATTAACAATCACCTTCCAATCTTATTTTTCACTCTGGAAGGTTATGTTTGGTATGTCCTTTATTGGAAGCACAAAATTGCTAGTGCAACCTGGTACTACACACTTTGCAGGCATCTTTTTATCTTTATGGTTTCGTTTGTGCAGGTAAATAATTAGAAACACATTAAAAATCACCTTCCAATCTTCTTTTTTGCTCTGGAAGATTACACTAATGACTTAACAACAAATAAAAGCTCAGCCGACTCAGTGTTACCATATTTCATTGCTCCGGCATAGTGAGTAGAGTTGGCCATGAATCAGATAAAGTTCATACTAACATATTTTTATTGAAGTAAAAAAAACAAATACGGTAATGGTTATGTATTTTCAGCTGTACGGTCATGGCCACCAATACCTTCGTGGCGTGGTACCCAACTGAAATGTACAGCGTTGCTTGAAGCTAATGAGCTGAGAGTGTTGAAACAGCCCCATAGCACTTTTGATGTAATCTCCTCCAGGAGGCCAAGGCCTTTTAAGCGGCCTGGGAGTCCGAGAGGATCGCAATAGCTCTTAGTTTCTATAATAAATATGACTTTCACCACAGGCTTATCATATGATATCAGTTTGACATATTTATGGAGTTCTGTAGGTCAGAGGACAGCTTCGCCCACAGAATATGCTATACTGGGCGTTTCGGTTTTGACAATTTTCACATTCACAACCGCTAGGTCACCATTTCTGGCAATATGCATGCGTTTTCTAGCTATGTTCATGCTAAGCGCTGACCAGAAGTATAACCTACTTTGAGTAAGACATCAATGCGCTCCACTGCAACTGATTTCTTAGTGCGCCTGGCTTCGAATGTAGTGAGAATGTAGGATGTATGAGGGGTTAAGTGTCTCTTTTTAACTGATAACTTTGCCCGTATATCCATGTACAAGTATGGCTAAAATATAAAACTTCAAGAAACGGACTACAAGCACACGACACGAAAACTGACACTAGGACGAAAAACAAGCAGCCTATTTGAGACCTGCGCGTACAAGACTGAAATTATTCCGCCGCTTCTCCTCAATTGTATTCTCGAGTTTGACTCGAAGAAACCCATCGATTGCATAAATAAATTCGTAAATAAGTTCTCAATGCAAAATAGCACCACAAGCCATGCTTATTTAGCTCAAAAGAACTGAATAAAATCTAAATGTGTGCTATTTCTGATGACATAAAGCGAATATGATGGTTTTTCAACAGTCTGTGTACAGGATGTTTTCAAATGTTTAACTTTTCCTCGAAAAACGGATAGTACAGTACTCGTCAAAATAAGTGATTTCTCTCAATAGCATATACCGGTCCATTTATCATTTGCCCACAGAGAACGTTTTAAACACAAAATATATTGACGATAACCTTTAAATGATGAAGCTCGAATAGATGCTTTTAAATTAGAACTATTAATACTAATCCCCGTGATCGGGGTGGGGGAAAAGTTTTCCCGTCTATGACCTTTCAGGACAGAACATCATATTTTGGGATAACTTTGGAGGAACGCTACTATAGTCCGTTTTGTTTAGAATTGCTAAAAAAATTATACCAATATTCTCCGCCCCAAAAAAATCTTCGGTAATTTGTTCACAAATTAGCCTACACAGAATCTTCGGCCTACTAATTGAACCTGGCATCATGCAAATTATTGTACGTGTTATCCATATTGAGACTGTATAAAAACAAATGCGACACTCACATAAAAGAAAAACCTGCCATGGGCGTGATACATACACAAGAGGTCAAATATTAAAATTATTTTTCTACTGGATGATTAAGTATTTTTGATGATAATTTCGAATAAAGGTATAGCGTTTCTAAATTTCTCGTATGTGGTAATGCAGCGAACGGTCTCCAAAACGCCATTTCCCGTGCACTTTCTAAATAATAACCACAAGGTATATAGACATATCGATTCATCCAGCGCGGCTATCCTAATACAATAACGATAGGCATAGGTTTCCGGTTTACACGCGGTATAAGTGGTCCAGTAAGGGCCGATTAATTGGCGGCTTCATTGGAGATATAATTTATGGGTTTGCGACCCCAACCTCATAACTGCTGCCGGTGTCAGTAACTTATCAAAATAGTGAACATTTCTTGCTTTACATCAAGGACATTGTCGGTCACCGTGCAGATGGTCTATTGTAGCTGCTCCATGCAGAAATATGAGGTCTAATTTAGTATTTTTTTTTTTTAAATTTAAAATAAATAAATTATTAGCCGCGTTCCAGTTTCTCATTTGGGAGAATCATTTAGTGGTTTTTAAGATGGATCATGCCATCTGTTTACCCCTGTTCCGATTTATCGGACTGACTATAACACTGTTTCTGTACTAATACAACTATTTCTGCTTCCATCTACTAAATATATGGTACTGAGTATGTTGTGCTATCCTGATAGATCTCTATGAAATGTTTTTTGAACGGGAGCTGCAATAATTATTTTTCAGGTTCCAAAAAAAACTTGTTATAAATATATTAGTATATAAGAGGTGTGATTATTGTCTTTCCACAATAAGGGTTTGTATAATAAATTATTTTATCTTCTTTCATAAGAAGTATAAACGGAGCATCCCAGATGAAGATGCTCAGTAAGCGAAAACTTAGTTCTAACTGTAATTTCAAATGTTATATAATTTGAAATTCAGATTTGTTGCGGGGATATTTGGAAGATCGTTTTGCCTTTTCTATATTGCGCTTTATTTTTTGTTTAGTTTTCATTAAATTTATTAAAAATAAGCTACAGGGCGAAATGTTAAAAGTATAAATCTTACCTTTTGATTTATATATTTTATTGAATGATCAGATGTACTAAAAGATATAGTGTTTAATTCAATAACGTTTGAAGGTTGTGTTATCTTGTGTATACGTTAAAATCGCAATAAAGGCTGGAAAATTCAACGATTTTCCAAAGTTTAAAACAATGCAAGGTAAATTTTTGTTTATCTTCTTTATTTTCTAACTGTATCAAATATTTATACATATTGTTGTAATGTTTCATATATTATGTTGGATGGAAATAAATATATAAGATTGATGGAATCCGAGGTTGTTTTTTCAGCTATAGGTATAGATGAAGCCAATGACCATGAAGTTGGGTCGCACATTTATTCGTAAAATAAAGGAACTGGGATGGATCATCAAAGCAGTAATGTTTCGATTTTAAGAATCTGGTTTACCATCTGTATCTGTAGAGTGGGGAGTGTGAGTAGTCCCTCTGCACTAAGGGTCGTATTCATAGTCGATACTTAAGGGTTCCTTAAGTAAGGTTTTGTGTTTCGAAACCTTACTGAGGGTCCCTTACGTAACGCTCCCTTGAGTAATAGTCAAGTAACAAATTGTCAACATGACACGCAAGGCGATTTTGTAGGCTAATTTTGGAGTACGGTGTTGTCAGTCTCTGTCACATCCAGAAAAATGTCCGGCACAAAACACGATAAATACTGGCACAATACAAAAAGAGATAACAGAAAACATAAAATGCGTAGGCATAGACATAACAAATTGGCTTATATTTGAAATATGATAACGTCACCAAATGAATCCCGCCATATCGTAGATGTTGTCTAGGAAGCACATACAAGAGGAAAGCATACTTTAGGGTCCCTCAAGTATCCCTTGAGAAGGAAGAGGTAAAATAGAAGATAGCTCTGAGTTGACAATGGCCAGTCACGAATCTTACTATGAGACAGGTTTGACCTGGTCATCGACAAGTACATATTGCCATGCCAAAACCTGCGAGGGTTTCCTTGGAAAATCGGCGTCCTTGTAGTTCTTCCCATCGTTTTGCCATTTGGACATGGGAGTGTTTCACAGAGTTAACATCTCTAGAGGGAGCCTAATTTGAATATTGGCCAGCCAACATCTATAGCGCTATCTATCTAAGTGAGAGTACCACGTCAGCATTCTGTCGAGGGTAATACAAAGTTCAGTGGGCTGTAGGCCCCTGATATCCCTTTTTTGGGCTAACAGGATCCATCTCATTCTTCTTGGGATTGATAGACAATGAGTGTTCTGAAAATCATACTTTTTCTATTGAAATGAGCGCTACTTGGGTTCGTTCACGTAATGTGTTCTCACATTTACCTGTTTGTAGGATGACTATGTCATCCACATATGCCATTGTGTAGAATCCATTGCTGTTGAGGTGATTGATGAGGGTGTCCAGAACCACGTTCCAACGCAGTGGTGACAGAACACCTTCCTATGGACAACCCCTGGTAACAACACCTTTAACAGAAATGATTATCTGACTATCTTGATTGTTATTGCTCTGTTGGAGAGCATGCTAAATATCCATTCGATCACAGCCCTAGATACATTCCTAGCCTGAAGTTGCTGGCTAATTTTTGGGAATGTTGTTTTGTCAAACGCTCCCTCATTGTCTCTGAATATATCCAGGGTGGATTCTTTGTTGTCCAGTGATCTGTCGATTGTGCCAACTACTTGATGTAGTGCAGAGTCGATTCATCTACCCAGTGTGTATGTATGATTATTTGGATGAAGTGGAAAATGAATTAGGACCTCATCTCTTATATACCTCTCGCATAGTATTTCCGTCGTCTTAAGAACGATTTCAAGCTTATTGGTCGCAATGCCTTCGGTACAGTGTAGTCCGTCCTTCCTACCTGGTTTGGGTATGAATACCACTCTCGCCTCTCTCCACCTTATGAGAATATACTTTAGAGCCAAAGAGGCTCTGAATATCCCGTGCACGGCATACGATGTTCCAGATCCCATTGAAGTAGGGTTGGACATAAAATAGGCTGTCCGGCCTTGGTGATTTGAAGTGGGAAAAGCAGGATATGGCCCAATTTATCTTTTCCCCGCTGATTATTTCTCTGATGAATTGCCGGTCAATCGGTGAAGGTATGCTTATTTCTCCCATCCAGTTCGACGTCGCAGTGACAATTGAACCAGAAAAGTGCGTGTCCACCAGTAGCTCGGAGGTTGGAGGTTTTACTTCCATCTTCTCTCTTTACGATGCCGATGCACTGATGGATCTTTAGAGAGCATATTTTGCAGTCTGGATGCCTTTAGGCTCTTCAGGCAGTCCTCTGTTTTTATCTGCAGAGTGCAGACTTTCTTATGATCTCTAAGATTTAATGGTAGAAGTTCCAGTCCTCTTTTAGTTTGGTTGTTTGGTATTCTTGTCATTTTTACTTTTCCTAGAACGCACATGTATGAATGAAAAATATCTTTTGGTAACAGAAAACCCAATCAACTTACACAAAAACATCGCCCTTTAAATTTTTTTGTTTTTTATATCATTGACAAAACTTCGCAGTCGCAAGTACTTTTCTTAAATATAATGCTAAACGTAATTTACTCTCTCATACAGGAAGTGTCCCAAAATTTATTAAATATATTTTTTGTCGCGCTGCTACTACACCTTTTCCAGCTGCAGTTTCTAAAGCGTCAAGTGATAATTCTGAACGGTCAAGTTAATTTTCTTACTCGTCACTTATAAGTTCAAACTGTCGGGTGTAATTTATACCTGTCAGTTTGAATTTACAATTGACGAGTTGGAAAATTAACTTGACCGTTTTTAATTATCACTTGACGCCTTAGAAACTACAGCTGGAAAAGGTGTAGTTGTAGTGCGGTCGCACCGGTCGCGTTTAGTGGGAGGAAAGCTGCGAAGTGCGATCTGCTCTGAGCCTGAGCATCCGGAGCGTCAGCATCGTTGAAGTAGTGAACCTCTGTTTTGAAACCTCGTCACGACGCGAGATGGTTGATTCAAACGAACAACGCTGCGCAATCAAATTTTGTCCAAAGCCCAAAAAAGTGCTACCGAAACGTACTCACTGCTTAAAAAAAGCTTGCGGGGATATAGCTTTGGGCTAAGTACAAGTTACGAGGTGAACGAGGGCCAGGAAGGGGTGGACGATGGCCTGCGATCTTGACGACCGTCAACTAGCACAATCGACGAAAATTTTAATCGTTATTTATTCAGTACTAGCACGTGACAACATGGTCGCAGCCACTCTATAGCATGATCTCGCTCCACCCGCATTTCTTTTTCCGAAAATCAAGAATGAAGTCAAATGAAACTGTTTTTACAGCATTTAGGGTATCCAAAATGCTGTGACAACGAAAGTCGTTCCCGTCGAGGCTTTCCAGGGGACTTACCAGGCATGGTAAATGTGTAGAGAACTGTGTAGAGATGCTAAATGTGATGACTTCGAAGAATATTAACACTACAAGTATGTCCAGTAAGTATTTGAAAAAAAAAATTGGAAAAAGTTGAGGGTTCTTGAAATAAAAGTATGGCTTTGATAATTTTTTATATTTTCACCTATTACAAAAATGTAACGACGTTAAATTCAACTTTCCTCTTCTAATAATGAACAACCATTTTTCATATGTCTTTCACTAAACTTATAAGGAATCTGAAAGAAAGAATATAGAAAGACAAAAAAGAAACATAGCATTTTGTACTATTAATAATATAAAACAATTTAGGTCAATTAGTATAACAAATAACATTGCATATTTGTAAATGAATCCACCAATATACCTTTTACAGCCATTAATTTACAAGTTTTGAATAATACAATTTACAAAAATCGTAAATTTCTTTTAGTTGCAATGCCAGTGATTTTTGTAAATATTGCAATAAAAAAATTCGCAAGTGTTTCAAGGAGAAAGTTCAGTTAATCTGAATATTGTCAATATCTATGACAACATCTCAGATTTTTTAGAACTCTGATCGTGTATTAATAAATCATAAATATTTTAAAATTATTATCACAACTAGGTAAACTGTCAATAGTTTTTTTACATAATTTGACGGTGCTTTATTTTGAACGAGTTGTTTGAAATTGTTTATGATACCTCACAAATGGCAAGACTCACATATAATCTCCGGCTTCCAAAAGCCACGTTATAGACAGTAACAAAATATTTTTTGTCTGAAAAAAGAACTTGTTGAAACTATGAACAATTTTTCTGAACTCATATCATGATTCAAATTTGAGTCCACACAGGTAAGCTATTGATCATTGATTTAAATCTTGCATTATTTTTTATTACTTAGATAATTTGATTTTATATCGTTTTCGAAAAGTGTATTTGATTTCAGTATGAATACTTTCCACGGCGATCTAAATCTCACCAAAACTATTTGAATCATGAAAAAAAATTAAATAAAAGAATGTTTTAAGATTTAAATCATAACTTTGAATTAAATATTCGTTCCATTTTAACTAGTAGGGTTTCAATTTATTCTACAAAAAATGGATTCAATTAAATTATTTAATTTCTTTCGACGTATTTACAAGATTGATTTCATTATACGCAGCATTTTTGCTTTTATCTTCACTGCTCAATGTTATCAACTTTCAAGTTTAGAAGGTTCATAAAAATGGTGACTATGGCTAAATAAAACAGCTAATTTTTAAAAATATATCATGAATTTTTATGATGCCCCAAAGCAATTTCCAAGTACCCGTAACTAAAAATAAAAATATATGTCTGATAGCACTAAAACTTAATGAAACAATAAAACTATGCAAAAATACAGTTTATAGAATTTAAAATTTTTGAGCCGGAATACTAATGTCTGGATTCAAGAAGCATACCATGAGATCAGACAATAAACCTTCCAGACAAGACACAACATACAGGGTGAGTCAAGCTCAACGTCTCGGACTCTTGTGACCAAACGATACCACTTTTCGAAAAAACAACTTTGCGAGTGTATGTAGTAGGTCGAGTTGTACTACATTTTAAAAATAATGGCTTTTATACAGGGTGCCTAATAAAAGCGTGACATATCAAAGTTGTTTTATAAATGGAATACCCTGTATATTATTGCATATTTAGATTCCCGGTTGAATTTTAGTGTGACACAATTTTTGGTATAGGTAAAGATATCGGAAAGAAATTGAATATCGCAGAGATTGAAAAACTTAGAGGGCTGTGACTTTGCCTTCTCACTAAGCATGGAATGCGTCAGCTTAGGCGGTCAGGTTTGAATTACGTTTGCATTTGGAGAAATCGGTAGATTAATTAAGGAAACTTCAATCAGTGGTAACTTAATTTTTTCAAATCAGAATGCTTCATTTTTTTATACGATCAAATGTGCAATTTGATAGGCTTTCTAATAATATCAGGTGGTGAATATCAATAATCTCTGGTAGTTTTCATTTAATTTCGAGATTTCAATCCAATCGGTGTTTTTCAATTTCCTACCTATAAACCATCTAGCAGGCCATGAAATATAAACAAAAACGTGTTCAGATGGAAGAAAAAACAATTAACTTAGCAAAAAGATCCAGAATAACTAGATTAAAAGGACAAGATTATAAAAATTCCCTACAACAAATCAACTCTAACCAGAAACAACGGCGGTAACACATGTCTAAGGTCAAAAGGTCAAAAAGCTGGAGCACGGCAGAAATGGATAATTTTTACAGCCTACTAGCTACTGCAATGTACTAGGGATTGAAAATTTCCAAAATCACTAAAAACTTTGAAATGAAAGCAAAACTTTCAGCGATTGTTCCCTTCAGCCTAATATCTTCAGTACGCAATTTGACATTTAAAGGTAAAACAGTAGTCCTTTCCGTCAAAGTCAAAAGTAACAATGTAACGCTACCTCTGACTATCTGACTGTAGTCCTTTAAATTTTTCAGTATCTATTAGCAACATCGCAAAAAAAGGAATATACTGACAAATCATATTTTAATTTTCTTTCAGGTAAATTACGTTTAATAATTTGAGCGGATTTTTAATTCATTCTTCATTTTTGACGAACGTGCTTAACTGAAGAATTTGCAGAACTCTAGTCAGAGGTATCGGTTTCTACTTGTTTAAATCATTAAATGTGAAATTTTATTCTGAACTATTAAACTGCCAGCAACATTCGGTGGTAGATTTCCTTTCATTTCAAAATTCATAATGGTTTTGTGAATTGTCAATCTTTAGAATATTGTATTTTAGCTGGTATGCTGTGAAAAATCTCCATTCCTATCATGCTCCAGCTGCTTTTTGACTTTAGATGTGTTACCTCTGTTATATCTGGTTAGAGTTGATTTGCTGTAAGTCATTTTTATAATTTTACCTCTTTAATCTAGTTCGTCCGTATCTATATGATAAGTTAGTTGTTATCTTCCATCTGAACAGTTTTCTGTTTATATTTCATGTCCTGAAGAGTTGCTTATAGACAAGAAAATTGAAAAATACCAGTTTGATTGAAAATTTGAAATTAAATCAAAACTTCCTAAGATTGATATTTACAACCGCATATCATTAGAAAGGCTGTCAAATTTTACATTTGACTGTATAAAAAAAAATAGCCATTCCTATTTGAAAAAATCAAGTTATCTCTAATTGAAGTTTCCTTAATTGATCTACCCATTTCTCCAAGTACAAATGTAATTCAAACTCGACCATCTAACATAAGCTGACGCATTTCATGCTTAGTGACATGGCAAAGTCACAACCCTCTAAGTGTTATAATAGCTGCGATATTCAATTTTTTTATGACATCTACTTATAACAACAATTGTGATTTGCACCTAAACAGTTTGATTTAAGTCCCATGTGTGATACATAAAGTCACACTCAAATTGACCCAGGAATCCAAATATACAGGGTGTTCCATTTAAAAAAACAACGTTGATATGTCACGCATTTATTAGACACCCTGTATAAAAGTCATTATTTTTAAAATGTCCAACTCGACCTACATACTTTCGCAGACTTAGTTTTATGATTAGTGGTGTGGTTTGGTCACAAAAGTCCGAGGCGTTGAGCTTTACTCACCCATAGCATCAAACATGATTGCTTAATTCTACAGAAAAAATTGTTGAATGCATTCTAGAAAAATTCCAGATAGTAGATAGAACTGACCAGAGAGAAAACCATAGGATAACTCAGAAATGACATCAGACAATCACTTGACTCATTTTTTATTACCTAGTGCTACACACAACTTATTAGTGCGCAACATAATTAAAACACCAAAACGAATCAATCATTGCAAGGCATCGTTGAACAGCTCCAAACAATTCGTCCGCAAAAGCATATGAATTGAAAAATATAGTTTTTATATTTTCAAATATATTTATATATCTACAAATCTTATATACAGGGGGTAGCAGAGACGGATTTTTCTCCTTCTTTATGACGTGGCAGGTTATATTCCTCATCTTGGGAAAGCGTGCACTACACTTATATACATTCACATACATAGTTGGAATCAGCTCAAATCATTCTGACCAGAATTATAATTTTTCAATCTGACTAATCGCACTTTATTTGAATGCTAAACTGAGGGATGTAAAAATATAATATCCTGTGATTGTCGTCTCTTTGTTGCATTGTTTCTTCACTAGTCTGAAAAAAACCGTACATGTTTGAATAGACTTTATTTGCGTTTCAAGATGTGTGACTTCCACCAAAGTATAATAAACGTGACAAAAAGTAATTTTGTATGTCATTGTTTAACAGCTGCTCCAGGAAACAACTTTTTGTTAACTAACTTCCTACCTAACCAACGGTAATTTTGCAATCTTAGAGCGGCTGTAGACGAGCTACAATTTACATTCAGGCCGACCGCAAAATTGAGGTCACGCCAACTGCAACCTGCAATTGACCCAAATGCACTTGTAGATGAGCATCGGTAGATACATGCGTCATTGTAAACACATAAACAAAAAATTCGTAGATTACAAAGCAAATCTTCGTATTTATAAAACTCTTTTTCCATAAACTTGCTCTTGTTGGGCGATTCAAATTTAATTATGCGAATTTTGGATAAAAGGAAAAAAAATATAGCTCCTGCTCTATCCATGATTTTCGAAACTATTCGATGGTTTGGACAACATTGATCAGATCAGATTTTTCCCCCTCTAGCCACACCGAGTCACAGTCAACTGATTCAACTTTACATAGGGTTATTATTTTTCTTTTATTACTACTATCCTCCTAATATAGTGTAGTGACCTGTACCTATTCAAATTCATTACCTGTACCTGATTCCATTTTATACGGTGTCCTCACTCCCAAAGGTGTTTGCATGGGATTGATTTAGATGTTTGTCTCTATGTTGCACTATTCATTCATGACAGAGGGTATCGTGATCCTAAAACGATGATGTATTACTGGCTCCCATTTTGGATTTGTCAACAATGTTCTTAAAGTTTTGAGAATTACATCGTTAATTTGTCAGGAAGTTAGTTAACAAAACATAAACAGCAGTCTCCCAGAACAGCTGTCAAATGAATTTCTGTCCAATGTCTAATTGATAAAGGCCACAGTGGTGGCCAAAACGTAAGGTCTATTTGAAACATTTGTGGTTTTTATTAGAAGGCCAATGAAAAAACGATGGATCAAAAAGACAGCCACATAACATTTAGAAATTATATTAATAGATCCATTGTTGGAATGGATCGGTAGCTATGTTTACAACCCAACTCAAAATATGTATAAAATACGAAAACTGCCATTTCTTCTGAAATACAAGTTGTATACACTACTAAATCACTCTGAATTCAATAAAAAAAGCTGAGGGTATTTCGTTGAAAGCTAGATCTCGTTCACCGAAAGCGATGCCAAACCATCGAACATAAAGAAGAAGGGTCATTTGGTGTCGGTCGTTCGAAATAGGTCCCATAGAGGCGAACCGCTTTAATTCCCAACTAGCAAGGGATCACCATTTATCTGTAGCCGTCTCGTTTATTTACAGGAGCATTCCATTGTGCGAGGTCGGCGATGTTCACGTTACTTCTTGTATTAGAATTATTAAAAATCTGCACTATTCTCACATCATATTTGACTCATATTGTCCAAAGTAAGCACCTGGCTCTATTGAACAGCTCTGCCAAGAACTCATCCACTTAAGCTTTTAGGTATCAACATTGCAGAAAACATAACCTGGTACGAACACGTTTCGCCAATTACCACGACTGCTGGAAAAAAGGCAGCGACTGTTGCATCTCATCCCAAGGTGGTTGTCATTCATACATCAAGAACCGGCAGGTACAACCGCACCTTCGTTCTCAGGGTGTCCAGGGCTATGAACAGACTGCCAGATGTATTTATCGAGCCTGCGAGTGCTGCCCTATTCAAAGCTTACGCAACAATCTTTCCCTCACCTCTTACAGCAGGCGCGGTACTATGGTATTTAGGCTTTGCCTTTGCGGTTGCTTAGTTATAAAAAACCAAACACATCCGGCCGCCAATCTCGCGCGATACGCAAACCTGTACACCTATCCTATGTACAACATGGGAGCTGAAATTTGCCAAGATTTGTTTAGGAAGAGTACCATCAGAGAGTAAGCAAGAAAGGCAGCATTGAGGGTAGAGCTTAAACTGGCTCTTCTGATTATGTCCATGTTCGGTGGTCAAACTCAGCTCTCTTCTCTCAACTCAAATTCAAACCCGTACCCCCTACATAAGCATATATATACTATACTGAATAAAGTTTAAAAACAAGATTCCAGTATTTTCCACAAAACTGTCCTTCTCCCCACTTGTACACAGAGTATAATTACTTGATTTTTTCTAAGGAAATATCTGAACTTTCGTGTATAAGTATATGGTAAGTGAGATCATCTTGACTGACACAATTTAAAAGCCAGTAACATAAAAATTCATCGCATTAAATGTTGAGCTGATTTCGACCATACCATCCACACCCTGCATAAGTACAGTGTTAATCTAGGAAATTTCTACGAAATCTGTGTAATCGCTTTTTATTTTAAAAGTCGATAACAACAAAAATAAAAGGTTTAAAAACAATAAATAAAATAGTAGCACTAAAAAAATAAAGTCACTATTGTGTCTTGAGAATCACATGCGCGCTAGTAAAAATCTAGTAGGTGTTTTATTCTTCTTAAGAGGTTTTCGGGTCTGGAAAGAAGAATGCCGCTTTAGAAAAATTGTCATTTTTGGCTCCTGCCAACTATCTAATTCATTTATTGTCACCACCTGAAAGAAATACAATGATCAATGGGCGAACGATCGAACATACTTTCAGCGTCATAGCTAAGAGTAAGAGGATCATTGAATAAGTTCTAGTAAAATATGGAAAATAACTCTGTATTGACAATGAATGTTAGCAGTAGTTCGAACTAGGTAACTGTTATCATTTCAGCTGCATGCATCACATATTTTAATTTATGTTGTTGTCGGCTAACGCCGAAAGAAGTCAAAGCTAGGTTAGATGAAGTTCATGGCAAACTTCATCTAACTAAGCAACTGTTTACTGTTGGGTAGTGTTGATCGAGCTTTCGATTTTGGCCTAGAGTCTGCAGAATAACAGATGTCGGTTTTGTCTTCGCAACTGGATTCGAACTGAGGACTTTAGAAAAGTTGCAAAGTATAATAATCTTGCGATTATTTATAAATTCCATGTCATGAGTGAAATAATGAATAACTAATTCAAACGGTCGTCAACCCGTCAACCCCATTTTTTTAATTCAATAATATAAACTACATGTCCCAAAGAATATTTTTTAACATCATTTATTCTTGTATCTACTCTTAAAATATATGTATCCTGCCTTTAAATATAAAAAAAAAGAAGCAAACCTGTCATAAGGGCCATATTAAAATTCTGATTTTTTAATCGTTAATAACTTTCTAAAATGACCGATAAGAAGTTTTGAATTTTTGAGGGTAGACACCTATGTGATTAAACTTATCAAAACTGAAAAAAAAAAATGAATTACATCTACCAACAACTCTCGTGATCGAATTCTATACCTAATTGTATCAGATAAAAACATAATTTTACTTTGTACTTTTTAAGTTACTCCTAAATAAAATGAGAAAAAAATGGAAGGTAGTAAGTCCAATTATCTAGTTATTTGAAAAAGTGTAAATGATTCATTTGAAATAATGTGTGATAATATTAATATGATGCACTATTTATTTTTCTTTCCATCTCATGTTGTTATATGGAAGTACTTTCGGCCGTAAAAGTAATTTCGGTTCACAAAAAATATGAACATTGTTCCGAGTGCCCCGCAATGACGAAGTGATCGATAAAATCCACGATATAGTTTTAGGTCGTCGATGAATCAAAGTACACCAACTAGTTGAGGTCACAGCCATATCGCAAGGCATAGTCACTTCAATTTGTGAGGAAAATTCTGTGTAGAAAGATATGGGCAAGATGTCTGCTCAGTGAATAGTAAACGTTTTAGTGTGGCTGACTCTGAGGCTGTTCTGACGCTTTTCCGTCGCAATCCTATACCCTATACCCCTTTTACATCGACGATTTCTTCGCGCATTTATTCGTGGATTAAACCATGGTCTTCTTCAAGGTCAAACTGATTATGTTTTACATCTGTGAACAAAACTGTGGATTTTGTGAGAGTACGCAGTGCTGCTAACACTGTTGCTGTCATATTGTTTGGCAGTTTTCGCAAGATCTTTTCAATTCGCGTCTTTTTTGTGACCTTTTGACAATAAAACTCTTAATTTGATTGCGAATTTTTATTTAGAAAATGTTTAATAATATACAAAGACGGGTAAGCAGCATGCATTACATGAATCATATGATTTTATGGTTGTCACTACCGAATTTGACGTCAACCTTGACCACAAATCAGAGCAGGTTCTTAAATCCGTTAAGAAATCTACGATGAAATGCATGGACTTATTTGACGTCCTGATTTGCACTTGAAATGTTGATGAAACAAGGATACACTATACACTACCAAGACAAAAGAACAGTTGAAATAGTGAATGTCGACGCCGAATGGGCTCCTAAGAAAGCGATGAGGGTGAAATCGGTTGGCAAGGTATGTCTAACGTCTTTTGGGTTGCCCGTATAATCAATGATTACTTGAAAAATGGAAAAAAGATATCAGGAGAATATTCTGCGTCTTCTCTGAATCGACTGGAAGAAGAATTCAAAGAAAAACGTGCTGATCAGAAAGAGAAATGGATCCTCCCTCATCAACTGTACGGCTGTACACCCGTGCAGTTGCGATGCGTTGCCTAAAATTGTGGACTTTGATAAAGGTCACAGGAGGCCAAATTTATGTAAAGTTTATTTCAACCCTCAGAGTAACAACTGAACATAGAGGTAATAAACAAACCACTTCAGCATGGCGTGCTCAAAGCCATCATCTTTGACACTTCAGCCCCCAAACATTGCCAACTAACCTGAAAATTCTTCCAATGTAACCCATGTTACAAACACTGCTCTGCACTGTCCCATCTCGAAAAACTGTTAAACTACACTCGAATATAGCACAGCAAGTCCGTAAAGCTTCACTACAGTTACCAACAAATAGCGAATTCGGTTTTACTAACCAAGCATAAAAGACGCAAACCAAAACAAATGTTTGACAGTCGGAGGTAACCGTATATAGGCGTTGCCAGCTCCTCAAAATTTATGTAAGACAGAATTTACGTTTATGATAAAGAAATATGCAGTAACGCAGTAGAGGTCAACATATCTATCGAATTTGCTGTAATCATTCCTGAACCCTCAAAATACCGTCTTTTTTAACGTAGAATGGAATATTTCTGGATACTATACAAATAAGACGATAGTAAAGAATAATGATTGCCGTATCTGGTGGTCAATATGACAACGTAAGAAAAGATGTTGGCCTATTAGAATTAGTTGTTTACTACCTCTATGTTCAGTTGTTACTCTGAGTTTCAACCACATACCACAGGTGATTTTATTCCAATGCGAATGAAATAAGATGAAACAAATAGACAACCACAGGATACATTTTAGAAATTTAATTTCCAATTATTACAACATCCACCGTCTTCACCAGATTTGGCGCCGAGCGATTTTTTCTAATTTCTGAACCTGAACCTGAACCTTAGCGGACAAAGGTTTATTTCTAACAAAGAAGTCGTTGTTCGAGCAATTGCCTATTTTGAAGAGCTTCCTAAACCTTACTGTTTGGACGGCTTAATGTAAAAAGCTTATAAAAATGTATAGTGTTGATAAGAGATTATGTAATTTTTTTCTACTTTATTTTTAAGAACTTATTTAACGACTCCTTATTACACAGACAGATACATACAAATGAAGCAGATAAAAGCGTACTAAAAAAACGCTCTCTATCGTCATAAAATGAACATTGCCGAACCTATAAAGACGTTAGGGTGTAAAGAAGAGAGAAATAGATTAATAAATTATATCGTAAAAAATGCATGACTTACAGCTCGTCTCCGTAACCTGCGTCTTCGAGTGAGTATCTGAAGCGGCCTCGTCCATCTTTTCATTATTGTTCGCAGGTTCTTGGCTGTCTTCTGTCAAATGTAACGCTACCTCCAGATCCCGCAGTATTTCTGTTTCCTGAAAATACAACAATCACTCGAACCAAAATAACATTTACAGTATTTTTGTTCATCAAAGATAGATAACGCGTCCTGTCGAAAAACCTACGAGATATTAAAATACAAGTAAAAAGGGTTCACCCGTTTAACTACTCCTATTATACCACAGTTTAAGTACTTAGTACTTATGCACGAGTTCCCATATTTGTGATAGGTACTCTATTTTATACTTTGCAGAAAGCCATATATTATCTGGAAAAGGCAGAAAATTGAGAAAAGATGCCAAAATAGTAGTAATGAGATCGAGAAAACACGGATGCATTTGTTCTGATCTAAAATGAAATACCAGCTGCAAGACTATTTCGGAACGGGCAAGAGGAAAACAGATTAAGAGCATATTTGGATTTAACGAAAGTTAGGTTTTGCATTGTACTGACATTTATGCAAAATAATTGTGATAAATGGTTACACAAAAATATATATAAGCAGTTTATCCGGGCCAAAAAAAAATATCCAAATTTTCTGGCAGTTTTTGGGCATTCAAATCGCACTTATACAAGGCTATATTACTAAATTACATAGTATGAGTAAAGATTAGGAGAATTCATTTAGAGATTCATATTTAAAAAAGATTTATGACATCCCTCATCAAGTTTCAGTTGAACTAGCAGTTCCAGTTATTCCTATAAAGCAGATCTACTTGAAACTCTGACCAAATCCCCAAAATCATGTAGAAATAAAACTCCCAATATGATGATATACATTTTCTGTGAAACGAATGTGAGCGTCACGAAATCTTTATTGTGGAACGACATACGACGTGGACTATTTAATACAATATCACAATGGTATCATATCTTATATTTCTGTGGGTTTCGAATCATCAGACAGCAGTTTTTAGAGATTTGTAAAGAACAAGTTTTATAGAACCATTGGCGCTCTTTTAGAACAATAAAAATACTAGCTACTTTGAGAGCAGGTTATAACTAAAAGTCGTAGTGGCGGAATTTAATTTCTATCTCAGAACAGATTAACGAATTTAGTTGAAACAAATCTAATAACTAAGTGCCGTATTCATAGATGTCATTTGAGTGTTCCTCAACACTTGAGCGTACTTCAAGAATCGGTTTGTGTTTCACAGTCATTCGACACTCAAGCAACAACATGTCGAGGCGATTTTGTAGGTTAATTTTGGAGTAAGGTGTTATCACTTTCTGTCACAACCAGAAAAATGTCTGGCAAAGAACACTGACACGAAACAAAACCAGGTAACAGAAAACACCAAAATGCATAGGCATAACCCTAACAAATTGACTTATATTTGGCATTGGACAACGTCGTCAAATGTTTTCCCTCCCTCCCGTAAGCATTGTATAGGAAACAGATGACCAAGGCGCACTTGATAATTTCAAATTCAAATCTACTGGCAATTTCTTTACAGTTGTATTACATAATAACATTTGGTCAACTGTTTTACCTGTAAACCATCTTACATGACTACTTTAACAAGATTTAATAATAATAATGATATATAGAATCATAACATAACATGATAACAAGTACAATGACCAGTAGAGACACTAGGCTATAGGCAAAGTTGCCTGTCCAGCTTTGCGTCGCCACAATTATTGAACAGAAATGTAAACAAAAAATATATTCGATTTATCCAGCCTATATGGTAGGTAACCTTATGGTCTAAGTGAATGAATGGGACAAGACAGATGATACCAAAGGTATGTAGTTGTCTAATGGGCTACATATGTCTTTCAAAAAAAAAACATAGGTGGTTAAACGTGCTCGCCCACTAAGGCGAAGCGTCGCGAACGGAAGCGGCGCGAAGAAAATTATTGATTTGACGCCAGAGAAGTTTGCATTAGTTTATATGGCAGCCCGCCCACTCAGGCGACGCGAAGCGAAGAGGCGCGTCGTTTGACGCGCGGCTTCTCCTCGGACCAACTAGGCGTCGTTTCTCTTGACGCTTCGCTTCGCGTCGCTTCGCTTCGCCTGAATTGGCGGTACCAGGCGGCGCGCCGCGGCGAGAAGATCCAAATATTTCTTGATGCCTCTCGCATATTTTCAGTGTTTAGCAGTATTTGGTAGGAAGTGGTGCTAAATTGCAGTCTCTGGCCGTGATACAAAGACATTCATTACAAAGGTAATTTAATTGCCCAGCATTTTATTTTGTTTTTGTTTCTTTTCTTCTTCCATAGTGGCAATTAAACTCAATACAAAGAGTTCCTCTTCTGACGAACTGCTCATCGTACCTCACTAGACCACGTATCTCGTTCAACTGCTTAAAAACAAATAAAATTCGCGTCGTGCCGTAAATGACGCGACGCGACGCTTCGCGCCGCCTCGCCCCAGTTGGCGGACATCGGTTAAATGACGCTTCGCCTCGCGCCGCTTCCGTTCGCGACGCTTCGCCTAAGTGGGCGAGCAGGGGGGCAAAGCGGCGCGACGCGACGCGCGGCTTCCAAGGGCGCAACGCGAATTTTATTTGTTTTTAAGCAGATGAACGAGATACGTTGTCTAGTGAGGTACGATGAGCAGTTCGTCAGAAGAGGAACTCTTTGTATTGAGTTTCATTGCCACTATAGAAGAAGAAAAGAAACAAAAACAAAATAAAATGCTGGGTAATTAAATTACCTTTGTAATGAATGTCTTTGTATCACGACCAGAGACTGCAATTTAGCACCACATCCTACATAATACTGCTAAACACTGAAAATATTATGCGAGAGGCAAGAGAAACGACGCCTAGTTGATCCGAAGAGCATTTGCGCGTCAAACGACGCGCCTCTTCGCTTCGCGTCGCCTGAGTTGGCGGGCTGCCATATAAACTAATGTAAACTTCTCTGGCGTCAAATCAATAATTTTCTTCGCGCCGCTTCGGTTCGCGACGCTTCGTCTAAGTTGGCGGGCACGTTTGACGCGACGCGCCGCTTCGCGACGCTTCCGTTCGCGACGCTTCCGTTCGTGACGCTTCGTCTAAGTCGGCGTAAACCTTAAGAGCTGTGTTGCAGCGCAGCAATCAAACAAATCTATATTATAGTATCACATAAAGCTACGAAAATAGAACAGATGAGAATTTTCGATGACATAACGCTTAGCAACCACTTTATACCTTTTCAAACTTATTATCTGTTTCCTATGTAATGGAGTGCAGTTGTAGAACTTTGGACCGAAATATAAGAATGATGTCTAAATTATTTTTTTCCTAAATAATGGGACTGCGACATTCATATTAGTGCCAGACCTGCTGCAGCACTGGAATTTATGTTATAGTCCTTTTTTGTGTGACTGTCGAAAACTTTGATTAAACATCTGTAGACAAAAATTTGCTTTGAATTTAAAACGTAGTTTTCTGTGTACAACAAATTAGTAGAATATAGCCTAGGCTTTTTTGTTTAATATTTTTAGAATCATCATTGTGCAGTTTGCTAAATTATAATCTTGGTATTAAAGGCTCCTCCCCAAGCTATAATACAGTATTTTAATATAGATTCAACCATAGAAAAGTAAAGCTTCATTAGATTTTCTTTTGCTTAAGATATCCCTCAGAACATAGAATCTAGCAGCCAGCGCTCGTATGCGTTTGCTTACGTGTACTATGTGCTCCGATCAACGTAAGTACTGGTCTATAAAAACGGCGTAGGGATGTGGCGACCCCATCGCCCAGAGGTGATGGTACACCTTGCACCGACGACGGTGCATCATGTACTATTATCTCTGCAATCAGCCACAGGGGGGAGAAGTGCAGTCACTTAGCTTCGCCCGTGGTGCAATCACCCCCACATCGGAATATTTCCGGGAAACTAGAAATAGGTTCCCGGAAATAGGCGGCGCCAAATGGCCTCACGGTTCATGTTCCGTCGCTGGGCTGATGTTCCCGGTTTCTCATAAGTGACAAATTGGATCAATTAGAAGTAAAAAGTGCTCAATGGCTCTTCCAGGATCAAAAGTTTCCGGAGGTAAAATGCCTGGCCGTTCGGATCTCCGGGTGCCAGGTGGTCCGGGGGGAACATTAAGCGAAGTTTGTCTAAAGAATTGTGCTGCCACTCCTCGTCAGGCTAACAACAGAAGCCAGCCTTCGCAGCAACTTCGTACTGACGATAGGCCCGAAGGCCAGAGAAACTTGTTCAGAGCCGACTTTACAAATATACGAGGTCTTGCCTCCAACATAAACTCTGTCCATCAACACCTTCAGGCAGAGAAGCCACACATTCTGGCTCTTACGGAAACTCAAGTCGGCTCTTCAACAATGGATAATTGCTTCAGATATCCCGGATATGACTTATACACCCGATTTCGACGTAGGTTTGGCGTATGCGTGTACGTTAAATCTGGGCTTTCTTGTCATCGAGAAGAAGAGCTCGAACTGGAAGGATTTGACATCATATGACTAAAAAAAACCTTCCAAAATCAATCCAAATTTATATGCTGCATTTATAGGCCACCAAGCAGTAACAACTGCAAAGAGCTCTTCGAGAAGCTTTCAGCCACTGTGGACGCGCTGCAAGCAGATCACCCTCATTCAGAGATAGTCTTTCTGGGTGACTTCAACGTTCACAACACATACTGGCTCAAACACTCAAACAAAACGGACGACGAGGGACGTGAAGCTGAAGCCTTCGCTATTAGCTGCGGCTTGGAGCAGATAGTCAAAGAACCAACAAGGATCCCCAGCCGCCACGGAGATTTTGCTAATCTGTTGGACCTGTATCTCACAACTACTCCAACAATCTACACAGTGAAAGTAACCGCTCCACTGGGAACGTCTGACAATAACACCATCTCAACGCTAAGCAAAATGCATTCTCCAGATCTCCACAGTACACAGCCTCGCCGGATCTGGCACTACGGATCAGCAAA
Source organism: Callosobruchus maculatus (assembly GCA_951848785.1). Classification (NCBI taxonomy): domain Eukaryota; kingdom Metazoa; phylum Arthropoda; class Insecta; order Coleoptera; family Chrysomelidae; genus Callosobruchus; species Callosobruchus maculatus. Next base: position 2,120,817 of record CATOUR010000174.1, read on the forward strand.
GTGGGACGACCTAAGGGAATACCAGTCCTTTCCCTGGAACGACGTCTGCTTCAAGTCACGAGACCCATCAGCTTGCGCCCAAGAAATAACCGAGGTATTAATATCCGGCATGGATGGATGGAGGTGCCTATATTCCTCATGTCGTCAAGCATCCCTCCAAAAACAAGCCATGGTTCAATCAGCGTTGTAGAGATGCAGTTACCACTAAAAACCAATATTACAAAGAATGGAGGAAAAATCCAAATGCCGAGAACCACCGCAGTTTTATCGACGCCAGAAATCATTGTAAACGCGTGATTGACAGCAGCAAGGAGGGACACAACCAAAAAATTAAGGACAAGCTCCTCTCATGTCCTAGTTCGTCCAGAACATTCTGGTCGGTAGCTAAGGCTGTTAGTCAGAACTTTTCCTATTCGTCAATACCACCCTTGACCAGAGAGGACAAGTCCATCGCTTCTGCTCCTAAAGAAAAAGCAGACATCTTGGGGAAACTCTTCGCAGCCAATTCTACTGTAGACTTTCAAGGTAGTACTCCGACCACCACTATAAGCGTGACCTCGAGAATGGCAGAGGTCAAATTTCAACATCGAGATGTTAAAAACATCCTCCAAAAACTGAACACGAATAAAGCTACTGGTCCTGACCAAATTCCAGCCATTGTCCTTAAACGCTGTGCCGCTGAGCTTGCACCTATTCCTTGCAAGCTCTTCAAGCTTTCATATCAACGAGGCATGTTTCCCGCTTCATGGAAGATTGGCTGCGTACAACCCATCCCTAAGAAAGGCAAAAAAACTGATCCCACCAATTATAGACCTGTGGCTCTTCTCAGCATCATGTCCAAGGTTATGGAGACTGTCATTAACGCACAGCTCCTGAAATACCTGGACAACAATAACATCATAAATGATCGCCAGTATGGCTTCCGTAAGCACAGGTCTACAGGTGACCTCCTTGCCTATGTCACTCACTTGTGGAACAAAGCAATAGAAAATCATGGCGAATCCCGTGTTGTTGCACTTGACATATCGAAAGCTTTCGACAGAGTGTGGCATGAGGGACTTCTGGTCAAGCTTGCTGCTTATGGACTACCACCTGGCCTGCGCCAGTGGCTGAATAGCTTTTTGAACGACCGATCTCTGTTTGTTGTAGTCGAGGGCTGTTCATCAGACGTATTTTCAATAAACGCAGGTGTTCCTCAGGGATCTGTCCTGTCCCCTACACTGTTTCTGCTGTACATCAACGAGCTGTTGGAAATAACATCCAATCCAATCTACAGCTTCGCAGATGACAGTACATTGGTGTCGTGCATGGAACCAGGCAAGCCACTATCATCCCAGGAGACGGTACGTCGGCGCCAGCAGCATGCCTCACAGATCAACGCAGATATCAAAACAATTGTCGAGTGGGGATTAGCAAATAAAGTACAGTTCAACGTACAAAAAACTCAGGCAACAACACTTACAAAGAAGTCTCACGATGGCTTACCAACCGTGGAAATGGAGGGCCACCCCATAGTCGAATCACCTTCCGTCAAGCTTTTGGGGATCAACATCAACAATAACATGTCCTGGCACGACCACGTCGTCAGTATTGCTAAAACGGCATCCCAGAAGCTTGGAGTCTTGTTCCGCTCTAGGAAGTTGTATACACCAGAGCAACTGCTGCTGCTCTACAAGGCACAGATCCGACCATCGCTGGAGTATTGCTCCCATGTGTGGGGATGCGCTCCGAAACACTCTCTAAAGCTTCTGGACACTATCCAGAAAAGAGCAATTAGATTGATCGATACGCCTAACCTCACAAAGGACCTCCACAGCCTGGAACATCGGAGGAGGGTGGCTGACCTATCCCTCTTTTACAGATTCTATCACGCAAGATGTTCGAGTGAGCTCTCCCAGATAATAACACAAAAGGCCGTCCGAACCAGGAACACTAGAGAAGCTCTGCGAGCTCATCCTTACCAGGTCGAGGTCCTTACTCCCCGAACCAGTCTCCTCCAGCATTCCTTCTTTTGGAGAACTTCGACGCTGTGGAATCAGCTGCCGGGGAATTTGTTTCCCGACGGCTACAACCTGCAGCGTTTCAAATCTAACGTGAACCGACACTTGTCCTCTCGCAGCGCTTCTATAGCGCCATAGGCTTTTGGCCTTTGCGGGAGGCTGATCATAAAAAAAATAATAAAAAGATATAGAAGATATTTAATAGACTGAACTTTATCAATAATATCAATGATACACAGTTGAGGTACAAACAGTTTGGGGTATGTAGTTTTATTACAAAATCTTTTGGCTGATCTACAACCGACCATTACGCAAGTATATACTTGAGTATTACAAAAGTGGACACTTTAGAGACGGCTATGAATACGGCCCTAACATATCTCTAGAATTATAATTATTGCGATAGCGCAGTTCAATTGATTTTCTGTCTCAGAACAATTGAGGTTTTGAATTAAGAAAAAAATATTTTTTTTTTGTGATAAATCGAAAGATCATATATAACTGTTTTTGTTTTCTTTTTTTTCGCAATAATTCAAAAGTTATATCAAAATAAAAATGGGTTTTTGAATCGAGTACCGAAAACACGCCGACGGCTCCCGAACCCGTGTGACGTAACGATGGCGGTTAAGATGCACCTTTGACCAGCGACGTCCTACATCGATACTAGGTTCTAGATTCCCAGCCAATCGTGAAAATACTTGCTAGTAACTAGTGTATATTTGTTGCAATATAGCCGATGAATGAAGTTTGCAGCTCAAGACGACCTCTACGATCGAAATAAATATCTTTTTGAATGTTTGAAATCAGATTACAGATTCCAGCAAGTAAGTACCTAATCAAATATGTCTTGTTGAAACTATCTGGTGCATGTTCGGCTGGCCTAGTGGTTAGAGTGTTGGGTAATGGATCCGTTGGTCTGTGGATCAAAGCGCGGCCTGTCCATTTTTTTTTTCATTTTTTTATCAAATAATTCATTCATGTGCTTTTTGCACTTGTTACGTACATTTTTTCCAACGATCAATATAAATATTTTTTTGAAACAAATTCTATCAGACATATTACTTGCACTGCATAGTGCAAAAACTAAGTACAGGACGCGGTGGACAATTCAAAAAATCAGTGCAAATGGTGTTTGTCCGTCAATATCAATCGCCAATATTTTTTTTAAATGTAATAGTTGGTTAATAAAACAAAATCCATTCATTTTTTAAGTTTTTAATATAGACATAAAGTAACTCAAACTCGTAATCACAACAGTCTTCTGTTTATCACTTGGTATCTTTATTTATTTAACTTTTTTTTTGAATTTTAGGTTAACAACAATAATTGTTCTAAACATTATTGAGCTTAAATGTAATAAGAAAAAAAGTCGTCTAACATTGGAATCGATCGCTGGACCTTTGGATTGCAAAACAGAAACTTAACCACCACGGAATCTTTACATTTCATTTCCTCAAAACTATAACATTAACTCAGCGACACATACCATTTTAAACGCTTGGTTCACAGAAAAGCCGGTACCCTTCATTTTTCCGATTTTTCTGTGAACCAAGTGTTTGAGCTTATCCTCCTCTTGCGGAGTAAGCAAGCACCTTCATTCTACATACCATTTTGTAATATTAGGTATTCATGATTTCAAACTGTACTAATAAAAACATGGAGTCAAGTTGATTGACTCAGTACTTCCCACACACAATGATGATACCATTTTATTATTTCCCATATTGCATGAAACTATAATCTAAAATCCCCTTGCAGCTAAATTATCGCCCATCCGCCCGCAAAAACAACATCCAACACAAAAAACCCTCGTAAATAGTATCTTGCGTCTCCCTCCTTTGGAAGTAGAACGCCACAGTTTTTTCTGCATGCTTCAACTGGACGATGCGAAACTATCAAGAGCCTCCAACCCGTTTAACAACAAAGTTTGAGCTGATTTTATATTTTTTGTTTTTTGAATATTGTTGGGTCATCACTGACACGGTTTTTCAAAAACAGCGTCGTTTTCCATCCTCGCCGCGGTAATAAATTCTGTGTCAAAATTTTATTAAAATCAATTCAATAATTTTCGCTTTACGCAATATACATAGAACGAAATAAAGCAAAACTCCTATGTACAGATCGCAAAATTGGTTTCTGTAATAGGCAAGCCAATGTTCGGATGGACATAAAAAAGTGCAATATGGAACCCGTAAGTTTGAGCTGTTTTCATTTTTTTTTTGTTGTTGCTGCGCCGCCACTGACGCTATTTTTTCAACACATACGCGTTTTCCATCCTCGCTGCGGTAGTAATACTGTGTCAAAATTTCATTAAAATCAATTCAATAATTTTCGCGTTACGCAATGTATGTAGAACGATCTATGAGTACAACAAATTTTTCAGTTTTATAACCCCCCACCCTCCAACCACCCCAAATTCACCCTTACCCAAAAAAAGTAGAAAATGATCAAGAACCCCTAAAACGCCTGAAAACAAAGTTTGAGCTATTTTTATATTTTTAGTTTTTTTATTATTGCCGCGCCGCCACTGGCCCGATTTTTCCAAAACAGTAGCAGTAATACTGTGTCAAAATTTTATTGCAATCAATTGAACGATTTTCGCGTTACGCGATATCGAACGATCCAAAACAATACTCGTATGTATACATCACAAATTCCGTGGTTTCTATAATAAGCATGCAACGTTCGGATGGACCTAAAAAAGTGTATCATGCCGCTAGGTTTTTCATTCACATATCAATGGACAGCCCATTATGAATACAATAAATTTTTCAGTGTTACAACCCCCCACCCCCCAACCACGCCAAAAACGAAGTTTAAGCAAAAATTTTTTTTTGTTTTTTGCTAATTACTCCGCCCCCCGTATAACGATTTTCAAAATTATAGGAACATAACCCACAGCATAACGCTGCCCAAATTTCATCACAACCCCTGCAATGGTTACTGAGATTACGAGGGTAGAAGAACGCGAACAGACCGACAGACAGCCCTACAGACCGACAGACCAACACACCGACAGACAGACAGACAGACCGACGGAAATTAGTGACGTGGATTTTCTTTATGTAGACATAACGAAACGCCCGAAAAGCGTATTATCTCAAAATCGAAAATTTTCGCGATCACAATACTCCCCTCACCTATCGGTGTGGGAAGTAAATATGGCAATATTGACAAAACCGGATTTTTCCCGGACTAGCTTTTTCATGCTGATTCCGAATCTGTATTTAGTTTTTCTGTAGCACCTGTGGTTCTGGCTCAATCCGAATCTGTATTTAGTTTTTCTCTAGCACCTGTAGTTTTGGCTATCTTTTGTATAAGGACAGGCGAACGGACGGATAGACAGAGGTTCTGCATAAGCTGGCTTCAGTGAGTCAGTGAGAGCCGAGGTGAGAGCTAAAAGCACACCATAAATCTTTTGATAAAAAAAAATAAAAAAAAAGTTGGAAGGCCTGGGTTTCGATCCAAAGACCCCAAAGTCCCTGAGATCCACTATCAGACTCTCTAACCGCTGGGCCATCCTTCGATTGAGGAGATATTTTCAACAAGACATATTTGATTAGGTACTTACTTACTTACTGGAATCTGTAATCTGATTTCAAACATTCAAAAAGATATTTATTTCGATCGTAGAGGTCGTCTCGAGCTGCAAACTTCATTCATCGGCTATATTGCAACAAATATACACTAGTTACTAGCAAGTATTTTCACGATTGGCTGGGAATCTAGAATCTAGTCGATGTAGGACGTCGTTGGTCAAAGGTGCATCTTAACCGCCATCGTTACGTCACACGGGTTCGGGAGCCGTCGGCGTGTTTTCGGTACTCGATTCAAAAACCCATTTTTATTTTGATACAACTTTTGAATTATTGCGAAAAAAAAGAAAACAAAAACAGTTTTATTATAAAACTTATATATGATCTTTCGATTTATGACAAAAAAAATTGATTCAAAACCTCAATTCTACGAATTTTGTAGCAACTAAACATATGACAGTATCCAAAACTATTGTATATTACATACGGATAGCTCACCTTAGTTTCTATCAAGGAAAACCTATGCTGCAAAGCTGTGAGGTGCGCAAAGGTGAGGTTGAGGTGAGCGTGCAGGCCCAGCATCATCACCTCTTTGAAGTGCGCCGCGTACAGATGCGCTATCACGTGGAACAACAGTCTCACTATCTTTCTCACTATTGACTCGAACGATAAGGGAAATTCATTTGCTGAAAAAAAATCACCGATAAACAACACTCCCAAACTAACATTTCGTTCGAAAGGGGAGTACAGGTAATTCACTCCCAAAACAAGCCAGTGACGTCATGGTTACTTAATAACATTTAGTAACTGTGTGTGTATGTATGCGTGTGTGTGAGATATCTTATGTGTTTTGTTTTTAATTTTTTGCGGTTTTACGCTTTATCATAATACAATCTCTCCCAAGAAAGCTGGCTTGGAGTAACATACTTATTTTTCGCATTATACTATTATTCAAGTTTGAATTGATAAAACCAGTGTTACACCAGTAACTATAATGAACAATGTCATCCACCATGTTTTCTGCGCCACCACGTCATCACCTGTGTGGTGTCACTGGCTTTTTTCTGAAAATTTGTGCACTATTTTCTTCCTGAAAGTTTAGTCTCTAGAAAGACACTGCTATTTTATGGCTGAATTCACTCAATCGCACTTTATTGGCCATCAATAAAAACATATATTCTGGAAGATAAACTTAACTTCGTTCCGGCCAATTCTGTAATAACGTAAGTCGGCTGTTCCAGCAGATAGCTTTTGTTTTTTGTGAGCTTGAAGGCCAAAGAGTGATGCATTATTAATAAATTCAAAATTAGAAACAGTAATACTCCAGCGTCTTAAGGATGAAAGAATAATATGCAAGCGCAAAATGAATGAAAAAATAATCCTGAACTAGTGACTTTTCTTGACGTTTGATTTTTTAAAAACGCTTGGTTAATTTTAGAGAGAATTAGAAAAATCTGTATCTTAAGCGTTTGGACCTGGAACCTTCTTCAAGCACGGCTGATTTTTATTGTTATTTCTATTTCTAGTTCAAATCCCTTGTTGTGTGACGTACACTCAGTACGGAAAAAATGTATACACTTCTTTTTTGCAAAAATTTAATTTATTGCTTTTAATTAAACCAGCGTGATTATTTTTAATGTAAAAAAGTAAATATGGAAACGCCTCCTTTATACTGATGGAAGAACACTCCCCCAGTTTTTTAATCATCTCTAAAATTTAGTTGTAGCATTTTTTCTGGAACGTTTATCCGGCAAATGAATGCATTTGTAGAATCACATTATCACGTTATCACCTCTATTACAAATGGACTGCACGATACATTTCATACTACACACGATTTCCTGTATTTGGTCAATAAACGACTATTTTTTCAAATTCATTAGGTCAACCAAATTGGCTGCAGATAAGTTGGTATAAATTGGATGCATTGTAGTATATATTACATAACTTATTCGCCTATACCTCATACAAGGCGTAGTATTCGAGGTGGCACTACTTTGTAATCAATTACAGAATTAAAATTAAATTAATACCAAAAAGCAGTTTTTCAACGTTTTGATTAAAACTTGTTTATCCTTATTTTCATAATACCCAAAATATTGAAAATTCCTCAACACATGAACGAAGACCTATAATAGACGAATAAATTTAAATATCACCAAATAGCGATAATGAATGGAATTCAAATAATACTTACCATATTTTGTAGGAAAAATAGTTTCATCACTAATAGTTTTCTGAATAAACGTCATCACATAGTCTATATATTGAGGGGCTGCAACTTTCGTCTTTTTCCCCTTTTCATCAAACCATAAATATGTCCTACAAAATCATAACGTTCATTATTATATTGAATATGTATGTAATAATATAAAACTGGATTTCAAAAAGTATACCCACTGACACAGGAGAGCTATTTCGGGTACTTTTTTAGACATTCAAATTACAAATATATTTATCTGATGAAATAATTCACACACTTTTATTGTTTTATACGTTAATAAATCACTATCAGAAGATACAACTTCCCTATTTGATTTATTCAAGTTCAAGCTATGTCTCCACCATCTGTGGCGGCGCGTCGGGGGGGCACGGGGGGCCGAGGCCCCCCCACTTTTTATGAGGAGTTAAAAAAATTAATAATTTTTTTTTATTATTACAAAGTAGATTATAACTACATTATTTTCCAATTTCCAGCACTCTGCATCTTTTATTCTTATCATTTCGCTCTCTCTGCTCTGCTCTTTCTCCTTTCTCTCCCTTTCAAAACCATATCATGCGTACCACCAAAGTTTGGCCAATACAAATCACACGATCCAGTATTTTTTCATACTATACCCGTGGACCATGCCACTCCCACCAAATCTTCGCGGTCATGCGAGTGCCGGGATGTTTTCGTCTTTTTTGCTTGTTTGTTTGTTTCTATGTGTGATGCAATATACTGATTGTACCAAATTTTCTACTAAGCTGTTTTTTCGTCGTTTGTGTTTGTATATATGATGTTAGTGTGAATTAGTTGCAAAAAACATTGCAGTCTGTCGTCGATTTAATTTATAGGTAAAATCCAAAGTAGCTATATCTACTAATTGTTATATACAGGCTGACCCCGAATTTCCTTGACACGTGACATTTTCGTAACAAAAAATAGTTCAAACGAAAACTGAGTGGAATTTTTGATAGTACTATAGAATCTATCATACCATGCTTTTTAAACCTTTTTTTTGTTCTTCAACCCTTGAGACTCACCCCGACTTTCGTTTTTCAAATAGCACCAAATAGCTCTTTCTACGCAGATTAAGTCCTTATATTATCTAAAATCTTGCAGTACGTTTGATTTTATACGCAAACTTATTTTTTTTTTTTTGTAAAATCACAAACATAATATAAATAAAACAAGAACTTGCTTAACGCAACAAAACGGACTAAAATAAAACTAATTGGATTTTTAAGGGTACCGACTAATCTATACAACATGCTTTCGAAAACAAATGTCTTTTTTATGCTTTTTTATTACGAAAATATTACACCTGAAAAAAATGCTGATTTTATTTATCTTAGGTTAATGACTACAAAAAAATTGATCTGTATATGAAGTCAAAGGCACTACGAAATACTAAATAAAATAACGAATGTACGAAAAGATGTGAGGTGCTACTATTTGGAAAAAAGTAGGGGGTAAGTTTTAGGAGTTGAAGTAAGAAAAATCTTTCGAATGCATGGTATGGTAGGTAATTCGGTACCCTTGAAAGGCCCACTTATTTTTCTTTTTTACATTTTTTTATTAAGAAAAAATTACGCCTCAAACAAATCCTTATTTCATTTATTTTATTTATTTTATGCTTATGAATTTAAGAAAAAAATAGTGTTTGTATAAAATAAAAGGTACAATTTTAAATAAAATATCAAGTTAATTTGTGTAGGAAAAACTATTAGTTGCTATTTGAAAAGACAAAGTTGGGGGTAAGTTTTAAGGGTTGAAGTACAAATTTTTTTTAACGCATGGTATGATAGACCCTGTAGTATTGTCAAGCATTCCACTCAGTTTTCGTTTAGACATTGTTTTGTTACGAAAATATCACGTGACAAGGAAATTCAGAGTTTTTTTGGCCCCCCACTTTTTCGAGGCACGCGCCGCCCCTGTCCACCATTTTTCATAAATGTATGAAATAATTCAAATAGATCCAAAAAGGTAGATACAGATACGAGGGTGATCCCAGAAGTACCATACTCAACAGGGAAACACAAAAAATGGGGAAAAACATGATGAATTCCTCAACATAATCTCTTTCAGCTCTATATACACCTTTCACAGCGACGTTCAATAAGTTCGTTACCTATTTTATAACATTTCTTCATGGTTGGAACATCTTTGACACTAAGACATTTTTCTAGTTAGGGAACCGAAAATCATCCAAGGGGGGGTAAACTGGCGAATATGGTGAATGAGATAACAAATCAAATTTTAATTCATTAATTTTGTCCCCAACACTCAAATGAAACATCTTCATGATACTGTTTTTGTTGAGTGTGAGCAACGCGGCACCCATCTTGCACACAGCTTTTTCATCTCGAAACTTTCAGATAGTGGAATAAGTAACATACTTTTTGAAATTCCCATGTATATGAGCTCACGTACTTTAAGTCGACGATCAGCCAGTACCGATATGTGGATTTTTTTCACCATTTCTGGAATCATCATCTCATTTGGTCGATTACTGCGACCATCGTCTTGGCACCTTATAACGGCCCCGTTTAAACCCAATATTTGACTGTTGTAAATAAAGGAGCAGACTAACCCAGCGGCTGAGGCCTTTCAGATAAATGTATTGTATCACATAACCATGACCAATTTAGCCTTTTTCACAAATTCACTGAAAACGTTTACTATTTATGGCTGGGAAACAAATACTAAGCAGCTCCGCGTCTTCAAACTTGAAACAAATGTTTTACTTCCCACACCGATAGGTGAGGGGAGTATTGTGATCGCGAAAATTTTCGATTTTGAGATAATACATTTTTTGGGCGTTTTATGATGTGTACATAACGAAAATCCACGTCACTCATTTCCGTCGGTCTGTCTGTCGGTCTGTCTGTCGGTCTGTCTGTCGGTCTGTCGGTCTGTCTGTCTGTCTGTCGCGTTTTTCTACCCTCGTAATCTCAGTAACCGCTACATGGATTGTGATGAAATTTGGACAGCGTTATGCTGTGGGGTCGTAGTAGGTAATGTTCCTATAATTTTGAAAATCGTTATACGGGGGGCGGAGTAATTAGCAAAAAACCAAAAATATCAAATATACCTCAAACTTCGTTTTTAGGCGTTTTAGGGGTTCCTGATTATTTTCTACTTTTTTTTGGGTGGGGGTGAGTTTGGGGTGGTTGGGGGGTGGGGGGTTGTAATACTGAAAAATTTGTTGTATTCATAATGAGCTCTCTAACGACCTGTGAATGAAAGACCTAGCGCCATAATACAATTTTTTAGGTCCATCCGAACATTTCCTTGCTTATAATAGAAACCAAGGGACTTAGAATAATTTGTGATGTATACATCCGAGTGTTGCTTTAGTTTTAGATCGTTCTTTATTGCGTAACGCCAAAATTATCGAATGGATTTTAATGAAATTTTGACACAGTATTACTGCCACGGCGAGGATGGAAAGCGCGCATGTTTTGTAAAAATCGTGTCAGTGGCGGCGCGGCAATAATAAAAAAACTAAAAATGTAAAAATAGCTCAAACTTTGTTTTTCGGCGTTTTAGGGGTTTCTGATCATTTTTTACTTTTTTTGGGTGGGGGTGAAATTGGGGTGGTTAGGGGGTGGGGGGTTGTAAAACTCAAAAATTTATTCCATTTATAATAGTGTCCATTGACCTGTGACAGAAAGACCTAGCGGCATAACAGACGTTTGTTAGGTCCATCCGAACATTGCCCTGGCTATTACAGAAATCAAGGGATTTGGTATTGGTAGGGGTAGGTATTGATTCAGGTCGTTCTGAATTTAGTAACATGGAAATTATGAAATTAATTTTAATGAAATTTAGACACAGTATTATTACCGCGGCAAGGATGAAAAATGCGTATGGTTTCAAAAATCGTGTCTGTCGCGGCGCAGCAATAATAAAAATCTAAAAATATAAAAACAGCTCGAACTTCGTTTTTAAGCAATTTGGGGGTTCCTGATTGTTCCGTTTCGTCCAGTTGAAGCTGAATTGTGTTGTTTTAGTTCCTACGGAGAGATTTAGGAAACTATTTACTAGTTTTTGTGTTGGATGTTTTTTGACGACAGGCGGGCGATAATTTGGTTGGAACTGTTATGTGTGGGAAGTACTGAGTCAATCAACTTGACTCCATTTTTTTTACTTCCCACACCGATAGGTACTGTGTCTACCAAAGCACTGCAGGTTATAACAGCGATACCGCCACTGCATTTGTTGGCCAAGGAGAGGAGATATATGTATATCGCGGAAGGTGCTCTGCCAGAGCGGCGGAGGACCGCCAGGCAGAAAACCATGGACGAGTGGCAGGGGATCTGGTCCAGTACAACGGAGGTGGCGCAGTGGACTATGCGTCTGATTCCAAATATACAAGAGTGGGCAGAGTGTAAACACGTCGGGCCACGGTCCCTTTCGGGTATATAGAAACAAAATAGGACGAGCGACGGACGATCGTTGTCGACATTGTGGCCAAAGCGACACAGTCGAGCACGCCCTATTTGAGTGCGACACAGATGGTCCTATTACAAGCAGGAAGCGAGAGCGAACCTGCCTGAGGACCTGACCCCAGAGAACATGGTGCCCATCATGATATCGAGCGAGAAACGCTGGAAGATAGTACACGACATGGTTCAAGGCATCTTAAAATTGAAAGAGACAGAGAAACGTCGGGATATGTAACAAGAAGCAGCAAGAAGAGAAGAAAAAACATACTTAACTCATCTCGCACTGTGAAGAATATCGTTCACGATGATGCCCGGTGCAGATGGAGATCGAGCAGAGGTAAGGAAAGAGGGAATGGGTTTTAGCCGGTCGAGCCGTGGTGACATGTTGGGTAGACGCGTTTGCGTCCACTGGACATGACATCAGAGGGCTCAAGCTGGCTCAACGTCGAACAGGCAGACTCTCTGTCACACCTCCAGGTGTGCCAGTGTTTCTGTCCTTGCGATCAAGCCGATTTCCTAAACCCTCTATTATAAAAAAAAAACGCCGATAGGTGAGGGGAGGGGAGTATTGTGATCGCGAAAATTTTCGATTTTGAGATAATATTTTTTTTGGGCGTTTAATGATGCCTACATAACGAAAATCCAAGTCACTCATTTCCGTCAGTCTGTCTGTCTGTTGGGGTTTTTCGAGACTCCTAATCTCAGTAACCGCTGAATAGATTTTGATGAAATTTGGATAGCGATATGGTGTGGGGTCGTAGTAGGTATTGCTAATTTCAAATATTCCTGAAACTTCGTTTTTAGGCGTTTTACGGTTTCCTGATCATTTTTTACTTTTTTTGGGTGGGGGTGAAATTGGTGGTTGGGGGGTGGGGGGTCTTAACCGTAACCGCTGGATAGATTTTGATGAAATTTGGGTAGCGATATGGTGTGGGGTCTTAGTAGGTAATGCTAATTTCAAATATTCGTGCAACTTAGTTTTTAGGCGTTTTAGGGTTTCCTGATCATTTTATACTTTTTTTTGGGTTGGGGTGAAATTGGGGTTGTTTGAGGGGGGGGAAAGCTGAAAAATGTGTATAGGCTGTCCATTCACCTAGAGAGAAAGATCTAGCGGTTTTAGCGTTTTTAGATCCATCCAAACATTGCCTTGCCTATTACAGAAACCAAAGGACTTAGAGAATTTTTCGATGTATACAAACGACTACTGCTTTAGATCGTTCTGTAATTTTATAATGAGGAAACTACTGAATTGATGTTATTGAAATTTCGGCACAGTATTACTACTTTGGCGAGGATGGAAAACGCGCATGATTTTTATAAATCGTCTCATTGGCGGCGCAGCAATATTAAAAAACTAAAAATATAAAAACAGCTGAAACTTCGTTTTTAGGCGTTTTAGGGGTTCCTAATCATTTTCTTTTGGGTGGGGGTGAATTGGGGTGGTTTTCCGATGTATACAAACGACTACTGCTTTACAGCGTTGTGTATTTTATAATGAGGAAACTACTGAATTGATGTTATTGAAAGTATTACTACTTTGGCGAGGATGGAAAACGCGTATGATTTTAATAAATCGTCTCATTGGCGGCGCAGCAATATTAAAAAAACTAAAAATATGAAACAGCTGAAACTTCGTTTTTAGGTGTTTTAGGGAGGTGGTTGACGGGTAGGAGGTTGTAAAACTGTTTTTTTTTTTGTATTCATAATAGGCTGCCTTGACCTGTGAAAGAAAGGCCTAGCGGCATAATACACTTTTTTAGGTCCATCCCAACATTGCCTTGCCGATTAAAGAAACCAAGGGAATTTTCTGATGTATATCTGATGTATACAATATACATACGAGTATTACTTTAGATAGTACTGTATTGTATAACGTGGAAACTTTTGAATTAACTTTAATGACATTTTGACACAGATTTATTACCATAACGAGGAGGAAAAACTCGTACGATTTTTAGAAATCGTTTCAGCGGCGGCGCGGCAATAATAAAAGAAAACTAAAGATATAAAAACACCTCAAACTTTACACGTTTTGAGGGTTCCTGATCATATTCACATTTCTTTTGGGTGGGGGTGAAATTGGGGTGGTTCGGGGGTGGGGGTTGTAAAACTCAAAAATTTGTTGTATTCATGATAGATTGTCCATTGACCTGTGGAACAAGTACCTAGTGCAATAACACACTTTTTTTGAGGTCGGGCGAGCGATGATTTGGTTGCAAGGGTATCTCAGACTATAGCTTCATGCTATGGGAAAATATTAAAACTGGTATCACCGAAATGTGTGGGAAGTACTGAGTCAGTCAACTGGACTGCATTTTTTCAAACAACCACCGCCATCTCTAGGTTAGGATGGGTACTTATGGAATCACCGTCATAGATAAAACCTTCTGAAAGTTTAGTTGTTTAGATAGAAGTGCGCAACATAAAAATAACATAATGCCTAGTTTCATACATCCACAATTAAGGTGTCCTTCACACCAACAATTCAATTATAAAAAAACCCAAAAGTAAAATATTATAGTACGCTACATGGTAATGAAACACCGTAATAGACATAAGCTGGTTCGTTACATCAGATTAAAAAATAGAAAGAATACTAGCGAACAATGTAAATTTATCATATAACGACAATGTTAACAAATTCAAGGTGAAATGGAAGTTCTACATAAAAATAAGCTCTAAATAGGAAGCGTTTGAATCACAAGTCATTAATATTTATCGGCGTAAGCATATTCATAAGTATCTTTATCAAATCAATATTTAACAATGTTGACATACAAAGAACAGATATTCAAGGACACTAACCTTTGACCTGGCCCCGTCATATCTGGACAACCAGATGGGGTGCAAAATTCACTAACTGTGCCATATACCAAGTTTACGTGATCAAATAGGGCCATGGCTGAAAAATTAGTAAGAAATTATACTTTTCTGCAAACAATTGCTAAATAAGTTTTATAACAAAACTATTTTTTTTCTTTTTTTTCGCAATAACTCAAAAGTTATATCAAAATAAAAATGGGAAAAAATGGATTTACCGAAGACACGCTCCGAACCCGTGTGATATAACATTGTATTCCTTTCATCAACGACGTCCTACTCCAATAGTAGATTCCCAGCCAACCGTGAAAAAAATAGTTACTAATAACTAGTATTTGTTGCAACATAGACGATGAATGAAGTTTGCAGCTTGAGATTGCAGCTCGAGACGCAGTGTACGATCGAAATAAATATCTTTTTGAATGTTTACAAATTCCAGTAATAAAGTACCTAATCAAACATTTTGTTGAAGCAACCTTTTGGGCAACGCCACCGGCGTGATACCGCAACGTTTTAGAGTCTGCCTTCTGACAACAATGCCCGTGTTACATCTTACATTCTTTTTTGTATCAAAAAAACTATTTATATTTATGCTTTTTGCACATGTTCCACACATTTTTTCTACGATTAGAGATTTTACAACTACAACGGAAATTGCTAATAATTTTACTTTTTTGGCGATTGATAATGATGGACAAACTACATTTCCACTGATTTTTTTTTAATTCTCCACCGCCTGCGGTACTAAGCTTTTGCACTATATAATGCAAGTAAAATGTCTAGTAAAATTTGATTCAAAAACATATTTATGTCGATCGTAGATAAAAATTTGTGTGACATGCATATCAATAAATTTTTGGATACAAAAAAGAGTTGCGAGACCTGGGCTTCGCACCAACACCTCGCTCAAACACGGACTTTGTCAAGTCGGTCGGCTGACTCTCTAAAACGTTGCGCCATCACGGCGTTGCCGAAAAGGTTGCTTCAACAGATCATATTTGATTAGGTGCCTTATTACAGGAATTTGTAATCTAATTTCAAACATTCAAAAAGATATGTCTTTCGATCGTAGAACTGCAAACTTCATTCATCGTCTATGTTTCAACAAATATACACTATACCTTATCCACCGAACAAACGGAGTAACCATGCACAATATATGTAAATGTTTACTGTATGGTCAAGGATTATATGCACACTGTCTACAAAACTGCATACTGAGAGCAGTGATGTTATTATAAACAGAAAAATTAAGTTCGATTTATCCGAGTAAAGCCCCAAAATATGGGTTTGAAATAATTTTTTACTCCTTTTCTTCAGTGGACAGACTATAGTTACAAGTAACTAAACTGCTCAACTTAATTAAAGGAACGCTTTTTTGAATGCCTTTTTCTCCACCTGTATGTTCTCGATGAAATAACGGTTTAAACATGAATATACCCCTTCTAAACAGTGTTTTCACGGGGATTCCAATGGCGAGCAACCATAGGGGAGTCGTGGTGACGCGTGAAGTTCACCCACTTCGGTGATGGTTGTACGTGGAAATGTAAAGTGTCATCTCTGCAATCCCTTTGTACTGGATAATGTCTCGTTTCACACCCGCACGAAGCGAGATTTCTCGGTTAAAATTTTAAAATGCAGGGTTACGGAGGTAGAGGTGGGTCGGAGCCCTGGGGGCACATACGGCGCTACGATGATACGAACAGTTGTAGGGGATTTCATACCATCTGAGCATTACAAAAGAATAATGAAAGTGACTCATTACTCGGTGAATTTAATGGTCAAACTCGCAGCAAAAATCTTGCAACTTTTATTTTCGACACCTAGTAACTCTACGTGTCTTAGCAGCGGTACATTTTACGCGATTGCGACGCCAATCACACTACTGTTTAGAGAAAACACAGGGCTATATTCTCGTTTAAACCGTTATTTCATCGATAACATAATGTGGAGAAAAAGACATCCAAAAAAGCGTTCCTTTAATTATCTTGAGCAGTTTATTTTCACGATTGGCTGGAAACATTGAATCTACTATCGTAGTAGGACGTCATTGGTGAAAGAAATACAATGAGACGTCACACAAAAAAAAATATTCAAAACCACAATAGATGAAAAACTTCGAGGTACAAGTTTTTTAGAGGAAAACTATACAGGGTTATTTATAATTCGATACAGATATTTGTTGAGGTGATAGTAGAGGTGGTACGCTATAAAATTGACCATATAACATCATGTCCAATTCCTAATAGTTTCCGAGATAAACTGAACGAGGCAAAAAAATGAATTTATCTTAAAAAGTCACCAAATAATTAACCGTGCACTTTTCTGTGAAAACATGCTCATCTTTCTAGTTATCCATAAACTTGTTGTAAATATGGCAAACACAAGCAATAAGATTGCATTTAAGCTCTAAAAGCCTAATGGATCTCAGAGAGTACAAAGTTTCAACAGACCGTTTGGCGAAAATTTGTCATCGGATTTCTAATTTTTGTTATGGGTACTTGAGTATTATGCGCTTGCATCATGATTAGTCAAAAAAGAGATCGGTTACCTAAATTTCGGTATAGGGTCTCAAAATTGTATAATTCAGAAGAAAACTTCAAGTTGTAATTAAAAATGGAGTCGTCTTAAAAAGTTGCTAGGCAAGTAGGCTAAACATACAGGCCAAGTTATAAAGTATCTTATATCCATAAATTTTCGGTTATGTATGGGCTCATCCGTCCAAAGATTCCTTCTTAAAAAAGTTTCACATTCCGCGTCCATATGAAGCATAAATCAACAAAAATCCATTCGTCTGACAGGATCGTCTTTCTTCAAAATATGTACTGGCATGTAATGGTACGGATACACAGCAGTCGTGTGCGCAGTGTAAGCTACACCTTCCACTGCCAAATACCGTATTGAGGCGATTTGCAATAATGTAGGTGGATGCTATAGGATTCTGTTCACCATTTCGCAGAATTTGGCCCTCATTTTCGGGATCATATAGACGATGCCTACTGGCATCACTGGGGCATCGTCGAAAGGTTCCTGTCTCGCGTAGATGTCGAAAAATCTGAGAGAAAACTCTTCGGTTGGGCTGACTGCAGGGTATCGCCGTCTATATTCCAAGCGAGTAGCCGCCGCACTTCGACTGAATAAGCCTTATATGAACACAATGTCTGCATATTCTTCATTTGTAAACATAATGACCACTTCCAATCATTTGGTTCACAGAAAAATCGGAAAAATGAAGGGTACCGGCTGGATTCGAACCAGCGTCTCCGGCACTCTAGGCCAGCGCGTTACCAACTATGCTACGGTGCCCCGTACCATAGCCGATATACAGAGCCGACGCCATGGTGTCGACTCCATCGACACCCACCACTCCCCCGCATTTCTCTGCGAACCATGTATTTCAGTCATCCAGAGACATCTAGTCGGCAGTTGGGTGAGTGTGAATCTCCCACCGCTATTTGCACGACAGCTCTCTATGTTACTAAACTACGACTCCTCAGTCGGCCAGGATTCCCCTCTTGCGCAGTAAGCAATCACCTTTCATTCCATAATAACCACTAATGAACACACTGTAGATGGATCATGAATGTACGTACTCTTATGCTGAAACTGAAGATGATTTACGTGCACGCGTGAAGTCCGGAGGCACTGTCCGTTCTAAAAGTAGAGACGCAAGTTTTTGCCAATCGGTCTGTTGAAGCTTTGTACTCTCTGAGATTCATTATGCTTTTGGAACTTAAATGCAATCTTATTGCCTGTGTTTACCACATTTACAAGTTTATGATACCGATGAATAATTACAAAGATGAGCATGTTTTTACCGTAAAGTGCACAGTTAATTATTAGGTGACTTGTTAAGATAAATTCAATTTTTTGTAACGCTTCTTCAAGTCACTTTTCAACACATGCTGATTTTGACACCAACTCGCGAAGTGTTTGATACTTGATTACTTTCTTTTAGTCGATAATACGTAATAGCATATTTTCTAACCAGTAATACCAAAAATGCCAAAATCCGATAAAATTTTGTGTTAATAGGGTTTTCGTTTGGAGGTCTGCATTTTAATGAAAATCTCCAAAATTCAATTTATCTCGGAAACTATTAGGAATTGGACACGATGTTATATGGTCAATTTTATAGCTTATACCACCTCTACTATCACCTCCCCAAATATCTGTATCGAATTACCAATAACGCTTAATTGAAAAAAATATTCAGTGGTATATAGGGTGTCCCAACATTCAACGTCAAACCGTAACGGGGTGACAGGATTGATTGTAACCATCATGAGAAAAATCCGAAAAAATCTATCCCATACAGTTTGAAAATTATGGGCATTTTAGAAAAACCTAGAAATTTGGTCAAATTATAACAATTTTTCAGTTATTGTGGTTAATTTTTATGATTTTTGTTCATTTAAACTTTGGAACCGTAAACCTAAATAACATTTCTAGAAGTGCAGTTAAAAATAATGGCACAGTTGGCCCAAGTTTTCTAGAACTAAGGCTATTTGTTAAACTACAAATTTGAAATTTTCAAAGTTTGTCGACTTTGAAAGACCCTCCTTTAAAAAAATGTACGAAAGTGTCTTGGCAAGTTCCATTAGAAGTTCGCGCATTTAATGAGGATTGCAAAATGGTACAATGCTTGTTAGTTTTATACAAAAAAATGAGCAAAAAAATAAAAACCTCAAGTAACCCGATTTTTGCGGACACATTTCACTCAGGTCAAATGTTCTTTATTCGCACAAGCTTTTGGTAGGTTCTTAATTTTACGGCAAAATGATGAGAGAGATGGATAGTGAACATGTTTGCCATCAGTGAGCGAGAAAAATAATAACACCACTTTCACCAAAGTCACCAAAATTAAAATAAAATTAATAAAATAATGAAAAATCTTGACCTAGTTTAGTTTAGGTTTATTGAAATAAAAGTCAGGTAGGGAAATAACATTTTTTATTGGAATAAATGTTCAAATTGTTTACCCTCAGCCCCAATACTCGCCCTACATCTTCTTAAAAAAGATCTACTTATTAGCCGGGCATATCCTCGGCAGTCGATGTCCTCAGCAGCCTGAGAAATTCGTTCACGCAGCTCGTTCACGCAATGGGCTCTGGATAAACTTTTTGTTTGAGAACACCCCAATAAAAAAAAATTTAGGGGATTTACATCTGGGGAACGGGCTGGCCACGAGATAGTGCGTGAACGTCCAATCCACCTTCCCGGATATTCCTGGTCAAGGAAATCTCTTACTTGAATTGCGTAATGCGCTGGGCAGTCATCTTGTTGATACCACATGTGTGGCGACGATCTGTTAATGGTAGGTCCTCTAAAAAAGTTGGTAAATTTTCTCGTGAGAAGTGTAGGTAATTCGGGCCATTCAAGTCCTCAGGCAGCTCAAAGTTCCAACAATTTTGCCGTTTAAAGTTCCGGTCCACAGGTTTACTTTGAAGCGATACTGGGATCCATCTTCTCGCATTAAATGTGCCCGGTTAATAAGTAGATCTTTTTTAAGAAGATGTAGGGCGTGTATTGAGGCTGATGGTAAACAATTTGAGCATTTAAAAGACGTTATTTCTCTATCTGACTTTTATTCCAATAAACCTAAACTAAACTAGATTTTTCATTAGTTTATTAATTTTACTTACTTTTGTTGACTTTGGTAAAAAAGGCCTCACTGTCTGTCTGTCTCCCTCATGGCAAACATATCCACTATCCATCTCTCTCATAATTTTGCGTAAAATTAAGAACCTACCTAGAGCTTGTGCGAATAAAAATCATTTGAACTGAGCAAAATAGGTTAGCAGAAATCGGGTTACTTGTGGTTTTTACTTGTTTACTCATTTTCTTTATAGGAAACTAACAAGTATTGTACATTTTACAATCCTGATGCGCAAACTTTTAATAGCACTTACCAAGGCACTTTATTACATTTTCTTTAAAGGGGGGCCTTTCAAAGTCAACAAACTTTGAAAATTTTAAATTTATAGTTTAACAAATA
Source organism: Callosobruchus maculatus (assembly GCA_951848785.1). Classification (NCBI taxonomy): domain Eukaryota; kingdom Metazoa; phylum Arthropoda; class Insecta; order Coleoptera; family Chrysomelidae; genus Callosobruchus; species Callosobruchus maculatus. The sequence goes on from CATOUR010000174.1 coordinate 2,141,825, forward strand.
GTCTTAATTCTAGAAAACTTGGGCCAATTGTGTCATTACTTTTGACTGTGCTTCTAGTAATGTTATTTAGGTTTACGATTCCAAAGTTTAAATGAACAAAAATAATAAAAACTATCCACAATAACCGAAAAATTTGTTATAATTTGACCAAATTTCTAGGTTTTTCTAAAATGCCCATAATTTTCAAACTGCATGGGATATATTTTTTTCTGATTTTTCTCATGATGGTAACAATGAATCCTGTCACCCCGTTTCGGCTTGACGCTGAGTTCTGGGACACCCTGTATAGTATTATTAGAGTTATGTATTTAGAAAATGTTGCCATTTGAAAAAATACTAATTTGTTGCATCGTGCTTCACTGGCCCAGCATCAAAAACAATATATGTATATTTAAAGACAAATGTTTTGGCCACCTCTGCGATATGTATTAAAGAGCAAGATTGGACAACAAATTTTGAAAGAGTGACGTTGTCTGACGGATGTGCCTAACTAACTAACTAACGGCGATTCTGGAATCTTAACGAACAGTGTTGTATTATTAATGACTCCAAAATGATGCAATAATGATAATACCTGTCTTAGTATGCGATAATAATGAGAGATACAGACCGCAACTCCAAGATGAGACAATACCGCATCTCATTCGGAATCCAACAACAAACCAGAGGGAAACCTGGAAAAACGTATGTGCCACTCTGGTCTGGAAAACATTTATCAGATTTTTCCTTGAAACATATCCATACTGATACAGTCAACTGATAAATTATAAATGCAATCGTGATTTAACTGTATACATCTAGACTTTTTCTTCTTTTAGTACCGTCTCCTCAGCGGAGGTTGGCGACCATCATTTGGAATTCTTCTCTGTCTTGTGCTAAACAAATGATTATGAAGGTCTCTCTTAAGCGGCCTACAGACGTCGATGCATGCTGCGATGCAGGAATCGACTTACGTTTCATGATGCAAGTATCAGCGCAGCGTGTGTAGTACTGAATGACGTATTTGGCATCAGTTGCGGCTTGCAGCGATGCAGAGTCTGGAATCCCATTTTGGTCGGCGAGCTATGACACCGAGTCGGTGACGCTGATGCAGGTTTCAAGTGTTTCAACCTGTGTAGTATTGCGTCGATGCAAAGAAATAACTGTACCCTACTATTTATTCTGTTGCATGAAACGTGCATAAAATGTCAAGTCGATTCAGACATCGCAACAGGTTTCGATGGGAGTAGGAACTTATGCAACTGATGCAAGTTTCATGAACCTTGATCATTTGTCTTTTAAAACCATTATCCTCCTTATGTAGTATGGGTAGCTGAACCCATTTTACACAGTATTCTGTCGCCCAAACGTGTTCACTTAGGGTTAATTTTAATGTTTCTTCTTAAGATATGAAATGCTTATGTACTTTGATTCTACAAGGTAGGGGCCTTGAAGACCAATATAACATTTGCCACGCGAAAACTCTATTCCGTATTTGATAGTTGTGGTATTGTCTCAATTTAGGGTTGCAGACGGCATGTCACATTGTTCACTCATAAGAGTATTGTGATCCTAAGGGCCGGTTGTACAATGCAAGCGTAAGCTTGGATTTAACGTAAGCTGCCGTTAAGCTACCGAAATGGCAAAACTTCCCTTGTAGAATGCTGGCATTGCACCACATCTCAAGCTTAACATGAGCTTACTGTAAACCGACGAATCATGTAGCTTAACCAGAGTTTAACCCGCGGATACCAAAACTGACTAGAAGCGACAGCCGGCGGCGGAGTATTTGATCTTCCTTTTGTTGTCGAAAGCGCCATTTTCTATTACCTTGAATGCTCTAGTTTGGCGCTGAAACAGCATATTATGTTACTGATAATTGTAGCATAGGAGCTTGACATGACAAGAATGCCGACACCTGAGACTAACAAAAAATTCTCGGCTGACACCGGACTATAAACAAGTGACTTTAAAACAGCATATTTGGCGCCTGCGCATACAGGATTGAAATTATGCCATCGCTTCTCGTCAGTTTTGTTATTCTCGGACTTAACTGTGGTGTGGTTTAATACAAATGACATGATGTGTCATGTGTCAAGCATTAACCTTCACACTGCTTTCCATTTTATTAAGTTATATTTTATATTGGAAAAATACGTGTTTAATTTAACAGTAAAGAAACAGAAACAAACAACAGTTGCTTGAATTTGCACAAATTATCACAAGTGATAAACCAGAAAATGTTATTTTTTGATATAATTATGATTGAGTGTGTAAGCTTCATTAGTGCCAACAGTAGTAATATCATTATCAACCAGGTTTAGCTAAACCGGCAATTATTTCTGCTTGTACATTTGATGTCAACTTTAAGCCGACGCTAAGCTTAGGTTTTATAAAGCTTGTGTACAACCGGCCCTAAGACACTGATGTATTACTCGCTCTCATTTTTGATGCCAATGCAGCAGTCGATGCCATTGACATCAAAGTGAAAAAAACGATGCGAACACATCACTCCGTGGGAAAAAACAAAAGACGTTTCCTGTCAAACAATGTCACTTACTCAAAATTAATTTTTTGTAAAATTTTGCACTGTTATACAACTAGCAAAAACGTCAGTAAAGTAAAATTACATTAGTAAGTTGTTGTCTATCTACTACACAGTCTGACAATGCTGCAGTTAACATAACATTTTTTATTTTTACTTGGTCATGATACACACTTTGTAAAGAGTGCCAAATAAACGACTACTCTAGTGATATAACCCTTAAATGAAACTAAGGCTTGCACAGAAAAAAAAATTCATAATTTTCGTGAGAGTAATAATTATGACCCTGTGCATGCGTCATTTCTAAAATAATAAATATAACCTACTATGAGATGCAAGCCATTCGTTGTAGTCTAAACCAGGAGGAAGGTCTACCAGCAACCTCATGTCCATTTCTGGTAATTTTCTTTCTAAGACTGTGGCTTCCAAATATAGTTTTGAATCGGTGCTAGACGTTGATTCGCCACCTTCCTTTTCTTTGCGTCTTGCTTTTCTGAAAAATTAATCCAAATCAAACAACTAGTAAGATAATACAACTGAAAAGAAATCCCCTGGAAGCTTGTCTTTTATAAATTTTGAAAAAACCCTTCATAAGATTTTCGCCAACAACAGCTAACTAATAAAATTGAATACTCTATAATTTAGAACACTTCAAAAATGGTGAATGTTCAAAGCTGATATGAATGCCAGGTTTTTTTTAACGGTAAAAATGTAAACTTAGTTAATTCTCAAAAAAAGTTTTAGCATTTTTTATATTGTTTTGTTTTAATTATTTCTCCACCACCACTGGACCGAATTTGAATATCGGAAAATTTTTAGTACTTGATACAGTATTCCAAGTTATAGAGGTGTCAAGGAATACAATAATTATTACGCCGCCACTGGAACAGGCTAACGATATTCAGACAAAAATGGGTGACTTTTTTGTGAGCTAGATGTCATTGAATGTCCGAAAAACGTATTTAAAATGTTTTCGCAATTACAATACTTCCTCCGCATATGGTCCTGGAAAGTAAACCATACGTAAAACGCTATATTCAAGTACAATATTATATATTTTTAACAACACTTTATTACATATTCTGAAAATATGTACAACCTCAATCCCAACATTTATGGAAAATGTTCACAAAGCGTTAGGCAATCGATATCTTCATGAATAGCATGAATAGCTCTTAAAAATGAGGCGCCCATAGAAAATCTCTGGTGTGGGTGAAGGTCAGCGCAAAGGAAAGGTCAGTAGTCTCTGGTCTATACTTTAAGTATGATTCAGCACTTTTGACATTTAGGACATGTAAAATATAGAGCAACGATAGAGAAACGTCATAATAAATATAGGGTGGTGCACTTTTTAGTAGCAGGACTTTAACATTCGATAGAAGAACTTATGCTAAGGTGGAAATCTCATATACAGGATGTCCCTGAATTTCCTTGACACGTGATATTATCGTAACAAAAAATAGTTCAAACGAAAACAGAGTGGAATTTCAGAAAGTACCATCGGGTCTATCATACCATGTGTACAAAACAATTTTTGTGCTTCAACCGTAACTCACTCCCAACTTTTTTTTCCAAATAGCACCTAATAGTTCTACCTACACAAATACAGACTTACTTCTATTTGAAATCTTATAGTACCTTTGATTTTATACACTAACTTATCTTTATCGTAAAGTCATAAGCATGAGGTAAATAAAATAAGGATTTTTTTAGGCATAATAATTTCGTAAGATAAACAGTTAAAAAGAAAAATAAGTGGGTTTTTCCTAGTGAATGGCCTATCCTACCAACACCTTTCGAATCAGAATCATACCATGATTTCGAATTTTTTTTTTTACTTCTACCCCTAAAAGTCAAATAGCACCCCACAGCTTTTCCTACATAAATGAGGTCATTATTTCATTTAAAATCTTGTAGTGCCTTTATTTCATACACAAACCAATTTTTCCCAATTTCATAAGAATAAGATAACTAAAATAAGGATTTTTTGAAGCGTATAATTTTCGTAATAAAAAAGGACAAAAAAGACATTTGTTTTCCAAAGTATGTATCGAATAGCATTTAAAATCCGCAAAGGTTCAAAGGTCCTAGAAAAACGGTTCTAGGTTCTCTGCATTCCATGGAAGGTCGCAAGGCGACTCTAAAGACCGTCCAGGAGACGGCAGGGGACTTGGCTTTTGTCTCCTGCTGCAGTGCAGTTTTCCACCTTACACGCTGTACCGCTAAACCTAGCGGATCTAGGCTGGACATTCGAAAGTTAGCAATGAGCAACAGCAGAGCTTGTATTGGTACCAGATCCTAGGAAATCGTACCAAACTTCCTCTAGGACGACTGAAGACCCAAGCCAAGGCGTGATGCGATCCGTGCCGAGCGCTGAGTGACCCTTGGGGGTTATTCTGGACCCTTCTGGGAACAGGAGGGCACCCACCCCTGGAGGAGTACCAACACCAACCGTAGGGGTGAGTACCTTTGAATTACATTACAGAGTAAAATCTATCTATAATGAATCAAGGCTCTAAGCCGACATCCCAACAGAGGAGGGGCAATATACTGAGAGAAGAGGTCTTGGACATTACCTTGGCCAACTGTTTTGCAGTTGGGAAAATATAGGAGTGGGCGGTGCTAAATGAACTTTCGACATCGGATCATTATATCGATAATTTATTATATCGCGTTCCGCGTCAAGTCGACCTGTATTAAAGAGACCTACATGGGCGAGGCGAGAATGGGCTACTCTAGACTACAAACCCTACCAAGAGGAATTTACAAAGATCTTGGACACAACCAAATCGCAGAATATGTGGGGCATACCATAATGGATGCTAGAAAGGACCACATAACTCCGAAATATATCTTTAACAAGAAATTCGAAACTATAATAAGAGATCGAGAACTCTGTGAAGTAAACAACCTGCATCGGGAAATAGTCTGGTACACAGATGGATCAAAGACCGAGCAAGGCACAGGAGCAGGAATCTTTTGAAGAGGAACTAGACAGAGCATTCCGCTAGGAAAATACGCCTCGGTATTTCAATCAGAGGTGTACGCCATCCTGCATTGTGCAAGGATAAATAATGAGCGATCCTACAGAAACAAGAGGATCACAACACTTACAGTCAGGCTACACTTAGGGCACTAGAAGGGCCCAAAGTTAAGTCTGCTCTAGTCTGGTAATGTCTACAAGGACTGGGAAGTCTGGCAGAATACAACAAAGTAACTTTGGAGTGGGTGGCAGGACACTCAGGTATAAGAGGCAATGAAAGGGCGGACGAGCTAGCAAGACTAGGCTCGTCTGCTCTATACGTCGGAGCAGAACCCGCCCTGGGGGTACCTAAAAGCACAATCAGACACCAGGTCGGAGAATGGATGAAACATTAGCACAAGGAGCAGTGGAACTTGTTGCTAGTATGTGTTCATGATAAAACATGCTCCATGCAAGAAAACAGCTGAAACACTGCTCTCCTTGAGTAGGAATCAGCTCCGAATAACGACGGGTCTCCTCACAGGACTTTGTGGCCTGAAAGAACACCTGAATAAGATGGGACTCTACAATGGAGACCTCAACTGCAGACTGTGTGGAAGAGGAACTGAGTCAGCCCTACATGTGCTCTGTGAGTGTGAAGCGCTAGATCACAAGAGACAACAGCTCTTTGGGAAGATCAAGCTAGAACCAATAGAGAACAACTCAGCACCAGGACTAGTAGAAAAACTGCATAAACTTATGCAGGCATCTAGAATGCTGGAGTGGATACTGTAAATGAGAGGAGCAATAATACAATAGGCCTTAAGGCTTAAGTATTGAGGGGGACAGTAAGGTCGGACGGCTCCTGGAAGAAAAATAGACCTACAGGAACAACAAGAGGACAGATTGGGTAACAGTCTGGAAGGAATTAGTGAACAAGCTGGAAACCCTAGACTCGGATTCCGAGCGAGAGGCGGAGGGCATGGCATAAGAATCAACGACAACTCTTTTTGGTGGAATAGGAAGCTGGAAACTCAAAGGAGGAATATCCGCAGACTTTACAACCAGTGTAAACATATGGGGAACTGGGACCATTACAGGAGGCACTCACTGAATACAACAAAGTAGTGAGAGAGGCCAAGTAAAGCTCATGGAGAAACTTCTGTCTCTGACTGTGCAATGCTCCAAAGAGTCATGGCCCATAATCCAACGAATGCTATGGAGACCAGACTAAAAGAAGATGGCTCTCACATGGAAGGTGCAGAAGACACACTAGCGATCTGGCTCAGTGCGCACTTTCCAGGATCTACAGCGATTCAAAATGCTGGCACACGAGAAAACCGTGTAGGATGGAAAACCCTCCGAGCACTAGCTTCTCGAGCAGATTGGGTTTGCGCCAAATCGGTAATCACACATAGAGCTATGATACGGGCTATCAAATCTTTTGAACAATTTAAGGCACCTGGGGCTGACGAAATTTTTGCGGCCACGCTCCAGCAAAGCGTCCCAGAGCTTGCGCATCTTTTCAATATCAGCCTGGCCACAAGGGTCATTCTGGCACTATAGAAGATCTTTAAGGTGGTGTTCGTTCCAAAACCGGCAAGCGTTTGCATAGGCTTATCGTCTGATAGCAACAAACCCCTACACCCTAACCAACATGCCTATCAAAGTAGAAAATCCTGTGAAACAGCCTTACATAATTTTGTGGGGAAGATCGAGTAGGCCATTATGTACAAAGAAGTAGCACTAGCAGGACATCAAGGGAGCATTTGATAACACAAGCACTGGCTCAATAGTGTCAAAGCTGGGGTACTGAAAGGACATTCATGAGGTGGATTGGAAACATGCAAAGCAACAGAAAGGATAAAGCATCCCTTTGTGGTGTTACATGGGAGGTGAAGACACAAACCAGAACCAGCATGTGGTATATCATATAACATGGTATGGACAGCTGTCACCAGTTGGGTGTCAAATTAACACCAGAAGTGCTGGGACAGAATGTTGGGGATTGTTCAGTCAAGAGGATACTGAGGGAACCCTTGTGTTCTAATACTTCAGATGTCCTCAGACTGAGCAGGATGTAATTATGAAGGGTGGCTCAGGTGGCTGGTTTATAACTGGCCATTAGATGTTCAGTGCACACCTACAAAAACTGGGGATTGTAGTGGCAAACCCAGGAAAGTGGTGAGGCAGAAGAAACAGCTAAGCATGTTATTTTCAAAAGAGTCCAATGCATCTCAAAGTTTGCAAAAAATTTAAGATGTAACTCTGTTTGATCCCTCCAACTGGGGGTGAGTGGCATAGATAGATATCACTCCAAATCAATGGAAAAATCGTTATTTATTGAAGGTCTGAAATTATATAATAAACTGCCTCTGATTATAAAAAGATCACCAAATGTACATAGATTCAAAAAAGGTTGAGTGCAGTGTATTTCGATATGTGATTCTGTATTTATTATGATATTGTATATATGTTACTAACATTTTTATGTGTTAATTAGCTTTTTGCTAAATAAAGTTCTTTCATTCATTCATTCTTTCGTTCAACTATTAGTGCAACTGAACCCTAACCCCCTCACTACAAGAAAAGGGTCAGATAGTCAACAGCAATTATTACATAGTGCTGTTAGGACATATGAAGAATAAAATCCATAATAAGCTGCCCTACTGGAAGAAGAAAAATAAGATTATTTATCAAAATATTGCACCCTATCACAAATCAATGGAAACAATGGCAAAATTGAATGAATTAGACTACAAATTGTATCTTATCAATATCAATCTCGGTCCCAGTGACTCCTTGTTGAATTCAGATTGCCCATTGGAAATAATTTAGAACCAATAAAGAGAGTTGTCAAAACTGAGGCCTATTGCAAGATCAAAAACAGATCATAAAAAATTGTATGGGAAAACTGAATAACCACTATAATTGTAGCATCACCCTCGAAGACAAGTAAACATTGAATAATAAAATTGGACTTTATCAAGAACCTAGGCTATTTTATGTTAGAGCCTGTCAACTTTGCAGCCCAACTGCAATGTCATACCATACCACAAGTATTTTGCATACTTTAATTTATCGATTACATTGAAGCATAAAGATTTTGTTATGGTATACTAGACCAGAAAGTACAAATCATTCAAACTCCACACAGCTTCCGTCAAATACAGTGTTAAACATTAAACACCATAATGTGAGCAATACAACCAATATTTTATCCAAACAGCAGTATGTATGTATATTTAAGAAGTATGATTTGATTGTCAAGTCAATATGAATAACTATTATTACACAAGTATTTATAGATACTTGTTCATGATAGCCTAACAGAAATGAAAATCAATAACAGAAGCATACATTCTAATAAATTGAAAATGGCTGTATGTTGACCAAGAACAACACTATAAAAAATCTGTATTTTGACAATGTGAGCTAGCATTGTTTTAAACAGTATTCCTCATCTCTACTAAGAAAATTATCATAATTGGGTTAATTGAGCCTTGGATGGTTAATCTGTTAATTGCAGCATAATTTGATTGACTTCATTAAAAGTATTATCAAACATAAAATATTGTAACAAATAGATACAAGGATTGTTCCAAAGTAAACAAGAAACAAAGAAACAAAGATATATAAGGATGTTCATTTTAGGAGTATCAGATTAATAACCAACACAACTGATTGACAGATTTTGATCAAATAAATTTAAAAAATAGATAAGTAAAATCTTACAAAATATGTATATTATTGTCTGTAATCTCTAATAATATATGTTGATATGATGTATTCAAATAAAGAAGATATTTAAACAGAAAGTGCAGTAAAATCTCATGTAATTCCCCTTAAATGGATTAAACGGCACTTGCAAATGCTAATCTTGTCTGAATAACTTAATTAGATTAACTTGTTGATGAGAAATGCAACCAGCTGGGAAATCTCATGAAAGGTATTTAAACATTGATTTTCCAAAGAACCAAGGTTGTTTTAAGTAAAAATAAAACAGATTCATGAAAGAAGAAATTTATTTATCACTGTGACAATTAGTCAACAGTTAGAATTAATTTATTTGACAAATTTTGCTATTAAATAAGAATTTAATTACTGTATTTCATTATGTTTCACTGGCCACAAATGCTTGAGCTAGTTTTACTCACATTTCAGCCACCTCTGTGGCCATTAACAAGTATATACAATTTGATAAAAAAATCAATTTTGAATTTAAGTAACATTGTTTGACAGCTGTTCCAGGATACAGTTTTTATTTTTTGTGTTAACTAACAAAACTAACTCCCCTAACTAATAGAAATTTTTGGATCTTAAGGAATACAGAGTGTTACATTCACATTGTTAACTATTCTCTTCCTTATATATACCAGATCTCATCTTACATTAGGTCTTGACACCTCAAACATATTCGTTTAGGGTTTATTTTGATGTTTCCCCTTTAGTTATGTAGTTTTTATGCTTTTTGATTCTACATTTGCCAAGCCTTAAGGATTCACTAATATAGCATTTGCCACACATACGTATATTTTGTAGATTGATTTTTTTGTTGTTGTATTGTATATACAGGGTGTCCCACGACGAATAAGACAAGCAATATATCAGAAATGGGTAGTAGTACAGAATTATAATTTTGGGGATTGTAAATTAGAGCAAATGTTGTGTCTTTTCTTGTCATTGTGTTACCCAATGAGGTATTTGTTTTTGGTCATGTGGACCGACACAGAAATTAACAAATATACAGGGTGTCCCATTAATAACTTTGAATCGAACCTCACATGATCAAAAACAATGACCTCATTGGGTAACACAAAAATAGGAAACCATACAACATTTGCTCTAATTTACACCTCCAAAATTATAATTCTCTTGCTACCCAGTTCCGATATATTCCTTGTCTCAATCATCATAGGTTACCCTATATGTTCAATTCTGAAAAATCACCCAGGTTTAGAAATACTGGAAATAGTGTATTATGTATTTTCAAGTACTGAAGTGACAAAAAATAAATCTTGCTAGTTGAAGGCAACTTTATAATTCCAATTGTCTTCCTTTATAGATATTTCTTAATTGAAATACTGTATTTATAGAGTTCAATTTATTATTATACCTACCTGTTTCACAGTGAATATCAGGCAAAATTAACACATGTTGTATGTTTAAAGTTTCATACATCATTACACCTCTTTCACAGCAAAATTAACTTTTTTCTGTCTAAGCCTTGACAAATTATAGCTACAATATACAAGAAATATTGTAGCATGTTTCCTACCTGATATAATTCCAAATTAGATCTAATCAAATAGTAAACTATCTTATACAGTACCAAATTTTCAAATATGTCTCATCTCATTGGATAGACTTTGAATTATTGGAATAGAGAAAGATATCTATAGAAAGAGTATTAATTTGATCCAACAGTATTTAATTAACAAGTAAATTGGAACACTGAAAGTATAAATGAGTGTTGAAAAGCTGCTGAGAAAACAAGTAAAAACAGTTTAGTTATTGATTTTCCACAGCATCAAGGTTGTGTTTATAAATGATCACAACAGCTTGCTGGGTAAGGTTACTGAGACAATAAGGAAGCATTTCTGACAATTTTCTTTAGGCCATGAATCAGTTAGATTTTTTATTACACTATTATACAATTATAAACAATTAATGGAAATGTAGTAGAATAAATCATGTCTGTAGAAAGTATTATTTTATTTTATATTGCTGGGGATAGTTTCTGAGGATATTATTTTTCAAATCATTCATTATATGGTGTATGTGTTACAAGTATCTGATGCAGGATAATAAAAACAAATAGTATAAATAAAAAACAAACCCATTTTAGATTTTACATTACATTATGAAACCTACAAGACCATCTTATCCACTGATAAAAACCAGACAAATAAAAGCACAATTCAAGTAGTATTTTCGCTGATGAATTCAGTGTACTGATTTGACTACCTAATAATGCAACAATAATTATTTTTTCCATAAATTAGAGCATAAAGAACTTACCCGATGAACCAGTCCACGGTATCTCGAAGATATTCGGGTAATCGCTCCAGTTTGGTGTATTTTTAAGAAAATTCGCAAAAGAGAAATCAAAAAACTCAAAAGCTGAACTTTGCAGTCACAGCTGATAGATCGAAGTTACGAACTTCGATTTCTTGATGTATTTTCGGATTGTTTTTTTTTCAAGTCAAGGTTTTCCCAAGGACCGATTCCGAGATTTCGCACACACTGCACCGAAAAATTCCACTGCTGCGTTTCATTCACGCGAACTAGGAAAAACGATTGATTTTTTACCCGTTTATAACTCACTGGATGAGAAATGAAGTCATACTTCTGCAAATAAACTCCATATTTGTTTCATCTTCGTCTTTCTTCGTTTCCTTTCTCTCGAATATGACAGCTAAAATCAGTTGCGAGCTGAGGATGACTTTTTGCTTCTGGGTGACATCTCTAGGAGGATAGCCAAATTAACAACAAGTCGGCCAAATTCAGATCATCTTCTCCTGCATTTAATGGATTAATACAATACATCCAATATTTTGGGTCAAATCTTTGTAAAATATGCTTTAAGGTTTGGCTGGTATATCACTCGTTACCATCATAATGTTGATAGTTATTTACAGTTTATTACTATTTGGGCTCTTTGCAGATTAGCTAAATAGAAAACTGTACTAATAGAATACCCCAAATATTTGATACTGATATCTGTCATATGCACAGATCACAGAAACACTTATAGATATGAAACTGATATAGCCAATTGTCAAAAACTGTTCGTATCACACCACCTGGCGTTTGCGATTGTAACTAAAGCTTATACAGGGTGTTACCTTCAAAGGTGGCATTTGTTTATACTTGTATGAATGAATAATAATAGATGTTTACGCGGATCACGCCTCGGACTGGTTCGGGACTGATTCGAATGAAAAGCGCATCCGCATTATGATTAAGGACGTTCGTAGTATATAAATATTGCACGTAAGCTGACTCGATTTACATCACAGAACTGCTCATGCGCTTTTCACATTTCACCCGAATCAGTTTGGCACGTGATCCGTGAAAACCTGTAATAATAATAATTAGTAATAGTGTCTTTATTCTTCCAAAAGCAACATAATAGTAAACTTTAATGATAACATAAAAAATGAATATGCAATCAGAACAACCTCAAGGAGGGGTTCACCTTGATGGTGTTCTTCCACTCAGCCCTTGCCAATATTAATACAATGAAAAATTATAAACAATTGCTTATCCTAACTTAAAAACAAAACTATGTAAAACATTGTAAAATTGATCCTTGATTTACTTTTGCAACCAATTTAATATTAATTTGTTTACCAATTTGAGCAAATATAAAAAAATGCATAATGCACAAGCAAAATAAACGTGAGCTGTATGTAGAAATTATTGTTTTAACGTCCTTGGTGGAAATAATGTGCAAAAGGTGATCTTTTTGAGTCTAACAGTATATTTATGACTTTCTATTTCTATTCAATTCATAAGCCGTCATTCAATATTCCTCACGTATAAACAATACATCGTGTGCTATTGTACAATAAAATAAATACTATGATCCTTCTCTCAAATTAGTGAAAAAAAACCAAAAACATATAAGTATCTACTTTCTGAGACAAATTCTAGGAGATAAAAACCAAATAAATACTTGTATCCATATATTTATGTAGATTTATAATATAAATCAAAAGATATAAGTGGCCCACTATTTACTTTTAAGATTAAGTTAAGGCATAATGTTGTAACAAGAAGATTTTACAAATACTAAGAAACAATAAATTTCAAATATTTACTTTTACGCTACAAAAAAACTGTTGGGCAAAGAGTGATAATATTTTTTCAGCAACTTTGAAGCGCTCTTTATACTTGATCATGTTTTTCTGCATCTTTCCCATCTTTACGCTCCATTTTCTAATAGTTGTGTAAAACTGTTTAGCTTGTGGACTGAGTTGACTACTTCGATTGACATTGGCCAACCCCAAAACACAATTCCGCCTAGAGACACCTACAAAAAAAACATAAACTAATTAGAAAAAGACATGGGTTGCCACCAAAAATATATATTTTTGAGGATAACAGCATTTTCCCAGTAAAAATCATTATAATTAATCTGAATATTCTGACTAATATGTTAGCACAAAAGAAAATTTGAAACATAATGTATCCATCAGTGGCAGTGGCAAGAAATTTTGCGTGGCCTCTTTTTTTTTAATAATATTTTACGTATATATATACAGGGTGTTCCTTAATGATATGGGAATATTCAAGGGAGTAAGTCTACATGAAAAATTAATGATAGTTTGCTTTATAAAGTGTGGTCCAAAAATGTACCGTTACGAAAATACAGGGTGTTAAAGTTTAAGGAAAAAAATAGAAATTAATTAATATTTTTAAAACCGCTGAACATATTTTAATGATATTTGGTACATAGTAATATTAAACAGAAGTGCACATTTTCCAGTACATAAATAAGTTTCGGTTTCAGTAGTGGCGCGCGTACGGGCAACAACTTTGATATTTTTGAGGAAAAAAATGATACGCCAATGGTTTTTTCCGTAATAAAAATTATCTTCGAATTTTCCATTTAATTCGGAAAATAACAGCTTCACCATTATTAACAAGATTACGAAAATAAGAAATGAAATAAGACTGTAAAAACAAGAAATGAAAAAGATAAATCGCAAAAAACAGATCTCAATTACAAACTGACAGGAAAATGGCAAGTGTCATAAACAATTGCCATATTTCATGGCAACTAGATCTATGGAAAAATATTGTATTCTTTAATAATTACCTTAGTTTTCTCGGACAACGTACAAGAGTTTTTATTTTTTTACTCAATAACGGCGCATGGGAGGAAATTAACTCAAGAGAGCTGTTATTTTCCGAATTAAATGGGAAATTCGAAGATAATTTTTATTTCGGAAAAAACCATTGGCGTATCATTTTTTTCCTCAAAAATATCAAAGTTGTTGCCCGTACGCACGCCACTACTGAAACTGAAAATTATTTATGTACTGGAAAATGTGCACTTCTGTTTACTATTACTATGTACCAAATATCATTAAAATATGTTCAGCGGTTTTAAAAATATTAATTAATTTCCATTTTTTTCCTTAAACTTTAGCACCCTGTATTTTCGTAACGGTACATTTTTGGAACATACTTTATAAAGCAAACTATCAAAAATTTTCCGACTTAATAATGTAATTTTCCCATAATTTTCACCATTTTTATCATCTTTCATCTGTTATTGATCAATTTTTAACCTTGTGACCAGTTTTGTGCGTTTTAACTTGATGTTTTTTGATGTAACCGTCATGCCTTTCGAGATTGTGACTCCTGAAGATAAAACCTACCGTTGTAAGTTTTTTTCTTGTTACTATTCTATATTGTTACTTTCAACCCATATTTATATTGTAGCAAGCTCTGAAGAAGGAAATAAACGTTTCCGAAAGCTTAGCATGAACAAATAGTTTCATTTTCTTCATTGGCCTCACCATTTTCGCTACGGCTGCAACCCCAAGGTTGAAGCCTGTACATTAATTTTTCATGTAGATTTACTCCCTTGAATATTGGCATATCATTAAGGAACACCCTGTATATATATATATATATATATATATATGTATACGAGGATCGTTGTTCCCTCCATTATAAAAGCAAGGCGGACCAACCTCCGGCCTTTTGGCTTAAGTAATACTGGCAGTATATGCATATATTGAAAGAGGGGAAGCTAACGATACCATTTCTCAAGAGAGGGGTAAAGATTTCTCAAAAATAATTTATATATGTATGACAGGGGCAATTGCTTGTTACCTCCAATTTTTTATATTAGAGTATTAGAAAGACACAACTTAGTTACCTCCAATTGAAGGCCATGTGTTACGGTAATCCGTACAATATTAACTCAGGCAGTATATTCGCCAGAACTGAAATGTTGTAGGTGTTTGTCTAATTCAAACAATGTTTTCAGTTTTGGGCTTTTTTGTAACGCTGCAGTTAAACTGCTGTTTAACGGTAGCCTAATGAAATGGCGATGATAGTTGATGTGACATCACTGAGTGGCGCATTTGGCGGCTTTGTGTTCTGTGTACTCAAACTACCGTCGAAAGGCCCATTGGAATGCAGCTAATCTTTCCAACAGCTTAATTAGTATGTTGGCTTTTCCCTTTAAAGATTCTGCTATTGTCATGTCGATTAAATCTAAAATTTGGTGTCTAGTCTCAGACTGTTGAAATCCACCTATACACCGGGAAATAAAATATGCTGTGGATAGTATTTATTCCCTGGAAGACCACACCTTCGATTTAGGCCACCTGGACAGTCCTGCACAACGAATACATCTCCATAGAAAGCACCCATTGCAACAAAGTGGTATATTATTTTCCCTATCTCTTAAATAATACTTTCAACAGACTCCAATAATATCCAGATTCTCACCTTATTTGATACTGCATTCAGCAAAAACTGACAAAACTATGATGCAAACCCGTGGAAAACAATATAATAATAATAATAATAAACTATTGCGATTTCAACAAAAATCGAATCTGATAGGTATCAGCAGCACTTTGGTGGGCTACCGTTTTAGGGCAGTTTAAATACAGCGCAACTCAATAATTATTTCATAAATATTCCAGGTAACCTAATAAAAGATTTAGGAAAAACAGGTAATGACCCTTTGAATTATGTTAGGCGCAACACTTCATCAATATTTACTTTGAAGGAAACAACATTCAATGAAGTAAGATCCATCATTGATGGTTTAAAAGATACAACTAGTAAGGATCCATATAACATGAATGTCAAAATCATCAAACATATAAAGAACATAATTATTATACCATTCACAAAATTAATTAACCAATGTTTAAAAGCTAAATTGTTCCCAAAAGTTTTTAAAGTAGCTAAAGGTATTCCACTTCATAAAGATGGGTCACAGAATGATATGTCCAGCTATCGGCCAATTGCCTTATTACCTATTTTATCCAAAATTTTTGAAACTATTGTAAAAATAAACAAATTGTTGAATTCCATCAAGTGAACAATCTTTTCTAATCATGTCAACGTGGATTTGTTGCAAATAAAAGTACATCCTCTGCAATAATGGCTCTAACAGATTATGTTATTGAGGGCTTTGAAGAAGGCAGATTGTCACATGCTGTTTTCTTGATTTAACAAAAGCGTTTGATTGCTTATCACATGATATCCTTTTACAAAAAATGGT
Organism: Callosobruchus maculatus; assembly: GCA_951848785.1. NCBI lineage: Eukaryota > Metazoa > Arthropoda > Insecta > Coleoptera > Chrysomelidae > Callosobruchus > Callosobruchus maculatus. The sequence goes on from CATOUR010000174.1 coordinate 2,158,574, forward strand.
TACTTATGGCTTTGATGAACATTTATGCAAACTTATTTGACTGACCGTTGTCAATATGTGTCAGTCAATGGATTCAGTTCCCACAGGGGCTATATAACGTATGGGGTGCCTCAGGGGTCTGTACTCGGCCCAACACTATTTCTGATTTATATCAACGATTTTCAGAACTGTGATACAGATTCCAAGTTTCTACTGTTTGCTGATGACACTACAAAATTAAATCAATTTAAGACTATTGACGAACTAAGCCAGCATACCAACGCACAACACTCAGAATTAGCAGTTTTGTGCCTGGCGAACTCACTAAAAATAAATTATCTGAAGACGCAACAATTGAATGTCAATATGAAACATCTGAAACAGGACACTACACTTGTCAAATATCTGGGAGTTTACTTAGACTGTACCTTGACTTGGGAGCAGCATATCAAGGAAGTATCAAAAAAACTGTCAAAGAGTGTTCATCTGTTCAGAAATCTTTCTTTCATCACTAGTCAACCAACATTAAAAGCGGCATATTATGGGCATTTCCATTCTCACTTAAAATACTGCATCATAAACTGGGGCCACTCTTGCAATGTCAAAACACTATTTTCGCTGCAAAGACGTTGTATTAGAATTATATCTCATCTCCCTTACGATGCTTGTTGCAGAAATGCATTTATAGATCTTAGTATACTTACACTACCCTGCATTTATATTTTAGAATGCCTAAGACTCGAAAGATTTAAAAATGGAGTTAATTACCATGGTGTCAAGTTCTATAATGTTCTGACAAACAGTGTTAAAGCTCTAAATGGTGCACAATTCAGATGTAGTATCAAAAATAACCTTCTGTCGAAGGCATTTTAGTCTTTTGACGAATACCTTTCAGATAACTTCAAAGATATCTCTTTTTAAATGTTTTTGTTTCTAGCTGTTGTTTGTGATTACATATTATTGTTCGTTATTTTTATATTTGTATATTAGCTTTTTATGTAAAAACTATTATTTAATTTATTTAGTATGTACCTACCTTTTTGACGTGTGTAAGCATCTTTATGCAAAAACACAAATAAACTACTACTACTACTACTGCATACAAACCGTCAAATACGTCACTTAATGACGTTATATTTGGTAACGGCGTTCCATTACAGTTGAACGGCAGTTTAAGTACAGCGTTTTTATAACTAAGCAGTGCATGAAGGCAAAGCGTAAATACCAGAGCACGGCGGCTGCTATGCAAAGGTTATGTTAGGGGAAATTTGGACGTGGGAGTTGAATGGGCCAACACTAGTAGGCTCAATAAAAGCTTATCTTGGCAGTCAATTCCAAGCCCTGGACATTCTGGTAACAAAGGTACGATCGTACCGCTCGGCTCTTGATGGACGATGAACGGCTGCCTTGGTGTGAGATACAGAGCGGTCCAGCGGGTGCCTCTAATGGTGTTACTCTAATAGGCTTGATGAGCTTATGGATGATAGCTCAGGGGAGCAGATTTTGTTTGAATACCGATAGAAAAGTGGGAAGTCACCAACAGCATGCCTGTGAGAAAGAGACTGGAGGGACGTGTTAATGTTAGGTCACCGATTAATCGAATTGCCCCTCTCTGGACTGCATCAAGTATAACCAAGGTAGTAAGGGCAGCAGTACCCCAGGTATGAGAGTAGTAATACTCCAGGCCAGGTTTTATCTGAGCTTTATACAGCATGAAAAGGTTGGATGGTTAGAAGTACTTTCTAGCTCTGAAGAGTAGGTGTCCGCAGCTGTTGCAGTTGACAAAACGTGTTCATGTTTTCTGTAACGCTTGAATGAGTGACCCCTTGGTGCAGCCTGATTATTCTCTACAATAGGGTGTTCGCTTGGACACTTTTTGATTGAAAGTGTATAGTACAGGGTCTTGGAAGCATTGAATTCCACCATGTTCTTGAGACCCAATGCGGCATTGGTCTCCAGGTCCTTTCGCAGCGAAGCAGGCGCTGCCAGCGTTCTGCATTCGAGCTCAACCACAGATATCAGCCTATTGCTTATGATGCTTGCGTGTAAAGTACTGCCATCCACAAAACTGTGGTCTGGGTTTGCAGTGCTAGATATCATTGATATAGAGCAGTAACAATGTCGGAGCCAGTACCCATTCCCACTTTGATGGAAGGAAAAAAGAAGCCATGTACCACGACAGACATTTTGCGACCAGAGAGGAAGTCTGCTAACCAACCGCACAGTTTAATGGGAAAACCATAGGATGGAAGCTTGTTTAGGAGAGCCGCATGTCACAGTTGATTGAATGCCTTTGAAGTATTGGAAGCAGCGACGTGAGATCAGCTTTGGGTCCTTTTCTTGGCACCGGATGGATACAAGCCGACTTCCGTTCTTTTGAGAAAATACCGGAGTTGTAAGACATCCGAAAGAGGTGGGTTAGTATGGGAGCAAGCTCCGCTGCACACTTCTTCAACACAACAGCGGGGATAATGCCGGCACCGTCGCCTTATTAATGTCAACCAACTATAGCACCTTTTGGACTGTTTTGGTTTTGAACGTTATCTCGCTCATAACTTGAGGAACTCTCGGTATCCATGATATCCGAACATTGGTAGAGACATTTATAATAGAACTTGTTGCAAATGCCTTGGTTACTACTTCACCTTTGTCCTTAGAAGCTGTGGCCACTGTTTCATCTGCACATGTGATAGGAAAAAAGTTAGTCTTCCAGAAGTTTTCCTCTATTTGTTTGGCCAGAATCCAGAAAGATCGCCTATCATTAAGATGCGATATATGTAACTTTCTGTTTTATTTTGGCATCATGTTGGCTTTTTAGATGTTAAGGGATTTTGTTTTATCTGATTCTGGACTAATCATTATCTTGTCTGTTCTCGATGGTGGGGTTCTGTAAGTAGGTTCGATGAGCCAGTACTTTTTGCCGACGAGCTAAATCATTGTATCACAGGACTTTCCAAACCAGCCGTTGGATTCTCGCTTGGATTTTTTTATTGTATGCGGGATATACGCTTCCATATCTAAATGAATAACCCCTTTGATTTCCTTTTGATTTCCGAGCAGACAGTTGGTACATCGTGTTTCGCAAAGTAAACCTCCCTCAAGGGAAAGCTATAGAAGAGTCTCTAAGACCACCCCAGTCAGCATGGCCGTAATGTCAGATTTTGAGGCTTGGGCGAGCTTCCGCTGACACACCTATCACAGGAAGGAACTTAACGTTGACCAAATCATGATCTGAGTTGCTCAAAGCATTATGCATTTGGATTTCGTAAGGGACAGGATTTGTTGTCAGAAAGGATCCAGCAGACTGGTGGAGTGTGAGAAGACACGCGGAAAGAAAGTGAGGTTTCTCACTAGCTATGTCATTCCATGGCTTATGGTAAATGTTTCGAATATCAGCTTAAGCCATAAGATGATGCCCTGACCTTTCTACACGATTCTACAATGGAAACTTTTCGAGCAGGATAGATTGCTACGTACAAAGGCCTGTATTCCTCCATTTTTCCTCATGCAACAGTGACACTATTAGCTTGGAAATTTTAGATGATTTGATGGCACCGACTCGGAGATCTCTGTTTCCACCAGAAATACGGTAGCGGGCCTATTAGACTGCAAATAGCGATGAGCAGCATTGATATTGCTGTTGATTCCGCAGAGGTTCGTGAGAGATAGCTTGACGTTGAAAATGTTCCCCTGAGGACACTCTCCTCTCGGATATTTCGAATGAGAAGGCGCCTTACGTCCGGACAAAAATGTTTGCACTCGAAGGGTTCATCATTATTGTTGCTACTAAATCTGAAGATAAAGAGTGGGGAAATGATAAATGGGGAATCTATCCCACAACCTACGTGAGGAAACATGCGGACATTTCACCTCACTAATGTAGGCGAGGTGATATTACCCGGTGCGACGAGAATCAACGGATGACATCGTCCAACCGTCTACCACTATCAAAGCTGTAGTCAGAAAAATCATTTATTCACACATAACTGAAATCTATACAAGAAAAACTCAGCCGAGATCGTCACATGAAATGGAGGGAACTATGCGCATTCTATTTATGCAGCTGGAGGTATCTACGTATCTACAATCATTATATATGAAACCGGAGGGAACAATGCGCATTATATATAGCATGGAGGGAACTCTGTATGGGATTTACCGTCTTAACAAAACTACAGCAACGCCTGCGGTAAATCGTTGAACTAAATGAGCAAATCCGAGGTTATATATGGGACGAAGGGGCCTCCTAGCAAATTTTCGTGTATGGGTAGGGATGGCCTTGGACAGGCTGATGGCAATGGATTTTATGGGTGTTCGTAGTTACCTCCGAAATCGGAGGTAAGTAGGTTATATATGAGGGAAGTACGTTCGGTATATATATACTTTGGAGGTAGCACCGTTAAGCGTCTACATATATATATATATATATATATATATATATATATATATATATATATATATATATATATATATATATATATATTTTCCTCTTTGATACTAACCTGATCCACTAATAGGAACTTGAGCGTATTAACCTGAGCCACTTCGACGGATGTGAGCCATATAGACGGCTCAGGTCCGTTTGCCTTTGTTTCTCGGTACATTTGGCCTACTACAGTCAATTTCAGACAAAGCTTTGGTAGATCAAATGTCACAGATTGTAAATAACGAAAACATGTTCCGTGCTCTAATGTCAGAAAGGTAATAAACGTCATAATGTGGTGGCTCAGGTTAATACCATTGCTAGGAAATATAGTTCACAGAATTTCCACAAATGGCGCTGCGATTTCATAATTTATATACAAGTATATACCGGAAATTGTTATAAACATGAGCCAGAGGATTTGGCAACACCGATCATCAGGTCCATGCTATTTTATCAGGGCTAGATGCTCCGCTGTCCGGTTTTTCGCCTGCTGTGCGCATGACGTCACCTCCGAGTGATTCTCATTAGGGATATATGGGTATTATAGTTATTTTCTTTTTACCGCGCTTATTTTCACATTTAGCTTTCTATTGGGTATCGAGAGATAAGTTAATAAATATCATCCAATAGCATTTTATTAATATTGGGAACAAACGTCAAAGCTGGATGTCACTTTTGATCATATCATATATAAGTTTTGTATCAAAACTATTTTCGTTTTCTTTTTTTCGCAATAATTAAAAAGTTGTAACAAAACAAAAATGGGCTTTTCAGTCCAGTACCGAAAACACTCCGATGGCTCCCGAACCCATGTGAAGTCAATATGTTTCGTTGGAGCGATCCGCTCAGCAGTGGTGGGTCGGGTGGCGTAGTGGTATAGTGTTATGCAGCAAATTGCTGTGTTCAAGCGGGTGTTGGCTCGAAACACACGCTTGCAACTTTTTTTTATTTTTTTTTTAACCAAAAAATATATTGATATGCTTTTCACTCATGTTACACACATTTTGTTTTGTACCATCGACATGAATATGTTTTGGATCGAATTTTACCACTACGTCATGTGACCCTCCGCAGAACGGATCGCTTCAACGAACCATACTTGACGACATGTGGGTTCGGGAGCTTTGGGCGTGTTTTCGGTACTGGATACAAAAGCCCATTTTTATTTTGAAATAACTTTTGAATTATTGTGAAAAAAACAAAAATAGTTTTGTTATAAAACTTAAATGTTATTTCCATGTATCACTAAAAAATGTATTCAATTCAAAACCCTAATTTCTTGTCATCATTATATCATTATCAAATAATCCAGTGATTAAATGTTCCACTTCTGTGGAATCTGATTGGTTGAGATTAGCAATTGTTAAACTCTTTGTTAAACAAAAAAAATGGAGTCAAGTTGATTGACTCAGTACTTCCCACACATAACAGTTGCAACCAAATCATCGCCCACCTGTCGTCAAAAAACATCCAACACAAAAACTAGTAAATAGTTTCCTAAATCTCTCCGTAGGCGACACAATTCAGCCCCAACTGGACGAAACGAAACAATCAGGAACCCCCAAATTGCTTAAAAACGAAGTTTGAGCTATTTTTATATTTTTAGTTTTTTTATTATTGCTGCGCCGCCACTGACACGATTTTTGAAAACCATACGCATTTTTCATCCTTGCCGCGGTAATAATACTGTGTCTAAATTTCATTAAAATTAATTCCATAATTTCCATGTTACTAAATTCAGAACGACCTAAATCAATACCTACCCCTACCAATACCAAATCCCTTGATTTCTGTAATAGCCAAGGCAATGTTCGGATGGACCTAACAAACGTCTATTATGCCGCTAGGTATTTCTTTCACAGGTCAATGGACACTGTTATAAATGGAATAAATTTTTGAGTTTTACAACCCCCCACCCACTAACCACCCCAATTTCACCCCCACCCAAAAAAAGTAAAAAATGATCACAAATCCCTAAAACGCCGAAAAACAAAGTTTGAGCTATTTTTACATTTTTAGTTTTTTTATTGTTGCTGCGCCGCCACTGACACGATTTTTCCAAAACATGCGCGTTTTCCATCCTCGCCGTGGCAGTAATACTGTGTCAAAATTTAATTAAAATCCATTCGATAATTTTGGCGTTATGCAATAAAGAACGATCTAAAACAAAAACAACACTCGGATATACAGGGTGGCCAATCGGGTGACGATAATAATTTTTTTTTAGATAGCCCGTACCGAGACCTATCCAAAACACCCCCAGGTATGTGTACCGATTATTGATAGTTTTCGAGTTATGATTTTTTTTTGAAAACTTAGAGATTTTCCAGTTTTTCCAAGAAATCGTCAAAAACAAAAACAAGAATGCTTTTTGGCTTTTATTTTTTTCTGCAGTTATACTCAGTATTAAGCCTATTTTAATATTCAATAAAGAGAACCTGTACATCCGAACAATAGTTAAGTACATTTTGGGGCCAAAGTTTGAAATTTCTGTTTTTAGTCAGGAGACCAAAACCAGAATAAGATTAAAAATACTTATGTCTGGTTCTGGAGCTTCAAACTAATCTTAAAAACTTTACAGGACATTGCACTTTCGAAATAATGATGAAAAAGTAGCACTTGTGGGGACATTTTGCGGCGTACGTGAGTGTTAAAGGTAAAAAGGTAATAATTCACGAATTTCCAAAATGATTTAGAAAACTATTATTTTGCTTTGTTATGACAAATTAACGAAAATAAACTCGTAACAACTAATAAATCCGATAATCATTGATGTTTTGATGAGTTTTAATAAAAAAACTAATACCCAAATTGTGATTTTTGAAGTGTCTTTACTATGTACTATTAAACTTCTGCTAAATTAAGTTGTATGGAAGGTTAACAAAGGAAAGGAATAATAAACAATAATCTGACTTCTAATTTCATGGCAGAATTACCTAGGAAGCGATGTCGTAGCATACGCCATCATTTTCTTTCAGAGTAGCTTTTTGCGAGCTCATGTCGGCGGAGCGCAGTTGTGTTAATTTTCGGTAATAGGCAAGGCAATGATCGGATGAACCTAAAAAGGTGATTTGTATCGCTAGGTCTTCCTTGACAGGTCAGTAGACAGCCTATCATGAATACAACAAGTTTTTCAGTTTTTCAACCCCCCACCCCCCAAACACCAAAATTCCACCCCCACCCAAAAAACACAGAAAATGATCAAGAACCTGTAAAACGCCTAAAAACGAAGTTTGAGGAATATTTGAAATTACCTACCAAGACCCCACAGCATATTGCTGCCCAAATTTCATCACAGTCCATGCAGCGGTTACTGAGATTACGAGGCTAGAAAAACGCGTACAGACAGACAGACCGACAGACAGAACGACAGAAATGAGTGACGCGGATTTTCGTTATGTAGACATTATAAAACGCCCAAAAAACCTATTATCTCAAAATCGAAAATTTTCACGATCACAATCCTCCCCTCACCTATCGGTGAGGGAAGTAAAAGGGATGGCGTATGCTACGATAACGCTTCCCAGGTAATTTCGCCATGGAATTAAAAGTCAGATTGTTGTTTTATTATTCTTTTCCTTTGTTAACTTTCCATACAACTTAAGTTAGCAGAAATTCAATAGCACACAGCAAAAAGCACAGGTATTAATTTTTTTTATTAAAAGTGATTAAAACATCAATGATTATCATGTTTATTAGTTGTTATGCGTTTTTTTTCTTTAATTTGTCATAATAAAGTATAATAATAGTTTTTTAAATCATTTTGGAAATTCGTGAGTTATCACCTTTTTACCTTTAATAGTCACGTACGGCGCAAAATGCCCCCATAAGTGCTATTTTTTCGTTATTATTTCGAAAGTGCAATGTCTTGCAGAGTTTTTAAGATTAGATTGGAGCTCCAGAACCAGGCATAAGTATTTTTAATTTTATTTAGAAGGTTTTGGTCTCCTGACAAAAAACAGAGATTTCAAACTTTGGGCCCAAAATGTACTTAATTATTGTTCGGATGTACAGGTTCTCTTTATTGGATATTAAAATAGGCTTAATACTGAGTATAATTGCGGAAAAAAATAAAAGCCAAAAAGCATTTTTGTTTTTGTCTTTGATAATTTCTTGGAAAAACTGGAAAATCTCTAAATTTTCAAAAAAAAATCATAACTCGAAAACTAGCAATAATCGGTACACATACATAGAGGTGTTTTGGATAGGTCTCGGTACGGGCTATCTAAAAAAAAAAATTATTATCGTCACCCGATTGGCCACCCTGTATACATCACAAATTATTCCAAGTCCCTTGGTTTCTATTATAAGGAAGGCAATGTTTGGATGGACCTAAAAAATTGTATTATGGCGCTAGGTCTCTCATTTACAGGTCATTAGAGAGCCCATTGTGAATACAACAAATTTTTCAGTATTACAACCCCCCACCCCCCAATCACCCCAAATTCACCCCCACCCAAAAAAAAGTAGAAAATGATCAGGAACCCCTAAAACGCCTAAAAACGAAGTTTGAGGCGTATTTGAAATTTTTCGTTTTTTGCTAATTACTCCGCCCCCCGTATAACGATTTTCAAAATTATAGAAACATTACCTACTACGACCCCACAGCATAACGCTGCCCAAATTTCATCACAATCCATGTAGCGGTTACTGAGATTGGGAGGCTAGAAAAACGCCAACAGACAGACATTTCAGAGATTTCTACGTACAAATGGTTTTTTGGTACATCTCGAAAGGGCTAACCATTTTCGAGAAAAATGCAAAGCATTGAATCGATGCAGGCTATTGTAAATAAATAAATGTTCATTTATTTAATAAGTGTGCTGTGAAAAACAATTGAAATAATTGATAAACAACTTAAGAACTGTCAGTTTATTCAGTTTAGAGTTATTACAAAACATTTAGGTATTATTTTTAGTAACATTATTTGATAAGAGTTTGAACAAATAAGAAATAAAATACTAAGACAAATAGAGAATGTTTTCTTAAAGTGGAAGTGACCGCCACCAGCTGAATATCAGTACACTTCTACTTGACAACAAACTCTGAAACACCATATTCTAAAATCAAAATGTCAAAAAATTACCATTTAGAAAATGGGGTTATTTTTACCCCTAACTCCTCCCGTATGATACGCCTCTGATTAAAGTTATGAAATTCTGAATTCAGAATCAGATTCAGCGTCAAAAGTTTACCCATCGTACCTAATTTCGTAATTTTGTTATGAATGGTTTCGAGAATATCGAGGGAAAACCGTCTTCAGGGTGCCCCATGCAAAGGAGCGTAGCTCCCTTAGGAAGCATTTCCGGACCCGTGTTCATATGACATTTTCTTTCTATTTTTCAGAGTACTATTCGTGGTTAAAGTTTGTTAACATACTTAATTAACACCCTGAATAAAAATGAATCCCTTTTCCCTTGGTCACGGCATCACGTGAGAATGACTTGACCATATTGACCAATACAAATTACAGTATCCAAAATCCAAATTACAGTATTTTGGAAGTCGCCAAAGTGAAATAGATTCTGAATATGCCATCCACTCGTGGTGGCGAAACGTCAAGCCTTAACGCTAAACGACGCCGGCTTAACAACCCAAGAACCACAAATTCACTCGACGGTGGCCGAGAAAGCCTCACACAGTACATCAGGAGTAATAATTCCACCCAGTCAAGGTCAAGTGGGCGTGTTATTTGTATATATTTGATTGCTAACTATTCTGAGCCGAAACCCAGCTGTAATCTTGGCAACATTGCTTGGCTCAGGAAGATTCGATAATTTACATAAACTTGTATATCAAAGGCTCACAATGGTATTAAATGTATGCATGGCTCATGTATGTACTATAAATATGAATATATAAGCATTTTCAAAAATATTTATTTTAAATAATTTCTTATGTATATTACGGTTTTTAGATACAACACAATATATCTGGAGATGAAAATAAAACTATTATTTATCTAGCACATCTCTAAGTAGGTGGCTCAGTATATGGTCAATTTCCAATTGGCTCAGGTTTGTTATAATGATGTATATATATATATATATATATACAGGGTGAATCCTAAGTTGATTTTTCTTTAAACTGTGTATAGAATTCATTAAAATAAACTACGTTTTCAAATAACTTTTATCCAAAAACTGCCAAATAAGCGAGATACAGAAAAAAAGTAAGTCTAAACCCTGATCTGGACTTATGTATTAAGACGCACCTAGTCTCTATATGTTTAGTCTTTTTCTGGAATTTTTGTCTTATCGCCAGGCACTGTATCTGTCAATAATAACTAGTCACTTTCAGTTTATCGTAGTTAGTTTTAAATTGGAATATCTTAATTTTGCGTTTATAATAATGCGTCACTTTTAGGAATGACCAATTTAAAATTAACAAATTTAAACAGAAAGTGACTATTGCACTACCCGACAGGTGCAGTGCCTAATAGATAAGACAAAAATCCCAACAAAAAACTGAACAGATTAGGGTAGGTCCGTCTTGATACACAAGCCGAGATTTACATTTTTTATTTTGGAGCTCGCATATTTTTCAGTTTTTCTAAATAAAATTACATGAAGAGCTAGCTTTATTCAACGACTTCAGTACACAGTTAAGAAAAGTATCATCTGTTGTGGCCAAAATTTTAATTAGAAACACAGGTCACTGCATAAAGGAAACTGCCAAGCTTTCGGCAATGTTTATTGCCATCTTCGGGGCTTTAACATTGAGGTTTACTCGCTACTGTCCCACTTTTTCAATGATAGGTATGAATCATGGGGTGAATAGGTATTTTTTGTAAAGAATATTAATAACTAGGAAACAGACCTTTTAACTTATTATCTACTCTCTTGTTGCACAAAGGCGGGCCCTTAGTTACGCCACTGGTATCCACACCATACATGCAACAATATTTACCTCTATTAAGTCTTGCAACTGTAGGTACAGTGTGTGGTGGTCGCTTGGGTGTAGCGTCTTCACTAGACCTAGGCTGGAGTACAGAATTATCACCTGAAAGATAAGTAAATATAGTTATTTTTTTATGACTGTAATATACACCGTATGTCAGGACGAAAACCAAAAAAGAAATCGTACTTAGGTTTCGGAAGGTGAAGACGATATCAAAGGAATTATTCTGAAATTCGCATTTGCTACAGAGAAATCAACGTTTGAAGTTTGGTTTTAAAGATAACTGAAACGTGTCTGGCCCACCTTATCTCACTTCCACTTTCGAGATTTTCTTATCGATTTTACACCAAAAATCGGAGATCATTTAGAAGGATTACACTTTAATGTTCTTGTCGATTGTTCACCTCAATGATCAGATTTTTGTAGTTTTCGTACAGTACAAACAGGCACATATCCAGGATTTGGTTTGGGGGGTCCAGATTATGGGTGTCACTTAGTTGACCTTTCGGGGGGGGGGGGGTCCAGATTAGAGTTGCCACCTTAAATCCTTAAATGTGCGGGGGGGGACTTTGTGGATTCCATTTTTTAGGCGGCATTTTATAACGTTTCGGGGGGGGGGGGGGGTCCGGACCCCCTGGATCCCCCTAAATACGTGCCTGCGTACAAATGTGATACGAGCAGCCACATACTAATCATTTCGCGATCTAATTAAGGGCAACTGAACTTTTTAGGTTTTAAGAATAAATATATAACTCAAACATATTAATACATAAGCCGGTGCCAGAAATCATCCTTAAAGTTTTCGGGATTCGTCCTGGGACACGGTATACAGAAAAATGTTTGCACAATGTTACAACTTGCAATTATGGTGTAATGTCGCAAACAATTGATGACAGGATTTTTTAATTTTTGCCCAAACAAAAATCACAGCAAAATCTATATGTATTTCAAAATTGCTTACAAAATTTAATGTCATGTACAGCTGATTTTAACAAAACTGATACAACTCATAAAGCACTTTTCTCAGATATTAGTATTATTGTAGATTCCTAAAGCATTAATAATGATTATGATTTCATTTACATGCAAAGTTCATCATTTCCATATCTTACTCTTACTGTTAAGTTAAAAAAAAACACTTTGTCAAATATATCCGCCTGATGACTGTTATACTCTGTTAATACAAATTTAATTTTTCAAGAACTGTTATCAGTTTTTTTTAAATCAGAAGTACTTTAATGTGAGGCATCCTTGTCAGGTTGGATACAAAATTCACAATTTTCACCTTACCTCTTGATGTTCCTGGTAGAACTGGAAACCCATGAGAATGACTATCTTGTAATTCTAAAAGTGAAAATGAATATAACTACATATATCTATATACGTGGTATAATAAAATTATATTATGATAAGTTGTATCAAATTGGAAAGAGGATATTTAGTAGGATATCATAAAATTTTTATTGCAGGCTGTAACATATAATATGTAATTCATGGTACTGTGGGTTGCAGTTTTAGGGGTTCGTTATACAATTTGGCACTATACGGTTGAAACTTTATTTTAAATAAGCATCTGATAAAACGCGGTTTTCTGCACTATCCACATAGGTAGGGCATTGCCTCTTAAACTACATACAGGGTGAGTTTTTAGTACCGGCTCGGTCGATAACTCCACTACTGTAGAAGATACCGAAAAAAGTTGTATATAAAAGTTGTAGCCACGGATATGCTACTTGCTCAGAAAATATTTTGATTTATACAGGGTGATCCGTAACTACGTGGTGATGCAAACATGCATTTTTTTTAAATGAGACACCCTATATATTATTCCATATTTAAATTCTACTAATGATTTCCGTTCTTCCCATATAGGGTATTGTTACATTATACAGGGTATTTCAAAAGTTGTGACCATTTTTGTATCCAAATCGCTGTCAAATGAACGTACTGTATATCAAAAAGTGATGAATCAAAAATTATTTTTTTTTACACGAATGGATAAAAAATATAATCCAGTCTTGAAATCGGCTATAAAAAAGCCCGCGACGCATATTTGTATACCTACAGGGTGATGCAGAATGCAAAATCTGGATTTTCTCTATTTTTTTAAATGTAACCCCCAATATTTTATTATACCAAAGGATTGTTTTTATTATGCTCTTTCATCTTTGTATACCACTTGTTATGGCTGCACTCATTAGTTTCTGAGATATTTCGATTTTTCTACAAATTTTAAATATACCTTCTATTTGGTTACTAAAATTTATTTATTTTTAGAAAATACTATCAAATTTTATTTTTGCTCAACAAACAACCAAAATATAAGGCCACAATAGTACTTGATCAAGTCAAAATATGGAATTAACGCGATATTATAGGTCAAGTGTGCTGAGGAAACAATTTTATAGGCGTCACGCGTAATTATCAAGCAGATCTATCAGGTAGGCTATGAAATATTAAACGACACAGTCCAAATCAAACGATTCTCCAATCCTTCAAACGCATTAGTTTTAGAGTGCCACCGTTCTGGATATTGCTTTTCATAGTTGATATATTCTAGAGGCAAGTAGGCAATTTCTCAAAGATTCTCCTAAATACCCCCAATGGAAAAATTAATTTTTAAAGCTGGTTTTTCACACAGTACAGAATTATTGAGCAGGTTATGAGAACTGTCAATTTTTCAAAGCCTACTTGATAAATCTGCTTGATAATTATGCATCACGCCTACAAAATTGTTTCTTCAGCATACTTGACTTTATTATCTCGTTAATTTAGGATTTTGACTTCATCAAATAGTATCATGACCTTATAATTTAGTTGTTCGTAAAATAAAAAACAAATTCGATAGTACTTTGTCAAAATAAATAAATTTCAGTACACCCATAGAAGCTATATTTTAACTTTACCGAAAAATCGAAATATCTCGGAAAATGATGGATGTAGATAGAACAAGTGCTATAAATGGATGAAAGAGCATATTAAGAGCAATTCTTTGCGATAATAAAATATTGGGGGTTACATTTAAAAAAAAAAGAGAAATTCTGGATTTTGCGTTCTACATCACCCTGTATACGAATATGCGTCGCGGGCTTTTTTTATAGCCGATTTTAAGACTAGATGATATTTTTTATCTATCCGTGTAAAAAAAATGATTTTTGATTCACCACTTTTTGATATACAGTACGTTCATTTGACAGCGATTTGGATAAAAAATGGTCATAACTTTTGAAATACCCTGTATAATGTAACAATACCCTATATATCGGAAGAACGGAAATCAGTAGAATTTAAATATGGAATAATATTTAGGGTGTCTCATTTAAAAAAATGCATGTTTGCATCACCACGTAATTACGGATCACCCTGTATAAATCAAAATATTTTCTGAGCAAGGAGCATATCCGTGGCTACAACTTTTATATACAATTTTTTTCGCTATCTTCTACAGTAGTGGAGTTATCGACTGAGCCGGTACTAAAAACTCACCCTGTATATGCCCCATCCTAGCTAGGGCCACTCATTTGCACGTGCTATATGCATATTATACATATATGTAGAGTAGGTCATCAAACATTGCAGAAAAGAACTCGAAGAATAATGTGAAATTCTTAAACAAAAATTACACTTACTTGGAATCAGCAGCGATGGCACAGCATTCTACATCAGCCCTTTCCGGCTTCCAGGTAAAAAGCAATTAGGGGTAAAATGTTGGTCGCACACATAAAACCTATCATAAATCTGTTCCCTTGAGAGTTGTTCATAATTATGAGGTTTGATCCTCTCCAGCCACAAGTCAAATAATTCTTCAATTGGTTTTGGAAGCCGATCTCGTTGACCCCGGCTTTCAATACAACCCGGCACACAACACTTCTTTTCGGGGTTCAACGTTTCAAAATTTTCCATCAGGAATGATCAATATAATAGATAGGTACTACCGATATCAAGAATATAAAAATATCACCATTCATATACGTTGCACACTTTCAAATTCAAACGCACCGTTCAAAAAATTTTAAATCTGTCAAAGTAATGTCAAAGCCCAAGCTACAAGCTTGTGACTTAAGTCAGAGGCAGACTTGATTAGTAGATATAAAATACGGTGACGCGCCGCGCGCGCCGTTGGTGTTTGCGATTGGATACAGAACAATTTTCGGCGGGAACGGCAAAGTGACAAATCTAAACTTTGTTTCTGTAATCTGTGGTCATATGTCAGGTGATCTGTCATTAACTGTCAATTATATGAATTTGATTATTGGATAAAATTCGATTTTTTGTTTATAGTATAGTAGTTATTTGTGTTGTTATTCTAGTTTTTAGCGAAACAGTTAACCATAGTGAAAATATACCTACAATAATACTGTATAAAAACTATGTGCAATACTTAAAATATTCTCAAATGGGTAGGCACCAGATAAATTCTAAGTTCCATTTTATATTACATTGTTTTGTTGCAGATCCAGTAGAAGAAACTCTGGACTTATCAAATAAGAAGTTAAAAAAGCTTAACAAACCCACGCCTGCAGAATCTCAAGTTACCACGCTTATTTTAGATGATAACGAATTGTTGCGGTTAGATAGTATAGATTCGTTCACCAAACTGCAAAAGGTAGGAAATGCTCTGCTTTTGGAATAGCACAAAGCCATTTTAAATAAGTAGAAGTCATTATTAATTAGACTATAATGACGGTAATTGAACCCTTACCAACCCTATATTATTTGGCTCTTATTTTTATGAGGCTTCTATAGTATGTCAAAAGCAAAATATAATAATATGTATACCAACATTTAGTCTAATCCAAGTGCTTTAAAGCAGTATATAAATCCATCATTCACATCACTTTTCTTAGAGTAAGCACAATCTTTTTTCGCTATAGCTTGTTCAAGCAAACCTCATTTGGATATCAGAGGTTATTTTATATTTCAATTTATATAAACACTAGATAGACTAGATAGGAATATATCAAATGCAGCACAAACCTGATTCATCAACACAGTAAGTCAATATATTTATAAGCAATCTTTCATCCTCAAAAAGTCACCTTATGCTAATAACTGTCAGTGCTTTTATACTTCAATTTTCCTCAATGATTATGTGAAGAAAGACCCCTTTACAAATTTTTATGTGAACTATACATGTATTTCTAAAGACACAATACCGTTCATCCTTAGTTTTTAAGTCCATCTACCTATTTCAGCTCACAGCAGTTCGAAACCAACTGCTACGTATGTATGGTGTTGGTCGGCTACATTCGCTTCATACACTGAATCTGTCTCATAATGGCATCCTAACCATTGAAGGGCTTAAAGACTTGGTCAACTTGAGATGGTTATGCTTAGCTGGGAATAGTATTAAGGTGGTAGTTTTTGTTTTTCTGATCTTATTTTTAATGAGAATTGCTTAACTTTTGATCAGGATATTATTGTACTCAAGAGATTACAATAGATACACTATTTGTCAGTTTTTTAAAATTACAGGTATAAATCTGCAGTAGTTATATTCTATGTTTAATTGAAGTTGTATGATGCATGTGCAACTTGTTGACACTATCTGCTATAAATATTTACTTGAAAAATCCACATAAACAAATAAAACCTGATTAATTGGAAATAAAAAAAGATCCAGTTTTTTCAGTACAAAATTAATAAAAAATAAAATTTGGAATAACATTGACTTAAGGCTCTTTAGGCACTGAGAAATACTTGATGAACACCTTTATAGTAATATCAGTCTTAAGGACTGCTAAACACTAGTCCATCATATGAAACTTATTTATCCTATAACAGAATATTTAAAAAAATGGATTGGATCCACTCTCAAGTGGATTGTTGTTAATCTCTTGAAACTTGTTTATTAGTGTTGATGTTGACAGTACTCCATTTTCAATTGTTGTTGGTGTAGGTACAACAGAAATTAATCAGGCTTCCTTTATGATACAGTACAAGAATGTCCTGATTTGAGAAAGTATGTATGGAAATTAACTTGTAAATACTTTCAGACCATTGAGCATTTGAACACAAATACCAAACTGGAATATTTGGATTTATCAGAAAATAGTATAAGTTATGTGTCTGATCTCTCATATTTGAAAAATTTAAAGGTAATTATTGCATATAGATGATTCTATAAAAAACAATCTAAGCTACCTCTGTAGGATCTACAAATAATGATTATTGTGCAAGGTGTTGATATAATTTTTAAAGATTCAATTTTCATCTGTTACTAACCCTGCTTTAACAGCCAAATCCAACATATGAGAATTATTTATGAGTATTTATACAAAAAGAGTGGAAGTATTATGTATGCATATATACATGTACTATATATAAGCAGGCTATTACAATGTGGTCCCCTATCATGTCAACTAACTTTGAGATATGGAAATATAATTTAAATTATTGAGAAACATGTCACAAAAAAGGGGTCAACTTTTGATTAATTTTTTATTACAATATCAATTTCTCTATCATGACTATAGGGGTTCATACACTTGTAACAACATATCTTGATTATTAAACAAGCTATCTGCAATGTTATAACATAACAACTTCTTTATGAGAGCAGGCAATAGAAAAGATCTGCCTGTGCGCCTTCAGAACATACAACATATATAAACAAATGCTTCATATGCTACAGTAATGAAGTGATGTCACATTATACACTAAAGATATACATTACAATTGATGATTTAGATAATTAGATATACTATATGACTCCATCTCTATAAGCATGTTTTTTAGTTTTCATCTTAGAAAAGATACACTTGTGATTGCCTTTAATTCATTTGCTAATCTATGATATAATTTTATACACATATACACCCTGTTTTTTTCAGTTAATGTTAGTCTGTAGCACTTTTAGTGCATTTATTTTCACATACTCTGATAGCGTCCTCAATCCATATGATATACTACCCAGTTTTATACTTAAACAGTTTATGTGAACATTCCAATCGAGGTATTGATCTAAATATACCCCTAATACTTTGGTATCACTACTTACATTTATTTGTTTATCTAAAAGTATAGTGTTCCCTGCTATCAATTCAAGTGAATGTTTAGATCTGAAGACAATTATATCAGTCTTTCTTTCATTTAAAACCAGTTTATTCATGGTAAATCAATGAACAATAGCTTTAAAAGCAATATTTGCTTTGATTTCGAGGTCAGCAATATTTCCAGCACTAACCACTATGGTAGTATCATCAGCATAATTAGCAAGCTACAGTCTTAGTCATTCATATATATCACAAATAATATTGGTCCCAATATACCTTGTGGTATTCCTGTGTTAGTAACTGAAATTTTGGATTTGAATTTACTGTAATTTTTTTGTGTGATAACAGGCTGTCTATTTATAATATATGCCAATGCATTATCTGTGATACCATATCTTACGATTTTATCCAAAAGAATTTCATGATCTAAACAGTCATAAGCCCTTGATAAGTCTAAAAAATACCCATTGTCAAATGTTTATCTTCTATCATCGTCATAGTCACAATGTCTTAACAGACATGTTGTGAACTCGGAGTCAGAGTATTGCCGACACGAATATTATCAATAGTTTTGAGAACTGTAGCTCGCCATCGTTCGTGATTTACTGTCAGTTCAGTGTCGCTCTTGATACTCATACCCAGCAACTGTTTCGTCGTATCCATCCAGCGTGTAGGGGAACGGCCACGGCGCCGCCCACTCGGGGCATGACCCTGAACTATAAGTTTCTCCATATTATCGCTTCTGTGTATATGTCCGAAGAATGTAAGCATTCTCGTCGACACGATGGAGGATAGTCTCTTTGGATTACCGAGCTCATCCAGTATGGAAACGTTAGTTCGATGGGCGGTATAAAGAACTCTCAGCATTCTCCACCATGTCCACATTTCAAAAGCATCTATGCGAGCTCGATCTTCCTTTTTAACAGTCCAAATTTATGAGGCATACAAAAATATGGAGAACACAAGAGACTGAACCAGCGACATTTTGATAGCTTTAGTGATGTTATTATCTATGATATGTTGTGTTAACTGGTATAGTGCTGAAATAGCCGATCGACCTTCCAGGTATCCATGTTGTATATCACTAAAGGGTTTCAGGTTGTTAAAAAATTCTACCAGCTACAAATAAAAGCATGTTCTAGTAATTTCGAAAAACTGTTCAAGATACTAATAGGTCTGCAATTGTCTAATAAATTAGGTTTCCCCTTTTTAAAGATAGATATTATTTTAGATAACTTAAGTTGTTCTGGAAAAATTCCATATTTGAATGAATTGTTCATAATATAACAAAATATCTGCTATTTTTTTACAAACTCTAATTATAGAAGTTGGTATATCATCAGCTCCAGAACTGTATTTGTTTTTCAATTTTTTTGCAATCTCTATTAACCTATTGGGTGCGATAGGCTCTAACGTTATTGAATGGTTATCGGAAGGTATATTACAGTGATGTTTGATTTATTATTTAATTTGCTCTATTAGTTTTTGAGACACTTCAGAGAAGTGCTTGTTCATAGAGTCTCCTTTGGCTGGTCTGTAGATGGCACAAACAATTAATTTTGATTTTTCGATACAGCATTCTATTATATTATATAAAAAAATATATCGCAATTTTTTAGGTTAAAAAAATTCATCAAAACGAAAATAGAATTTTAAATACATTTGTTTTGAGTCATTTCAAGTAACTTGAAATAAGCCTTATTATAATGCACATTCATAGTGGTTGATGTATAACAAGATGTTTGCTGTCTAATGACAAGAGTCTCGTTTATGTAACACTAAAATCTTCGCCGAAACAGGCCTATTTTATTATGTCTAATTTTGAAATTAAATAGTAGTTGGTATGTAAATTGTCATTATTGATGTTCAGTATAAATTATTACTTAAATTTGATTTACTTGAAATAAATTAATTATCCATTATTCAAACTAATTGTTTAAATTTTGAAAATGTCCATTTTAATTCAGGCTCTCTTGGCGCCTGAAACTAATCCTCTGGTAATTGCCTGTAATCAGTCCTGATTTGTTCAGCAACCATCATAATTCGCTCGATCAATTGCTCACGGCTGCTTCACATGTCTCCATAAATGAAAATCCAAAAGCGTCAAATCAGGTGACAGTGGTGGCCATAACACTGGTGTTTGTCTACCAATCCAATGTGGGTAAGCTTTACTTAGATACTGTCTCATAGTTGCTTACGATATCTGAGTGGAACACTTTCCAAACAGCAGAATGAAATCATTTTGCAGGAAATGCAAAAAATTGCGGTGATTATGGCTATCTGGTAAAATGAATGGGCCTATGAGCATATCATCCAACAGCCCTGCCCACACGTTTATACTAAATTGTTTCTGGAAACCTGAGACGCGCACCATTTCGACTAATTGGTAACCCGGCCTTAACGTGCCACCTCCAGCCACATTCTCACCGGCGTGTGGTTGCTGATCTCTCACTCTTCTACCGATATTCAAACGGAGTCTGCTCCTGTGAGATACCCTCTATATTTCCGACGCTCGCCGATCCTATCGGATGTACCCGCGTGACTGCTGCATCTCATACTAAGACGGTCGTTCTTCCTACATCAAGAACCGAGCGGTATGACCGTACATTTATTCCCAGGGTGTGCAACTGTCAGGAGAAGTATTTATTGGGCCTGCGGGTGTTGGCTTATTCAAGTCCCGCATTAACAAACTTCCCTAACATAACCTTTCCACAGCAGCCACGCTACTCTGGTATTTAGGCTCTGCCTACGTGGTCTGCTCAGTTATAAAAAAATTAGGTTTTCATTCGCGTATAAGTTCTGGTAATGAGTTATTCCACTTCTGATGAATGATGCTTCATCCGTTCATAAGATCCTCCGTAAAAAATTCTCGTGCAGCCTCTGCATAGTTAGAATCCACATGCTGAATACATTCGAGCTCTGCCAAACATTTATTGAAAAGGTTGCCGATCTTTTCTCACATTTTTCGATAACTTTAATTGTATTTCCATATCTCAAAGTTTGTCGACATGTTGGCGGAACGCATTGTAAATATGAATGAATAAGAAAGAAACATTTAATCCGAAAAGTCACATTATCTAGTGATGCAGAAAGTATATACGAGGGCTCTATTTTGCAGAGTTCGAAAAATAATCTTTTTTTCGATGCCTTCAAAAAAATACAGCAGGACTATGTGCTGAAAGGAGACATATACTACGTTCCAAAATCCCGTCTATCCAGTGAGCAGATGAATTTTCGAGGATAGTCACGTGATTCCAGATGTTAGGGATGTTGGAATATTTATGAAACGGCAATGATCTTTTTTCGACAATTTTGACATATCACATAACCTGTGCTGTTTTCTCAGAGTCAGAGTATCAGAGTAGTCGTACCCGCAAGGAACGCTACAGAGCAAATCGAGGTCTTTGTTGGGATTTTGGAACGTAGTATATATCAAGATATAAATTAAAAAAAACCCTTTTTAATGCGTTTCCTTGCCTATCAAGGGTACTTATCATGTTGCCAGTCCATCTATGAAATAGGCAAAAAAAAATGCACAGCATGCGGATGTACCCCTAATTTTATCTAGTACTCTAGCGTCTATTTGGTTTTTTATAGAATCAATAATGTATTGACCATAAAAAGAACTTCTAAATTGTAGCTTGATTTTTTAGGAACTATACCTTCACAAAAACAAAATCAATCATCTAGGTCAATGCGATCGATTTGTGCCTGCAAGTTTAACCACACTAACGCTATCTAACAATAACATAGCAGACTTGAACGAGATCTCCAGGCTAGCTCATCTAGTGAATTTAAATAAGATTTCTATAGCTAATAATCCCTGTGTTAACATGACTGGGAATAACATGTATCCTTTTTCTACACTCCGCTACTAGTTTAAGCGTTTTTTGCATAAACTAAATCAAATATGGTATTTATTTTTGTTTATAATTGCAAGCTGTTCAGATATGTATACAGTGGCGACACGAGAGATGTTCTAGTTTACAATACTTCAAAACATCAAAAAATATACCTTTATTCATATCAAAAAACACTAACATTAGCAGCACGCATGACTATAGAGGGAAAAACAAAGGTAAACATAAAAAAAAATGTAGATATTTAAAACAAATGAAAAACAACTCACACTTGTGGTATAAAAAGTCACACGTCTTTTGTTAATCATCGACAAACTTCTCAATTATTTTGTCATTGAAGTTGGAATGTTTTTCATTGAAGGCATTTTGCCTATTTTAACAGTTGCACTTCTCTCTCTTTGCTTTTTTTTCCTATCTTTTCTCACTTCTCTACAACATTGTCTGGGTTTCTGGGTTACCAGACCGACATAATGATGAACTGAGTGACGAACTATGACATAAAGGCAATGGTCCTCCGGACCGCCTTGACAGCTAACGACGAGTTAGCAGTAGTAGTATGATGCCATTTCTATAGCAAACATAGAAAAAGTCTTAACCCTTTTTGAAGTCTAAACACTTTTTTGTTTCCTCTGTTGTCATTAGAATTATTGCAATTATTTCAATGGTCAATGGCCTATTAGTTTTAATTTTGTTTCATACGCCAAAAACTAAAACTATGATATTGTGAAAGCTAATAGAATTCATATCTGTCCCTATTACTTAAATAAGAGGTCATAATTAAATTGGAAAAACAATACCCGATCCCAGGTCAGGTAAACTAAATCAAATCAAAGTGAAGTTTAGGTGATGCCGCCTTGAATAGCGTACCTTCCATATATTGCTGAATTGTTTCACACACAGGCCTTGACCAGTCAGACGCTTTGTTTTCAAAAGTCCTTCACTATGCACCCAGTTACCTCGCGCACGGGGACGACCGGTCTACGCCGGAAATTTGCAGGCCGTAAAACTTGCGGTAGTCTTTGCCGTTGGAGAAATAATTCATAGAGATTCTCTAGAATTAGGCTCGGATTTATTAGAACATATTTAAAAATACAATTTGGTGACATTAGGTGTTTTCTGGAGCTCTTACTCTCCAGTCACCACTGTATACGATCCATATAAAAATATGTGATGAGTTTATTGTTAAAAAATACCACTGCTTTAAATTTACTGAGTCATGTGTGACATGTAATTTTTAAAGCCTATCTTTCAAATCAAAAATTTTAGCTAAATTGTAGGTTTTCAAGCTCACCTCAAAAAAGTGTGATATTTTCCATTCATATTGATGTTTTGCTGTATATGTACTTGACACTTTTTGCAGATATTCATTATGTGTTTATGCTTATTTTTTCCATTGCTCAAATTATTTCATGTAACACTCAAATACAGTGAAATTTGTGCTGATTTGGGATGATATTTATGCATGCATGTTACTGAAAAACAACTATAAACTTTCTGTCACTACTCTGTATGGGTCAGTGTGGAGTGCTTAAGAAAATCTGTTATACGTTTTTCTTAACATCTTACTATAGAGGCTTTGATTACCGTCCATTTGTTATTAACTGGTGCTTAAATGTTAGAGTAATTGATGACTACGTCGTAGATCCAATTGAAAGGTAATGTATTGCTTTTTTATAGTCTAGCTAAGTATGAATGAAATTTTCGAATGTGTATTGTAATTGTCATATATTAAGAGTCTTATCGGATGAAACTACTTGTCTCCATTAACATTATACCAAACACCCGGCAAAATGAATTTTCAAACTCGTCATGTGGTTGTCCATCAAGTAGGTTGAGGCTTGCTACTTCTCGAATAAACATGTTTTGACAGTTGACAGCTGCATAGTCTCTTGGTCAAACAAGATGTTAGCAATAGAACCATTTTCTTTAATAATTATTGCTAGCCTTATTTACTTTACCCAAACTTTGTTTCATTAATATTACGCACCAGTTTAAATTTAATTGCGCCTTCATTATGTGAAACTGGTGCTCATTACAGTAAAATTACCTATCCTATAAACCTATGGTATGTCAAATTAGGAGATTTGTTAAGACTACATTTAAGGAGAATACAGCACATTTTATACTGATAGATTATGAACGTCTATTTTTGTGAAGTTGCATCCGGAAGGTTTCATACATCTTGCTCAATACGTAAAGCATGTCCTGCGGAGTAGTTGAGTCTGTTTGCGGAGATTTTCGAATCCCTCCTTGATAAATGTTCGTAATTATTGTACGTGGCCCTCTTGCAAAGACGTGATTAGTAGGCCCCAAAGGAAGAAATTACTAGGTGTAAGATCGCACGATCGTCGTAAACTTATGCCGGTTTCTTTGAATTTTCGAGGCACAAAACAATTCTGTAAACTTTAAACACGTGAGTAACTACACGCAGCGCACTTGTATTGCTTGAAGCGTGGTTGTCAAGTTGTATATATTATATCGTTAAAAGTCTTTAGTCCGATTGGGCAAGAAAACACTTGGTACGGATTTCACTATTTATTTGCACTAACTATGTACACTACGCCTAGCCTAATACTTAACAGTCTAATTTATCTCCAGTCACTACACTAATTTATATTGGTCCTACACTTCACTAATTTATGTCACAGTTCATTTATTTTCGCGCGCGCCACTGCAACGTCGCGTATTACTACTGAACACTGACTGCTGCACTGCATTGACTGTTCCCGCCTCTCGTGCGATGACGCCTTATATTAAGCGGCGCCATCTCTGGAACGTTCTCGACAGCTCGCGACCCTAACAACACGAATCGAGAAGGAACTTTTCTAGAATTCACGTTTATACGTGGCATATGCCCGGCCGTCCAGGGCCGGACTGGCACAATATGTATACATATTTTTGTATAGAGGGAACTGACTTGCCGACCTCTGTATATTATGTTCATCTTGAAAGTCGCGCACATAATTGCTGGGATCAAAAGAGAAAAATATTCTGAGCCCAAAAATCCATGTTTGTAATTTTTTGATCAATTAATTAACAATTTTTTGATTAATTAATCAACAAACGTAGCCAATCAGGCGTGTACTACGTAGAGAGTGAATGTGGAAGCAGTAGGAGACGTGAGAACGAGACTTCGCAGTGGCAGCTCATTGTAGACTGAACCACAGACTAGACCGGACAAACGTCAGGCTGACTGACGGGTGAGTGTGTAAAGTTTTGCTGTAGTGAAATATCGTTAGCATGGCTCATTATACGGCCACTGACTACGTTGAGATGCTCAGTCTTTACAGAGAGTGTAACCGTAGCGCTGAGGCGGCTTCGCACCTTTATCTTGAGCCCTTGAGCGCTTCTTGAATCGCAATTATTGCCCAGACCACATTCATTGTTTCTGGTTACTCATAAAGAATCACATGATCCCCGATGATTCCACCCCACACGTTAATTTTCCATTTATGTTGGAAATTACGGTCACCGTCTTATGCGGATTTTCCTCAGCATACCGGTGAGTATTATGCTAACTGAAATACCCTTTGTAGTGAGCAACAGGTCACTGTCAAAACCGATACCAAATTTAGAAATAGCCAAAGTGATCAAGACGTCAGTGGTGGAATCTAGAACCCAATGTTGTATGTGTGCCCGTGGTAATCAGATTCTTTTAGCATGCTTGTGTACCAACTCAGAGAGAATGAAATCAAAACACAGAAATGTTATCATATGGTTTTTTATTATCTGTTTCTTAACATTTGTTTTGTATTTAATAATCATGAGTGCTGAGTGTTTATGGTATGGTTTTATTACTTGATTCTTGTATTTATCAAATCATGAGTGCTTTGTATTTCATATATTTTACTGGTGAAGTATTTTGTTGATATGTTGAAATATACGATTCAAAAATGTCTTAATAATAGTGGTAAACTGGCTCTTGTTATTAATAGTGTATAATAAAGAAATCGTTATGAACATTCACAGTCTAAATGATAAATAATAATAAGAATACATGGTGGGTTAGATCTCTGTTCAACGTCAGGGAGAGAAATATGGGCAGGATGTGGAAAAATGTAAAATATCAGCATATATAAATATATAAATATAACCAACCATATAAAGGAGTAAATAAAGGAGGTAAATGGGAGGGGTATATAAAATATAAACATAGCATTGCAAGCATAACAGCATAGCAAGCATGGTATCTAAGGGCATAAATAGATCAATAAATAAATATAAACAATAAACAACATATAAAAGGGCTGGTTAGAGGAAACGTATGGTACATGTGAACGCGTGAGCATAACCCACTTCCACCTACGGTAAGTGATAGTCTTGTCCCGGGGACAGTCGCCTTGGTTTCCACAACCATAAAATAAATATCGTATATACATAAAGAGGATCAGTAAAGGTTGAAATAGATACACCTAAATAAGACAGAGTTGTCTCTGTTCACCATCAGCCTGCAATCCCTCAGGACCTAATACCTAGAGTAGACGTAAATCAGAGACCCAACACCATATAAAGTCGTCTTAAAAGTCCGGATATATAGTATACGTTGTCAAACACTTTAACTATCGTAGCCAGACCCCATTAGTTAATAATACAAACTCAAAAGACAACACACCTGCAAATATTCATGAAAAAAACTCCAAAATGCATTGTCTAAATTTTGGTCTCCAGCATGTTACGTTTATCAAAAACAATCCCCTCTCGTACTAAATCAACAAACTATGGCAACGATTACCACGACCCACTACTTTATTCAAGTGACAAAACCCAAAAGCATCACAGAACAGTATCTTTTTGTTTAGTCACGAAAATGAACACGGAACTGTTACGGAATTGCCTGCTCTATGAAAAGTCACTCATGATCTGACAAATATCAAAATATCTGAACCCTATATGATGTACTAATAATCAAATAAATTACTTATCTGAACTTCATCGAACAATTACTCATACTCATCTTACATTTATTTATAAGTCATCCGTCGATGACATCAATGTCAAACTTCGGTCACGTGACCGCTAAAGGTGCGTTCTAACGTCTGGCAGCCAGGAGCGCGTTCCGGATCACCACACCTTCTCGCGTGAAGAGTGATTCATCAGTCCACAATATTCCCCGTAAGAAATTTAGATCTGCGTCGTTGGAGTCGAAAATGAACCGACAAAAATTTGTTCGTAAGAGATCATCTCCATCCTCTAACTTCTGTACTTTTCTCTTATGGTAAGGGTGGAGCTCTTCAGTGCGAGTAATCACGTTGATTGTAGAGCGCGAAATATGGAGTCGCCATTCGAGCGTCCTCGTACTTGTACCAAGATTCGCATCAGTAGCGTGCCAAGGTCTTTGGGGGCCTCCGCAATTTTTTTCTCGAGAGGGCTTTACATAAAAAAATCTACTTCCTATATTGGGAGAAAAAAATTTGGTGTGACCTCAACTTTGTACGGTTACGCACTACGGTTACACTCTCCGTAAAGAATGAGCATCTCAACGTATTCAGCAGGCGTATAATGAAAAGCATAACGGTATTTTATTAGAGCAAGACTTTACACACTCACCCCTCAGTCAGCCTGACGTTTGCCCGGTCTACTGATTGAGCTGTCTCTGCGAGTCTCGCTCTCACGTCTCCTACTGCTTTCACACTCACTTTCTATGTAGTTCGCGCCTGATTGGTTACCTTTATTAATTGATTACTAATTAATTACTTAATCAACAAATTCCAAATATGAATTTTCGGGCTGAGAATATTTCTTTTGATCCAAGCAATTATGTGCGCGGCTGTCAAGACACCCTGTATAAAGTATATTTAAATAACTTAAAATCGAGTATATGCAAGTATAGACATAGAGACAAGGTTAGGGGTCCTATTGTTAACAGGTTGTTGTTTAGCCTAGTATCGTTGGTTGCATACCTCAGGTATAATAGTCAATATTTAGAGGATGAAATTCAGTGAAAATGTTCTCCAAGTATCCAAACTCACACATTATAAATATGTTGTTATTCCAGTTTAAGAGCTGAATGGCTGTACTCTCAAGGTAGAGGCCGACATTTTCGCGTTGGTGACCAAAGGGAACTGACACAATATTTGGCTACGGTCTGTCCTTTGACTGGGGAGAAATTGGAAACTGAAGAAGACAGGAAGTTGCGATTGATATTGAGCAAAGCTCAACATCACCAACAGCAACTGAGACAACAGTCTTCTGCGAATGGTATATAAGTTTGAAGGTCCAAATGGTTATTTTTCCTAATATGTCGTTTTTCAGTAACACCCAATCCTTCTCCTTTGAGTAGGAAAAAGCTACAGGCAAACAAACATTCGCCTAGATTAGGTAAGTGATGGAAACAATTTGAGACCCAATAATGATTGGGTTCATAATCATAGGTATTACATTCAATGTGTGCAATTTTTCATAATGCTCGACATAACCTAAAGACGATGTATGATTAAATTAATAATAGTAATTGTCGCCTTTATGATAAGATAATATGGCTACGACGGTAGTAGGATTCAAGTATTTGCTTGAAAATTTTCAACAATTACCCTTCAATGTACCCTTTGTTTTGTTCAATAGACATATCCCATCCACTTGTAATAATTTTCTGAGAAAGCTTTTTTGATAGTCTAGTATACTCAGCACAGCGGTGTTGAGCTAAAAAACTGGCTTTATTTTTCAAGCTCTCAATTTATTTTTTGACTCCAGGAAACAAAATAGAAATCACATGAAGCAAGGTCGGGAGGGTAGGGGGGAGGGGGTTTGGCATAAAGCTGAGCTATAGGTCTGTATTTGGTTGGATCGGTTTTGGATGCCTTCTTGGGCATCGGCTGGATGTAAGCAAACTTCTAGTCTGTTGAGTAAAGACCGTAGTTTTGAACGTTATCCCACTCAATTCTTGAGGTACCCTCGCTATCTATGGTACCTGGATACTGGGGCAGACATTTATAGTGGAATTTGCAAATACTTCGGCTTTGTCCTTGGAAGCTGTTGTAACGACTCCATCCTGACATGTGATGGAAAGAAAGCTACTCTTCGAGAAGTTCCCCTCTATTTGTTTGACCAAAGTCCAAAAGAATCGGCCGACGTTCTGTTTTATTTTGGCATCGTGCTGGCAAATAGTGGTGGAGGGTGGAGATAATTGATATTGCTGTTGATTCCGTAGATGTTCGTGAAGGGCAGTGTGATGTCGACAATGTTGCCCGACGATAGCCATCTCCTGGATATTCGTGGAATATTCCGAATGAGAAGTACCTTTTATCCAGCCGAACACAAAATTTTATCGCATATATTTGGTATATTTTCATTTTTTCTAAGGGTACTCAAAACACTGACATTTCATCAATTAATTTCCAGCAAACGTTGAATCAAAGCTTGCGCAAGTACATTAAATAGAAGGCTTACAAGTGTCATTTTGTGTGTTATAAAATTTTCCCTTTGCAAGAAGTTACACCACGAGTACACGTTATAGATACTGATCGTATCTACCCTAATCTCTACCACTTGAGTCCTTAAACAGGAAACAAAAATAATACTTGAACATAATACGTAATATAGCAAATAATAGTATGTACATGTGTATGTTTTTTGTTTGTATTACAATTTTTCAGCAATCCGTTGGAAGTAATTTAGCACAGAAATATTTAATTTTTCAGCTTCCAGGTTAAGCAACAAATCTAGATCTCCAGATAGAATGTCTTCAAGTTGTTACAGCACTTTGAGCGAAGTCAGCAATAATTCGATTATGACTCAGAGCTTAGATCCCAGTATATTGAGGCAGAGCATCGGTTCCAGGATGTCAAATGATAGTAACAACTGTCAGGTCATTCCGGAAAAATGCTTAGGTATATCTTTGTTAGACTGGTAATGTTTTTTGTACTGTTCTTCCCCTGATCTTTTTTTATTTTCAAGGTGGGGGTTTGTCACTACGTGTACCACACAAAAGCAAGCAAGCAAGCATTGCAAAAGTAAAATGCTCTGTTCACCAACGAAAATCTAGATTGTATAAAAACTCGAGGTGGGGCGAAAGACATTTCATAATGTAAATGCGTCATAATTTATGTAAATAACGTCTAATCTCATTGGTCTTTTACACTTATGTTATATCAACCCTAAAATAGAAGTTTTTGACTCTTTTTAAGCGGCTTATGAGAATAACTCAGAATATAATTCTGAATAAGTAAAAACGGCGATCGTAATCACTTTTTTAGTCATTAATTTTTGTTGGCACACTTTGGGCACGTGATATTTTCATTAAGGTTGGGGATCTGTCATTTTCAACGAGTATTTCAATCGGCCTTTATGGAAACAGTGATCGCAATCCTGTTAGATCAGTATCAGCTGTTTAATTATCTGTAAACTAGTTGGATCTTGTTTTTTTTCCCGAACGGATGGATCAGTTGACCACTGACAAGTGACAGCATGCCAAAATATATAGGGTATTTCCTAAGTTGGGGCTTTTCTTCATAGGGCATATTTTTTCCCAGTAACATATTGTAACATACTGTATATTATGGTATTTTGTATTTGTATTAGTTGTCATTGGTTGTCATACATGATGTAAAGTCAAAGTGCTAGGTTAGATCTTTTGAAGTGTAAACGTCATCGAATCGTCTAGAGTTTTCGAGAATGACGGATGGATTCTAGAAATGTCATCGAATGCTCTAGATGGTTCGATGAAGTATATATAAGGTGCTACGAGTCGCGTGGAGAAGTTAAGTTGGGTTGAGATCTAGTTGAGATAAGGTTAAGAGATATTGTATTAAGTTCTGAAGTAAAACGGTGAAAGTTACGTCGAGTTTGATTCCCTGGGTGAAGAAAAAGAGGCCGTCGTGACAATTGGTGTCGGAAGTGTGGGATTATCCATCGAATCAAGCCAAGAAAAGGAAAGAAGAAGTGTGTACAGCATTAGTCCATGCCAATAACCAGAGCTATGGCATCCGAAATGAGTGCAATGATGAATATGCTACAAGAAATGAAAGCCAGCTTCGAACAAAGTTTAGAAAAAACTGCAGCCAATCTTCAGAGTACAGAACAAGCTGTATCAAGTCTTCGAAGTAGCCAAGATAACCAGGCAGCTGTTATGCAAGCAACAGTCGTGAACCTAGAAGAGAAGCTAAAGCAACACCAAGATGAGGTAGTCGCAGGTTTGAAGAGTGACTTGAAAAGTGGACAGGACCTGGTAATGACTAGATTGGAGAAGCAGAGGCAAGCCGTAAGTCAGGCGTTAGAAAATCAAGATCAGCGTATTAGTGCTATAGAGACATCGCAAAAGATCGTTAAGGAACAGCTGCAGCAAGTGAAGGATCAAGTCAAGGAAATCGTGAGAGACGAAGTGCGTGAACTTAGTGGAGGTGAGCGTGAACAACTACAGCAAGTGGAAGATCGTGTCAAAGAAATCGTCAGAGAGGAGCTGCGAGAACTTGGTGCAGGTGAGCGTTGTTTAACAGCTGTACCACCCGCTTTTCCTGATAGACACAGTGGCGTAGTAGCAAAGCCCTATCCGTACAACGGCAAAACGTCCTGGGACATTTATTATATGCAATTTGAAAATATCGCTCGTATGAATAACTGGTCAAATGAAGAAAAAGCTTGTGTGCTTACATCCATGCTAAGAGACTCTGCCGCAGCTATTTTGGAAAATCTCTGCTCATCAGATCTACGTGACTATGATAAGATAACATCTGCACTAAGGTTACGCTTTGGAGATGCGCACTTAACAGAGCTGTTGCATGGCCAGTTGCATAACCGGACACAACAAGCTAAGGAAGATTTAACCACATTTGCATACGAAGTCCAAAGCTTAGCTAAACGAGCATTCGTCAGCAGTCCCATCGAGACGCAGGAATACGTCGCTGCTCGTCAGTTTGTCGAAGGAATTGCAGACCTTGACGTCCAGAGAATCGTAAGACTATCTAGTCCCAGAACCTTACAAGACGCTTTGGTCAAGGCTCTAGAAATTGAGGCTGCTACAAAAGCCACGCGAATAACACGGAGGGTGCGCTCTGTAGAACAAGGTGATGAAGTAGAAGTCAGGGCCACATCGTTCGTTCCAAGAGGAAGAGGCGGTACCTTCCAGAGAAACCCAGTTCATAGAAATCTAGGAGGAGCTGAGAAGTTTGCGTGCTGGAGATGTGGGCAGAAGGGGCACCTTAGAGTAGGCTGCCGGATACAGGTCGATAAGATGCAGGTGAATGTAGAAAAAGCAGATGAATATGCAAGCAGAATGAATTCTATGCAAGGCACGGTAAACTCAATGAAGGAGCAGTTTGATAGAGACATGAAGAATTTGCTGAAGAAGAACGAGGAAACTATCGCTAAGCTTCAAGGACAACACAGAGTAGCCATGAGGGAACTTACAGCAGACCGGGATAGGCTAAAGCAGTTGCTTGACTCTCAGAAACGAGAATGTATGGGTATTCGGAGCAAGTTTGAAAAGGACAAAAATAATCTGTTGAAGAAGAGTGACCAGGCAGCCTTGAGAAAGCTCAACGTAAAACACGACAGAGAAATTTCTGCTTTGAAAAATGAAATCAAGAGATTGAAGGATTTGGATCAGCTGAAGAAAGCGGAGGATAGATGTGACAAAGTTAAGGACGAAAATGCAAGGCTCAAACAGAAGATTACCCAGCTGGAGGCTGAGAACGCATCGTTAAAGGAATACCTAGACCACGCGATTGTGCAGGCCAGAAAGACCGCGGTCAAGGAAGACGAGTCAAGGTTGAGAGAAAGGTTAGTGCATCATGAAGCAGAAATCAAGAAGATGAAATCAGATATGACAGATACGTTTGATAGTGTGAGAAAGGTCATGGAAGACTTGTATAAGAGAAGAGATGTTGACAATAAAATGAGAGAGCAACTGGCGAATTTGGAAGATGAGGACGTTCGAATGGAAAAGGAGCTGGAAGACGCTTTGGCTGCAGCAAAGGCTGATAGTTCTGGGATGAAACAATTGAAGTACGGACATAATAAGATAAAGCAGAAGATTGCGCAGATGGAAAGCGAGGTCGATAGTGATAGGCTAAAGAACAATCCGAGCAAAGTCATTGAAAATGCAAACAAAGGTGTATACGAAATATCAGCGATGCAAAACGACGATGTAGATTTGAAGCAGATTCTGGCGCAGCTGGAGAGACATAACGCGAAGGTAGGGACCAAGCTTAACGTTGCGCTCAAGGACGTGTCATGGGGCTCTGATCAAGCCGCGCAACTCAGGAGCGAGAATGGTAAGCAGAAGATCAGGACTACGCAACTGGAAGACAAACTCAGCAGACTCACTAAGGAACTGGAGAGCAACCTGAGTGACGAGAAGGGAGTGTCGAGAGTGGACAACCGGCAAGACGAAAAGGTGCAACTGAAGAGAATGATAACAGAGCTAGGAAAAGAGAATCCTGCTGGAGCTGAAAATGAGAATCGCAAGTTGGGCAAAGAATATTGCAGTTACGAGGCGATCTGGTATGGTCTTGCAACAGACGACGGAAGGAAGGGTAGATGTCTGAAGCTACAACGTCATGAGGAGGAGCCCTACGTGGTGATGAAGCGCCTCAACGACGTAGTCTACAGGTTATGTACGGAAAGTGGAAAACCGAAGATTGACTATGCTGATGTCTGTGGTGCTACAAGAATCGAAGTTGTTCGTCGAGGACGCCGAACGCTAAGGGGGGAAGAATGTAACATACTGTATATTATGGTATTTTGTATTTGTATTAGTTGTCATTGGTTGTCATACATGATGTAAAGTCAAAGTGCTAGGTTAGATCTTTTGAAGTGTAAACGTCATCGAATCGTCTAGAGTTTTCGAGAATGACGGATGGATTCTAGAAATGTCATCGAATGCTCTAGATGGTTCGATGAAGTATATAAGGTGCTACGAGTAGCGTGGAGAAGTTAAGTTGGGTTGAGATCTAGTTGAGATAAGGTTAAGAGATATTGTATTAAGTTCTGAAGTAAAACGGTGAAAGTTACGTCGAGTTTGATTCCCTGGATGAAGAAAAAGAGGCCGTCGTGACAATATAAACGAAATGGGATATCAACTATCAAGGTATTGACCCATAATGAAATCCTCGGAGCATAGATGTACGTAAAAGCGCGAGATTGACGTCTTTCGAATTGTGACGTGCTACATTGGACTTTAAGGGCCGGTTGTACAATGCAAGCTTAAGCTTCGGCTTAAGGTAAACCGACGTTAAACCACGTCAGTTGCAAAACGTCCGTTGTACAATGCTGGCTTAGCCCCCCACTCCAAGCTTAACACGAGCTTACGTAAGCGGAAGCCTAACCTGATACAAGTGACATGATATGTCAAGAAGAAACCTTCAAATTGCTTGTCACTTTATTAGGTCATATTTTTTGAAAGAATTGTGTCTAATTTAACAAAGAGAGCAAATGAAAGAACAGAGACAGACAGACAGACAGACAGTCGTTGCCGAAATTTGACACAAACTGTCATAAGTGCCTAACCAAAAAAGGTAATTTTTCAGATGATTATGTCAGTACGTATTGCTTCATTGATGCCAACTGTAGTGAATTTCATTATCAACCAGGTTTAACTAAGCCGACCATTGTACAACGGGTGTCGACTTTAAGCCTAAGCTTAGCTAAGCTTAGGCTTAACAAAGCTCTTGTTAAACCCGCATTTGTACAACCGGCCCTAAAAACCACAAAAAATGGTGCAACCGGTATAACTATAATGAATTGGTGGACATGATTTTAATGTACGGTGAATGTGATCAAAACACCTCTTGGATTTGGCGAGTGCATGCTGATCGTTTCCTGACCGTATTCACCCTGCACCACTTCGATATCTCTATCTTGTGCAAAGAGCTAGATACACAGGATATTTGTGTTCACATCATACTAGACACGCTGGACGACCTAGACAACCTCGAATGGTCCAAATTGAAGAATAAATACTTGCTTTTCCCTCTCGCGGCGCGAACTTTGGACTATATCTATAAGACCCATGTGATAGTACCGCACTTGAAACTCCGCAACGAATAGTAAGTATTTTCATACCATTTTTTATTCTTCTGCTGCTGATTCACCGTACATTAGCTTTGTCATTTCAAAGGCAGTTGTTTCTGAAAAGGAAAGTTCCAACTGTGAAAACAAACTGTATAACTCATAAGACGTATTAATTTTTTAGTATACGAGTATATAACAGTAGCGGAAAATCAGTTTCAAATAGTGGGAATTATGATTTGATAACCCGATCGCGATCACTTTCCGTACAATAGTGAACTGATCCTAGATCTCCGTCCGACGTCAAAATTAGTGATTCCTGTGATCGCGCTACTCAGCGTCTGTCTCAAACTCCTCGAGCGATTAATCTTGATGGGAATAGGTCTGAAGATAGAACAACATATACTAGTTGAGCAGGCGGGTTTCAGACCGAATCGTAGTTGCTGTGACTAGGTACTCAGCGTCACATCTTTTATTGAAATCGGATACCAACGTTGCCTTAAGATCGGCATAGTGTCCGTAGACCTGACCGCAGCCTATGACACCGTCTGCAGAGAAAGCTAAGAGAATCTTATATATGACAGAAGGATCTTTCCACGGCTGCAGCATCAACACTTGTAACTTTTTGTTCAAAACCTTCGTTAGACCGATAATTGAATTCGCTGGTCCAGTGTAGGAAACAGTTCTTGTGCGCGACAGAAATGTTGAATCGCAGGGTCGTTCAACACGTATCCCATATGGAGCTCGAAAGCCTTTTTACGAAGAGCGCCTGAAATTGTGAGCTGAGGAAGGAACCATTCCGCACATCCATCCGTCTGTGTTTCATCTCCAATCGTGGGTTTGACTCATGAAATAGACTACCTGCTAAACTGTGTTCAGCGTGTTGTGAACTCTACCTACGTTGCGAGCTTTAAGACCAATTACAATATATATTGTGGTGTTGTGCGCATAATTTGTAGCTTTTTGATTGTTTTTTTTTGTACACTGCTGACTTTTTTCTTATGTTTTAGTTTATATATGAGTTTATATTATCTATGTACTCTACTCATCCTCATTGATGATAATAATAATAATTCTAATTCGGCGAATTTGTGATGAGACAGGTATTGGACAACTGGAATGGCGGTATAACTATTGACGGAAGCAAAATATCTAACTTAAGATTTGCTGACGATACAACCCTTATTGCTGCTTCTCAGAAAGAACTAGTAGCTATATTAAACATCTTAGAACAACACAGTGCAGCATATGGTCTTGGTATTAACTACAACAAGACCAAGGTTATGATCGTAGATAGAGATCACGATAATCATCAAGCAATAAAGTCAGTAGGCCGTTGTGAAGTAGTTCAAAGTTTTGTGTACCTCGGTTCTTTGATCGACAATTCGGGTAGCTGTGAAAATGAGATTCGACGGCGCATTCAACAGGCACGTGTGGCCATGACAAAACTTACTAAAATATGGCGTGACCATAACATCACTAAAGCTACCAAAATGGAAACTTGGAATGTTAAAAAGGCAGATCGAGCTCGCATAGATGCTTTTGAAATGTGGACGTGGAGGAGAATGCTGAGAGTTTCTTATACCGCCCATAGAACTAACGTTTCCATACTGGATGAGCTCGGTAATCCAAAAAGACTATCCTCCATTGTGTCGACGAGATTGCCTACATTCTTCGGACATATACACAGAAGCGATAATATGGAGAAACTTGTAGTTCAGGGTCACGCCCCGAGTGGGCGGCGCGTTGGCCGTTATCCTACACGCTGGGTGGATACGACGAAACAGTTGCTGGATATGAGTATCAAGAGTGCCACTGAACTGACAGTAAATCGCGAAAGATGGCGAGCTACAGTTCTCAAAACTGTTGATAATATTCGTGTCGGCAATACTCTAGCTCCGACTTGATGCATTTTACGAGTTCATAACATGTCTGTTAAGGCATTGTGACTATGATGATGACTCATCCTCATTGAAATAATGATAATAATAATAAGATACCGCAAGTACTGGCTGGCCCGTATTGTTCTTTTAAATGATAATATGGCTGCTGTGACAGGGTCCGCAGACATCAACCACACATCAATACATACAGTTTGACATTAAGACGTTCGTTGCGTCGAATTTCCATAAAAAACCTGGAGACGTTCAGTTACAAAGTGCAAAGAAAATAATGCAATCTGCTGATCGTCAAGTAAGGTTAACTTACTCCCATGTTCTGTTAAAACTACAAACAGAATGTGTGTTTCTGGGTTAGGGAGAATCCACATAAAATGTACGAGCCATTATATTTTCTCAAAGCGACTGTTTGGTGTGGTATTTTGAGTGAAAAGGAGATTGGTTCTTATTTTTTGAGGACGCTGACGGTTCTACAGTATCTGTAACTGGTTTTTTATCACAATTTGCTGAATTGGCGCTCGAACATTGTTGATTCCAGCAGGACAGAGCAACGACTCATACAGCTTGGGTAACTATGAACATTTTAAAATACAGTTTCTGGGCTGTGTGATATTTTTGGCAATTTGAACTAGCTGTCAAGTCTTGACGGCGCCTGATCTTTTTCTTTGGAGCTTTTCAAAAGCTCATGTTTACCACCACAAACCTCAAAACATGCAAGTCTTTAAAGCGCAGATTGAATAAGAAATTTGGAGCCAGCTGTTTTATGAATAACCAATCAAAACGCCAAAACCGGGCGCAAATCTACATCAACTCAGTAGGTGGCCGATATCAATTTTTCAACTTAACGTTCAATTTTACTCTTGAGTAAACGTTTCGTGAAAACAGAGTAGATTTTTCCATTAACAACAAAATGGCAGCCAATACGCATTATGAGAGTCCTTTTGCCTACCTTGTTTAAAGAAACCCATGCAGTACTATAACTGTGAAACAGGATTATGTTCTGGCTTTGAAAGTACAGAATCAGTTTACGTGTCTATATTTTCAGATAACGAACCGATAAATAGTCCTCTACAAGCCCTGTCAAAGATGGTACCGGTCCCTGAATCTCTGATGAGCCCAGACTACCGACCCTCTTTGGTCGATGGGAAAAAAGACCCCATGATGACCTCAATGGGGATAAGCAGGATAGGGTCGCCGAAAATTACGCATACGATGAGATCTGGGAATGTAATGACCAGATCTGCACCGCCTGGAAGAGCGAGGAATCAGCTGAATCAGGATCATTTGAGGAAGTGTGGGTCTCCCTCACCATCGCGCCAAAAGATCGGTGATAGTGGACATGCAAAGTAAGTATAACAAATAATGGCTGAAAAAGCTAAAAAACACGATTTTATATAAGGCCGACCATAATGAAAAAACTACAAGATTTTATCCAACAGCGATAGTATGCCAACTAACTCAATAAAATTGAATAATCGCTAGAGTTTAAAATAAGACTAGTGATAAACAAAAAGATGTTATTAATGAAATAGTGGGGTGCTTTATTATGTATTTTTATACAAATTCACCTTTTATAATACACAACTAATGAAATATCTATAACAATCTATATCTAGAACGAAAATGTATTCAGAACACGGAAAATAGGCATTTTCATATGAGGGTCGTTCTCTCAAACGAAAGAGTAGGTCACCGTTATATACGTACAAAAACTGAAGGCTAAGTATTATTGACAGTGTGTCGTGGAGTTTTTATCCTTCTGATTGTATCTGATGTAGCTAAAAGTTACACTGAGGAAATAAAGGAAGTGAAATCTCTCCTCCGTTAGCTGTCCCCTTACCTGTTATTCCACAGAATGAAGAATTTGTTTGCTGCATTTGTTCATTCGTTCTTACTTCATGAGATACCCCTGATGTTGAATTATTGTCTAATGAATGAAAGAGGGAGAGAGTCTATCTGGTGGCTGGAACCAACAGTGCACAGGCCTACCAACGGGCCCTTTTGCACCTCTCTTTACCCTAGTTCCCAAGTCTATCCCTCATCGCAAAGGTGAGGATGACCTTTGTCCCTGCTCATCTTTTATCCTCAGGTTCAAGAACCCTTGAACCGAGTATAGTCTGCCTGTGATACCCAAGGGCTTCACAACGACAAAGAATGTGTGTCGAGGATTCTTCCTCCTCGCCGCAGCGTGTACACGTCGGATCATTTACCACCCCCATCACATACAAATGGCATTTGAAGGTGTTATGGCCGGATAGCAGGCCAACAAGTAGCCTTAGTCGGCTTCTGTCCAGCGAGAGACAGAACCGTCCCACCTTAGCCAGAGGTCCTGAAATAAGTTCTCTAGCTTGACGGAGGTGTCCGGAGATTCCTCTCCATCTGATAAGATGCTGATTTTGCAACCACACCTCTGTTTTCCTTCTGATGGTACCTGCTGCCAGCCCCAAAGCCGGCTCAGGACCAAGGAAGTTATTCCTCGTCCCTCGCCTTGAGAGCGCGTCCGCCATTTCATTACCACTAACTCCAGCATGACTCAGCACCCACATAAGTGACACCTGATGTCTCGCGAAAATGTCATCCAAGACCCTTCTACATTGCAGAACGAGCCTTGATGTAAACCTGCAAGCACTCAATGCTTTTACTGCAGCCTGTCGGAGCAGATGGTGATCCGCCTGCTTGGCCCCTGAATTTCGTAAATGCGAAAGACACAAGCTAAATTCGCATATATCTCTGCTTGGAATACCGTGGTGTTTCCCCCAAGAGAGAGAGAGAGAGCGAGAGAGAGAGAGCTTTGTTTTTGGCCCATAGACCCCAGCGCCGGAGCCTTCGTCGGTAAATGAGCCGTCGGTGTATCATACTGGCCCTCTCCCCTCAAAAGGCCGCCTGCCGCTTAGCCCCCACTCTTCCCTTGTAGGATACCTCACGGTAAATTTGCAGTCGAAGCGATATGTAGGAGGAATTATATCACTCCTCATAATTATGTACGATAGGGTCATCCCTTTGCAGTTCCGAGAGGATGGCAGAGTGTCCCCTAATTATTGTCTAAGGTTGGCTGTATAATTGATAACATTTTAGTGTAGGTTTTTTCAGTGTCAAATGTATTGTGTCTCGTCAAAATATTTCCTCCGTTAACGTTAATCTAGTAAATTAATAAATATTGCTTATAACCACAGCTCTAACTGGCGGCGTTAACCTGA
Source organism: Callosobruchus maculatus (assembly GCA_951848785.1). NCBI lineage: Eukaryota > Metazoa > Arthropoda > Insecta > Coleoptera > Chrysomelidae > Callosobruchus > Callosobruchus maculatus. The sequence continues at coordinate 2,198,771 of CATOUR010000174.1, forward strand.
GGAAATATCCACTCAAAATAATCACGAACAGACACAGTTTGTATTTTATAAAGGATAATCAGGGCTCTCTAACAACGAATGTGAAGTTAGGTAAAATGTTTTGGTTTAGTCGAAATTGCCCTCATACGAAAAAAATATCCCCTCCGTTAACCTATCCTCCGTTAGCTTTTGAAGTAACATAGGGGGGACTGAGTAACGGAGTAGATACTTAGTACAGATTTATTTAATAATGCGATTATAAAAAAAAACATTTGTTGCAGATCCGATGGACAGTGTTATACAAATCAAAAAAAGTTCAAATATGGACAAGGTCTACGCTTATACACCGTGAACTTTTTTTCTAAAAATGACGGTATTTTCTAAAAAATAATTTTGCTATTTTTAATTTTCCTATGAATTTCATCAAGTCAAATCAGCAGATCAACCAAGTATAACACAGAAAAAATTATAATTCGCGTATCATAATATTCTCAATTTGGTGAGAATGACCCGTAATAGTTATAAAAAAAAGTAAAGAAATCTGCTTATATAGAGCTGAATCACGAATGCATTTCTAATTCATCAGCTAAATGTAACCCAGTGTGGTGAGACATGCATCAAGGAAAAATTTGATCAATCTTCGTCAAACCAAAGATTGGAGTTTGTTTCATATGTTTTGTCAAGATTTCCTTATGGTTTATTGTTGGATCCCGAATGAGATGCGGTCTTATCTCATCTTGGGGTTGCAGTATGTGTGTAACATTATTCACTCATAAGGCAAACAACGTGATGATCCCTAAGACGCTGATTTATTACCGGCTCTCATTTTGATTTTTTAACAATGTAAGTGCAACACTCTGCAACATGTATTCAAGATTTAAGTCACTGACTCAAAATTAATTTTTGGCCAAATTTTGTACTTTGACGTAGGTCACAGAGATGATCGAAGCGTCAATAAAATTTATCTTCCAGCATATGTGATTTCTTATTGATGAGCAGCTCAGGCGTGATTGAATAGAGAGACAACAACAGGATAAGTTTCAGAGATTAAATTATAGATAAATATATTTTAAAAGTTGTGATTTAATTTTTGTTCTACGGTAAGATGCCAAAGTAAAATGTAATCATATTTCAATATAATAATTCTATAAACAAGCAAAAGACTAAAATCTGTAAGCGATTTTTGTGATTTGTAAAATATTTATGAGCGAACTTATTATTAACATCAAAAAATAGGTTACCTCACTGATTAGCATAATAAGTTTCTCTGATAATATGTTGATCAATAATAAATATAAAAGACTGTCATTGGAAATATTACAAGCAATTTCACTGAATGCACGTCCTTGCTATTGACTCTTCCTTTCATCTAAACTGGTATATGACTTGTGCAAAACACACGTTCGGCGTTAAGGCCTCTAAATCCTCAAGTAGCGAGATAGTCTAAGATCCGAATATAAGACGACCTTCACCGAACTGGTTAATAGATGAAAAGCATTTTATATTAAATTTAATATGTTAAAAAACATATCGCGAGTGGGTTGGCTGAAAAATTTCAGTCCAGGATATGATTAATTAAATATTAAAAAATTAATTTTTTTTAAACATTTCACTGGTTTGGTTAATAGACAAATCACATACCAATCGAAAGTATGAAGCCCATAGAATATGCAAACGTTAGGTTGGCTACGTTCTTCCCGTCCCAACTATAGGGTAGGCAGGTATAAACAGGTACATCAATAATAGTAATTTGCACCGGTGTGGTTAATGCATGAAACTCATATCAAAATAAAGATAATTTTATTGCCAACACGACCATATAGGGTTGTCTGCCAAAAATTCCTGTGTCGAATTTTAAAGATCAAAATATTGCTGCCAGTGAATACGTGCGCCAGAGAGGTCCGAGCGAACTATCCCGTGTAATAACAAAGGACGCAGCATAGCAGCTGCGTGTAGCTCGGCCATTGAATGAAAGAGAGTGCCCATGCCATGTGTCCATGAAATTGAAAAGGATAGCGATACACTCGTAAAAGCTGTACAATATTTTGGAGCACTAATAATTTATTAATATGAAATTAGGTTATTAAGCTATTAAATAATAGAAGATATATGAAATGTGTAACATTCATAAAATCAAAATATATGAATGTTATAAATATTTTTTTCATTAATTAATAACTTGCATATGTGTGTATATATTGCATGTGATATTAAAATATATTCATATTTTTTAAATCAAATAGTGATAGTGATACATATATAATACTTATCTCAAAAATTGTGTTTGTTCTATCAGCTGCGTAAATAAAAACCAAAAAAGCAAAGTTCACAAAAAACTAAAACGAATAAAGCAATATTTTGATCTTTAAAAATCGACAACCGGAATTCCAGACTGATTTTTTGCAGACAACCCTATATCGACCTGTTTGCAATGAAATTATCTTTATTTTGATAAAAGTTTCATGCATTAACCACACCGGTGCAAATTACTATTATTGATGTACCTGTTTATACCTGCCTACCCTATAGTTGGGACGGGAAAAACGTAGCCAACCTAACGTTTGCATATTCTATGGGCTTCATACTTTCGATTGGTATGTGATTTGTCTATTAACCAAACCAGTGAAATGTTTAAAAAAAATTAATTTTTCAATATTTAATTAATCATATCCTGGACTGAAATTTTTCAGCCAACCCACTCGCGATATGTTTTTTAACATATTAAATTTAATATAAAATGCTTTTCATCCATTAACCAGTTCGGTGAAGGTCGTCTTATATTCGGATCTTCTACTAAGAAATTAACTATAGTGGAGAGATAAATGGGGCTGTGTAAGGTATCTTGACAATTAGTTGTCGAAGCGTTAAATAACTATGATGGCGATTTAGAATTAGAAATATTGTCAAGGCACTGTAATGACCTTACCTAGGCTCTAGCGGTTTACGTATGTTCTCAGACTCGTTTCATTGATATACTGCTTTTTGAAGAAAGTTATTACCAATCAGTGCCGTAACATGCGGTAAGGGATAATGTGACTTGACTTATCGTAAGCGATTATTCAATTTTACAGCAGAACAATCATTCAACACTACGACCGATAATAGCGAACTGTACAAAATATAAAAAAGGAAATAAACTAAAAGGCTTACAACAATGACGATTTAGTAGTTTCCAGGCGCATCTGGTTGCATACCCAGTGGCGTAACCCTCTGTATATTTTTCAGTAGGCAAGAGCCAAACAAGAAAGCGTCCATTCTACGACATCGATCTCCCAGTAGCGAAGAGGAATCAGAGATATGCGACGACAAACTTCAAACGATCCAGATGAAGGCGGTCGAAAGAAAACTACAGAAAGAGGAAGAGGCGAACAGTAATTCATCGGCAGGAGGTGGAGTGGGTGGAGAAGACAAGGTGGAAAGGGCAGCCATTTGTATACAGAGGATATGGCGAGGATTCTACACGAGGAACAAAGACAAGGAGGTGCAGGAGATGTTCAGGGAGCTGCAAAGTCAGAGGGCTAACCAATATATACAGTAAGTACTCACGAGTGTAGTGATGGAGCTAAGTTCCATCCATTGTAATATATCGTTGGAAAAATTGGTCTTTATTGCGTTTGATAATCGCTGAACATTTCTCCGACGCCGGCGTTGAAGCTTGACGATCGCCACCAGCAAACAACTTAGGGACTGGATCCGTATCAAGCCAAGTCACTAATATATTTTTTGCGAAAAAGCGAAAAAAGCAAATTGTTTAAGTATCTATTTTGTAACATTAACGAAGGTTGTTATACTCAGAATGCTATAAAAGGTCAGTCCTAAGTTGATACTTTTTTTAAAACTGGGGTTGGATTCGTTAAAATAAACTTTTTCAGATAACTTTTTTTAGAAAACTGAAAAATAAGCGACATACTGGGCTTGTGTATTAGGACGTATCTAGTGTGTTTATGTTTAGTTTTTCAGTCGGATTGTTGCCTTATCGATCAGGCATTGTACCTTTAAATTGGTGCACTAGTCACTTTTAGTTTATCATAGTTCTTTTTAGGATTTACCAATGTAAAATTAACAACGATCAGCAGAAAGTGATTACGGCACTGTCAGACAAGTACAATGCTTAATCCATTTGACAAAAATCCGAGCAAAAAACTAAACATAAACAGACTAGGTACGTGTGTTTTTCAGTTTTTTCAAAAATTTGTTTATTTTAACGACTTCTATACACAGTTTAAAAAAATATATCAACCTAGGACTCACCCTGTAGGTCACAACCTAATTGTCTGGCAGTTATGAAATTTATACCCGTATATTTTAGTAAAGTGACACTAGATCCTTTGGCGTAGCACTAACAAACACTGCACAGTCTAACTAGTAGCCAAACCGATTTTTTTCAAACCCAACACGTGTTTCGTTAGCATCTTCAGGGGAAGATTCAGATAACTACTAATTATCGCTATGTGTGTGGGAGGGACGCGACAGGTAAAAAGATAATCTCTAAGGGCCGGTTGTACAAATGCGGGTTTAGCACGAGCTTTGTTAAGCCTAAGCTTAGCAAAGCTCAGGCTTAAAGTCGACACCCGTTGTACAATCGTCGGCTTAGTTAAACCTGGTTGATAATGAAAGTCACTACAGTTGGCATCAATGAAGCAATACTTACTGACATAGTCATCCGAAAAATTACCTTTTTGGTAATTTGGCACTTATGACAGTTTGTGTCAAATTTCGGCAACGACTGTTTCTGTTCTTTCATGTGATTTCTTTGTTAAATTAGACACAAATCTTTCAAAAAATATGACCTAATAAAGTGACAAGCAATTTGAAGGTTCCTTCTTGACATATCATGTCACTTGTATAGGTTAGGTTTAAACCTCAGCTAAGCTCGCGTTGAGCTTCGGCTTACGTAAGCTCATGTTAAGCTTGGAGTGGGGGGTTAAGCCAGCATTGTACAACGGACGTTTTGCAACTGACGTGGTTTAACGTCGGCTTACCTTAAGCCGAAGCTTAAGCTTGCATTGTACAACCGGCCCTAAGAAACTAAAGCAATTAACGGGCTGTTTGCTAACGCTCCTTTATATTTATTCATTCTTTGTAATCTCCAAGGTTTCATATGCGACTAGTGTCTTAAAGTTTACTACAAAACGGACTAATTTTAAGGTAGATAAATTTAACTTCGGTTCACTTTCGAACACGTGTTCCGCTACGTAAATGTGCTATGCGTTCTTTTCCTAATTGATCTCTTAATTTGTCCTATTTAGCATTTATTACAACTACTACAGCTATGCGTTCTTTTCCTAATTGATCTCTTAATTTCTCCTATTTAGCATTTATTACAACTACTACAGCTGACTTCGCCTATCAAGATTATAGACCTTATCTTTTGGGATGCCTAATCAATCTTCAAGTTTGTGACCAGACTGCTACAGACTACACCGTTCTAAATCTTAGATTTCTGGAAACTTTTTCATGACCTTTATATAATGTGAATCTAAGGGTATTGAAACGTTCTTGCTATGTTTTCTAACTAATTTTTCAACAACGACTGTATCGTAATAATTCACTCTGGCATTTTTTATTATCTCCCTTGTACCAAAAAGCTGAAACTGGTCATTATGTGTTGCGGACAGTGGTTCGACTCATTAGTTATGTAACAATATAAGCTGCTTTCCCTGTTTCTATATTTTGAAGATTAGAACTACCTAATCTTCTCAGCCCAACTATTAAAAGTCATTTAACGTCCAGAAATCAAATGATCTAAAAAGTGGTATGTTGAAAAAAGGTTTGTGCAATAATCAGAGTTTAATTTTAAAACAGGAAACTGGCTACTGACATGGAAACGACAAAGGCGGCCCTAGAGAGCGAACGCAAGATCCAAATGTTGCAAACGGAGGCTATAAGCGCCCTTTGGAAGAAAATCTCGGCATTACAACCCACTGACGAGGCAACCAGTAGTGGAATGACCAGGGACTTCAGCATGACCAATTTGACCGTGAACAATGCCGATGTAGTCAAGGAGTTGTCACAGACTTGCACCATGCTTCAGACGCAGGTGTGTATCTGATGTTGAGGTTTTGTATTCATAGTATAATTTTCTTGAAATTTAATATAATGTACCCACGAAAAAGGCATTTGTTGCCGAACTATATCACCAAACATAGAGAAAACAAAAATGATCGCTTGGCTTCGGTCCTTTGAAGTGGGTCCAATAGAGACGAAACGCTTTTATTTCCGGTTAAGAGGCCATCGCCACTGATTGGGGTCTGTCATGCCGTCTCGATCGGTAAGGAACATTTTGTTGTGCGATGTCGGCGACGTGCACGTTACTTCTTTTATGAGGGATTGATAAAAATCTACACAACCCATCATAATTAATGTACGGATTTCGCACACAAAACTTAATATAACTATTATTTTTCAAGAATTCCGATATATCTGGCCGCAAAATAGGGTACTCGCAGTGGTCAAAAATATGGATTAGGAGTATGTTTAGAGGAAAGAAAAATGTATTCAAAGGCTGTCTAAAACAAAACTTCCACTCTTGCTCCTGTTCAGATGAAGAAATGTGTAATCATATCGTACGGTCAAATTTTTACATGTGCTGACGTCATAAGAGAGTACGATAATCGAAATCGTAGCATTATTATTAAATTGATCTATTGTGTTAGACTTTCGCGGCCATTATCCGATGAACGTTTGGTTCTTGGGATCTTCGGTCGGCATCGACACGCTCCGCCACCTTGTCATCGGCGCGCTTCGCTACTTGACGTTTCGCCAACACGAGTGGTTGGCATCCTCAGAAGCTGATGTCACCCGTTCGGCGTGTTCCGAGAGACTGAGACAGCGTCTCAGGTTTGGCACTTATATTCACTCCTAATCCGGGGTTCAAGTTCACCTAAAATTTTCATTTATAAATCTAACCTCATAAAAGTTATGTTCAATACTACCTGGTATGAACCGTGTAACTATCGCCCTCTATGAGAGTCAGGTATAAAAACAAATTCATAAGATGTACTAGCTTCCAAAACATATTCTTGTGAAATTTCATTACAATGTTGCCAGTAGTGTCGGCAAAATCGCAAAAAATGTGTATATTTTTTTTCTTCGACGTATCTTGAATACGAATAGCGTTACTAATTTTTTTTACCATGCAAACCCCAATTATTTTTCAGTTTTCTACCTACCTATTCTAGAGACGGGGGTCACCTTTTTTTTGGAACACCCTGTTTATGAAACTGAATATGAACTGAACTGAACTGAGTAAAGTTAAGTGAGCTGAGATTATCTGAGATTTTGTGCATAACGAATGCTAATGCCAAAAATCCCAAAAATGCCTGAGCTCAATGAAAATATGACTCGTGTCAAGTCGTCAAGTGTCCCTATACAATAGGTGCTTTCCTTTTGCATGCTTTATTCTCACTTATGACGTCATGACTCATTTCAATGTACGTTCCTTTTGTTTTCTGAATCTGAGTCTAAAGTGAGATATTTTACCCCCACTTAAGCCCATCTGCACTAGCTCGAAAGGTAGATCAGTTGTCTCAGATCATTCAGATGTCAAATGAGGTTAGGATTTTTTGTAAGTTTGAATTTCAGCGGGTTTTGTGGAGTATGGATAGTCGATAGTGTGAGCGACGATCTCTTCCAAAAACTTCATCTCTTCAGTCATCTGTTTGCGATTTTCGATTTACAATTCGAGTATGCCGTTGCCTTTGCAACTAAGACAACCTCTTTTTATTCAGTAAAGGTAAAGAAAGCGAAGTCTGTGGGTGTAGAGTGTACGCAAAAACGTAAAAAACTGGTTTATGGAAAGGATCGACATATCATAGAACCATAGCATATTACAAAATTTCGAGGAATGACATTTAACTGCACAAACACGTTCCTTTAACCCATCTGAGCTATAAGGTTTCCAACTGAGCTGAGCCGTCTCATTTTTAAATGATCTGAGTTAGTGCAGATGTAAAAGGTAAGCACCTAATATCTGGTTACGTCAGATGTTGTTTTCGCGCCGTTTTCACTAGTTCAAATTTATATTTGAAATAAATAAAATAAAAATAAATAAATTAAAAGCTTCTATTTTATGATGTTTAAATACGTTTTTTTCTTGAAGGGTTGGTTTAATACGTCACAATGAACGCTTAATATTTTAATTGTGGAAGGGCCCTATTCTGCACTACCCTGCACACTGCAATGAGACTGAAATTTGCCAAGATTTACTCAGGAATACCGTCAGAGCGAGCAAGAAAGGCTTTATTGATTGCCGAGCTGAGAGTGACCTTCCTTGCTGTGTCTTATGTTCGGTGCCTGTATCTAAAAAACTGCAGTCTTTTGTAAAAACCACTAAAATATTTCCACTAAAAGCTGTTAAAAAGCTCTCATTACATACAATGGAATTGCAGTTGCGTATGAGCTATGAGCAACTGTTAGTATGTTTCGAAGTAATCGAAGTGGCTATATTCTTATTTCAGATACAACAGCTGCAAAACTCAATGCAAGATATTGTGAAAGTTATGACAGTTTTCAGTCAGACTGCTGGTATGAATCATCACTTGAATAATGAGAACGGCATCGCTACCCAGACAGAAATTGTAGCCGTCCATACGCCACAAGTGAGTACTTTGTAGTGATAGTTGCTTAATTAAAAATGCACGAAATAAGCGTGCAAGTGGAAATTATGATTATTGTCGTTTAATACGTATTATTGTTTATTTTTATTCATTTTTGTACTTATTAGTACACACCTCATAAATGTACATGTACAAAAGCCACTCCAAAGGCAGGGCCTTGTATGTAGAATTGGCTAAATTCATCATAGAGTACCTAAACTTAAATCTAGTTGCAATGGGTCCCAACGGATAGTCATTCTCTTATCTGGTATATTTGCATGGACTTCATGGTTCATCAGTATACCTCTAATGTTTGCTTTTTTCGTTTTTGCCCACTTTTAGAAACTACACTGGAAGCCACAAAGCATACAGTAGTATCAATCTCAATTCTTAGAATATTGTTACATAGAGGTTTTTGACGTTTTCATAATTTGAATGCGCAAATACGTCTTTTCAATTTTGTTTGCACGTCTGTGGCGATTAAGCCTAACTATTTGTTGGCAGTCATCGGTTTTCGTTGAAATAAAGGCCATTGCAAATGACGAGTTCGTTCTATCTCCGCAGGGCGAAGCAGCGAAAGGTTTCCCTTTCCAGAAACAGCCCCAGTCAAGACCTTCATCGTTACCGCTACCAGTACACCAGAAAAAGAAGGATGCCAACTTTCAAGTCAGCAACAATGGCATGGTAAACGCGGAGCTGAAGCAGTTTGCTGACAGCTTGGTGGACAGCGTCATCAGAAACGTGGCAGAGACTCAACAGCTGAACGAAGGTAATACGGAAATTACCGTGACTGATACAGAAGTCAATAAGCAACAGAACGACGAGTCTGAAGAATGTTGAGGTAGTTATTCGAGCAATGTTTGAGCCTCATCAATGTCGTCAAACGTTGATTGATATTAGCAAAAATTATTTCTATTCACGTTGCAAAAAGATTTCAAGTAGTTTTGGATTTTAACAGAGTCATAAGCATTCTGAAGGACCAGTTAAAGAATCTCTTATCGAACATCAAAATCCCGCCATATTAGAGGTAAGATATTGAATTTGTTGAAATAATTTCTGAAACTGATCCTGTCATTATATATCTGATTTATTGTGCTTCGCTAGACCATAAAACTAATCTATAAAATATAAAAAAAATCCTTACTGACATTTCGGGCACATCTGTAGCCTTTTGCAAAGTAAAAAATGGTTATTTTAATTACTCTGTTTCATCGTGATTTACTGACCTTCTGATAAAAACCACATATTTTTTAAGCTCTCCACCTGTGTGGCCTTTATCGAAGTATAAAAAATTGACAATAAATTAATTTTGAATTTCCACTTAAAGAATCTCTTATCGTACATCTTAGGGTGGTCGTTCTTGATACATCAAGAACCGAGCATTACGATACGATAGATATTCCTAGGGTGTCCAAGGAATGGAATGGAGTACCAGAAGATTGTTTATTGAGCCTGCGGATGTTGGCCTATTCAAGTCTCACATTGACAAACTTCCCCTAACCTAACCTATTCACAGCAGCCGCAGTACTCTAGTATTTAGGCCCTGCCTACGCGGTCTGCTCAGTTACAAAAAAAAGCTCTACCAGGTGAAATATTTTTGTTTCATGTTAACTAACTTCCTAACTAATTGCGATTCTGATATCTTAACCAGTGTTATTCTGACATTGTTGTTGTGGAGTTATCAACACTCTTTGTTCTTTAAGATTTCAGAATCAGATTAGTTGTTGGGAATTTAGTTAACAAAAAACAAAAGGCTAGCAAACAGCTGTCAAACAATGCCATTCAAAATTAATTTTTGTCTAATTTTTTATACGTTGATAAAGGCCATAGAGGAATCTGTTTCAAACATAATGTGTGGTATCTATTAGAATGCCAGTGTAAAATAATGGAACAGTATTACAAAATGTTGGACAAAAACAATTTGTAATAAAATACATTTAATGACCTTTTAGCTGGATTATCTGCCTCAGGTAGCAGCTTTTGTTTTTTAAGGATTATCGCCCTAGTGAAGTTTGTTATTATAGGCTCACAGAGTGTTAGATCTACCATGTGTTATATTATTCGCTCATAAAACAAAAAAACACCGACACCATAAGCAGTCTTAATTTGAATTTATCAAGAATGCAGATAGTGACAGATAACTATACTTATAATAGATTTTTGTAACACAAGAGTTCTAAGTTTTTTACGGAAGTTTTAAATTTTCTTGAACTTCGCAAGAATGTAGAAAATGTTTATAAATCATCTACTTTGGAAGAACGTAAAATTGCAATTTTTGGTAATGTTCTTTCCAAGAGTTTATCTGACTATACTGAGTGTATAGGATGCTTTGACTAGTTATTAATTAAATGCCCAATGTGTTTTGTAAAGTTCAATTTATAATATAGTAAGACGTAAGAACTTCATGCTGTATGTTTGATATAATTGATGATACTATTTTAGTATCTAATATCAACGGAACATTTGAAACTTTGTTTTTGGGATATTAAAAGATAAAATATTGTTGTCACACCATCTTTTGATTACATACCTATATCATTTTCAATATTTTTCTTCAGATCGTATAGGTCCGTGTCATGCCAAAACATTGCAGTGTCATTTGCACAGTTAATTGACCACTTATTTCTCATGTCATTAGTTTATAATATATATTAAGAATAAGTTTTTTTAACATCTCATAGTCGTCGATTGATCTAGGTAGTTAGTTTCATGTCTCTTATTCAAATTATTTTTTACTTCAATAAAGGCTACGGAGTGACCCAACCGTTAGTTAATAGTTCTCAAATATGCGGTTTTAGTGATAGGCCACTGAAGCGGATGAATCGGAGATGCAACCTCATGATGAGTTTCAGAAGTTAGGTATTATTCTTATGAACTTTCAACATAATTAGTTTTTCAAGCACAGTTTGATTAGATAGATTCCCATAAGTCCTTAAAAAATTAAATAGAAATTAATCAAGAACCCTTTTCCGATAGACGCGGAACGGCCATGAGCTGTTAGACCCTGTGTCGGGAAATATCAGGTAATCCTAGCAAAACCTTCTTGTAGCATGGAAATAACTCCTCTAGGATTGGCTCAGAAAAAACTCTTCCTAAGTTCCGCTTCGCCAAGTATTGAATTAATGTTCACTATTCCGGGTACCAAGTTGTCTGTAACAACCAAAAAGAAAATACGTGTACCATCTCACCACTCTAGGTTTGGTACATATTATTTTATAAACAAGCAGCCGAGCGTGATTACCTGTGACTCAGATCAACCGTACGGTAAGAAATTTCCACAAATCTACTATACTAAAACATTGTCACTCTAAACACATGACTGTTTCGATTGTGCTCTGTGACTTTCTAGGCATAGCACCCTGAAATAAATTCCTCTGTTAAATAATAAAAAGGGATATTGTACCTACCAGTGCCAGTATTATTGTCATTTGAATGGGCATCTGTTGGCTGTCCTCAGCCCGTCTGCATTTGACAACTAATCATCAGAGTCCACGCCGTCACTTTTTGATGCGTGATCACTTCCTGAATAGTCACATGAATGGACCGGTGTATGACGATAACGGGTTTGTCCTTGTTCGATAACATTTAACCCTCCCTCGAACCTTTTTCACCGACATGTTTATGTAAATTTAAAATATATTCACGCAAAGCGACGATACGTGTGTACCGTATAGCACAAAAATGAAGATTGACTGGTCAGAGGGGAAACGTGCGAGGCACCCCCGGCGGAAAAGGGGGTACAACAAACTTCTTTATTTGCGGAAGCAAAGCCGTAATATAATTACAATAACCCTCGCGTATCGCGTACACAAAGAGCAGACGCCAAGCATCTTATCCCGCGTTTTATACATGTTTAATTAATCCTAAATTTTAATTTCTAAGGACTTATGGGCCACCCTGTATATAAGACATGCCTCTCTCCACTTAATTGGATTAATTATGTCTTCACCTCGAGTAATCTGCAGCCGTACGTCAAACTTTTTGCTCTCTTATCATCTTAACATCTCAGCAGAATCTCATGAACTGGTTTTATACATCGTATTTGAGCTTCTAATCAGTGCCTTTTAGCTGAACAATATTTTGCTTATGCATACGTGCTAGTACTCTGTTAAAAACGCCTCACACTAGTTTATATTAACGCACATTGAACTTCAGTATTTTTAACTATTCCAGAGTCCCGTATGACTTTATTTTCCATTTATTTTATAATAATCGGCAGGTGGCAAAAGTCTTATTCAGTTTTTTGCCTTATCGTTAATAAAAATGATGTCCTTAATGCCATGAATACAATTTTTCTAGATAAATTATGTCATTTATTTGGACAGAAACCTTATTTACGTTTTTAATGAATTGTTTAAACAACATTTGTTACATTTTTCTTTGAGGAAACTTTCAGATATAATTTTGAAATATATCACTGAAAGCTCTTAGTGATAAAAAAACAAACAGAATATTTTGCCGGGCAAATAGGAATTTTCTTCAGGGCATATATTCCCAACAAAGATCTGGTTTCACGGAAATGTAAAACAATGAATATTGTAAAAAATAGGAAATTGTCAACAATTTACACAAAAAGGCCGAGTTTACTTAAAAATTACTAAAGATTTTTGGTGCAATGCATATGTACGTTGCAGCTTCTTAGGTTTGCATTTATTTGATTTTTCGATAACGAAGTAATATATTTTTATTTCCTACAAATACCTTTCCTGTAACTTACCAACTAAATGGTCAAAGTTCAATGTTAATGTTAATCCATATTACTGCAAATCGTGATGTTTTCTGGACACTTTTATCTGTGCTTCAGCTATTTCACACGCACAGAGTCAGCTTTATAAATCGCGAGTTACTTTTAAGCTTTTGTTATTATTTTTAGCCAAAGATTATTTGTTAAAACGTAAAATATAAGAGTCACGGAGTTATTTATTCTCATTTTTACACATTTTATATTGAAAGATAAATGTAAATGCGATGTTCGCTTTAATATAAATGTTGTCAAATCTTTTTATGAGTTTTATTTGATAAAAAATGTATTCTTTAAGTTAAAAACTGTTTTTTTGTTGTACTTTTACAAAATAAAGTGAATTTTCGTTCTGCATTTTTGGTTTCTTTTATAACAGCCTGTTGCTGTGGTTCTCTTCTTTTCAGCTCTAAATGAAATAGCTCATTATTTTGCGTATGTTGTTAATAAAATGCATAAATGTATTTTAAAGTTGTAGTTTTTATTATGTACCGGGTCAAGAGAAGTTATTTTGTTATTTCATTAAAAGCCCAATGTTTAATCCACACAGACGTCGCCAAGATTTTTCAATAAGGGTTAGGAAATCTGTTTTACTGTAACTCCTAAATGCTCTAAAATATCGTCTCATATAAACATTTTAAATTAAATCCCGGATTAAAAATGTTTTAAACTGAGTTGCCCTGGGCAATTTGTCAAACTTACTCTGTGACGACGCACCTGGTTTGATTGAAGTTTGATGTTGAAATATTCTTCATATTTTATTCACTTTCCAGCAATTTGTAGTTTATCAATTGCATAAAAAGAACAACGAATTATGCTAAGTACACTTTTATTGACTAGAATTTATTTATAAATACAGAGATGCTCTGATGATTTATAAAATATATGTACATAAGAAATATACCACAACTTTGACAATATTTACGCAGTCATTATACAAAAAGCAATTCTTATTCGCTTTCTAGAACATCTTTCTTTTTGTTCGTGAAAGCTTTATATAGAACGATTTTCTTCTAAATTAATTAGTGCACAGCTGTCTCTGGTTTGCAAAATACGAACTAAAAAATCGAATTCTAAAGTGACAACATTTAGAGATAGGTTAAGGCAGATTTCGATCTTTATACTCAATATACATAAATATCATCCTACACAAGTATTTACAATAAGCTTTACTTTATAAATGGCACAAAAAACTCATAACCAAAGTTAAAAGATCCGCAATACATATATAAATACCATACGCAGCCTGTGTTGATCAAGTCGGAAATAATTTTCTAATAAAATACGTTGTTTGATAGAATATTCTAATTTTTCTTTCATCTCACAGACCTAATATACAATAGAGAATAGAGAAGAACATAATATTGTGACAGGATACAGGGCGAATCATGACACTATAGGCTTGTGTTGACACCTCTGAATCGCTAATTGGTCTGAACCACACTATAAAATCTGATCGAAACGCCCCACGACAGTTTTTTGGTCGCTTAAAAGAACTGAAACAAATTCCCTTTGGCATTAATATTTACAATTCCAGTAGATACTGTAATTTAGGTGTTTTTATCATTTTAAGGATTTTTATCGATTAACCTCCCGCGATAAAAAACTTATAGTACAGGATACCACTGCTCGATCCTGCAGGTGTTTGTTTTTTTATAAAATTAATTTTAAATGAATCTTGAGAAACTATAGAATAAATTAACGATAGGTTGCCTTTTAGAAATCAACCGCAATTAACTGTAATTAATTTTAGTGTAATTAATTCGCTGACATAACTTGCAACTATGTGTTTTTCTAGTCAATTTTACGTCATTTGAAAGAAAGTTATGTAAAGAATTGAAAAAAACAATGATTTCCAGCTCTCAATCAGCCGAAGCCTCGGGGTTGCCAGGTATATTACTGATTATCTGCAGTCAGCTGATTTTCTTTAAAATTAATACTGAATAAAATGTTTCATCCATATTAATTACAAAAATCTATCGTTGCCAGAATGGCCGCAAACAGAGGTTGCCATGATTCTTATCAGCGATTCTCGCTCCAGTGAGTGTTTTTTTATTTTGAATCTTTCCTAAACGGCTGCTCAGAAAAACATTTAATTTGGCACACAGGATAAGCTAAGGATTCTCCATGATTTAGCGAATATTCAACGATAAATTAATTACCAAAACCAGTGGTGGAGATATGGTCATACAATTACCTACACCACTGACCTTCTTACAAATAAAAATTATTAACGTCATATATTTGGGTTTCTTCATATAAATCATCGGTTGGGTACATTTAATGCTTGATACTTTTCAAAAGAAAAAGTATTCTTGCATTAATTCGTACAACTAACTGTTTTCCAAATATTTTCCAGGTGTAAATCAGAAAGCATCATATGTAAATCAGAACAGTCACATGAAAATCAGAACGTATCAAATGTAAATCAGAAATAGTCAATGGAGAAGTTTCCAAAAAAATAAAATTTGGAAAATTCATTATTATCTGATAGTCTATTTCTTCACTTGAAGAAAGTCGAAAAAATAATCTGAATATTCCAAAAAACGGCGGAGTTATTCAATTTTATATTTGCGTAAAGCGACCGCGGAGGTGAAAATTTGTATGACGTCACATGTTATTAATTGTTCGCGGCAGCCACAGTTTGGTCGAGACACCGCTACGCATCGCTGCGCTGGCGCTGTACAGTATGCGACATTTAGACTTGAGTGGAACGGTGACGGTGTTTGTTGTAACGGGCAGACGCCAGTATATTTTTGAAGTATGGAGGAAGGTTACGTTCGTGGTGATTCTAGTAATCTTCCTAAAGTGGATCTCGACATGACTATGGACTTTTATTCCCACACCGATAGGTGAGGGGAGTATTGTGATCGCGAAAATTTTCGATTTTGAGATAATACGCTTTTTGGGTGTTTTATGATGTCGACATTTTCTACTTTTTTGGATGGGGGTGATTGGGGGGTGGGGGTTGTAAAGCTGAAAAATTATTGTATTCATAATAGGCCGTTAACTAACCTGTGAAAGAAAGGCCTAGCGTCATAACACACTTTTTTAGGTGCTTCCGAATATTACCTTGGCTATTACGGATCGTCGACTTAGAATTTTCTGATGTATACATGCGAGAATATTGCTTCTGATCATTCTGTATGGTGTAACTAGGAAACTATAGGATTGATTTCAATTAAATTTTCACACAGTATTACTAAAAACATAAAACTCAATTTTTTGTATTCATAATAGGCTATTCATTGAAATATTTGTTTGGTGTTTTTATGGTGGTTTTTCTCGGTCTGCTAGACATATTCTAATAATACGAGTACCAATAAACTGCAGTGTATCGTTTTGTCACCGTCGGCGTCGCCTACCCTACTGAAAACAAGGAATAACAACATGAACGAGGAGGCCGGCGGCGGCGCGGTGGCTTGCGGGGGCAGCATCCTCGACGGGGCGTATGTGTACGCCCCGTCGAGGATGTTGCGTTGTGTGATGTGACGTCACAGCGGCTTCGCGCGGATGATACGGCTATTCGAACTTTGAAGGACTAACTTTTCTATTAGTGGAGATAATTACAAAATTTTTTCGCCGTTGTTCTCTAACTCTTTAGGACTATCTGATTAATATTTGAAAAAATGGAAACTTCCTCATTGAAAATCAGAAAGGATCATATGAATTTCAGAAGGTATCAATTGTATATGAGAAACCATCAATTGTAATTCAGAAGAGGTCAAATGTAAATCAGAAGGAAAACTACATACATGTAGTGTGTGATAATATATTATATGTGAGAACAACTTTAATAATTGATTTTGACATCATAGAAATGCTGGTTCTCAAACCTAAAACATAAAAAGGACAACGAACGGAAAGAAGCAACTGTGCAAACGTGGCGAGGATTGGAGTGCCCTAGCTGCAAATTTCGCAGAAAATTATGAAATAGAACAAAGGAGGAAGGAATGGTAAAAAATTGACTGATTTGGTACTCTTTGCTGATGTCGCATAATGGAAAAATATGGATGTACTGGCATAATTATAGTATTTCGTAACGTAGTCCACATTTGTGAAGAAAATGGTTGAAACATTTTCCTTGGATTGCGATCAATTACAATGGTACCATCTGTAAGGTTTGCTGGATCATATACTTGTGAAAACAAATGGTAGAACATATTTTTGTTTTGTTTTCTCAATTCCTGTTTCATCAAAGATGAAAAGGAAATAAGACGCGGACTCAAAAGTAAAAAAAACAGACATTAAATTCATGCAAAATGTGGTATAAAAGATTTAATATGTGAATATTTAGAAAACAATATACAAAGGAAATGAACTTACACAAATGACAAAACTTATTAAATAATGGAACATTTGAAGGCTTATTGTAACATGCTACAGTCCAACAGGCATGGGTTCAAGACCTCAAGAGCACGGGCTGCAGCATGAAACGTTATGAAATGTTGCCCTGCGCGGGCACAGTCACCAGCAACCACTAAATTTCTGCCCTAATCGATTACTGGCTCCCAATATAACAATCTCTGTTCAGCAAGCAAGGGGTCCGGACCTCTAAGACAGCAAATTTAAGGTGGCAACTCTAATCTGGACCCCCGAAAGGTCAAGCAAGTGACATCCATAATCTGGACCCTCCAAAACCAAATCCTGGATACGTGCCTGACTACTACATACTATACATAGTACTTGCAAATGGTCTTTTACAAGGGAGACAATTTTTGACCACACATTTAATATCGGCGAATATGAGCTAGGGTGCAGAATACTTGCACCTGTACCTAAAACTTAGTAGATGAATGTATGTAGTTTTCTTTATGATTTATATTTGATCCCTTCTGAATTGCAATTGATGAGTTTTCATATAAAATTGATACCTTCTGAAATTAATATATCCCTTTCTGATTTACATTTGATACGTTCTGATTTTCATTTGCCTATTCTGATTTACATACAGGGTGAGTTTTTAGTACCGGCTCGGTCAATTACTCCACTACTGTAGGAGATAGCGAAAAATGTTGTACATAAAAGTTGTAGCCACGGATATGCTCCTTGCTCAGAAAATATTTTGATTTATACAGGTTGATCCATAACCACGTGGTGATACAAACATGCATTTTTTTAAATGAGACACCCTATATATTATTCCATATTCAAATTCTACTAATGATTTCCGTTCTTCCAATATAGGGTATTGTTACATTATACAGGGTATTTCAAAAGTTATGAGCAAGGAGGATATCCGTGGCTACAACTTCTATATACAACTTTTTTCGCTATCTTCTACAGTAGTGGAGTTATCGACCGAGTCGGTACTAAAAACTCACCCTGTATATGATGCTTTCTCAATTACAATTGACGCTTTCCGATTAACAGCTGGAAAAGGTATAGTGACATCAAAATTTGATGTCAGTAGTCCTACATTATTTAATAATCTGGAAGTAGATTTTGAAGTATTAAACAATTCAATACTTCCGAAGGTTCACTATAGTCTAATATCCTACTGATCGATGTTGCAGATATCTGTTTTTTGATAAAATCAATTTTAAAGGGATATTGAGAGAGTAACGATAGGTTTAACAACTATTTTGTATGTTCTATTGCTTTGATTGATGGATGCATGTATATTAATCTGTATAGTAATTATCACCAATAATATATAATAGTTTAACGAAAGTATGTGGGGTATTTTCCAACTTGCTAATATTGCCTGTTTAATGGCTGAAATGGATTGCTTGTATCTAATTTGTAATGATGGCAGTGTTTGCTCAATTTTTTTTCTGCCCACGTGGAGTAAAGATAGACTTTGAAAATCATCCCTTTGAAAAGAGCTCATTTAAATCTCTTTAACCTCCCGCCTATAAAATCAACCAATCAAAAGTGATTTTTATGCCGGATGTAGATAGGATGTGACTATTTTAATTTGAATTGAGCGTAGATTCAAGGTTGTCACGTTGTTAATGTTTTGCATAGTGTTTCTATAAAGGATGTAAACTTTATTTTATGTTTATTTAGTTTCCCTGTTTTTGTAGACTATAAATGTTATATTGCACAGCTATTCCATTTTTTGCATTGTTATGTAATTAGCAGTTTACTCTGAGAATGTTTCATAGTTGCTTTTCCCAATTTTACTCGTCATTCGGCAACACTCGTCTTTAACAGCCTGTCACTAGTGTCATGCATACATAACCTCCCCTGGTGTTACGACTGTCACGGTATCTCATTTAACCAAGATAGATCATGAAATGATGTAAACAAACATCTGTCAATAGCAATACGAAGCGGAGGTTATGTCTCTAGATGGAGAAAAGGAGGTCAGACCACAAGGTACAGTCACATTCTGAGGATAGCTCCGCGAAAGACTTATTACGTCACGCTTAGATTTATTACGTCACAGCTTTGGCGCGAAATTTTATGCCTGAACTTTGCAGGTGCTTTTAAGCCACTTCGCGTTCATAGTAAAAAGTAAAAATGTTAGTTACATGGTTTTTGGGGACGTAACATCAATATTCCGTCATAAAATTTTGTTCGAAAAATACCCCATTCTATAACTATTTATGTTGCATTTCAGAAGACTCGATTAACGCTTAATAATGAATTTATTTCTCACTTGTTTGCCCTCAATAAAACTGTTTATGTGTAGCACATAATAATTCGTGCACCTTCTCTCTTGTGCGTTCACTTGGAGCGAGAATCGCTCTTGAAAATCATGGCAACCTCTGTTTGCGGCCATTTTCCCACCATGTATCTTTGTTATTAAAAAGAAAGAAACTTTAATTTTGTATAAAACTTAAAAAACAGGTGAGTGCTGATAATTAACAGTCGTATACCCGTTCACACCTAGCAACCCTTAAATAGGTTTCTTTTAAATGTCGTAAAATTGACTAAAAACATAGTTGGAAGTTATATTGGTGAATTAATTGCAGTAAACTGCGACTAATTTTTAAAAGACAACCTATCGTTAAACTATTCTATATTTTCTCAAGATTAATTTAAAATTAAATTATCACAAAAAAAGATACCTACAGGATCGAGCAGTGGGATATTAGACTATAGCGAATCTTCGAAAGTATTAAATTGATGAAAACGTCAAATTCTTCTTCCAGATTATTTGATGTCAGTAGACCTAGATAACCGGAAATAATCACAAACATCTCGAAGACAGTGCGTTGTACGAAAAAACGCGAAACACCTTTTGTTTTGGAAAGGATCAATCATTGAATATTATTTTTATTTGTAACAAAGTCAGTGGCGTAGTAAACTTCATTTTTCATAAATACCCAAAACAAAAAATCGAGGGGATTAAGGTCGGGACTACGAGCTGGCCAGGGTACAGGCCCCCCTCGACCACTCCACGTATTTCCAAATCTCCTGTCCAAAGATTCCCTTGCAAATTACATTAGCACATTCATTAAACTAAAATTTATTGCAGATAATTGCGGCTAAATTTTTAAAGGCAACCTATCATTAAAATCCATTCTATACTTTCACAAGATTCATTTAAAATTAATTTTATCAAAAAACAGATCGAGCAGAATCGAGCAGTGGGATATTAGACTATTGTACAAACTATCGCCAACACCACAGCATACATATTTTTTGCGGGTGTATGTGATTTTCATACAAACATTGACAACAACATTTTATACAGCCGATGTACAAAAACTATTTCTAGACTTGGCAACACAGCACCGACAATGAAAAGCAGTCTTATTATAATGTGCATGTACTTAAAACTAATCATTGCTGTTCGCTTACAAAAAATCGTACAATGACAAATTAATCAGTCTGATCTGATATGTAGATGAGCGCATTTGTATGTTAAAATGATTTGCAGTTGAAACTACACTGATAAAAGAAATATTATTTTAAAAAAACTGATAAATATAAAATAACAGTATTATGTACACTTAGCTTTACCTGGAATATTTAAACCTGCTTTACAGTCCAAAACACATTTACGTATAAAAAATAGTCGTTTTGGATTATTTACCGATTTATTAACGGGTTCAGTTCAAGGTCAAACGGATTTTTGTTGGGCAGCGTTTATTCAAAGCGAGTCAAGCTCAACGCGTCGGATGATATCTTCTTTCAGGAAAGTAAGTGTATATAGGTAGAGTCGGACTACATTTTAAAAATAATTTCTTTTATACAGGGTGTCTAACAAGATTATTGCACATTTAGATTCCTTGCTGAATTATAGTGTAACTTTATCTATCACTTTGTGAAACGATTTTGACCTGCTGTGACGAACTTTGTTATTATTTTTTCAGGTTTCGGTCAGCATTAAAACAAAAACTTATTATTATTCTTTATGCATGCTTTAGCTTTAGTTTTTGCTTTAATGCTGACCTAATCCTAAAAAAATAACAAACAAGTTTATGTATCACACATGGGACTTAAAACAAACCGATTAAGTGCAAATCGCCATTTTTGGTATATCAGAAAAAAAATTGAATATCGCAACGATTATAAGACTTAGAAGGCTGACTTTGCCGTAGCACTAGGCATGAAATGCGTCAGCTTAGACTAGACTAGACGGTCATATTTGAATTACCTTTGTACATTTCATCAATGATTTCATGTTAAGCCGCATATGTGATACATGATGTTCCATTTTAAAAAACACAACTTTGATATGTCACGCGTTTAGTAGATAAAAGATCATTATTTTTTAAATGTAGTTCAACTCGATATACATACACCAACATTCCTGAAAGGATATATCGTTTGGTCACGAGAGTCAGAGGTGTTGAGCTTGACTCACTCTGTATATGTGAAAAAATTTATCGATATGTTTTGACAAGGAATTTTATTGCTAAGCTTTGAACTTTCATCGGCCAAACTAATTGATTTCTGCATTATTTATCAAAAATATGATGCAGAAAATTGAACCCTATTTTGGATTCACTTGTGTTAGTCAATGTACGCTTGAATTTTAGGTTAGGTAGTTACATATTTTACTGTTGTTATCTAAGATAACAAAATTTTCCGAAAATTAAAGCAAGTTCTGACTTTGTTTTATACAGGTCGAATTAATTCTTCAAAATCCATGAACCTCAGCCAATGTGAAATGGTTTTGGAACCCATTCTCTTACAATAGGCCAATAATCAAATCAATTTCGTATACTAAAAACCCTAAAAGCAAAGTAAACAAACCTAAGGGCTTTATTTTCATGTTGGTAACATTTAAATTAGTGAATATTCTATTACAATAGTAAATTTGCACTGAAAAGCGAGCAGGATCGTGTCGTGAAATGCGCATGCGTCTAATCAAGACTCTTTCATTTAGTGGACTGTAAAGCGGTTTTTCTAGCTTTATACCGATTCCAACTTGAACCAAACCAGATTCGATGTGTGTCAGGTAGAGAAAACCCATCTTAAAATATCCATACAGCAGTAACTGTTAAAAAGTATTTACTAAAATATGCAAAAAACAAAATCGAGCTATGCTATCCAGGTAAGTTTTAGTACATTTTTTTTCCTTAGCAGTATAGCATGCTTGAAAAACGTATGTGCAGTCGTATGTCAAAACAAAAATTTTATGAAGATGAAGATGCGAAAGAGGTGACTTATATTTTGAATTTAAAACATGGATTAATCTGTAGTGATATAAATAAACATTTATAGTTACAACCAATTGAAATCTCGCATGACTCAACTACACTTTGTATATTATAAGATCATGATATAAATAAAGACGTATATAATTTATAAAGATTTCAACGTTATCCTAATAATATTGGCTTATATACAAATAACAATAACTTAAGTTTGTTTAAATCTGCTATATTATCGACATTTAGTACAATCAGGAATGTTTGCTCCGTCTGCAACTTAGAGAGCTTAGTAGGTATATTCTTGGTAATCATTCTTTAATATTATTTTTAAGAGTGCATCATAAAAAAATCTATTCATGCCATTATATTGCCCGGAATTACTGGAATTTTTCTTTCTACATAAAAATGTAGATCGAAATAGGAAAATGCTTCTCATTTTTCAGCCTGTATAAATACTTCGGTGTTGAACTAGTGATACTTCAAAGCTGATGAGCATCATACATGTAAAGGTATATGGTGGTATAATAATACCACATATTGCTTCATATACAGGGTGTCCCACGTCGATTAAGACTGAGCAGTAGTAGAGATTTATGATTTTGGAGGTGTAAATTAGAGCAAATGTTGTATATTTTCTTATTATTGTTACCCAATGAGGGATTTATTTTTGGTCACGTGACGTTCAATTCAAAATTATTAATGGAACACCCTGTATATTTGTGCCTTTCTGTGTTTCTCTCGATAAAACATTTCCAACAAACCCGCACACTTCGGGTCTGAAGTGATTAATTCAAGACCTACAGGTACTTAAAGGGTTGTACCACTACCATTGATTATACAGGGTGAGTCAAGCTCAACGCCTCGGACTTGTGTGACCAAACGATACCACTATTCAAAAAACTAACTTTGCGGGAGTATGTGGGTCGAGTTGGACTACATTTTAAAAGTAATGACTTTTATACAGGGTGTCAAAGTTGTGTTTTTAATGGAACACCCTGTATAATATTGCATATTTAGAATCCCGGGTCAATTTGAGTGTGACTTTATGGGACTTTAAGTGAACCGCTTATGTGCAAATCACAATGTTTGGTAAACGTAGATATCAGAAAAAAATCGAATATCGCAGCGATTATAAAACTTAAAGAGTGCTGTGACTTTGTCACTAAGCATGGAAAGCGACAGCTTAGTTTAGGCAGTCAAGTTTGAATGACATTTGCACTTGGAGAAATCGGTAGATTAATAAAGGAAACTTCAGTCAGTGGTAACTTGATATTTTCAATTGGGAATGCTTAATTTTTTTATACGATCAAAGGTGCAATTTGATTGGCTTTCTAATGATATTAGGTTGTGAGTATCAATCTCTGGTAGTTTTCATTTAATTTCGAGATTTCAATCAAATCGGTGTTTCTCAATTTCTCTACCTATAAACAAACTAGCATGCCATGAATTATAAACAAAAACGTGTTCAGATGAAAGACACCAACTAACGTACCAAAAAGATCCAGAAGAACTAAAGTAAAAGGACAAGATTATAAAGATTCCCTACAACAAATCAACTCTAACCAGAAACAACGGCGGTAACATGTCTAAGGTCAAAGAGAAGCTGGAGTACGACAGAAATGGATAATTTCTACAGCCGACTAGCTATTGCGATGTACTAGAGACTAAAAATTTAGAAAATCACTAATAACTTTGAAATGAATGCAATACTTTCAGCGATTGTTGCCTTCAGTATCTTCAGAACGCAATTTCACATTTAATGGTATAAAACTGAAACATTTCATTTCAGTCATTTCCGTCAAAGTCAAAAGTAACAATACCTGCTGTGTCTGTCTGACTGTAGTCCTTTAAATTTTTCAATGTTTATTAGCAAGAGTGCAAAAAAAGGAATACTGACAAATCATATTTTAATTTTCTGCCAGGTAAATTATATTTAATAACTTGAGCGGGTTTTTAATTCATCTTTCTTTTCAGCGATCTTGGTTATGGGTACTGAAGAATATGCAGAACTCGAGTCAGAGGTATCGGTTACTACTTTTTTAAATTATTAAATGTGAAATTTTATTCTGAAGCTATTAAACTGCCAGCAACATTCGGTGGTACTTTTCCTTTTATTTCAAAATTGACAATAGTTTTGTGAATTGTCAATCTTTAGAATATTGTAGTAGCTGGTAAACAACAAAACTACCAGAGATTAATATTTACAACTGCATATCATTAGGCTGTCAAATGTTACATTAAACGGTTTGATTTGAGTCCCATGTGTGATACATAAAGTCACACTCAAATTGATCGGGGAATTTGAATATGCCATAACATACAGGGTGTTCCATTTAAAAGAACATAACTATGATATGTCACGCTTTTATTAGACACCCTGTATAAGTCAGTAGTCCAACTCGACCTACATACTCCCGGAAAGTTAGTTTTTTGAATAGTGGTATGGTTTGGTCACAAAAGCCCGAGGCGTTGAGCTTGACTCACCCTGTATTATAACTTGTACCCCTACAGTTAAATTATTTTGCTAGTGTGTAATGGTAGTGGTACGATCCTTTAAGTACCTGTAGCTCTTTAGACCCCAAGTGTGCTGGTTTGTTGGAATTGTATTATCGAGAGAAACACAGAAAAGTACAAATAAACAGGGCGTCCCATTAATAATCTTGAATTGAACGTCTCGTGACCAAAAACAAATCCCTCATTGGGTAACACAATAATAAGAAAAGATACAGCATTTGCTCAAATTTACACCCCCAAAATTATAAATCTCTACTACTGCCCAATTCGTATATATTGCTCGTTTTAATCATCGTGGGACACCCTGTATAATGTGGGATAATCAAATGAAAAAGTAGTAATTCATTTGTTCTGCATATTAAGGAAGAATTCTGGAAAATCTTTATTTTAATTATGGAAAAAAATCATCACAACATTGAATCCCCTTGGAATAATAGTTATAACCCCCCCTCACCCCCAAATTATTAAATGGACTGTAATGGTTTGAATTACAATCGTTATTATTCATTAGAAAACATTAGGAACTAATATTTCAACAACTACGCATAATAATCTGTCTCAAATTGTAAAACTATCAGAAATTGAACACATGAGCTGGAGTACCTCAGGTTGGGTTGGGTTCCACTTTGCCATGTTTCAAAACTGTTTATGTATTTTCTGATAATTCATATTTGATATTTTTATAATCTAAGATGGTAATACTAAGTTCTTAGATTTTAACGTCTGAATGGGGTTTTTATTATCCATCCGAAATACTAGACCTTGGATATAAACATGATTAAAAGTATTTTTTTAAATACATAGCTTGGTAGGGTTTTGAAGTATCCCTTTATCAACAAAGTATCAGTGCTCAGGCTGTTTAACCAACAGAACATATTTTACTTAAAAGTCAGTACACTGGAAATGAAAAAACAAAAAGAGGCTTCTCATATTTTTCGGAAAAACGAGCTCTAAAAATCCACCAATCCTGACAGCGCTAGTAGGAGCTCTTTACAGTGTGTTACAAGCTTATGTGTAGTGTGACCTTTAGAGACAGTCGCAACGTTAATAAATACTATTCTTCCAACGAATTTGGTGTCAACATACTACCTCATGGTACCTTTCCTAACTTGTACGTCGTATTTGGTGATTCTCTCCAGCTCTCCTGTTCAACTTGTATTTCAAACAAAACGGAAACCGTCTGTCTTTAACCTCAGACAAACTGATAGTTGTCTTTGTGCCTCAGTAACGGCTGATGTTCGACGTTCTTCTCTAGATCATAGCTAGTCAGCCAGTCTTTCAACTCTGGCTTGTACAGTCCGAAACAGGAACATTCGAAGAACTCGGTGAGGTTGCGGAATTTGCCTTTGGTAAAGGGACTTTTCCCTCCGTTCATAATGAAATGAGCGTATCGCCCTTTGTTCATGCGCTCGTTCGTTGTCATGCCAAGACACGAGATCTAAGGAATAACAGAAAAAAAGAGTCTACTTACAAGAAAGAACATATTACCTAGGGTGTCCAATAAATAGCTAATTAATTTGTTTTTTAGATGTGTTTTAATTAAAAGGTTCTTTCCAACAGGCCTGAATACCGTACAATGTATCGTCACGGACATGCGCAGAACGTGAAATGCGTTCCAACACGTTTTGTGACCGTTCATGAAACGGTCCATAAAGCGTTCCAACAGATTTCGTTACCGTTTATGGGACAGTTTCTGTACGGTCAAATCGGTACTTGGTCCAGAGTAAGGACTGTGAGGACTGGCTTGCGCAGTAGAAAGTAAATCGCCCGCCTGGCGCACAATTTCATTTTGTCATTTCTATGCGCCTTCTGTTTTCTTGCTTCCTTGAGTCTTGAGTGTTGAGATTGAGTGTGATTTGATTTTGCTTCTTTTGTTTTTGCTGTTGCTTGTTGTTTGGCTGGCTCGTTTGTTGGCCGAAACTTCACCAAAGCCAAAAATGTTATTGGAATCAAACAATAATGTTATACATGGTATGTTATGATAAATTCGGTCATTTTTATGGAAAACATAACCCAGGTACTTTGTTTATAGAGCTACAGGAATACTTGGTTGCGAGTGACAACCATTATTCATGGCTAAAATTACCCAAATAATCCTCATTTTTCGGTTGTGGTTGATAGACTAACCCCAAGTCATCGTCAGAAAACTCAGGCCCCGATCAATTTTAATAAAGTTCTTGGCGTCTTGGCTTGACGGTGGCTTTTGAAATGAAATCGAGGTTAGTTTTTTTGATAGCTGTCAGAACTGACACGAGTCCAGTGAATTAAGAGAAGGAACCGTTTCAACAGATTTTCCTGTTTGTACGGTGACGAAACCATCCAAAATCAACGCATGCTCCGATCCGAACAGTTTCGTGACGGTTCAATGGACTGTACAAAATATGCTGTTGGGAAGAACCTAATATAAAACAGGTCAATGTCTCAAAATACGTATGTAAACTAATACTATATAAAACTCTATCTCACAAACTTCAGCCTTGTTGATTTACTTTTCTTTAGTCACGGACAGAGATGTGAATTTTAAATTACCGTGGTAATTTATTCATATAATTACGACTACACCATTTTCACTTCCAGTAGTTTCTAAAGGACCCAATTACATTTCCAAAGGGTCAATTGTAAATTCATTAGGTGAATTTTCTAAAGCATCAAATGTAGTTTCAAATACGTCAATGGGGTATTTTTCAACTTGCTAATATTGCCTGTTTAATGGCTGAAATGGATTGCTTGTATCTAATTTGTAATAATGGCAGTGTTTGCTCAATTTTTTTCCCGTCCACGTGGAGTAAAGATAGAGTTTGAAAATCATCCCTTTGAAAAGAGCTCATTTAAATCTCTTAAACCTCCCGCCTAAGAAATCAACCAATCAAAAGTGATTTTTATACCGGATGTAGATAGGATGTGACTATTTTAATTTGAATTGAGCGTAGATTCAAGGTTGTCACCCTGGTAATATTTTGCATAGTTTTTCTATAAAGGATGTACCTAAACTTTATTTTATGTTTATTTAGTTTTCCTCTTTGTAGACTATAAATGTTATATTGCACAGCTATTCCATTTTTTGCATTGTTATGTAATTAGCAGTTTACTCTGAGAATGTTTCATAGTTACTTTTCACAATTTTACTCGTCATTCGGCAACACTCGTCTTTAACAGCCTGTCACTAGCGTCATACATACATAACCTCCCCTGGTGTCACGACTGTCTCGGTATCTCATTTAACCAAAATCGATCATGAAATGATGTAAACAATCATCTGTCAATATCAATGCGAAGCGGAGGTTATTGTCTGTAGATGGAGAAAAGGAGGTCAGACGACAAAGTAGAGTCACATTCTAGCTCCACGAAAGACCTATTACGTCACGCTTAGATTTATTACGTCACAGCTTTGGCGCGAAATTTTATGCTTGAACTTTGCAGGTGCTTTTAAGCCACTTCGCGTTCACAATAAAAGTACACATATTAGTTACATGGTTTTTGGGGACGTAACATCAATATTCCATCATAAAATTTTGTTCGGAAAATATCCCATTGTTTCAAATAATCAATTGGATATTCAAAAACATCAGATCAATATTCAAAACAGTCAAACCAAAGTTCTAAGTCATCAATTGTAGTTTCTAAAGTGTTAATTCAATATTCTAACGTGCCTGAGGTCTGCATAGACCAGAACACATAGGTACAGTATGGTAACACGTAACAAAAGTATTTCGCATTCCTATATTGATTTTTCAAAAGTTATTGTGCAAGTCATTTATATCTATACACATGATGTATTTTCAAGCCCTTACAATTTTACTTCATAGTAGGTACCTATATTAAAGTACAAATGGATAATAGCACGTGGCAGCCGGCGTGCCCGAAATGGAGCAAATGCTTCAAAGAGCACTTATCTCTGATTACTTTAAACACACCATTTTTGTTATTGGTACACTTTGAAATCATAAATAGCATTATAGAAGATAGAAATAAGTAGGTATTATACCAATAATATAAAATGGCAAGGCGACATAAAATGACATCATGGATATTAATATTACGCTTTTAAGGAAGGCTCGTTTTTTCCTTATTAAACGGTATAAATTCATCCATTCACCCCAGTAAGTTGCTTGGTTATCATAATACCACAGCATAGTAAACAACCAGCACAATAACTCAGGTTGGCGGCAATTACACGCGCGTCCCCACTTTTGGATGATATTTTTGTAGGGATGCTAACGATACTTCGATATGCGAGTAGACAGAAGGAATTCTGCCGGTGCGCCATCTAGTACCAGAAGGTGACGGCAACCAAAGAGAAAACGCTACTAGGAGCAGTAAACTCTCCTTGGTGGAACGACAAGGCTCGTTCGCTTTTTGCCACTAGAGGGGGGGATTCTGACGCAAGCAGCGTAAAGCCGATATATGAGGGTTGCTCTATACCTCCGTCAATCCACCAGTACGCAGACAGCTGTTTCACGCTTATTAGCGATCATCAGTGCGCCATAGGTCGATTGACGGAAGTAGAGAGCATCAATTTTTCCATGTTTAATAAACATGTGAAAGATGTGCGAGTAGACAGAAGGAATTCTGCCGGTGCGCCATCTAGTACCCGAAGGTGACGGCAACCAAAGAGAAAACGCTACTACTTCCGTCAATCGACCTATGGCGCACTGATGATCGCTAATAAGCGTGAAACAGCTGTCTGCGTACTGGTGGATTGACGGAGGTATAGAGCAACCCTCATATATCGGCTTTACGCTGCTTGCGTCAGAATCCGCGCCTCTAGTGGCAAAAAGCGAACGAGCCTTGTCGTTCCACCAAGGAGAGTTTACTGCTCCTAGTAGCGTTTTCTCTTTGGTTGCCGTCACCTTCGGGTACTAGATAGCGCACCGGCAGAATTCCTTCTGTCTACTCGCACATCTTTCACATGTTTATTAAACATGGAAAAATTGATGCTCTCTACTTCCGTCAATCGACCTATGGCGCACTGATGATCGCTAATAAGCGTGAAACAGCTGTCTGCGTACTGGTGGATTGACGGAGGTATAGAGCAACCCTCATATATCGGCTTTACGCTGCTTGCGTCAGAATCCGCGCCTCTAGTGGCAAAAAGCGAACGAGCCTTGTCGTTCCACCAAGGAGAGCTTACTGCTCCTAGTAGCGTTTTCTCTTTGGTTGCCGTCACCTTCGGGTACTAGATGGCGCACCGGCAGAATTCCTTCTGTCTACTCGCACATCTTTCACATGTTTATTAAACATGGAAAAATTGATGCTCTCTACTTCCGTCAATCGACCTATGGCGCACTGATGATCGCTAATAAGCGTGAAACAGCTGTCTGCGTACTGGTGGATTGACGGAGGTATAGAGCAACCCTCAGATACTTCGATACTTTTACTTCTGCACTAATATCGAGTATTTTTATCTTAGGCCCGTATTTATAAACCTTCCTTGAGGGAGACTCAAGGTCGCCTTGATGCTTGAGTCTTCCTTAGCGACAAAATCCAATTTATAGTCGCTGAGGCTTCCTCAAGTCTTCCTCAAGTGCTCCTTGAGCCTAAGGTAGCGTGGGAGCTCCCTTGGCTCTTCCTTAGACCTTCCTTATGTGTTCCTTACCTTCGTTTGACATTTAAGAGTAAGGTTATATTATGTTAATTAAAAATATGTGAAAAATATTGTTTTGTATTCACCAAAAAATAGTGTCTTGAATTATTTTCCAGAGTTTTTTCTTGTTTTTTGGTATATCTATGAGAGATAGGTGTATGGTTCGCTTTTTATAATAATAAATAATAATGTTTTTTTCCAAAGTCCAAACCAAAAGAAGTCAAGGTTCATCCAAACTAAATTGAAACTGTACCAATATTATAAAGATCATTAAAGGAGAAAAGTGATTAGAGATTTGTATTAAAACACACTATGATCATGCAACATATACACTCCCACAAATGAATAAATCGATAGTGGCACCTAAACTTGCATTGGGGGTTCCACCTTCAAGGCAAGTACCTACCTACTTTCAAGCTGTTCAGTATTAAATAACAGTTTCTAAATTAATTTTTTATTTCAGGATCTTAGATTCAGATAATCTAAATTGTGAAGGTTCAACAAGGAGAAAAGATATCCAAAGTATTAAAACATCATGTCCTATTGACATGTCAACAAGGAGTTAAACAGAATAATGATGTTACATAAGCCCATTTATGAGTAAATCAGTGTAAGCAAGATAGAAATAATAATAATAGAGTGGCTGCGGGAAACAGTAACAAAGCCTACACAGAACACGAGGCTAATGATCAGAGCAGTCGATGCCGATGACACAGAAAGAAGACAAAAATAATAATAATAATTATATATTATTGTATTATAAACAACAAGGTATGGAGGTGAAGGATGATTTATACAAGCATAAGTTGTATAGTATAGCTTTTTGTCTGATTTGTTATGTCAGAATTTCAAATGAACTATGCTAGTTTGGAAACAATATAGTAGCTATAGATGTGACCCATGTTTTAAACATTTATGATTTTGATCTGACTACTGTTATCATAGTGGACAAATTTGGGGAAGGAGTACTAGTATGTCTTATTTTTAGTAATATACAGAAAATGTATTTATGATTTTTTTTTGAGGTGATTAAATTAAATCTAAGTTTAGTTTCTCTAAAAGTATTCATGACTGATATTGTTACCACTTTTTATAGTGCTTGGTCCAGTATAATGGGAGCAGCTGAACTACAAATATTGCGGTCATGGCACATTGACAGTGCAGTGATCAGAGATGTATGAAGTTATAAAATGTTCTTCGCAGAGCACTGGCATGGGTGAATTTAACCTATTTAGCCTACAAAATACTATTTTACAATTGCTCCTAGGTGTTGAAACTCATAACTTGACCTTGGGCACATTGTATCATAAACAAAACATGTATAATAGACACTATGTGGTTAGAATAAATGCTCCAACTTATGAAGTATTTTTATTTGGATGGAAAGAAAATGAAGAAGTTAAATAATAGTTTGCATGAGCTCCTGGAATATATTAGGGATAAACTATAACGGTTATTAAAGGCAAGTTCACTATTCACACAAAAAAATATTTTATCAAGGCACAGAGCTGCTGTATTAAACAATTTTACTATTGCTTTTACTTTGTAGTGAAACTGGACAAATTTATTGTGTCAAAAACTTTCATCTAATAGCTGTTTAATGTGTAACACTTGAAATATTTCTTATCGCACATATTGCAGCTGCAGTGACTTTTCCATAAGAAACTTCATTTGCAAATATATTAATCTTGTACCAATTGCTTGTGATAGAAAAAAGTTATTAAAATCTGTAAAAAAGTGTAAAGTTAATAGAACAATTTTGCAAAAACTTTTTTATTTTCCACTTTTTAAATATATATATAATCAGAAACTCTTTTACACAGTCTGATGTAGAGTGTGTCAAAAGTTACAGTTCATATAAAAACAACAAATTATTGCACAAAAATCAACTTGTGTTCTTTTTAATCTCTTGCAGTGCATTCTTTTCACTTTGGTCCATGTATTTTATCTTTTTTTCCAAAATTCTTCCTGTCGCTCTTCTATACATTTTTCTAATGCCTCCAGCTCCCAACTCTTTTCTAATTACACTGTGTTTGATTTTTTCTCTTCTGGTAACACCTTTAACCTTCCTAAAGTATTTCATTTCTATTACTTTTAACTTGCTTTTACTCCATGCTCTAAATATCCACGATTCACAATAGTAAGTCAGGACTGGCCTATAAATCGCTCTATAAATTGACCTCTTTGTCTACCTGCTTATTTCCCTATGTCCTAGAAAACGATTTTTCAGGTAGTGATATGTTGGTTTCTTGAATAACCTAGTTTATTTCCAGTTGTTGGCTCCCTGATTGTTCTAATGCTACACCCAGATATTCAAAATAATAATCAGCTTGTATTTGCACCTCTTTTCCTTCTGCAGATAAGCTGATACCACTGACCCCTTTGGTTTTTTTCATTTCTCTTTAAAACTTGATTCCAATTTGTGAATAAATGTTGCATATCTTTCTCGCTGTTGGCTACTATAGTATCGCTACATCATCTGCAAATGCACATTCCGAAATTCTTTCCGTTTTCCAAATTTCGATATCGAATATATACAGCAAATCCTATACAGATTTCACAGTTCTGTGTACTTCCCTTCATCTATAAACGTTATAAATATCAAAGGACTGATAGCTCCTCCTTGTTGCAGTCCATTATTTGTTGTAAATGCCTCCGATTTCAATTTCTCCATATTTTTTAAATAAGTGTTTTCAAATTTATAATTATAATTATGGACAGTGCATACAGAAAATGACACTAATGACAGTGGATTTTGCTATTTCTCTGGTTTCTTTGCAACGTTGCCAGATTTTCCTCTTCCTTGGCTAAGGAGGCCTTGAGGAACGACTATAAATTAGAACATCCCAAGGCGTCCTTGGCTAAGGCTTCCTCAAGGGAGCCTCAAGGTCGGGACTATAAATACGGGCCTTAGATACTTTTTGGGCGATTCCAAGCTGGTATCGATACTTTTGTAGGGGTATCGGTACCGAAAATAGTTATATAATTATTGAGGGGTGTAATCAATTGCACAAAATTCTCTGTAAGAACCAAACGCGCCTATTTGGCTAAAAAATATCGAGTTGGTACCGGTATCGATATTTTCATTTTCGCATTTCTACCCAAACTTCACAGCCGTAAAATCATCCATAAATCATCCCAAGGTCAAATTTTGTGGGAACCAATTTTATATAGGAAATCCTCAGAGATATTGTGCTGGTTGTTTACTATGCTGTGATGATACCTTTACAGGCACTTTTTTGCAGTACGTAGTGCAAAAAGCAAGTAGCTTTCATAAAAAAGCCTTCAAGCTCACTTGACAATATGTATGATGTTACCTTCCGCCATAGATTGGCCAATAGCGGAATTAATGAATTATAAGATTGAATATGAGTGTAAGACTTGTAAAATAGTCTAATAAAATTCGATTAAACACGAAAACTCTGATAAGTGTTTCTGTGATCTGTGGGCTCGAACCAACCTCGAACCCGAACATTTTTGGTACGAGGCTAGTCGTTAACCGTTGAGCTATCATGGCACCAAGAAAACTGTTTGGTCACAAAATATATTTAATTACCTTATTACTGGAATTTGTAATCTATGTAATTTCAAATATTCGAAGTTCGACCATAAGCACGCTCAGGAGTGCTATAAAATACAATGAAATAGGGTACATACCAATAAAAAATATCTTTTCGATTTTTGACAATGTTGCGGTTAGCGCTTGATGTAGCAAACTTGGATTACAGATGCGGAGGTCGCAATATTTACGTATGTTGTGACTACAACATCGGACATAACATAAAAATGTATGTTTACTGGATTACAGCAGAGATAAAATTATAAAAACGATAACCTGTAATTTACAATTGACGCTTTTCAATATTCAAATAATACTCGTACTTTACAATTTCCAACTGAGCTTTTGGAATTTACAACTGACTATTCGAAATTACATTTGACGCTTTTGAATATTCAACTGACGATTTGAAACTAGAATTGACATATTGGAATTTAAAACTAACTATTTGAATTTAAATTGGAGGCTATGGTTTGGAATATTCAACTGACTATTTGAAACTACAAATGACGAGTTGGAAAATTAACCTGACCGTTTTGAGTTATCACTTGACGCTTTAGATACTACTGCTGGTGTAGAAATAAATTACCGAATTCTGGTAATTTACGAGGTAAGTTTCGTTACATAGTGTTTCCACTTCTGAAAGCAATGGCGATGAGTCCCACGACGATTAAGACTAGCAATATATCGGAACTGGGCAGTAGCAGCGAATTATAGTTTTGGCGGTTTAAATTACAGCAAATATAGTACCTTCTCTTATTACTGTGTCACCCAATGAGGTATTTGTTTTTGATCACGTGACGTCCGATTAAAAATTTTGGATGGGACACCCTGTATATTTGTGGCTTTGTGTGTTCCTCCCGATAATACAATTCCAACAAACTAGCACACTTAGGGTCTAAAGTGATTGATTCAAGAGCTACAGGTGCTTAAAGGATGGTACCACTACCATTTTTATAACATGTACCCCTACAGCTAAATTACTTTGGTAGTGTTTCATAATGGTAGTGGTACAGTCCTTTAACTACCTGTCGCTCTTGAATTAATGACTTTAGACCCCAAGTGTGCTAGTTTGTTGGAATTGTGTTATCAGGAGGAACACAAAACGCTACAAATATACAGGGTGTCCCATTAAAAATTTTGAATCGCACGTCACGTGACCAAAAATAAATACCTCATTGGGTGACGCAATAATAAGAAAAGATACTATATTTGCTCTAATTTAAACCCCCAAAATTATAATTTGCTACTACTGCCCACTTCTGATATATTGTTTGTCTTAATCGTCGTGGGACACCCTGTATATGGAATAAGATGCAAGTCTTCACATTTTCCTAGTTAAGAAAGCACTACCTAAACGAATATCTAGTATTTTAGCACTTTACGAAAAAATCTTGTATCTTGAAAAAACATGACCGACACACTTGCATCTTTTCAGCTAAAACGCACTATTCTGATAGTTTTTTTTGACATTCATATTTACTGCATAATATATTATTATAAAATAAGTGAAGGTTGCGCGCCGCCTATGTATCCGTCGCGTATCACAAAGGAGATGACGTTTTTTTGTTGTTCCAAGTGACATCGGATTCACTATATATGAATCTGAATTTTCCGAGATAGATAGAGAATATAGTGAATTCTGAAACTGGATTAGGTTTGACAGTTACTTTACTGTTGTAATATAACAAAATAATATCCATGAGAAAATTATTCGTCTTATTCACAACCAGTACAATTCACCCTTCATATTCATATTATATTTTACAAACCATCACAAAACAAATTTTTGACACGTTTTTTTTTGAAAACACTGGATTTTGTTTCAAAAAGTTATGTTGTTTATTTTTGCCCTTTTCTATTTTTTTGCGAAAAAAATCCAGTTTGCATTCATTTACAAATGAGATTGCTATTGATTCTATTCGTTCACTTGAAGTTTACAGTAAAACACGGTAACTTGATTTTACTACTTGAAAAAAATTAATTCCGGTAAATTATCACCATAATCTATGAAGCAAGTCTATTACCACGGTAATTCATTTGTGTAATGAGAAGCCCCTAGAATTACCACCGTAACCGTAAACATAAATTACCGTTATTTTACATCACTAGCAGCGGAGAATCACAAAACTTGGTAGGTCCTCTGATTCCACAACTCAACTTGCGAAACATGTCGTTTTATGCAGGGTATGTCAACAGCTCTGTGAGCATTTCAGCAAATAAAGGAAAAGGTAAAAAAGAGCACAACACCAACAAAACGATACGTAGTACTAGTAGTATTAATAAAACTTGAGTCTGGCAGAGTGTGAGATCAGAGTTGAAGCTTTTACCCATTTTCATAAAAACAAAAACAGGTCGAACACCCATTCTTAACTCCTGGGAAACACCAAAAACGATGTTGCATAGTAACTTTTGCGACAAGGTATGACATTCGTTTATTATGCTGTTTACAATCTGATGATAATGAAAAAATAATATCAAAAGTTATTAGGTCGCCATAAATAACTTCTGATGCAGCTAAGTAGATCCTACTGTTCCTATCTACCCCCTATGAGAAAGGCTGGCAACAAGTATTTATGTTCACTATACAGACGAGGCTTCAGTTAACCTTTTGCTAACTGTTTTGTGTGATACAAGTTACGTTGAAGCTTTTTTTAGCCTCTGAAATGGAGTCAGAAAGTACTTATATTCGTCATGGAACGCTTTTTGACTTTAAACAAGGCGTGCTAAAGCGACAGCTAAAAATATAAGCAGCGTATATGGAGAAAAAACCAAATAACTGATCGGGCAGTTAGATATTTGTTTATAATATTCTATTCTGGAGATACGACCTTCCAAGACGAACCGACTTTGGCAACTTTAAAGGCAATCCACTGTTAATAGTCTGGAAAAATTATGGAAAATCAGCATGTCAGTCGCCACAGGTCTGCTCTCAAGGGTAAAAATTGAGTCTTTATTAAACACGATTTCAACAGACGATAAAAGATGGGTTATTCATACTTACGACAATATAGTATGTAACAAACAGTGGCTTGATAATGATCAACTACCCCTACAAGATCAGAAAGCAAACATCCATGGTAAAAATATTTTATTGTGTGTATGGTGTGATTGTCAAGAAATAATTCACGACGAGCTGTTAAAGTCAGATTTAACAACTACTGTGGATAGATACATTCAATAGTTAGAAGAGTGTAAGAGAAAGACCAAATGGAAACTGTCCTGTACTCATCGATCGAAAAACGACATTCTTTTACTTGACAGTTAGCGACCAAAGAGAGTAAAATCAATGTTTGATAAAAAACGGAAATTACTTATGACTAACCTGTATAAATACAATGTAGTAATGCCCTACCCTGTTGTTTTCGGACTCCACTACGTATTCCTTTATTTGAGGAAATATCAACTGACATTCACAACATAACATAACAAACGCATGCGAGTGCAAATGTGTAGTGTAAATGTCACGTCCTTACCTGATATAACTGGCAAACTAGCAACATAGACACCCATATGCAATGGAAGAATGCATTGATGCTCACCCACGCTACCCACGTATTGCACCTAAATAAAGGACAACATCAATTTGTCTAACCGTCACAAAAAAAATGGAAGCTTATTTGACTGAAAATATATGTCGTTAACCCAAGGTCATTAAACTTCTGGATTTTTTCTTGACATGTCTGGATTTTTTCTGACTATTTTGGAGTGTTTGCCTAGCTTTTGTAAAACTAATAAGGTGTACCGAAAAACATTTCTATTGACACTCTTTCAAGTTTTAAGTAATGTTTTTAAGTATGAAAAGTTCTTTAGTTTATAGTATATGCTAGATAAAATCTAGGTATTTTATATTTTTTAGAGGATCATACCGAGAATGAAAAAAGTAGGAAAGAATTTACTTGAGTAAATTCAAACGGCACTCTCACTGTGGAATTTGTTGATATAAAAATTTAAAGTTTTTTTTTAACCGGAAGCGATATTGACACAACTGGATTTGTGGATCAGTGTGCAAGTCTGTCAGGTGTGGGAACCCAGGAACCAGGAAAGTAAGGAATAGTGGTGATCAGGTCAGATTGGGAAAAAACCCTTAGATCAGCAGGCATTATCTAAATATTTCGACAAGTTTTAATTTAGTTTTGGTAAAATGGTTCAATTTTCACAAAATAATTTGCGATGTAA
The DNA here is from genome assembly GCA_951848785.1 of Callosobruchus maculatus. Taxonomy (NCBI): domain Eukaryota; kingdom Metazoa; phylum Arthropoda; class Insecta; order Coleoptera; family Chrysomelidae; genus Callosobruchus; species Callosobruchus maculatus. The sequence goes on from CATOUR010000174.1 coordinate 2,237,478, forward strand.
TTTTTCGTTCACAGTGCAAGCCCGTGGCCTTGCGAACTTTTTTGACTGATTGATGATTGATTTTTCACAGATAACCAAATATAAACAAGTATATTTTAATTTGAGGTTAAATATATACAGTATCAAATAACCATCATACCTGCCAATTGTGACAACCTTCTGCCAGATGTCATCTGTAGGAGCATGACAATTTGACTCATTCTGCCAGTATTTGTACGAGCCGTAGAGCATTTCGGAACACATCAATATTAGTGCTGCCAGAAATCCTATGAAGTGTTTGTGATTCTTAGCACCTGAAATAAAAAACGCCTATATTAAAACGACCGTTCGTTACTGTGCAGAATGAGAAAAGCTAGGAAAAAGGAGGAATCGATTTGAGTGGAACCCAAAATATCAAGTTTCCTGTGTTGACACCTTAGTCACTAGATTCTCAGATCTGAACATTACTCCTGAAGAAGGATAGAATAAAAATAAACATCTGACGTTGTCACATGAACGCAAAATCGGTAACACTTCTAACAACATCTGGTAATAACTCGGCAAATATAAATGAAATTTTGATCGAACGGTTGATGTATTTCTTGAATAACCATTCAGAACCGTCTGCGAGAAATCATAATCCACAATGGACTAATATCATGAATTTGAAAACAATAATTAAATCGTTATAACATCTTATTGTATACAAAAATAGGTGTACTGATCATTTCGTTACTCACTGCATCATTTATTTACTTAGTAATTCCATCTTAATGCTTAAAGAAAGAAATTCAAATGTAATCAATCAGTACAAAGCGCCCCATACATCAGCAGTGCATTGTTGCCTCGTTAACTCCAAAATCACGGTATTGACCCTATTTTCACGAAACATACTACAGTTTTGTGATTTGTCTTCCCCCAAGGGGATACCCTATGGGTTTCATCTCTTGCCTGTGTCACATGAAGAAAAAGATTCTGCTACTTTACTCATCCTTGTTGGTTATGAGAAACTAACTTAAAAAAAACCTAACTAAAATACTCATAAAAAATACTCTACAATGAAAAAGGAAACAAGTCAGGATTCCAGACGAAAAAGACAAATACAGTCGACGCACCCTACAATGAATGACGTGCAAACTGTCACCGATGAGTGACGGCAGTTACGGGACAGATTGACAGATCACGAACTTTAACCTAGATCACGGTCACCGAATCACGGATCAATAAAACGGGTACAGAAGACATTATCCATACGTAGGACCTTAGGACAGGTAGAACGGCAACAGGGCACACATATCCGTCTTCCGATTGGCTGTTTCCCCCTAGAACCGTAACGTCACGGTCCTACAGGGGTTCAAATATTTTCTTCATTTTCTCGGCTTTTCTGTGCCCAAAAAATCGCAGAAAAATTTGCGAAGGTTCTTATGTCATACCCTTTCATAAAAACCATTTAAAACGCATACGCGATTTAGATTTTGTGCTTGATATTTGTAAACAACCGAAATACGTAATTTTATCAATAAGCTAGAGGATTAGGTTACTTATACTTTCACAAGTATACAAGTGAATATTCATATTGCCGTTGCATATTGTGATATCAAGAGCAAAACTTTGCTATACTCCAAACGTTGCTTACACCTTGGTTGAATAGTGATGGGTAATTTTATAGAAATACACAACGCGTGAAGATTTTGTTAGTGTTGAGAAATTTTAGCCACTTCATTGCCTCCATACAATGGCTAAATTATAATTTTACGATGAGGTAACCACTGAAAGGTATGCTCCCGATTTCAAAGTGATTTTCAACTCGGGAAAGTTGCAAAGTTTTCTCAGATATTTCTCATTCTGTTTCTCATTTTTTTTTGTAGTATTAACTTACCTATACAATTAGCTACCCAAGGACAGTGATGATCAAATCTGGCAACACATCTGTTACACACAGCACAATGCTTCGACCTGACAGGTCTTCTAACTAAACAAGCTGAACAAAAGGATGAAGGCTCAAAACCGCCTGAACCCTTTTCAGCTAATTCTATAATTGTCTGAAAAGGAAAGATTTGTTATGATATACACTATCGGACGAAAGTGATCAAATCAAATACTAGTACTTCAAACGATTAAATGGGCAATTAAAAAGATTAAAATTCAGTAGCTTGAGAGGTCATAGTAGGCTGCTGTGATAGATGAAATTTAGAATACTACCAAGTGTCAAATAAGTTAGCCTGTAATAATTTATTCCAACAGCACACTTCTTTGGTGCGACAAAAGCAAATCAGCTCTTTGGATTACTATAAAGGAATAGAATTTACGAGAAAGGTAAGTTCAAAAATCGGAATCGAATCGGAAAACGGAAATTGCCTAAATAAAGTGTATCAAAAATCATTCCGCGTTAAAATGAAGTTGACATATAGAAAAAATGCCCAAGTCAGGAAGATGAAGAAAAACTACATTTTGGATGGATAGGAGAATAAAAAGAACTTCTCAAAGAGATCCGTAGTTACCAGCACCAAAGATAGTTGCTGAAATTTCAGAGCTGGAAGTGCAACAACTGTTCAGCGGCGATTAGTTGGGGCAAAGCTTTATAGCAGACGTCCAACCAAGAAACGGTAGTTATCCGAAAGGAATCGCCGTGCCAGGATCGACTTTGCCCAACTTTATTTGAATTGGCCAGTGCAAGATTGGGGAAAAGTATTGTTTAGCGACGAAACTCGTTACAAAATTGTTAGGCGTCCGGCTAATACAAGATTGACCCAAAGTACGTTACGCCGCCCATAAAGCATAGAAATGGTAGTGTATTTTTATGGGGTTGTTTTTCGTGGAGTAGAATAGGTCTACATTTTATAGACGCTACTATGGATCGCTTCGTCGACAGGGACATACTGCAAAATGCTATGTTTCCGTATGCTGAGCGGGGGATACCTCTGGGATTTGTATTCCTAGAGAACAACGACCCTAAACATTCGTATCGCCTTGTTCAGGAGCAATATACAGGTTCTTCAGTGTCCAGCACAATCAGCAAACCCCACCCTATTGAGAACTACAACATTTCCAAATAAGCAATCCTTATTTGATAATATTAATGAAGTATTATGGACGAATATGCAGAGTGTTACTATCCAAAGTTTAGTTGCATCAATGCCGCGTCGTAGTCGAAAAGTTATAGCCAACACTCTATACCAAATTAATTGTTAAGGACCAAACTTTGAATTATTATAAACCTTTAACTGTATTTGTGATTTTGAAGCTGTTGAATGAAATAAAAAGTCGTTTTATTGTAAGTTGCTTCAATTTTGTCGCGCCAACAAAGCGTATTGTCGGAATAAACTGTTGCGTACTCACTTGTTGAAGGTTTGATGGTAATATTTTTTCACCTGTGACAGGAGGCCACTGTGACCCCTTAAATTGAATTAATTTTAATTTATACAGTGGTTCGATTTATTTTAAATATCTACATATTTATTTTATCATAAAAGTTGCTTCACTGTTGTCCAATAGTGTTATACCTTTTGAAAAATACGGAAGAAGTGTTCATTAGACCTGTTAGAAAAAGTAAAACGGATCGAGAAATCAGCTCACAATTAAAAAAAAATTATGTTGAACGATAAAATATTCAGTAACGTTTCGGCCACATCTTTAACAAAGTAAAAAATCTTTCAGAAAATATAATAAGTGACATTGAGCGATAGCACTCAATTAAAAAAGATGTTGGTTACTCAATTCAATAAACATCTCACTTCATGGCATATGACTCATAGCTTAGGCTATGAATTGCAATTTCAAAGGTAAACCTACTCACTCTAAATTGTAACTGTTGTGAGGTGCTGACTATACCAGGATCTCCCAACCATGAATTGAGGAAACAATACCATAACAGCGTTGAACTGCATAGGAAAAACAAGGTAAGCGCCACTCCGACGACGGGCATAATATAGATGATCCAAGTGAAATAGAACCACATTTTTGTTGATAGGTAGATGCTCAGTGGTAACAGACCTGAAACAGGATATTACCGTCTAAAATGAGGGGTAGAGAATCAAAACCCGTTAACTCCACTTTATATCCTAATTTACCTTTGCATGTCCTCGGTGTGAATTTTCATTGACATAGAAAAATAAATGTATTTGGAAGCAAATTCCGCTAATTCCCCTTCTAAACGTATACGGAATATAGCAGTTAATTTCAGAACCCGGTAAGTCAATTAGAGTAGTGAAATCAGAATACGCTATCTCCACATCAGCCAATGGCGTTGAAGTAACCCGCACATGCGTGGCTGAGAGCTGTCTAAAACAGTGTTTACTGTACTACTGCTCCTCAACGTATTTCGTTGGTTTTTCTAGACATTCGCTGTTTTTAGACTAAATAACTGTATAAAGAATGGAAGAATATACTAGAAATGTCTCTATGTGCACCCCCGACAATCTGACAATCTATCAATCTAATGTTTTTTTTTTGTGAATCTTTTGTTTAAATGTTTATCAGAATATCAGTTTGTTGTTTCAAAAGTTGCTAATAAAAAGTACAAAAATTAAGTCCTGTTTTTAGATTCTGCCACAATAAACTTTAAAACCATAGACATAGCACGAAAATCCGCATATTCATCATGCTTGTCTTCAAAACCCGCTATGCTTAAACTGTTTTATCAAAATTTCCGTTAAAAAAAGCTAAATAACAGCCAAATCCACTGACACTTAGGTTAATCCTTCAAGTGCAGATTCGTTAATATGCTACATAATACTTACATAATGCAAAAAACCACTGAAATAGATTGACTTACACGTTTTTCTTGTTTCCTGAGAAATTCAAGATTTTGGAGATAGCGGATTTTGATTCTAGACCCCTCAAATATTCTAAAAGGTCGGTATGGTTCTAAACCATTTTTTCTGAACAGCATCTCACTACTTCTTTTTTACACACATTCAAAAAACACATAATTTCAGCCATATATAACTTTTTGTCAACGTTGGAAAGGACTCTGAAACTTGATTTGACCTTGAGATGGTCTTGACCCTTTTCCCTGAGCGAAATACAAAATTAAAAGATAAAAATAATCTGTACGGCGTTTTTGTATTAAAAGGTAGAATAAACATACTTCAAGAACATATACAAAAATAAATAACAGCCTTCTCTCGCTTCATAAAAGGGCATAGTGACAGTGGCGTAAGTACGCAGCGTTCGTCAGTTAGGTTTTTTTTTCCAGGAGCCGTCCGACCTTGCTGTCCCCGTCAATACTTAAGCCTTAAGGCCTATTGTATTATTGCTCCTCTCTCAGTCAGTTAGGTTAGGTAGATTTATTTATTACCGTTTCTGTGTTATCTTTTGATTTATCTGAGAGCCATTGACGTCTAAGGCCATCTAAGACGCCAATGAAAATAACAGCGCTGTTGAGAAATTGATTAAAATGGAGTCGAACTAATAACTTTATATTAACTGATGTTTTAAAATAGAGAGCTTAACAAAGAGAATTTATAAATAATTGCGTTATTATACTTTGCAACTTTTCTAAAACTCAGAATAATTTTTATAGGAAGATAGTACTCATTAGACTCTAGCGTTGCGAATGAACGTCCTTAAGTGCGTTAAATATGAAATGGTGTGTAGATTTTTATAGTTGCCCACGACCACTTCGCGCAGAATGGTCCTTTATATAAAAGCGGCGGCGATGGATTATTAGCTAGGAATTTAAGCGGTTCACCCTTTTTGTCTTGTTTTTGGTCGCACCAACGAAAAGGTTAGAAGAAGCAACAACAATGCTCTAGCAGGCAAGATCCCGATGTGTTCACAAACACGATGTTATTTTTTGCGGAAATCCGCAGGATTTATGTCTTGTGGAATTTTTCAAATACTCTTTCATCACTTATCCACTGTTAAAACTCAAAATTCACTCAAAACTATACCAATAAACCGGAAACGATCAAACAAAACAAAGTTGCTATTTATATTATTCCACTATCATGACGTTATTTTTAAGTTGCACACACCGATTTTGGACAGTCGGTTTTATTCCGGGCGTCCAAATTCCGATAGTGAACCACTGGATGGAATGGGACTTTGCACACAAGCCAACTGTAAAATAATAACGGTAAAATATCGGCGAACAGCCGGCCACTGCCACTGCAGACCGCCGGTACCGGGACGTCCCGGCGACACAGTGACATACGTGGCTAAACACAACCTTGCACACGTATCGATTGTTTATCGACCGACAGTCGCTACGCATCTTCTATTCCAGCCGTCAGAACAGAAACACAAAACAACTGATTGTAAGGCCGGTGAAAATTCGGTGTGTCTGCAAGCATCTGCTACCGATAAAATATCGGCCGATTTTTTATCGATCGTTCAAAATCGGTGTGTGTGCAACTAGCGTTAGGGTGCTTTACCTGCTAGCTTTGGACCCTCGATGAAGTGTGGAAGGGTTTCGATCTCTCACGATTCCATGCAACGTTGTCACGTTTTGTCAAAAATAGTTGGCTTGAATTCGTTTTAGCAGCAACCGAAATGGAGGTCCATCAATTCGGCTTGACATCTTGAGTCAAACGAGACCACTCCCAGACCGAGATAACGCCGGTAAAAAACATCGCCACTTTGAAATTCCAGTACCTAACCAAACTTAATTTGAATTTTAGGTAAAAATGGTGTAAATGGGGTTAGCCAAGTGTTAGTTGGTTCGACAGACTGAGGAAATGCATCGATGAAAATCCGAACAACTGTGAAACTTCAAACCTAACCTAAAAACGACATCGAAGTTTTGGTACTTTTTTCATTAAATATGTGGTCAAGTATTCGACGAGTAGGGTACAACAATACCAGGCCCAACACCAGGAAATGGAAACTAAAAAATGTATGATACTTTAAATCTTTAATGCTAAAGCTATTGGTAACATACATCTAAAATTTAGGTTATAATAAGTTTAATTAGGTTTGTACAAGCAGGTTACTAGGGGAGCCTTGTGGTCGAGAACACCCCCCACCCCGGACGTCACTGATTTAAAATATTTCAAAAACTCTAAGCAACAGATCCTCTCAGGTAAGCGTCGGTATTTCCAGAGCATGTACGCATGTACAGGAAGGCCTCAAACGTTCTTTTTTGGCTTAATTTCGTATTACAAAACAAAATAAACGTTTCCTCGGTCTACGATTGATACAATTCGAGTCATGACATCAGGCAGAGTCAATTAAAATACTTTTTTACCTCAACCGATTCGGTTAGGTTATGTTGGGCAAGTTATTGAGATTTTCAAATTTTAAAGTGGCGTATGTTTTCACTGAAATGTTTCCTTAGTCTAGGATTGGAAAAATTCTACTCAGGAAGTTAAGCCGAGACGAGTAACAATTTTAATCTTGGCAACTCAACCGGTTCGTTGTTAGGTTAGGTAATGAAACTTCAATACGCCGCACTTTTTCACCAGACTGTTTCCTCGGTCTGGGAGTGAGCTCGTTCGACGCTGGGCGTCGATGAGTCATTCGACACCATTATCGACCCCAATTTCGGTTTTGGTATATCGTCAAACCAGATCTGATATTCACATAACTGACTAATAATAAGAAAAATACAATGGTTTTACCCAGACGATCTGGCAACATGGCCAATCAATCCAATGTCATTTGTGTGCTATCGTCCATGCGCCTGCCACCATCATCAAGCTACTTGATAAACACAATGCTTATAATACGTTTAGGATGATGCAAACAAACAAAATCCTTGATTACTTCTAACCTATTCGACTATTCGAATTCGTTGGGTCGCACCTGTCCAGTAAAGAATACCTTTTCTTTGACATATAGACAAGCTATTAAACAATAAGTAAATCTAGTTTAGCGACGAATATCTCTCATTCATAATTTTCTGGACATACATACAAACTTTTAATATGCTATCAAAAAAATACCAAATCTAGCTGGTTTTAAAGAAATTTACAGTTTATGCAGGGTTCTCTTTGTATTTATATTTCCTAACACGTTGATGCACAATTCATATCCTGCGAATTTTCAACAAATACTATCATTTGTCTACAAATAAAATTATGCATAAATACAGGAAATGTAGATTGAAACACTCACCCATTAATCGATCATCATATAATATTTGACCAGTATAGTGGATAACTATGTACAAACACACTAGCAGGAAAATCTTGATAAGGATTATTTGGTCTGTATCTAAAATAGCACCTGCAGCATAGAAGGCCATGAATGGAGTACCGACCATGCACCACCACCTCATACGCTAAAAAAAGTTAGTAAAGAAAGTCAAACATCAATGTTTGTAAATGGTTTATATAAAAGAAATTAATGGAAATAAATCTTTAATAAAGTCGGGTAGGTAGCGTCAAATTTTCATGGGTGATTATAATACTGAGAATTTAGGGTTTCTTGTCGAGTAGATTCCTGTATAGAAATTAAGAAAATGTATGTTAGCTGACGCGACATTGTGACCTATGATTTTGAGAGGCTGCGTAACTCACAAAACAAAATTTCAGGGTGTCTTTACTGAAGCTGAAAATTTGCAGACAATTAGCTGATTAAATTTTCATCACCAAAAAATATGTGCAAATTTCCTGACTTAACATGTCATGTAGAGAGTGTATCAATGACGCGTGGGTGAACTATATACTTTCCTATTTGAGATAGGGAAAAATGTCTCAAATAAAAAATGTAGAGGGCAATAAACTCTATGTTACAAAAATATTTACCATTATACCAATAAATGTGTGACTTATCAAAGTTACATTTTTTTAAATAGAAGGCCCTGTATATTATTACATATTTGGATTCCTTGCAACACACATGAAACTGAAAACGAACTGTTTAGCGCAAATCACCATTTTTGATATTAATAAATAGATATTAGAAATTAAATTGAATATCGCAGCATTTATAAAATTTAGAAGGCTGTGACTTTGCGGTGTGATTAAGCACGAAATGCGTCAGTTTGCGTAGTACTGTCAAATTTGAATTAAAATCTTTTTTTACTTGGTAGTTTAAAAACTGAAGTTACCTGTGATTGAACTTTCCTTAATTAATCCGATTTCACAAAGTACAAAAAGAAGTGAAATTTGACAGTACTACGTAACCTGACCCATTTCATACTTAGCTGCAAGTTTTATACACGCTGCGATATTGATTTTTTTTCTAACATCTACTTATATCAAAAATGACGATTAACGCTAAATGATTCGTTTAAGTATCATGTGTGATACATAGGGTCACACTGTAATCGACCAAGGAATCCAAATATGCAATAATATACAGGAGATTCTTTAAAAAAATTTTACTTTGATAAGTCACACATTTATTGGACATTGGTATAATGGTAAATATTGTTGGAACATAGATTTTATTGCCCTCTACATTTTTATATTTGAGACATTTTCTCCTATCACAAATAGGGAAACAGCTATCGTTCACCCAAGCCCTCTACAAATTTATTGTTCGACCAGGCAGAGAATGCGAGAGACGGATGAGGCGGAAAGGGAGGGGGGAGGGGCCCAGAGTCAGGCAAGCAGCCATTCAATGACGTCAGCCTATTAGTAGCAGATTATCTCAAATACTTTTCAACCCTTTTCTTGTTCCGAAATATTTATACTGGTGTTCTTTAATAACTATATATTTTAATTGAAAATATTGCAGTACATGTATTATACAGCAGCAGTCCATGTTATGAAAATACGTGATGTAGAGTATTTTTATCATCGTTCAGTAACATTATAGGAAAATACTGAAAATAGCAGATCGTGAACTATATTCCAAGCGGAACATCTGACAACAGCCCTATTTTTTCCGCATTCTTTTGCCTCGCATTCTTTCCCTTGCCAAACAATATATGGTCATGTGCGCAGCTAACATGTCAAGGGCCGGTTTCTCAATGTCCAGTTAAAAGTGTCAGAAAGGTCGCTGCCAGATAGCGTTTCTATGGATATGAACTGTCAGATAAGATTTACGTGAATTTGTAAGTTTAACCTTCAATCGGTTAAACAATTTATTTAACAGTTAACCGTTAACTTCCAGATAAATATTTAATTGGACATTCAGAAACCGACTCTAAGTCACATACATTTTGCAGCTAATATATTTTTTCGTGATGAAAATTTCAACTACTATCTGAAAATTTTCAATTTCAGTAAAATAGCACGAACATTTTTTTTTGCGAGTTACGCAGACTCTCAAAATCTTAGGTCACGGATCTCGACCATAGACATTTTTTCTTATCAAAATCATGAAAGCGTTCACTAAAAAATCTAGCCTCAGTATAATGGTCCGGCGAAATTTGACGCCACTTCCCGGACCATATAGGGTTGGTTAATCTAATTTAGAAAATTAATCCCGTAGCAGGAAAGTATTTAGAGGGGGGGGTCCAGGGGGCCGGACCCCCCCGAAACGTTATAAAATGCCGTCTAAAAAATGGAATCCACAAATTTGCACCCCCCCCCCCCCCCAACTATAATCTGTACCCCCCGAAAGGTGAACCAAGTGACACCCATACTCTGGACCCCCCAAAACCAAATCCTGGATACGTGCCTGTCCCGTAGTTGTCTCTCTGTTACATTACGTATACGGTTTTCACTAGAGGGGCAATGAAACATAATGCAATAATAGTATATGAATATAATTATTAAAACAGAATATAGTAATATTGACTAAAACTGTAGTAAGCCCGGATATATCCATATACAATGAGACTGGCGCTGTAAACTTCTTCAAAGGACATGAAATCCCTATCTTTAATGTACTTTCGTTCAATTTAACGTTTATTAGAAATTAATTATTGAAATGTCAGCGTTTTGCGTACCCATAGAAAAATTGAAAGTGGAGGTAAGATATGCGATTAAATTTTGAATTCAGATGGGTAGAACACCAACTGAAACTTTTGAAATGATTAAAAGTGCACATCCAGATGACAGAGTGTTTGAGTTGCATAAGAAGTTCAAAGACTAGTCAATCAGTTAAAAATGAACCTTATCTTGGTTGAACACAGCGCAAACTGTCACAAAAATTGCAGAAATTAATAACCTGGTACAAAATGATCGCCGGAATGCCATATACCATAAAACACATTTCTGACAATGTTAATCTGTCCTATGGTACCACTCAAAAACTTCATGAAGATTTAGAGTACTGGAATGTTGCCGCAAGATTGATTTCTAAAGTAATGATCGATGAACAAAAAGCGAATCGAATGGCAATTTGTCAGCAGTGGCAACAGGCAACAACGTTATCCACAGTCTTTAAATAACGTAGTTACTTGTGACGACAGTGGTTTTACAATTACTGAGTTGAAACCTCAAAAGTCCGCAATGGAAGCATAAAGGCAGCACAAGACTTCAGAAGGCCAAATCGCTGGTAAAATGTTGCACATCATCTTTTTCTGTGATAAATGTGGAGTTACGTATCATCAGATTGTGCCTACAGGACATACAGTAATTGGGACTATTATTCTAATGCTCTTTGAAGACCCTTAAATACTAAATTGAAGCAAAAACGGAGGTCAGCGACTTATTAACGATTAAAGAATTAGGGGAGGAAATTGTGCGTCACTGCCCTATCCTCCATTTGTGTTCTGAAGTCAAAAAAGTATTAAGATGTCTACGATTCCTAGACTATCAAAAAATGGTTTCTCAGAAGTTTATTACAAATAGATAAAGCGATAGAATAGATGTATTGAACAGACAGAATTGACAGTACTTTGAAGAATAGTTGTTAAATATTTTTTAATCAATATTTCGTAGTTATATTATAGCCTCAGTCTTGTTATTTTCTGATACACCTTCTTTACCCTCATGAAACTAAATTTTTAGAAAAATGATGCCATTCGTTAATTTAATTTTTAAAATTTATCCCGAGGTTGTCTTCATGTTTCAGTGTATGAGGTTCCCATTACAAAGCCAATAAAACATCATGCAACAAAGGGACATATATGAATACAGTTAAACTAGAAAATACTAATATTGACTATGAATGAATAAACTCGTTGGTACCTTACCTTGTCTTTCAGTACTTTGTTTAAAAAATTTCTAGCATTATTGGAAGCGAAGGTCTGTTCTTTCACAACATCAACAACTTTTGGGCTCATCCACAAAGCCCCTAGATGCGTCTGTAACATTGACAGTGGCGTATCCCCTCTGTGATTAGGGATGTTCAAACTAGCATGACCCTAAAAAAATAACATACATAAGTACATAATATAGTAGGAAGTAATTCTTATCCCAGTTTTTTATTTTTAGTAGATGTTCTTAGGGATAAATACTGCAGAGGTTTTTTCTCAAATCGGTATTATTTGCCATCTTCACATTTTTCTCACACTGGCTTCAGTGTACAGCAGCAGGTGCCAACAGTATTAATTGTTCTATTTTGTAACCATCTTCTGGAATGTTTTTTGTTTGACCCAAAGAGATATGTTATCGTTGTTGCTATAATGGTGTGCTCAAAAGGCAACGATGTATGCTTTACATTTTATTGTTATTTTAACATTCCAATGATATGTAATGAAAAGTGTTATATTATTTATATTTGTATGCAACTGTTCAAATAGTTCAATCTTTCTCTACCGGGTTGCATTTTGTAAAAAAATGTTTAAAATATATTAAATGTTGTGATGCTTTATCATATTTATAAGATACAACTACTTTTTAAAACCGGATTCCTGAAACATATTCAGCACCCTCTTAGATATCATCCCTTTAGTCCTGGAGTATGACTTTGACATGCTAAAACATCGCATTTACCAGTGTTCATGTAATAACTATAGTGCATTTCTCAACTTTTTCAACGTTATCTCGCATAGTATCAAAAAAGACAAAGACAACATATCTAAGATTCTTGTGCAAAAACATTTATTGTTTAATTAATATCACAGTGTACATAATATCCCTATACTGGAGCTTGGAATACATTATATATCAATATTATTTAAACAAATTATCAACGAAATACAGTATTTATGTCGCCAAGCCAAAATGCAATGCCTCCTTGGCTGGGTAAACTGTAATGTAGTTTGATGTTATCATTTCTTCCCTCCTAAAACAAAAAGAAACAATCGGGTTAAATTCTTACCTATAATACGAATATTTAGCTTCAACTACTCAGATCATGCAGATAATAACATAGCTAAAACCGATTAAAATAAATAAGATAGAGAGAAATGATGTTGATAGGAGGAAACTTAAATGCTTACATAGACAGTTTTTGAAATAGGTCATGGATATAACATATTGAAAATCGTATACAAAATCACAGATCGCGATACTGTCTAAATGAATTTACCAGTATATGATGTATTAGCTTAAACATAACTACATTGATGCAAATTTTAAGAATTTTTGAATAAAAAAACCAACCTTTCTTGCCACCTTTTGGAGCTGCTGTGTCTTTTCCACCAGCTTTTTGATCAGCACCCGCTTTGACCCCTCCACCAGATTTTTTCTGAAAAATTTAAATTAAATTAAAATAAATAGGACAGATGTGGGAAAATTCGAATGAAATTCATAATATTTTATTACGCCTAACACATCTACAACCAGGAAATTTGTCTTGTGTTGTATGCAGGATGTTCTAAAAAGCAGTATATAAAAGAATTAGAGCACCTCTAGGAATATCTGAATCCCCATATATGTTGTATAACTTAAGCGCATGGTATCAAATTGTTCCAGGACTCTACGTTTGCTGTTGATTCAGAAAAATAACGCAAGGACTTCAAAAAACTTGCAATCTAACATGGCTAGAAAACTACAAAAAATTGTGTATCATACATGGGAGATATCCATGTACCACTAGGCTTGCTCTAACACATTGATGGTATTTCTAAAATATATCCTTTGTACCACCATTTTTCACTGACCCTAAAATACAAACTACATACATATGCTTGAGGTAGACTTTACCTAAATTTCGGCCACCTCTGTGGTCTTTGTCAATAATGTACAGGGTGTCAATTTAGTGTGATTCTTCGATATCTCGCAAGGTATACCTGATAGAAGAAAATTTCAAATACAAAAGTTATTTGTTAAGACAAATATCTTAAAAATATCTTGAAATATACAGGGTGTTGCGGGAAAGTACGATAGAGATCAACTTGATTGTTTTATATGGAACTATAACTTTTTTTAATTCTTCTAGTTCCCATGATTGATCTCTATTTAACACTGAAATATTTTTGGGATCGGTTGCGACATTGCCAAGTTATAATTTATTTTCTATTAATTTCCGGATTTGCAAGATCGCAAGTAATAGGTCCAAATTGATATATTCCTTCAACTTTTCTCAATAATATTATACAGCGAGTTACAGGAATATTAAATGAATATTATTTTGGACGTTAGCAGCAATGTGCATCTACAGGGCTTTTTTGACAGAACTTTAAAATATGACAATTTGAAGGTCACTTTACTTTATTTTTTTAAATGTAACACCCTGTATGTTTTGTTTTAAATCGAAATATCTACTAATACCCTATCTCGCCTTGTAATTTTTTTTCGCGTTTGCGACGTTGTCAAGTCATAAATTGTTTTTCCAAATTTCAAAAACAAATATCCCCGATTTTTTTAATAGAACACACTGTATATTTTATTTAACATAGAATTACTCCCTAATAATGGTTTACGGCTTGAACAAGTTTTAACTGGTGTTCCTAAAATAATAAAACCGATTTCCTTGCACATACTATCTATTTCGATTACCAGGTCAGTAAAAGGTACAGGAACAGTTACAATATCTTCAAAACTTGCCCAGCTGGAACGCGAAAATCAATACCTGCAGGTTTTCGAACATGCAGAATCCAAAAATTCTAACAGCAGTGTTGCCAGATTTACCACTTCTACGTTACACGTCATAATTTTGTTATTTTAAATAGAATGCTCTTATTGTATTGCAATGAATTGCGCATGTCGAATTTCGTAAGATCTCACAATTTCAAAATTTTGTTTCTATTAATTACTGAGATACGGCAACACCGCTTTTTCAGTAAACAGTATCGGAACGCTTAAATATTTCCAAAACTGCCACAGCTGGAGCGGTGAAATTCAATACTTGGGGGGTTTTTGAACATACAGAGTTCAAAAATGCTAACATCGGTGTTGTCAGATTTACCGGGTACTTCATACCGGGTAGTTACAATATTGACAACACTAGTTCCTATCTCAATGTTCATAAAATTGTGAGGTGTATCACCTGTCAACCGTTGTCGGTTGAATATCCGGATATGTATAAAGATTTGATAAAACAATATTGAATGGAATTGTTGGGCAACTGTTCCTGGAGACAGCTTTTGCCTTTTTGTTAAATAACTAACGGTAAAATTCTTCTTCTTAAAGAACACATACTCACATTGTTACCAAATCCAAAGTGAGAGTCAGTAATACATCAGCCTCTTAGCATCACAATACTGTCTGTCTTGCGGTAGCGTCTTATCTTACATTGCACTTTGTATGACAAATTATTCATTCATAAAACAGACACTGTCATTTTTAAATATTTCAAAAATATCAATAGTAAGTTAGGAAGTTAGTTAACAAAGAAACAAAACCTCCTGGAAAAGCTATTAACCAATATCATTCAAAAAAAAGTCTACCTCAAACATGTGGTTGTTATTCGAGGGCCAATGGAATATTATGGAACCTTGTATTTACTCAAAAAACCTTTCTAGAACTGAACATCAGTTTGTAACGGTTTTTTTACATACTGTGATGAACTTCAGTTATTTTTTGTAGAATAAGGTCATTTAAACAAAAACTCCTTATTTTTCCATATGCGACGTTTCGAATTATATTAAGTCATCCTCAGGCAACTGAAACAATTGATGGTGCAAGCTATAAACAAATTAACTTAAACAACAGAAATACACAAAACCTAACACTGACTTTTGGTTTTTTTTAATTATTGAAAAATGATGGATGCCACTTGCTAAAACGCACGAGTGATTTGATTTGTTACAAATAGTATAAAATATACAAAAAACCTCAAAAACAATAAAAGTATTTTTCCCAATGGGTTAACCTACCAGAAAAACGAAGTTTTCATCGTTGGTATGGCAATAATCATCAGAGTTTAACTAGATAAAAATACTGGAATAATAAGGCACTACCAACGGTTTTAAAATATAACGTCACAAAACACGCACAATAAAAACGAATTAAAATAAACAGGAACAGAATAAAATCAGTAATGTGCGTGCACACCAAAGACGGGTAGGTATGAGTTGAAGGAAGATATTAAGCGTTTTTTCTTTGCAAAACATAATATTTTTACGAGGGCTGCTCTATACGGCAGAATTCTTTCTGTCTGCTTGCATAATATTTTTATTCGTTTTTCAGCCAAAACCCAGACGCGGAGTACGGAAAGTGGATAATGTTAAATAGAAGTTAGGGTTTGGTTCATCTATTAGGTAATTTGGTGATTAAATTATGATAAACGTTGCTTAAGGCATTAATATCTTGTCTGTAATTTACTGATTTGTTTTTTTTGGATGTGTATCATCTCACTAATCAATCTTTTAGACAACATCTGTTGACAGCTTAAAATTGATGTTTTGTCAAAGTCAAAATTGTGGTTTTCATTTTTTACATGCTGTACGCTGTACTAGAGCGGTGGGAGCAGAAATGCTATTCATCCTACATTCATCACTTCTGTGTTCAGGTTTTTATGTATCGGCCTGCCTGTTCTATATAGCAACTATTGCAATCCTTACAAGGGATCTTGTAAACAACGTTAGACTTTAACTCAAAAGGTGTTTTTTCTTTTTTTGCAGTGAAAAACATTTTCCCTATGGTATTTTCATTGCTGAAGGCAATTTTTATACTGTCAGAACTCCAAATTCCATATATAAGACATTTATCGGAGAAAATAGGACAAATTTTGAGTTCTGACAGTATAAAAATTGCCCTCAGCAATGCAAATACCATAGGGAAAATGTTTTTCATTGCAAAAAAAGAAAAAACCTTTTGAGTTAAAGCCTAACGTTGCAATAGTGGCTATATAGGACAGACAGGCCGATACATAAAAACCAGAATAGCTGAACACAGAAGGGATCAATGTAGGATAAATAACATTTCTACTCCCACCGCTCTAGTACAACATGTAAAAAATGAAAACCACAATTTTGACTTTGACAAAACATCAATTTTAAGCTGTCAACAGATGTTGTCTAAAAGATTGATTAGTGAGATGATACACATCCAAAAAAACAAATCAGTAAATTACAGACAAGATATTAATGCCTTAAGCAACGTTTATCATAATTTAATCACCAAATTACCTAATAGATGAACCAAACCCTAACTTCTATTTAACATTATCCACCTTCCGTACTCCGCCTATGGGTTTTGGCTGAAAAACGCATAAAAAATATTATGTTTTACAAAGAAAAAACGCTTAATATGTTCCTTCAACTCATACCTACCCGTCTTTGGTGTGCAGGCACATTACTGATTTTATTCTGTTCCTGTTTATTTGAATTCGTTTTTATTGTGCGTGTTTCATGACGTTATATTTTAAAACCGTTGGTAGTGTCTTATTATTCCAGTATTTTTATCTAGTTAAACTCTGATGATTATTGCCATACCAACGATGAAAACTTCGTTTTTCTGGAAAGTTAACCTATTGGGAAAAATACTTTTATTGTTTTTAAGATTTTTTGTATATTTTATACTATTTGTAACACAAATCATATCACTCGTGCGTTTTAGCAAGCGACATCCATCATTTTTCAATAATTAAAAAAAATGAACAGTCAGTGTTAGGTTTTGTGTATTTCTGTTGTTTAAGTTAATTTGTTTATGTCTTTCACCATCAATTGTTTTAGTTGCCTGTGGATGACTTAATATAAGTCGAAACGTCGCATATGGAAAAATAAGGAGTTTTTGCTTAAATGAACTCATCCTACAAAAAATAACTGAAGCTGAACATCAGTATTTGAGCCCCAATCACCATTGATATGACAAATTTACTAAATTTCTCATACCGGTATTTAAAAATGAACAAAACAGTGTCATACATTATATAAAAAAATACTTACATCCCCAGCAGCAGGTGGTGGAGCAGCACCGCCTTTACCTCCTTTTCCTTTACCCATTTCAGCAACTGATGCAACTTTTTGCGGAAACAAACAGGAACGGTTCAAGTTCAAACCTATTTTTAGATTTGGCAAGTGCGTCTCACTTTGCAAATTCACACACACAAGGTTTTTCGCGACAGTATAAACAACAAGTCATGCAATATTTGTGGTTTGTTTATATTACTGATCTCCTCCTATTTACTACAGATAATGTATGCAGTCTAATAATTCATTCTAATTAAAAGCAAATAGGAGAAACATAAAATAAATGTTTATTTCTCGGGTCATAAAGGCACAGGCGTATACATGGGGGGTGACAAGATTTTTGAAAAAAACTCAATTCAGCTTTGATTTATTTTATTTGACTTATTTATTTAAGCAATTGTCGCACTGAAAAAAAATCTTTTTTTTGCAGTAACTAAATTACAAAAGAGTATGATGTATATCTAATATATTCCCATTGCTACATAATCAGTTAAATGTCCTATACAACGTGGTAGCTTGTCACAAAAATTTACCTAACTCATTAATTGCCTGTTTTGAAAATTGCACCGATTAGAAAAGTTAAAACACTAATTAAAAAAAAGGAGTACGTGTTGTGGCTACTAGGTTACCTGATTGTTGAGTGTTCATGACCGTTTAATTTTGTATGCTGTGCCAATAAAATGTTCACGGATGATACGTATTACATATTATTTGTATTCCGTAAAATTAAAATTGATTAATGCATCAATAGATTTTGTATTTAATCTCCCTAAAATACCTGATACTTCACTGTTTCACTTGCTGTTCTTCTTTTTTTATTTTAATACTATGCACATTTTCCATTTATCTTGCATCAACGTCCTTCACGAAGGCATTACAAAAAATGGTGAAAGCACACACAACTTCACGTCTGGATACGCCCCTGCATAAAGGAGTAGTGAGATTGAGAAAATCCTCAATTCTGCGATTTTTGCAGTGTTTGATCAATCAACCTCAGTAAACGCTTCACTATAAAATTAGCTTTTATATTTTTCATAAACCGCGATAGATTGGTGGCGAGTAATTACCAGTGAAGAATTAAAAAATTACCTTCGAACATGGTTTCTGGATATTTTAAGAGTTTCTGATTGGTTTCATTTTCGTTTAAAAAAGCTGTCACTGTAACACCTTATACTTATGGAAACTACAAATTCAATTACAACATTTTGACTCCTTATTGCCATCATGGCAAGGTCAGCAATATGTAATCAGTTGTGGAAAAGTAAAAATATGAATAGTGCTTAAACTAGCTGATTCAGAGAAACCTGTTTTTTTTTCAAAAGCGCCAAAATGAAGTATTTAAATAAAAATATCCTGTAGTTTCCAGAGCAATCCAAACATCTGCTCATAATGTTATCAGAAATAGTTATTAGCTCCGAATGTTGATACATATCATTCATACCTGCTTAGTTTTATTAAACAATAATCTAACTACTAATTTACTTTGAATAATTTAATATACATTAGCAGCCATCTTTAGATACAATTAATACACTAAAAATAATTATAATCCTCGTAATCTTGTGACCAACTTTAAAAATAACTATATGAATGTATCTATGTCAAGTAGTACCACATTTTAAAAATAATGAGTTTTATATAAATAGTGATTGATAAAAGCCCGATGACAAAGGTATATTTATTGAATGGAACACCCTATACAGGGTGGGCCACTGCGTGGACGGAAGATTGTGGTCTTACTAAAAAATATTTCAAAAATCTGGCACTTGATTATGGTAGGGACCCTTGAGGGCTATAATGTAAAAATATTTTCACTTAAATTTTGACGTTTATACAGGGTGATTCATATCAAACTTACATTTTTTTGAATGGAACCCCCTATATATTATTGCATATTTGAATTCCTTGGTCAATTTTAGTGTGACTTTATATATCATACATGGCACTTTAAACGAACCGTTTAGGCGCAAATCACCATTTTTGGTATAAGTAGGTATCAGAAAAAAATTGAATATCGCAGCGATTATAAAACCTAGAAGGCCGTGACTTTGCGGTGCGATTAAGCATGAAATGCGTCACCTTAGGTCAGACGGCTAAATTTGAATTCTTTTTGTACTTGGAGAAATCAGTAGATTAATTAAGGAAACTTCAATCACAGATAACTTGATTTTTTCAAATGGGAATCCCTATTTGATTTATAGAATCAAATGTAAAATTTGATTACCTTTCTAACCATATAGCATTCTCGATATTAATCTTTTTTGGTTTTCGTTTTATTTCAAATTTTCAGTCAAATAGGCGTTTTTCGATCTTCCTGCGTGCAAGCGACCTAGCAGACCATGAAGAATAAACAAAAGCCCGTTAATATGGAAGAAACCAACTAACTTAGTAGACAAATGCAAACGAACTAGAGTAGCGAGGCAAGATCATGAAGATTCCTTACAACACATCAGCTCTAACCGGATACAACAGCGGCAAGATATCTAATTTCAATGAGTAGCTGGGGTATGACAGAAGTGTTTATTTTTCACAGCCTACTAGCTATTGAGGTCTAGTAGAGCTTGACAATTTTCGAAAACGATTAAAAATTTTGAAACAAAAGGAAAACTACCAGCAATTTTTGCTTACAGTCTATCATATTTAGAATGGCATTTCACATTTAATGGGATAAAAAAATTGGTCATTTCCGTTTAGTTAAGTCAAAAGTGAAGATATCTCTAACTGGAGCATTCTGAACATCTACTGAAATAATTGCTAGAATTTTTTAATTACGCTATGTTGTAATTGTGTTTATTTCATGTAGTTTTCTACAAACTAAATTATGCTTTACAATTCAAACAGACTGCAATTCAAGTTTCATTTTCCGCGATTTTGCTAATAAGTAGAAGTATCTACTGAAGAAATTGAAGGGTTCAGGTCAGAGGTATCATTACTTTTCACTTACGGAAATGGCTACTTTTTGATAGCATTAAATGTGAAAATTTATTAAGAAGACATAGATGTTCTACTGCCAGCAACAATCACTAGTAGTTTTCCTTTGACTAAATATTTTCTTACTGACTTTGGACATTGGATAGTAGCTAGTAGGCTGTGAAAAATGAGCGTTCTCGTTACCGCTCTTGTTTCTGGTTAGAGCTAATATGTTGTAAGGAATTTTCATAATCTTGCCTCGTTACTCTAGTTAGTTTGCATCTTTCTACTAGGTTAGTTGGTTTCTTCCATATTAACGGGCTTTTGTTTATTTTTCATGGCCTGCTAGGTTGCGTGCACGCAGGAAAATCGGAAAACACCGATTTGACTCAAAATTTGAAATAAAATAAAAACTAAAAAGACTGATATGGAGAATGCTATATCGTTAGAAAGGTAATCAAATTTCACATTTGATTCTTTAAATCAAAATAGGCATTCCCATTTGAAAAAATCAAGCTATCTGTGATTGAAGTTTCCTTAATTGATCTACTGATTTCTCCAAGTACAAAAAGAATTCAAACTCAGCCGTCTGATTTAAAGTGGCACATTTCATGCTTAGTCGTACCGCAAAGCCACGGCCTTCTAAGTTTTATAATTGCTGCGATATTCAATTTTTTTCTGAAACCTACTTATACCAAAAATGATGATTTGCGCCTAAACGGTTCGTTTAAAGTTCCATGTATGATACATAAAGTCACACTAGAATTGACCAAGGAATCCAAATATGCAATAATATATAGGGGGTTCCATTCAAAAAAATGTAAGTTTGTTATGAATCACCCTGTATAGACGTCAAAATTTAAGTGAAAATATTTTTACATTATAGCCCTCAAGGGTCCCTACCATTATCAAGTGACAGATTTATGAAATATTTTTTAGTAAGCTCACAATCTTCCGTCCACGCACTATTGGCCCACCCTGTATATTATTGCATATTTGCAATTTTGATTCATTCTAGTGTGAATCCCCAATTTTATTACATGATCAAATTGAATTTGATAGCCTTTCTCACCATATAAGATTTTGAATATTAATCTTGTAGTTTTCATTTTATTTAAAATTTTCAAGCCAATCAGTGTTTTTCAATTTTGCTGCCTATAAGTAGCTTAGCAGGATATAAAAAATGAACAAAACCTATTTGGATGGAAGGAAACAACTAACTTAGCAGAAACATGCAAACAAACCAGAGTAACGAGACCAGGTTATAAAAAATCCTCACAAATATCATCTCTAACCAGAAAAAACAGTAGTCACATATCTGAAGTAAAAAAGAAAAGCTGGAGTAAGACAGAAATGGTTATTTTTCACAGCCTACTAGCTAATAAAATGTACTACGTGAAGATCGAAAATATCTTCAGAATGCAATTTCATATTTAATGATATAAAAAGCAAACATTTTGGCAAATCAAAACTATACCTCTGACTGAAGGACTGAAGCACTTCAAATTCTTCAGTATCTATTAGCAAGGTCGCAAACAATGAAAACTGGAAAACAGATTTTAGTTTTCACCCAGGTGAATCGTTTTATAATTTGAAGGCTTTCAGTCAGACGTACTGCTACTTTTGACTTGAGGAACGTGACTACTTTTTACACCATTATTGCACCATTAAATTGTGGTGTGGAGATATTAACTCTAACTAACTGTGAAGATATTAACTCCCAGCAACAATCGTTGGTAGTGGTAGTTCTTAAATGTAAAATTGTCGATCTCTAGAACATTTCAGTAGCTATTGGCTGTGAAAAATTAACCCTTTCTGTTGTACTTCAACTTCTCTTTGCCCTTAGATATGTTACCGCTGTTCTTTCTGATTAGAGCAGATTCATTATGTTGTAAGGAATTTTTATAATCTTGTTTTGTTACTCTAGGCCTTTACGGAAACTGTGATCGGGTTAACCCGATCAGTTCGATCACTGATCCTGACGTTCGGAAAGTGATCTGGGATCTGTCAGAAATAGGGTAGTTCACTCTTGTACAGTAAGTGATTGCGATCGGATGATTCAGATCAGTAGCTGCTTTACTTAACCATCTGTTTTTTATTGTTAAACCAACTTTTTCGTTGTTCGATGTCCGTTAAATTCATGGAATCATAAATCCCACTTAACAGGCATTGACAGCTGTTTGACATATAACTGATCTATCCGGATCCAGATCAGTGTTTCCGTAAAGGCCTGTCTATTTTCTTTGCATCTTTCTTCTAAATTAGCTGTTTTCTTCCATGGCCTGCTAGGTAGCTTACAGATATGAAAATTGAATAAAACTGGTTGGATTGAAAAATAAAATTACACTACACTATAAGTCTGCTGGTTATGGTCATTAGATCCCTAGGTGGAATGAGGAATACTCTGCTCTCTGCACTGCGCAAAATACCGGTGTGCCGTGCGGCGGCGCACATCTTAGCCGCCAGAATGCAGAAGGCAGTCATCCTTGGGTCTCTTCGTCTACTTAGGGTGCACGATTCGCGGACCCAGTGATTGCTTACCTCACGGCGTGAGGATTGAGAAGTAGTCACTGGGTAATGGAACAGCAGTTCGGTGTGTCGGAACCCGGGCTGCACTTTTTTGTTTATTATATATGATATAACTTACTACTATTTATCTTATACATATACTTACGTAGATGTATAAGATACATATAGTTATAAATAATTTAAATGAAATTTGTTTACAAAATTATTAGATTACATGTGGATTCAGTTATAATATGATTTATTTATTAATTTATGTATTTGTTTCCTATCTACTGTACTTAACCATTCTTTAAGACATTTTTTGAAGCGTTTATTGGATTGTAATTCCTTTATATCATTAGGTAATTTTACTTCCCACACCGATAGGTCTGGGAATCTGAAAAATTTGTTGTACTTGACTTGGACTTGAGAATTTTCCGATGTATACATACGAGTATTGCTTTAGATCGTTCTGTATTTTATAATGTTGAAATTACTGAATTGATGTTAATGAAATTTCGGCACAGTATTACTACTTTGGCGAGGATGGAAAACGCGTCTGATTTTTAGAAATCGTCCCAGTGGCGGCGCAGCAATATTAAAAAAAACTAAAAGTATGAAAACAGCTCAAACTTCGTTTTTAGGCGTTTTAGTGGTTCCTGATCATTTTCTACTTTTTTTGGGGTGGGGGTGAAATTAGGGTGGTTGGGGGGGTGGGGGGTTGTAAATCTGAAAAATTTGTTGTACTCATAATGGGCTGTCTACTGACCTGAGAGAGAAAGGCCTAGCGGTATGATGCACTTTTTTAGGTCCATCCGAACATTGCCTTGTGTATTACAGGAACCAAGGGACTTAAATTTGTCGATGTATACATACGAGTATTGCTTTAGATCGTTCTGTATTTTATAATGTTGAAATTACTGAATTGATTTTAATGAAATTTCGGCACCACAGTATTACTACTTTGGCGAGGATGGAAAACGCGTCTGATTTTTAGAAATCGTCTCAGTGGCGGCGCAGCGATATTAAAAAAACTAAAAATATGGAAATAGCTCAAACTTCGTTTTTAGGCGTTTTAGGGGTTTCTGATCATTTTCTACTTTTTTTTGGGGTGGGGGTGAAATTAGGGTGGTTGGGGGGTTTGTAAATCTGAGACATTTGTTGTACTCATAATGGGCGGTCTACTGACCTGAGAGAGAAAGACCTAGCGGCATAATACACTTTTTAGGTCCATCCGAACATTGCCTTGCCGATGACAGAAACCAAGGGACTTGAACTTTCTGATGCATACAATATACATACGAGCATTACTTTGGATCGTTTTGTATTGTGTTACGTGGAAACTTCTGAATTGACTTTAATGACATTTTGACACAGATTTATTACCGCGACGAGTATGGAAAGCGCGTATGTTTTTTAGAAATCATTTCAGTGGCGGCGCGGCAATAATAAAAAAACGAACAATATAAGAAACACCTCAAACTTTTAGACGATTTAGGGGTTCCTGATCACTTTAAAAATTCTTTTGGTTGGGGGTGAAATTGGGGTGGTTCGGGGGTGGGGGTTTGTGAAACTCAAAGATTTGTTGTATTCATGATATATTGTCCATTGACCTGTGAAAGAAGCACCTAGTAGAATAAAACACTTTTTTGCGGTCGGGCGAGCGATGATTTGATTGCAGGGGCAGCATCTAGACTATAGTTTCATGCTGTGGGAAAATAATAAAACTGGTATCATCGGAATGTGTGGGAAGTACTGAGTCAATCAACTTGACTACATTTTTTGATATAGTTTTGGATGTTTGATCTCTGCATAATCGATTTTCTCGTTTTAGTTATGTTTTGCGTGTAATTTATATCTTGTGTTATGATCGTGTTTGATGTTACCTTCTTCATTTGAATTTTTGTGGTAACGGGTGATAGCATGTAAGAAATAAAGTTGCCTAAATATAGATTTTAGAATTGTTTTTGGAGGATATCTAAATCATTTATATATGTTACTATGTGCTACTAAAAAAGTATATACATATGTTTCAAAAACATTTTAAACATTCATCTACTTACTTACCTGTAAGATCAATGTTGAAATTGCAGTTGTGTTTCTAGCCAGAATCGCCCAATGTAAGGCTGAGTTACCTTGTTGATCAGTTAAATTTGGAGAAGCACCAAGAGTAATCAGCAATCTGGTAGGGTCTAAACTACATATTTTCCATACTGCCCACATTAATGGGGTCATCCCAGCACGATCTGTGCAGTCAGGATTAACCCCCCTTGCTACAAAGTATGCCACCTAGAAAAATACATCAAAGATAATAGTATATAATAGGGTACGGGTATGAACCTTACCAGTGCAGTGTGTCCAAACTGTGCAGCCAAATGAATACATGCACAACCTTCCGCATCTCTGAGATCAGGGTCGGCTCCTGAATTCATTAATATAACAGCTGCTTCAAGATGACCTTGCCTTGTTGCCCAGTGCAATGGTGTAGCATTTAATTCGCCACCTGTTCACAGCAACAAGTATTTAATGTTTTATAATTACATATATCCAGATACACCACACAAATGTGGCATCTACTACATATTTAGAATATATAATAGATACATTTTCAGAAATATCAGAAACAGTAAAGGTACTTTTATACAGAGCACAAAATCATTACACACTAGGTGGAGGTTATAGTAAACTGCTTAAGGACAACACATTTGCGGGGTAAAGGGTTGAGGTAAAGATTCGAGCCATAGGCGTCGTTTGGGCGGGCAAGGGAGGCACTGGAAGTTGCATAATAATTATATTTTTGGTAGGTATTTATGAAATCACTTTAACTACGTACAAATACAAGTTTAAACACAAATTAATAATAGTTAAAATATAGTAAAATAAAAGTGTTAGTTAAAATGTGAAACAAAATTCCTCTATATAATAAAAACAGTTGTTCAGTAAAAAAATTTTGTGTGCGGGAACTTCAAGTATGTGATCATTCGGCGTATTATATGTATGATGGTAATTATGGGGAATTCATGTAAATGTTTGTAACAGTAGAGCAGTATTTGTAGGATGTAAACAGATGGAAGTGGCATTATCCCAAACTGTTTGACCAAAGGTTCGCAGTGCGCATCAACATTGACTCTTGCCATTATTCCTAATGTTCTTTTTTGGATGATGAACACTCTTTGTGATTCTTGTTGCTGCCCCACATCACTAAACCATAAGAAAGTGCTGCTGTATATGTGTAAAATAAAAGGAACATATAATATCAAAACTCTCTACATTCTGAAGTTGTTTAAGTACAAAGCAAAGCTTGGACATTTTTCTGCATACCGAATCTATATGCTCATCCCATTTTAAACGGTCATCCAAATGGATAAAAATTTATGAACAGTTACTTTTAAATACTGTCCTTCCCATAAGTAATGTTAAAATCATCCTTTTCCTCCTTTTTGGTATTTGTAAAATTTATCACAGCAGTCTTTTTAATATTTAACATTAGCTTGTTGCTTGAGAACCAATCACAGAAAGATTCTACATCATGTAAGGCTTTCTGTTCCAGAGCTCTTTTTGAATCATCACAAATTAGATGAGATGTATCATCTGCAAATAGTACTTGTTTCCCCGATTGAATGTGATTTGGTAAATCGTTGATAAATATTATAAATAGAACTGGTCCTAATATGGATCCTTCAGGTACTCCCTCGGATACTCCTATCTTGGATTCTAAGACAGGTGATCTTCTTGTCTGAATTTCTACTAAATGTCTTCTATTTGTTAAATAGCTAGCAAACCATTTCAAGGAGAGTCCCCTGATGCCATAACTTTCTAGCTTGTCTAGAAGAATTCCATGTTCAACGAAATCAAATGCCTTAGTGAGATTAAAAAAACACCCAGTACTTTCTTTTTTGAATCAAGATGCTTGTAAATATCTTCAACAAATATAGTTATACCAAACTGATTAGAAGCAAATATTTTGTTCCTTCTCAAAAAATCGGTCAATCTCGTTGCCACAACCTTTTCAAGAATCTTCGAAGAGGGTGAAATTAATGAAATTGGTCTGTAGTTGTTCAAATCACGCCTATTTCCTTTTTTTAGTAGTGATACTATTTTGGATATTTTGAATATGTCTGGGAATTGTCCAGATGACAATTCCTCATTGACAAGATAAGCCAAGATTTCATCCAAAACAAAGTAGTAAGTAGATGATTGCTGATTCCATCAGTACCACATGATTTTTCATTGGTTATACCCACCGGTTATACCTTTAACAATATCTAATTTCAAAGCTATTGGTTAGGTGTAGAAAAAATGTATTAGCGTTATTTGGAATAGTATGCTTGAAGTCTTTCTTAGGAACGTTCTGTTTTTATTTAAAGGATGTTGTTAAAGTGCTCATTGAAAACATCAGCAATGCTTTGGGGATCCTTTATGGTTGTAACACGAATCACCCTGTTATAAATACGTGTGTATACATTATAAAATTCCCTATCAGTTTCATTTCCAGTAGAAGCTGAGGTATATAATTTTCTTAGATTCTTTGAAGATACCTTTATACCATCAATTATCCATTTATTGTTAGTATTTAAACTTTGCTTTGGTTTGTTAAGCAGAGGAATACTCATTTCAAAGTAGTAAGTAATGATAGAATTGAACTCCTTGATTTTGCATCCACATCAACTGCATCATGGACACTCTGCCAGTTTTCACGCCATAGATAATTAATAAAAGATTCAATATTTTGTTTGTTAAAGTTTCTTTTCTTTTGGAGATACGTTTATGTTTTCATCGAATTTTACCACAATTTTTTGAGCAGTATGATCACTCATACCAGAAAAAAATGACCTCTGATTCATAACTTGATTTCAGATTTACAAGTATATTATCTATAAAAGTATGTTGGTTAGCATATCTTGTGGGAGTGTTAATAGTAGTGTTAAGTCCAAAAGAAAAGAGAAGATCTAGACATTTTTTGACATCTAAATTATTTTCTAATATATTGATATTAAAGTCTCCACATATCACAGAATCACATTTTCTAAATCTGTTATTTATTCAACTCAAAATTGTTTCAAAACGTTTAAGAAAATCATCAATTGAACATTCAGGAGATCTATATAAAGAAGGTATTATAAGGTTCACATTATTTCCTAGTGTACTCTTCATAGCCCAGCATTCACAGCATATGTAGTTCTTGACTTAATATGAATGTCTCGTGAGTAATGCGTTAATGTAAATCCTTCAATTGACATGCAATCAATAGGTCTGTTTGTTGTGGCCCAATGTTCTGAAACGCAAAGCACATCACATGGATATATGTTCTTCTTAATTATATTAATTATTAATTAATCTTGTTGCTTAATGAATGCACGTTTTGATGAATGATTGTGAATCCATTATTAGTGGTTATGGATTTGTTTAATGGAGCTACTACTTTTGAATTAATTTTGGTGCTGGTTTCAGAAATTTTCTTATTCGTCTCTGCTGATAAGGTCTTATAATTGTGTGCACAGGCCAGGTATCATGTGACATCACTAACTCCTTGTTGGAAGTACTAATCGGGATTCTGAATGCTGATATTTCTACTGATTTTATAGGAAGTTTTTGACAGTCAGAAATAACTATACTGTTACTAAGTATAAGGAAAGAAGTCTTCTTTCCTTCAAATATTCTTTGACATCTGTTGAGGTTGTGTCAGGATGAAGTCTAGAAATAAATAGCCAATTTTGAAGTTCCACTGCTTTTATTTTAGAGTTATCATCCATCTTTCCAACATGTGATCTGTTTACCTTCCTTCTTTTCACTACTGCCCAATCTTGTGAGCTCACTGGATCCTCTGCTCCAGAAGGTTGTCCCCCCATATTATGGGGGGGGGGAGATTTACTATTTCATTCATGACTTGTTGATGTTTTTCTAGTGTGTTTATATTTTCACTTTCATTTCGGATGTGTATTTTTATCTTGAATTAATGGGCTACTAGCTACTCAGTTGTGTCCGTTTTTTGCATGCAAGGGCATTTGCCTTTTTTCCATGCTTTTCTTTAGAAATTTCTACCTGGCTTTGGTTGTTTGTGTTATATATTTCAGAACTGTCCCAAGCCTTAATGTATTCCAATGAATTTAATTGTTCTTGAAGTAATTTGATGACATACTCTTTGTCGGCTCTAATGATATCCTTATCCTTTTTTGTCTCAGGAAGGAGTTTATTCTCTTCCTTCAATTATATATCTTCGGAAAATGGCGCTTCGTCACTTGTTATTGCGGATGCGTCCGAAACTGACTGTACCATTGCTATTTCCACTTCACAGCATAATTTTACTCTTGCAACAGAACTCATACTCCCACAACTATGCTTTTTTACTATATTATTATCACAATATTTGCAGCTCTTTTTAACCTACTGTTAAATGTACATTTCATAAATTTCAGTTTATTATCTTATTGCCCAGCAGAAAAAATCTTGATTTTATCTCTGCATGTATTATGTGACACTGTTTGGACCTGCTGAGTTTTAGTAAAATGTTTATATCATGTCATTTATTTATTGGTCTTTTTCTTCTTCTTCACTTCAGGTTTTAGGCACTTTGCCTGTTACATTACCTTTTTTTTCCTCAGCCTTTCGATATCTCTTCTTCCAGAGCATTGATAACATCTGGCTCTGGCTGGAATCCTATTTTCATGCATTCTACATGTTCTTTCCATTTCATTTGCTTCACGTGCTTCACCACGTAGTTATGGACCACCCTGTATAAACAAAAATATTTTCTGTTCAAGGAACACATCCTTAGCTACAACTTTTCTATACAACCTTTTTGCTATCTTTTACAGTAGTGGAGTTTGCGACCAAGCCGGTACTAAAAACTCGCTCTGTATATTCACAACAAACTTCAGAAAAGTAAACTCGGAAGGCCACCAAATATATATTCCCCTATTGTGGAACTGTATCTACACACTGAAATACTGTAGCCAAATTCAGTGTTTTGGTGAGGTATTCAAAAAAAGAGAAAGGAGGTTTAACAACTATGTGAAATCTATAATACCTCCAACAAAGATATACCTATGCCAAGTCGACTATGTACTGTGAGGAAAAAGAAAATTTTGCTCTCTCTGCTGTTGAGTGATTAATAAAAAAAATTACGAGTATTAATTGTGCACTATAATAGATGCCAATCTCACCTACATTGCTGCCATACCAAGATTGGTTAAAAGAAGATGAGGAAAAGTGTCCTTATTGTGTGTGATATATGACACCTGATGAAGGTATTTCGAGCAGAAAAATATATCTCATTATTCTCATTCCATTAACAGTGTCCTAATAGGTTGATTCTTTGATGCAAGGCTCTGGTTATACCCATTTCTGGCCTTGGCCTATTTATAATTTTGACACAAAAAAATGGTTTGCGTTCTCTTAAAACTTCAATCTAGATCAAAATCGATCCATATTCCTGAACAACTGTATAAAAGATGATTCACAAGAGCATGAATTTAGTCAAAAAAACGCCACGTTCAGTAATTTTATAATAGTTGTCTATTAGGAAATACATCTAAATTTCTCTAAAACTATTATTTTTCTTCATGCTCATATTTTTTTCAGTTCGGAAGTTTAAAAAAATGGTTACTACTAAACCATTGCAAACAGCTCTCATATATGTACTATAACCCTCTGTTGCTTTTGGCCTATAATACAAGTATATATATATATATATGAATAACTTGCCTAAAGCCATAGAATACAGATTTAGGTGATGCTCAAAACAATATTATCTCATTTCAGAAAGGAATGAATCTCATCTCATTCATAAACTAATAAACTATAGCTTGCATATTTTTGTATTGAAGGCTCTTTTATCAGTGTCCCAGTAGGTGCTTGATTCTTTGATGAAGGCTCCAGCCAGCTGTACGTCTATTTTTAACCCTGTATATTAAAAAAATGGGCACAAAAACAAGATTTGTGTTTCTTAAAAGTTCAATCAATGTCAATCCAGATTTCAGAATAATATATACAGGGTGGTTAACAACAGGGTGAATTTACTAAAAAAATTAGGATATTTTAAAAAATATGTTGACATTTCTCTAGAACTATTTTTTTTTCTTCATGCTCATACTCATATTTGTCAGTTAAAGTCTCAAAATTAATAGTCAACAGCTGAATCATTGTAAACAGCTATCAAGTACATAGTATAATCCCCTCTTAATGATAGTAAGACACTGTGTAATCAAATTATTTATGCAAGAAAAAAACTATCCATGAACATACTTTAATATAATCAAAGCATAAAGTTGCTTTTAGTGATTATTGAATAACCATTAGTCAACAAAGTATCTCTTATTTAGGATATTGTTACCAGGTAATTTCAGCAAAATAGGCAAAATATAACTGATATACATCCTGTATAAACATGGAAACATACTGTAATGAAAATGAAATTAAATGTAAATACAACGAAAATGTGATTTCCATAAAAGTACCTTATCATTTACTCATGAACTTACTGACTACAAAGACAGTGTAGCAAAGATATGAAATCCAAAATAAATTTAGTCATTACCAATAGCATCTACTTCTGCTCCTTTTTCAATAAAGTACCCCATAATCTCTTTCCTGTTGTTGATGGCTGCCCAGTGTAATAAAGTAACATTCTCTGCATCCCGTTCATTGACATTGTAGCCTGCTTCAACAAGTTCTTTAACACGACTGAATGCACCATACTAAAATTTGAATTGTCTTATAGCTAAACAGTTAAGCATATCACTTTTACTAGATAAGAAAATAGGGTCTCCTGATATTTTGTGCTCCAGTGGAAAAGCGAAAGTAAACAACATAATAAGGTAAGAAGATTATCAATTTATGTTGGCTCTAACGTCAAATAGGTATTGTATATAAAGAAAATAGTACACTACAGAAAAGTATAATATACTTCTATATCTATATTATATACAAACAAAATGACTCATTATATTGAATCTTTCAGTATACCTAAACACATTCAGATATCTTTAACAACCTGTAATAACTAAGGAAAACACTTCACAGCTTTTAATTACATCTTCACTAACCTGGGTAGCCTTAACAATATCAAAACCACTGTAGTCGTGTTCTACAGTAGGAACCAAGGGCTCTTTGGATATCAAGCCGTGGCACTCCTTCTCGGTTTCAACGCAACCGCCCGCGGTGGCAGCCGCTGCCCCGCACGCGTTCTGGTACATTCTGTACCGTCCCGAAGCCCCTCTTGTAACTCCACTATAGGGGACAACTCAGGGGTGTCAGGGGACAACAGAAATGTTAGGTTAGTTTACGATACAGCTATTTGACGTCTATGTCATTAGTGACATTTATGTATTTATGACGTTTGTGACACAATACACAGACGTCAGTGCAGAGTAGGGCGGGTGGATGGGTAACATGTAACATGAATTGTTAAATTATTGGTTGATTTCTTACTGTGATTTCTTATAATGTAGCTCTATTAATTTTCATTTTTTTAATCATAAATATCGCGTTAGTTATGCATAGATTTATAAATAAACTCCAAGAAGTTTTATATTTGAGTAAATCTAATTGACTTTATATTTTCGTGACCGTAGATTTCAAACTTGGTTTTTTCTAATGGTATTGCGGTCAATTAAATGAAACAATTTTTCTTTCCACGACGTTTCGGTTTATTATAAATCTAAACCATCGTCAGGTGTCTATAAAGAATGATAAAAACAGGTAAATATGGTGTCTAGTCAATGAAATGTATATATATAAGAAAACATCTAGTAAAAATGAAAATTAAACCTTACTTAGCAATATATATAACAGAACAATGTACAATGAAAAAAATTTTTTTTTTGTTGATTAAAAGAAAATAAAATAAAAACACTACTTACAATTTGTTTTAGTTTGCTACATATTTTCAAGCGAAACCGTCCCTGAGGATTCAGGAAACAGAATGACCATTAAAGTTTGGAATTATAAGATGCCATAAAATACCAGATGTTTCGAAAGTGGTGGTGACAAAAGCTAGAGAGTGGGTGTAGGGTGGTAACCTAACGTACATATCTGTATTAATGATTTATTGATTTAGATAAGATGCAGAAACCTCATTTCAATAAGCTATTGTAAATATTTCCTAACCTGTCAACATCAGACCTAAAGTTTATAGCTTTATTACTATTTTTAATATAAATCATTTCTTTTATATTTCTTTTATAATAATTTTTTTCCTGTGCAAGAATTTTAGGATTTTGGAAGTCAAATTTGTGTCCGGTTTCATATGTATGTTTACTTAAAGCGGTTGATTCTTTTCCGTTCAATGTATCGTACCTGTGATTATAAACTCTATTCTTTAAATATTGTTTTGTTTGTCCAATATATACCCCATCGCAATGCTGACAGTCTATTTGGTAAACTATGTCCGTTTTATTATTTAAGTCTATGTTTGGTTTAAAATTATTGTAAAATTTATTAGTTGAGTTTGTAGGTTTGTTTGCTATTTTAATATTATATGGTTTTAGACATTTTTCTATTTGTTTATTTATTTGAGGTATATATGGCAAGCTAATATATTTATTTTCTGTTTTTTGTATATTGTTCTCCACATTTTTTCAATCCAATTATTAGAAGCAGAATTAATAAACTTTACAATAGCAAAGAAGAGAACAATATACAAAAAACAGAAAATAAATATATTAGCTTGCCATATATACCTCAAATAAATAAACAAATAGAAAAATGTCTAAAACCATATAATATTAAAATAGCAAACAAACCTACAAACTCAACTAATAAATTTTACAATAATTTTAAACCAAACATAGACTTAAATAATAAAACGGACATAGTTTACCAAATAGACTGTCAGCATTGCGATGGGGTATATATTGGACAAACAAAACAATATTTAAAGAATAGAGTTTATAATCACAGGTACGATACATTGAACGGAAAAGAATCAACCGCTTTAAGTAAACATACATATGAAACCGGACACAAATTTGACTTCCAAAATCCTAAAATTCTTGCACAGGAAAAAAATTATTATAAAAGAAATATAAAAGAAATGATTTATATTAAAAATAGTAATAAAGCTATAAACTTTAGGTCTGATGTTGACAGGTTAGGAAATATTTACAATAGCTTATTGAAATGAGGTTTCTGCATCTTATCTAAATCAATAAATCATTAATACAGATATGTACGTTAGGTTACCACCCTACACCCACTCTCTAGCTTTTGTCACCACCACTTTCGAAACATCTGGTATTTTATGGCATCTTATAATTCCAAACTTTAATGGTCATTCTGTTTCCTGAATCCTCAGGGACGGTTTCGCTTGAAAATATGTAGCAAACTAAAACAAATTGTAAGTAGTGTTTTTATTTTATTTTCTTTTAATCAACAAAAAAAAAATTTTTTTCATTGTACATTGTTCTGTTATATATATTGCTAAGTAAGGTTTAATTTTCATTTTTACTAGATGTTTTCTTATATATATACATTTCATTGACTAGACACCATATTTACCTGTTTTTATCATTCTTTATAGACACCTGACGATGGTTTAGATTTATAATAAACCGAAACGTCGTGGAAAGAAAAATTGTTTCATTTAATTGACCGCAATACCATTAGAAAAAACCAAGTAAATCTAATTCAAGGCCTAATTTAACTGCACTATGACTCCGCTCAAATCCGTCTTAAATCGAAGTATCTAATTATCCATGGCCGACTCTACTCACTAGGCCGGAGCATTGAAATATGGCAACACTGAATCGGGGGCCGAGCTTTTATTTGTTGTTGTCATTAGTGTAATCTTCCAAAGCAGAAAGAAGATTGGAAGGTGATTTTTAATGTGTTTCTAATTATTTACCTGCACAAACGAAACTATAAGATAAAAAGATGCCTCCAAAGTGTGTAGTACCAGGTTGCACTAGCAATAGGCTCGTTCAGCATATTTTTTTTATTGCACATTCTGAAAGGGCGTATTGAGTTTAGCAGCTGTGCAAAATATCAGAATTTTCTGAGCTCGATTTCGTATTCTAATAAATTATCAAAGTGCTGCAAATTGAAAACGCGCGACACTTGCGAGTGTGCGACGGTGACGTCACTATACCTCTCCGACCGGCGCGGCGCGGCATCTTGGCCACGCATTGTACGGGTGCTCGGTAAATAATAACGCTGCGGCGCATGCTACTTGCTATGCAAGCTTTGTGAACTGCGTACGCGTCTATTGGATAATTTATTTGTTTCATCGACACTAAATACTTACCAAGCTATTCGAATTCGTTGATACTGAGTATAATAATGGAAGGAGGACAGGTGAAGAAAAATTATAAATATTGTATGGTTCCCCAATGTGAAAATACGACAGTGACCACTCCTGATGAATTTTTGCCACGAAATATAAAAATCAGGAAATTGTGGCAGAGAGCTATGCATAGGAATTAATTTGTGAGCGATAAGTCAAGTCAAACTGTGCTGTGAGGACCATTTTAAAAAAGTATTTTTATAACTAAGTGAATTTTATTATTATCCTGAAACCGCATTTGTGAATGCCATTCTAAAGGTAAGTTGTTAGCAGATTTTGCTGGTACTGGTACACTAAAACGTAAGAGATACAAGTAGATTTTTTTAGTCCAAATACTGAACTAATCATATACCTAACAATTATAAAAGCATTGGAGAAATCAATTCTCGTTGATATGTGGAACACTGGAACATGTGAAAGGCTGTTTTCAGTCCTCGAATGTAACCAAAATTCATATGTATTTTAATTATGTAGAAAAAAATTGTTTTATATTATATTATCTAGTTCTTGTGTCTCACATTTCTATATTTTGGGTAGAAAATCGTGGATACTTAGCCTACAAAATATCCCTACTTCAAATGTGTATCTCAGTCTTGTATATTTTGTTTAAGTTTGAGGAAGATGTTGAAAATTACATGTTACAAACTAATGAAAGATGTAACCGGAAGTGGTTCCGCACATTTTTGTTTGTCAAAAAGACCAACAAGCCTTACACGCTAGAGATCCTCGGAATGTTTTCCTTAAGACAATGAGATTTAGATGAACCTAGTACCAGCAAAAAAAAACCAATGTTCGTCACCAAGCAGCGAATCTAGCACCAATTTTTCGCAAGTAGAACTAGAATGTGGTTCGAGTTCAGATCATTCAACAAGGAACTTGTCGAAAAGCGAACTGCTTTTCTTATAGAAAATAATCCGAAAATTTATATCGGGATACCCAGCCACTCATTATTTATAATTACTATGCTTGCTTGCTACAAAGTTAACAAAAATCGAAATATTTGTAACTTTGAAAAAAATTAAACTTAATCTTCCATATAAAATTATAGCAGACGATTTCTGTATATATCAACAGTTTGCTCAATAATTAAAAAAACCGTTCCAAAATTAGTCGAACATTTAAAATTATTTATTCAGTGGAAATTTCTATGGGAAATCAAGAAATGCTTACCGATACCTTTTTGAACAAGATTAAAAGTCGATTGTTTCGAAATTTCCATTCAAAAACCAACAAACCCAATCCTGCAGTCATTCTCCTGGTCAGAATATAAAAAAAGCAACACTATCAAATATCTTATAGCTTGTACTCCTGATGAGCTTATTTCCTACATATTTAGAGGTTTTGAGAACTACCGATAAAATGATTGTAGAGAATCTGGATTTTTGAATGTGTTAGAAAAAACCACCCGATCAATCAAAAGATAGCGTCAACCAAAGCACTTGAACGTATTACAAAGGTATGCTTGCCGCTGTCGCTGTACAGCCGCCAGCCGGTCTGGGCTCGCCGAAAGACCCAATGACGTCACAACGATGAATTTTGAGTGCATGAAATATTTTGATCTTTCAAGGCGCGTAACTTTTTCAATTCTCATCCAATTAAGTTGAATTTTTTTTATGTTATATGTAAGTAATACTTCATGAAAATGCGCATAAATATGGTTATTGGAATTTCACTGAACGACCCTATTGTGCTTCCAATAAAGGACATACCAAACATAACCTTGCAGAGTGAAAAATAAGATTGGAAGGTGATTGTTAATGTGTTTCTAATTATTTACGTGCACAAACGAAACTATAAAGATAAAAAGATGCCTGCAAAGTGTGTAGTACCAGGTTGCACTAGCAATTGTGCTTCCAATAAAGGACATACCAAACATAACCTTCCAGAGTGAAAAAGAAGATTGGAAGGTGATTTTTAATGTGTTTCTAATAAAATTAATTACCTGCACAAACGAAACTATAAAGATAAAACATGCCTGCAAAGTGTGTAATACCAGGTTGCACTAGCAATTGTGCTTCCAATAAAGGACATAAACGGAAGTGGTGAACGGTATTCCTCGTAAGGGCTGGTTATATTTATAAGAATAAAGACAATAATTTACAAACATTTCAAAGGATAAGAACTATTTTATAGCACAATGTGGTACCTACAATGTTTTCTGGACCTCCCAAATATCACAGAAAAATACAGTTAATAGAACTCATCTGGGCATGCCAACGAGGGCATGCATCTGGGCATACCTACGAAAAGATTTGATATTGAAAGGGAATCAAGAGCAGCAAGAATGGCTTCACAGTGACCTAATAGTGAATTTTTCTAGCTCAAGTGACAATTTACAAAGTAAATTGAGTGTTCATTTAAGTGGAAGTGGAAGTGGCACCAGAAAACAGGTTGCGTTTATTTTTATTTTGTAGTGTCTGACTGTGATGAACCAGACATCAGATGTAAGTGGTATTAGTAGTAGTAGTTCTAAAAAGTTTTTTTCTTAATTTATTAACCCAGATGAACTCTAATACATATAAAATGTAATAATTATTCTGAAGTAATAGGCCACCTATTTGACAGCTAAGCCACGTTGCCACATCTAAGGCTCCGGCCTAGTGTAGAGTCTTCCATGCATCGCTACAAGTTCCTAGAAGTTTGCATAGGAGCACAGACCATAAAACAGAGTTTGGAGTTTGTATTCTGTGCTGTTTCTTCTTATGACGTCACAGATCGGATCACACTGATCACAGTTTGACGTTGACGTATTCCAATTTCACGAGGTCGATTTGTAATTTAGCAACATATTTGAACTTTTCACTTTCAAGTTTCTACCTATTACATTAAAGATAATTGCTTATTAATCTTCAAACACAAAGAACTAAACATATGTTACAGTAATATCCAAAAATGGTCTCCAAACAAGCATTAGAAGAACAAATTAAAGCTCAAGGAGACTTGGTTAGGAAATTAAAAGCAGCTAAAGAAAGTAAAGAAAAGGTAATTTTATTTTTATTTTAATGAAATGTTTGGAAGGTGGAACCTGTAAATTAAATATATTAATTTTATTCAATAACTAGGTATCTGAACTTAAGGGCTCTCCTAGTTGAGTACACATTTATTATGGCATGTGAAATGTTACCTACTAATACATTTCCAAAATATAAAATAAACATCTGCATTTCATATAGAAAAGTATTTCAACGAAATATATTACATTTTTATCTCAGACACCGATTTTGCTTCTTAGAAATTGAGTTGTATGGTTGGTGAAATGTTTTGGTGATGAATTAGACTTTAAAATACTTAATTGTGGCGTTTCTAATGTAATTTTTTTTCTTTTTAAGTGCTAATATACCAAAATGTTTGTGAAATCTTTACGCTCTGTTTATTTCTTGTCACGACCTGTGGCTATTGGTTGCAAGTCTTTGGTCACCAGTACAGCCAAATTTCAAGGAAAACCACAGGTCAGTGATTTAAAAATAAATTGTGTTGTGAATTTTCAGATACAATTCTGAATAACTATGATTATCATAACTTATTCATCAGTTGGGATGTATCAGAACTCTATTATTATATTATCTATTAATTATTGCATCATATCCATACTCAATCATAATATTACTATTAGTATGAGTAAAAGGTTATTAACTGATCTTAATATTACACAAATTCAGTCTTTTGTAAAAAAATGAGTAGTTTAATACTATAATAGGAAATTGAATTAATTAACATGTTTTTAGATTGATGAAGAGGTTGCTAAACTTCTAGAGTTGAAAGCAGAGCTAAGCAATACCAATGAAGATGGTAGTACTGCTCTTGCTAATCAAAAGTTTACTCTTAAGACACCAAAAGGTACAAGAGATTTTTCACCTCAGCAAATGGCACTTAGAAATGCTGTATTAGGAAAAATAATTTCAGTATTTAAAAAACATGGGGCTGAGACTATAGATACTCCAGTATTTGAGCTAAAGGTAATTGATCCTTAAAAATAATACCCTAGCATTGAAACAATACTGTTAAAAAATTACATTGTTGAATGAAGAAGATTTCAAAGCACTGTAACATATGTACAAGGATTCCTTATAAGGAAATTAAGGCAACTTTTGTGGGAAATATTGCTTGCTGCAATTCCAGATTATCAACTATTCTTTCCCATGTTAAACAAAAATATATTATATAGAGTTACTTGTGTAACAGTAAAAACAGATTTGGAACAATAAAGGAGAAAGTTGATTACAAGTAGGTTACTATAATCTGTGTAGAAATGTTTTATGTTTATGCATCAGAAGTTAATGAGCTGTTTACCAGATAATATTTTTTAAATAAACATAATTAATAAAAATTAATTTAATTGACATTTTATGAAAATGTATGTGATATGATAGAACTCATTTTGGCTGCTGAGATTAGTTTTAACTTTTGCAATGAAAAAAAGAGACAATTTGAATATTTCATCCTAAAACCCATTACTAAAAATAAGTTTTTATCAGTAAGGCAGTAAGACAATATTTACTCTCTTTTCTAATATCATTAGTGAAAACAAACTGTAAACACATAAATGTCAACTTTGAAGATGCTGACTTTGTTTTAAAGAAGTTGATGTGAGGAAATAAAATTGAAATTGTACAAAAATTATATTGTATCTCTTTTGAGTAACTCATTTCAACTGTTGAATTTTGGGTTGTACAAAAAACTTGTCAGAAGAATAGGTTTTAACTGTCTAGTTTATTTAATACATAATTCACAAATATCAGGTGGTACTAACTACTAGCAAGTCAAATAAAATTGCCAAGGATACTAAAAATATTTCTATAAGTAAGAAATGAGCATCACTATTTACAGGAAGTCCTAACTGGAAAGTATGGAGAAGATTCAAAATTAATATATGATCTTAAAGACCAAGGTGGAGAAATACTGTCTTTA
Organism: Callosobruchus maculatus; assembly: GCA_951848785.1. Lineage (NCBI taxonomy): Eukaryota > Metazoa > Arthropoda > Insecta > Coleoptera > Chrysomelidae > Callosobruchus > Callosobruchus maculatus. The sequence goes on from CATOUR010000174.1 coordinate 2,278,088, forward strand.
AGATATGATCTAACAGTTCCTTTTGCAAGGTATCTTGCAATGAACAAAATTACAAACATAAAAAGATACCACATTGCCAAGGTTTATAGAAGAGACAATCCATCAATATTAAGAGGAAGATATCGTGAATTTTATCAGTGTGTAAGTAATTTTGTATATACATATTTTTTTGTCTTACTCTATAATTTTTTTAGATACTAGTCCAATTTTTCTTTTGTACTAACATTCAGTTTTTCTTTTCCTAAATTAGACCTTTAAGTATTAATTTCATAAGCTTCAATAGGCTGCCATAATACATTATATTGATATTCAAGACAAAGTTTCTATGTTACTATTTCCATCCATGCAGCATATATATATTTTACTTTATTTGATACTTCTATGAGTAGGAATATTAAAAAATGGGAAAAATTAATGAGGTGTACGTCATAGGCATAGTTAGGTCCCTGAATCTGGGGGGGGGGGCTCAAGTCCCCGCCCTAGATACAATAAACTTAACAGAACGAATTATTTTTGGATTTTTGGGGGGGCTAAATTCATTCTTGGGGGGACTAAGCCCCCCCTGAGCCCCCACCTAACAACGCCTATGGTGTACATATATGGATATCTAAATGACCTTGCAATAAAATGAAAATTAATACTAATCCTTTTAGTATGCCACAGCTTTGTAGATTTATCATTTGTACATCGTACTGTGTAAGGCTTTTATGGCCATCTTCCAATGAATTTGTGGTTCTTGGGCGGACCAAAAAACCCAAGAACCACAAATTCATTTCTTTTGCACATTTTTTCACAGGAATATGCTTCTGTTCTGTTCTATATAGCTATTGTAAAATCCACCAACTAATAATTTAGTCTTAATGAATCACTTGCCATCTGTATTTTTTTTTAGGATTTTGACATAGCAGGAACATATGATCCAATGATTCCTGATGCAGAATGTGTGAGAATAGTATTTGAAATTTTAAATGTCTTGGAAATGCCTTCTTTTGTTATCAAACTGAACCACAGAAAGTTGCTAGATGGAATGTTTGAGGCTTGTGGAGTGCCTGCAACTAGTTTTAGAGCGATTTGCTCTGCTGTGGACAAGTTAGACAAGTCACCATGGGACGAGGTGAGATGCTTGCAATATTTATTATTAAGATAGATAGATAGATAGATAGTTTATTTAATAGGAAAAACCTACTACAATAGTTTTATAATATACATAAAAATAATGAAATAATGGTATAAAAATGTTTAAATAAAACTATTCATAATCTTATAAACTTAATGCAGTAGTAAAATAATAACCAATTAACAAATGAAAAACATACAAACAATAAAAATAATAAGATGCGATTGTATCACTTTATGAAAGCAAAATTAATCAAAAGCCACAGTTGTGTAAACATAAGCCATATTCACAGTAGCTACAAGTTCACAATCTAACACAAACTCAAAAACTGATTTTACTGCAGACCTAAGCTACAAATATCTCTAAATTATTCAATCTATGTAAATTAAACTAAAAACTAGTTTACAAAGGTATTTTCAATAGTGCAATTTTACGATGTCATGAATTTGCCCACAAAACAAAATTTAACGTTCTGAAACATATTCTTTCAAATTCTTTTTAAAGCTTATCAGAGTCCCAGCGTTTTTAACTTGTACTGGTAGGTGGTTAAATTCACTCATTGATTTGTGGAACAAAGATGTTGCAGTACTTTGTTTGTTTGTTTTGTATATGTTAAAATCATTTATATTTCTTGTACTATATGAGTAAATTTGGCCCCTGAGCACTACAAACTCATTAAAATAGGTAGGTAACATACCATTCTTCAATTTAAATACAAAAACCATAGTAAGGTAGTATAGTCGCTCTTTTACTGAAAACCACCCTAGGGTGGACTGCATTAACGCTATAGGTGAGTAATTGCATCGAAGGATTGTTCTAATGCCTTTATTAAATAAAATTTGCAGAGATTGAATTGAGCCTAAATCACCCAAGTTTAGAACACTAGCACAGTAATCAAAATGGGGTTGTATTATACTTTTGAATATAGTGATTCTTGAAAATAGTGATAGATGCTTACTAATTCTTTAGACAAAAATAACTTTTTTGAAATTTTCTTATAGATATATTCAAAATGAGGCTTCATAGAAAGTGTGTGGTCCATGATAAATCTAAGATATTTTATTTGAGTTACCCATTCTATATCTTTTTTATACAATTTTAATTTAATATTTTTAATATTTAAAGACTATTCTCTTAGGAGTAGAAATTAACATTGCTTTGGTTTTAGTCGTATTTATTCAGTTTTAATTTGTTAGTATATAAAAACATATCTATTTTATTAAGCAACTTTTGTACCCTTTCAATTAGTTCCAAAAAATTACCACCAGTGCATGCAATTAATGTGTCATCTGAAAATAAGGTGATAAATTCCAGCCCTTCAATATAATTGATATCATTCAAAAAAATTATAAATAATAAATGCTCCAAGTACGTATGTATGTATGTATGTATGTATTTGCTTTCATTGTTTAAAGATTTACTCTTACCCACTCGGACATGCTGAAATCTGTTTGTTAAATATTCCTTAAACCATTCCATAACATTTTTCCCGCAACCATAATATTTTAGCTTCTTTTACAGTAAATCTCTATTTATTACCTCAAAGGCTCTTCTCAAGTCAAAAAGAGCAACAACAAATTCTTTATTGTCCACCATTTGTTTCCATTTTGAGATTGTAAGCTGAATCGCTGTTTCGCAGGAGTGGCCTTTGCGAAAACCAGACTGGTTTCCAAGAGAAAGATTATGTTCATTAAAATATTAGACTATTTGATTATACCCTATTTTTCCCAGTAGTTTTTCAATACACGGTAGTGTGTTAATTGGTCGATATGTAGACACATCAGATTTATCATGATTTTTTGCAGCAGGTATAATGGTAGTGGTCTTTAAATCTTTAGGAAAGCTACCTGTTCTCAACGAAGAATTTATAAAATTAAGAACTGCATATCCAGTTGTATTGAAAGTTTTTTTAAGAAATTGAGGATTTAGAACATTCTCAACGTTTTTGCATGTCTTTAATGAAAAAATAATTTGTTTTAAGTCCATTATTGTTATAGGCTGGAATTCTTCAATTCTACAATCAATTACTGGGAATTTACTATCACACCAATCAGGAGTTTGGTTAACACTAGATATTATATACTCAATACTTTTTGTGAAGAATGAATTAAATATACAAGCGGCTGCATTTTCAGTTTCTACAAAATTTTTATTTTTGTTTGTTCCGAAATTTATATTTTTATAATTTAAAGGTTCATCACAGTTTTTTAACATTTTTTGAGACGTTTCCACATATTTATTATTATCAATCATACTTCCATAGTATTCCTTCTTTTTTTGTTACAACTAAGTTTCGCTTAATTTTATAATCATTCCATAACAACATACTATTATTACCATTACTATAGTCAATAAAATATCTATATGCCCTATCACTCTCTAAGGCTAATTCCCTAATTTCGATATCATACCAAGGAACATTATCAGTCTTACATTTGATTTCCTTTATCGGATATTTGCTATTAATTACAGCAGTAGTGACCTTGAAGAAATCCGTGAAGAAATCGACAAATTAGAGCTTGCTTGATTTATTGAAATTTTTTGGGGAATTTTAGGGATATTTGGGCCTATCGTCAATACCAACTTCCTAGAGACAGGTCATGATTTACGTCATTTATCTGCGATGCCTTTGATGTGTCTTCTATTGAGGTTACCGTCATAGTGAAGTGATAATTTGTTTTCTGTAGTCTGTGGCAATACCAGTTAGCTGTGTATATTTTGTGACTGTTATTTAGTTGAAAAGTTGTTTTGAAAAGCTTTGACTGATTAATAGGAGTAGGCCTGTCACACGTCACATCCTGGGCAAGACAGACAAACCTAGGAGAGCCTAACTCCAACCCGGTGTGCACCTATGACTGATGAGGGACTATGTGCGCATGCGCGCGCATGGTTGTGCTTCAGCACTCGTGGACCAAAAAGGCAGGACATAGAAGGGATGAGGCTATGTCTTCACTGGGTCATTGTCGTATGGGCCGACACCATTCTGCAATGACCCAGACAGTCACTATGGTGACTACTGCGTCTAAGGGGGGGGGGGGGCGGAGGACGACGACCTGGCTATGGACACGGAATCGATTTTGACGACCACTACTACTAGACTAGGAAATGATCGGACTGTCTTTCAACCCACTGAGAGTGCCCCAGGTATATCCTTGGGGCTGATGTGAGCTTGCTCTACCGAGGTGAGGTATGGAAGATTGTTCAGGGATCAGCCACTTTGGGCCTTGATCAGGAAGTGTATCATGGGTGTAAGAATCGGCATTTTACATTGCTCCGGGCGAGTGTCGATCCGTCCGTGAATTCCAGGAACAACTAAGCGATGGCTGGGCCTCAGGGAACTGGGGTAGGACTGTGGTCCGAGGGTTCACCCGCTCTCAGTTATATCGACCCGCCCCTTGACACACGAAGCGCTGGTAAACAAAAAGTCATGGAGAATATTGAAGAAACTAAAGGCACCAAAGAGACAATGGAAATAGATCCGTTCAAGAGGAGGGACAGCCTCAAACAGACTTAGCTTGGAAGAGAGAGGTCGGCATGTATGTCGGACGTAATCTGGCAAAGGCCTGATGATACTGGTATCAGAGACCAGAATCCTTCGAAGAGGAAAAGGGCAGAGGCACTTTTCGATACCGCGGTAACAGAACGGGATGAAGTGTAGAATATGATAGAGAGATAGAGGTTTCCAAAGCTCGCACTTTGGAATATCATATTGGCGAGAACAAACACAAAGAAGGAGATTAGAGAGACAGGCGAACAGATAATGAGGATATTGCTCAAGTTGAAGCGTCTTTATAAGGACAGACCAGAAGTCGATGCACATACGGCTATGTTTCATATAATGGGACAAATCGAACTCAAAAGAGGGAAAAAAATAAAAGTTATCCGATTTAAATTTTTAGAATATTTCCGGAAAGGTGAATGTTCATCTTGCCTTACGTTTAACTAGCAATGCAAAGTTATTAGAATATTTGCGTGTATTAACTTTTTTTCACGATAGATAACAAAAAACTGTCATTTCGGTAACGTCGAATAACTGACAAAAAATCTTGAATACGAATACGTTTAACAGGTTAATACTTATAAAACGTATTTTAGAACCAGAGCTAATTTTTTTTTTGTCAAAACAGTGTAATTTTTCAGTTACTAATGAGATATTTAAAATGATATTAGATAACTTTGGCCGCAGCTCTTATTTAAAAACTTTAATTTTTCGCTAATAGTTGAATAAATGCTCAGCTCAATACCTTATGAAAATATTTTATTAGAGGAAAGTAATGTTTTAGCTAAAATGACAGTTACAGTAAAATAAAAAATTAAATACTGAAGAAAATTCCACTCTTTTAGAATGTTACCGAAATGATAAAATGTTACCGAAATGATTTTTGAAACTCAAAATTGGGGTTTCGTAGCAAATAGAACCATGTTACCAAAAATATATTTTATTTCATTAATTTCAATTTAAAAATATATGAAATAACGGTGCATACGTCAGAAAGAAAAATAATCGTATGTTTCCTATAACAACTTGCTCTATCTTTTCTAACTTTTTTTCGTCCTGTACTTTTCTGATCAGATTTTTTTTCTTCGATTGTTGCAACATCTCTGGTTTCATTCACATTTTTAGGTAAGTTGTCATTTACGACAGCATCGTCTTGATTTGATTCTACCTCAATGTCGCTTATGGGAGGGGAATTTTCTCCAAGGAAGTTTTCTGTTTTTTGCTGTAACCGTTTTCTTTTTCGATAACTTGAACTAGCGTCTCTCCATTTCTTGCGTATTTGTTTCTTCTTTTTTGTAGACATTTTATTAATGTCTGGTGTTAGTCCTTTTTCTTTTTCAAGTTTATACCTTCCTCTATCCTTTCTTCTTTTTTCTATCAGCTGTTCTTCGGTCATCTTTGATCTGTATTTTGCAACCCTTTTTCTTAAGTCTTCCCTTCTTTGGTTAGTAGTTTGTTCAGAATTTGGTTTTTTCTTGCTAACAGATTTCTGTTGGACTTTGCTACGTCTCTGTTCTTTTCTATTCAATTTAATCTTGAAACTATTATCCACTTTATTATTATTTTGGAACGTAGCTTTATCAATTCCATTCTTAGTTGTCTTTAGCTTTTGGTTTGATTTAGTCTCATTACTCTCTGGTTTTCTTATTATTATTTTGGTACAACATATCTCTTTTTGCTCCTCACATGAAGGAGCATTGTTATTAGTTGCTGTTTTTTTTTCGATAATCGCCTTTCAAAACTTGTTCAAAATCTTCCTTAGTTTTATTCTTGTGCTTTTGTTCTGCCTTTCTTTTTTCTTTTAGGGCTCGTTTTTTAACTAATTTGTTCTCGTATGCCTGTTCCCTGTACCTCTTCAGCTTCTTTTTTAGTTCATTAAGCTTCTCGGCATCATCCATTCTGTCCTGTATTATTAAAGAAGTAATTTCTCATTAGTCATTTCGGTAACCAACGAATCATTTCGGTAACAATATAGTGCTACTGTATTTGTTACCGAAATGACGTTACCGAAATGACGAAACTAAATTAAATTACACACAGCGCCGTCTCTATCGAAAACTAGAAACACAAAATTTGAGGTTAGAATAACTACCTATATACCTAAACAAATAATTAAAAATATACTCATTAAAACCGTATTATAATTTATTTATTGGTGTTACCGAACTGACTACTAATAAGTGTACGCATCCAAAATTCGAAACAAAAGTAGTAACTGGCAAAAAACTGTATGTTTCAAGCAAAAACTTACCACGCATCTAACGATAAATACTACCGCCCAACTGTTTGTGATAATGTTTTAGCTCAATAATAAGTAGATGGCGCTCTATACACTTAACGATACCGAAATGACGGATATCTTACCGGACACGTTTAATTCGAAAATAGATGAAACAATTAGGAACAAATATCCACAGAAACGTTTAAAATAAAAATTATATGAGTGATACTCAACGCTTTGAGGGTTTGGTAAATAAACTTCGCAAATATTTCGTGATATTGAGCAATGAATTCGAAATTTCATAAAACGGACAGTTACCGAAATGACGTTTTTTCACTTTACAACTAATTAACTTATTATTCTACTCTATGTAAGGGTTACTGAAAAAAATGCGCGAAGAAGAATGTTTACCAATTGTTAAGAACAATCAAACAAAAAGGAATTCGAATTAGTTTTTGTAGAGCACCCTCGGACATGCAATTGTCCCATTATGTGAAACAGAGCCATACAAGCGGCACTATGCAGACTTCAGGCAGCGTTATAGAAGATGGGACACAGACTGAAGTATACATGAAGGATGCATCTTGTCAAACGATGGGCGAGGGAAACAACTTGCTGGAGAAGATCAGGGCTGCTGCTGTCTACCGATCCATATGTAAACTTAAGGAGAAAATGGAGGTATATGGCAGAACTAACGTGCACTGCCATACATTCCTACGCACTGCGAAAGCACCTTATTGAAAACGTTGGAATTCATTTTCAGCAAATCTCAGGCCGAGGTATACATATATAAGCACGAAAATAAGAGACAAAATGAAGGGAAAGACAAGACCAAGCACCCAGCAAGGGGAAAAACGGGCACCAAAAACACGGCAGGGATTGATTGTTAAATCAAACATATGCCGACCTCGTCATGAGCCTCAAAAGCAAGATTGACCTGGACAACGTCGATGTTGAGATATCTAGGATGCGCAGGACCCAAGGGGGTGATCTACTCTTGGAAGTGGACAAAGGCAAAGTCGAGGAGCTCCAAAGCGCTATCGTCAGGCAAAGTCAAGACTTCCAGGTCGTCAGGAAGATACGACGGACGGTGATGCATATCAGAGGAATGGACAATGAAGTTAATGAGCAAGACATAATAAAAGCTCTAGACAAGTGCGTAGGAGAAGAAGCGGCCACCTGCAAGGTATCCTCCCTGAGACCAGCGGAAGGAAAAAAAATGCTACGATAATAGCGAATTATCAAATCGCAGACAAGCTAATAGCTACAGGGAAAGTACGCATAAGACTGGTGCATTGCCATATTAGTGCGAGAAGAGACGAGGTAAGGTGCCGTAAGTGTTGGGCGCAAGGGCTGAAAAGTGTAATGGACTTGATAGGACGAAGCTCTGTCTCCGTTGGGGGGCAGAAGGACCTATAGCGAGGCAGTGTAAAAACAATCCGTTCTGCTCTATATGCAACAAAGAAGGGCACCAGGTCGGAAGAAAGGGCTGTAGCGGAGGACTACCGATTAGACAATAATGGCCTCCTACCTAAATATACTACAGGTCAACGTAGATAGAGGTAGAGAGGCTCATGATATACTAATGCAGACTACTATAGAGAGACAGATCGACATATTAGCCATAGTTGAGCCTAATAGCAAGATAGTCAACTCTCAATTGTGGTATGTGGATAAAAAGACCGATTCGGCCAATTAAAGTCCTGACCTTCCAAGTGTCAATTAATAATTTAGGAAAGGGTGATGGCTACGTTTGGGTCGACCTAAGTGATATAACTATTTTTAGTTGTTATTTCCCACCTAACATCGGCCTACTGGAATATCAACTAGGTTTATATAACCTCAAGGAGGGAATACGTATCGTAAGAAAGAAACGATAGTATGCGGTGATTTTAACGCCAAAGCGTCCGAGTGGGGTATGACATACACAGACCAAAGGGAAGAGATTCTTGCGTCCTGGGTAGTGAGCTCGACTTGGTAGTGATGAACAGATGTCCGTCATAGACATAAACCTGGCTACCGAGAACATCGTGATGCGCATCGCAGACTGGTCTGTGTTAGAACATGAAAGTCTGAGCTGCCACAGATACATTAGCTTCAAATATCAGACAGGATGTCAGTGGAACAATTACAGCAGACCAGCTAGAAAATCATGGAATCTAGGTAAGTAAGTTTGACTGAAAAGCTATCTGCAGAGCTGCAAAAATGTAATGCGACAAAAGAGGTAAATACCGCAGAAGAACTGATCGCCTTTTTGACCAGCTGTTGTGACTCCTGTATGCCGAGAAGATGTACTTCCCGGAAACGGAGAGCAGTTTATTAGTGGACAGGGGATATCGCTAATGTAAGAGCAGAAAACTTACGTCGATTGATAAGGACCTCCAAACAGAAATGCTGGAAACATCTGATAAACGATGTCGATAACGACATATGGGGCAAAGGGTATCAGATCGTAGTCAAGCGGTTAGGCGTAGGTGTTCCAAACCAGAACTTATCGACGGAAAGGAAGCTAGAATTATTGAAATCTTTGTTCCCGTATTGCCCTTCAATTACCTGGGAGATAAAGGCGAGGACAGATGTGGTATATTTCACAACGGAAGAGCTGACAAATTCCGTATCAAGACTTAAAGACCGGAAAGGCCAGGGCTGGACGGTATCCCTTCGGAAATAATAAAAATACTTGCGATGGAAGCTCCGCAACTATTTTTAAATGTGACTAATGAGGCTCTAGCAGATGGACAGTTTCCCAGCGTCTGGAAACTAGTAGATGTAGTGTTGCAGTTGCAGAAGGGCAAGCCAGAAGAACTACATTTTTCTTGGAACATATCTTTGCTGGACATCGCGGGAAAGTTATTAGAACTGATGATACTAGGCAGATTACAGAGGGATCTGGATGATAAGGAAATACTGTCGGATAGGCAGTATGGGTTTAGAGCTGGCAAATCAAGTATAGATGCAATCCAGGCCATAGTCAATATAGCAATAGGAGCGGACGCGGTGATTAACAGGGAGCGGCAACTCTGTGCTCCAATAACGCTGGACGTGAAACATGCGTTTAATGTGGCGCCCAGACACAAAATAATTGAAAAGCTCAGTCGCATTGTGTCGGATAGTCATAGAATTCAACTTCTGTATAGTTATCTACAAGTACGTCGAGTTAGATTTGATGGCAATGCGACCATGAAAATAGACAAGGGCGTCCCGCAAGGATCAATTCTGGGCCCCGTACTTTGGAACATAGTTTACAATGACGTACTAGAAATGGAAATGCCACAGGGGGTGCGGATGATTTGGCTTTGGTGGTGGTGGCTAGAGACAAAGATAGCCTAATGCTCAAATCCAATTGGGCAATAGAAGCCGTTTTGTTAACCAAGAGGCGTAAATTGAGCCCGATCTCTTTAATGGTTGAAGGGCAAGATATGCATCCTCAACGAGCCATTAAGAATCTGGGGGTTTGGCTGGACCAAAGGCTTACTTTTGAAGGGCATGTCAACAGAACAGCTGCTAAGGCAATGAATGTACTTATCGGCACTGGCAAGGATTATGCCAAACGTGGGTGGATGCAGGGCAAACAGACGAGCGGCGCTGGGCTTGGTGGCAGGGGGCCATGGTGGTAAATAGGAACCGGACTAGACTGCAATCGGTTAACCGCAGAATAGCGATTAGGGTCAGCAGCGCATACAACACCATCTCTGCGGAGGCTGTGGAGGTGATTGCGGGTATTCCACCAATAGACCTAGCAGTCAGAATGAGAAGCAGGACGTACGGTGCGGCCAACAAGCATACTATAGAATACGACGAGCTAGTAAACCGGTGGCAACAACGTTTCAGCACATCCAGTGAGGCCAAATGGACGAGAAGGCTTATCAAAAACATTAAAGTCTGGACATCAAGAAGCCATGGGGAGGTGGACTTCTACCTCACACAGATGCTGTCGGGGCATGGTTGCTTTAGACAGTATTTCTGTCGTTTTGGAATATGGGATGATCCTGTCTGTTGGTATTGTGGGAATAATGACGGGGTGGAGCATATTCTTCTACTGCCGCAGAAGGCAACCAGTCAGAGAGCAGTGTAGTTCACAACTTGGGCTCAGCATTAGTCCTGAAAACATTGTAGCCCAGATGCTGGTTCCACAGGAGAACTGGAACGCTGTGGCTGTGATGGCGCGTGACATACTAGAGTGTAAGCGCCGGGAGATGAAGCAAGTGGAGTCCCTGGTGCCGAACAGATACGAGTATGTGTGACAGACAGACAACAGACCGAATGACTGGCCACTCATCTCATGTAGTAATGTGAAAGCGGCCCCATAAGGTGATATAGTGGGAGAGGGGGAAGGGTTAAATCTGTAGGCGCCTTTATGGTGAATCGGGTTTCGCTCCGAGGTATTAGACGTTTAAAGCCAACCCACAGTATCTGTGAAGATTCCTAATCCCCTCTATATAAAAAAACATAGTATGTTGGCAGAACTTTATAAATGAAAATAAATCGTCGGATTCTTTCTGTCAATTTCTTCACCGACTTATTCAAGGTTACAAAATCGATCGATTTCTTGATCGTGTAAAATGGTAACATATAACATTAGAATTTCACAGTTACAGGTGTGCTTTAGTAAGTTGTAATTGATGAGTGTGTAATCTCTATTATAAGAACAGTATTTTTTTAGAGGATTTCATTTTCGTTCAATAAGAATGCAGGCTGTTGCATGTAATGAAGAATTAGAAAGTAGATATGGCCATTATGATAGTAAAAAATTTGTTGCAATAAATAATCATTTTGTAGATCAAATACAATAGTTCAGCATTCAGTTCAGATTAAATTGTTGCATTTTAGTGAGATGATGCATGTTTTTTAGGTGCGGAAGGAAATGATTGAAGAAAAAGGGCTATCAGAAGCAACTGCAGACAAAATAGGCGAATATGTACAGTTAAATGGCAAAGCGGATTTGGTGGAAAAATTATTAGCAGATGAAAAGCTATCAAAGAACAAGTCTGCAGTCGAAGGCTTGGAGGCAATGAAGTTGCTGTTGAAGTACTGCAATATATATGGCACAACTGATAAGATCTTGTTTGATCTCAGTCTTGCTAGAGGGTTGGATTATTATACAGGAGTTATTTATGAAGCTGTGCTTTTGGGAGGTAGGTTGAACTTGATCCAGTGTTTAGAAATGTATCTGTTCTTTGAGTTACTACGGATTTTGAAGTATTGTACTCAAAATAATATGAAATTGGTGCTAATGATTCTTGGTTACAGAAAATCAGTATTTAATAAAGTTGAAGGATTGTTTGTTTATTAATTCATAGCTCTGCTTTAATTTGGAAAGAAAATGATTTGATGTTATATATTTACAGGGTGGTCCAATAAGCGCACAGTGCGGCCTTACAGTTTAATTTAGAAGAAAATATTTTGAATAAAAAACGTTTATTTTCAAATGGTCTATTTTCGAAAATAACTCCAAAGATGGCGAACATCTGGATATACCGGAAGTAGGAATCAACTTCCTCATTTCAAGTAGAGCACCCTGTATATTATTACTTTTGAATTCAGCTTCGATTTTTAGGTTAAGTTTGTTAAAACGATAGTTAATGTCTACGAAGCCTATTTTCGGAGTTATTCGACAATCTTTAGAAAATTTGATGTTTGTAGTACTTTACATAAAATGTTGATTTTGCGGTATTGAAACGAGCAAGAAACATACCTGTTTTTCGGTAAGATTATTGTTTCAAAAGCCCATTAAATCAATAGACTAGCGATTTTCAAATTTGAAAAGATTAAAACATTGAACATTTTTTTTTTCAAAACGAATGGCATGATAAGTTTTGCACCAATGGATGCGAAATTAAATTCTCTTTCACATATAGGTATGTGGTTCTATTTTTGATGATTTACAAGATAGTCACGATTCTGAAATTATTTGGCAATGGCACGTAGGAATTGGAAAAATCGTAGGTGGCGTGGGTGATGCGTGGCTCACAGAGACAATTGCTAACTTACACAAACTGACCAGAGAGGACAAATCCATCGCTTCTGCTCCTAAAGAAAAAGCAGACATCTTGGGGAAGCTCTTCGCAGCCAATTCTACTGTAGACTTTCAAGGAAGTACTCCGACCACCACCATAAGCGTGAACTCGAGAATGGCAGAGGTCAAATTTCAACATCGAGATGTAAAAAGCATCCTCCAAAAACTGAACACCAATAAAGCTACTGGTCCTGACCAAATCCCAGCCATTGTCCTTAAACGCTGTGCCGCTGAGCTCGCACCTATTCTTTGCAAGCTCTTCAAACTTTCGTATCAACGAGGCGTGTTTCCCGCTTCGTGGAAGATTGGCTGCGTACAACCCATCCCTAAGAAAGGCAAAAAAACTGATCCCACCAATTATAGACCTGTGGCTCTTCTCAGCATCATGTCTAAGGTTATGGAGACTGTCATTAACACACAGCTCCTGAAATACCTGGACAACAATAACATCATAAATGATCGCCAGTATGGCTTCCGTAAGCACAGGTCTACAGGTGACCTCCTTGCCTACGTCACTTACTTGTGGAACAGAGCAATAGACAATCATGACGAATCCCGTGTTGTTGCACTTGATATATCGATAGCTTTCGACAGAGTATGGCATGACGGACTTCTGGTGAAGCTTGCTGCTTATGGACTACCACCTGGCCTGCGCCAGTGGCTGAATAGCTTTTTGAACGACCGATCTCTGTTGTAGTCGAGGGCTGTTCATCAGACGTATTTTCAATAAACGCCGGTGTTCCTCAGGGATCTGTCCTATCCCCTACACTGTTTCTGCTGTACATCAACGAGCTGCTGGAAATAACATCCAGTCCAATCTACAGCTTCGCAGATGACAGTACATTAGTGTCGTGCATGGAACCAGGCAAGCCACTATCATCCCAGGAGTCGGTACGTCGGCGACAGCAGCATGCCTCACAGATCAACGCAGATATCAAAACAATTGTCGAGTGGGGATTAGCAAATAAAGTACAGTTCAACGTACAAAAAACTCAGACAACAACACTTACAAAGAAGTCTCACGATGGCTTACCAACCGTGGAAATGGAGGGTCACCCCATAGTCGAATCACCTTCCGTCAGGCTTTTGGGAATCAACATCAACAATAACATGTCCTGGCACGACCACGTCGTCAGTATTGCTAAAACGGCATCCCAGAAGCTTGGAGTTTTGTTCCGCTGTAGGAAGTTGTATACACCAGAGCAACTGCTGCTGCTCTACAAGGCACAGATCCGACCATCGCTGGAGTATTGCTCCCATGTGTGGGGATGCGCTCCGAAGCACTCTCTAAAGCTTCTGGACACTATCGAGAAAAGAGCGATTAGACTAATCGATACGCCTAACCTCACAAAGGTCCTCCAAAGCCTGGAACATCGAAGGAGGGTGGCTGACCTGTCCCTGTTTTACAGATTCTATCACGGAAGATGTTCGAGTGAGCTCTCTCAGATAATAACACCACAGGCCGTCCGAACTAGGAACACTAGAGAAGCTCTGCGAGCTCATCCTTACCAGGTCGAGGTCCTTACTCCCCGAACTAGTCTCCTCCAGCATTCCTTCTTTTGGAGAACTTCGACGCTGTGGAATCAGCTGCCAGGGAATTTGTTTCCCGACGGCTACAACCTGCAGCGTTTCAAATCTAACGTGAACCGATACTTATCCTCTCGCAGCGCTTCTACAGCGCCATAGGCTTTCAGCCTTTGCGGGAGGCCGACCATAAAAAAAAACTGATTTATGTCAAATTTCTTGAGACATAGTGCGTGTGGTTATAAGTGTTATAAGAAATGATTGACATGATTTATATCCTTTTTCAAACATGAAAAATAGTTTGCTCGCATCGAGAATGTACAAAGAGAGATTTCTTGATAGATGTCATCCAGTCCAAGATCTTTTGAAAAAGTGATGGATAGATAGACAGGATCAGGACAGTCAAGTACGAAAAATATTAGAGAAGAAAACATGTACTTAATAAAAATAATGAATTTGACATCCTCGCAACTGTAGTTGAAGATCCGCATAGCAGTACAGCAGAAATGAGTGATTTTTGAGCATTTGTCAAACATCTGTGAAAAGGATCTAAACCTTATCACGTGCAGCTAAATCAAACACTTAATTGGGGTGGTGCTCGAGTCCAAGAGCACTCTATTTTAACAGCAAGTTGTTTACGGATGAAGCTACATTTCATAATAATGGTCATGTAAATCGGCATAATTTACATTTTTACACCGATGTTAATCCATATTTTGAGAGGTTTGTTGACAACCCGCATAGATGGAGCCTAAACGTTTGGGGTGGAAACCGCATAATAAGTATGTTTTCCAAAATTTATCACTGGAGCATTTGAGAATAATGTGGTTACAGTTAAATGGAGCACCTTCACATTTTAGTATGCCAATTGTTTCGTCTGCGAGCCACGCCACCTACGATTTTTCCAATTCCTACAAGCCATTACGGAATAATTACAAAATCGTAAATATACTGAAAACCATCAAAGATAGAACCACAAACCACATATGCCTAGATAAAAGTGAAAGAGAATTTAATTTCGCATTCGCTGATGTGAAACTTACCATCCCATTTGAAAAAAAAGTGTTTAACGTTTTTTAATCTTTTCAAATTTGAAAATTGCTAGTCTATGGATTTAATGTAGTTTGAAAACAATGATCTTACTGAAACACAAGTACGTTTCTTGTTCGTTTCAAAACCGAAAACCGCATCTTTCTGTCGTTCTTGGTTTCCCAGATATTGATTTTTTTAAGAGCTACAAACGTCAAATTTCAGTATTGCTGATTAACTCCGAAAATAAGCTTCGTGGACATAAACTATGATTAACAAACTGGACCTAAAAATCGATGCTGAACTCAAAAACCTAATAATAACAGGGTGTTCTATTTAAAATAAGCAAATTGATGCCTATTTTCGGTATATCCTGATGTCCGCCATCTTTGAAATTATGCTACTCGCAAGTGAAACCCTAACACCTAGAAAAAAGGGATATTTGCATTGAAACATTTTAATAGAATTTTCATTTGAAAATAAAATTGATCTTTTATGGAAATATACTACACGCAAGTGAAATCCGAACACCTAGAAAAAAAGTTAGATTTGCTTTGAGAATTTGTACACAGCTTGGCAGTACCATCTCTAGTACACATGTAATACTTTTTGTTCATTCTGACGCTACTTACCTACATGGCACCTCTAAAAAGCTCGACGTGTAAAAACGAAGCATGACTTTTTGTCGATTCAAAAACGATGATATCGGTTGTAAATATGGCGAGAGACCAGTTGGTTGTGTAAAGATGCTCCCTAGAAGATGACAGCCCCAGTTTACGCAGTTAAGCCTCTTTGAACGGGGTCGGATTGTAGGCCAACGAGAACGTGGTGATTCTTTCAGAGCAGTTGCTGTAACCATGGGACGTAGCGTGACTACAGTTGCAGCAGCATGGCGCGCATGGATCGCAGAAGGGCGAATGCAGCGAGCTAGAGGTTCTGGAGCACGTAGAAGAAATACAGACCGACAAGATCGTCATCTACGACTACTGGCCCTTCGAGACAGAATGCGATCCACTCGAGCTGTTGCTGACGTTTGGTATGCAGCTATAGGGAGGCCCATTCGAATCCGCATGGTGTACCACAGATTGACTTAAATGGGCTTTGGATCATATCGTCCGTATCTAGTGCTTCCACTCACTGCTAATCATCGTCGCCAACGGTTAGATTGGTGCCAAGAACACCGACAATGGCAGGCTGAGGTGCAAAGACTGCCTTCTCCGACGAGAGTCCAGGTTTTGTCTGGGGGCACATGATGTACGCCAACGCGTAAGACGACGACGGGGTGGTGAACGTGATCTCCAGTTTGCTGTTGAGCGCCATGTACACCGTCCTTATTGGTTTGATGGCTTGGGGTGCCATTGCATTCAACAGCAAGTCACCTTTACTTGTGATTCGTGGCACAATGACTGTGCAACGTTATGTGAATGAGGTGTTAGAACAAATTGCCGTTCTATTTATGTCCGAGGACTCGAAGAGGTCCTCTTCCAGCAATGTAATGCACGTCCTCATATTGCAAGGGTACCGATGAGATTCCTACAGAAAGCTGAGGTCAAAGTACTCCCCTGGCCTCCACAGTCACCCGATTTGTCGCCAATTGAAAAAGTATGGGATTGGATGCATCGCGACATAGGCGATTTACCCAATCCTCCGACCACACTGGACAAACTGGAACAAGCTGTGAGGGCAGCTTGGGAGGCTAATGTACCTCTAGAGTTAGAGTTTATCAACAACCAGACACTCATTATTGATCTGTTGTCACTGGCGTAACTAAGGACCCGCAGCTGCGGGGGACCCCGAGGTTTTGGGGGGCCCGTAGTCTTGGATGTCCACTGGCCCAGGGTCCTCAAGCGCCATCGTTTGTAAAGCACTAAACTAAACGGTCGATTCCCTTGTGTTTTTATTATTTTTTACAAATAATACGTATGAACCCCATGATACGTACCTATCATTGAAAAAGTGGGACAGTATTGCATTTTGAACTAAACCCTAAAAATCGGCGCAGTATCCGCAGTAAATGGAGAAATACGGCAAGACAGCATACGTCAAAAATTTTTTGACCAATTTAACTCGGTGTCACAGGTCATACAAACAACTAACACATAGGTGTAAAATATAAACTAAATAGCGACCTTCTAAAAAAAATTAAATCGAAAAATGTTTGTTTTCAAGCCACGAATTTTGTAATTTTTCGTGTGATCTAAACATTTAAAGGTCGTTGTTTAGTTTGTATTTTACACCTATGTATTGTTGGTTTGTGTGACCTGTGTTATGGAAGATACCGAGTTAAATTAACCAACAATTTTTTGACGTTTTTTGTTTGAGAATGGCAGCTCTCTCTCAATGCACATTGCTGTTTTCTCTGAGCAAACTTGAACGTTAAAGCCTTGAAGGTGGCAATAAACATTGCCGAAAGCTTGGCAGTCTTCTTTATGCAGTCACCCGTGTTTCTTTTCAAAATTTTTGGCCACATCCCCAAGATTTTCTCTTTAATATATACAAGGAGAGTCCTAGGTTGATACTTGTTTAACTGTGTATAGAAGTTGTTGAGATAAACTAGCCTTTCAAATATTTTTTTCCCGAAAAATGAAAAACAAGCGAGATCCAAAATAAAAAATGTAAATGTAGGCTTGTGTATCAAGACGTACCTACCTAGTTTGTTTATGTTTAGTTTTTTGCTTGGATTTTCGTCTTACCGATAAGGAATTGCAATTGTCAGATAGTGCAGTAGTCACTTTCCATTTAACTTTGTTAATTTTAAATTGGTAATTCCTAAAAGCGGTACATGATTATAAACGCAACTGTTAGGATTTACCAATTTGGAATTAACTAAAATAACCTGCAAGTGAATTCGAGCAAAAAACTAAACATAAAGAGACTAGGAACGTCGTAATACACAAGTCCAGACTAGGGTCCAGACTTACTTTTTCTGATGCTATGTCACACTTATTTTTCAGTTTTCGGGTAAAAGTTAAAGTAAAAGTTGTTTATTTTAACGACTTCTATATATACACACTATAAAAACAAGAATGAACTTAGGACTCACCCTGTATATATACGTAATATATTATGAAAAAATTTCTTGCGGGGGGCTCCGGGAAGTGTCTTGCGGGGGGGGGGGGGCGCCGAATCTGAAGTTACGCTACTGTCTGTATTTTTTTTATAAATTAATTATTGCAAATGAGTTCGTTCATTATTGTATTTAGCCCTACCGCATTTCATCAACCGCAACCCTTTTTTTTCTCAGTGTTCGCATGTCACTTGCGAGTAGTATATTTTCTACAAGTAGACCATTTGAAAAGAAACGTTTTTTATTCAAAACATTTTCTTCTAATTTAAATGGTAAGGCCGCCGGAGAGCTCCGCACGCTTATTGGACCTCCCTGTATAGAGGCATAATCAGCTTTGTCTATAGTTTTTCAAAATTAGTCCAGTGATGGCAGAATAATATAATAATAATCGACTTTATTATATATATACAGGGTGTTCTACTACTAATGGAAAATACTCTAGAACACTGTACAGCTCATTTCCAACAAAAAAGTGTTATAAAGTGGGGTCCGATTTTCAACTGTTTCAGAGATAAGTTGATTATTGGATATTTTCATTAAATTGCAGACCTCCAAACGAAAACTCTAATAAAACAAATTTTTATCGGATTTTGAAATTTTTGGTATTAGTCCTTAGAAAATATGTTGTCACTTCGCGAGATAGTGTTAAAATCAGCATGTTTTGAAAAGTGACTTCAAGACACGTTACGAATCACCTAATAATTAACCTTGCACTTTACGGCAGATACATGCCTATCTTTCTAGTTATCCATTGGTACCACAAACTTGTAAATATGGTAAACATAGACAATAAGATTACATTTAAGCCTTAAAGGCATAATGGATCTCCCAGTGCGCTAAATTTCAAGAGACCGTTGAGGAAAAACTTGTTATGGGATTTTTAATTTTTGTTATGCGTACTTGAGTCATGATTAGTCATAAAAAAGTACTTGAGTATATTCAAACGGCGGCGCTATTACTGTGGAACCGGAAGCGATATTGACAAAACCGGATTTTTTCCGGACTCGTTTTCTGATGCTGCTTTTCTCTAGCACCTGTAGTTCTGGCTATCTGTTGTATACGGACAGACAAACACTGCATAAGCTTTCTTCAATGAGAGCTAAAAGTGATCGGTTAATCAATATAGGGTCTCAAAATGTATTATTTTAGTAGAAAGCTTCAAGTTGTAATTTAAAATTGATTTGTCTTAAAAATTCGCTAGGTAATCATAAAAATTTGGTAGGTAATCAAGCAGAACAAGTAACCTACGTTATAAAGTATGCGTAGATTTTCTCTCGTGTAGTAATGAGAGGTCGTAAATAATCCAGATCGAAGTAGGTCTAAAATTAGGCATATCTTTAGTGGTATCGTGTCTTTAGTGAACACACTATGGATCAGTCATACACGTACATATGCTGAAACTGTAGATTGTGTGCTGTAAACCGACAGTAATGAACGCACGCCTGCGCAAATTAAGATCCAGTGAGTTGTGACAACTGCGTCTCCACTTTTAGAACGGGCAACGGCGTCGGTGTTCACGCATACACGGAAAGCATCCTACACATCCACCTACGCTGTTGCAAATCGCCTCAATACGGTTTTTCGCAGTGGAAGGTGTGGTTCACTGCGCAAACAACTGATCTGGACCCGTACCATTGTCAATGCACATTTTGAGGGAAGGCGATCCTGTCAAAAGAATGGATTTTTGCGGATTTATGCTTCATGTGGACGCCGAAGATACAACTTTTTTAAGTAGGATCTTTGGATGGATGATTCCATACATTACTGAAAATCTGCGGATACAAGATACTTTATAACGTGGCTTGCTTGTTCTGCTTGCTGGCCTAGCGACTTTTTAAGACGAACCCGTTTAAAATTACAACTTGAAGTTATCTTCTAAAATTATTCAATTTTGAGACCCTATACTGAAGTTTTGGTTAACCGACCACTTTTTATAGCTAATCATGATGATTATGTAATAGGACATTATTCAAGTACCCATAACAAACATTAAAAATCCGATGACAAGTTTTTGCCGTTGAAATTTGCGCTCTCTGAGATCCAATATACTTTTAGAGCTTAAATGCAATCTTATTGCTTATGTTTACCACATTTACAAGTTTGTGGTACCAATGTATAACTAGAAAGATGGGCGTACGTTTACCGTAAAGTGCACGATTAATTATTTGGTGATTTTTTAAGATTAATTCCTTTTATTTGTAAGGTTTTTGAAGTCACTTTACAAAACTTGCTAATTTTAATACTATCTCGCGAAGTGTTTGATAAACGATCGCTTTCTTTAAGCCGATAAAAAATTTCAAATTCCGACAATAAAATTTTGTTTTATTAGGGTTTGCGTTTGGTGGTCTGCATTTGAATGAAAATCTCTAAAAATCAATTTATCTCTGAAACAGTTGAAAATCAGGCCCTACTTTATATGACTTTTTTGTTGGAAATAAGCTATACAGTATTCTCCTAGAGTATTTTCCATTTGTCGTAGAACTATTACTATTATAGCAGAATAAAGTCGTTGTAATTATTACTGGAAGGTTTTGTATTTCTTATAATACCTACTCATCCATCTTGGGCTTAAACAATTCTTTATGTAACTCGAAAATGCGTGGAAAGTACCGATAAAATCGCCGTTTTTACTCCATCTTTCAGATGGCGCTTCATCATCGGAAGAGGTGTCTGTAGGGTCAGTAGCTGGAGGAGGCCGTTACGATGACCTGGCAGGCATGTTCGACCCGAAGGGGCGTCAGGTACCCTGCGTGGGCGTCTCCATAGGGGTGGAACGGCTGTTCGCCGTCATGGAGGCACGCCAGGCTGCCGAAAAGATCCGAACCACGGAAACCGAGGTATACGTCGCAACGGCGCAGAAAAATTTGCACGAGGAACGGATGCAGTTGTGCGCTGAACTCTGGGCTGCAGGTTTCAAGGTAAGTCAGTCACGACAATAAGGCCGGTATGCACCTTAGAGGGTCGAGCGGATAACTGCTATGCTGAATGACATTTTGCATAGCATTGACGTAGTGCGGGGCTGCCCGCAAGGCAGAGTCTTATCTCTCTTATTGTGGTGTCTGGTGGTAAATGAACTTCTGGTCAAGCTGAGCAATATAGGTGTATACGTGCAGGTCTATGCAGATGATCTCAGCATAGTAGTCACGGGTCGATTCTAGGGTACCGTCTCTGAGATAATGCAAGGCGCTTCGCGTATCGTGGAATCGTGCTGTAAAGATGTGGATGTATCGGTTAATGCCGAGAAGACCGAGGTAGTTATGTTCACTAGAAAAAGGAAACTAGGATATATCGGGCCAATCTTCTTTGGAACATCACTCGAACTTTCCCCCAATCAGTGCGTAATTCTAAACTCCAAGCTGAATTGGAGACAGCATGTGGAACATAGCATAGCACGTAATTCGTTATGGGCATATAGAGGGGTTGTAGGAGCGAATTGGTGCCTGACTCCCAAGGTGATGTTCTGGCTCTATATACTACAATCGTAAGGCTGTCCTTAATGTATGAATCACTAGTGTGGTAGCCATGTCCATCCTTAGATGGAAACAAAGCAAAGCTAATTAAAATTCCACGCTTGGCGTGTGTTAGTTCTGTTAGTCTAACAAGTGCAGTACGCACGACTCCGTTGAGGGCGCTAGAAGCACTACTGAATCTCCCTCTACTCGACTGGTAGTTCAAGGGGAGGCAAGGCTGTCTGCGATCCGATTGTGGAGTTAAGGCAGTTGGTCCTTTGTGAATCCGGGCAGGGGACACTCTGCCACCCTCTCGGAACTGCAAAGGGACGATTCTATCCTGCATATGAGGAGTGATATAATTTCTCCTAAACATTGCTTCAACTCCAAATTTACGGTGAAGTATCCTACAAGAGAAGAGAGGGGGACAAGCGGAGGCGGCTTTCTGAGGTTGGAGGGTCAGTCTGATTGATATACGGACGGCTCACTTGCCGATGAAGGCTGCGCTGGGGTCTGTGGGCCAAAAACAAAGCTCTCCCTCTCTCTTGGGGGATACTCCACGGTATTCCAAGAAGAGATATATACGATTTTAGCTTGCGCCTTTCGTATTCACGAAATCCAGAGGTCTAGCAGGCGGATCAGCGTCTGCTCTGACAGTCAGGCAGCATTGAAAGCATTGATTGCGCTCGAGAGCGCTCAGGTAGCAGAGTCACTAAACGCCCCGCTACTTATTGAGCGGACGCCATTTTATACAACAGAATTATTTTATGCTCGATTTGGTTAGGTACAACTCAATGGAGAAACATAACCTAAACCCATCTACTTGCTGATGTGTCAAACGGCAGTAAGCGTCACCGACTTTACCGTAAAATGGAAATCCAAGCCTTTACTTTGTGATATAACGACCGAAACAAATTGCAAAGAAATCGGTATACCGAGATGTCACACTTTCAAAATAATTCACGTTTCTCGTCACATCAATCCTATTTTCCAGGCCATCATGGGGTGGTTGCATAAGCTCTTCCACGATAGTTAGAACATCATTAATATTAATGCCGGTATCAATAGTTATTGCTATTATTTCTTGATTCATTTTCAACCCTTTGCTGGTATTTACAGTTTTGGGGCGTCAATCAAAACAAACTGTTAATCTGGCTGTTGCGAATGATTGTATGTCAGTATGCCATGTCAGAATGTTCGCTCCGAAAGAGCGCTCAGTTCCCTGAACGCAACCATTGAGTGCTTGTAGGTTTACATCAAGGGTCGTTCTGCAATGTACAAATTTCTTGGATGACATTTAGGCAAGACATCAGGTGTCACTCCGCAATGGCGAAAACGCTCGCAAGGCGAGCGTGGAGGAATAATTACCTGGGCCCTGAGCCGGACGCTGGCAGCAGGTACCATTAGAAGGAAAACAGAAGTGTGGTCGCAAAGTTGCAATGATGTCAGATGTCACCCCTATAGGGGTTGAAAAATGGGGTTAAACATAATAAAAACGGATAACATAGATGTGATAGTTGGACCTCGCAAAAACATTATAGAAAACGCCATCCGTTTTAAGCAATTTTTAACGATTTCTAACGAAAATGATGTGAAAAATCGAACTTGGCTGGATGACAGTGTTTTTTGTATTATGTACAAAGAAAACAAAGGATTTTCCATCAAGTTCCAAGCGCTTTCATCGCGATTTATTTTCATTTTAAAAAATCTATACGTGCAAACCGCCCGTAGATTTCGGATGACGATTTGGAACATTAACTGGTAGGTGTCCTAAAATGCTACCGCATTTTCTTTTAGTTACTTAACGATTATTTTTTCACGTTTTAACATCTTCCCTCTATCTCCGCTCCCTCCCATTTTGGGGTTATGGTGCAATGACAAAACTGCCTCTAGAACTCAAATACCAAGCGGCATCCGGTTTCTTTCTCGACACTAGATTACGCGTCATTGCCTTAACTATGTGCAAAGCCCAGCCTTGATAGACTTCTCTCAGACTTCTTTAAAGGCATTGGATTCTGGAGAAATTACATCAAAACTTGTATGGAGCTATTTCAACACTCAGCTTACTAGATTCAGACAACTCTGTACATCTCGGTTGACGACGAGCTCGCTCGACCATGCCTCTGCATTCTGTTGTGGCATACGCAAAGCGTCCACCGCAAACAACTTAATCTAATGTAATTTTATCAGTGGAACTGTATATTGTACAGGTCAGAAGTATAAGAGCAGTTTACATTTTTTGTGCTCCTACCGAGTGCCGACACTACAAAGGACCCCCTAATCCTTCACAATACACCCGACCCGTCGAATGACCCTTATCGCTTTCGGCTTTCTTTGCTGCGCCGTTATACGACCATTAGTATAGTCAAAATTGTATATGTCTGTGTATAAAGAGATGTTATTATACAATATATAGATCAATTTATTTTGTTTTTATCTATTGCAAATTGGTATTTTCGATTATTTTGATCTCCTACGACTTTCTGAGTTATTATAATATATATTTTTTATAGATATTTACGATTTTATCATTACTCAGGTCTACATAATAACGTAACTGCACTATAGAAGTGTCGACACTGATTGAGACCTGAAAAAAATGTAAACAACTCATATATATCTGACTTCTACAATACCTAGTCAGCTTGTATCCACTATTAAGTAATATTATACATTTCAGGTAGAGCACTCTTACAAGAAGAATCCTAAGCTTTTGCAACAGTTGCAACACTGTGAAGAATATGGAATTCCATTAGCTCTGATATTGGGCGAATCAGAAATAAAAAATGGCGTAGTGAAACTTAGAAATGTGACCACACGAGAAGAGGTGGAAATAACCAGGTCTAAACTAGCAGATGAAATTAGGCAAAGACTACAGGGTGGTTGTCAAAATGGATTATAATTTTTTTAACCACAATAAAGTTTTTATTATCTCTAAAAAATTATAAAATCTGATACAGCTAGTTATGAAATGTCTTTTTTTAACCATATTACAGTATTTAATTTTCTCAAAAAAATTATAAAATCTGATAGTGACTTCTGAAATGTCTTGTTTCATCTACTTGTCTGTTGAAAAATTGCATTTATCTAGCTTGTTTGTGTTTGTATTTATTATCACACTTTTATTCTTCAGTTATCTTTTTCCTGTTTTTGATATGTATAACATCAGTTACTTTAATTGTTCAAACTGTAGCAATAACTATAAAGTTAAAACACAAATGGATACTACTCCTTGTATTATATCCACTTATTTTTAGAGATAAGTAAAATGTGAAATGAGTTATAATTTATTTATTGAACAATATAAACAAATATGTACATCATTATAGGATTTGTTTTGAAGCAAAACCCTTCTTTCACATAACATAATAAAATTCTATAACAGTGACAAACACATTTTACTCTATAAGAGTATTTTAATTAATACATTTTTAAGTACAAAAAAGCTAGTTTGGTTCTTAAAATACAATTAAATAAATAAATTTGTTTGGTCTTGATGATACTGCAAACAAAATCCATTTTATATTTATCAGTGCTATTATTCATTGGGTCCCAAAAACATGGTGGCATAAAAAAATAGTAAGGTTTATAAAAAAAATGTTCTTGCATTTCCTAATACATACAGTTTAAAGGTTTGCAATAATAAAAACTTAAAAAAAAAAACATATTTGCTCACCATGAACAGCTATTGGAACCTTATCTGAAAAGGCTAACAAGCAAGGTCTGCTTAAACCTGATTTTTCTGAATCCAAATTTAAATCTTAACCCTAGAATGCTAAATTTTATGATGGCGACTTTCAAATTTCACGATTCGTCAATATCGCGAAGTCAGAGGCTTTATATCGACCATTTAATCTCAAGTCGCATGCTGCCAAGTGGTCGGACAGTATTTTGAGATAAGTAGGATCAGTACCACTATTCTTTTAAGTATAGT
Organism: Callosobruchus maculatus; assembly: GCA_951848785.1. Taxonomy (NCBI): domain Eukaryota; kingdom Metazoa; phylum Arthropoda; class Insecta; order Coleoptera; family Chrysomelidae; genus Callosobruchus; species Callosobruchus maculatus. The sequence goes on from CATOUR010000174.1 coordinate 2,303,944, forward strand.
TTTGAACTGGTTTTTGGTTTTGTGTCAAAAAGTGAGAAGATATCAGATGGCTTTAAACAGATAGGCTGGAAAAGTTGACTGCCAACTTAGCTTCCTAAATGATCATGGGCGCCAGCAGAGGGATGCAGGGGGGGGTTGTGCCCCCCCCCCTGGAGTAGCGAAGATAAGAAACTTGTATAACCAAAAACCAAGTTTGTCCCTGATTTGAGCACTCAATTTAAATAAGTCGCCCCCCCTGTAAAAATTTCTGGCGGCGCCCTTATTCATAATGGTGATCATCACAGTAATGAGTTCTCAGGGGAGTAATGAAGATGAAGATTACATAAAAGAAGAGCCATTTATAGATTCTGGAAGCAAGCACTGTCTATCAAGGGATATAATTGATGACAATGAAACTGAAAAGCATACCCATTGTCAATTCAAGAAGGCCTTATTAAACCATGGCTGAAAAGGGATACCTACTTTGCAACATACCATCCGCAAACATATCAGAAGAATTTTAGGGGAAACTATGAAAATAGAAGCATTGTGTCACTTGTCCTGGCCAAAAAAAGAAAGAATGACAGTCAATTATGTAGCCTTGCAACATGGCATTCTGTATGGAGCACTGCATAAATTTGCACCACCTGTGAATCTAGTCTTGAATAAAAATATTTTTGCCTCAGTAATTTATAAAGTATATTTTGACACACTAAATGCCAGTTTCACTGGTTCCTGATGAGTCTCAGATAGCCTATCTGTCAGATAACACCATATAAGTTATATGGGTTTATCTGATAGATAGGCTATACGACAATTATCAGGGACTGGTGAAACCAGCTCTAAGAGGTTTTATTATTCAGACTTGATATCAAACATTTTTTTATAATTATTTTTTCTTTGTCTTAACTTTTATGTAAGCTTAGCTTTAACATGAAACAAAATATGCTTAGCATTCTAGGGTTAAATACATACTTAGGAAGTGACACCAGTAAATATGCATATATATTGTAGTTATGTGATTAAACTTATTAGGTCTTATTACCAATTTTTTTTTTTTGAGGAACTAGCTTTTTAGTTGTGCAAGGCAAATACTTCTTCATAAGTATAATATTTCACATCATCAAGCAAACCATTTTAGTGCTTAACAAAGCAACATCAGTACAACAGTTAAAAACTATACCAGTCAAACATGCATGATTAACGCTCTGTGCTGTTTGCTCCTGATATTGGTCGCCTAAATAAAAGTACATGTGGTTCAGGTGTGTGCAACATATAGTGAACCCATCCTGGGCTTTGTTGAACCCCTAGATTCCTCCACTCAGACTCTGTCATCAAATGAGACCTTGGCACCAACTTTGCCAAGTCTGGTGGTAGAATTACATGTCGATATTCATAGTGTTGGTCGAAGTACTTTTCTGAATACTGGATGTTTTCTGCTGGCATTGTGTGACTGAAACTTAATAAATTCAATATTATTTTTATTATTACTGTTTGTAAACGATGGCTACATACCTGTGATTGTTGTTTGATGAAGTACTTTGTTGGTAATGGGTTACGTTAATACGTTTACTATTTCGTTGATTTTTCAGATAATGCAGCGTTCAACAGGTCTTAAAATGCTGATACCTGTTGCTTTCTCCCTGAAACGTAAACCATAACATAACCTTATTTTTGAGTAGAGATGTCAAATGTCAATAAAAGCAAAAGACATCTAAGTAGTTTTTCCAGAAGCTACAATTGTATTTCAGCTATTTAGACAAAGATGGCACCAAAAACAGTTTCTAGCGGCATCTATACCTATAGTATTGTATTATTCTCAAGGTCTATCTGGTTATTTTTTTTCAAACATTGATATTTAGGTTGACAACACTGTCAACCCTGGCTAAAAATAGATAGGCTTTTCTGCTTTGTTGTTTGTGTTTGTTGTTTACTGTCTCTGTTTACTGTTTCTCCTTCTAGACGTCAAGTGATTGTTGTGCTGCGATTTCTTCATCAAATCTTGAATTTCGTGAAGGTTTTGTAATATCTTTTGGACCAGTTGATAGTTTGCCCACACTGCTTAAAGAAGATGCATGAAATGTTAGAGGAACACTAGCGAAAAAGTGAAAATAGCAGTTTTTCAGTTCGTTTGTTGTCAGTGCGTAGTGAACTCGCCCATAAAATCCAAATATAGGACTAGAGCATTTCAAGGCTTGTGTATAAACAACTTTTTTATTCCTGTGAGAAGTGAACAGTATTTTTGTTTCCTCATCGTTTGTGATGTCCCCAAATTACTCAACAAAGAGTTCAATCAGGTACCATCGCGCCCCTTCAGTTAGTTTGGTACATTTGAAAAGAAAAGGTATATTCATACACCCCAATGCCATGTTCAAGAACTTTTATAGTCCCAGTTCGAGTATTATTTGTAGAATATAAGAAGTCCCTGTACTACACTTTTAATATATAAGTCTATTTTGTGATATTGGTGAAAATGAAGCTTCTTGAGAGTACCAGGTTTGAAGCTCTCAGCAATGCTCTCTGTGTCCAAACTGGTGATAGCAAGATCATTGGTCGCATCGAAAGTTACTCATGCAAAATGGCAGGTGGTGAGAAAGCCCTGTACAAAAGATTTAACCCTGAGGGTGTGAATCCTAATGATCTGCAAGCCTTGTCCCCTCCACAAGGCATAACACAGTATAGTACCAGTGTATCAGGAGATGAAGAGGGGCCTTTATGTGACACCATCAGCCGCAAGACTTTGTTCTACTTGATTGCTACTCTCAACTCTGCTTTCCCTGATTATGACTTCATGGATGCAAAGGTAATTTTCTATTGAACATGATATAGTATATCAATATATGTATAACTGAGATTATGATACAATAATACAAATATTGATTTATTACCACTGGCATAAGTTTTGTTTTATAGTTGGTGTTTATTACCCACAGCTGAAAAAACAGATTAGTCTCAGCTTATCTCTATAAGCAGTAATGTAACAAATACATTTGATAACTTTGGTAAACCTCATAATATTTTGCTTTCATATTCTAGATCTTGTAAGTATGCCAAAAATCAATCATTTTTTACAGAAGCTGGGAATGTAAAGCAGCATCCAACATACTTTGCCGCCAGGTTAAATACAGTGTTTTTATTTTTACTAACAACTTTATTTTTAGAGTATTATCAGTGGCAACTCCTAATTTTTTTTTTAAATTTAAAATAAAAAAAGACTAGATCACTTACCATTACAACTTCCTTTAATACTCATCATTGCCAATGTGGTTAATTTCTCATTCTCCATAGTAATTCTTAAAAGAAACTACTCTTTTCAATAACAAAACAGTCTAACACAATGTTCCCAAGTACTCACCCATCCAAGTACTAACCCACTTGTTGCTGCTTAGCTTCACTGATCACTGCTGGCACTAGGTTTTTGCATAATATCTGAATTATCGATGACAATCGGTTTACATTGTTATTGTACCGCATACATAGTTTTTCAGTTATATGTGATATAAAAATGGTTTGGAGGAAATTAAAATTATTGGTGAAGGTCATTCCATAAGAGTGAACACCCATGACAGGGCTGCCATTGTGCCAAATATCTGCAGTCAAATGTCTCCAGTATCTTTTTCTTTCGCTCACTTGCTTACTGCTTATATTGCAGAATTGTGCAGCTATGTGCAGTGTTGCTATCTACAAATCAGGCAACTAGTTGCATTGAAGACCAGAACTTTTTATTTGCTAGAAATAGGTACTTGTACTGAATATGAATCTACTAAAAATTCTTTTTTGGTCTGTTGCTGAGGAGGGACAAGGTGCATTGTGCCCTAAGGAGAAACTGCTCCTTATTATTATGCATTTTGGAATTACATTTGTTTATTTAAGCTTCATCACAATAAGTGATGATTACTTGATTATAAACCCAAATGTTCAATTTTTTGTTTTCATAAGTATAAGTTTTACAAAATTATCAGTATAATCTTAATTACCAATAAATAGATATAGGGTAAACATACCAGTTGTCCGGCCGCCACCAGTTGTCAGCTACTTCCACCAAAATTCAAATATAATAGATATATGTGCACAATTAAACCTCATATACACAGGTATATTTGTTCCTTGCATATCTGAAATTTTCGGTGTGTAATGCGCAGATGTGTGAAAGGTAGCATCAGTATTCAGAAAATATTCGAAATGATAGTTACTTTAAGGTAAGATGAGGACAACTGAATATGTGCATTTTATTCAGTGATAAGGTCCCTAGGAAATAGTAATTATTTTATTGAATTCATGCTTAAATGCATGTTTAGGTATGTTAGCTTGAAGGATGGTGATTAAAGATTAAATTTAAATCAATAAACTTAGAAAAACATTGTTTTATAATTAGTAATGATTTTACGACCCTTCTTATAGATTTATTACTGCCTTTTTTATTGGGTGATAGCATCCAAATAAACACAACTTTAGCGCAAATTTGCCAACGTTTCGAAAATTATATTTTCATCTTCAGGGCTCTAGAATATAGAAAAAAAGTAATTATATACATTTTTTTTTAATAACATTATTGGTTGTTGTTGTTTTAGTCCTATATTTTTGCTTTGTTTCATCAATCCATTAATTAACTGCATAAATGACCAATAATTAGATTATATGGTGGGGAATCTTTACTCTTAATTTATTGTACAAGTTTTTGACTGTTCTCCTTTTTAATTCTGTGTTGTTTAACTTTTAAATTTTTTGTTTTTATATTTTAGCGATACTTTTAATATTTCATTGTATATGTATAATTTGATTGTTTACATTGATGCCTCCTATTAACAACAACAACCAATAATGTTATTAAAAAAAAAATGTATATAATTACCTTTTTTCTATATTCTAGAGCCCTGAAGATGAAAATATAATTTTCGAAACGTTGGCAAATTTGAGCTAAAGTTGTGTTTATTTGGACCCTATCACCCAATAAAAAAGGCAGTAATAAAATTGTTTAATAATAAAATTTGGGATGGCCGGTTAACTGGTTCGTCAAAATGAACATAAGCCTTCTCTCGGCCTGGGAGGCGGAGAAGTGGTTCAAATCAACAACTATATTCTATCCTTTTTCAATATATATCAGATGCTTCCCATCTAAGCTGTATTATTTCATTGGATTGTTTACTATTGCAAGAGAACTGAGACCAGTTTTCGGCCGTCATTTTATTTATTTATTTATTAACGGGTCAAGCCCACTTGTCCAATACAATGGAGCAAAAGTTCTAAATATTTTAAAATTGACAATATAAAACAAAATATTTAAATTAAATACGAAAAACTACTACCTACAAGGTCTTACAATATCAAAGTTACACTATATAGAGATAATACAATCATAATCTGTCACAAAATAACAAAGTAACACTACACAAAGTTAATACAATCACAATTAGTACATAAAAGAAATAGATAACAGGAACCACAATAATTTTTCGAATTTTTATAAAGTTAGACCTTTAACAGTTCTCACAAATGGTTCACAAGGACCAAAGAAATCTAAATCAGACAACTCATTGCACAGCCGCAGGGTTCGAGAAATGAAAGAGTGATAAGCGTAGTTAGTTCTATGAAATTCTTGATGGAAAGTTTGTGTAGTACGAGTGTTTCGGTATGGAACATGTAATCCAATTCTAGAAGTTAAATAGGGACAATCACTGATAGAGTTTATGAGTTTATAAACAAGTACCAGGTCTCTCTGTTTTCTTCTACAAGAGAGAGTGTCTAAGTGAAGTGATGTGCATAAGTCAGAATAATGAAATTCATTGTTGTTGTAAAATTTGAAATGAATATATCTGCAGAATCTTCTCTGTACTGATTCGATCCGATGGATATGACATGCATAATTAGGACACCATACAGAAGTAGCATATTCAAGGTGTGATCTGACATAGGAGTAATATAGAGTTCTAATGGCATTAATGGTTGAGAAGCCCCTGGTGCTACGTTTCACAAAGCCAAGCATGCGTAATGCTGTATTGATAATTTTGTTAATATGAGGTGAGAAATCAAGATTGTAGGTTATTAGCACACCTAGGTCATTGATTTGATCAACGCAGCTCAATGGACTGCCATTGATATGATAGACAAAACTATTGATGTTTTTAGATTTATGGAATTTAATAACTTTGCATTTGAGAGCATTAAGATCCATGCCATTGGCATGGCACCATTGAGACAGTCTGTCTAGATCTTCTTGAAGTGCAAAAGAATCATCTGGGGTGCTTATTTCTAGAAAAAGCTTCAAATCGTCGGCAAACAAGAGAAAGAGACTATGCTTAAAACAAGATGAGATGTCATTAATAAAAATATTGAAAAGGAGGGGGCCCAAGTGAGAACCCTGGGGGACGCCTGATAATACTGAGATAGGAGAAGATGTAAAGTTGTTAAGGTGTACCATTTGAGACCTGCCTGTGATATAGCTCTGTAACCATTGTAGGAGAGAACCTGAGACACCCAAATTTTCTAGTTTTTTTATTAAAGCTTTATGGCACACCCTGTCAAACGCCTTGGAGAAGTCAGTGTAAATAGAGTGTATCTCTTCACCCTTCTCCAAGGCGCCGGCCAGGATGTCCACATAAGTAAGAAGATTTAGTTCAGTAGAAGAGTGTTTTTTGAAGCCAAACTGCTGCGGTATTATTTCTGATCCAAGGCACGATGTAAGGACTTTAGTAACCAGACTTTCAAATATTTTTGGGATAGCATTGAGGATGCTTATAGGGCGATAATTAATCACATTTTCAGTATCACCTGATTTGTGAATAGGTACCACATAACTTATTTTCCAGAAGTCTGGAAATATACCATCCTGAAGCGATTTGTTGAAGATTATATGTAGTGGACGGGATAGAACAAAACAGCAATTTTTTAGGAACATTGGGTGAACCTTATCAGGTCCAGGTCCCTTGTACTTGTCAATTTTTTCAAGTTCGGTATAGATATCAGAAATTGCAATAGTAAGATGACATAGGTTGTGAGGACTTGAAGAAGGCCTATCTGGCACATCCAATGAGTTGTCTGTATAGACTGAGCCAAAGTACTCGGCAAAGAGTTCAGCTGCTTGTGGGCCCACCGGAGATGATTTTTCATTTAAGATGTAGCTGGGTGGTTGATTGCTAAAGTTTTTTAGGGAACTTATGTATGACCAGAAAGCTTTGGGATTGTGCCGAAGAGACGCCTCTGTTTCTTTTACATAATCCTGAAAACACTGCTTTGAAAGAGATTTACAATGAGAACGTAAGTTTGAGTAAGATTGGTAATCAAGGGGAAGATGGCTTAACTTAAATTTTTTATGAGCAGCCTTTTTTTGTATTATGAGTGATTTCAGGTCTTGCGAGAACCATTTGGGAAATTTCCTACTAGCAGTTTTTTTCTTAGGTACAAAAATATCAAATGTGTTATATAAAATGTCATAGAACAGTCTTAACATCTCCTCAACTGTCTTCCCAGCAAGCAGTTCATCCCACAAAAAGAGTCCGAGGTAGTTGTTGATGTCGTTGAAGTTTGCTGATTTGAAGTCATAGTAGTAATCTTCGCCCTGGGCACATGGCTTGGTAAGCTTTGGATTTAGGTCTATTTTAAGAAGCAATGGTGGATGGTGTTTATCCAGAGGTAACAGATGATCTTCAGCGACAGGTTGTGTGATTGGCAGGTTTAAGTGACTTAGGACCAGATCAAGTATAACGTTGTTAACATTTCGAATGTCGTTAGTTTGGTAGAGGTTGTGAAGTGAGCAGATCTCTGATAACAGCTGTATTTTATCAGATTCAGCTGGAGACAGGTAGCCGTCTTGTGAACTTTGAGCTGATGAGCAGAGATTTTCCATAGTCCATGTGGCCTTTGGGAGGTTGAAATCCCCCACAATACAGATACTGGCATTGCCAAACTGTTGAGACATTACTTCAAGGTTGTTTCCAAAGCTTTCATACTTCTCAATTGGGGAGCATGGTGGTATGTATAAGCAGCCAATTATTATTTGCTTTTTGCCTGAGCCTACAAGAACATAACCTTGTTCAATATCGTCAGTTGAGCGTATTAGACGTGATGGAATAGACTCATGCACTGCAATAAGTACACCTCCAAACCGTTCTGCTGTACTTGTAGAAGCTGATCGATCACAACGAAACACATTGTATGAGTCAAACCCAAGCTCACTTGTATAAAATTGATCGTTTAGCCCAGTCTCTGTAAACGCAACTATCTGGTAATTATGCACTGCAATACTGCAACGAAGCTGGTCCAACTTGGTTCTGAGACCTCGAACATTTTGGTAATAGATGCTAAAGTTTACTTGCTTTCTGCTGTAGCGTGTACGCCTGATGTTCGTTGTGCTTGACCCCGTAACGGGTTTTTTTGTACAATTGTGGGTATGCCTTTCACCATTCGCACCTGGATATTCTGCTCACCCTGTTCACGTCGTTTTTTTAGATCCTCTGTGGCAGCCTTCTCGAGCTCTCGTTGTTTGAGGGTTAGGTCAGGTCGAATATATATGTGTTTACCTTTGAGCTTGTGACCATTTCGTAGTGTGGTTTGTACGTCAAGAGCAGAGTTTAACACTGCTCTTATGGGGCGTGCATTTTTAACGTTAGGTTTACCAAAACGAGTGACTCTGCAAATGGTGGACTGTGTGCCCAATAGCATTTCTTGGACAGAGCATACTTGTTTATAATCATCATCTGACTCAGGAATATTGAAAAAAAGTAAGTTGTTAGCCCGGGTTTGGCGATCATGTAGTTCAGCTAAAATGTCAATGTTTGAGGATGCAGGTGAAGTAGGCGCTGTCGTCGACTCTTTACTGGCCGCCGGTGCCGGTCTTACGTCAAGAGTTTCCAGTTGGGTTACCCTTTCATTTAGAGAGATAGTGGCAGCATCGACTGACTCCTTCACTAGGACTGGTAGGCTTGATTGCAATTCTTTAACACATATTTCCAGTTCACATACACGGTCCATTAAGCCTAGAATCTGCTTAACGCTTCCCATACATTCTTTGCAGTAGAATGGAAAGGAACGCTTTGAGAGAACTATAGCACGTATTTCTGTAGGTCCAGTGATATCACTGCATGTTTGACATATTACCCTCTTACAGTGGTCGCAGGGGTATCCAAATACATCATTGCTTTTGGTCTTTGGCTCCTTAAAAATCACTGATGTGTTGCAAGTGCTGCAGGTCCCGGTCGTCCCAGACATCTTCGAGGTTATCTTCAAATATTTTTGCAATCGTCGTACTTTTTGCCAGTTGTGTTGATTACGGGTGGATAAGGGCTGTTGCCCAGCAGCTCCATCACAATATTTTGCTTTATAATTAGCAGAATAGTGTTAAAAATAACTTTGAAAAATTTAGAACTAATATGTAAACAAACAAACCTAACCTATAATTATATATGAAAGTTTATAACAAAACTGTTTTTGTTTTCTTTTTTTTTTCGCAATAATTCAAAAGTTATATCAAAATAAAAATGGGTTTTTGAATCGAGTACCGAAAACACTCCGACGGCTCCCGAACCCGTGTGACGTAACGATGGCGGTTAAGATGCTCCATTGACCAACGACGTCCTACATTAATAATAATAATAATAATAATAATAATATTCGCGAGGGGTTGCTAGATCCTCTCAGTGGCGTCTCCCCAAGGTGGCGGATAGGGGAATGCCTCCCAGATATGGGTGGTACCGGGGAAATGAAATACCCGGGGCGGACCAAAACTAGCACAGTGGAATAGCGTCTGCATCCAGAGGATCGGCTATTCCACAATTAATAGGACACGACGGATCTCCATGTGAGGAGCGGTACTCCGACAGCGTCTGTTCTTCATGTTAGAAGCGGCTGTTTTCGTAAACCCCCAGGAAGCCGCCCAACATCAACAGGCTATTCGGTGCGTGGCGACACCGAGGGGTATACCGAAGCCAAAGGATGTAAGTCGGTCGGCAACCTTCACAGGTCCATCCTCTGGAGGCAATTTGGACGGCTGCCTCCGGAAATGTCGGCTGCGGGCCCTAAGGCTAACCATCTGACGGGCCCTATCTTCGGGTTCGACCACCTCGAAGGAAAAGCACCCACACCGAGCCGGTTTCGGAAGCCGGCGTTGGGCAAGGTGGCGGTGCTTCGATTTGCCCTGATGACGACCTCCGCAATGACATGGACCGTTTTAGGTGGACGACGGAGCTCAAGGATGACCTGCTGAGCTGCTACGAGAGCAGTAGCCCGCGCCGTAGGGGATACATGTCCCGCATGTATGAGAGGTGGTGTGAAATGCACCCAGAGCATAGCACGCTTACCTCTCAGAATTTGCGAGATTATGTATCGTACCTCCGGAGGCAGGGATATGTTCGTGCTCCAGCTCAGCCTGCCCCTTCGGCGGACGGAAGGCCTGTTAACCAGGCTGAAAGTTCGCCGGTAAGGCCCGCTGAGAGGGAAATCGACCAAGTCGTCTCACCTGGGGATTTCAGAGACCGAAGGGCCTTGCTTAACAACGGAAGGTCCTTGAAGCTGGCAGATTTAAAGAGAGAGGATGAGGTTGTTGGTGAACGTCTATCAGAGGCCTCTGACATTTGGAGCATCAATTGCGAAATTTACGCTGCGGCTCTGAGGCTAGCTAGACAGGGGAGGGTGAGAGACTCTCCTGTTGAGAGAGCACAGAGACGGGTGCGCCAAATGGAAGCGAAAATCCAGTTGGCTCGCCAGGAAGCATCCCGTATCCAGTGCGTGATGGAATATAGAGCGGCTGGGAAGCCATTTACGCGCCGAGTGCGCCAGATAGCCTACGGGTTGAGGCGCAACCATCATACACTCAGTCAAGCGGTACTGGTTGTTGTCAAGCAACACTGTCTTGACAGGATACGGATGCTAATCGCTGCTAAGCGATCGTTGGTGGCGCGGGCGAGAGGTCTGGAGCAGAACAGAATGTTCTACGAAAGACCTTCTCGCCTTTTCCAACAGCCGCCTCCAGCCATAGAGCAGCCGCCAACTGCTGATCGCGTGGAGGCCTTTTGGAGGGACATTTACGAACAGCCCAAACCTCTCTCAGCAGACACTCCGGCCTTGGCGCAGTTCGAGTCCGTTTGTAGGAGGACTCCTAACTTGAATGTAATGCGTCACCCGATAAACACGGAAGAAATTCTTGACGCCTTACGAGGCGCAAAGAATTTCGCAGCTCCTGGCCCGGATGGCATAAACACCTACTGGTGGAAAAAATTCCCCAGTTGCCACCGGCATTTAGCTAGAGTTTTTAACTCGTGGCTAAATCAGGAGCAGCCAATTCCGGCTTGGTTTGTCGAGGGTCGAACCGTGCTTCTCCCGAAGACCGGAGATTTGTCTGATCCCAAAAACTACAGGCCAATAACATGTCTGAACGCGTGTTACAAGCTCTTCACCAGAATCTTGTACATGCGTCTCCTTCAAGCGGTGAATCCTGTATTTCTCGACGTGTATGAACAGAGAGGGTCAAAGAAAAGAGTAGCTGGCTGCAAGGAGAACTTGTTGATTGACCGATGTGTCACGCAGGACTCCGTGCAGTACAAGCGAAACCTTTCTATGGCCTGGATTGACTATCGCAAGGCATTCGACAGCACGTCTCATGAGCTCATTGTGCGGCTGTTGGAATGCCTTTCGGTGGATAATCAGATAGTGGGATGCATCAAACAACTGATGCCACTCTGGAAGACCCGGTTCACTATAACATCAGGTGAAACTCGGGTTCAGACAGAGTTGGTGTCATTGAAAAGAGGTGTCTTCCAAGGAGACTCCTTGAGTCCCTTGCTCTTTTGCATCTCACTTTTGCCTCTGTCCATAGCGCTGAGAAATACTAAAGGATACAGCTGTGGCACGCCCAATAACCGGAGGCACAAGGTCACCCATCTGTTTTATATGGATGACCTAAAACTTTATGCCTCCGGCCAACGCGAACTACAACAATCGCTGAGGGTGGTGCAGGAGTACAGTCATGCTATCGGAATGGAGTTCGGGACAGACAAATGTGCATTGGTTCATCTCAAGAAAGGACGAAGCGGAGATAGTGGAGATGAGGAACAGCTCGTTGATGGGAGCATCTTGCGACAACTGCATGCCGGAGATACTTATACCTACCTTGGAGTGGCGCAGCGTCATGTCCAAGAGGCAGCATTGGTTAAAGAGTGTCTCCGCCGCAAGTATTTGCACCGACTCCGGCAGATCTGGTCGTCAGAACTGTCCGGCAAGAACAAAGTCGCTGCCACAAACATGCTTGCGGTCCCATTGTTATTATACACCTTTGGTGCTGTACACTGGAAAGTGAATGAGCTGAAGGAAATCGACACGAAGACCCGCAAAAGGATGAATATGGAGAGAAGCCTGCATCCTAAGTCCTCTGTCCCGCGAATATACCTCCCGCGACACCTGGGAGGGCGTGGACTATTGAGTTTGGAGCGTCTGCACAACAGAGTAGTACTGGCCACTGCCTGCTATGTAACGAACAGCACCGATCCCCTGATCCGCTTTGTGCGAGAGCACGAGAATGCGGGAAAAGGAGCCTTTCTTTTTAGCGCAGCGAAACGAGCAGCCGAGGAGCTCAGCCTCACACTCGACTTCAAGCGGAGGTGTCAGCAGTCCATTACGGAACTTGCTCCCGCAGAATTAAAAGCCCACCTTAAAACTGCCGAAGTCGACTTCCTTTTAAGACTTCATAAAGATAAGCCAATGCATGGAATCTTCTACAAACACCTGGAAGAGCATGGCTTGTCTGAGCAGTTGACCTTCTCTTTCCTAAGGTCTAGTGGGTTGAAGTCGGAGACTGAGGGCTTTATAATGGCTTGCCAAGACGGTGTCTTCAACACCTTGGTGTACCGTAAAAGGGTTATGGGTCTAGATGTACCCGACACCCTTTGTAGAGCTTGCCGACAGGCGCCAGAGACGCTTATGCATCTCTTGTCGGCGTGTAAGACGTACGCTGGGACGGCTTACGTCCATCGGCACAACGCGGCTCTACGAGTGCTCTACTATCATTTGAGGCACTCATACGGTATCGATGAGACACCGGTGCTGCCATACGCTCCAGGGGATATAGAGTCCGTTGTGGAGAACGAGAGATGCCGGATTTACTGGAACTACTCGTTCCCCACGCTCGAGCTTGTACAGGCAAACAAGCCCGACATAGTCCTTCTCGACCACCAACAGAAGACGATGTTCGTTATTGAGTTTTCGGCGCCTGCCGAGGTGAACGTCGTCTCTAAGGAGGAGGAAAAGCGGACCAAATATCAGGAGTTGCTCGGACAACTTCGCAGGCTCTGGCCAGACTACACTGTAAGTCTGCTGGTTATGGTCATTGGATCCCTAGGTGGAATGAGGAATACGCTGCTCTCTGCACTGCGCAAAATACCGCTGTGCCGTGCGGCGGCGCACATCTTAGCCGCCAGAATGCAGAAGGCAGTCATCCTTGGGTCCCTTCGTCTACTTAGGGCGCACGATTCGCGGACCCAGTGATTGCTCACCTCACGGTGTGAGGAGTAGTCATTGGGTAATGGAACAGCAGCCCGGTGTGTCGGAGCCCGGGCTGCACTTTTTTGTTTTAAACATATATAATATTTATTTGACAAGGTATAAACATTTGTACACAGGCAAATAAATATGAGAACACTCACTGAAGGTAAAACCTTGTGTGTGAGGAAGTGTTCAAAACTTTTATAAAAACATCTTAATATGTAATTTACTTAACCCGTAACCGGTGACGTCCCATTATTGTTACACTCATGGTGACGTGGAGTCCTGGAGACTCCTCCCATATCATTGCATATATTATCAATCCCTTACATTATTATCAGGATCTGAGTATGTTTCTCTCAAATTCTAAGCTATTCCGTTGAACTTGACGCAAAAATACTTAGATAATCTTCATAACGATCCATCTCTATTGCAAAGTCAGGATCAGTATCATCAATGTCGCTATTATCAGAGTCATAGCTGTTATACCCACTCCAAAAAGGTCTCTTCAAAGTTAGGACGTGTTGCACGAATCCTCGGTGACGTACTTGGACGAGTAGCCATTAAAGAGTTCTAAAGCACACAAGCAAAGCCCTGACCACATGATATACATATATATAAACTACAGTCGCAATAACGGTGACGTGGAGTCTGCTAGACTCCGACACATGGTTTACACGAGGTTTACACAACAATGGCTTCCTGTTAGCTGACGTCACAAGCGATGCTGCCTCGGACGGTGATTGTAGAAAGCTACCTGACGTTGCGTTTGTCAAGGTCATCTGGTTTCGAAATTATAGCTATGTTCAACTTCGAAGGAGTCTCCCAGACTCCACGTCACCGGTTACGGGTTAAAAATAATAAAACATCAAGACATTAAATTTTAATTATACTGTTTTCCTGTAAATAGCTGATGTATGTTGAATAAACATCTATACTGCTACTAAAAGACTAGATACACAAAATAGCTAAAAAAAAAATTCATTCACACGAAAGTATAGACAATGTATATTTTTTTTTATTTATTTAGTACCATAGTATATATTTTTTACATCAATGTACTGATGCACCTGATACCTGGGAATGCTAGCTATCCAATTTTTCAACATCGATTTAAACAAATTAATAGATTGGACGTGTCTCATATAATCTGGTATGAGATTATAAGATCTAGGGCCTAAAAATAAAAATGACCTTTGCATCACATTTTTTGCAGCCAATCGTGAAAATACTTGCTAGTAACTAGTGTATATTTGTTGCAATATAGCCGATGAATGAAGTTTGCAGCTCGAGACGACCTCTATGATCGAAATAAATATCTTTTTGAATGTTTGAAATTAGATTACAGATTCCAGTAAGTAAGTAAGTACCTGATCAAATATGTCTTGTTGAAATTATCTGGTGCATGTTCGGCTGGCCTAGTGGTTAGAGTGTTGGGTAATGGACCCGTTGGTCAATGGTTCAAAGCTCAGCCTGTCCACTTTTTTTATTTTTTTTTATCAAATAATTTATTCATACCATTTGGTAATATTGGGTGTTCATGATTTCAAACTGTACTAATAAAAAAATGGAGTCAAGTTGATTGGCTCAGTACTTCCCACACACAATGATGATACCATTTTATTACTTCCCATTGCATGAAACTATAGTCTAAAATCCCCTTCCAACTAAATTATCGCCCATCCGCCAGCAAAAGCAACATCCAACACCAAAAACTCTCGTAAATAGTTTCTTGCGTCTCCCTCCTGTGGAACTAGAACGCCAAAGTTTTTTCTGCGTGCTTCAGCTGGACGATGCGAAACTATCGAGAGCCTCCAACCCGTCTAACAACAAAGTTTGAGCTGATTTTATATTTTTGGTTTTTTGATTATTGCTGGGTCGTCACTGACACGGTTTTACAAAAACAGAGTCGTTTTCCATTCTCGCTGCGGTAGTAATACTGTGTCAAATTTCCATTAAAATCAAGTCAATAATTTTCGCGTTACGCAATATATGTAGAACGATCTATGAGTACCACAAATTTTTCAGTTTTACAACCCCCCACCCTCCAACCACCCCAAATTCACCCTCACCCAAAAAAATGTAGAGAATGATCAGGAACCCCTAAAACGCCTGAAAACAAAGTTTGAGCTGTTTTTATATTTTTAGTTTTTTTATTATTGCCGCGCCGCCACTGGCCCGATTTCTCCAAAACATACGGGTTTTCCATTCTCGCCGCGGTAGTAATACTGTGTCAAAATTTCATTGCAATCAATTGAACGATTTTCGCGTTATGCGATATCGAACGATCTAAAACAATACTCCTATGTATAAATCACAAATCCCGTGGCTTCTATAATAAGTAAGCAATGTTCGGATGGACCTAAAAAAGTGTATCCTGCCGCTAGGTTTTTCATTCATATATCAATGGACAGCTCATTACGAATACAACAAATTTTTCAGAGTTACTTCCCCCCACCCCCCAACCACCCCAAATTCACCCCCACCCAAAAAAAGTAGAAAATGATCAGAACCTCTAAATCGCCTAAAAACGAAGTTTAAGCAATATTTATTTTTTTTTGTTTTTTGCTAATTACTCACCTATCGGTGTGGGAAGTTTAAATGGCAATATTGACAAAACCGGATTTTTCCCGGACTAGCTTTTTCATGCTGATTTCGAATCTGTATTTAGTTTTTCTGTAGCACCTGTGGTTTTGGCTTAATCCGAATCTGTAATTAGTTTTTCTCTAGCACCTGTAGTTTTGGCTATCTTTTGTATAAGGACAGACCAACGGACGGATAGACAGAGGTTCTGCATAAGCTGTCTTCAGTGAGTCAGTGATAGCTAAAAGCACACCATAAATCTTTTGATAAAAAAAATAAAAAAAAAAGTTGGAAGATCTGGGTTTTGATCCAAAGACCCTGAGATCCACTAGCAGACTCTCTAACCACTGGGCCATCCTTCGGTTGAGGAGATTTTTTCAACGAAACATATTTGATTAGGTACTTACTTACTGGAATCTGTAATCTGATTTCAAACATTCAAAAAGATATTTATTTCGATGGTAGAGGTCGTCTCGAGCTGCAAACTTCATTCATCGGCATCGGCAAGGGGATTTTAGACTATAGTTTCATGCAATGGGAAATAATAAAATGGTATCATCATTGTGTGTGGGAAGTACTGAGTCAATCAACTTGACTCCCTTTTTTTATTAGTACAGTTTGAAATCATGAATACCTAATATTACCAAATGGTATGAATAAATTATTTGATAAAAAAAAAAATAAAAAAATGGACAGGCTGAGCTTTGAACCATAGACCAACGGATCCATTACCCAACACTCTAACCACTAGGCCAGCCGAACATGCTCAACAAGTTTCAACAAGACATATTTGATTAGGTACTTACTTACTTACTGGAATCTGTAATCTGATTTCAAACATTCAAAAAGATATTTATTTCGATCGTAGAGGTCGTCTCGAGCTGCAAACTTCATTCATCGGCTATATTGCAATAAATGGACACTAGTTAAAGTGTATACGATGTCACTTGGAACAGCAAAAAATGCTTGGGCGGCATCTCCTTTGTGAAACGCGGCAGCACCGACACTCGGTTTATCGTCGGTGCGCGGCAGGTATACAGGGTCCCTGGGGCGTTTCACAAAGGAGAAGCCGCCCAAGCATTTTTTGCTGTTCCAAGTGACATCGTATACACTATACCAGCAAGTATTTTCACGATTGTCTGGGAATCTAGAATCTAGTATCGATGTAGGACGTCGTTGGTCAAAGGAGCATGTTAACCGCCATCGTTACATCACACGGGTTCGGGAGCCGTCGGCGTGTTTTCGGTACTCGATTCAAAGACCCATTTTTATTTTGATATAACTTTTGAATTATTGCGAAAAAAAAGAAAACAAAAACAGTTTTTTTATAAAACTTATATATGATCTTTCGATTTATAACAAAAAAAAAATTGATTCAAAACCTCAATTGCACATACTAGTGGTACGCTCGCTTTCAGGCCAAATGCTATAAAAATTTCTTAAAACTTCATCCAAAAATCTCAGTACGAAACTGAGGGTACCTTACATCATTTTTGGAAAAAATCTACTGCATTGTTATATTGGACGATTCCAGTAGAATATTCAATGCAGATGAATCAGGCTCTGCCTTATGTCCTAAACAGATAGCCGATCTAAAAAAAATCGCCTAAACTGCTGCCTCTGTGAAGATCACTTATACAGTAAAGCAGAAGTATCTGATAAAAATATAGACTGTGACTATTATAAAAGACTATTATCGTACCATCTACGTTGCAATGAATTTGCTAGGTTTACCTACTTAAGAACATGTTGTAGACATGGATTACAGGTGTGAAATGTCTAAGGCGAGTACCTGCTATTGTTTATTTTTTCTCACTCTTACCTATTTATTTTTACCTGAGAGTCGATTTTGTATCAGTTTTAATAAAAACTAAATTATATCATATATAAAAATGATCGATTTCTTTAGATTTTCCGATACATCTACCTATTTGTGTATGGTCAATCTCGTATCATCAAAAAACGAACATCTGAATATCATAGGGCCGAAAAACAACCATTTGTCAGCCCCGGGGCCGATAAACAGCAAATACATGGCCGATAATTTGCACTGGATGGCCGACATCAGGTATATATTGCATGTTTTCAAAAAATGCTCTTTACAAATTTTATACATGAAAATTCCACATTTTTAATATATTATTATCACAAAATATACTATAGGATAATATTTTATATGTTCCAAACTATGCTAAACTGAATCATTTCATGTATGTAGCTACTTTAATCTGGATTTCTGGTTAAACGGCCAACAACAGGTACATTCACCCTATACCAGTAAAATGTACGCTAGAAGTGTAGCATTTGAATATCAAAAATTAAATCATAAATTTAATTCTTGTTTATATTTATATAATAGTTGAACAGAATAAATAAAATAAAATACTTAAGAAACATAAAATACCTAATATAATCATTCACTTAGAAATACTGATTTAATTACTAACAATTTTGTAAATAGAAATGTTTATTTTCTCCAATGGAATATTGGTTGGTTATAACCAATATTATAATATTGAACATTCTAGTAGAGGATATTTCTAAAAAATATTATAATTTAAAATTTCTTAAGTATTTTATTTTATTTATCCTATTCATGTTATGTGTTTCCCACACCTTATCATACCAGGAACAAGCTTTTTTATTCTGTTTAGAATGTTTTACTTAGGCTGATTGTAAATGATTTTTTTATATAAATGGATCATTGTCACAAAAAATGTTATGGTATACTAGAAAAACTAAACTAAGTATTATTAATAGAGATTTGTGTGTTTGTTTTTGAATATAGCTAGAAGTTAAACTGAGAAAAAGAAAATGAAAAAAAAAATAATGAAGGGTGTAACATCTCCCCTCCATTAGTTGTCTCCCCACCTGTTGTTCCTCACAATGAGGCATTTGTTTGCTGTATTTGTTGTTTTTCCTTTTTGAACTACCTTTAAATTATACCCTCAGTGTTGAATTTATTGTCTAAGGTGACTATATCATTGATAATATTCGAAATTAAGTTTTTGCAGTATCAAATGTATTCTTTCGTCTAAATCTCTCTTTGGCTAATGCACAATATTGGAATTAAGCCACCATTCATGTGGATGGGTTTTATGATTTTACTGTTTGGAGAATAATTATTGCAACTTCACCTAGAAAATGAAAGTGAAACTATATCTGCAAAGTATCCTACTCTCCTCCATTAACCTGTGTAAGTGATGCAATCAAAATAATCATGAACAAACATAGTTTGTAATTTATTAAATATATTCGGGACTGTCTAACATCCTATTCTCCATGGTAATGGAGAGGGAGACTTCTTAACAGAGTAGATACTCAGTATAGAAGTTTTGATTTTATTAGTACAATTATTGAAATACTATTTCTTGCAGATATAATGTGCAAGTCACAGATTAAAGCAGATAACCTGGCAGATAATGATATACACAAACAGAAAAAGCTGAATAATGGATAATATCCATAGACTCCTTGATTTTTTTTTCTAAAATTGTCCCTATTTTCTAAAATCATTTATGAGCTTGATCAAAAAGTATGACACAAAAAAATAAGCATTTTTATAATTAGCTTACTACCGTAATATTCTGAATTTGGTGAGAATGACCCTAGGAATATAAGGATTAAATATACAATTTAATTTTTGATATTTAAATGCTGCACTTCTAGCATAAATTTTATCTATTTATCATATAAATATGTATTTATTGGTAACTATTTTGTTTTATTCAATCTATTCATTGAAGTTATGCATTTGCACACTTTCTTATATTAGAAATAAGTTTTTTTTTATGCTGTTTGAAATTTTTCACATTAGCTGACTTGATATTATATCTTATAAGGTAATCAGAAGTTAATAAACTTTATGCACTGAATTGAATTTATTTAAAGCTTTAAAATTACGTCTGCTGAGAAGAACTTGGTACAACAGGTAATTTGCTCCATTCAAGAATAATTTTTCCTCATCAAGTAGTGACAGGTTCCAAACGTAATCATCCCTAAAACTGTTAGTCATTATTCCAGTGAAGTAAGCCATATAAAAAGAAAAAACATGTAATTGCAGAGCCATGAATTCAGCAAAGAGCCGTCCAGACAATGGGTGACAAATGCTATCGATACCAACTTGGCTGCTACAGTTGGTGACCAGTTTCGATTATTAGGTCCTTCTTTATGGGCCGCTATTGATGATGAGATCTCTTTGGAGAATTGTGATATCTACTCATATGATCCTGACCTAGGGTCAGATCCGTTTGGGGAGGATGGATGTTTGTGGAGCTTCAACTACTTCTTTTACAATAAGAAGCTGAAGAGGATTGTGTTCTTCACATGCAGGGCCATCAGGTTAGTAATTCACTGGAAAAGATTTTCTTATAACATTCATTGTTTTCATCTTTTCTTTCATAAAAGCTTACAGAGTAAATATAAGTTAAGGAGATGTGGCAGCCACTTGCAATAGACATATGTTTCCGGATTTATAAGGGTTTTTCAACCTAGGGTTGTATGTAGATACATAGATTGTGGGGGTAATTTAATAATCAGCATGTATCTACTGAGGCAATTTATGGGCATCTAAAAAACTAAATATAATTCACTGCCAATCAGCTCTCACAGCATTTCACTAAACAAATATTTCCACTGGGTGTTGTGAAATGAAGAATCTGTGGTATTTAAGTCACTTCATATTAAACACTTACAAGCTCTAGTTTGCATCACTTGATACCTTTTGGCTGACATCACTGCAGCAAAGTTACCTGTTCACTGGTGTTTCTTTGAAGATTATTTTCTTACATGCATTCTCAAATATTTTCTTATTTTTAACTATTACTTTAAATCCTATTTTTTTACAGTCCAAGATATGCCACTGACTCTGGATTTGGCAGCGACTTGATTATGGATGATGATGATGATGGTCAGTACTGAAACATGATTTATTATAATCCTTTTTAATTATATAACTATATTTTATTTACATTAATTTTCATTTTAAAGTTAGCTATTATTAGGGTTATAATGAAATCTTGTTGGCCATTGATTGAAAGTATCTTGTTAAACATGTAACAAGGAACTGTGGAAGGTTTATTCACTTCCATAATTGTATTCTTAGTTGGTCTCTTGATGGTTTACCTTGTATTTTCTTATCAGGTTAACACCTGTTAGGTAAACATGAAATATTTTTCTTATATGTAGATGAGCATATTGTAAGGTCTTGGTTTGCACATATAGCATCTCAAAGAATAGAGAGCTCAACAAAATAATGATGATTAGGTGGTGATATGTAGTAGTCCTTCCTATTTTTGTCATGTCAGTTCAAATGTTTGACCTTTAAACTGATGTCTGTTTTCAGCTAGGTCGCTTACATTTTTGAATCATCTTCATTATAGAATTTTTGTGAAGTGATTCTCATGAAACTGGTTTTTTCATAACTGGTTAAATATTGACTTGCTCTAGAGTTGTTTTGAAGGTGTTAACTAGTACTGCACAAGCTAGATTGTCAATAATTATGGATAATATTAACTGGTGCTAAGTCATTCAGTTGCTTGTTTAATCTCACTTTAAAGATTTCAATAATTTCAGCAGGCTATTGAGTGGTATAAGGACATTCTGTGTGAGAGCAGACTTTGTTTAGAAATGATAAACTTATCATATATATTTTTCTGAGCCCTATGAACAAATATTTTTTTATGTCTTCAGTGGTGCATTAGTAGATAAGCAATGGTAACCATTCACAATTCTGTCATTCAGATAAACATTTATGTGTATCACATAGATGGTAGAGTGTTTTGAATACCGGTTAGTTATGTTTTGAGAACCAGTTAAAGTTTAGTGACAAATAGTTTCCACTTTGAGTTTCTAGATTATTGGACAACATTATTTTTCCCTGTATTTTGCTGTCAATTGATTTTAAAGGTATAACACATATTTCCTACCATAAATTTTTATCACTGATCAATACAAAAAAATCTGTATGTCTTACCGCTGAATGATGCTGAAAATATTTATGACTTAACATTGCTTAGAGACAGGACTGTGATTCGTTTATTAAGGACCATATGTCATACAAGTATAATTATGTCAATGTTGTGAATAAATCTGAAGTAGCTTGAATGTCGTAAATCATTGGGAAGTAAACAAACTGTAAAGAGTCCATGAGTGTGTAGACCACACTGAAACATATGTTCCATAGAAATTAAGTATCAGTATCATTATGTTTTTTTTTCTTTTTTACCATGGACCGTCGCTGGGCCGCAGCCCAGAACGAGTGGGTCATGTGAACCACCCCTTTCCCGGGACCGTCGTGCGACATAACTTCAGGTCAGGGGCTGTCTTTTCTTCCTTCGATCTTGTTATCTTCCACCCTACATCTCCCCTCCTCCATTAGAATGGAGATTAGGAGTTCGGGATTTGAATACCTGGTACGCTGTCCTCATCTATTCTACTTCTGTCTGGCGTAGGAGTCTCTAGCCGTCGTTGCTCATTCCTTTTGGTATCTAGGATTTTCCTAGCCATGGTCCTGATGGCTTCCCACTTAGCCGGCGTTTCGAGCATTTGCTGGACTATATTGTCCGGATTTATAGTCACATCTAGATGGTTACAGCACTCATTTCTGATATCCTCCCATCTCCGGCATTGAAAGAATACGTGCTCGGCGTCGTCTATATCCCCACAATACAGGCAAGCAGCGCTCTCACGTAGCGCGAATCTTGCGAGGTACTGCTGGAAGCACCCGTGCCCCGAGATCATCTGCGAGAGGTAGAAGTCTACCTCCCCGTGTCCTCTCCTAAGCCATGCCTCCAGATTTGGTATAAGCCTCCTTGTCCATATACCTTTTTCTGCCGTTAGCCAACGCTGCTGCCACCTTTCAATCAGCAGACTCTCTGCTTCAGCTCTATCTCGCTTTTGCAGATCACTCCTCATGGACACCTTCAGGTCAATCGGGGGGATCCTGGCAATTACTTCGGCGGCATCAAGAGATACTGTGCGATACGCGCTGCATACTCTGATTGCGATTTTCCTGTTCAACGCCTGCAGCTTCATTCTATGCCGCTTCACCTCCATGGCTGGCTCCCATATGGGGGCAGCATAGAGAATGGTGGAGTGTGCGACAGAACTCAACACCTCCCTCTTACTTGCTCTTGGACCACCTACATTGGGCATGAGTCTAGCAAGAGCCGCCACCAATTTGGCCGTCTTTTCTACTATCTTGGTAATATGAACCCCAAAGTTCATCCCCTTATCTAACCAGACTCCCAGGTACTTCAAAGCTTGCTGTGGAACGATGGTTTGGCCCTCTACCCTAAAAATCACCTCCTCGATCTTTCTCCGCTTTGTGAGTAGCACCGCTTCCGTTTTCTCCGGAGCGAGTGCTAAACAGTTCCTCTTCAGCCACTGACTGATCTCCTCAAGGGCCCAATCAGTCTTGTTCATGATGCTCTCTTCGTCTCTATCAACGACAACAACCGCCAAGTCATCAGCATACGCAAGCGTAGTGACTCCTTGTGGCATATCTAAGTTTAGAACGTCGTCATAAAGGACGTTCCACAACACTGGACCGAGGATGGATCCCTGCGGGACCCCGCTGTTCATGGCCATCTCCTGCCCGTGGGGTTCAACCCTCACCCTCCGATTTTGTAGGTAACTGACAAGCAATCGAAACACATATCTGTCTGATACAATCCTATCTAGCTTGCGAACAATAACGTCTCGTGGCGCTACATTGAAAGCATTTCTGACATCTACTGTTATCAGTGCACATAATTGCCTTTTTCTGTTTATAACCATAGATGCTTCATGGGCTATTCTCATGACCATACCAATAGCATCTATGGTCGATCTTCCCTTGCGGAATCCAAACTGCCGATCGCTTAAGCCTCCATTTGCCTCAATTTCCTCTAGAAGCCGTCCGCAGATCATATGCTCCAGCAGTTTGCCACATGCGTCCAATAGGGATATATTCCTGTAAGACGATGGAGTTCCTGTCTGCCTGTCCTTCTTTTGTAGTAGGACGACATCCGCCAATTTCCATACTTCTGGGAATGTGCCGTTCTCTAAAATCCTATTAACTAAGTTTAAAAATACCTGTGGTAGTTCTCTTACAGCTAACTTAATTATCTCGGCCGGTATACCATCCGGTCCAGGTGCTTTATGATCTTTCAATCTGTCTGCTGCAGTAAAAAGTTCCTCTTCATCGAAGTGCCTTATGACCCCTGACATATGTACTTCATATTTCAAGTTGTCACAGATTGGAAACAGGGCCCTTAAGATCTCTAGTTTCTTCTCGGATGGTATACCTACACCTGATGGGCTCGCGTTTAGCCTCTTAACTACAATTTGGTATCCCTTGCCCCAAATATCTTGATCAACATCCGCCAGGAGTCGTTTCCAGCAGGTTTTCTTTGCAGAAAGAATCATTTTACGAAAAGTTTTCTTCATTTCCTTGTATTGCTGCCTCCTTTGAAAACGGACCTCCTCCGAGATATTGCTCCTCGACGCCAGCCTCCTAGCGCTTGTGCATGCCTTCCTAAAATCTGCAATTTCCTTGTTCCACCAATATGTGGCCTTCTATTGCATGAGCGTCTCCTCGGCATTGACCTGTCGCACGCGGAAGACAGCACCGTGGTCAACTCCTCCGCAGTGGTAGTGTCAGAATCCTCCAAGCCTCTTTTCAGTTGTGCTGTAAAGTGTCTCTCATTTAGTTTTTTGAGATTCCAACCAAATCTTTCCTGGCCGAGTTTTGCTGTCGGATTTCCGCTTTTGGCAATGGTGAACGTTATGTAGCTGTGGCAGCTTAGGCTCTCTTGTTCCAGTACTTTCCAGCCTCCAACCCTTGAGGACAGCCTCTCCGTCACCAATGTAATGTCTATGATGGACTTTGATGCTCCCCTAGTGAAAGTTGGTTGATTTCCCTCATTTGCAATAATCAAGCCTAGCTCCGCTATCCAGGCCGTCAGGATGTCGCCTCTCCTATCGTTGTGTGGCATTCCCCATTCCGGAGCTTTTGCGTTAAAATCCCCGGCTATGATAGCTTGTTTACCGCTACGAATGATATCCTCCTTTAGATGGTCGAGATCTGCTTCAAAAGCTGCAACATCTGCGTTTGGGGAAAAATAGCAGCTGTATATCACACTATCTCCAGTATCTATCCAGACATACCCGTTTCCTCCGCCAGTGCCGTACATGGGTATCTTGGAGTTCAGTATTCTAACTGCAGCATTATTTCTGAGGTCAGTCAACCAAACAGAGCTGTTTACTATGTCCCTACTGGGTTCTGCCACTATCAATATATCAGAATGTGTTTCGACTGCTGTCTCCAGTAACAAGTTATAAGCTGCCCTTCCCCTATCTATGTTGATCTGCAGTACAGTTAAATTCGGCATTCAGGTTTAGTGTAGCGGTCCTCCTCCGCCCCCTGTTCCTTCAGCCTGCTGCCGCCCGAGATCACTCAAACTTGTTCCAGGAATTGCTCTACAACCCCTACGACCTATCTGATGACCATCTTGTGCACACACTGGGCAGGATGGCTTCCCCGTGCACTCGCTAGCCCTATGCCCGGGCTGCGCACACCTAAGGCAGAGTCCTGTCCTGTCAGGACCAGTGCATTCCCGCTCTACGTGGCCCACATTCCAGCACCTGCGACATCTGCCCAGCGGCTTCCGCAACCGTACATCACATTGTACCAGCCCAATCTTCAACCGCCCAAGTTTTAATATTTGCTCTGCGGCACGTACATCTACGATCACCGTGGCAATCTGGCTACTACCATATCCTGGACGGAGTGAAGTCACCCTGCAACTGCGAATGTCTCTCACGGCTTTGGTAACTGCTTCTAGGATCTCCTCCTTAGTTGTTACCCCATCCAATTCCCTTATGTGGAGAACCGATTCCTTCGTTGTGGTAGTAACCTTGACCCCTTGTAGCTTACTATTAATTTCTGACTGCAGTTCCACCGCCTTTCCTCTTTTTAGCTCTAAGAGAACGTCCCCCTGTTTTGTTTGTCTTATCTTAGAGACCTCTACCTTGATATTATCGAGATTGACATCTTTTCTGATGCCTCTGACAAGTTCGGCATATGATTTGCCCTCTCCTTTTATTATCACCGCATCCCTGGCATGGCGCTTATTCTTCTTGATAGCTGTACCTTCGCCCTTCGATTTACCCTTATTGCCATCCCGCTTATCCGCTGGTCTGTATATATATAACTGTACTTCTGTCCCGCGAAACGCATACTCCAGAAGTTTTTCTAATTGTTCCCAGTTGTACGTAGGGACGTGGGGGAACGCTAACTTCTTCCTATTATGCCTTAACACAAGTTCTTTAAGTTTACAAGCGCTGTTGTAAACAATCTCCATATCGGCTAACTGCAGTGGTTCTTCTTCAGCCAGCATATGAAAGACATATCTTTCTTTGACCTCTAGCGATTCCTCTCGTGGTGTTGTAATGGTATTAAGCATGTACGCCACCCCTCCCAAGGCCTGTCTTTGGGCTTTAAGGTCTTCTAATCCACCGTATCTTTCCTTAAACCGTCTGGCGATACCCCTTGACATCTCCAGCTCACTTGTGGTTATATTAACCAGATCTTGCTCCCACTCTGCTTGCATGGGGTCTCCTGTGGCATCTCTCACTCTTTGAAACACCGCCTTGGGCCATCTTTTCTGCGCCACCTGAGTAAAGTCTGCGTAGCTAACCCCCTTCTCTATTTCCGCTTGTATTTTCCGCGTCTCTTCTTCCTCCTTTTCTTTCGCCGCCTTTTCCGTCGGTAGTGGTATGTCTACCTGGACCTCTATACTTGCTGTGGATACCGTTTCCGTTTGTACCCCTTTGTCCGATGTCATGCTAGACCTCTGTCTGTCTCGATTTACCCTTTGTAAACGAATTGCCGTCATTAGGATTTCATTTCCTGTTCTCTTGATCTCCGTTTTAGTGTTGACAGTTCCTTTTAAGAACTCGTCCAACCGTTTCGCCTTCTTCAAGATCTCCTGTATTAGCTCTCCAAGCTCATCTTTACCGAGCTTAGCGACAGAAGCCTCCTCCTCCTCTCTCTTCCTCTTATAAGGCTCCGTTGGCTGCACCATAGACCCTTCGGTCTCCGCTGCTACCTCCTTTGTCCAGGAGTATGACCTCGCTCTTGGCAATCCTTTCAGTCCCGCGACTGTATTTCTTGGTGGACTCCTGCTCAACGACTCTCTTCTCTTGAAAGGATCCTCGATGCTTTCCCAGTCTACTTCCTTCCTCATACCACTTCCATGCCCTAGAGATACTCTCTCGTCACCTTCAGCTTTTCCTATTTTATTTGAATCTTCCATACTAGTTCCCACGAGTGTGGGGGAAATAAACAGTCAACACCTGCAGTGCCCCCCGTACAGATGCAAGGCTCATTTCTCTGAGAGGTCGCCCGGTATCTCAGAGGCTCCGTTAGAGACGGTACTCCCCTACCGCCACGCACTCCTCGGCACGGGTCGCCTGACACCTTGAGTTGGGTTCATGTCCATAGAATAGCCGTGTCGCCACCGAGTCAGTCCAGGTCGCGGTCAGTTCCTTGTTCTATATTCGATTCCGTGTCCATAGCCAGGTTGTCATCGTACTCCGTCCTGCCCCCCCCCCTAGACGCAGTAGTCACCTAGGTGACTATCTGGGTCATTGTAGAATGGTGTACGATACCATAAAACAACGACCCAGTGAAGACATAGCCGCATCCCTTCTATGTCTTGCCTACTTGGTCCACGAGTGCCGAAGCACAACTATGCGCGCGCATGCGCACATAGCCCCCCATCAGCCATAGGGACGCACCGGGTTGGAGTTAGGCTCTCCTAGGTTTGTCTGTCTTGCCCAGGGTATGATAGGCCTCCTAGTAACACAAGGGGTTCAGAGGCCATCCCCGGGGAAGCTGAGACTCCCCTCCCGGAGTATCATTATGTGGTTTACTGCTAACAATAGGTACTAAAATTGATGTAGTTTATCCATGACAACATAAACCAATACAACACGTTACATATTCTATAGTCAATACATAGCATCAGTTTGATGTTTATTATGTGTTTGCTATTGCTTGCCGAGTGGTTTGAAGTGTAATATATGGTTTTTTGTATGTGATAGAAACCATATGGTCCTTATCAAAATAATGCAGTTGCATACACTGGTCTGGAATGATACATTGATGAAGCTAAAAGAAAATGACAAATAGAAATCAATATTACGCTATTACTCATTGGTGTGGTTTGTGGATATATGTTTTGATATGTTATTAACAAATGGTAGTTGAATGTACGTACGGTTTCGAAGTTGAAACATTTAAAGTACAAATTAATAAAAATCGTAAGTTTTATATAATATAGTAGGTTATAAGTATAAATACACATTATACTCTAGATTTAGATACAATCTCAATATTATCTCACATCGCGTGTTTAATTTTATATAGTATAACAGTTAAATGTTTGATTTTGAGGTCAGTAGCTACTACTACTACTAGGATAGAATCAGTACATCATTTTCAAGTCTCACCATTGCTGTTTACACATAGAACCCACAGAAATAGATTTAAGGTTTGCTTCTCTGTCAAATAATTCTTTAATACTGAATCATAATACTATATTGAAAACTAGTAGCAACATTCTGATGGAAGTGATTTTATTTGAAATATACATATACAGTACTTGTTGTTCACAACTTGTCATGCACTATTTATAGCTTTAAGCAGGACTAACATTATATCTTAGATTTGATCTCCAGATTTTACCCTACTTTAATTATTTGTAACAATAGATATGTAGCTGTTGTTTGAAACATAAACACACAAATTCGTTTATAGATAGTTGCAATAATGTGTGATCTGAATAAATATGTTATATACAGCCATATCATGATTTATACATTTTTCAGCCCAGACCAAGTGGAACAGTAATAACAGCATAATGTTTATCGAAAAAATAAATTGTGACCTTGTAGATCGTTGATATTGCAGAGTACAGTCGAGTAATTGAAAATATGACATAAAAATATCATGAAATATTGGAAATTCAACAGTATGTTAAAAAGTGGCAAATAATTCAAAATCTTTGTTTTCTATTATCATACTTTGCAAAAACGAATAAATTGTGGGTGATAAAAGAACAAATTATTATTCTGGGCGATAGTTTTTTGAACATTTAATAATAAACAACTGACCAAAATAAATCAAATAAGAGCACATTGCAATATTAAGTTAACCAAAATCTTACTTGTGCAAATTTTGAAAACAGTGCAAATATTGCACCAATTTAACCGAAAACTTGCTTGTGCAAATCTAACATCAATATAAAGTTGGGCGTGTATCGGTAAAATCCTCAGAGATGACAAATCTGGAGATTAGACACCTGATTAAGCAATTTATCAAAGCAGAATTTGGATGATAGAGTACCATAACATGATACTGGCTTGACTGACATAACAACCAGGTTAGTAATTGTTATAATAAAACACATAAACATAAATAAATCACACAATAAATAAATCTTTAGATAAAGTAATAAATATTTTGTAGTCTACAAATCGCACAGAACATAACTCATATATCTGTAGGGTCGTAGGCATTAAGGGTCAACTCGCAAAATACCTCTCTAAGAGAACAGATGAAACAATATACTATGTGGCACGAAATATCTTTCCCAGAGCTCAAATCACTAGGGCTGAGAATTATCATTATCCCTGATAACTTCTCAGTAAGGTAGCTACCTAGGGGTTGAATCGCAAAGTATCCACTGCTTTGAACTAGTCAAGTATGAAGGGCTAACTCGCGAAAGACCTCACCAAGGGATCAAAACAACTAGGACAGAGAATTATCATGATGACTGTTAGGACTTCTTACTAAGATAGTAGGGGTTATAACCCGCAAAGTATCCACTCCTTTGAACCAGTCGAAGGGTGAACTCGCAACGTACGTCGAGAATATGTTGCCTGCTTTCATATCGCAGATTTTCAACAATTGAATTATCAAACCATTAATGATATAAATGTGTTTATGAAAGTATGCTAATTGTCTCGTAAACAAGTCCTCCAATAAATTAATAAAATAAATCGATATATCAATAAGTAACAATGTAATTAGTGAGACAAAATTACCTAGGCTATTGCACAATCACAACACTTATTTACCGTATGCGATACAACTTGGTACTATGCAGAGTATAGAGTGATATTTCGACAAAAATAATCCTAGGAACGGACGCAATTTCGATCAATATTTTCAATGTGACGAACAGCCTAAATTATTTCTTGGATAATATTATTTTTGTACTATCGTCCTCTCACTCCACTGCTGGATCTTTTTCTGACGACTCACCCTGTCCCCTACAAGATGGACATACAGTCTCCTTTAGGCAACTACGATCATGGCTTAGTCGAAGTTCCCTTCTGCGACAGATGTGTCTTCGGAAATTCACCTAAGCCGCAAAATCTGGCACTACGGCCATGCCAACGACGTCATACTGATAGACTACGCTTTGTATACCGAATGTTTGTAAGCGTTTCTGGCGGTGCGACGGAAGGGGGAACATCAGCTGTATTGACATAGACACACCCGACGTTGCCAGTTGTGCATTAGGGCATGCTTGGTGCATGCAGCAATGCTTGTAAAATATAAAAATGGCGTTAATTCTTGACAGAATTGCAAAATTAAACGTGTTTTACAAAAGAGTATCTTCAGAGTACTTTTTCTATTACAGATAAGCAAGCCACAATCATATTTTTACTTTTTTACAACATACGTTCCATACATTTTTCTGAAAATTCATTCCAAATGATTGTCAACTTGGCATGCTGCGATGTAACTTGTAAACAATGACGTCGTTGCTTGTAAGTATTCCGTTGACATTCCCAATGTTTGGAATGCCGACAAACAATTTACCTTGGATGCGTAGTCTATCAGTATGACGTCGTTGGGCCATGCTGACTGGGATGGTCTGAGATACTTTTTTCCAGTTTTCCCTGGAGCGAGGTTTCTTTGCAAAACATGATGTATCAACTATCGGCTCTGAAATCACAGAGGTTATTCATGTCGACATGGAAGCACACATCCCGCATACAACCAAGTCATACAAACTAGATTCCAACGACTGGTTCAACAAATCCTGCAAAAATCTCTGGCCCACCAAACTTGCCTACAGAACCCCACCGTCGAAAACAAACAGGCTGATATTGAGTCCAGGAACAGATACAATGAAACCATCCGACATCCAAAAAGCAAATACGATGCCAAATTAAAAAAGAAGGTTATGTCACACCCTAATGGCAGCCGCTCCTTCTGGACTCTGACCAAACAAATAGAGGGTAACTTCTCGAGGAGTAGCTTCCGACCGATCACATGTACGGATGGGACAGTCGCAACTGCTTCCAAGGACAAGGCCCAAATATTTGCCAAGATATTTGCAGCAAACTCCTCTATAAAAGTCCCATCCGGTGCCCAGTTACCTTCTATACCGAGAGTACCCCAAGCCATGAGCGAAATAACGTTCAGAACAAAAATAGTCAAAATGTGTCACGTCAAAATCTTAGTCTGATAAATTTGAGAATTTACGAGAAGGAATTCGTTGTGGCAAGCTTCTGGCTAATATCTAATGATGGGAGTGATAGGATATACCAATGGGAGTGGAGGCAGTGCAGCAGATACTGGTAATGAAGAACAGTTGGATTATGAAATTAATGTGATATATTTGTCATAATTATTATGCCAATACGCTCAGACAAGGTGATACCTTCGAGGGTGGCAATGTTTGTAATAGGTATTACAAATAAATGAAGGTGCTCCAGTCAGTTGACATTAATAAGGCGAATGGGCCCGGCATGATCTCCTCCATTGTTGTGAAGAAGTGCCGGTGCCAAAAAAAGGGATCCAAAACTGATCCGACCAACTAAAGACCTATAGCTCTGCTCAATGTAATCAGTAAAGTGATGGAGAAATGCATCAACCAAAAGCTCATGGAATACCTAGAGCTCGATCACTTAATCAACGACAGACAATATGGATTCCGACACCAAAGATCAACTGGAGATCTCCTGGCTTACGTCACACATGTGTGGAGCAAACTCATCCAGTGATTTGGAGAGAGTCTCATCGCTGCTCTCGATATTTCAAAGGTATTCGATCAACTGTGGCATGCAACTCTCCTAAACAAGCTTCCGTCTTACGGGCTCCCTGTTAAGCTTTGCGGTTGGCTCGCAGACTTCCTCTCAGGTCGGAAAATCTCCGTCGTGGTAGACTGCTTTTCCTCTTTCCATAGCATCAATGCTGGGGTTCCGCAGGGATCGGTATTGGCTCCGACATTGTTTCTGCTTCACATTAAAGATCTACTCTCTAGCACTACAAATCCAATCCACAATTTTGCGGATGACAGTACGCTGCATGCAGGCATCAAGAGCAATAGACCGATCTCTGTGGTCGAGCTGGAATGCAGAAGACTGGTAGTGGCAGCTTCACTTTCAAAGGATCTCGATACCATTACTGCTTGGGGGCTCAAGAATATGGTAAAATTTAATGCTTTCAAGACCCAGTATTGTACGCTATC
Organism: Callosobruchus maculatus; assembly: GCA_951848785.1. Taxonomy (NCBI): domain Eukaryota; kingdom Metazoa; phylum Arthropoda; class Insecta; order Coleoptera; family Chrysomelidae; genus Callosobruchus; species Callosobruchus maculatus. Next base: position 2,336,508 of record CATOUR010000174.1, read on the forward strand.
AAACAACACCAGGTTCTAATGAACTACCGGGCTCTGCCAAGGAGTCACTCATTCAAGCTGTTAGGAGTTAACATTACATAAAATCTGACCTGGCACGAACACGTTGCGTCAATTGCAACAGCTGCTGGTAAAAAGCTTGGGTACCTATTTAGAGCCAGAAAGTACTTCTCACTATGTAACCTCCTCACGCTATATAAAGCCCAGATAAGACCTGGCCTGGAGTATTGCTCTCATGTCGGAGGAACTGCTGCCCCTACTACCCTGTCTATACTACATGCCGTCCAGAGAAGGGCAGTTCAACTAATTGGCGACTCGGCCTTAACGCGCCACCTCCAGCCACTTTCACACCGGCGTGTTGGTGACCTCTCACTTTTGTACCGGTATTCAAACGGAATCTGCTCCTCTGAGCTATCCTCTATCGTTCCGCCGCACACCGCTCCTATCAGATGCACCGGCGCGACCGCTGCATCTCATCCTAAGGCGGTCGTTCTTCATACATCAAAAACCGAGTGGTACAACCGCACATTTATTCCCACGGTGTCCAACAAAGTGTCCAAGGCTTGGAATGGACTGCCAGGAGATGTATTTACTGGGCCTGCTGGTATTGGCCCATTCAAATCCCGCGTTAACACACTTCCCCTAACATAACCCTTTCTCAGCAGCCGCGGTAGTCTGGTATTTAGGCTCTGCCTACGCGATCTGTTCAGTTAAAAAAAATATAAAGTTTTCTGACCATGACAAAAAACTAATATTTTTAAATATTTTCGAGTGGTCGCTAACATATAATTTCGAGATGGCTTGGAATTTGGTGTGCCTGAAAACTTAAAAGTTATTTACACAAGTTACTTATTCGATCAATCCTAGATCGACTGAACTATAACCTTACCGAGCGGCTAAAGTTAGTGATGGGAACATCTAGAGGACTCTAGTTTAGTTATTAATGATGAGTGATACCCTCAGCGTAACATGTTCAGTTGTTACTCTGAGGCATGGCCGACTCTACTCACTAGGCCGGAGCATTGAAATATGGCAACACTGAATCGGGGGCCGAGCTTTTATTTGTTGTTAAGTCATTAATGTAATCTTCCAGAGCAAAAAAGAAGATTGGTAGGTGATTTTTAATGTGTTTCTAATTATTTACCTGCACAAACGAAACTATAAAGATAAAAAGATGCCTGCAAAGTGTGTAGTACCAGGTTGCAATAGCAATTGTGCTTCCAATAAAGGACATAAACAGAAGTGGGTGAACGGTATTCCTCGTAAGGGCTGGTTATATTTATAAGAATAAAGATAATAATTTACAAACATTTCAAAGGATAAGACCTACTTTAAAGCACAATGTGGTACCTACAATGTTTTCTGGACCTCTCAAATATCACAGAAAAAGACAGTTAATAGAACTCATCTGGGCATACCCATGAAAAGATTTGATAGTGAAAGGGAAGCAAGACCAGTAAGAATGGCTTCAAAGTGACCTAATAGTGAATTTTTCTAGCTCTAGTGAAAATTTACAAATTGAGTGTTCATTTAAGTGGAAGTGGCAGCAGGAAACAGGTTGCGTTTATTTTTATTTTGTAGTGTTTGACTACGATGAACCAGACATCAGATGTAAGTGGTATTAGTAGTTCTAAAAAGTATTTTTCTTAATTTATAAACCGAGATGAACTCTTAATAGATGTAAAATGTAATAATTATTATTCTGAAACTATAAAACAATTTACGGTAACCGGACCCCTATTTGACAGCTAAGCCACGTCTAAGGCTCCGGCCTAGTGTAGAGTCGGCCATGTCTGAGGTGATACATCTGTTTTGTGTGATACATGGTTAACCCGATCACTTGGATCACTGATCCTGACGTTCGGAAGGTGATCTAGGATCAGTCATAAATATGGTCAGTTCTCTCTTGTACGGTAAGTGATCTCGATTGGGTTATACAGATCAGTAGCTTTTTTGTTAACCATCTGTTTTTTATTCTTAAACCAACTTTTTCGTTGTTCGATATCCGTTAAATCCATGGAATCATAAATCCCACTTTACAACTGTTTGACAGATAACTGATCGTTGCGAATCCAGATCACTGTATCCATGGCCGACTCTACTCACTAGGCCGGATCATTGAAATATGGCAACACTGAATAGCGGGCCGAGCTGGGCCCAGCTTTTATTTTGTTTTATTTGTTTTTAAGTCAGCATATGTTTTGTGGTCATTAGTGTAATCTTCCGGAGTAAAAAAGAAGATTGGAAGGTGATTTTTAATGTGTTTTTAATTATTTACCCTCACAAACGAAACTATAAAGATAAAAAGGTGCCTGCAAAGTGTGTAGTACCAGGTTGCACTAGGAATTGTGCTTCCAATAAAGGACATATTAGGGAGTTCAATTTTCCTCAAGACGAGCATTTCAAATAGAAGTGGGTGAAAGGTATTCCTCGTAAGGGCTGGTTATATTTATAAGAATAAAGACAATAATTTACAAACATTTCCAAGGATAAGACCAATTTTAAAGCACAATGTGGTACCTACAATGTTTTCTGGACCTCTCAAATATCACAGAAAAATACAGTTCTAATAGAACACATCTAGACACACTTACGAAAAGATTTGATAGTGAAGGGGAATCAAGACCAGCAAGAATGGCTTCAAAGTGACCTAGTAGTGAATTTTTCTAGCTTAAGTGAAAATTTACAAAATAAATTGAGTGTTCATTTAAGTGGAAGAGGCAGCAGGAAACAGGTTGCGTTTATTTTTATTTTGTAGTGTCTGACTATGATGAACCAGACATCAGATGTAAGTGATATTAGTAGTAGTAGTAGTTCTAAAAAGTATTTTTCTTAATGTATTAACCCAGATGAACTCTAATACATATAAAATGTAATAATTATTCTGAAACTATAGGCCCCCTATTTGACAGCTAAACCACGTTGCCACATCTAAGACTCCGGCCTAGTGTAGAGTCGGCCGTGTTTCAGGCCAATAGGTATTTAAGTAAGTTTTTGGGCAATTGCACAAAGCAGTTTCAATGAAAATTGCAAAAGAATACATCAATATACATATAGATGAGTTTGTTTTAGACACATTTGTTCATGTAATCAACCCCAAACTGATGAAATTCTGCCTGAAGTAATGTTGTTAATGTAGCAAGTATTTTTATTAATAATTACACCACAACAGTTCAAGACAAAATACAGACTGACAAAACTAAAGAGAGGAAATCTAATGGAAATAAGAAATGTTCAACAGAAGGGAAAATCTCTAAATCTAAATGTACATGTACATTTTTGTACTGATACTACTGGCATTTTCACCATTCTTATTGTTTCAAAAAGTATTTTTCTTAATTTATCAACCGAGATGAACTCTAATACATATAAAATGTAATAATTATTCTGAAACTATAAAACAATTTAATTTTTCCGCGGAATGCCCGCCGTTCGGCCCACGGTAACTGGCCCACTATTTGACAGCTAAGCTACGTTGCCACATCTAAGACTCCGGCCTAGTGTAGAGTCGGCCATGCTGTTTCCGTAAAGGCCTAAACATTTAAATGTTCTGTGGAATTCGGTATTTTTGTGGTGGTATGACTAATGAGTATAATGACATTTCATAAAGTGTTTTGGTTTTTGAACCAGAAACCAGAACAAAACCAGACAAAATTATCTTAACAAATTACTTTGACAGGAACCGAAAAATCATTAAGAACTAAAAATGGTAATTAACCATCTAGTGCCCACTGATACCGTCATAATACTGTGCCCAGAAGAAGCAAAAGACAACTTCAAAGAATATGTAGAGAAGTTCAAAAATGTTACGTTTTTGGACCATTCTAGCTTAACAAGTGCGCAAAATGAATCAGCGTCTGCTATAATAACTCTTTTCAATGAAACACTCCAAGATATTATTTCGATTCTTCTACAAAAACTGAAACCAGGTGGTACACTCGTGATCCAGAAAATACTTGATGTTGAAAACCTCAAATTCAAACTTGCAACTACAGGCTTCATGAATGTAACTATAGACGAAGAAACATTAACTGCTAACAAACCTACATTTAAGTCAGGCTCTTCTGCAAAAATAAACCTACCCAGTAAGCCAGCAACATCTGTATGGAAGATAGATGATACAGTAGAAGATGAACTAATTGATCCTGATGATCTTTTGGACGAAGACGACCTGAAGAAACCCGATCCAGAAACACTTCGTGTGTGTGGAACTACAGGGAAACGGAAGGCTTGCAAGAATTGCTCTTGTGGCTTAGCTGAAGAGTTAGCATCTGAAGCACAAAAAGGCAAAACAGTTGATACAACAGATGCTCCAAAGTCATCCTGTGGGAGCTGTTATCTAGGTGATGCTTTTCGCTGTGCTAGTTGCCCCTATTTAGGAATGCCTGCCTTCAAACCTGGGGAAAAGATTCAGCTAAGTGGTAGTCAACTGAAGGCTGATGTTTAGTTGCTATGATTTTCTAGATAACTGGAATGGTATAATATATGCTATTTTTTAATCATTTGGATAAGGGCCTCTAGGTAAATTGTTTTTAAGCAACTGTACTGCAAACTTGAACTGTCTTTTGTGGAACAAAGTTTGAATAATAAAAAATCTAATATTGTTTATTTACTGTTATAATGTGCCAGTGTGCAATTGACATTTGGAATTATTTTTCAGTTTTAACAATCTATAAGCTAACTTGCTGAACAGTACATTTTAATTAAGGTTTTTATCATGAGTTGTCATGACTCTTATGCCTGTATGCACCATAAGTCAGTTGCGTGATTAGCATCGAGGTAGAATCCCAAGGAGACGCTATAAGGTTCAATTTCGCATAACAAAAGCGGTAGCAGGAGGCGTGGCCAAGTGTGGTAACAATATGGACGCCTCGCCAGAGCCGGATCATTTTCTTATGTAAATAATTTTGAAAATTCAATACAATGATGATTTAAATATGAAGTATTGGGTTGATTTTTCAATCTAATGCGAAATTCATAGTTAAGTATATGAAAAAAACAGGATTTGTAGAGACGACATTCATCATCAATTGAATAATACAACTGTATTATTGCTGCGATACGTTACACTTTATTGAGATAAAGATTACAAATGCGGTCCTGCACATTGTTATTTTTTGCATACATACACCTATGAAATGTAATTCCTGTTGATTTCTTCTCATTCATGCCATCTCTGCTAGAGCAACTACGATAAGCACATGAAACCATTATTTCCTTCATGAATTCACTAGAATATCACTTAAAAATAACTGAAAATCTCAGTAAAAACACTCAAAAAAAGCAAACACGAAATTGTCAAAGAAACGTCAGCTGTTTGACATAAGTGTCGAATCAATATGGCCAACCTGCACCTGCTTTCAGCCACGTTATCGCGCCTCCATGGGATTCTACCTCGATGGTGATTAGTTAGGTAAACCTGGATTAGATTATTTGTTTACTGTGTACCACAAACTGACAATTTTGATCCTGTCACTGTCAAAACAATCTTGCGAACACAACCTTGCCAGTTTGGACATACTATTTCTCTTCTGTTAACCTTTTTTTTTGTTTAATACTTATGCTTCTTACTTGTTTAGACACTTTGAAAAGGTTGTATATGCTCCCTTGAGGTTTTCTTTGGCCAACACAGGAACAAATCCTGGTTCAAAGCTTCATTGTAAGTTGTTACAATTTCCTGGCGGAAAAGATACATTGCTTTCATTGTCAAATAAACAGTTTTGATCCATGAGGGATACCTTTCATTCTATTCTCTTCATAAAAAACATTCTTGAATACATCTTTGATTTTTTCCATTAGATGGCTCCAAGTGTAACGTTTCAACCGTTTTCAAAATTAGTTTTTAACATAGTATGGCATGTACACATACACACATATAATCAGCTACAGTCTAATCTCACTAATAGTGGTCCAATCATTTGTTCCTAATCATCTTTTCTAATATCATACTGTACATCATTTTACAGAGTCCAACCTCCTTCCTTTCGACTTCTACTTCTATGCTCTGCACTTGAATCCTTTTATATTCCCCACTCTCAGGTACATATACAGGGCCAAATTAGAGTTTCTACCTTAAATTTGCTCTCGCCCAGAGGGGGGTGTGCAAAAATTTGTGGATACCATTTTTTAGACAGCATTGTATAACGTTTCGGGGGGAACCCCCCCCCCCTCTAAATACGTGCCTGACCACTCTGCTTAAGATTTTTTCTGAAAATGTTCAACATCTCCTTCACAGCTCCCCTTTTCTCTCAATCTCTTGACCATCTTGTATACTCTGAATACTATATAAATATATGTACTAACGTAGTTATGGTCATATGTTGTTAATTGATTAGTTTCCAGTTTCCAAAAACTATGGGTCTGCCATCCTTCTGTATATAGCCTTCAGTATGAACTCTTTCTGATGCCACCTTCTGTAAGAAACCTTCAGTATGAACACGAACCTTCTTGGCAGACTTGGAGGAGATGGACTCTTTTCTGTATAGATCCCTCTGAGTGCTGAAAGAGAACCCTTCATTATAGGTTTACTCTGATGTTATTCTATTTGAAGCCAGCACTTCTAATTGTGAAAAATGTATTTTTTAACATGCTCATTATTCCAAAGAATCCATTTAATTAAAATCTTGTTGAACCAACTTATTGCAACTTTATTTCTTCAATCGCTGACCTTGATACCCCATCACTTACCACCTGATTTAGTCGCTAGCCAACCACTGAGCTATTGGTTGCTAGATAACTTCTGTGGAGCTACACCCGCAATGTTTTCAGTTGCATGAAAGGTTATACAACTAGCGCCCAATATGATGCAAGCTGTTGTGTTAGTCTTGATAGATTTGAACATATTTTTTGTGATTTAGTTGAAAAACCGTAGTGTGTGTAACAATTTTTTTATAAATAGTTGAAAATCATTTAGCGCAAGCAAAAGAAAAAATTAAGATCTACACAGCCATTGGTTTGTAGAGATGGATAATTAGCCTACTTACATTTGTGTGTAAATATAAAGGTGGAATATTGATCTTTTCTGACACTAGATGCTAAGGTATTTCCTCTTCAGACCATGTGCATTATATACTGTGTAAGGCTTTCGCGGCCATCCTCCAAAGAATTTGTGGTTCTTGGGTTTTTAGGCCGGCGTCGTTTAGCGTTAAAGCTTGACGTTTCGCCACCACGAGTGGATGGCATCTTCAGAAGCTATTTCACTTCGGCGACTTCCAAAATACTGACGGCTGGTGGATCTTTACCTGTATTTATACCTGCTAATGGTGACGTGGCCCAACCAGGTAGCGTTGGTAGCCCCGCCCCTTCGCGATATGGTAGTGTTTTCAGGTCCTTTAGGATGGGTATCCATGTCCGGTTGACTTTCTGTGTTTCTTCTTTCCTATTGAAATTATTATGATGTTTCTGTATTTCGATGGCTTCTCTTTGAAGTCTGGCATGGTATGAAGACATTGCGGCAAGAACCTGTGTTTCTTCAAACTTGATCCTGTGACTTCCCTCCTTAATCGCATGCTCGGCTACCGCTGATTTGTCCGTATGGCCTAGTCGACAACTAGCCTTATGTTCTGCAATTCTTGTGTTTATAGATCGCTTCGTTGTTCCTATGTATACACTCCCACATGTGCATGGTATGCGATATACCCCCGGTGTTGTGAGTGGGTCTCTTTTATCTTTCACCGTTCTCAAATATTCCTGTATCTTTCTTGTGGGCTTGTAGATGGTCTTGACGTTTTCCTTTCGTAACATTTTTCCTATTCTGTCTGTTATTCCAGGCACATAGGGTAGAAAAGCTTTTGCTATCGGTTTAGGTTCTGGTTTTGCCCTATTTCTTCTCATTGTCCTTGTTATTTCCTTTTCTGTGTAACCATTTGCCTTAAGAGCATTCTTTAGATGTTCCAGTTCGGTGTCCAGTTCTTCTGGTTCGCACACTTTTCTAGCCCGTTCTGTCAAAGTTCTAATAATTCCGTACTTCTGAGATGGGTGGTGGTTTGATTCTTTATGCAAATACCGGTCAGTATGAGTTGGCTTTCTATATACCTTGTGCCCTAATCTAGCTCCTTTTCTTGTTAGAAGAACATCAAGGAAGGAGAGATTTTTGTTTTCTTCTACCTCCATGGTGAACTTGATGTTTTCATGCACACTGTTCAGGTGTTCTAGAAATTCTTCGAGCTTTTCTCTTCCGTGATTCCATATGACAAACGTATCGTCCACGTATCTGAGCCATATCTTGGGCTTGTATTGAGCTTTCTTCAAGGCTGCCTGTTCGACCTTCTGTGTGCATTATTATCTGTGAGAAACATTTAAATGTTTAGATGTAAAGAAAATTAGTCATCTGACAGCTTACCGTTTACCCACCCTTTTAATGTTTATGAGTTAAAACTCAAACTTTGTAATAATAATCTATTCAGTAATAGTAAATTAAGCCCAAACTATGTAGGTATTTTTATATAACAAACCACAAAACTCCATGATTCAGACCTTGAATAAAATGAATGATGTTCTGCTACTGAACTGGCAGCATTTTTTTACTGTATATCAGTGGCGCCGACTTATGAAAAATATTGGGGGGCCCATACCGGAGGAACATCTTTATAGGTGAAAAACAGTGAGCTTTAAAGTTTTTTTTAAGCATTTTAGAGTCAGAACCTCAAAAACTCGACTCTCGATAACTCGACAAGCCTGACACATTTTTTGGCTTTGAAAAAAGAAACAAAACATAAACGCGTACGGTAACTTTGGAAAAAGCTAATTTTATTCAAGGAACAATTATTATGCTTATAAACTATTACAGAGCAGTGAATATACAGCTCAGAAAAGATTGAAATTACATTTAAGTGAATTCTAAACTATCGTCAAGTAGACTTATAGTTAAAGTTGTGATAACCAGCGTCGCCACTGTCCGGAGGTGCATAAATATGATGATCTGGTTGCGCACCATGAGGGGGTATACGACAGCCTTTATATGCCCGCGGCGTCCTAAGTTTCGCGCACCCGGACAAATTCTAAGTGTGCCCACAGCTCTACTATGATTCACACTACTCGTTTTCTGTTAACCTGCTTACTACCGTCATAAATATTTGTTTCAACTCATGAACTGGATGTATTTTAAAAGGTAACCATTGTCAAACAAGAAAAATAAAGACATCAAAATAACATTGTGATTTTACAAAGCATAATATAACTAATAATTTTCTTGAATTATTGGGGGGGCTCCGCCCCCCCAAACGAATCTTTGAGGGGGCTTCGGCCCCCTCAGGCCCCATGGAGTCGGCGCCTATGCTGTATATACATTCTTTTATATTAATATATAACTTATAAACGCAATCATTGACATTGTCTATAAAATCTATTGATAGGTATTATTTTATCTGTTATATCGCTATTTATACATATAATAATAATAAAACTGACGAGAAGCGAGAGTCGGCAAGTAGTATTTGACAGTGGCGTAACTTCAAATTGGAGGCCTCCCCGCAAGATACTTGGCCTCCCGCATGAAATTTTTTTAAACTGTATAGAAGTCGAATAGACAACTTTTTCAAATAACTTTTATTCGAAAACTGAAAAATAACGAGATACAGAATCAAAAAAGTAAGTCTGGACCAGAGCTGAAACTTATTATCGATTATTTAAATCTTTTTTTTAAACGTTTATTCAAAGTCTTTTTCGAGCTTAGTGATTTATGATTTAAATATTTTTCGACAAAGAGATTTGACAAAAGTTTTAAAATCTTTTGCTATTCAGCAAAAATGATTTTAAATCATTTGTTGATTAAATCATTTTTTGATTCAAAATCATTTGCTAATTATTTAAAATACTTTTGGATTCAATTATCTACAAATGATATTAAATCATTTTTTGATTTAAAATAATTTGCATCATCTAAAATACTTTTTGATTTAAATCTCTTCACGATTTAAAATCATTTTACTGGATAAATAGTAGGTACTTATTTACTTAGTACTAAGTTTGTTAGCTATCTGTTACCTGTTACCGCATCAATGTTATCTGACATATTTTTTACAAATGGTGTTACTTTTGTTTCCTATTTATATTTTGTATTTTATTTCGCCAAACTTGTTTGTAGAATAATGATTTAAATGTTTTCAGTTTGATTTATTCTCAAGCTTATGTAGTAGGACTAGTAGTGTTGGAGAAAGGATTTTTAATCATCAAAATGATTTACAATTCAAAAACGATTTGAATAATAAAAAATGACTTACATCCCAAAAAACGATTTAAATCATAAAAAAGGATTTAAATTAAGACAAGAATGGTTAAAATCATATCATGATTTTTGATTTAAATCCTTTTTTTTTTAAATTACAACGACTTGAGAGGATTTGTTTCAGCTCTGGTCTGGACTTGTGTATTAAGACGTAATCAGTCTCTCTGTGATTTGTTTTTGCTCGAATTTTTGTCTTACCACCAGGTGTTGTATCTGTCAATCAGTTTCAGTTTATCGTATCAGACAGATGCAATGCCTAATAGGTAAGGCCATAGTCCTAGCAAAAAACTAAACATAAACAGACTAGCTAGGTACATCCTCGTACACAAGCATAGATTTACATTTTTTATTTTAGATCTCGCTTATTTTTTAGTTGTGTGAGAAAAGTTATTTGAAAAACTAGTCTATTTCAACACTAGTCACTGCATAAAGGAGACTGCCAAACTTTCGCCAATGTTTATTGCTATCTTCAGGGCTTTAACGTTGAGCTTTGCTCACAAAAAAAGCAATGTACATTGTGACTTCTCACAGACTTTCAAATGCAATTATCAAACAAAAAAACGTCAAAGAATATTTGGCTAATTTAACTCTGTGAATGTCTTCCACAACACAGGTCACACAAACAGCCAACACATATAAGGCGTAAAATACAAACTAAACAACGACTTTTGCATCTTTAAATCACCCGAAAAATAACAAAAATTCTGGTTTGAAAACACATTTTTCGATTAAAATTTTTTTATAAGGTCGTTGTTTAGTTTGTATGTGTTGTTTGTGTGACCTGTGTTGTGGTAAACAGAGTTAAATCTGCCAAAAAAATGTTTGATGTATGCTGTCTTGCCGTATTTTCCGATTTACTGCGAATACTGCGCCGATTTTTAGGATTCAGTGTAAAAATGCAATGCTGTCCCACTTTTTCAATCATAGGTATGTATCATGAATAGATATTATTTGTAAAAAATACTAACGTACAAGGAAAGTGAACTTTTCATTTAGTACTCTATTATTGCACAAACGATGGCGCTTAAGGACTCTGGGCCTTCAAGACTACTCCGCCCCCCCCCTCCCCCGCGCAGCTGTGGGCCCTTAGATAGGCCACTGGTATTTGACCTTTCTTTGATATCTACGGCAAGGCGCCATTTTCTATGACCTTGAATGCTCTTGTTTAACCCACTAATAAAAAACTGACTAGAAACGACAGCATATTTTTATATAAAGCTGATATACTCGTTTATCAGCAGCATAATATGGCTGTTTCAATGTCAAACGAGAGCATTCAACGTCATCGAAAATGGCGCCTGTGACATCAAAGGAAGATCAAATACGCCGGTGCGTCATCAATTCTTTTTCTCAGAGTGAACCACGGTTTTTTTTGTAACACTCGATAAACTGTGACAAAAATACAGGGGGAGACCAATCATATATTGTATTATTAAACGCATAATAAAAATGACGGTTACAGCGTATTATAGTCATCCAAAAAATCTACAAACTTAAACGTATGTAATAGTGATGTAATATTTAGTTTGATAATCAAATGGCATACACAGGCAAAAACGTATGCGAAAAGTAGCTCCTTCCTCATATGAAATTGGCAGACATATCAAAAGTAAAGCTCTGCTCCTGTATCCTATTACAGGCGTTCGTCAATCGTCATAACATGTACTTCGATTCTTAATATTCACCGATATTTTTTTATGAAAAGAAACATATAATATTTTTAAAACTTTATTTCAGCCACATTTTCAATTTATTTCAGTTATATTCGTTCAGATCTAAAAAACTATTTCCAAATTAACAAATCTTGTACTACCTTTATCACAAAAAGCTATTTATATTTATTATAAAAACTATACAATATATACTTCTATACATATAAAAATAAGATTCGCGAGGAACGAATACTTAGGTTCACGTTCATTCTTTTTCTAGCATTAAAACGAACCTATCACATTTATGTACTTTGCTACATTCAATTGATTACAAAAAACAAAGCTTATATCTAGGTCATTTTTTATACATACCGTCCTGGCAAACATGTTCCACTACATGCTGTTAGCTACCACGCGTCTGATATACAAGAAAAAAAAGCAGCAATGACACGTTCATTCTTCTCAATTTTTCAGTCTATAATCTAGGGACCAGGAAATCGTATTCAGCAATTGCCTACATATTTTCTTTTGTAGACTTATTTGTTGGTTTAAAAGCAATATCCAATTACACATTTTATTTTGCTCCCTGAAAACTATTTTTAAATCCAAAATATGTCATTTTTATGTACCTATATTAGTGCCAAAGTGACATAATAACTAAAAACATATTATTTTGAAAATATTAGGAACAAATCTTGGTTGTTTTGGAAATATTAGGAACAAATCTTGGTTGTTTTTCAATCTATGGTAGATAACAGAAGAGCACAATAGTTTTGGATAGGGTGTACCTTCTGGAAGAAATGCGTATTCTTACACCACGTGTTTTTATGATTAGGTGGTCCACATGTTCGGCAATATTTAAGGACGTATCAAAAAATACAGGATGATGCATCTTTTCTGTTTTAATTTAGTTACCTATAAATCGAAGCATCTCCATTTGCACAAACTTATAGGTTTGTTGTTTTATCAGAGGGCATGCTTGTTTTTCATAAAATGCCTGTCACAACTAAACTGCAGCCAGTTGGCTAGTCAAGTAGCTAGCAGAAATGAGTTTCCAGGTTTCAATAGACATTAAATAAAATAATTTTATTTACTAAAACGAACTGCAGCTGATATCACAGTGTCATGATTGTCAAATATTGATGATACTACCTTTGTATCTAGACGCAATGACTCATCCCCCTTGGCTAACATTTTTTTATCATTGCTTGCTTGCTATTCAATTGAGGTCAAAATTGCCCCTCTTTAACTGAATTCCTAGTCGCCTTTGTTATAAAACACTATAATGTAGGCTGGCATAGGTTTGCAGCTATGGATTTCTATGGTGTAAGAATCGTCATTCCTGTTACCGTTTGACATATTTTCTATTACAAATCGAGAGTATAATTTATGTTCAGATATAACACAGGCACACAAAAAAAACCGATTCAAGTACAGCAACTCACATGTTCAAGCATTCCATATATACGAATTTTTAGTATTTGACAAAAGATGAGACACCGATAATCAAAACTGTTTTTTATTGAGAGCAAAAAATATGTTTTCAAACTAATTCCAATAATACACTCTCGGAGTTCTGCCCAAGCATCGACATTAATATTTAATATAATTTCGGCGTATTTCAGCACCATCTCAAAACAGTAGGTTTCCTAAGGTCTAAGAAACTATGAAGGCATGAAAAGCGTCATATTTAACCACTCGGCAATTGAAATATAATTAAAAAGACAAGTATACAAATTGAAAAATGTTTTTTGTGTAGCTGTGTTACTGAAGGTACAATTCACATTCAAAAAATATTTTTAAATGTTGGAGGGAAAATACAGATTTGAATTTGGTAAGTACATGTTCCGAAACAGGTAGAAAAAATTAAAGCCTAAAATGTATAAACTAAACCTAAATTTCACTGTTTTATTAAAATGTACATTAACAGCCTTAGCAAAAAACAATTTTTTTGCAATATGTCGCATAGCAACAGAGTTTCTTGGGTAAACTTTTTTTTAATTATCTTAAATTATCCGTATAGCGATGTGATGTGCAGTTTATTCAACGCTCAAAAACTAAAATATAAAACATGTTTACCTGATTACTACTACATTTTTTTCTAATTAAGAGCTTTTAGCAAATGTGTACAATTGTACATAGAAAAATTAACTACAGAAAAATCACTTTCGAAATTTTACAGTCAGCTAAAGAAAGTTTAAATATGGTAAGCAGTGTTATTCCACAAATTTGAAAAGGTTCATCAATCATTTATTAGGTAGCAAAAATCAGACATAGAAAAATGCATTTTTAACAAGGAGTTGCATTTTTTTTTGTTCACCCAAAAATCTATTACTGATGTGCTTTGTATGTACACTTTTCTTAGCATCACATGGCCTTAAAATCATCAATAATAAAGTTCAAAGAAATTTAACAATTTCCTTTCAAGACACTGCTCAATGTGATTTTTTTCACCGCGCACATAGTTTAATTCTACAAGAATCTAAGACCAATTGTTTTACAGACAACAAACAGTAAAAAAATATACAATACGATTACTACAAACTCTCAAATAATATGAATACAAATTTTATTTCACATACACTGGTGAGCATAAATAGAATGTAGCTGTGGTTTATTTGACATTGAAAACAACCAACAAACAAATTTTCAACAACTTATATTGAAATTAAGAAAAATCAGTATCCAGAGTGATGTAACTATGGAACAATGATTTATCCTGGCTGACAAAAAAGGGTAAATAAATACCAACATACAGGGTGCCCCAAAATTAACGCAATATTTGAATTTGCCGCCATCTTTTGCAGTAAATTGGTGGCATTTCTGAAAGAATAACAAGTTTCATAGCTGAGGGTTATTCAAAATAGAGCGATATACAACATTCTTTCATTATTGAATAATATTCCAAAAATAATTAAAGTATGGTGGCCCGCAGTTCGAAGATTTTATACAAAATATGGTCAAAATGGTGTTTTAACTTCGTCAACTGTGAAGAAAAGACGCTAACCACAGTGGCCGTCTAAAAACAAGCCGATCAAATGTCAGTATCGGAGCAGGGTGTCAGAGTGTTGGCGAAGACCCACGAACATCATTTCGGCGTCGTGGACAAGAATTGCAAATATGTGTCTCCATACTTACTAAATTCAGACAGTGATTTTTCGAGCAAAGTCATCCTCAACAATAAAGCATATTTTCACCTTAATGGGTTTGTTAATCATCAAAATTGTCGTGTTTGGGGTTCCGAGAACATACATGTGATTGTCGAAGAACAAATTCACCTAGGAGGCCCAGGTGAACCATACTTTATTGTTAAAATGAGCCTCGTCAAGTAGTAACTTTTACGGGTGCTCGATATCGCGACATGATAATTAGCACAGTTCTTTCTGTCGAAATTGTGATGCTAGTGATGTGACCAATTTGTGCTTAAAAAAAGGGTGCCACATGCCATACTTCCAGTAAAACAATTCAAATACTGCAAGCAGCATTTGTTTCGTGGTCGTGTACTCTCTCGCGCCTTAGAAGAAAGTAAATGTTGCATCAATGAAATTCAGCCACAAATATGAATGACAAATTACAACAAAAGAGTTTGTATGTGCCAACAAAGCTATTTCCCCATATGTTATTCCGTAAATAACCGTATCCTATGTAACTTATATTCAATGAGAAGATAACAATCATAAGACTGTACTGTACTCTTTTTGTGTTTCACAGTCGTTCAATACTCCAGTACGAAAATGTCAAGTTGGCATATTTCGTTTGTCGCATCCGAAAAAATGTCCGCCAAAAAACACGAAACACTGGCACAAAACAAAAACAGATAACAGAAAACATCAAAATGCGTAGACTTAGCATAAAAAATGACTCATATTTGACATAGGGCAACGTCGTCTAATGTTTTATCTCCCTGTCGTAAGTGTCATCTAGGAAGCAGATGCACAACGACACACCAAACTTGAGTATTACTCAAGTGGACACTTGAGAGACGACTATGAATACGACCTTAAGAACGATGTTTTATTACATTCAAACCTTTTGGTACACCCTGTATAACATATTCTGAGAATCCGATCGTTTAATGATAGGAGAATTAAGTAGTCGAGAGTATACGGTAGCAAACTGAAACATTTCAAACAAGATTATGTCAGACCGCATGTTGGCTGAGTAACGATGGCTACCAAAAAAACATAATTTGCCCCCGATTGAACATATTTGGGACATACATGGCCGCAGGTTGTTGAGTGGCAGAAACACACTCAAGCGCTAAAAACAAAATTCGAAATTACGTTTCGTCAACTGTACCCTATGTTATGTAGAACTTCAAAATTGAGTTTGGTAAATAAAATTCGACTTTACAAGATGATTATTAGACCAGCAATTACCTACGCATGTGCGGCTTGGTGTTTCCTTGCCAAGACGCACATGCGAAACCTGCAGCTTCTGCAGAGCAGGACATTGCGAACAATAACGAACGCCCCATGGTATGTTTCTAACGAAACCCTTCACAGGGATTACATTACATTACACAACAGGCGCAACGACGTTATAGTCAAGCGGAATCGCACAGCAACCCTCTGTTGCGCGAGTCAGTGGACTACACAATCGAGCAAGTTCGCAAGCACACAAGGCCGCGGCTCGCACTTTGATCAAAATCAAATCGTGCAATTCTGGAAAGAACTAAATTTTTACCCTTTCAGATACCGAACCTTAAAATTAACCCTTTTGGTTAAACCCAAAAATTACTGAACTCAAATCGACTATGTCAATAAGCTATACTCTCCAACCGACACACTTCCTCCTCTTTGCTCTTCTCCTTCCTTCCTCTCTTTTTCTTCCCTTCTCCATGACTTTGTCTGGTCTTTGGGTAACCAGACCTGACAAACTGACACGACTGCAACTAAGAGCAAAGGTCCTCCAGACCGCTCTGACTAACAATGACGAATACTAGGCTGTTGAGTTTGAAGCACCTTAAGCATGTTTAAGAATCCCGTACTAGCCTGGAACGAGATTTTCCGAGAAGACATCATAACCAAGCCAAGGTGTATTAAATGAAAATGATTTTTTTTTAGTAACTCAAATAGGGTAGACACTGTATTCTTTTTTTCTCAGTCGGTATGCTTTGATCTCAAGCGATTATAACAAGATATGGTTTGTCTTCATCTAGGAAGGATAATTTTGCTGGCGATGTCGCTAGGTCTATGAAATATCTTAATGCAAGGCAGGCACATTAAAACATGGTTTTCATTTTTTTTTTTAGTTAAAATTTGACATATTTTTATCAAAAAAGGTCATTGCGGGTCAGAAGAACTGGTTAACGCAAAAAAGTGATTAATTCCAAATACATCTTCTTTACTTCTGCTGTAGAATATTTATTAGACTTCTTGAACAATCACCTGCTTTTCAGTGGAAATCAAGTCAGGTAAGACATTTCGAGGACCAAGAAATGTAACTCGCCGAGTCGGCAGCCAGAATTATTAATTTAAAAAAATGTCTCGACGGCCAACATTTCTTCTTAATAACAATTTGTTGAATATTCTGTATAGGCCGTTTCCTTCTTATTATAGGTACTTATTAATAAGGGTTAAACTCAGGAGTAATTTCTTGACCTTAATTTTTTGGTGACAGTGCCAGTCTATATTTAAATTATGCTGTAATAGGAATGTCAACTGTCAACATTATATCCTACAATTTTCGCAATAACGCAGTTTTGTCTCTTAGTTATTTGTAAAGAACCAGTTCATGAGACCTGGGAAGTACAGATATGCTTTGAGTTTGAAGACATCAAAATTATCGTTGTAAGGTATTTTGACCGATGTAAAACTGTTGACCGAAAGTAGCGTAACAAGAACACCCACTGGTCAACAGAAGCGTATCACTTAGAGCCCCCGCAGACCACAGACTTTCTATCGGCCGAAAGTTTAGCAACCCAACCCGATCAAACTATCGACCGATTGAAAAGTCTGTGGTTTGCGGGGGCTCTTAAAAGCAATCGCGTAGCCCAACAAACTTAAATAAGTTCGGCCGATATGCAATTGTTGTAATTCGTGCACTCAGATACATCTTCATGCTGATTAAGAGCCTGACTAAACTATCAGCCGATAGAAAGTCTGTGGTCTGCGGGGGCTCTTAAGATAGGTGCTTCAGACCACTAGCTTTGCGAGACGATTTTGTCACTACGCTTCAATTGGTTGTTCAGTGGTTTGGGGAAGGTACACCTGTTACTATGCTTATAGTATATCGCCACATTCGAGCATTACTTGTTTCATGTCGTCCACGATTAGTGCTCTCTTTGACTGCGGACAACTGTCGTCAACGTTTAAACTGGTACAAAAAACGACAGCACTGAGTGGCAAAATGGCATTAACCCTTATACAGCGATGTATTTGCAGTTGAGAGGCTTGTTCACATGGCTTTTTTTGGAATTCCTTAAAGTCTTAGCGTTTCATTCTTGGTTTAAGACTACCACAACAAAATATGAAGTTCAAGAAATTATTTCTGTTGGGTGTAACACTTTTATAACATCTAAGATATTTTTATCGACTATTCATCCAACACGTGGTTTTTTTTCGGCCAGTACACTAGAAACACATGTATTTTTTCATAAAGACTGACCAAGTTTATAGTAAAAATAATGGTATTTTATAGAATACTTACTATCAACACCAACATTTTTGGGTGGATGTTTCGATACTCATCATTTCCAGCTTGGCATTGCAACTTTGGTAACAAAACAAAAAGCAAACAGAACGGCAAGATACGTTTAAAAGATTTCGAGATCAAACAAATGGTTCATTTGTACTTTAAAATAGTTTCAAAACATAAGACAAAAAAATGTAGCATGAGATAAAATAAAAATGATACATAAAAAGCACTTCTGGGATATTTAGAACAGCACAATGACACATACATATATAGTGAATACTGTTGACGTTTGAGTTTATTTGTATGTCAAAGTCGTATCGATACTATATAACTAGTTGAATTGTCACAAGACTATTCGACAATCGCCAATTCGTCATACGACTATTGTCGAATAAGTCGTATGACGTCATAGAGACAGACACATCAAAACTCGATCCCCACTAGCTAGAAAAGCGAGGCTAATTGCGTCTGTTTTTAAGTCATATATTATATGGACATCCTAGATAACTCTCCAGTAACCTACTGCAAAGAATTAATGGAATCTGGAAAAAACTGGCGGAAAGAACAAATTCTTCAAAACGTGTTATAATAATATGAATTAGACTACTTAAATAACTCAGTTCAAAGGTTTCTCTAAATTTAAGCGTCAACAGTGTCACTGGTAAATTACATCAAGTATTTTGAACGACAGATTTCAACAAAAGAATATTATGTAAAAATAATAAAAATCATAATTGGAAAAAATGTTTATTCTCACATCACTGGATTCAATGACGTTTCTACAGCTTCTACAAGTCTATTTTTGGGTGTTTTCTTTAAACAGAAATTTTTTGTCTGCAGTTAAAACCGCCAGTAAACAAAACTCCAAACTGTTTAACCGTATGGGAATGATGAAAATACGGTTCAATAACAATAGAAAACTAAAAGGTTGTAATAATTTAGTCGCCTAAATCTTTTTGGGATTTTATTATGGAATGTTCAAAGAATACTTGAAAGCTTTGGCAACATCATATTTGGTCTTTTAACTTTAAATAATTTGTAACTCCAAAACGGTTTTACGGTTTCACCGGTCTCTGATAAGTGTCAGCTAGCCTATCTGGTAGATAAGCTATCTGACACTATCAGGAATCGGTGAAACCGGCTCTAAGGACGTTTTTCGTTCGTATCTGAAATATACATTTGTATAAAGGTTTGTACGTAATGTCTTGCATCATTGTGTGAAATCTGTCCTGCAAAATGTCACAAAACAACGGTTTTGTCTCTGCATATTAACAAATACACATATACACACACTATAATGTAAAAAGCCGACTGAAAAGGACTATAATGATCACATGCCCGTAAAATACTCGTACTTTTCTCGAACACTGGACGTGGTGTAACAGCACGACGATGCTTCTTCAGCTAACTTCATAGGTAAGTCGATTCACCTGAAAATGCAAGTAACGCCTGTTATCCACTCAGCATATTCGTTAACATTCGGAGTATTTCGACTACGCTCGAGCGCTTGGACAGTCTTCTAACAGTTGGGTGAAAAGTTTGTAGGATAACATGAAAAACGCTATGTTTTTGATAAAATTCAATTATTCAATATAGTTACATTCGAGGATCATACGATTATATCGGTCGCTCAATTTTTCGATACCATTTTTATAGTACGATTTATCTTTAGCTTCAAAATAGGCCTGAGTTTTGGCTATTATCTCCTTACTGGTCCTAAATTTCTTTCCAGTGGGCATTAGCAAACAAGGAATAGTCACTGGGCGCCAGATCAGGAGAATATGGCGGATAGGGAAGCAATTCGAAGCATAATTCATGCAATTTTTCCATTGTTCGATATGTAATGCGCATCCCAGAATACAGATGATATAACCCTGCCAGACAATTATTGAGTCTTTCCACGCTTTGGAGTCGGTTCGTCACGTCTTTATTGCGATTGATAATCACCAAACACTGCTCCGAATCATCAAAATGTTGTTGCTTTTGATCAATTATTGTGAGTAGGGTTTTCAATTCTGAGATCCCGATAATCTCGATTTCTTTAATAGTGAAATTTCAGGCTGCTTTATTCCTTTTGTTATCCGTGAATTATTTTAACTCTTCTCCGGCAGTGGCGTAACTTCAATTTCGGACCCCCCTCGCAAGAAATTTCCGAGGGCTGACTACAATGGGGCAAAATTTTGAGAGCAAAAAAAAAAGCTCCAGCAGATCTACCTACGAGTATGGACGCTGAAGGGTCTAGGGTATAGCGCGCGAAATTGAGAATCCAAGACGTATTCCCGTGTTAGCGATGAGGCGTGGCCGCCTGTTCCCTTTCTTCAGTGTGTGTGTCTAAGATGAGGAGAGATAAGTTCAAAAATCCAAAGGTAAGGTCCAAAGGTCACTATAAAAATGAATTTCTCGTTTCAAAGCTCCTGACGTTACCTTTAAACCTACAATGATGATTCAAAAATCAAATTGAAGAAGAAAGCTTGCGCTTTGTCACCTATTTGGCCTTTTTTTGATATCGTGTTTGGTTATTAAATTACAGACATTTGAAGAATGTATGATTTTGCATTGAGAGTTTTTTTGCACACTAAAAAACTTTTTTGAGAAAATCGCAAATAGTTGTCATTAAGGTCTTAACTATCACCTTCTGAAATACTGTGTATGTATTTTGAAAAACAAGAGTGACTTCTTTTCGACAGGAAATCCGTGTTTTAACATGGCAAATACATATATTTATGACTGTGTATAGCCAGGCCCCTGAAAGAGCCTTTTCTTCAACGGTTTTATTTGCGAACAAACTTCGATTGCGCTTAATAGACTCAACTCAAGACTTTGGTTTTTCTAAGGTCATATTTTAATGTTGCTAAGCAAATCGCAGGAGTTTAAAAAATATTTTAATTGCACTTTTAAATGAAACTTTTCTTTTTATTTTTGTTTTTAGTTCCAACTTTCACGTTTTATAACCAAAGTTGATTTGGTTTGATATTTACTTTACAAGTAAAAATATGTTTTTTGCGTTTTTAATAAAAACGTACCTTTGTTTACTATATTTTAGCATTTTTATCACTGCTTTAACTAATGTTAGAGATTAAAAAACATATTGGGGTTAGTCCCGAAATCCCGAGTTCTAGATTGATTTCCCGGGATCTGGAAACGGGAACCCAATCCCGAAAATTGGAAACCCTAATTGTGAGCACACGCGGCACCCACTTTGCACATATATTTCGCATGTTTAAACATTCATGCAGAATATCTCCAACGCGTTCATTTGTCATATTGAGCGTTTCAGATATCACGGATAAACTTCACCTTAAGATAACTGAAAATTATTTGATAGACTTTTTTATGTTTTGGTCGGTAGCAGCCTATTTCGGGCGTCCGTTGGTGCCCATTTCGTCTCGTTCAAACTGAGCAAACCCCCTTTTCAGCCATTATTTTGATGGTATTTGTTTTTCGCAAAAATGCAATGTTTTACACGAAATTCTTGTTTAGGTAGGTAAAATGTTGCGAAATATATAATTAAAATGATACATGAAATGTCAGACTCGACAATCTATCATTTTATTGAAAGAGAATTTACGGAGTAAAACGGAAACGAACGAATGAAATATTCTGAACATCGATTACGGCAATAACGATTTTATACGTCGTATTATTTGCAATATACAGGCTGTCCCAGTGCACAATACGAAACTGGGTGAAACTAGGCCATCAATTTACGATAAAATATTTAAAAAAACTCCAAATATACATATATGTATATATACAGACAGGGTGTCCCAGAAGTCAACGTCAAGCCGCAACGGGGTGACAGGATTGGATGTAACTATCATGAGAAAAATCAGAAAAAAAATCTATCCCATGTTTGAAAATTATGAGCATTTAAAGAAAACCTAAAAATTTGGCCAAATTATAACAATTTTTCGGTTATTGTGGTTAACTTTTATTATTTTTGTCCATTTAAGCTTTGGAACCGTAACCCTAAATAACATTTCTAGAAGCACAGTCAAAAATAATGACACAATTGCCCCAAGTTTTCTAGAATGAACACTATTTATTAAACTATGAATTTAAAGTTTGCTGACTTTGAAAGGCACTCCTTTAAAAAAAAATGTACTAAAGTGCCTTGGCAAGTGCCATTAAAAGTTGGCGCATTTAACCAGGATTGTAAAATGGTACAATACTTGTTAGTTTCATACTAAAAAAAAAACGAGTAAAAAAAGCAAAACCTCAAGTAACCTGATTTTTGCTAACCCATTTCACTCAGGTCAGATGTTCTTTATTCGCACAAGTTTCTGGTAGGCTCTTAATTTTACGGCAAAATGACGAGAGAAATGGATAATGAACATATCTGCTATGAGTGAGCGAAACTGATAGTGACGCCACTTTTAGTAAAGTCAACAAAAATAAGGAAAATTAATAAAATAATGAAAAATTTTGACCTAGTTTAGGTTTATTGGAATAAAGGTCAGGCAATAAATATTCAAATTGTTTACCATCAGCCTCAATACACGCCCTACATCTTCTTAAAAAAAGATCTACTTATTAGCCAGGCATATCCTCGAGAGTTGTTGTCCTCAGCAGCTTGGCTACGGCTACGGCTACGCTCTCAATGGTCTTTGAATAAACTTTTTTTTGAGAACATCCCGATAACAAAATTCCAGGGGATTTAAATCTGGGGAACGGGCTGGCTATGAGATAATGCCTGAACGTCCACCTCCACCTCCCGAATATTCATAAGCATAATTCGCTGGGCAGTCATCTTGTTGATACCTCATGTGGAGACGATCTGTTAAGCGGTCTACAGACGTTGATGCATGCTGCGATTCAGGTATCGACTTATTCGTTTCATAACGCAAGTAGCAGCGTGTGTGGTGCTGAATCACGAATTTGGTATCAGTTGCGGTGTGCAGCGATTCTGGAATCCTATTATGGACGGTGAGCCATGTCGCCGAGCCGGTGACGCTGATGCAGTGATGCAGGTTTCAACGTGTATAGTATTGCGTCGATACAAAGATATAAGCACACCCTACCATTCTTGTGTTGCGTGAAACGTACATGAAATATCAAGTCGATTCAGGCATCGCAACAGGTTTCGATTTGAGTAAGAACTTATGAAACTGATGCAAGTTTCATGAAACTTTGAGTCGATTGAGGAATCGCAGCTTACATCAACGTCTGTAGGCCGCTTAGTGGTACGTCCTCCAACAAAGTTGGTAAATTTTATCGTAAAAAATGTAGGTAATTCGAGCCATCAAATTTTCAGGCAGCACAAAAGCCCCAACAATTTTGCCGTTTAAAATTCCGGTTCACAGGCTTACTTTAAAGTGATACTGGGATCCGTCTTCTCGCATTAAATGTGCCTGGCTAATAAGTAGATCTTTCTTAAGAAAATGCAGGACGTGTATTGAGGCTGATGGTATACAATTTGAACCTTTAATGTAATAAAAAATGTTATTTTCCTATCTGACTTGTAATCCGATAAACTTAAACTAAGCTAGGTCAAGATTTTTCATTATTTTATTAATTTTACTTATTTTTGATGACTTTACTATAAGTGGCGTCACTATCTGTCTTGCTCACTCATGGCAAACATGTCCACTATCCACCTCTCTCATCATTTTGCCGTAAAATTAAGAACCTACCAGAAGCTTGTGCGAATAAAGAACATCTGACCTGAGTGAAATGGGTTAGCAAAAATTGGGTTACTTGAGGTTTTCCTTTTTTTTACTCGTTTTTTCAGTGTGAAACTAACAAGTATTGTACCATTTTACAATCCTGGTTGAATGCGCCAACTTTTAATGGCACTTGCCATGGCACTTTAGTACATTTTTTTTAAGGAGGGCCTTTCAAAGTCGGCAAACTTTGAAAATTTTAAATTCATATTTTAATAAATAGTCTTCATTCTAGAAAACTTGGGACAATTGTGTCATTATTTTTGACTGCGCTTCTAGAAATGCTATTTAGGGTTACGGTTCCAAAATTTAAATGAACAGAAATAATAAAAGTTAATCACGATAACCGAAAAATTGTTATAATTTGACCAAATTTCTAGGTTTTCTTTAAATGCCAAACTGCATGGAATAGATTTTTTTTCTCATTTTTCTCATGGTAGTTACAACCAATCCTGTCACCCCGTTGCAGCTTGACGTTGACTTCTGGGACACCCTGTATAAATATTAGTCTTTGACCTTTTTGATTTTGAATCTTCTTAACTTTTGAAGCATTGCGTGCATTTCGTTGAAATAAAACGTTAATAATGCCTAATAATAAATGCTGCTTAGCGAATAAAAAAGTTTGCCAAAAAAGCGTTAGAACTTCAAAAAAAATATTTTTACAAAATATTAGACATTTTTTAACCAAATTTCGATTTTGAAGCAAATATCCCATAACTATTCTTTTTTTTGTATTATCCCATTGATTCACATCCTGTCCAATAAAGAAAGTACAAACTACACCTGCGTGAGCGTAGCCTTACTCATTCATCATTGCTTAAGTACCGACCGTCTTTTGCGTTATGACTGTATGCAGACACTTCATTCTAACGTCTTTTAGAAACGTCTATTATATTTTTTCTTGAACGAAATTTAGATTTGTAAGTAAATACCAACATAAACATACTGTTTTGTCGCATCCTATTGATCCCCATTCAATATCCTGTATAATAAAAAAACTACATTATATCTCTAGCAGAAGATTTTCATATGACATTACAATGTTACAATGAAGGGTCGTTATAAGCGTCGCTTTTCCACAAAACGTTAAAGTGCAAAGTAATGACCAATGAGTGATGTTACGCGCAAGCCTTCGAATATTAAAGGCGCAAGCAGATGCTTCGACTTAACGTCATGTAAAAAAACCTTGTTCTAAAGATATATTTTTTTTGAAATATACAAAAAACTGTCAATAAATTGTGATCTAGTTTCACATGGTTTCGTCTGTGCACTTTATGCTGGGATACCCTGTATAGCCACAAAAAATGCCGGAGATTCAGCACCTCAAGTCAAAAGGCCTCAAAACATTTGAGCTCAAAAGGGGTGAAATGACATAAAAACTTTAAACAGCGATAGCACTATTCTAGGGGTTCTTAATGAAAATGTTTCAAATAAATGTGGATAGAATAATGTCTAATCAAAAGTATTTATTTTTTTTTCGTCAGGTTAATAGTTAATGAGTCAAAGAACCGTTTTCTTTTAACGTTATGAATTTTTCCTAATCTTGTATACGCGGTGTCCCACCTAAAAGTAAGAGAAAAGTTGCGCCTTGCTGAACCCTGCAATATGGCGTTTTAAAAATTTTAAAATTCCGAGTACTTCCGAAGATTTTGGGAAGAATCGAATTTTCCCGATTTCATTTTTATTTTTTTTCTCACTTTATTCCCATAGAAACTGTTCCTGCTCTATAAACTGATGTTATTAGATTTTCAATCTGACGTTTCGTTTCTTATCAACCACCAACAACTTTGTTTTTTTAAATACTCGACACCTTTTTTATATCCCTAAAAAACTCTAATTCTAATTCTAAATACGACATATCGCTCTATTTATTTATCGGACGTTTCGGATTCAAAAAGACATCTTCAATGACAGATTACGAAGAAACAAAACATCGGATCAAAAATCGAATTACGTCATCATGTAGAGGAGAAAAAATGTCATATGCATCATTTTCTAGGCAAAATTAGAGTTTTTTAGGAATATAAAAAAAGTTGTCGAGTATTTAAAAACCAAAGCTGATGATGGTTGCTAAGAAAAAAATCGTCAGATTGAAAATCTAATAACATCAGTTTATAGAGCAGGAAAAGTTGCAATGGGAATGTGAAATTTGCATTGTCATTACTTTTTAAATTAAGTGAGAAAAAAATAAAACAAAATCGGGATAATTCGATTCTTCCCAAATATCTTCGGAAGTACTCGGAATTTTAAAATTTTTAAAACGCCATATATTGTAAATCTTCTGCTTTACGAGATCCCTGTAATGTGCATTCTTATGTGGGACACCGTGTATGATATTCTGCGGCACGCAATTATACCTACTGATAGTCGTTAGACAAATAGGACTGAAGGAAAGAGAGAGGACGGAACGCGCGACTGACATTTCTGATACCAAAAAGTACCAAAATTTACCTTTGATAAGTGATTCCTGGCTCCTTCCTGCTGCTGTGGCTTTTACAACCGTAAGCTACACACCCTACCATTATACACACCACAATATTTTACAATGATTGGTCTTAAAAACGCTAAATATAAAAAAATATTTTGACAGCTATTCATTTTCGGTAACAGCTAATTCATATAGCATCAAACGGGCGTGCGGTATCCCCTCTCCTTCCTTATCTAAGGCTATTATCTTATAAGCTATTAACTTAAGAAAAAGCTTTGGACTGTTTAACTAAAAATTTGTTTCTGATCAATTTGTTGAAACATTTTCCATAACATCCTCCACATAGTATCGGCGCTATAGGTCTTTAAAGTTCTATTTATTTTGTTTCATATGTCTTTTGGAATGAAATTGGGTACTGACTTTTCTAACATGTTTGAAGAATTATCTCCATATTATACAAATCAAATCGACCTATTCTATCATTAAAGTTTTAAATCTTGACTTTTTTTATTGGACTGAATATTTTCCTCATTTTAATTTTTACAATACATATTTGATTTCGGTAAAAAAGGAAGTTTACTAGGCCAGGATGTGCAACTGGTCTACAACAGTCTTTAGATGGTGTATTGAAATACTGGTGAATTATAGAACGTAATTTAATAACAAAAATAGACACATAGTACATATAACAAAATTCATTGCCAAAGAAGGGATACGATTCATGTTAATAATAATTTATCGGCAATTCCACAAAAAAATGTTCTTGTGATTATCAGTTTTGTGCACCGCAAAAGAAACATCGATCTATACGTATATGTAGTTATCAGCGAGATAAATTAACACATTTCTTGATAAGTGAGGAACATCAGTAGGTAAAAATAGCAATTACTACTTTGCCTAGCCAAAAGTTCTGTGGGCAGAGCACTTTTCCGATCATATCCCAAACATTAATAAGACAACAGGCGAATTATAGCCCATATAATGCCACACCACGCAGAGGTTTTAACGGAGATAATGTAAACATGATCTTCACTCATAATTTTTTTATTTTGTTTCGCAATAAATTTTGAAGCTAAAAGCAGGAAATTGAAATGTACTGGCTACAATGCCGTATACAGGGTGTTCCTAAATATGACGTGCAAATGAAGGGAGAAGATTCTTTGATGTTTTTAAGGACTAAAATTTCAAATAAACATAGGTCCACAAACGGTTCGTTACCGATTTACAGGGAGTTGAAGTTTAATTATTTTATCACTTCTCAATAAGGGCCAGTTTCTCAATGTCCAGTTAAAGTGTCAGATAGGTATCTGCCAGATAGCGTTGCTATGGATACAACTGTCAGATAAGATTTACGTGACTTCGTAAATTTAGCCTTCAATTGTTTAAACAATTTATCTGACAGTTGCTCTTATCTTGCAGATAAACATTTAACTGGACATTGAGAAACCGACCTCAACTCTCTCAATTTTTGAGATATGTATCTCAAATTTGGAATATAAACTACGCAATAGGAGTTACATAATTGCAAATGGTTTCGGGAATCTACAGGGTGTTATTTTGTCAGGGGCCATGCACCCTGAACGTTTTGCGGTGAGTCGTAGGTAGATTCAAAAAAACAAAATGGTTTTTCTATCTTGTTTAGAAACTTTTTGTCTTGTAATTTTTTTCTCTCTCCAATTCTTATCTAGAGAAACAACAGAACAGGATTCTCTGTTATTAGGCAGATGAAAATAATGTATTTGCAATATGGTCTAGGAGGCTATGGCTTTATTTGGATAAATGTTTTGTTGTATTAAATGTGAGATATACTATTTTAAATCGTAAGTTGTGTCGTCAACTTTAGACATGCAAAATGCACCGAAAAGAAGTGTATAGTAGGAAAGGGGACAGACCCCTGAATAAATATCACTCTGTAGATTCTGCCAACCGTTTGACATACCCCTCAAAAATTGAGAGCGTTATTAAGAAAAAACTGAAAAATATTGAAATTCCAACACCCCGTAGATCGGCAACGAAGCGTTTGCGGACCTATGTTTATTTGAAATTTCAGTAATAAAAAACCAAAGAATCTCCTCCTTTTGTTTGTACATGATATTTATCATCCTGTATAAGAATCCTTGGAACAACACATGGTAGGTACCTTGAATAGGCAAATTCATAATATTTTCCATTTTGCATCGTGCATCACTGGACCTTCAGTTAAAACCACATATACATCAATATAAGCTCTACTGACGTCTCGGCCACCTGTGTGACCTTCTCAAAATAAAAAAAAATGACAAAACAAAATTTTTTAATAAGTGACAGCTGTTCCAGGAAAGCGATTTTGTTTTTTATTGACCAAATTTCTAACGGTAATTCTGGAATTTTAATGGTGTGACGAATGTTTCATTCGCAGTGGTGATAAACCCAAAATGAGAATCAGCAATAAATTAGCATCTCAGGACTATGACACTTTTATGAGTGTATAATGTGGCACAGACTGCAATTCTAAGATGGGACAATACCGCATCTCATTCGGGATCCAACAAGAAACCTGGTGTGGATGAACATTTGGATTTATGCAACTAAGGGCCGATTTCATCAACAGGCGCATTTTAACAAAGGCTTTGACCAATCAGAGTAGCCCATTCAAGAACACGCATCTGTCAAAGTTCTCTGAAAACTATTGATTTCTCTTGAAGTTTACCTCACAAGGGTGAAAAATGGCATGCTTTATATACAATCGACCATTATGAACCATCTAGTATCTTTTCCAGTCTGATTTTCCATCCTAAATGGGTGAAAAATTGCATTTTCTCGTTTAACAAAGATTTTAGCAATTGCTAATTTCAACCAATCAGATTCCGCAAAAACTGAACATTTGATCGCTAGTTTTTTTTCTACCAAATGATAATGATCACAAAAAATTATGGTTTTGAATAATTTTTTTTGTAATAAATGGAGAGATCAAATATAAGTTTTACAACAAAACTGTTTTTGTTTTCTTTTTTTTTCGCAATAATTCGAAAGTTACATATATCAAAATAAAAATGGGTTTTTGAATCCTGTACCGAAAACACGCCGACAGCTTCCGAACCCGTGTGACGTACTTCGTGAAAATACTTTTAACAGTTGTAACTAAAATGTATATTGGTTGCAACATAAGCGATGAATGAAGTTTGCAGCTCGAGACGAAGTCAACGATCAAAATAAATATCTTTTTGAATGTTTGAAATTAGATCACAAATTAATCCCAGTAATAAAGTACCTAATCAAATATGTTCCGTTGAGGTGATCGTTTCTACGAGATTGTGGGTGGCCGAGTAGCATAGTGGTCGACACCGTAACGCTTGGTATCGCTGTATTCGTGGGTGGTGTTGGTTGGAGACCCAGCCCGTGCAACCCCTTTTTTTTATTTTTTTTATCCAAAATATTTATTGATATGCTTTTTACTCATGTTATATCATTTTTGTACCATCGACATAAATGTGTTTTTGAGTCAAATGTTATTAGATGTTTTAATAGTACAACAAAAATTACGAATAATTTTACTTTTTTGGAATAACTTCATTTTGATACCGCTATCAGAGCAATTGGCGATTGATATTGACGGATAAACTTCACTTCCACTGACTGAATTCTCCACCGCCTCCGGTACTTAGCTTTGCAATATGTCAAGTAAAATGTCTAATAAAATTTGATTCAAAAACATTTTTATGTCGATGGTACAAAAAATGTGTGTAACTTGAGTAAAAAGCACATCAATGAATATTTTGGATAAAAAAAAATAAAAAAAGGAGTAGCACGGGCTGGGTCTCGAACCAACACCACCCACGAATACAGCGATACCAAGCGATACGGTGTCGACCATTATGCCACTCGGCCACCCACAATCTTGTACAAAGGATCGCCTCAACGGAACATATTTGATTAGGTACTTTATTACTGGGATTTGTGATCTAATTTCAAACATTCAAAAAGATATTTCGATCGTAGACTTTGTCTCGAACTGCAAACTTCATTCATCGCCTATGTTGCAACAAATATACACTTGTTACAACAATAGTTTTGTTATAAAACTTATACACGATATGATGAAAAGTGTTATCCAGCTTTGACGTTTTGTTTTCAATATTCATAGAAGACTATTGGATGATATTTATTAACCTATCCGCAATACCCAATAGAAAACTTTTGCTAAATAACATCCAATACAAAAGCTTTGTTAAATTCTTTGTTAAATGTGCATGTTGATAAAGTCGGCCCTAAATGTACTTTATTTTAATAAGAGAACTAACAATGTGAAAAGATTTATTCATACAAATTGGTTGTTGACTCCAAAATACACCTAATTATTACAAAAATCATGACGAATTTTGATTATTATACCTAATTATTACAAAAATCATGACGAATTTTGATTATTATATAACTTATTTTTTTAAGAAGTACTTTTGGAATTAATTTCAAAACGTCTAAAATTCAGGACATTCAGGTACTCATGGTTCACCGTTTTATATTAATTTTCATTCCAGATAAAAATCCAGCTTAAAATATATGTACCAGGTTATATGAGGGAATTTTTTTAAGCTGAAAAATATATGTTTTCGAAAATTTTTATTCATGTATTAGTTAAAATGGTTGTGGTTACGATTGGTATTTACCATTTAAATAATTTTGTATATTCGAATCTCCCGCGTTTTGACTTGCGAGTTTGAAGTCTGACGGTTGACGCGGAAGAAAGAGTTGAGTCGTACTTCAACTACCGAGGTGAACGGACGTGTGCGTGATATCCGTCACCCCGTGTGTAGCGGGTACCTCCAATAACGGCGACCACAGCCTTACATCGCTCAGCTAACTAGGAATCTGGATAGAGCAACGCAGTACCCAGCTGGGGAAGACATCCGACGCCAACCAACAAGGGGTGAGTCAACCGATGCATGATTAACCTTCAATTCTCGTGAGTCATTTGCGGGTATTTGCCAATTTAGTTGGTCCTTCACAATTGGCTACAATTACTTTATTGATCGAAATGTAACCAGGTTGGTCACACTTAGATAATTTCTCTAATTCGGACAAGTAGTCCGCCGGCTGAATATTTCATAACTACTAAAATATATTAACTTGAAACAAATTATAAATCACTATTTTGCCACATGACAGAACTTAAGGCAAGAGCAAGTAAGAATAAGTCATATATTCATCATAAAATTGAAACTAATGACTGTGCTGAAATCAACCAACAGCAATAGGGCGCCGTATTACGCCTCAAACAAAAATCAAATACCAAAGACAAAAAAGAATTCCGTTGTGGTGTGTGCTTAAATAGAAAAAACAGATTGCCCTATCCAAATATAAAATTTACACAATGGTCCTGTTCTTGAATCAAATGGATTTTTATAAAAGGTTACGAGCATATTATGATTGTCAATCAGCATTCTGTAGCAAACAATACCATTTTCTACCTATACTTAGACACATATGAAAACCTGAAAATAAAAATATCTGCTTTAGGATTTCTATACGCAATATCAATAAAACATAATATATTTGTAAATGCAAAATTTAGGATTAGGAACTAGATAATATTCTCTTCTCAGGTATATACTATTTAGCTACAATTTTTTGACAAAATATGACTCCAATTTACCTTTTAACACTGGAAATTAGATTCAAATATCCATTGGTAGAAGGGTGCTATGTACATTTATTAAATTTTAAGCTTTTCTATAAATACACCGCATCTTATAAAAATGAGTTTCCAGTTAATTACAGTAAAGATTTATACAGCCTTCCTTGCATATGCTCATCTCTATATACAATAAAAGATATAATGATTTAGACACATTATATGCTCAACTGAAACATACCATAAATTGAGCGAAGTCAATAGATGGCGAATATGGTATTTTTTCAAACAGCTTATTAAAAGAAGTTCCATAATAATCATTCTTCCGGAAGCTATAAAAAAGATCTATATATCTTATTGGCAGGTTTCAAAGGCTCAGAAATAATGAAATCTTTTTTGTTTTGTTTTTCTGTTACGTTAGTTCTAGGCCTGGTAATTGTTACCTAAAACTTGCTCCATGCTATATAATCATGATATGTTTCGTGGTAATAAAATGTCCAAACAATTACATCGACATTAAATTAAGTTCATCTTTTACACACCGCACAAATTCACCATCAATGGAGTCACATTCTCCCACTCTACACTACCACCATCCGGATGATATGACCTGTAGCCACCTAAAACTATTTTTGAGAGTCTCGTGTTTCGGAAGAATATTTCAATAGGCAACGTTTCGGCTAATACGCACTCAACAATTGGGGTTTTGAAAAAAAAATATATATTTTTTGTGATAAATAAAAATATCATAATTATATAAGTTTTATAACAAAACGTTTTTTTTTCTTTTTTTTTCGCAATAATTCAAAAATCATATCAAAATAAAAATTGATTTTTGAATCCAGTAATCCAGATAATCGTGAAAATAGTTACTTGAGTAACTAGTATATAAATATTTGTTGCACGATACACGATGAATGAATTTTGCAGCTCGAGTCGAAGTCTGCCATGTACAAAAAATAATAATGGTAATAGGTATCGGAGTAGGGAGTCGTCGGTGAAAACTAACATTTTGACGTCACACGCGCTTGGCTTTCGGCGTGTCTTCGGTACTGGATTCAAAAATCAATTTTTATTTTGATACAACTTTTGAATTATTGCGAAAAAAAGTTTTGTTATAAAACATGTACAGGGTGAGTTTTTAGTACCGGCTCGGTCGATAACTCCATTACTGTATAAGATAGCGAAAAAAGTTGTATATAAAAGTTGTAGCCACGGATATGCTCCTTGCTCAGAGAATATTTAGATTTATACAGGGTGATCCATAACTACGTGGTGATGCAAACATGCATGTTATGAAAACTGTCATTTTTTCAAAGCCTACCTGATAAATCCGCTTAATAATTATGCATCACACTTACAAAATTGTTTCCTCAGCATACTTGACTTTATTATTTCGATGATTTAGGGTTTTGACTTCATCAAATAGTATCATGACCTTACAATTTAGTTGTTCGTTAAATTAAAAAACAAATTAGATAGTACTTCCTCAAAATAAATAAATTTCAGTACACAAATGGAAGCTATATTTTAAATTTACCTATAAATCGAAATATCTGATGGACGTAGGTACAACAAGTGTTATACAAAGATGAAATATCATATTAAAAGCAATTCTTTGGGATAATAAAATATTGGGGGTTACATTTAAAAAAAGAGAGAAAATCTGGATTTTGCGTTCCACATCACCCTGTAAACTAATATGCGTCACGCGCCTTTTTTATAGCCGATTTTAAAACTAGAGGATATTTTTAATCTTTTCATGTAAAAAAAAAACAATTGTCGATTACTTTTTGATATACAGTACGTTCATTTGACCGCGATTTGGATATACAAATGGTCATAACTTTTGAAATACCCTGTATAATGTAACAATACTCTACATTGGAAGAACGGAAATCATTAGTAGAATTTGAATATGGAATAATATATAGGGTGTCTCAATTAAAAAAATGCATGTTTGCATCACCACGTAGTTATGGATCACCCTGTATAAATCTAAATATTTTCTGAGTAAGGAGCATATCCGTGGATACAACTTTTATGTACAACTTTTTTCGCTATTTTCTACAGTAGTGGAGTTATCGACCGAGCCAGTACTAAAAACTCACCCTGTATATGATCTTTCCTATGCTTAGTGACACGCCAAAGTCACAGCCTATTAAGTTTTATAATCGTTGATACGAGTATATTCAATTTTTTTTCTGAAATCTACATGTAGCCTAATACCGTTGATTTTTTGTTTTATTAAGGTTTTAAATAATTAATTTTGAAATTACATATATGAAGAGCAGACTTTCAAAATTGTCTAAATTTGCATATGTGAGATAGAGGTGGCGCTGTATTCCTATGATCAAATGCTTACCCTTTATGGACAATAAGACAGAAATGCATTAATCTCCAAGCTATTAGGTAGGAAATTATACCTAGATAAACAAACTGATTTAAGTCAGTCACATAGTACCTCAAAATGCAATAGACAAAATGCATTTTGATTGAGGTTTTATTTTCGCATATTATACGACGCAGACCGGGAGTTTAGATGGATAGCTGCAATACATGAAAAAACTGATGCAAACTAGTAATGAAGACGACGCAGCAAAAAATGGCATATAATTTTTGAATGCGCTGAAAATGGTTCCATTTAAAAACATTCAATAATCGTCTACAATTATTATTATATAACTATTATATTCAAATATGGTTCACGGTAATTGTTTTTCCAAATATTTTCCAAATTTTTGTTTTTGATACTTAGCAATGAAACTCAAATCACATTATGGCCACTAGAGACAAACAAACTGCATTATGTCCAACAGATTTTTTTTCCAAGTTTGTTTTTCAACTTTCTTATACCAAATTTTGCGATTGAGTTCCATTCTCCCCCTATCAATGAATTATCCCAAACTTTTTCTGTATAAATTTTGCGACTGAGTTCCCTACTCCCTCTATCAATGAATTATCCCAAACTTTTTTCTGTATAATTTCGTTTCTCGGTACTTTCTTTTTGCTTCTCTTGAAAATTTTTAATAATGGAGAAAATGCAATTTGAAAGTCTGCTCCTCAAATGTGTTTTTAATAAAAAAATATCTATGACATATTTACCAAATATTTTGATATTTTCAATAAATATTATGATATTTACGAAGCCTGTCAATAGTGCTACAATAAAAGATCATCCTCTTGAGTTAGAGTTCTAAAAGGATTTAGAACTAAGGATACTATATCTATTGGGCTAAAAATCTTTGAAAGAGTTTCACGATTACCACAGGTCAAATCATCATCCCCACGCTACCAACTAGTCACTACCACCACCACCCTCACTAGGTCATCATCACTACTACGCGATCATCAGTTCCTGGTGCTGTTGGTCGGGTGGCTGTTGAGGTGACTGCAGTTGCTGCTGCGATTGGTCCTGAGGTGGCTGCGGCAGTTGATGCTGTTCCTCGCTAGATGTCGTCAGTTGGGATGCGATCTCAAATTCGGACAGAATGCGATAGCCGACTCCGCGCGGGTCCACGTCCGTCACTGCCATCAAGTGTACGACTGGTGTTAGTACCGAAGAGATTGGACGGGGTTACGGTAGTACCGTCGAGAGATCATATTCGATCGCTAAGTATGTTCGGGACGGCGCCGGCGGCGCATCTACTTTAATTTATCAAAGCAGCCAGCTACAGCAGAGTTAAGAAACACTATACAGTTACTACGTTTACACGTTTGCCTTAAAACGGTTTACTGTAAGACACTAGTTAAAACATATGTAAAAATGCTTGTGGAAACGGTTTAAGACGTTAAAACAGTTTAACTCAGAGCGTTTAAAAATGAGGTTTAACCGGTTTTGCATGCCGTATAAATAAAGGAAACTATTTAACTTGTTTTACATGCCGTGGTGCCAGCGAAATTCAAGGTTGATGTTTGTGACACCTAACCTTACTTCTAAAATATAACCGTTTACAACGACAGCTTTACTAAAACACGATGAGAATGAACTTCAGCGCTTTTAGAATCAAGTTTTACACCACAAAACATATACAGTTAGTTACACTTTCACTCGGACAATGCCTTTGCGAAAAAGTGAGGTTATTTTTGTTAAAGCATTTTCATTTTGACATTTTTGATCCAATAAGTGATAGGTTGGCAGCACTATTACTATTTTTTAAGTCAGCTGATTTAGATCGGTTCGCAAAATTAACGTGTAAATCCTCAAGCAATGTGGTTTTAGTTGAACCATCTCAAAATAAAAACTATTTAAGGAGCCGTGTAAACGTAGTAAGTTTCTCAAACCAGGCAAGTGTTTTGTTATGTTAGCATCTTAAGGACGTTCAGAAATAAACATCGAAATTAGCTTGAAGATATCAGTTAATCTAAATTAGTTTTAATTTTGAACCATTGCAATTACATAATCAATTTTTTGATTCTGTCTGTTCTTGCTAAAAATGTCTTATTTTAAATTTACCTATTTAAATTTAGATTTTTACTAAAATCTATTCAAAAAGTACCGGACCAAATGAAATAACTAGGGAATTAAGGGTCGCACAAATAAATAGTTGCGACAGAAGGCGTAGGAAATTTTGCTGGCTATCCGATGGTAACCTTTATAGTGACTTTGACGTCACGGTCAAATCGATTTTCTTAAATAGAAACCCCTACTTTTGACGTCGGAAATGAAAAGCCCGGAAAATTATACATCCAGATGTGAGCTTAACCTTGAAAATATCTGACTTTGAATGATTAAGCAAGGTCAAAGTTTAACCAGCAGGGTTCTTGAGAAATACGGTTAGACTGTGTAGTGTTTCTTGTTCATGCGGCAAAGATCTCAGTGTCACATTATTTACAAAGGTTTTTAACTTTAGCTTAGTATGGTTAACTGACTCCCATGGCTTATATACAGTGGCAACTGTTGCATATTCGCAGCTGAACTATAGAACACACTTAATGACAGCATTTTTTTTTGTTGAATATAACGATGTGTTAATGGACGGTAGCTGTTTCCCTTTTTGAGATAGGAAAAAATGTCTCAAATAAAAATGTAGAAGGCAACATAAAATCTATTGTCCAGAAATACTTACCATTATACAGGTTGCTCAATAAATGCGTGACTTATTAAAGTGATGTTTGTTTTAAATGGGAAGTCCTACAGGGTGAGTCAAGCTCAACGCCTCGGACTCTTGTGACCAAACGATACCACTTTTCGAAAAATCGACTTTACAGGTGTATGTAGGTCGAGTTGGGCTACATTTTAAAAATAATGACTTTTATACAGGGTGTCTAATGAAAGCGTGGCATATCAAAGTTGTGTTTTTTAAATTGAGCACCCTGTATATTATTGCATATTTAGATTCCTGGGTGCATTTTGGTGTGACTTTATGTATCACACATGGGACCGTTTAGGTGCAAATCACAATTTTGGGTATAGGTAGATGTCAGAAAAAAATTGAATATCGCAGCTATTATAAATCTTAGAGGGCTGTGACTTTGCCGTGTTACTAAGCATGAAATGTGTCAGCTTACGTTAGACGGTTGGGTTCGAATTACATTTGTGCTTGGAGAAATTGGTAGATCAATGAAGGAAACCACAAGAAAAGGTAACTTGATTTTTTCAAATGGGAATGCATAATTTTTTTTATACGATCAAATGTGCAATTTGATAGGCTTTCTAGTTATATTAGGTTATATGCTATGATAGTTTTTATTAAATTTCGAGATTTCAATGAAATCAGTGTTTTGCAATTTCCCTACCTATAAACAAACTAGCAGGCCATGAAATATAAACAAAATCGTATTCAGATGGGAGAAAACAACTAACTTAGCAAAAAGATCCAGCAGAACTAGAGTAAAATAACAAGATTATAAAAATTCCCTACAACAAATCAACTCTAACCAGACACAACGGCGGTAGATGTCTGAGGTTAAAGAGAAGCTGGAGTACGACAGAAATGGATAATTTTTACAGCCTTCTAGCGACTGCAATGTACTAGAGATTAAAAATTTCCAAAATCACTAAACACTTTGAAATGAAAGCAAAACTTTCAGCGATCGTTGCCGTCAGTCTATTATCTTCAGAACGCAATTTCGCATTTAATGGTATAAAACAGTAGTCGTTTCCGTCAAAGTCAAAAGTAATGATACCTCTCACTGTCGTCCTTTAAATTTTTCAGTATCTATTAGCAAGATCGCAAAAAAGGAATACTGACAAATCATATTTTAATTTTCTGCCAGGTAAATTGTGTTTAATAATTTGAGCAGATTTTTAATGTATTCTTCATTTTCGGCGATCTTGCTTATGGTATTGAAGAATTTGCAGAACTCCAGTCAGAGGTATCGGTTACTATTCTTTTAAATCATGAAATGTGAAATTTTATTCTGAAGCTATTAAACTGCGGGCAACATTACGTGGTAGATTTCCTTTCATTTCAAAATTCACAATGGTTTTGTGAATCGACAATCTTTAGAATATTGTAGTAGCCGGTATGCTGTGAAAAATACCCATTTCTGCCGTACTCCAGCTGCTTTTTGACCTTAGATGTGTTATCTCTGCTATTTCTGGTTAGAATTGATTTGTTGTAAGTTATTTTTATAACTTTGTCCCTTTACTCTAGTTCGTCCGTAACTATCTGCTAAGTTAGTTGTTTTGTTCCATCTGAACAGTTTTTTGTTTGTATTTCATGGCCTGCTAAGTTGCTTATAGGCAGGAACATTGAAAAACACCGGTTTTACTAAAAACTTGAAATTAAATCAAAACTACCAGAGATTGGTATTTACAACCGCATATCATTAGAAAGCTCATCAAATTGCACATTTGATCGTATAAAAAAATTATGCATTCTCATTTGAAAAAATCAAGTTACCTTTTCTTGTGGTTTCCTTCATTGATCTACCAATTTCTCCAAGCACAAATGTAATTCGAACCCAACCGTCTAACGTAAGCTGACACATTTCATGCTTAGTAACACGGCAAAGTCACAGCCCTCTAAGATTTATAATAGCTGCGATATTCAATTTTTTTCTGACATCTACCTATACCCAAAATTGTGATTTGCACCTAAACGGTTCGCTTAAAGTCCCATGTGTGATACATAAAGTCACACTAAAATGCACCCGGGAATCTAAATATGCAATAATATACAGGGTAGTCCATTTAAAAAACATAACATTGATATGTCACGCTTTTATTAGACACCCTGTATAAAAGTCATTATTTTTAAAATGTAGTCCAACTCGACCTACATACAGTCGCAAAGTCGATTTTTCGAAAAGTGGTATCGTTTGGTCACAAGAGTCCGAGGCGTTGAGCTTGACTCACCCTGTATATATTTTCACTCCATTAAATTCATTTCAACGAGTGTTTCTTAAATCTAAAGGTTGTACGGGTTTCAACAATTTGCAAGAAGAATTAATTTTCACCTCGAGAATGATGTTATTTAATTTCCTATTCATAATTTTCCATGTGGCACTTTCCTGTACAGGAGTAGCCAAAACTAGAGATGATTTTTTCTCAGTTTTTTTCAAATGGAACACCCTGTAAACGAGGCTACATCTGAATGATTCACACTAAAAGTTTTAAAAAATGTAGAGGTTTTCTACTTAATTTCCAAACGAAATGTAGCAAATTCTTGAGTAAAGTATGACAAAGTTAAAAATAGCAATATCGATTTATTTATTCAACGGTGGAAAAAAAAGGCGACAAAAATAATTCATATAATTTGAAGAAAACGTAAATTCGCAGCAGATGTTCAATCTTCCATTTTGAGCTATGCACAAATTTAGTCTATCTACAATAAATTGATCTCCGAACTTCAATTAAAGTTGATCTGGTAACAGAAGAAAAAATCAAATCACCCTTGGAACTCTCAACAAACTAGCATTACTTAATGAATGTGATTTTGTTAGTGATAACTAAATGTAATATTTTTTCGTTTCAACATGAACTTATCCACCAAAGAAATGATTTACAGTTTGGGTGAGTGAACACAAATTGTTTATCGGTTAGTAGAATATACGCGGTTCGATATTATGATTTGCCTATTCGACCAGAAAGTTTGCAAAGGGTTAAAGAATGATTTAACGAAAGAAGTAGTATGAAGCCAAAGAAAAGGCGAGTAGTAAATAATAATGCTATAAATGAAGTAAGCGAATTAGCGGTGATCTTTTCAGTAGTTCACAAACCTCTTGCTAGTACTAGCGCTAGCTAAATAATTGCAAGAGAGCTGGACATAAGTCATACTTCCGTGAACAGAATATTTATATTTTTCTCACAGTGGCTTCAGTGTACACCAGCAAAATTATTTTTTAAATATCTTCTAGAATGTATTTTGTTTTTTGACCCAAAGGGATATGTTATCCTTTGGTGCTATAGAGGTGTATAGGTAAGGATGTACACTTTACATTTGATTTTTATTGTTATGTTAATGTTTTATTGAGAATGAATGAAAAAATTGTTCTATATTTTGTTTTAAAATTTTTATGCAACTTATCAATGTTCGATGTACTTGTTTCCATTTTGATTTACAGATTTGCAAAAAATTGCTCAAATCTTTTAAATGTTAATTGTGAATTTTATGTGAATTTTTTCAAATTTGTTTGTAAGATAGGATTCCTAAAGGTAATACTCAATTTTTTCCAATTTATATCTTTACCAATATATGTTCATCTTCATATGATATTTTAGCTCTGAAGAAGGCGTAAAATAAACGTCGAAACGTCGACTTTTTGAGCAAAAAACCTCTGCTTTTTTTTCCAAAATCCTAAGAACCTTTTCTACGAAATCTGGGATAGGATTGGCTTTCTACTGTAATGTGAACAGAATATTTAAAAGAAATGACCAAAATAGATGGTCAATGAATGCTTGGGGGGGGGGGGCATAATGGGACCATACTTCTTTGATGGACTGAATATAGAAGTTTACACAATTTTCTCCACGATGATTAACCAAATTTGCTGTGGAATGTACAGATTAAAAATATGTACAGGTTATATTACCAACATGATGACACGCCTCATAATCAAGTTCGGGTAAGGTTGTTAAAAAAATGGCGCAGAAATAAATGGATTGGAAGAAATGGGCCCATTCTGTGGCCAGCAATATCCCCAGACCTCCCGGTCTTAGGTTTTTATCGCTAGGATATGTTAAAGGAAAGATCTACCGCGAGAAACCAACGACACAAGAACATATGAAGGATAAAATAAGAGAAGTGTTTCACTCTATTACCAAATCAACTTTAACTGGAGTTCGAAAATCAATTGTACACAGACTAAATTTGTGCTCAGCTCAAAATAGAAGATTGAAGATCTGCTTTGAATTTGTTTTCTTTAAATTGTTTGAATTGTTTTTGTTACTTTTTTCCACAGTTGAATGAATAAACCGATAATTGCTTATTTTTATAGTTTTCTTAAGAATGTGCTACATTTCCGATGAAAATTAAGTAGGAAACCCTACTTTTTTGAAAACTTTTAGTGATAACTATTCAGATATAATCTAATTTACGGGGTGTTACAAAACTGGGAAAAAGATTACCCCGAGTTTTGGCTACCCCTGAATGGTAAAAGAGACATACGGTAAAATTATGAATAGTAAATCAAAATACATAATTTTTGAGGACATTTGGTGAAAAGACGTTCTTCTTACAAATTGCTGATTTTTTGGTATTTGGTTATGAATGAAGCCCATTTTGTTACATAAATCCCCCTATAATTCCCAACCACCCGGTATACCGGTTTAAACCCATATAACCCTATATGTCAGAGCAATATTCTTTCAAATGAATTTATTGAAGTGAAAAAATATAGGGGGTTCTATTTAACAAACAGAACTTTAATAAGTCACACCCTGTATAATGGTAAATATTTTTGGAACATAGATTTCATTGTCCTCTAATTTTTTTATTTGAGGGATTTTTTCCGATCTGAACAAATAAGGAAGCAGAATCGTCCGCCCACATATCGTTGATACACGTTGTATTTTTGAGGGGCTTTTAATGCAGAACACATCCTTCAAGAGTTTACTAGCCGCCACTGCTTATATATAACAACAAATTTAGTTGAAATCATATATTCCCTGCAACAGATCTTGAACCAAATTGTTGAAAATGGGTTTTATCGCCTAAATTATTTATAGATTTACTTGAGGTCACAACCTTGAGCAGTCTTTTTTTCAAGACTTATTGGAATAGAAAAGTTAAAAATTGCATATAAAGCTGCTAAAAACTATGTAAATATCAGTCCCGAACACACGTAAGCGACCGGCTCTCTACGGTAATAACATGCATGGATAGTAGGAATTGAACATCTACTTTAAAGGATTAGGTTCTACCTACTATAATTTCTACAACTTATCTTGTCAACACCCGCGAAAATTCCAATCTTCTCAATAGCCAATTGCAACAACATACACTGCACTGTTTTCGGTTGTGAATACACCTAGAACAACCATAGCTACGCCGCTGTTTTAGCTAGTTACATACCGTATGCACCTTCGTGTAGTCATGCAAAGAGCTTAAGCAAGAAGCCATACGTGAGGCTTATATTGACAACGGTAGTAGCCATCATTGTAATATTGAAAAAATGGTATGTACCGTAACTGTAAGGATTTTTGGACAAGAAATCACAGTGCAATACACCTACAAAATTTGCTAATTTGTATCAAAGAATGTTTGCTGATTCTATACCAGTACCTAACATTTAATGTCAAGTTTCCCAAAAATGACTGAACTATATCACTCTTAAATTCTCACAAGCATAAGTATAGATTTTCTGATCGTTTTGTAAAGTACTATTTCTACAGTTTTGTGGTTTCTGTTTTGGTGTATTTAAGGCTTCAGGAGTACTATACAGGGTGAGGCAACAGTGAGTAGATGGAAGATGGTGGGTTTACTAACACATATTAGAAATATGTCACTTCATTATGGTAGGAAGCCTTGAAAGTAACAACCTTAAAATATTTTCACTTAAATTTTGTCGTTTCTACAGGTTGATTCGTATCATAGCTACATTTTGTTTTAAATAGAACCCCATATACAGGGTGGGCCAATAGCGCGTGGACGGAGGATTGTGGGCTTAATAAAAAATATTTCAAAAATCTGTCACTTGATCATGGTAGGGAGCCTTGAGGGCTATAACGTAAAAATATTTTCACTTAAATTTTGACGTTTATACAGGAAGATTCATATCAAACTTACATTTTTTTGAATGGAACCCCCTATATATTATTGCTTATTTGGATTCCTTGGTCAATTCTAGTGCGACTTTATGTATCACACATGGAACTTTAAACGAATCGTTTAGGCGTAAATCACCATTTTTGGTATAAGTAGGTATCAGAAAAAAGTTGAATATCGCAGCGATTATAAAACTTGGAAGGCCGTGACTTTGAGGTACGACTCAGCATGAAACGCGTCACCTTAGTTCAGACGGCTAAATTTGAATTCTTTTTGTACTTGGAGAAATCAGTAGATTAATTAAGGAGACTTCAATCACAGATAACTGGATTTTTTCAAATGGGAATGCCTATTTTGGTTTAAAGAATCAAATGTAAAATTTGATTACCTTTCTAACGATATAGCATTCTCGATATCAATTTTTTTTGTTTTTCATTTTATTTCAAATTTTCAGTCAAAT
This sequence comes from Callosobruchus maculatus, assembly GCA_951848785.1. NCBI lineage: Eukaryota > Metazoa > Arthropoda > Insecta > Coleoptera > Chrysomelidae > Callosobruchus > Callosobruchus maculatus. The sequence goes on from CATOUR010000174.1 coordinate 2,380,336, forward strand.
CGGTGTTTTTCAATTTTCCTGCGTGCAAGCAACCTAGCAGGCCATGAAAAATAAACAAAAGCCCGTTAATATGAAAGAAACCAACTAACTTAGTAGAAAGATGCAAACTAACTGGAGTAACGAGGCAAGATTATGAAAATTCCTTACAACATATTAGCTCTAACCAGAAACAATAGCGGTAACAAGAACGCTCATTTTTCACAGCCTACTAGCTATTAGCAAATTTCCAAAGTTTAAAAAATATTTAATCAAAGGGAATCTACTACTGATTGTTGCTGGCAGTAGAATATCTATGCCTTCTGAATAAATTTTCACATTTTACGCTATAAAAAAGTAGCCATTTCCGTAAGTCAAAAGTAATGATACCTCTTACTGGAACCCTTCAAATTTTTCAGTAGGTACTTCTACTTATTAGCAATATCGCGGCAAATGAAACTTGAATTGCAGTCTGTTTGAATTGTTAAACATATTTTAGTTTGCAGAAAACTACATAAAATAGACACAATTACAACATAGCGTATTAAAAAATTCTAGCAATTATTTTAATAGATGTTCAGAATGCTCCAGTTGAAGATATCTTCACTTTTGACTTAACTAAATGGAATGGCTAATTTTTTTATCCCATTAAATGTGAAATTTCATTCTAAACATGTTAGACTGTAAGCAAAAATCACTGGTAGTTTTCCTTTTGTTTCAAAAGTTTTAATCGTTTTGGAAAGTTGTCAAGCTCTAGTATAGACTTTAATAGCTAGTAGGCTGTGAAATACAAACACTTCTGTCATACCCCAGTACTCATTGTCATTAGATATCTTGCCGCTGTTGTATCCGGTTAGAGCTAATATGTTGTAAGGAATTTTCATAATCTTGCCTCGTTACTCTAGTTAGTTTGCATTCTTCTACTAAGTTAGTTGGTTTCTTCCATATTAACGGGTTGTTGTTTATTTTTCATGGCCTGCTAGGTTGCTTGCACGCAGGAAAATTGAAAACACCAATTTGACTGAAAATTTGAAATAAAATGAAAACCAAAAAAGATTGATATCGAGAATGCTATATTGTTAGAAAGGTAATCAAATCTTACATTTGATTCTTTAAACCAAAATAGCCATTCCCATTTGAAAAAATCAAGTTATCTGTGATTGAAATTTCCTTAATTAATATACTGATTTCTCCAAGTACAAAAAGAATTCAAATTTAGCCCTCTGACCTAAGGTAATGCATTTCATGCTTAATCGTACTGCAAAGTCGCAACTTTCCAGGTTTTATAATCGCTGCGTTATTCAATTTTTTTCTGATACCTGCTTATACCAAAAATGGTGATTTGCGCCTAAACGCTTCGTTTAAAGTTCCATGTGTGATTCATAAAGTCACACTAGAATTGATCAAGGAATCCAACTATGCAATAATATATAGGGGGTTCCATTCTAAAAAATGTAAGATTGACATGAATCATCCTGTATAAACGTCAAAATTTAAGTGAAATTATTTTTATGTTATAGCCCTCAAGAGTCCCTACCATGATCAAGTGACAGATTTTTGAAATATTTTTAGTAAGCCAAGTCTTCCGTCCACGCACTATTGGCCCACCCTGTATACTATTGGATATTCGAATTCCTTGGTCAATTCTAGTATGACTTACACCCGTATGCATCGTTTGGCGATTCTAATCCTAGTTCCCTATTCACGTTTTGCTAATCTTTGGCATCTAGCCATGCACCGTCAAGATTGACTAATCCAGATAGGAGATACGGCAAGGTTGTGTTCGCAAGATTGTTTTGACAATGACACTGTCAAAATTGTCAGTTTGCGGTGCATAGGAAACAAATAATCTAATCCAGGCTTACGTAACTAATCACGCAACTGACTTACGGTGCATACGGGCATTAATGTAACACACATTAGACTTAAAATGAATCATTTAGGCGCAAATTACCATTTTGTATAAGCAGATCCCATAGAAAAATTGATATCGGAGGGATTATAAAACTTAGAAGGCTGTGACTTTGCCGTATAACTAAGCATAAAATGGGTCAGCTTAGGTAGACGGTCAAACTTGGAACTATTTTTGTACTTGGTGAAATCGGTAGATTAATTAAGGAAACTTCAATCATAAATAACTTGATTTTTTTCAAACTGGAATGCCTAAAATATTTTATAGAATCAATGTAAAACCTGATAGCTTTTCTGATGATATAAGGTTGTGAATAATATCAATATCTGGTAGTTTTCATTTATTTTCAAATTTTCCATCATATCGGTGTTTTTCAATGTTTATACCTATAAGCAACCTAGCAAGCATAGGCGTAGTTAAGTCCCTGGATCTGCGGACAGCCCAAGATACAATAAACTTAACAAAACGAATTATTTTTGGACTTTTGGGGGCTAATTTCATTCTTGGGAAGGCTTAGCCTCCCCAAGCCCCCACCTAACTACGCCTCTGCTAGCAAGCCATGAAATATAAACAAAAACCTGTTCAGATGCAAGACAATATTATAAAAATTACTTACAATAAATCAACTCTAGTCAGAAACAACAGTGGTAACATTAGATATGTTACCAGGTCAAAAACAAGCTGGATTACGACAGAAATTGATATTTTTCACAGCCTATTAGCTACTTCACTGTACTAGATTGACAATTTCCAAAACCGTTAAAATCCTTGAAATAAAACGAAAAGTACCAGTATGTTGCTGGCAGTTTACTGTGTTCAGTCTCTAGTTCATCTATATGTTTCTGCCAAATTAGTTGTTTTCTTCCATCTGAACGCGTTTTTGTTTATATGTCATGACCTGCTAGGTATAAAAATTAAAAACCGTCTATTTTTTTGAAAATTTGAAATCAAATGAAAACTACCAGATATTGATATTCACAACCTTATTAGAAAGGCTATCAAAATTTTACATAAGATCATATAAAAAAATTAGGCATTCCTATTTGAATAAATAAAGTTATATCCCCCCCCCCCCCCAGTATAAAAGTAAATCAAATATGATCGTCTAACCTAAACTTGCGCATTTCATGCTTAATGACGCGGAAAAATCACAGCCTTTTAAGTTTTATAATCGCTGAGATAATAATTTTTTTCTTACCAAAAATTGTTAATTACACCTAAACGGTACACATAAAGTTACACTAGAATTCACCAAGAAGTCTAAATATGTAATAATATACAGGGCATTCCATTTAAAAAACATGACTGATATCACGCTTTTATTTTGTATAAAAGTCATTGTTTTTAAAATCCAACTCGACCTACACAGACTCGCATACTTATTTTCATAAAAAGAGATATCGTTTCGTCACAAGAGTCCGAGGCGTTGAGCTTGACTCACCCTGTATATTATATTTTACAATTATGTATTTTTAAGGGAAAACGTCTTATTTATAGGAAGGATGCGAAGTAAAAACATGAAGATGGATTAATCTTAAATGAACTGAAACGTCGCTAAACAATCAACAATCAGTTTTGACCGAAGGTACATGCTTTGAGAACCACAATCGTCGTACTTTTTCTTATCAATCATGTATATGCTATAGAATTTTGGAACGTTTGCTTGTAGATATAAATCTATAAAAAATATATTCTTACCACTATCCCAGTCGTCTTCCTCATTGGTCGAATCCTCGGAGCTGTCGGCCGAACTTTCGCTAGGCGTGTCTTGCACTGCAGAATGTCTGTCGTAACACGGAACCGTGCAAACGATATCCCGACGGATCTTCTGCAAGGCTACTGTCAACTGCAAACAAAAATTAAAGTGTTCCAATATTATTTTTTTCTGAGCACGTAACGTGGTTAGGTCGATCTATTTGACGCCTATTCGCGGTGTTTCCATGCTGCCAGTAGATCGACATCAAAAACTTTGAAGTATTTCTATTAGTCGCCCGAAATTCTGTCAAAATTTCATTAATACCGGATTAGTACTCGACATGTTACAGGATGCCAACAAAATCACAACACGAAGGGTTACTCTAATCTCCACCTAAAATGTCGCGTTTCTCACTCCATCTCTGCTCTTCTTCTGCAAATCTGGGCAATTTTCAGCTCCCATGCAGTATATTGTGTACAGGATAAATTTAATGTACGCTCCATTTCACGTAAGAAGATAACAGCGACGTCGCACAATTGATGACGTATGCCCTGTTACCCGATACTTTGGATTCTCAGGGCCGGTTTCTCAATGTCCAGTTAAAAGTGTCAGATAGGTAGCTGCCAGATAGCGTTTCTATGGATACAATTGTCAGATAAGATTTACGTGAATTCGTAAGTTTAACCTTCAATTGTTTAAACAATTTATCTGACGGATAACCGTTAACTTCCAGATAAATATTTAACTGGACATTGAGAAACCGGCCCTCAGCCTTGTCAACGGCGAACAGATGTTCGGCTAGTGATAACTAAAAATACTGATATAAAGAGCATGAGTCTTGATATATATATATTATTTTAAGCTTCGAAGGAATACAGGCCTGTACTGAGTGCTAATGTGGAGTAATTGACACGTGGTGATGTTTTCGTCTATGCTTATTTTACATTTTCTCGAAAAAAAAAACGGCGTTTCTTTCAGTATATCAGTATGGCTGGTCTGAATAGATATTGAACCAATTTCTTGTTTATAAAAATAGTAATTACTTTTTGGCAATGAGATATTCAGTAAGAATATTACTAAAACAATCCTGATTTGCATGATTGGCAATGTAGACGACTACTAAAAAATTAAATCTGAGATGCAGTTCTTCGTCAGCAGATACCTATCAAATAGACGTCAAGCCAGTCCAAAGTATCAGGTAACAGTATACAGGCGTGGACAACATGGCGAATGACATCAGTCAGTGGCGCAACACTTATGTTATGAATTCAAATTTGACTAATTTGTTAGATGGATTTGACTAACGGTATAATACAAAATGTAAATAGTGGACTCAATTAGTCGTGACGTCACGTCACGTCAAAACTGACTTTATACGTCAGCCTGTTTCCAAACAAATTATTTTTGTGCAGTATATGGCCATAAGAGTGTTAGTGGTGTTGTTTTTTTATATTATTTTAGCTGTTTTCTTCAGCTCCACTGACATTATTCCATACATAGCATTGATTGTGACCTACGAAACCCTAAAAAAGTAAGGAGTTCTGAAATATATGAGCAATAATCAATTCTAGTTGTTTGTGGTTAGAATGGATCGTGTTATATATCTTGTTTTATTTCAAAATACCTTATCTTTTCTGGTGATTGGTATGAAAACACGTTGTTTTCATTGCGTTTAAACAATGTTGGAAGCCTTGTCTTGCCTTCATTGATCAAGTGGCATGAGCACACCAAAGAATATATAAAAAGTTTTGAATGTACAAAATTAATAACATGTGGTCATGACCGAATAGTATGATACATCAACGTAAAGTTTACATCATTTTTGAGGTGAAGAAAAAAGCGTTCAAACACTTAAAATTAATCATACTTACCGAAAGATTTAAACAAAAAGTTCGCCTATACAAAATTGCCTGGAAAAATGTATTGTTTGGAAACAATCAACCTGTCAACGGAGCTAGCTATCAACCTAATTTGTGACGTCAGAAGCAATGCATAATGTCGAAATTATCTAAAATAGCGTTTTCAAATTACTGCACCGATTTTAACTACGAGTTTACTTCAGTGCACATTGAAAACTCATCTGGTGCTCTGAAGTGCAATAAATCTGAACTGGTAAGCAAAATATACGCCAAATTTCAATTGCAGTTGAAGCAACTGTTCTGTCAGCCAACTGATGATAAGAGTTTGATGTCATTTTGCACTCTGAGAGCTCAATTTTGTTCTGTGGTGATTTTCGAATTTGAATAGTTTGAAAGTTTGAATCCGACTTGTTTGATCAATTTTTAATTTATCGACATAAAATCGGCTAAAAATTATATCATATTCTGATTTATGTATCAGTAAGTACTTATATCTTGTGAATTAACTTTGGGAGAGTGCAAAAGTGTATTGGCGATACGAAAAACAAATTATCTGCAATTAAGCAATCACAATGGCATCAAAATAATAACTAATTTAGATTAAGTGATATTTTAAAAAGTCCCGAATGAGCAAATGAATATCATTCATTTGACCTTTCTAGGCGTAGCGAACGAACGTCCTTAAGTGGAGGTTATAGTAAACTGCTGGCGGACAACACATTTGCGGGGAAAGGGGAGAGGTAAAAAGTCGAGCTCCAGTGGGCGTGGCCTATTTACTATAATTTCTACTACAAGTCATAAAAAATATTTACGGGCACCGGTCCCCTTTGCTTAAATGCCGCTGACCCTCGACCGGTTGCCGTCGCACTAAAAGTATTCAACCTTTTTTGATCGTCCGTCGTTGAGAAATAGACATTGTATAATTTATACCTGGCATCACAGTTGATCCCTTTTCTGTGAATATAATAATAAATACAATATGAGTAAAAAATGAAGTCAAGTTGATTGACTCAGTACTTCCCACACATTACGCTGATACCAGTTTATTATTTTCCCATAGCATGAAGCTTTAGTCTAAGATGCCTTGCAACCAAATAATTGCCAACCCCCCCCCTCCCCTAAAATTGTCTTATGCCGCTAGGTCTTTTTTTCACAGGTCAATGGACAGCCTATTATCGATACTACAAACTTCTCAGTTTTAAAACCACGGTAACAATATACTGTGTCAAAATTTCATTAGAATCAATTTAATAGTGTCCACGTTACAAAATACAAGACGATTTAGACCAATAAATTCTCGTATCGTATACAGAAAATTCTAAGTCCCTTAGTTTCTGTAATAGGCTAGGCAATGTTCGGATGCACCTAAAAAGGTGATTTGTGTCGCTAGATCTTCCTTCACAGGTTAGTGGACAGGCTATTATGAGTACAAGAATTTTTTTAATTTTTCAACCCCCAACCCCCCAACCACCCCAATTTCACCCCCACCAAAAAAAAAACGCAGAAAATGATCAGGAACCTCTAAAACGTTTAAAAACGAAGTTTGAGCTGTTTTTATATTTTTAGTTTTTTTATTATTTCTGCGCCGCCACTGGCACGATTTATCAAAACCATACGCGTTTTTCATCTTCGCCATGGTAGTAATGCCGTTTCAAAATTTCATTAAAATCAATTCAACAGATTCCTCGTTACAACGATCTGACGCAATACTCTCGTATGTTTACATCAAAAAAAAATTCTAAGTCCTTTGCTTTCTGTAATAGGCAAAGGCAATGTTCGGATGGACCTAAAAAAGTTATTTATGTCGCCAGGTCTTCCTTCACAGGTCAGTGGACAGTCTATTATAAAAGCAACAAATTTTTCAATTTTACAACCCCCCACCCCCCAACCACCCCAATTTCACCCCCACCCAAAAAAAAGTAGGAAATGATCAGGGACCCCTAAAACGCCTAAAAACGAAGTTTCAGCAATATTTAATTTTTTTTTGTTTTTTGCTAATTACTCCGCCGCCCATGCACCGATTTTCAAAATTATAGGAACATTACCTACTACGACCCACAGCATACCGCTGCCCAAATTTCATCACAATCCATGCAGCGGTTACTGAGATTACGAGGGTAGAAAAACGCGACAGACAGACAGACCGACAGACAGACCGACAGACAGACCGACAGACAGACAGACCGACAGACAGACAGACCGACAGACAGACAGACAGACCGACAGACAGACCGACGGAAATGAGTGACGTGGATTTTCGTTATGTACACATCATAAAACGCCCAAAAAACGTATTATCTCAAAATCGAAAATTTTCGCGATCACAATAATCCCCTCACCTATCGGTGTGGGAAGTAAAAGAGTTGTTTATAAGTGCAACTGAGTTGTCACACAAAAAATGAATTTATCGTATGTACAAGAGCGAAAATAAGACGGAAAATAAGGTGAAAATACGAAAAATCACCAAGAAGTACCAATGACAATATTATGCGTGTATATGTTATTTGTAAAGCAGCTAAATTCAGTGAAGTTCACTTTACATTGAGCAGTTCTTTAGACATGCCAATGCCGTTGGAAAACTGAAAGATATAAACGTATTACAGAATTGGCGTAAATACAGGGGTTGTCCAACTGTCCACCCCTTGGAACTATAAATTAAAAAAAAAACTATAATGTCTCATACGTTTTGCCTATAGCACCCCCAGAAGGCGCCAGCAAAATTATTGTTGGCTTCACAACAAACTTCAGAAAAATAAACCAAATTATGCCTGCCCCTCCCCCCACCGGTAGGCCTCCAAAAATATAACCCCCCATAGTGAAACTATATCTACCTGCATTCTGAATTACAGCCGCCAAATTCGGTATTTCGATGAAGTACATATTCAAAAAGAGGACGCATTTTAACAACTTTGTGAAATCTATAATACCTCAAACACAGGTATACCTATGCACCTATACCAAGACGATTATGTACTCTGAAGAAAAAGAAAACTTTGCTTTCTCTGATGTTGAGCGATTAATACAAAAGTATTAATTGCTGACTAACAGATGCCTATCTGACCTCTAATGCTCCCACACCATACACCAAGATCCTTATTTTACCTGATATATGACACCGGATGAAGAAGGTCTTCAGAGCAGAAAAATGACCTTTTGGATGAAAAATGGTGCGTTAAAGAGAAACCACAATTGGTTTTATCAAGTTCAATGGCAGTTCTATGTCACAAAAAGTTACTATTGCTACTTTGCCGTCTGAACAAAAAAAAATGTTAATTAAAATAAAAGGTTTTTATCAGTTTATGTTACAAAGCAAAAAATGTAATTTCCTTTCGCGACGCAAAAAAGTGTGAGCCCAAGACTCTACACTTCTCGGCCTGGGCCTGCCAATTTAAATTCTAATTACTTACAAATCTGGTAGAAAATCGTAAGATTTCGTAGTAATCCTGAAAATGACTGCTCAAAACCAATTACCGCGATTTGTTTAAATTTTAGTAGTTCCTAACTTTTGGCCTGCAGTATATATGTGTAAATCACCCAAAACCGCTGACTACAAATTTAGTCGATGCCCAAAACAAAATCTATCCCATTTCAGAAATGAATGAATCTCAACTTATTCATAAACAGTAGTTTGCATACTTTTGTATTGGTGGCGCTTTTATCAGTGTCCGCGCGATTGTTCAATGCAAGGCTATACCTGTAACTCTGGCTGTAACCATTTTTGACCCTGTAAATTAATATTTTTTGGCACAAAAACGTGGTTTTCGTTTTTTTTAAAACATCAATCTATGTTAATGTCGATCTCGATTTTAGAATAAGTTTATACAGGGTGATTGACGAGACCGTGAATTTAGTCAACAAAGCGTCACTTTTGGCAATTTTTGAATAATTGTCTATTAGGAAATTTCAAAAAATACGTCGACATTAACATAGAACTGCCCCTTTTCTTCATGCTCATATTTTTTTCAGTTATCTCAAAATCGATAGTCCAAAAATGGTTACAGCTGAACCATTGCAAACAGCTCTCATGTACTTAATATAACCCCCTCTTAAATTAATATAAATGGGAAAAATGTGCTCACCTTGAAATCAGCACTGAACACCTTGTTCTGCTTGTCCTTCTTATTGACGATGTCCAGCTCGTTCTTCTCGAGCGTGAGGACGAAACTGTCATCCGCGCCCCCTCCAACCCCCCCTCCTCCTACGCCACCGTCCGTCGCCATTTCCGCCGCGCACCCGTTCGCGTCCGTCCTTGTTACCGCTTCCTTCACGAAGAACGTGTTGAACCAGAACTGAAACAGCTTCTCTTTGCGCATCATCGATTTATTGTAGAACTCGATCTTTATGTCGCCTGAAACAAACCTCATATTGTATTAGGAATCCTAATTGGGAAATTCGAATAATCGGCGAACAGCCTTAACTCGCCACCTCCAGCCGCTTTTTCACCGGCGTGTGGTTAGGGACCTCTCACTTTTCTACCGATATTCAAATGGAGCTTGCTCCTCTACGCATTGAATATTGTACACTCAAGTTTATTTTCAGATAATAAAATGGAAAAGGTATGTTTTGTGCCTTCATGACAGAAGAACTTAACCGACATAGGGGTCTATTCTGTAACAGCATGATTAAACATAATGTATAGTTAAAATAACTAACGCCCATTATAACCATCATAGGTATTCTGTAAACAGACAGCTGGTTAAAATTATAACCGCCAGTGGTTAAAACCGACAGTTAAAATTGTACGTATAACGGCAGGGCTTTTGGGTGGCGTTATACACCTAACCTCAAAGAAAAACTGATCGGAATGGCTGCTGTGCCAATTTATTTCCTGATTACAAATCAAGAAGCGGTTATTCAACGAAAGCAAAGGTAAATTGGTTTGCAACTGATACAACTATGAAGTAAATTGTTTGTTGATAGGATGCTGGCGAGTCGCAACATGAGAGATACCACTGCAGTCTTTCAGCTCCATGAAAACATAGTTTTGAAATTGTTTCATCTCAACAAAGAAGTTACATAGTTTCTAATTTAAACTTTATTTTCGCATATGCAGGAAAGTGTGAGGGGTAACTGCAATGCCCAAGTATTTACAAGTACTCTGCGCGCTTCATTTTTTGGGGCATGATTGCTACCGACTAGACACTGGAACAACATCTTACTTTGCACGTGGGCACAAATAAATGAAATCATTGCTGCTACTTGTTTTTTTTTTGTTTAGCGATCCCGCTTTTTTTCATTTTAAAGTTTCAGCGAAAAACAAAAACACAACCTCAAACCCACTTGCCTTCAATGAAATGTCAACATTCAACTGGAGAACTGGGATGCCTTGCCAAAACTTCCAATGTTGCCAGACATTTAGAAAACATCACTGCGGAATATGATTTGTATTACATATAAAATATTTCATATACAATAGTGAGTACACCAGCTTCATTTTTCCCAAATGCAGTTACCGTGTGAGGTTTTAGTAAAATAACACCGTTTCGTCAGATTTCACGCTGTCTGTGAAAAGTATGAAAATGAGACATGACAACATCGCATGCATGTGGTTGCCTGTATACTAATTTTTAACGGCACCAGTTAAAACGTCTCGCATAACCGCCCGGTAAAATTTCATGTTTACCGAATACCAATGATGGTTACATTTCTAACCTGTTCTAATTAACTTTTTAACGACCCTGTTTAAAATAACCAGAAATTTACAGAACAGATCCCATATTCTGTGATATTCAAAGAAATAGTGAACAGTGTAATTTGTCATTCTTTGCAAGTTCTTTGCGAGTTATACCTAAAGGAAATTCATATTACTATTGCAAATATATAATTATTATGTTGTGTATTACAGCAAATGTGACTTAAATATTTTGAAATTTACTCCTCAGTTTTTCTTTTTTCTTCTTTGTATTAAAGAATTATTTACATAGGTAGTCGTTCACCATATTCATGTCAACCTTAGATAGATTATCTAAATCGGCATTAGTGAATCCACTATCTACCCATCCTTGTTGGTTATGAGAAGCTAACTAAAATAAAGAATGCCCTACAATAAAAAGAGAAACAAGTCAGCATTCCAGACGAAAAAGACAAAATACAGTCAACCTGCCTCACAACAAATGACGTACAAATTGTCTTCTAGCCAACAGTACTAATAAACAGTTAATAGTCTAATCATAATACAAAATTAGTTATTAGCCTTTGGCACACCAACAAAAATATTAAATTATGTGGCAATGCTTTTGAGCCAGACGAATCACAGTCTGGACTTATGACTAATAATCTATAAGAGAAGAAGAAGAGTGACCGCAGGGAAGGGACAGATTGACGACCTTGATTGCACTCACCGAATCACGGATCAATAACAACCTTAGATAAGGTACTGTGTGACCAACGTAAATTAACCAGCGAAAAGAATTCGGTGAAAGAAGTAAGAAAGTTGCCATAACTCTTAATAATTCTATTCTATTTCCATATTTTACGACTTGTTTTATTTGATATACAAAGTAAAGGCAAATAATTTACTTTCACTTAATATCCAATTTATCTACTTCATAAAACTTGTAACTACTGGCAACAGCAAATTTTATTCCCCAGCTTAAAGACGGTCCCAGTGGCGTAACTAAGGGCCCGCAGCTGCGGGGGGCACCGTCGTTTTGGGGGCCCCGTAGTCTTGGAGGCCCAGGGTCCTCAAGCGCACAAAGCAACAAGAAAGTAGATTTTAAATTAAAAGGTCGCTTTCCCTGTTATTACTTTATTTTACAAAATCACCTACGGACCCCATGATACATACCTATCACTGAAAAAGTGGGACAGTACCTATTGAATTTTAAATCAAACCCTAAAAATTGGCGCAGTATCTGCAGTAAATAGAAAAATATGGTAAGACAGCATACTTCAATTTTTTTTGGCCTAATATAACTCGGTGTCTTCCACAAGACGGGTTACAGAAACAACCAACACAGGTGTAAAATACAAACTACACAACGACCTTCTAAAAAAAAGTTAAATCGAAAAATGTGTGTTTTCAAACCACGATTTTGTAATTTTTCGGGTGATTTCAACATGTAAAGGTCGTTGTTTAGTTTGTATTTTACACCTGTGTTGGTTGTTTCTGTGACTTGTGGAAGACACCGAATTAAATTAGCCAAAAATTGTTTGAGGTTTTTTTTTGTTTGAGAATTCCATTTGAAAATTTGTCTCAATGCACATTTCTGTTTTTTGCGAGCAAACCTCAACGTTAAAGCCCCGCAGATGGCAATAAACATTGGCGAAAGCTTGGCAGTTTCCCGTGTTTCTCTTCAAAATTTTGGCCACAGCCACAAGATGTTATTTTTAATATATACAGGGTGAGTCCTAAGATGATACTTTTTTAACTGTGTATAGAAGTCGTTGAAATAAACTAGGTTTTCATATATTTTTTTTAGAAAAGTGAAAAATAAACGAGATCCAAAATAAAAAATGTAAATCTAGAATCAAGACGTACCTACCCTAGTCTGTTTATGTTTAGTTTTTGTTCAGATTTTTGTCTTATCTATTAGGCATTGCACCTGTCAGATAGTGCAGTAGTCACTTTCTGTTTAAATTTGTTAATTTTAAATTGGTAATTCTTAAAAGCGACAAATTATTATAAACGCAAATTTTAGGATTTACTAATTTAAAACTAACTACGATAAACTGAAAGTCACAATGCCTGATGATAAGACAAAAATTCGAGCAAAAAACTAAACATATAGAGACTAGGTACGTCTTACTACTCAAGCCCAGACCAGGGTTTAGACTTACTTTTTTTGATTCTGTATCTCGCTTATTTCGCAGTATTAGGATAGAGGTCGTTTCAAAAGTTATTTTTCTCAACGACTTCTATAGAACACAGTTTAAAAAAAGAATCAACTTAGGACTCACCCTCTATGTATACATAAAATATTATGAAAAAAGGGGCTACGGAAAATTTCCTACAGGGGGGCCCCAGGAAGTATCTTGCGGGGGGGGGGGGGCGACGAATTTGAAGTTACGCCACTGGACGGTCCAGCGCATCGGGATTAGATAATCGCAGTAGACGATATTTTTAATGTCTCTATTATACTTACGTTTTCTATCCCTTTTTAAACTCCATATGATACTGACAATCGCTACCTAAGGGAATCTCCCGCTACCTTTCTTTATGCCCCACTGGTCAATTTACGATGGTCACACAATAAAATGGCAACACGACACATAAGTCCGTCCGTCCGATTAGATTAGATGGAATATTTTTCTCATTTACGCGGCCAAAAAAAAATCGCGAAAAAACATGAGTAGGTTCTTATGCCAGACTCTATATATCATATGTAATCGAAGGCCAAAACAACAAACTTCCTCTAACCTAAATTTATCATAGCAGTACTCTGGATTTGGTTTTGCGGCTGCTTAGCTACAAAAGAACCTACCTGTCAATGGAAGGCAATAGTCTAGCTTGATCGAGAAGGAATGCTGATCGCTGCGCTTCACTTCGTACATGTCGTTCTTGCGCAGCTTTTTGCACTTCTGCGTCATTTTCTCGCCCTCCTGCAACAAGGTCTGATGGCTGATGGTGAACGAGAGACAGCTCTGGCCACCGCCGGCGAAATGGGGCACTGGGGCGAACACGAACTCTTTTATGTACATTGAAACCGGCTGGTAGCTGAGGTTTTTGCGGAGGAGGGTCTCGTAGTAACGGACGTACCGCACCTGTAGAAAAACACGTTATGTTGTTTAACTTTTAGATTTCAATGTGTTCATCTTAAATTAAAATACCAAATTGATATCCTTATTAGATGGATACCGATATACAGGGTGGTTCCTAAGTTTATACCTTTTTTAACTGTGTACATGTCGTTATAATAAACAACTTTTTAAAATAACGGTTTCGAAATCTGAAAAATAAGCGAGATACAGAATCAAAAATAAAACTAAGTCTGGGCTTGAGTATCAAGCCGTACCTAGTCTGTTTGTGTTGAGTTTTTTGTTTGGATTTTTATCTTATCGATTAGGCATAGTGCAGTAGTCACTTTCTGTTTATTGTTGTTAAGTTTAAATTGATAAATCCTAAAAGTAGCACATTATTTAAAAACAACTTTTAGGATTTGACAATTTAAAATTGTGCCACTTTTAGGAATTATAAATTTAAACTTAAGATCGATAAAAAGAAAGTGACTATTGCACTATCTGACAGGTACAATGCCTAATTGATAAGACAAAAATCCAAGCAAAAACTATACATAGATTAGGTACGTCTTTATCTCGCTTATTTTTGACATTTCGGAAAAAAGTTATTTGAAAAAGTTGTTTATTTTAACGACATCTATACACAGTTAAAAAAAGTGTCAACTTAGGAATCGCCCTGTAGGCCTGTATCGCACTCTACATATCGGTCGATATACCGATATCAGTATCGGCCGATCCCTAATGAAAAGAGCTCTATGATTATTCTTTGCGCAGCTGCCTACCAACACAAAATTTTTGCATGTCTTTTCTTCTAAATGTACAAAACGCCTAAAAGTTTGTACTCTAAGAATCCGCTAAGTTTTTCTACCTTGAAGCGACCCACACTTTGAAATCACGTAATCGATTTTTCATGAAAAGACGTTTTTTAAATGACAACAGTGCCTGTTTCAATGTTGTCCGCAGCATGTTTAATGAATCGAACCTCCTTTTTCCAATAAGTATCCATCATAAGTAATCATGCATGGAAATAAAAAACCTATGGTGCCGTTGCCTACCCTGTCGGAACCCCTGGCACTGTGGCGGTGAAGGTCCCACAAAAGGCTTTTATGCGCAAAAGGTCGGAAAGAAATGAAATTTGGTGGGATGATATACATTGATCCCCTGAAACTACACTTAAGTTTGCGGGGCAACCCCCGAGGTCGCAAACATCGTGTGCGACCAATAGTTGTTGTACAATCCTTCAAAGTTAGGGGTTGCCTTATGATTTTCACTAAAATCGGAATTTCATCGCGCATTAAGACGAAGAACATGATATTTTCTCAATTCTATGTTATCTGCAGCTGCCTAAGCTCCACCCATTTGTTCTTATAATAAAGAAGTATAACTTTTAGCGGGCTCTTAGACTATTGAGCATTTTTCATTTTTTTTAACATTTCGTCCCCTCCACTGAACCAATTTCAAAATCAAAAATAAGACTTCCTATTCGGAATGATGCCAAACAAGCTGAATTTATGCAGAGACGTTCAGATTGATGTTATAATGAAGCACAAAAAAATATCATATGCCTACCCTTAGCGTATTGAGATAATTTCTTTTCTACACGATTTATGAAGTAGAATGCAAAGCGCGTTTTATTCCCATGGTATTCCCAGTAGGCATAATCCATGTTTTCGATCTTCACGCTGAATTATTTGAATCTGTTGTTTTAATGAACAGCTGCCATATGCTATGTTATTTCTTTCAAGCCATGTAAACGTTTACACATAATGACTTATTGCTCAAGAAAAGAATTAACTTCTTCCAAAACTTCTACTCCTTTGAAAAACAAGAATTATATATGCAAGAGATATCCGAAAACAAAAATTTATAGATCGGGGAGAAATAGGCCGCGAAGATGATTTTCTTGTAAAAACTGCGTTCGGACAAATATTTAGCCTGTTAAAGGGTGATACACGTACGAGCAAGTACGCGTACTTATGGCTCGACGACCTTTTTTGCCTGTGTCTCACCGTAAGTACGCGTACTTTAAAACCGTCGCGCAAACCGCCGGCTATCCAACTGGTTTGAAATATTGCTCGTAGCTTGTCTCGGCTCGTACTGCGAGCTGCGAGCCACCACTTGGTTTCGGCAAGCCATCGATGCGCAACGCTTGTTGTGTTTGGCGTTTGTTAAAAGTTTTGTTTATTTAGGAAAATTATCAAAATGAGTGATTTCAGCTTCACGTGTGTCACCGACGTCGAGCCGAGTAAGTTCGCGATCTTAAAAACCGCGTACTTAAAGTTCGTACCTGTATCACCCCTTTAAGGTAAGTCATAGTAGTAACACTCGGGTACATTATACAGGATGCGGCAGCATAACTTCTTTTCTCACTGTAGAGAGCTTAGCAGAGCCTTTGTCTGTCTGTCCGTCAGTCTGTCCGTATACAAAGATAGCCAAAACCACAGCATAGTAAACAATCAGCACAATATCTCAGGTTGGCGGCAATTAAACTAGCCCGGGAAAAATCCGGTTTTGTCAATATCGCTTCCGGTTCACAGTGAGAGCGCCATTTGAATTTACTCAAGTAAATTCTTTTAGCTCTCGCTGTAAGAGAGCTTATGCAGAGCCTCTGTGTGTCGGTCGGTCTGTCCGTATACAAAAGATAGCCAAAACTACAGGTGCTAGAGAAACACTAAATACAGATTCGGAACCAGCATGAAAAAAGTAGCCCGGGAAAAATCCGGTTTTGTCAATATCGCTTCCGGTTCACAGTGAGAGCGCCGTTTGAATTTACTCAAGTAGGTTCTTTCCTACTTTTTTTTAATGCGCACCCTTCAGTTGGTTCAGTAGGTTGATGTCGCCGCGGAGCGCTAGTGGGCTGGTTCGAGAGGCGGGACTATAACGTTTTGTACCGACTCACTTCAGTCGCCATCATGCAACAGTGAGTATGGTGCTTTTGCCCGAGGCCTACTTCTCGAGCGGAGGTTTTGTGATCGCACCCAGCGCGCCTTTCGGGATCACTTTAATTTCATTTATTTTTGTACTGTACCATACAAATACTGCCACCTCGAAGGCTACGCGTTGTCCTTGTGTGAGGTACTGGCATTGAAATATACACTAAATCAATGATGACGCAGCTCACTAAGTTCAGACGAACTGAAGTGTAACAACACGAAGAACTGGAGTTCCTCGGCCCATTAGACCACCTGTGGACATTTTGAAACAGTGCAAGCTTCAATGTTGCGATCATCAAGGCGTTCTGTACGCAAACATGCTTCTGCCCTTGAACTTTCTGATCGCTCTGTGAGGAGAATTCTTCATGAGTATCTTCATTCGCGTCCTTATGAGATGACGATTCTGTAGGAACTTTCTGAACGCGACTTCAGTTCTCGGAGGAACGCGTGTGAGGTTCTCATTGAAGTCATTCCTGAGAACGCTATTGTTTTTTTTTTGTGATGAATCCTATTTTCACTTGTGTGTGATAAGGTCGACAAATAGCTGGACTAATTGGTCACTGGCTCTTTGTGCCAGATGAAGTCCCAGTTAAAGTGAATTCGGTCCGGTATATAAACATATTTTAGGAGTTTTCCCCCCAAAAACGTAGGTTGGACCGGGGGACATTTGGTTCCAACAAGACGGTGCAACGGCACACACTTCAAGAGCATCGATGGCTGTTTTGAGGGAACACATCCCAGAGCGCCATATCTCAATTAGGGGCGATTTGGAGTGGCTTGCCCGCTCTCCCAACTTGTCCGCTTGTAATTTTTTCTATGGGGTTTTTTGATACCTGGAGTTTATATGAACCGTCCAAGAACTCTACAAGATTTGAAGACCAACATCCAGTAAGAAATGTCCAACATCAGCCCAGCTATGCTGACAATAAGTCATGACCAACGAATTCGAATAGGTTAGAAGAAGTAAACAAGCTTTTTGTTTGTGCCCACAATCGTAACGCGGCAGCTGGCACACTGACCGCTGAATCGCTGATAAACCCATACCCTTTGTATGAATAGCAGGTAAATAATCCTAGAAATAACAGCTCTCATGTAGAAGCATAATATAAATAGCTACTTTGTTTTGGTTGATCGTTTCGAGCTAATTGTTATAGTTTTGAATGAATTTTGGGTTTTAACAGTGCATAAGTGTTAAAAGACTATTTGAAATAATTCCCTAAAATTTGAATCCCGCAGATATCTGTAAAAAATAACATCGTGTTTGTGAACACAGTAAATAATAACAAAGGGATCTTGGGCACACTCACATGCCTGTTAGAGCATGGGCGTTGCTTTTTCTAATCTATTCGAATTCGTTGGTCATGACCAATGCCAGAAATCGGTTTACTCTGTGTATATAGAAAGAACGACGTCACCTATCTGATTAGATCTTTAAAACTATGTAAGACAAAACTTTAGATATACGCGTACATTGTAAAAAACAAATAAAAGCTTCTGATTCATCCAATGATTTTTACTAAGAAAAGGAAGTTATGCTACCACACTCTGTAGAAATGCCTTTAATTCAATAAAATCATAACCTGACGCTCACCTGACTAGGAATTGTGACCCCCTTCTTGTCCTGCGTCCGAGTTTGACCATAATAATTCAACGCTTGGTCGGCGCTGTCAAATTTTCCACTATGCAGCAAGTAACAGCATATCATCGTACCGGTCCGACCTTTCCCGGCTTTGCAATGAACTGCAGCAACCTGAATCAGAATTGGAAACAAATTATGACACCGAGATAGGACAAAATATTAATATAGTCTAAAAGCCCGGTAAGTTTTTCTACCTTGAAGCGACGGACACTTTTGAAAAGAGACGTTGAAAAGACGTCTTCAAAATGACAGCAGTGCCAGCTTCTATGTTGTCGGGGGGTTGCCGCTCGAGGGGGAGGGGGTGAAAACTGTGCCTCGCGACGATTTTCGAAGAATAGCGACGTTTTGGTAAGTGCTATCGAAAAAAAGGTTCGAATGACCTATGGAGATAATAAAATTCTGCAAAATTCTGGTCTTTGCATTTTTCGTGTGCGACCAATTTCATTCTACAATCCCCCAAAGTTAAGGGTTGATTTGTGATTTTCATTAAATCAGAATTTTATCGCGGATTAAGACGAAGAACATTATCAAAAAGTTCTGTAACGTATTTTTTTTTTGTTCACTGAAGGAATGATATTTTCTCATTTTTATATTATCTGCGGCTGCCTAAACTCAAACGGTTTGGCCTTATAAAAAAGTACGGCTTTTAGGAGCGCGTCGCTATATAATCTAATATGTGCTGTTGCGAAAAATATTTTATTTGTGCACGCTTTCAGTGGAGGTGATAAGATACGTCGGTTCCTGAATACCCCACTTGTACTTGTCAATACGTAGTGAATGATAATGGCACGCATCAGATGTCAATGGGAGCGCCGCGAGATTGAGTGTATTTTCATACAAAGTTCGTATACCGTAGGAGTCATAAAATATTATGTCTAGAAGAAAAGCTGCTCCATAATTTTTTGGTTCTGATGTTCATCTTAATTCTTGATTAAATTATGATTTCTTTTTTAAATTATAAACCAACCCTCAACGTTGGCGTGCTGTAGAACTGAAACTATTGGTCGCACACAAAAAACATTATCCCCTCTTTTCCCTCGAGCGACAACCCCTCGAGGTAGATTCTCTCCAGAAGTAATTTGAACCCTTTTTCGATAGCACTTACCAAAACGACGCTATTTTTCAAAAATCGTCGCGAAGCAGAGTTTTCACCGCCTCACTGTTGTCATTTTGAAAACGTCTTTTTTTCATGGCAAATCAATTACGTGACTTCTAAAGTGTCGCTTGCTTCAAGCTAGAAAAACTTAGCGGGCTCTTAGACTAATATGGGTTGAAATTTAAGGAAAATAAAATTATTATTATTAGTTTATTATTAACAATAGTTTTAAAAGAATACATATAGTTTAAAAAACAAAGAAATCACGATCTTACAGCACTAGAAAGTGAAAAATAATTCTTAATGTGAGCTGAAAATAATAGTGAATCAAAAATACTAATATTATTTTTGAAAAAAGCGTGGGGCACTTTGTGCCATATATTTTTGGCATATCGACCAACCCACGCTTTTTTCACAATAATGCTAGTATTTTTTGTTCATTATCATCTTCAGCTTATATTAAGGATTATTCACTTTTCAGTGAATTAAAAGCGCGTGTACAAAGTTTAAATTAAATCTATTTAAAAAATTGATGTAGGTTATTGTTCACCCTTAAATTATTCAATTCTGGCAATCCTGATCAGGATAACGATACAAACTCATTAAATTATTGCATTGTCACCGGTTCTTGATAAGTGTAAAAAGTATAAATTAAATCTGTTCTCTTAAAGTGGGTCAAAATCGAGTCTAAATCAGTCGGTTACAAACAAACATACAAGCATACAAACATACAGGTGAAGCTAGTAAAATCGAGTTCAAAAATTCTGTCTAAATAAAGCTGATTCACGATTACATTTTTAAATCATCAGTAAACTATGACTCAGTATGTTGAATATTGTGCTTCAATCAATCAAAGTTCTGCAAACTAAAAAGTAGGTTGTTTTTCCAGTTTTCCTTATGATTTGTTGTTGGATCCCGAGTGAGGCACTGTATTATATCGACTTGGGATTGCAGTCATTCATAAGATAGGCAGTATCGTATTCCTAAGACGCAAATGTATTTCTGGATTGTGGATTTGCCAACAATGCGAATGCAACACTATGTTCTTTGAGATTGTAGAATAACCGTTGCTTAGGAAGTTAGTTAACAAAAAACATAGCTCCCCATTCTTTCTCCTGAAACAGCTGTCAAGATATGTTATTCAAAATTAGTTTTAGTCAAATTTTATCACTTTGATAAAGGCCATAGCGATGTCCGAAACGTAAGTAAACTATATTTTAAGTATATGTGGTTTTATAAGAGGGCCAATGAAATGAGATGGAACAATGAGATAACCACAGGAAAAGTTTGAGAAATTACATGGTCAGTACATACTCGTATATAAATTAAAAGCAAAAAACCCTTTTTTAAAAAAACTTTTATTTAAATGTTCTAAAAAGAAGAAAATAAAATTTTTCTTTAAAATTTTAATTATCAACTTATAGCCTCATTATACACAATTTGTATGATCACAAAAGCTTGTCGCGCGATTTATTTATGGTTAATAAAATAGCGCCTATTTAATTGAGTAAGTAAATCTGCTAAGTTTAATTTTTATCAAATATCAGTTTAGTTAAATACTTATAGGTACTCACCCAGAACTTCTCGTGACAAGCTTTTATGATCATATAAATTGTGTATAATGAAGCTATAGGTTGATGGTTAAAATTTTAATCGAAAATTTTGTTTTCTTCTTTTTAGAGCAAAGTTTTTTTAAAAAAAGTTTTCTCTCTTTTATTATTACTTTTTAGTCATCGCTGGCTAGCTTTCTGAGTCTGTTTATCTCATTCAACGCGACATTGTTGCAAGTTCGTTTGTAATTTCATTTCGAACAGTCTGGCTCTTCAATAAGGAGATCTAATGATTTTACCCTACTTAAGGCCACGTATGCTTCACCAACAGCAAGGAGTTTTGAACCTAAGTAAACAACGGCGTGGTCGACGTCAAAAAGCCGCCATATTAAATTAAGAGTGATGTCAGATTATTTTTCGAGTTATTCTCAACAAGCCCTTTCATTTGATACCCATATTGTAAAAGTGCCTGAAAAATCACTATTCCGCCATCTTGGATGTTCCACCATATTGGATATGTGGTGATATATTGGATATAGAATGACGTCACATTATCTTTCGATTTACTCCCAACAATCCCCTTCATTTGATATCATATTGCAGAAGTGCATTCAAAATGACTGTTCCGCCACCTCGGATGATCCGCCATACTTGATATAGAATGACGTCACACAGCTCATCGTGTATTGTCATCAAACCTAAACGTGTGTACAAAATTTCAGCTCAATCGGTTGAAGATATCTGCTTCAAAATTGAGTAGCACAATTCCACCCGATCAAACATACGAGTACATACATAGATACATACATTGCAAGTTAAATAAAAGCTTTTAAAAACTCACGTTCTTTTCGTCTTTAGCCAGCCATTCCTTGACGTCGTTGCAAAACGGCTGTATCGAATCGATTTTGGGCGGGTTGTGGTCATCGAACGGAAACACCTTCACCCTGTTGTGGAACTTGCCCTTGTCGTAGCTGCGCTCCGAGCACAGGTTGTAGATGAAGTAGTGATCGGGATGTTTCTTGTCTAAGAACTTGACTACGTCGTCGATGTGGTTGCGGTACACGCCCTCTATGTTCGATGCTGGGTAGCCCATTGCTATTATATTGTCAGTGATATCTGGTAAAGGTGGTCAAGGAAAACATCTCACCATGAAGAATAGATAATTTGAGATTGATATCGCACTGCACATTATAGGCCTTTACGGAAACAGTGATCTGGATCCGGATCGATCAGTTATCTGTCAAACAGCTGTCAAGTGGGATTTATGACTGATTCTAGATCACTTTCCGAACGTCAGGATCAGTGATCCAAGTGATCGGGTTAAACCGATCACAGTTTCCGTAAAGCCCTTGTGTAGTTTTCGTGAAAAAATTGAAGGGTCTAGTCTTAGAATTACACCATTAAACTAGCAACTCAACGCTGGCAAACATTGCATTACCTAAAAGAGCATTGAGCATGTATTTTGTTGTGTTACTCCAAAACTATTGTAAGTTCTGTAAGAATTAACGTAGCACATTGAATTTTGAGTGCGACCTTGACAACTGACTGAAAGAAATTGTAATGACCATGCAACAAAAAAAACGCTGTTGACAAACTTACTATAGTACTAGTGAGTGCTTCAAGTATACGTTTTTTTATCTGTTAATATGACTGTCTGTTTTAGATTATTTTCGATTTTGTGAATGGCTTATTGTAACATATGAGGATTGATAAATCATATATCTAAAATACAAACGGATCTTAAGATCAAGGTATCTAGAATGTTGGAATGATCAAACAGAAGAAGTCAGAGCCTTGTATTGTTTTGTGTACTCGTATCTTTGGATGCCAGTTTGAGGTGTAGTAGTAATAGTGGTACTAGTAGATATGGGGAAGCCGCCTCCTTAGATCCTTTATGCTGAACCAACATTAAAAGCCCTCATGACCAACTGCAAAACTACTTTTTGTCGAATCTACCAGACTTCCTCATAAATGTCAGTGCCAAGTATCTGAACCCGAGGTTGTGATTCAATGCACATTTGCCCGGAAAGTGAAACAAAGTTTCCTCTTCTTCTCAACATCTGGAGGAAAGAGCACAAAGGGTCCTTCACCCAAATGAGTGATGAATGTCTGCTTAGCCGGCAATGGACTGTGAGAACGCGTACCAAAGGACAGCAATTATCTGCCTTTGTTTAAAAGTTATATAGTACAGCTCTTGTCAGGGCCTGCTATAAACCTTTTTTCTTGTCTAACTAAGCTTTTGCCAATTTGTTGTAAGCCCACTCATCTAGAGCAACAATGACCTGGCGCCTACTAATTCCTAACATGGCTTCCGGGCTGGTATAGGACCTATTGGACCCTATCCTAACTCTTCCAAGTAGCATATTTTTGCCTGTAAAAATAACACAAGCCTCCACAGAAAATACCTAGAACCACCAAAAGAAGAATATGCTAACAAATATGTTTTTCTCCAGTTCATTGTAGCATCTTGATGCACTATTACTACTACGTTTGAATTTTTATGTATTATGTTTTGACATTGTATGTTATCATTTTAATCTTTTGACCTTTATTTTATTATTTAATTGTGCACACTTTTGAAGTTGACTGTTCATAAAACGACCAAAAATGATCATCTCAAATTTGAAAATTCTTTTAGGGCCGTATCCATAGCAGTGGCGGGCGGCCCATGGAAGCGGGGAAAGAACTGCTTCCCTAAACTATTTTGAAGACAAAAAATAAATAGATAACATTGATAATACTACTATTTTATAACAACAGATTCATTTGAGAGAATCCTTTATTCGAAACCCCACGTAAACGTAGAAAATTCAATTAGCCTTTTACTGCACGTATCCGTGTTTTGAGACCGCTGCCGGCCGCCAATCTCTCCCCTACGTAAGGGTTATTGAGCTTGCTGGTAAATTGAATCGAGCACAGTTACTATGCTGAACAGCGATCTTTTCGCCGCCTTCCGCGACTTCTAGTTTAACGGGCGCGCTTGCGATTTTATAGGAAATATTCTATTTTTTAGGATCTTATTTAGTGTTTCATTTGCAATGAAAAGTCAAGAAAGACAATCTTCTGCTTCTGCTAGTGTGGACAATAATTTAGACTGTGTTTGTGTTGTATGTGTGTTATTAGTAGTCAACACTCTCAAGAAAAAAGTGACATTATCAATTTTTGTAGGCCAACGGTTCCTATCAATTTAAGAGACCAGAGTGGAGAAGTCGGTGAAAAAATTCACAAAACATTTTCATGTTGGGTTTTACGACAAGCATGAGCAGTAAGCCGGCTGAAACGAATGAAAAGACTAACTGGAACTTAGCCTGGATTACAGTTCTATCACAAGGCGTGAAGAACATAAAAGAACGAAAATTTTCTAAGTTTTTTTAAGAATCGTAAATGTAATGTCTAGAAGCAGGTTTTTTTCACTGAATCGCTTCCCGGTTTATAAAAGTCACCGCTCGCCACTGATTCATAGTCGTCTCTTCAAGTGTTCTCTTGAGTAATACTACATTGTGGCCTTGGGCACCTGTTTCCTAGACAACACCTACGAGACGGAGGGAAAACCTTTGGAGACGTTGTCATATTTCAAATATCAGTTAATGTGTTATGCCTATATGTTTACGCATTTTGATGTTTTCTGTTATCTGTTTTTGTTTTGTGCCAGTGTTTCCAATTTTTTGCCGGACATTTTTCCGGATGTGACACAAACACCTTACTCCAAAATTAACCTACAAAGTCGCCTTCGCTGCAACGAAATGTCATACTGACATTCCGTTACTTGACTATCGAACGACTGAGAAACACAAAACAGTACTTGAGAGCTACTCAAATATTAAGTAACACTCAGGTAGAAACTATGAATATGGACCTTAGTCACTATACTCACTCCCCTTGCGCCAATGGTGTAGGAAGTATGGAAAGTAACCCTACTGATACTCAATATACAGGGTGGGGCATAAAAACCAAGTGTTTTTGGTTTGAGTGGTACTCATATATTAGAAAAGGGAGGAGCGCGCGGTTTATTACAATCTTGACTCAAACCATTTCACTTTCTTACTTACCACTTGCCATCATGGAGCGGTAGACATTAGAACAACGCGTGGCATATGGCGTGGCATCATTGGCCCATATTTTTTTGGAGAAAATGGGGTCACCGCTACAGTAACATCTGAACGTTACATTCATATGGTGAATACCTTTTTCATACCTGAATTGCAAAGAAGAGGTGTGGGTATCAAAATTTTGTGGTTCCAGCAAGATGGGGCCACGGCACATACCGCCAGAACATCCATGGCTGTTCTTCGCCACCTATTTCCAAATCGTTCAATTTCGAGGTTTGGTGGCATTTCATGACCTATTCGGTCTCCCGACATATCAATTTGTGATTTTTTCTTGGGGGTAAGTCAAGTCACGTGTTTAAAGGGCCAAGCCCCGTACGTTAGACGCAGAGAAGGAAGCGATTCGCCATGGAATCTCTCAAAAATCAACAGAGACATGCTGGAAACAGTGGAGTGCAATTTTCATGAACAGCTGCATCATATGCCAGATGTAATTTATGCACTTAGATATTTCAAAATGGTATATTATCAGCTATGTTTTACTACCAATAATTTTTTTTGGAGTAAAAACTAATAATTTTATGATTATTTCAAAAACACTTGGTTTTTATGCCCCACCCTATATTATTTTTACTGAACTTGAGATGCTCTTCAAAGGATACAAGTAAGGTCAAGGTTAAAGCCATCCTTCTTATATCTGTTCCTGCGCTTGCTGACCAGTCCTTTGATAGGGTTGGTGATGTTCATACTCGTAAACGAGTTGCCCAGTCCCTCCTCCTCTACCCCCTCACTGACGGCGCCGTCCTCCGGCCGCAGACCAATTGCCCTGCAGTTTGCCTTCCTTTTGTCGTTCTGCTTGTCGGCACGTTGTAGTTCTCGTTGCCGCCGTAGGTGGTGCTGTCGATGCTTCCTGTCGCCGGCGCAGGCACACGCCCCCTCAGGGGCTACGTACACTGGCAAGATGCACTGGTTCGAGTTGCCACATAGCTTTTTACCTGCACATAAATAAGCAATGAAGTGCCTATTTATTATATTTATTAACGGAACAAACTGGCCAGCGCAAAGGGACTAGTATCATGGGTTTGAAAACAATGATTAAATCATTATAACCTCTTAGTTTATACAAAAATGGATGTACTGTTGCATTTTGTTACTCTCTGCATCGTTTTGTTTACTAGTAATTCCATTTTAAAGTTTAAAAAAAGAAATTCAAATTCAGCCAATCAGAGCGAAGCGCGCCATACATCAGCAGTGCATTGTTGCCTAGTCAACTTTCAAATCGCGGTATTGACGCAATTTTCACGAAACAAACTAATTTTCTTCAAAACTATAACAATGAACCCGAAATAATCAACCGACACAAAGTTGCTATTTATATTATTCCCACCTTCTATTAATAATTGATTGAATAGTCGGTGACTATTCCCCTATTCATGCCGTTATTTTTAAAGCTCTTTACCTGCTAGTTTTCATACAGGGTGAGGGTACACAGGGGCTTATTAGTCGGGGAAGTAGCGTCAAATTTTCACGGTGATTATACTGAGAATTTACAATTTCGTGTGGGTTAGTTTTCCGTAAGAAATATAAAAATCACTAAAAAATATGTAAGCTGCAAAATTTCTGTGGCTTAACATATTAGCTGCGCGCATGGTCATGTAGAAGGTGTATCAACGATGTGTGGGTTGACGATACCTACT
This sequence comes from Callosobruchus maculatus, assembly GCA_951848785.1. Lineage (NCBI taxonomy): Eukaryota > Metazoa > Arthropoda > Insecta > Coleoptera > Chrysomelidae > Callosobruchus > Callosobruchus maculatus. Next base: position 2,407,419 of record CATOUR010000174.1, read on the forward strand.
CCCCTATTTGAGATAGGAAACATGTCTCTAATAAAAAATCTAGAGGGCTATAAAATCTATGTTACAGAAATATTTACTATTATACAGGGTGTCCAATAAATGTGTGTGGTCAAAGTTACATCTTTTTAAATAGTATCCCTTGTAATTATTACATGTTTGTATTTCTTGGTCGATTATAGTATGACTATGTATCACACATCATACTTAAAACGAACCGTTTAGTGCAAATCACCATTTTTGATATAAGTAGATGTTAGAAAAAAAAATTGAATATCGCATCGTGTATAGAACTTAGAAGGCTACGACGATGTGGTGTGACTAAGCATGAAATATGTCAGCTTACATAGTACTGTGAAATATGAATTGTTTTTGTGCTTGGTGAAATCGGTAGATTTATTAAGGAAACCTCAATCACATGTAACTTTGTTTTTTCAAATGTGTATGCTTAATTTGATAGCCTTTCTAGTGATATGGGATTATTAATACTAATCTTTTGTAGTTTCCATTTTATTTCAAAAACAGATTTGACCGAAATTTTGAAATAAGATGGAAACTACAAGGGACTGATATCGACAATAAAACATGTCATGTCAAATTTTACATTTAACCGTATAAACAAAATTAGGCATTTCTATTTTAAGAAATCAAGTTACCTGTAAATGAAGTTTCCTTAATTAATGTACCGATTTCACCAAGTACAGGAGAAATTCAAATTTGACAGTACTATGTAAGCTGACACATTTCATGCTTAGTCACATTGCAAAGTCACAGCCTTCCAAGAAGTAAAAAACCACCAAACAAAAACAACTAAATACTGCAGTATTCTAAAAATACAACATTAAACATGGATTAATAAACAGATTTTTATAAAATCATTATTTTCTATACAGGGTGAGTCAAGGTCAACGCCTCGGACTCTTGTAACCAAACGAGACCATTTTTCGAAAAATCGACTTTGCAAGTGTATGTAGGTCGAGTTGGGCTACATTTTAAAACAGGGTGTCTAATAAAAGCGTGACATATCAAAGTTATGTTTTTTTAAATGGAACACCCTATATATTATTGCATATTTAGATTTCTGGGTGCATTTTAGTGTGACCTTATGTATCGCACATAGGACTTTAAGCGAACCGTTTAGGTGCAAATCACAATTTTGGGTATAGGTAGATGTCAGAAAAAAATTGAATATCGCAGCTATTATAAATCATAAAGGGCTGTGACTTTTCCGTGTTACTAAGCATGAAATGTGTCAGCTTACGTTAGACGGTCGAGTTCGAATTACATTTGTACTTGGAGAAATCGGTAGATCAATTAAGGAAATTTCAATCAAAGGTAACTTGATTTTTTCAAATGGGAATGCATAATTTTTTTTATACGATCAAATGTGCAATTTGATAGGCTTTCTAATTGTATCAGGTTGTGAATATCAATTCTATGGTAGTCTTTATATTTCGAGATTTCAATGGAATCAGCGTTTTTCAATTTCCCGACCTATAAACAAACTAGCAAGCCATGAAATATAAACAAAATCGTATTCAGATGGAAGAAAATAACTAACTTAGCAAAAAGATCCAGCAGAACTAGAGTGAAAGATCAAGATTAAAAAAATTTCCCACAACAATTCAACTCTAACCAGAAACAACGCCGGTAACGTGTCTAAGGTTAACGAGAAGCTGGAGTACGACAGAAATGGATAATTTTTACAGCCTACTAGCGACTGCAATGTACTAAAGATTAATAATTTCCAAAATCACTAAACACTTTGAAATGAGAGCAAAACTTTCAGCGATCGTTGCCGTCAGTCTAATATCTTCACAATGTAATTTCACATTTAATCGTATAAAACAGTAGTCATTTCCGTCAAAGTCAAAAGTAATGATACCTCTCACTGTCGTCCTTTAAATTTTTCAGTATCTATTAGCAAGATCGCAAAAAAGGAATACTGACAAATCATATTTTAATTTTCTGTCAGGTAAATTGTGTTTAATAATTTGAGCAGATTTTTAGCTTATTCTTCATTTTCGGCAATCTTGCTTATGAGTATTGAAGAATTTGCAGAACTCCAGTCAGAGGTATCGGTTACCATTTTTTTAAATCATGAAATTTGAAATTTTATTCTGAAGCTATTAAACTGCCAGCAACATTACGTGGTAGATTTCCTTTCATTTCAAAATTCACAATGATTTTGTGAATCGTCAATCTTTAGAATATTGTAGTAGCCGGTATGCTGTGAAAAATACCCATTTCTGTCGTAGTCCAGCTGCTTTTTGACCTTAAATGTGTTACGTCTGCTATTTCTGGTCAGAATTGATTTGTTGTAGGTCATATTCATAATTTTGTCCCTTTACTCTAGTTCGTCCGTAACTGTCTGCTAAGTTTGTTGTTTTGTTCCATCTGAACAGTTTATATTTCATGGCCTGCTAAGTTGCTTATAGGTCGGAAAATTGAAAAACACCGAATTTACTGAAAATTTGAAATTAAATCAAAACTACCAGAGATTGATATTTACAACTGCATATCATTAGAAAGCTTATCAAATCGCACATTCGATCGTATAAAAAAATTATGCATTCCCATTTGAAAAAATCAAGTTACCTTTGATTGAAGTTTCCTTAATTGATCTACCGATTTCTCCAAGTACAAATGTAATTTGAACTCGACCGTCTAACGTAAGCTGACACATTTCAAGCTTAGTTACCCGGCAAAATTACAGCCCTCTAAGATTTATAATAGCTGTGATATTCAATTTTTTTCTGACATCTACCTATACCCAGAATTGTGATTTGCACCTAAACGGTTCGCTTAAAGACCCATGTGTGATACATAAAGTCACACTAAAATGCACCCGGGAATCTAAATATGCAATAATATATAGGGTATTCCATTTAAAAAAAACATAACTTTGATATGTCACACTTTTATTAGACACCTTGTATAAAAGTCATTATTTTTAAAATGTAGTGCAACTCGACCTACATACACTTGCAAAGTCGATTTTTCGAAAAGTGGTATCGTTTGGTCACAAGAGTCCGAGGCGTTGGGCTTGACTCACCCTGTATATTGTATACTATATTCCATACATATTAGGCACCCTATATTTTTAAAATCTGAGCTCTAAGGTCATGAAGAACTAGGTTTCACTTTTTATACATAACACCATTTTTAAAATAGGGTTAATTAATTGTATTGTTTTTAAAAATTCTTTTGTAAACATATCTTTTATAGAATAATAATAATAAAATGCTCTTTATTGGTTATCAATAACAATATAATTATATTAAATAATTATAAATAACCAAATGGCCATCGACTAAGGTCCTTCAACCTTTACAATTCCAGAATAATAATTCTAAGCCTATGATACACATAAGGGTATATAGTAAGTGATAACATTCATTATTTGATTGTAAAAAAAAATTAATTATGATGGTTATGATATGGTGGAAGAGAAAAAGATAAGTTAATACAGTGATAAATTTCCATTATTAAGTTCCTGCTGAGAGTTTACTGAATATTTCTTGAAGGGTCTTCTGTGGGTGCTTAAACCATTTCTGTTACTTAAGTAAATTTTCACTATCAGTGGTGACAAAAGGTTGAAGTTGTGTTGACGATTTGAAAATTTGGTTCTCAGATACCTACCAAAGTGTCTCATCAAATGGTTGAACTGTTCATAAAGATTATTTAGTGGGTTGTGCAGCAGATTGTTGGGATGGTGTATCTTTAAAATAACTCTTAGGGCCGGTTTCATCGGTCCCTGATAAGTGTCAGATAGCCTATCTGTCAGATAATGCCATATAAAATATAATGCCATATAAAATATAATGCCATATAAAATATATGGGCCTATCTGGCAGATAGGCTATCTGACACTTATCAGGGACCGATGAAATCGGCCCTTAGGGTTTTGCAGTTTTGAGAATTTTTGTTATTGATGGGTTGGCATTTAAAAACAAGTCCATACTCTAATAAAGACCAGCATATGCTTTTGTAAATTTTAGAAAAGCCATAGATTTTTTGTTCCTTGTCTCTTAAATGTCAATTTCATGAAATATTTAGCTCTAGTGATAATCTTCTTCTTTACATTGTTTGCATGCTGCTTAAGATTCCGTTTTCTATCTAGATGGATCCCCAAGTATGTTACTGTTGAAACTAACTGGATTTGGTGGTTGTAGAGTTTGATTTGTGGCAAGTTAGCTGGTAGTTTATTGTAGAAAATTATAAATTTTGATTTTTCTTAATTTGGTTCTAATAACCATCTTGCTAGCCATTGCTCAATGCTATTACATAAGTTTTGTAAACTGTTCAATGTTTTGGAAAGTGACTTCTCATGGGCTATCAAGGCAGTATCATTGGAGAATTGGATTACATATGGTGATATCAGGGAATGAGGTTAGTTGTTGTTGATATATGTCATAACAGTAAACATTATAAAGCAGCAGTAATAGTGGAGAGCCTTGAGGTACACCTTGTTCTGCAACAAACACATTGGATAGATAGATAGATAGTCTGGTACTCCAACTTTCTTGAGCTTGAACAGAAGAGCCTAGTGCCAAACACTATCAGAAGATTTCTTGATAACCAGGAAAATGGTTGCTGATTTTAGGATGTTTGATTTTGCTGTTTGTACATTGGAGGTCAGGATTGCTAATGGGTGTGCAGTTGAGCACTTATTTGTAAAACTGAACTGGTGGAGAGAAATTTTATTGCTGACTATTTGGGATATCCTATTTTTGATCATTTTTCCTAAAATTTTTCTTAAACATGGAAGCAGGGTAATTGGCTGGTAATTTCCAACCTTAGTGTGATCAGTATGCGGTTTTAAGATTAAAATGATTTGTCCTCTTTCCCACCTTTCTGGAAAATAGTGCCTCTTTTTTTTATAGTCAGCCTCCCGCAAAGGCTAAAAGCCTATGGCGCTGTAGAAGCTATGCGAGAGGAAAAGTGTCGGTTCACGTTAGATTTGAAGCGCTGCAGGTTGTATCCGTCGGGAAACAAATTCCCCGGCAGCTGATTCCACAGCGTCGAAGTTCTCCAAAAGAAGGAATGCTGGAGGAGACTGGTTCGGGGAGTAAGGACCTTCACCTGGTAAGGATGAGCTCGCAGAGCTACTCTAGTGTTCCTGGTTCGGACGGCCTTTGGTGTTATTATCTGGGAGAGCTCATTCCAACATCTTCCGTGATAGAATCTGTAAAACAGGGATAGGACAGGGATTTCGAAGTTTCAGGCTATGGAGGTCCTTTGTGAGGTAAAGCATATCGATTAATCTAATTGCTGTTTTCTGGATAGTGTCCAGGAGCTTTAGAGAGTGCTTCAGAGCGCATCCCCACACATGGGAGCAATACTCCAGCGATGGTCGGATCTGTGCCTTGTAGAGCAGTTGTTCTGGTGTATACAACTTCCTACAGCGGAACAAAACTCCAAGCTTCTGGGATGCTGTTTTAACAATACTGATGACGTGGGCGTGCCAGGACATGTTATTATTGATGTTGATCCCCAAAAGCTTGACGGAAGGTGATTTGACAATGGAGTAACCCTCCATTTCCACGGTAAGTAAGCCATCGTGAGACTTTTTTGTAAATGTTCTTGGCTGAGTATTTTGTATGTTGAACTGTACTTTATTTGCTAATCCCCGCTCGACAATTATTTTGATATCTGCGTTATCTGTGAGGCATGCTGCTATCGCCGACGTACCGTCTCCTGGGATGTTAGTGGCTTGCCTGGTTCCATGCACGACACTAATGTACTGTCATTTGCGAAGCTGTAGATTGGATTGGACGTTATTTCCAACAGCTTGTTGATGTACAGCAGAAACAGTGTAGGGGATAGGACAGATCCATGAGGAACACTGGCAGTCACTGGCGCAGGCCAGGTGGTAGTCCATAAGCAGCAAGCTTGACCAGAAGTCCCTCATGCCACACTCTGTCGAAAGCTTTCGATATGTTGTTGCTATGTTGATGCAGAATTTGAAGAGTTTCATTATTCATATACTCATATTTGTGAGTATCATATTCCAGTTTTATAATCAGGTCTTTAATGATATCCCAAGAGATTTGATCTTCACCAGGTGTTGATTGCTTCTGCTTCTGTATCTCGATAAAATAGTCCTCTTTTTCAATATTTTGTTGTTCGATCATATATACAGGGTGAGTTTTTAGTACCGGCTCGGTCGATAACTCCACTACTGTACATCTCGATAAAATAGTCCTCTTCTTCAATATTTTGTTGTTCGATCATATATACAGGGTGAGTTTTTAGTACCGGCTCGGTCGATAACTCCACTACTGTAGAAGATAGCGAAAAAAGTTGTACACAAAAGTTGTAGCCACGGATATGCTCTTTGCTTAGAAAATATTTTGATTTACACAGGGTGATCCATAACTACGTGGTGAAGCAAACATATATTTTTTTAAATGAGACACCCTATATATTATCCCACTTTTAGATTCTACTAATAATTTCTCTTCTCAAAATATCATGTATTATAACATTATAGAGGGTATTTCAAAAGTTATGACTAATTTTATATCCAAATCGCTGTCAAACGAACGTCTGGAACGTATCAAAAAGTAATGAATCAAAAATCATTTTTTTACATGGAAAGATTAAAAATATCCTCTAGTTTTAAAATCGGCTATAAAAAAGCCCACGACGCATAATTGTATACAGGGTGATGTAGATTGCAAAATCCAGATTTACTCTTTTTTTTAAATGTAACCCCAAATATGTTATTATTCCAGAGAATTGCTTTTAATATGCTCTTTCATCTTTCTATGCACTTGTACCTACGTCCACCAGTTTCCAAAATATTTCGATTTTTCAGTAAATTTAAAATATAGCTTCTACTTGTGTAATTAAATTTATTTATTTTGAGGAAGTACTATTGACAGTTTCCATAACCTACTCAATAGTTCCATACTGTGTGAAAAACGAGATTTAAAAATTAATTTTTCCATTGAGGGTATTTAGGAGAATCTTTGAGAAATTGTCTACTTGCCTCTAGAATATATCAACATTGGAAGAATGGAAATCATTAGTAGAATTTGAATATGGAATAATATATAGGTTGTCTCATTTAAAAAAATGCATGATGTTTGCATCACCACATAGTTATGGATCACCCTGTATAAATCTAAATAGGAGGAGGAGGAGGATCTAAAAGGAGCATATCCGTGGCTACAACTTTTTTCGCTATCTTCTACAATAGTGGAGTTACCAACCTAGCCGGTACTAAAAACTCATCCTCTATATAATACTCAAAGCATGCATTAATGTTATTGTAGTTATTTTCCTCAAATCTTGCACTCCCTGGTATTGTTTCTCCATTTTTTTCAGCAAATATGTTTGATTTTTCTTCATCATTTTCATAATTAAATCCACCCTCTGCTATAATAAGGATCCTTCTTCCTTAAATGGAATTTTGAAGTGGGTGCAGTCATACCGTGAATTATTTATGGCAGGTTTGCACAAATGATAGAGTGGGTCAATTTGTACTAGGCTCCCTCCTCTAACATTGGTCTTCAGAATCTTGCCTTCTTTTCAAATGGTATTCCAGTTTTTTATAATTTATTGATGAGTCAAGTTTTGTTGCTTTCCATGATAGGTTAGACTGTGTTTTAGTTAATGGTGAATATTTTGAACACCTATTGTGATGAAAACTATTTCATTACTAATTTCATTTTGTCCTCAAGGCTTAATAAGAAACATTAGTGCTGATTTGTTTTATTTTAATGTAAGATACATACTAGAATAATGTTATTGATGTAATGAACTTAATAAAAATCTTTCTTTACATTTTTTAATATTTGGGTACTGACGAGTTATGTCATTGAGAAGAGAAAAAAAAATGTCTATCAAATGCACCTAATGATAGGGTTTACTGCTGTTTCAAAAAAATCAACTGTTTTTTGTTACTTATTTGTTTTATGAATAAAAACAATCAAATACTGCAGTATTATGAGAAATACAATATTAAACACCTATTATGTCAAAAATTATTTCATCCAATCATTATTTACTGACATATATATGAGGATATATATTCCCGGTGTATATTCCATAAACAATAGGTACCCTCTACATTTAAAATATACATTTTATACTATAATAATAATAAAATGCTCTTTATTGGTTACTAATAACAATATAAATAACCAAATGGCCATCGACTGATGGCCGAAACATACATGCGCATTTGTTTTATTTTGATGTAAGATACATACATACTAAAATAATGTTATTAATGTAATAAACTTAATAAAGTTTTTAATTTTTTTAAACATTTTTTTATATTTGGTTACTGACATGTCTGTCAAATGAGCCTAATAAAAGGGTTCATTGCTGTTTAAAAAAAATCCATTAATTCTTATTACTCATTTGTTTTATGAAACTAAATACTGCAAAATTATGAGAAATAGAATATTAAATATCCACTATATAAAGAGTAGTTTTATACAATCATTATTTACTGGGATATATAGGTATACTATATTCCATACATAAAAGGCACCATATATCTTTAAAATCTGAGCTCTCAGGTCATTGGGAACTAGGTTTCACTTTTTCACTTTTTATACATAACCCCTTTTTAAAAATAGGATAAAGTAAGTGTACTGTTTTTAAAAATCATTTTGTAAACATACATTTTATATTATTTTTTAGTCAAATTCCTCATTTTAGTCTATTAACATGCAAAGTTCAAAAAAACAGCTCATCAGTAAAATATACTTGTAGTAAAATGAGGAGTGTTTTCAAAAACTTTACACTAGTTTCGCTCCATTAGTAGTATTCTGTTACATATCTCCTTTATTCCCTTCTCATTTCAAATAAATAACTACATATAAAGAGTCATGATGATAGAAACATTGATTTGATTGTTTTTGTTCAGGGTTTAAAAGCAGTTAGAATACCAGTTTTGGTTCAATTCTTTAGTAAAAGTATCATGCAGTATCTGCAATTAAATGCTCCTATTCTAGTGTCACAATAAACAAAATAAACTAAGGTTTTATTTTGGTTTTTATGTAATATGTATCATTGACATCAGGATAAATCATATTTTTATCTATACTACATGAACTTTTGAGGAACCAAAATGACTGACTCTATGTTATTTAAAATAAAGTTGGTGTGACTGTATGGTGATGTATAGATAAAAATGTGCACATGAAGAATGTTATGAACATATAACAGAAAAACTGTAATAACCTATTAGATAAGTATTTTATTTTATGAAAAAAAAAAAAGCAAAATAAAAATGGATATAGTATATGTATATGTTTAACCATAATACATTAATGAAATAGAGTTCATTTTTAACACTACATTAATTGCAGATGAACTTTAACTTACTTTTCAAATAAAAAAAAATTCTTTGATACATACAATGAATTTTTGTTTCCTTATGCCTAATATTTGGTTAATTAGATAAAACTCTTCTCATTAATTTAATTGCATATTTGTGTTCTACTAATGTAATGGGTGTTATTTATGGATCATCAGCTCATTTTGCATTTTTAAGTAGTGAAAGCAAAAACCAGTAGCTTATATGGTAAAGTAGCAACAAGTTAAGAATTTACAAAAGATTATTAAAATCTCAATTATCCAAGACTTTAGAAGACTAGTTACTCAATTCCAGTTATTTCAGATTTTATGGGTGTGATTAGAATCGAACATTTATCTAAAAACTTGGTAGGTACCTTGATAATGAAAAAAAAATGGTGAATTCACAGATGCCCTGAAGAACAAAGAAAAAATATTGATCTGGAGCTATATGTACATACATTTAAGTTATTCTGATAGTAATACAGTAATTATTTTGTGATATATAAGAAACTATGTGAAATATTGTTAGTAATGTTGTAATTAGTAGTATCAGTTATCTTACCTTTACATTCACTTTTTGACTTTCTGCAACTGAAGCAGAGACCCATATACCTGGTTCTCGAAATTTTTTATCAGTGATATCGTTAATATCCAGTCCATTACACAGTGATACTAGCAACATCGAATATGAAGCACCTTTATTGTTTGTTGCAGAGTAAACTAACGAAAAACATAAATAACCTCATTCAAATTGTAGTATTGGCACAAATGTTTCACACCCATCGGCTTCACTCAAATATGCGATAAGAATATCCTGAATATTCGGAAACTCTGTATTTACTATTTTAGTAACACATATTCTACGACTATCCAAATGCACAAAAAAATTATGCATTATCGGTCACACAAATCGGCGATGAGGATATTACACTGAAGAACTTGTACATGTAATCGGAATTTATATCAAAATACATGAGCGTACTGTCAACTATTATGATTCTTTGTCTTTTTTCGCTTTTTTAGGATGGAGATTGAAGAACACTTGGAAAAAATTAAAAGACATATAAATGAGACATGAGAGATGAGGATCACAAAACAACTTTCGACAGAAGAGATGAAAAAGGCAGATGGGTCACAGAACATAGAGAACCAAATGTGACAGAAGTCACAGTTTGGTATGCTATGAGACAGGTATACCATGGCCGACTCTACACTAGGCCAGAGACTTAGATGTGGCAACGTCTCTTAGCTGTCAAATAGTGGGCTGGTTACAGTGGACCGAATGGCGGGCATTCCGCGGAAAATTTAAATTGTTTTATAGTTTCAGAATAATTATTACATTTTATGTGTATTAGAGTTCATCTCGGTTGATAAATTAAGAAAAATACTTTTTGAAAAATAAGAACGGTGAAAAATGCCAGTAGTATCAGTACAAAAATGTACATGTATTTAGATATTTTCCCTTCTGTTGGACATTTCTTATTTCCATTAGATTTCCTGTTTTTAGTTTTGTCAGTCTGTATTTTGTCTTCAACTGTTTCAGTGTAATTATTAATAAAAATATTTGCTACATTAACAACATTAATTCAAGCACAAGTTCATCAGTTTGGGGTTGATTACATGAACAAACGTGTCTAAAACAAGCTCATCTATATGTATGTTGATGTATTTTTTTGCAATTTTCAATAAAACTGCTTTGTGCAATTGCCCAAAAACTTACTTTTATACCTATTGGCCTGAAATCAAAATTTTAACAATACCTATTGTGAATAAAGACTGTAATTTGAGCTGTATACTCTGATGGAACGGTTACTCCGACCAACTATAAGCTGTATGTATTTAATATACCTATCAAATAATTTTTGTCCTTCATCTTCTACCTATAGTTTTTGTAATGACAAGAACATTTATACAGGCTGATATTTCATCAATTTGTAAAACAATGTACTTCTCCGAGAATAATAAACCCTCTGCAGCAATTTTAATGTAAGGCATATTTTCTGTCAGGTGTAATTTTCAAAGAACTGCAAAGTTTTGAGGAATATTTAGGATGGTGGTAAAATTGGCACTTATTCTCTCTCACAAAATTGTAAACTTTCTTTGGCTGGACATAGACAAGGTTTTAACATTAAATCAACCTATTTGAAAATAGTGTGCCAAAATATTTTCTATTTGAGACCAACAGGATATTCTTAATGATAGTGGTAAAATCTAACTCAAGTCACCAACAAATTATGATTTATTGATTTAAAGGAATGTCTACATATTCATTGATACTAATACCACCTACATCTGATGTCTGGTTCATCGTAGTCAAACACTACAAAATAAAAATAAACGCAACCTGTTTCCTACTGCCACTTCCACTTAAATGAACACTCAATTTACTTTGTAAATTTTCACTTAAGCTAGAAAAATTCACTATTAGGTCACTTTGAAGCCATTCTTGCTGGTCTTGATTCCCCTTCACTATGAAATCTTTTCGTAGGTGTGCCCAGATATGTTCTATTAGAACTGTATTTTTCTGTGATATTTCGGAGGTCGAAAAAACATTGTAGGTACCACATTGTGCTTTAAAATAGGTCTTATCCTTGGAAATGCTTGTAAATTATTGTCTGTATTCTTATAAATATAACCAACCCTTACGAGGAATACCTTTCACCCACTTCTGTTTGAAATGCTCGTCTTGAGGAAAATTGAATACCCTAATTTGTCCTTTATTGGAAGCACTACTACACACTGCAGGCATCTTTTCATCTTTATAGTTTCGTTTGTGCAGATAAATAATTGAAAACACATTAAAAATCACCTTCCAATCTTCTTTCTTATAATAATAATATTCTTTATTGCCAGCACAAGTCTTACAAGAAACCATAGCAACGTCACAAACAGATTAAAAATTCAAAACAGATTCAAAATTCAAAAAGACAATTAAAAAGAACGATTAACTCTAAAAACTGTTTACAAACAATACATACACATTAAAAGATATCTAAAAACAAAATGAATAGAAGCACTGCTCTTTAACATATCGTAGTGTGGCTTTCCTGAACATCTTAACACTACCTATAGCTTGTACAGCAGCAGGCAGGGATGTATATGCTTTAATAGCCCCATAATACAGGGTGAGTCACGCTCAACGCCTCGGACTCTTGTGACCAAACGGTACCACTTTTCGAAAAATCGACTTTGCGAGTGTATGTAGGTCGAGTTGGACTACATTTTAAAAATCATGACTTTTATACAGGGTTTCCAATAAAAGCGTGCCATATCAAAGTTATGTTTTTTTAAATGGAATACCCTGTATATTATTGCGTATTTAGATTCCCGGGTGCATTTTAGTGTGACTTTATGTATCACACATGGGACTTTAAGCGAACCGTTTAGGTGCAAATCACAATTTTGGGTATAGGTAGATGTTAGAAAAAAATTGAATATCGTAGCTATTATAAATCTTAGAAGACTGTGACTTTGCCGTGTTACTAAGCATGAAATGTGTCAGCTTACGTTAAACGGTCGAGTTCGAATTATATTTGTACTTGGAGAAATCGGTAGATCAATTAAGAAAACTTCAATCAAAGGTAACTTGATTTTTTCAAATGGAAATGCATAATTGTTTTTATACGATCAAATGTGCAATTTGATAAGCTTTCTAATGATATGCGGTTATAAATATCAATCTCTGGTAGTTTTGATTTAATTTCAAATTTTCAGTAAAACCGGAGTTTTTCAATTTTCCTACCTATAAGCAACTTAGCAGGCCATGAAATATAAACAAAAAACTGTTCAGATGGAACAAAACAACTAACTTAGCAGATAATTACGGACGAACTAGAGTAAAGGGACAAAGTTATAAAAATGACTTACAACAAATCAATTCTAACCAGAAATAGCAGACATAACACATCTAAGGTCAAAAAGCAGCTGGAGTACGACAGAAATGGGTATTTTTCACAGCATACCGGCTACTACAATATTCTAAAGATTGACGATTCACAAAACCATTGTGAACTTTGAAATGAAAGGAAATCTACCACGTAATGTTGCTGGCAGTTTAATAGCATCAGAATAAAATTTCACATTTCATGATTTAAAAAAATAGTAACCGATACCTCTGACTGGAGTTCTGCAAATTCTTCAACACCCATAAGGAAGATCGCCGAAAATGAAGAATAAATTAAAAATCTGCTCAAATTATTAAACATAGTTTACCTGGCTGAAAATTAAAATATGATTTGTCAGTATTCCTTTTTTGCGACCTTGCTAATAGATACTGAAAAATTTAAAGGACGACAGTGAGAGGTATCATTACTTTTGACTTTGACAAAAATGACTACTGTTTTATACCATTAAATGTGAAATTGCGTTCTGAAGATATTGGACTGATGACAACGATCGCTGAAAGTTTTGCTTTCATTTCAAAGTGTTTAGTGATTTTGGAAATTTTTAATCTCTAGTACATTGCAGTCGCTACTAGGCTGTAAAAATTATCAATTTCTGTCGTACTCCAGCTTCTCTTTAACCTTAGACATGTTACTCTAGTTCTACTGGATCTTTTTGCTAAGTTAATTGTTTCCTTCCATCTAAATACGATTTTGTTTATATTTTATGGCCTGCTAAGTTGATGCTTATAGGTATGAAAATTGCAAAACTCCGGTTTTACTGAAAATTTGAAATTAAATCAAAACTACCAGAGATTGATATTTGTAACCGCATATCATTAGAAAGCTTATCAAATTGCACATTTGATCGTATAAAAAAATTATGCATTCCCATTTGAAAAAATCAAGTTACCTTTGATTGAAGTTTCCTTAATTGATCTACCGATTTCTCCAAGTACAAATATAATTCGAACTCGACCGTTTAACGTAAGCTGGCACGTTCCATGCTTAGTAATACGGCAAAGTCACAGCCCTCTAAGATTTATAATAGCTGCGATATTCAATTTTTTTCTGACATCTACCTATACCCAAAATTGTGATTTGCACCTAAACGGTTCGCCTAAAGCACCTTGTGTGATACATAAAGTCACACTAAAATGCACCCAGGAATCTAAATATGCAATAATATATAGGGTGTTCTATTTAAAAAAACATAACTTTGATATGTCACGCTTTTATTATACACCCTGTATAAAAGTCATTACTTTTAGAATATAGCCTAACTCGACCTACATACACCTGCAAAGTCGATTTTTCGAAAAGTGGTACCGTTTCGTCACAAGAGTCCGAGGCGTTGCGCTTGACTCACCCTGTATACACTATTCTCATAGAACGATGAATTATGGGTAGGTACTCTAAGCTGGTTACGACCCCTTGTTATCATCACCATACTGCTACTGTACTGATCCTGATTGTGAGTGAAGAGATTTGTATTCCTCTTCATTAACATTACCAAGGACAGGAAGTACAAGGATGGTAGTGTTAATATGTCCAGTTGTATGAAATGCTGTCTACAGGAAGTACGGGGAGTCAGTCTCAGAATGGATCTGATTATCCTCTTTTGTGCAATAAATACTTTCTCGGCATGCTTAGAAGAGCCCCAAAAGCAAATCCCATAGTTCAGAATGGATTGAATATGAGCGAGGTAGTAGATGCGGATGCAGCGAAGAGAATTACATCTCTCAATCTACGTACCAAAGCACAGCTTCTGCTCAATTTAGAAATTAATGATTCTAAGTGATCAGCCCAACTCAGACAGGAATCGAGAGTAATCCCAAGGAAACGAACCGAGTCTGAGATAGGAACTGATTTATTATTAAGTCGTACTAATAAGGATTGTTGTGCATTACTTCTTTTGGAAAACTCTAAAAGACCCGTTTTTTCTGCATTTAACTTTAGAGAACTGTCCAAACACCATTAAGACATGTTAGACGCTGCCAATGAACACTTACTCGACAGGTCCGAAACGGAACGCTCTGCCAAGAGAACTGAAGTATCATTAGCATATTGGCAGATCAAGCCTTCCTGGAAACCGCCTAAAAGGTCATTGACATATAAAATAAATAGAAGAGGACCTAATATCGACCCCTGCGGGACTCCTTGCTGTAACACAACAGTATCAGAGAAATGTTGTTGACCATTCTTTATTACGCAAACACTCTGTGTCCGAAGCTCCAAATACGAAGCTAGCAAATCAGCACATTTGCCACGAACACCATAGTTATATAGTTTAGAAAGTAATAACTTATGACTTATGGTGTCAAAAGCTCTAGAAAGGTCAAAATATAATCCTGCCACCCTATAACCTTTGTCCACATATTCATATACAGGGTGAGTTTTTAGTACCGGCTCGGTCGATAACTCCACTACTGTAGGAGATTGCGAAAAAAGTTGTATATGAAAGTTGTAGCCACGGACATGCTCCTTGCTAAGAAAATATTTTTATTTATACAGGGTGATCCATAACTACGTGGTGATGCAAACATGCATTTTTTTAAATGAGACACCCTATATATTATTCTATATTCAAATTCTACTAATGATTTCCGTTCTTTTAGTATAGGGCATTGTTACATTATACGGGGTATTTCAAAAGTTATGACCATTTTTATATCCAAATCGCTGTCAAATGAACGCACTGTATCTCAAAAAGTAATTGATCAAGTATAATTTTTTTTACACGGATGGATAAAAAATATCATCTAGTTTTAAAATCGGCTACAAAAAAAGCCCATGACGCATAGTCGTATACAGGGTGATATAGAATGCAAAATCCGGATTTTCTCTTTTTTTTCAAATATAATCCCCAATATTTTATTATACCAAAGAATTGCCTTTAATATGCTCTTTCATCTTTGTATAACACTTGTTGTACCTACGTCCATCAGTTTCCGAGATATTTCGATTTTTCGGTAAATTTAAAATATAACTTCTATTTGTGTACTGAAATTTATTTATTTTGAGAAAGTACTATCGAATTTGTTTTTTATTTAACGAGCAACTAAATTATAAGGTCATGATGGTATTTGATAAAGTCAAAGCCCTGAATCATCGAGATAATAAAGTCAAGTATGCTAAGGAAACAATTTTGTAGGCGTGATGCATAATTATCAAGCAGATTTATCATGTATGCCTTGAAAAATTGACGGTTTTCATAACCTGCTTAATAATTGCGTACTGTGTGAAAAACGAGCATTAAAAATTAATTTTTCCATTGAGGGTATTTAGGAGAATCTTTGAGAAATTGCCTACTTGCCTCTAGAATTAATCAACTATAAACAGCAATATCCAGAACGGAGTCATTCTAAAACTAATGCGTCTGAAAGATTGAAGAATCGTTTTATTTGGACTGCGTCGTTTAATATTTCATAGCCTACCTGATACATCTGCTTGATAATTATGCATGTCGTCTATAAAATTGTTTCCTCAGCACACTTGACCCACGTTATGTCGTTAATCCAGTGCTTTGACTTGATTAAGTACTATTATGGCTTTATATTTTAGTTGTTTGTTAAGCAAAAATAAAATTGGATAGTATTTTCTCAAAATAAATAAATTTTAGTAAACAAGTAGAAGGTATATTTAAAATTTGTAGAAAAATCGAAATATCTCAGAAACTAATGAACGCAGCTATAACAAGTGCTATACAAAGACGGAAGAGCGTATTAAAAGCAATTCTTTGCTTTAATGGAATATTGGGGGTTACATTTAAAAAAAGAGAGAAAATCTATATTTTCCATTCTACATCACCCTGTATACTAATATGCGTCGCGGGCTATTTTTATAGGCAATTTTAAAACAAGATGATATTTTTTATCCATCCGTGTAAAAAAAATTAGTTTTGATTTGTCAATTTTTGATATACAGTGCGTTCATTTGACAGCGATTTGGATATAAAAATGGTCATAACTTTTGAAATACCCTGTATAATGTAACAATACCCTATATTGGAAGAACGGAAATCATTAGCAGAATTTGAATATAAAATAATATATAGGGTGTCTCATTTAAAAAAATGTATGTTTGCATCACCACGTAGTTATGGATCACCCTGTACAAATCAAAATATTTTCTCAGCAAGGAGCATATCCGTGGCTACAACTTTTATATACAACTTTTTTCGCTATCTTCTATAGTAGTGGTGTAATCGACCGAGCCGGTACTAAAAACTCACCCTGTATATATCTAAGAGCGTGGAATGTTGCCAGTTCAGTAGATTTTGACGGTCTGAAGCCAAATTGGTTATCGTTTAGTACATGATGGTATTCAAAAAATTCTATTAGCCTTATGTAAATGGTCCTCTCAAGGATCTTAGACACTGAAGACAAGATTGAGATAGGGCGATAGTTACTACTGTCGTGTTTATCGCCTTTTTTAAAAACAGGAACAATTTTTGCTATTTTCAGTTTTTTGGGAAATCTTCCAGTAATAAAGCATTCATTCACAATAGATGAAATAGGTTCACATATTATTGACGAGACACACCTTAAAATAAATACTGGTATTTCATCAATGCCACACGAATATTTGTTAGGCAGACTCATAATTATATTAAATATTTCTTGTGCACTTGTTGGCTTAAGAAAGATGGAATGTATTGTGCCATGTATATTTGGTTCCGGTAGATCATTATTCACAACAACTGATGCGAAAATTTATTTGCAACAGTCTTCGGATTATCTGTGAGCTCATTATTTTCCGTTTTGAGGATTATATTATTGGTTAATGATCTCTGATCGGTTACTCTAGAAGATTATATTAATGACTTAAAAACAAACAAAAGCTCAGCCCAGCTCGGCTCGCTATTCAGTGTTGCCATATTTCAATGCTCCGGCCTAGCGAGTAGAGTCGGCCTTGGGTATACACATGGGATACCCACGTCAGGTGCAGGTGCGGACTCTGAAAACCATTATTGGAATCAACAAAATAAGCTCTTTTCCTTTAAAATAAATTCTGAGTGTTTCACCAAAGCTTTTAGCTCATAAAACCAGTGGGACTCTGTGTCGTATAGTATTCTACATATCGACTGTATTTTAACATTTTTTAGGGGGAAGTGGGGCACAATGTATTGGTTTTTTTAAGGGGCTGTAGTTTTTTAATTTTCGAGAGTACAGGCTTACCTTTGAGAAATATTGTAATCTATAAGCCCTGTGCAATCTAGATGCGAAAAAAATAAACTTTTTTCAAAAATGGGAAATGGTTCACCCATGGATGGGTTACAATGGATCAAGTACTAGTACTATATACTACTACTAAAATAGTGAAGAAGTGAAAAAATATGAGCAAAATTTGATATACCTATTTTTATCATATTATGAATAATTAATTTGTATTTATTTTTTGTTTTGCTTAACATAAAATAACGGTTGAAATATTTTCAAGGAACATAATATTAAAATAAAATCTCATACAGACTCTAGTATAGCATAAAATAATTTTATACAACATAAAAATTTATGTCTGTGGTATTTATAGTTTGTACTATTGTATATAAATCAATATCAAAGCGATGTAATCCTCGAGATCTCTTTGTGCTGTCACTGAGGCAAAATTAGTTTAACGTCATGCAATGGGACTGTCGAAAGGTCTGGAACATCAAGGCAATGAAATTTGTTTGTATTTTAAACAGATTTTCTAAGAAAACTGACTTCTATATCCTGGGTTTTATTTTCAATAGCTTTTGCTATATGTATAATACATCTTCATTTCTTCTTACATCTGACTTCAAACTCAACTAAGATAACATTTCCTTCTTCTGGTAAGCTCTGCAGTGGACTGGGAAGGATAGGATCAATAGGAAGTACCTCGTCCTCTTCCTCTGAATAAACACTCATATTATCTTCCTCTTCACTAGAACTGTCACTATCAAATACCTTTCGTTTTGTAGTTTTGGCAGAATATTTTCTAATTTCTCTCTTGTTTCTTTCTGCCTCTCTTTGTTTGATTTCCTTCTTATGTGGTTTGTCAGATGCAATCATACTTTTACCCTTACGTCTTGATGATTTTCCCTTTTGTCTTGGTCCAGCTTTGGGTAATCCACGAAACTCGAGTGGGCTGATAAAGGTCTTTGCTTATACAACTTTGTTTGAAGACGTAGACGGTACACTCAGTTCAACAGGCGTTTGAACAATGTTTTACTTAGATGGTATAGGCGGCGACTCCATATTTAGCACATTCGTGGATGAAGGGCAAGCATGAGGAGTTTCGTGTAGCGTTTCAAAAATCAAATTCTTATTTAATACGTCTTTCGTGGTAGAAAGTGCACGATTTCTAGAACACTGTCGATGGCACTCCGTTGGGGTCAAGAGTATCTATACAAAGTTCTGAAAATGCTATTCGTACATTTTGAAACAGCTCTTATGGATTGTTCATCGGATATCATTTTCAAAGCAGTACGCATCTTCTGTTCTGTGCGTAGGCCAATATACTGGTCTTCCTCCTCCTATCTCGCGGCATTTTATATATACAAATATTTTCTTATACAGAAATGTAAAAAAATAGTCTTGAAGTTAACAGTATTGATTATGATCAAACAGCACCAAAGAGGCATCGAAAAAAAACTATATGGGGTACAGTGGATCCACTGATGATGATCCACCGTGACCAAATACCAAATTCTAATTGATTCACTATTAGCCAATGATGCACTGTTTGTAAAAAGTACTAGGAAAATAAAACAATTTATTTTCAGGCTGAAATGAAGTAATAATTTAACTGTATATATGGTAAAAGTAGCATGGAAAGTTATACAAACCTGAATTCTCTGCACACATTTAGGAGCAAAAACGTTTTTCAAAAACACGCCAACAAACACTTACTGTCTGGTGACCGAAGCGTTCCCAGTCGTCTAGCGCGACTGGTTGTGCAGATAGGGGAGTATCGAAGAACTATGATGTCAAGCGCATGCGCGTTCAATATATGAAACGCTACTTTTAAATATTATATTACATCCTATTTTTTTTAATTATCTAGCAAAAATTAAACCTCACAAAAATCCATTATATTATCCTAATTTTTCGCCAAACACGCCCAGACTATTGCGGTGAAAGCACGGCGCGCCGCGGCGTGCGGTGTCGGAGCCAAACTGCCAGCGGCCCCAATCACCGACAATTCTGCTATATACATTTAACCGAAAGGTTAAATGAGCTCATATTAACGTTATGCGCAGAGTGCGATTTTAATAGGAAAAGGAGCCATAAATTTAGGTAATTTTTTATATTTTGGCTCCACCGGTCTCGTGAGTCACGAGCCGCCACTGATCACTATACACTATTCTCCCCTAAAGATTGCGTAGAATACAGTCGAGATAGTAATTTACATATAACACGGAGTCCCACCGCCGAATAAACGATCCACTGATACTCATGACCCTCTGTACCCCATTCTCCCCTAAAAATTGCATAGCATACAGGCATGGCCGACTCTACTCACTAGGCATTGCCATTGAAATATGGCAACACTGAATAATCTGCTGAGCTTTTGTCATTAGTGAATTCTTCCAGAGTAAAAAATAAGATTGGAAGGTGATTTTTAATGTGTTTCTAATTATTTACCTGCACAAACGAAACTATAAAGATAAAAAGATGCCTGCAAAGTGTGTAGTACCAGGTTGCACTACTAGCAATTGTGCTTCCAATAAAGGACATACCAAACATAACCTTCCAGAGTAAAAAGAACATTGGAAGGTGATTTTTAGTGTGTTTCTAATTATTTACCTGCACAAACGAAACTATAAAGATAAAAAGATGCCTGCAAAGTGTGTAGTACCAGGTTGCACTAGCAATTGTGCTTCCAATAAAGGACATAAACAGAAGTGGGTGAAAGGTATTCCTCGGAAGGGCTGGTTATATTTATAAGAATAAAGACAATAACTTACAAACATTTCCAAGGATAAGATCTATTTTAAAGCACAATGTGGTACCTACAATGTTTTCTGGACCCCCGAAATATCACAGAAAAATACAGTTCTAATAGGACACATCTGGGCACACCTATGAAAAGATTTGATAGTGAAAGGGAATCAAGACCAGCGACCAGCAAGGATGGCTTCAAAGTGACCTAATAGTGAATTTTTCGAGCTCAAGTGAAAATTTACAAAGTAAATTGAGTGTTCATTTAAGTGGAAGTGGAAGTGGCAGCAGGAAACAGGTTGCGTTTATTTTTATTTTGTAGTGTTTGACTACCATGAACCAGACATCAGATGTAAGTGGTATTAGTAGTAGTAGTAGCTCTAAAAAGTATTTTTCTTAATTGATCAACCGAGATGAACTCTTAATACATATAAAATGTAATAATTATTATTCTGAAACTATAAAACAATTTACGGTAACCGGACCACTATTTGATAGCTAAGCCACGTTGCCACATCTAAGGCTCCGGCCTAGTGTAGAGTCGGCCATGAATCCGTGATACAGGCGATATCACCGACGGACGACGTATTTTACGAATCCCACTGCTGCGTAGAAGCTGGGGTGGAAGTGTACCCTTAACCAAAGAGTAGGTAACTTATCTACTCTTTGCCTTAACCATGACTACTCTTTGACCATGACCTTGATTTCTGGTAGAGGTGGGAAAACCAATTCTTTCTAAAAAACAACTCATTTAGGTAAGGCTAGGATAGCGGGTAGCGTAGCGCGATTGGAGCTATTTGAAGACAAAAACAATCGCTTAACACCCTTGTCAGATATGTTTTGTGCTTGTCAGATGTTTAATGACAAATGACATGTTATTGCCGGTGAAAAATTGAAAACAATAACGAGGATAATTTTGAATGACTTCAAATTAACTATGATATTTTCATAAATGATCAAAATCATAAGATCATTAACCAAAGGTATAACTGGAATAATGTCGGCGCAGCGATCAATTCGATATTTTCAGAACCCGAAGCCTGATTACCAACAAGAAACAGGAACACCGTCAATTCCCAATGAAGACTTGAAAAACAACCTTTCAGAAATACTTGATAATATCACGTCTCACATAAAACCAATAGAGAAAAATGGAGGGAATGGTATTTATTTAGGAACAGGTGGAATTGCTTATATGTACTACCACCTGAGCAAGATACCTACATTAGAGGCTGAACGGAGTGACTTTTTGCACAAAGCTGTTGAATATCTTAAACCAGCACTTATGGTCGCATCTTGTACAGCCCATAAAAAGAAAGATGTACCTTCTTTTATACTGGGCAATTGTGGGATATATGCAGTAGCTGCAGCTGTATTTAATGCTACTGGCGATGAAAGCCAATGCAAGCAATTTATCCAGATGTACTATGAAGCTGCAACTATTTGTAAAGACTTCAATTTTCTCAGTTGTGGGTCTGATGAGCTATTTGTTGGAAGAGCTGGTATAGTAATATGACTGTCTGAAATTCTTTTTTACATAGATAGCAATAGTTTTCTCTTTATCTGTTTTTCTAGCACCATGTACATAGATATAAAGTAGAGGAGTGAATTACAATGCTACTGAGTTTCCAAGGACTATATAAATTTTATTTTAGGATTTAGGCATTTCTATGATAAAATTTCCAAATGTAATGAACTAATTGATTCCATGATCCATCAGTCATTCTCTACATACCTAGGTATTTATTGAAGTAGACCTGGTTTTTCATAAATTATTTGTTTCTATGTAAAAACTTTTACACACAAAAAATGAGGTGGCATATAATAACACCCTTATGTTCAACTGCATATCATAAACACATAATTCATCAATTTGTTTAGTGTCCATTATTAGGTCTGTTTTTACAGAGAATCACAAACCAGTCAGAGCCAATCAGTATTCCCCATTGCAGTTGTCAAACTATTTCTGATTAGTACTGGCCAATCAAATTGATGCTGACTAGTTTGTGATTGCTGTAAAAACAGACCTACTGGCTACTTTATTGGACTCAAGTGTTACTGTCATTCTGTCAAGTAAATAGCATACTAGATGCAAACAACACTTTATTCAAAGAAGAATTCCACTTTGACCTAAAAACAAAATTATGAATTTTAGCTATTTAGTGGGTATAGAGAGACTCTTGTTCTTGAGGCTAAATGTTCTATGCTTTCCTCTCCTGCACTATTTATTTTTTGTATTATTATGATGTTTGTCAGAAAATTAACGAGGTAAATAACTTTCGAAGCAACCAAGGTTGCTGGTTACTAAGGTAAGAAAAGCAAAAGCATGTTTAATGTTTTTTAGTAATAAGGTGACGGATATAATAATTGCCATTTCAGAAAATAACTGCAATACAGTTGAAGATAAAGCTTTGTATGTAACTTGTATCACTGTACATTAACAAAGGCAAGTAGGGTCACTCTAAGCTCCGCCCCCAATGTGGTCTTTCCAGCTCTGTTTTCGGATACTATGCAAGCTGGCGGATCACTGGCAGATTCTGGCACCCGCTGATCTCAAGCAGTAGCCAAACGCTAACAGCCGTGGTTTACAGGGTCAATCCACCTAACACGCGACATGGTGCACAGGATACAATCGGTCGGATCTACCGGGGTGCCTAAATAAGTAGTGTTTGTGTGTTATTGTTTTGCGCGTATTTCACAAAAAAATGCCGGCGACATGCTCTGTATATTGCCCCATTGTTTTTTGTGCCTACTTATTCCCATTGATTTTTGAAATATCTGTATTTAGTACTTTAATTTTATTATTGACTTGATTCTTAAGCTTTTGAAATTAATTTTCCAAATTCGTGTTTCCCGGTTCTTTAACTTTTTGTTTATAAATTTTGACTCGGTTTTCGATCATTTCGAGAATTTCTTGATTTATCCAGTTGTTATTTTCACGTATCTTATACGTCTTTTTGAATTCCGAATCTTTTTTGCAATAAGTGATAAGTCAATTAGTTCCAGAAATGATTCAACTTCTGTAGTTTGAGTATTCTTTTCAAATTTTGAGATGAATTTATTATGATCTATTCTGTTTACTTTTTTTCTATATTTTGTCGCAAATACTTTCATGTTTACACCTAAGGTTATTGATAACAAATTATGAATGATCAGACTGTTACTTACTACTTGAATCGTACATTTCAAATTACTACATCTATCTGACAAAACATGGTCTATAATACTCCTTCAGCTATTTGCCACTCCCGTAGCTGCTTCTGCAGTTATTGTGTTGAATGGTTTATTGAATAATAAATTATATTCTAGCCGTAGCCGTCGCGTCGAGAATATCGCACAGTCGGATTCCCCGTAAGTAGACGAGTGTGCACGAAGGGAACCCTCTCACATCGAGGCGGCTCGCATTTGTGAGACTCACATCAACGTCGGCACGACGAGTGAGCCTACTTGTCTTTGTTAATGTACGGTGTTCGTATATAATTAGGCTTTATGGACTTGTTATGTACTTGTACATAAATAGCTATTTTGATGCTACAACAGGTTTTGCAACCATAGGGAAACAGTAACTGGAGTATCTGAGATATTAATTGTACTTGAATGTGCCATTTGACACTTCATGAGATCAGTCACACTCTACAATTGAAGGGTCCAATTCAAAAACCGGTTAAGTGCATTACAGTAAATATTGTGCACGAACAAGTCAAGTCTAGGTCTGAACCATTTTTGCAAGTGTAAAGTACCAGTCAACCAACAAAATAGTTCTGTATCCCATATTATAGGATAAGAGAGCAGACTCTTTTTTACACTAAACAATGTAGAATTCTAGAAACTAGGCAAGAATAGCTAGTTAGTGCAAGTCCATTAAAATGGACTTAACTGGTTCTTGCATTGGACTCCAATTATTACAAGTCGTTGAAGAGGTACATTTTGAACCCCTATAAATTTAGACTCAAACCAGCTCGAAACATTGTTGCTGACAAACTTCCTTGTGGAGAGTTTTTGACGGCGCGGCCCCAAAGTCCACACACTGGCGCGAAAACAAAAGGATGTTGCCAAACAAATATACACGAATATATTACTATTTTTAATTAGGTTTGAACAGACCTTGATTAAATGATCTCAAGTAAATCTAATAAATTAATCATATTATATTCATTTTTAATAGCTTTATGTAAAGCCAGCCATGATGCCAAGCTATTCTTTCATTTTTTTAGTTAGTATGTTTTCCTTAGTGATGTGAAAAAAAAGAAAAGACAGAAATCCAATATGAAATATCTATAATTTTGATATAAATTGAAATGAACATTTGAACAGAATATAAAAACAACTATGAAAAACAAAAATCATCCTTAGATAATTGTAATAGTAAATAGGGTGTTATTACACTCACCGGCACTAAAAACGGAGCACTTGACATTTTATAATTATATAATTCCTTTTTTTATTGTTTGGTGATGTTTTATTGTTTTAATATCTAATACACCAGATCATAATAAAAAAAATCTTATACACAACAACATGTTTTAAGTAACTTCTAACATTAATCAACCATTTATTTAAAAAAAAACTCTTTTACAATACTACAAAAAAAAAACATAAATTGATAGTTTGCTAAAATGACCTTAAATTGAGGTTTTGAATTGAGAAAAAGAAATATTTTTTTGTGATAAATGGAAAGATCATATATATAAGTTTTGTAACAAAACTGTTTTTGTTTTCTTTTTTTCGCAATATATCAAAAGTTATATCAAAATAAAAATGGGTCTTGGAGTCGAGTACCGAAAACACGCCGACAGCTCCCGAACCCCTGTGACGCCACCAGGGCGGTCCTTTGACCAACGACGTCCTACTCCGATACTAGATTCCCAGCCAATGGTGAAAATACTTACTGGTAACTGGTGTATATTTGTTGCAACATGCACGATGAATGAAGTTTGCAGCTCGAGACGAAGTCTACGATTGAAATAAATATGTTTTTGTATGTTTGAAGTCAGATTACAGATTCCAGTAAGTAAGTACCTAATCAAGTATGTTTCGTTGAAAAGATTTCCTCAATCGCGGGATGGCCTAGTGGTTCTTCTTCTTCTTCTGTCTTTTTGGCTTCTGCGCGCGAGCACAATTAGCCAGCTCATTTGTTGTGTCCTTGGTTTGTCTGGTACGAAACCATAACCGATGGACCCTAATTTTTACTATTCTATCATGTATAACTTACAGTTCGTTTTGGGGTGGGGTATGTTAGTAAGACAACACAACACAGGATATAAAGACTCTTCTCGCACCCGGGCAACGGAGATGCATTATCACAAACCCGAAAAGTTGCCTCGGAAAGGTAGAAGCACCCAGGACTGAAAAAGAAAGGGAATTATATATTGATTCTGTATTTACTGATAAAGTTGTTTATGATAATCATTCTTTCTCTATTTATGTTTTGTAGAGCTATTTGCATGTTGAATGGAGTTGGGATTTTACTGTCTCTTTGTTCATCATACAAAGAGTGCCCTGGTGTTTGGTTAATGGGGCATTCCAGGAATATGTGGTTGATGTCTTCAACTTTTCCGCATTCGCAGTACGGATCCTCAGCTAATCCAAGTCTATATCGATGTTTCTTGTATAACCCATGACCTGTTCTGAGTCTTATGATGTTGGTTATGTGTCTTCTGCTTATGAAACAGATTTGGTTATACCATGGGAAGCTTGGGAATTCGTCTTGTATGTGGCTGTACCAGTTATGTTTATTTTCTTTGATTTCCTTCCATTCCTCACAAAATTTATCTTGGATGTAGTGTTTGACATTATTGATCATGTCTAAGAGTGGAATCTCTATTTGTAGAGGTAAATTCAGGTTTCTGCCAATATTGGCTAGTTTGTCCACCATTTCATTGCCTTTTATATCCGCATGTCCGGGAATCCATGCAATGCTAATTTCTTGCCCTCTTGCATTTGCTGCGACTATCATACTGCGTATTTCTAGTACTATGTTTTCTGCCATGGTGCTAATGCCCCATCTTGTGACTTTTTCTATTGCATTCTTAGAGTCAGATAAAATTATAGTATTGCCAAATTGCTTTTCCATGATAATTTCACATGCTTTGTGTATGGCCATCGTTTCAGCTGTGCAAATGCTGATATTGTTAGGTAATCTGGCCGAGAAGTTAAGATTGATGCTTGGTATATGAATCCCCAACCCTTTATTACTGCCTTCTTTGGATGCATCTGTGAAAACAAGTGTGTGTGTGTCCTTGTACTTACTCACTGCTTCGAGGAACTTCTTATTTGTGTTAGTGTCATGCTCGTTCATGTTGAGGTTGATCCTATTTATGGTAAAATGTTGTATCTCATACTTGTATGAGAAGCATGTTAGATTGTCTCTACTTTGACAATCGCTAACTGTTGCTGCCAGAATGTTCAGACCAACAACTAATGTCGGCAAGTTTTTGTTATACCAGTATCTATTGTTGTTATTTATGTTAGTTTTGAGACTTTTAGTTATATTTACTATTGGTTGATCTTTAATTATGTATTTCATCAACAAAAATTTTGTAGCAAGGAGAACTCTTCTGTTGTGAGGGTCCATTTCTGCCGTTTCAGATAGTAAGTTATAGAGTGGTGTTGATTTCACACAGCCCGTAATAATCCTGAGCCCCTGATAGAAAACCTTATCAAGTTTGGATAGTTGTTTCCTGGTGCATGGTTCTAAGAAATAGGAGCCGTAGTCGAGTTGTGACTTGATGAGTCCATTGAATGCTAATTGTAACGTTTTGGGGTCCGCTCCCCACTTGACTTTCCCAAAGATTCTCAACAATTTTAGTCCTTGGTTGGCTTTGGTGACGATGTTATTTATATGCCTATCCCATTTAAGATTATTTTGTAGAGTAATACCTAAATATTTGATTTCGTTTGTTGACTTAATGGGCTGATCGTGAATTTTTATGTCCCTACAATTGTTTGTTCTATGCCCTTTAGTAAACCAAATGTTAGCACACTTATCTATTGAGAGTTCAAAGTTATGTGCTCTCATGAACTTATGTATGTTATTCAATGTATTGTTTATGTTTTCCTGCATTTTTGTGATGTCAGTTCCTGTTGTGTATATAACTATGTCATCTGCATGGCTAAGAAGTTGTATGTCTTCTGGGATGGTACTAAATATTTTATGTATATATATGTTGAATAGAAGTGGACTAAGGGGGGAACCCTGTGCTAAACCGTTGGATGTGTATTTAGGTCTATGTATCTTTCCATTGTTGTCTTTAATGTATAGTTTCCTATTTTGAAATATTTCAAAGACTATGTTACAAATTTCAATTGGTATATCCACTTCTACCATGTATTGGTAGAGTTTGTAAATGTTTACATGGTCATACGTCGATTTAATATCCAGAAACACTGCCAAGACTGTTTGGTTGAGGGTAAATGCATTGAGGATTGTATAGGTTAGTAACGCAATGTTGTCCGAGGTAGAGTGGTTACGTCTGAAACCTGTTTGATATTTATTAAATATTTTTTTGTTCTCTACTACCTATTCAATTTTGGTTTTTAATAAACTTTCAAAGGTCTTCAGAATACAAGAGCTCAGGATAAGTGGTCGATAGCTATCTGGGTTAGCCTGATCTTTATTAGCTTTTAATAATGGTAATATATGAGCATTTTTCCATTCAGGAGGTATTTTCCCCGATAGCATAGCCTGGTTAAAGATTTCAAGTAGTTTTACGGTACCCTGATGTGGTAAATTTTTGAGCATAGAGCAGGATATGTCGTCTGGTCCAGTTGCAGTATCTTTTTTTTTTGTCTAATGTAATTTGGACATCTGTTAGGGTGAATAAATTAACCTTGGGAGGATGGTGTAGTGTGAAATTGGGATCTATGTTAATGTAAGAGAGTTTGTCTATTATTTTCATAGCTGTCTCACTATTTGGGTATGTATTGTGCTGAAAATTTTGCCTGTTGTTATTGTATTTTTTGACAGTTTTCCATATTTTGGATGGGTTGGTGTTTCTGTCAATTTTTGAGCAAAATATTTTAAATTGTTCTTTCTTTTTCTTTTTTAATTTTCTATTAATTAAAGCTGTTACTCTTTTGGCGTTGACATAATTGTCCATGTTGGGGTATTCCCTGAATTCTCGAATAGCCTGTTTCCTTTCCCTGATCCATTCCGTGCATTCATCATCCCACCAAGGGCTCCTAGGCCATAGGTTTGATTTATTGATGGTTTTGGATGGAATGGTTAGATTGGCTGCAAAGTCCAACATATTAAAGAAGTTGTCATTGTCCAACGGATCTTTTTGGCTTGAGAGTAAATTATGTATGTGTTCTTGGTAGGTTTGCCAATTCGCTTTTTTAAAATTTCTTTTGGTCTGTTCAGGAGATGATTGCAGTGTTGTGTCTATTTGGCAATGGATTGGGAAGTGGTCGCTATTACCCAAGTCGTTACCAACATACCACCAACATTCACCCGCAAGATGTTCAGAAATAATAGTTATGTCTACTGGGCTGTTGTTTTGGTTGGGTCTAGTGATTCTTGTACTTTCCCCACTATTCAGTATAGCCAAATTATTGGTATCCAGCAGAGTGTGGATGATGCGACCATTGTAATTAGGTGAACTGCTGCCCCACAGAGGGTGGTGAGCATTGAGGTCCCCCATGATAATGATATCATCATTTAAATTGTTAATAATATCCTGTAATGTATCGTAGGATAATTTGTTAGTTGGAGAAGAATATACATTAATGAAGTTGATATTACTTATTTTGGTTATTACTATTTGTAGTTTGTTACTATTGCAGTCCCTTATTTTTTCTTTATTACTTGTGTTTATTCTTATGAATTGCGAAACAAATTTTTGTACTACATGGTTATTATTATCTGTTATGTCATGATGGGCACTAGCAGGCGCTTGTAATTCACTTTGTGTGCTTGTTTGAGGGTGGGTTGCGGTTTGAGTTGTGGTTTTGTTTGTCAGATTGAGGTTGGGTAGTCTTCCATTACTATTAATAAGTTGCTGATTATGTTCTTGTCTGTTAAAACTAGTGTTAGGTTGAGTGAATCTTCTTTTACTTCCCACACCGATAGGTGAGGGGAGTATTGTGATCGCGAAAATTTTCGATTTTGAGATAATCCACTTTTTGGGCGTTTCATGATGCCTACATAACGAAAATCCACGTCACTCATTTCCGTCGGTCTGTCTGTCGGTCTGTCTGTCGGTCTGTCTGTTGGCGTTTTTCTAGCCTCCTAATCTCAATAACCGCTGCATAGATTTTGATGAAATTTGGGTAGTGATATGGTGTAGGGTCGTAGTAGGTAATGTTGCTACAATTTTGAAGATCGGTGCATGGGCGGCGGAGTAATTAGCAAAAAACGAAAAATTTCAAATATGCCTCAACTTCGTTTTTGGGTGTTTTCTACTTTTTTTTGGGTGGGGGTGAAATTGGGGTGGTTGGGGGGTGGGGGGTTG
Organism: Callosobruchus maculatus; assembly: GCA_951848785.1. Classification (NCBI taxonomy): domain Eukaryota; kingdom Metazoa; phylum Arthropoda; class Insecta; order Coleoptera; family Chrysomelidae; genus Callosobruchus; species Callosobruchus maculatus. The sequence goes on from CATOUR010000174.1 coordinate 2,437,980, forward strand.
TAAAGCTGAAAAACTTGTTGCCCTCATAATAGTCTACTGACCTGAGAGAGAAAGACCTAGCGGTATAATACACTTTTTTAGGTCCATCCGAACATTGCCTTGTGTATTACAGGAACCAAGGGACAAGGAGAATTTTCCGATGTATACATACGAGTATTGCTTTAGATCGTTCTGTATTTTATAATGTTGAAATTACTGAATTGATGCTAATGAAATCGCAGCACATTATTACTACTTTGGCGAGGATGGAAAACGCGTCTGATTTTTAGAAATCGTCTCAGTGGCGGCGCAGCAGTATTAAAAAAACTAAAAATATGAAAACAGCTCAAACTTCGTTTTTAGGCGTTTTAGGGGTTCCTGATCATTTTCTACTTTTTTTGGGTGTGGTGATTAGGGTGGTTGGGGGGGTGGGGGGTTCTAACTCTGAAAAATTTGTTGTACTCATAATGGGCTGTCTACTGACCTGAGAGAGAAAGACCTAGCGGCATAATACACTTTTACTTCCCACACCGATAGGTGAGGGGAGTATTGTGATCGCGAAAATTTTCGATTTTGAGATAATATACTTTTTGGGCGTTTTATGATGCCTACATAACGAAAATCCACGTCACTCATTTCCGTCGGTCTGTCTGTCGGTCTGTCGGTCTGTCTGTCGGTCTGTCTGTCTGTCTGTCTGTCTGTAGGGTCGTAGTAGGTAATGCTGCTACAATTTTGAAAATCGGTGCATGGGCGGCGGAGTAATTAGCAAAAAACGAAAAATTTCAAATATGCCTCAAACTTTGTTTTTAGGTGTTTTAGGGGTTCCTGATCATTTTCTACTTTTTTTTTGGGTGGGGGTGAAATTGGGGTGGTTGGGGGGTGGGTGGTTGTAAAGGTGAAAAATTTGTTGTAATCATAATAGGCTGTCCACTGACATGAGAAAGAAAGTCCTAGCGGTATAATACACTTTTTTAGGTCCATCCGAACATTGCCTTGTGTATTACAGGAACCAAGGGACTTACGAGTATTGCTTTAGATCGTTCTGTATTTTATAATGTTGAAATTACTGAATTGATGTTAATGAAATTTCGGCACAGTATTACTACTTTGGTGAGGATGGACAACGCGTCTGATTTTTACAAATCGTCTCAGTGGCGGCACAGCAATATTAAAAAACTAAAATTATGAAAACAGCTCAAACTTCGTTTTTAGGCATTTTAGGGGTTCCTGATCATTTTCTACTTTTTTTTTGGGGTGGGGGTGAAATTAGGGTGGTTGAGGGGGTGGGGGGTTGTAAATCTGAAAAATTTGTTGTACTCATAATGGGCTGTCTACTGACCTGAGGGAGAAAGACCTAGCGGCATAATACACTTTTTTAGGTCCATCCGAACATTGCCTTGCCGATTACAGAAACCAAGGGACTTGAACTTTCTGATGCATACAAAATAGATACGAGTATTACTTTGGATCGTTTTGTATTGTGTTACGTGGAAACGTGGAATTGACTTTAATGACATTTTGACACAGATTTAGTACCGCGACGAGTATGGAAAGCGCGTATGGTTTTTAGAAATCATTTCAGTGGCGGCGCGGCAATAATAAAAAACTAAAAATATAAAAAACACCTCAAATTACGTCTTAGACGTTTTAGGGGTTCCTGATCATTTTAAAAATTTTTTTAGTTGGGGGTGAAATTGGGGTGGTTCGGGGGTGGGGGTTTGTAAAACTTAAAAATGTGTTGTATTCATGATATATTGTCCATTGACCTGTGAAAGAAGCACCTAGTAGAATAAAACGCTTTTTTGCGGTCGGGCGAGCGATGATTTGATTGCAGGGGCATCTAGACTATAGTTTCATGCTGTGGGAAAATAATAAAACTGGTATCATCGGAATGTGTGGGAAGTACTGAGTCAATTAACTTGACTACATTTTTTTAGGTCCATCCGAACATTGCCTTGCCGATTACAGAAACCAAGGGACTTGAACTTTCTGATGCATACAAAATACATACGAGTATTACTTTGGATCGTTTTGTATTGTGTTACGTGGAAACTTCTGAATTGACTTTAATGACATTTTGACACAGATTTATTACCGCGACGAGTATCGAAAGCGCGTATGGTTTTTAGAAATCACTTCAGTGGCGGCGCGGCAATAATAAAAAAAAACTAAAAACATAAAAAAAACCTCAAACTTCGTTTTAGACGTTTTAGGGGTTCCTGATCATTAAAATTTTTTTGGTTGGGGGTGAAATTAGGGTGGTTCGGGGGTGGGGGTTTGTAAAACTCAAAAAATTGTTGTATTCATGATATATTGTCCATTGACCTGTGAAAGAAGCACCTAGTAGAATAAAACACTTTTTTTGCGGTGGGGCGAGCGATGATTTGATTGCAGGGGCATCTAGACTATAGTTTCATGCTGTGGGAAAATAATAAAACTGGTGTCATCGGAATGTGTGGGAAGTACTGAGTCAATCAACTTGACTACATTTTTTGTTGGTTGGGATACAGCTTGTTGGAACGTTCTTTTAGTTTTTAATGTGTTAGCAAAGTCAAATGCTCTCCTGTTGGCAACATTTATATTATTAGATGTAGAGGGTAAGTGCTGGTTGTTTAGTTGTGGGAAATTGCTAGGGTCAATTGCATTGTATCTATTTGTGGATTGGGATGTCGTTCTGTTTGTTTTACTGTATGTTTTTGGGACTCGCGAGCTTGCATCAAAATATGATATGTTTTGATAGACCATTAATTTTTTGATCTCTGTTTGCCGTAAATATTCTAGACATTTTTTTGAATTAGATCTGTGATCCCCTTCACAGTGGTAACATCTAATGACACACTCATATTCACTGTCATCCCCATTGTTATGGTCAAATTCAGAACAGTTAAAGCATCTTTTCTTTCCCCTGCATTGAGTTCTCGTATGTCCATAAAGGTGACATGAGTAGCATTGAGTGACTGGAGGTATGTAAGTATCAACTGCAAAAAGTAAGTAGTAGATGCTCACCTCCTTGGGTCTCACTGTGCCCTCAAAAGTGAGCAACACTGTGCCTGTTGGTACATAGTTGGCAACTCCATCAACAACAACTTTTCGATTCAGTCCTTTAGCTTCAATTATATTTACTTTAGATGTGCAAGCTTTTAATATTTCTTCCATCGAAAAATTGCTGTCTACTTGTCGGATGAGCCCTTTACATGTGACTTGATAATACGGTATGTATATGTTATAATTTTTTATTCTTTTCACAGAGAAGTCATTAGCATCTTGGAAGTTGAGAAATTCCACACCTAGTCTGTTTTTTCCTTTAATCTGTATTCTTTTAATGTTTTTTAGTTTGAGTTCGAATACGTCTTTAGCTAGTTGTAAATATCTTTGTTTACCTACATTCAAACCCGACTCTTCAGTAGCTTCCACAAAAACTGTAAATGGACCAGCGTCATTGTTTTTGTAAAGAATTTGTTTTTTTTGGTTGTTGACCTTGGTCTGGCTGTTGGTTTGAGATTCAACATTCGGGAAAATTCTTGATCCAATCATTAATTCTAGTTCGTTTTGTGACAAATTATGGGCACAAACTTGCTCCTGTTCCATATCATTTGTAATGGACTCCACCGGGGGGGGGATCCCTCCCCCCTGAATCTGTATTCATATGTACCTTGACTCTAGTTGATTTGTTTTTATAATATCTATGAGGTTAAAACTCACCTACTAGCTTCGACCACGTCTAAACCGGAAATCCTGGCCTAGTGGTTAGTGTCTTATAGTGAATCTGTGGGTCTTTGGATCAAAACCCAGCCCTTCCAACTTTTTTTTAATTTTTGTTTATCAAAAAATTTATTGATGTACTTTTTGCACTTGTTACGCACATTTTTTCTACGATCAACATAAATATGTGTTTCAATCAAATTTTATTAGACATTACTGGCACTGCATAGTGCAAAAACTAAGTACAGGAGGGTGTGGACGATTAAAAAAATCAGTGGAAATGAGGTTTGTCCGTCAATATCAATCGCCATTCATTTTTTTTTTAAATGTAATAGTTGGTTAATAAAATAAAATCCATTCATCCATTCAATCCATTTATTTTTTAAGTTTTTTTTTATGTAAAAAAGTAACTCAAACTCGTAATCACATTCTGTTTATCACTTGGTATTATTATTTATTTAACTTTGGGCAATGAAGCTTAACAATTAAATTTTCATAAAAATTCAACAAGCAAAAGTGTATAATAAACGCAACAGAAACACTTCTCTGAATTTCAACGTTATAATTATCTTCTTGACCAGAACTAAAAATAATAATCAATAAATACTTCTACAATAAATAAACTATGAATATAATTATTTTACATAAGAGTTAACACCCCAAGTAAACAAAAATAAAATTATATCTTTTATTTTGATAAATACAAAACTGGATATTCGCATTCGCGAATTTTGGTGGCAGATATTTGCTTTCGCATCCGCGAATGTCAAAAATGTGACATTGACATTCGTTACATTATTAGAGCACAGTTCCCATGAAACCCCAATTTAGTACTTGTAAAATATGTAATAGAATTTGAATCAAAAACATATTTATGTCGATCGTAGAAAAAAGAATTTGCGTAAAAGCACATCAATATTTTTTTTATAAAAAAAAGTTGGAAGGCCTGGATTTCGATCCAAAGACCCACAGATTCACTATCGGTCACTCTAACCACTAGGCCATCCCGCTATTGAGAAGATCTTTTTAACGAAACATATTTGATTAGGTACTTACTTACGGGAATCTGTAATCTGACTTTAAACATTCAAAAAGATATTTATTTCTATCGTAGACTTCGTCTCGAGCTGCAAACTTCATTCATCGTCTATGTTGCAACAAATATACAGTAGTTACCATAAGTATTTTCACGATTGACTGGGAATCTAGTATCGGAGTAGGACGTCGTTGGCCAAAGGAGCATCCTGACCGCCCTGGTGACGTCACAGGGGTTCGGGAGCCGTCGGCGTGTTTTCGGTACTGAATTCAAAAACCCATTTTTATTTTGATATACCTAACTTTTGAATTGTTGCGAAAAAAAGAAAACAAAAACAGGTTTGTTATAAAACGGACACATATATGAGCTTTCCATTTATGACAAAAAAAAAATTATTCAAAACCTCAATTATTGAAAATAGAAAAGCATTGCTAGCAAAAACTGAGCAGAGGTATTTTTAATAACGACTGATGCCTCCACGTGCCCGAATGATTGCTTGCATTCTTCTTGGCATACCTAAAATCAAATAACGAATGTCTTCTTGAGGAATAAGGTCCCATTTCTTTAAAAGAGCGTGCTGCAATTCATGTAAGGTTGAAGGAAAGGGAACACGACTTCGTATTCTTCACCCAAGCATGTCCCACACATGTTCAATTGGATTCGCATCTGGGCTTAACGCTGGCCACTCCAAGACATCAATATCTACATCATTTAAGTATTGTTGAGTAATTCTCGCAGTGTGGGGTATGGCATTATCATGCATCAGACTAAAATTATTTCTAATAAAGTCATCATAAGGAACAATAAAATCTTGTAGAATTTCATCAATGTACCGGACAGCAACTAAAGACCCTCTTGGAATGATGTACAACTCCGTGCGTACCTCCATAGAAATTCCAGCCCACACCATCAGTGACCCCCCTTGGTAATCTACCATAGGACTAAAGGTACATCCTGCAAAACGTTCTTGTGGTCTTCGCCATACCCTTTCACGACCATCTGGAGACCGCAGACTAAATCTGGACTCATCAGTAAACAAAATACGCCCCCATTCATTTTCACCAGAGTGTTCATGATTTGTCGCAAGTCGCGCTACACGATGACGTTTAAGAAGCTCTGGACCTGTAGCTTGTCTATGACCTATGATTATCAAGATTGGCTTCACCAAGTCTTCGACTAACGGTTCGTTCGCTTACATTGGTATTTCGGACGTGATGAAGTCGATTTCTGATTTCTATAGCTGTAGTATGACGATCTCGTAGACTTTGTAAGATGATAAGGCGATTATGAGCGTTAGTCCTTTGTAGGGGGGCCAGTGCCAAGTAGTCTAGTGTAACATCTAGTTTCCAAAACACGTATATAAATACGATGCACAGTGCTATTTGATACGGGATGATAACGTTGGGAAACATATCGCTCACTTTTTCCGTCTCTAATCAACCATAGCAGCCGCGGTTTGGGGACAAACAGCAGGCATTTTTAGCTCAAATAAATGCAGCAAAACTTGTAAACGACTTGCTGAATACAGCAACATTTTGACAAACGTCTCTCAAATTTATCAAAAGCAATAAAAAACCCATGGCCAACTATGCAGTTTTGAGTGAAACAACTAGGTATGCAATCTCCGTTTTAGTACACTGTTTATTAAACCCAGTTTTCTTTTTCAAATAAACGGTTGATTGTTATTAGAAATTAATTAAAAATTGATGTTTTGCTTGTGGGTAAGTAGGACAATGAAACATTACCAAATTATATTTTAAAAAATTAATCATAAAATCTCAAGTGCTCAGTTTTTCGTGCCGGTGAGTGTATATTGTTTGTTTACTCATCGGAGTTCTCTTTGTATGCTTCACAATTAACACTTAGGTCTTTTCAGTAATGCCAACGAGTGCCTGAGATAATTGGCTTCGGAATTTATTTCATAACTTTTTTTATGCTCTCATTTATCCCTCGGCTTCGTATTTTTACAGTACGCTTTTCAATAACGTCTTTAATGACTTTGTTGCTTAGGAAAAGAAGGATTTTAAACTTCTGATGTTCAAACGCCGTCTTGTATTTGAAGTTGAAAAAAATCAACACCAGATTTTTAAAATAAAATTTATTCTTCTCCCAGGAAGTGAAACGATGTTTGGTTTTTCCCAACATCTGAAGTAGATAGGCTCCTTTAGTACCACTCTCATGACAAATGTCTGCAGCATGCTTTCGACAGTTCCTTGTAAGCTCAAGGTCCACAATAACATCGACCGCATCTACTAATTCCAAGCAGAGGTCCGCTCTTTCGTTGAGTGGTAAGCCTATGTGGCTGGGGATCCACAGCAGGGTCACATTCTTATGGCGTACTAGTCTCTAAAGCGCTGCAGAAAGAATATTCCCGCTGTCCTAGCTGATCTAGCCTTCTTACTAGCGACCTCTTTCTGCGTCTCCTGCACACAGTTTGACTGCTGTCGAGTGCGCCACCATCAATATGGCATATATTATGTTTGCCTGAAAGTCGTGACGGTAGGTACAATATTAGCATTGATTAACGTATATATTAGCCGGCTCCCCGGATCTTGACGCCTTTGCGCGATCCGTCGGTGAAGCACACCAAGCCATAGGGCTCTTTATGGCACAGCCCTGCCATAACAAGAATCATAGAAGTGATCTCTTGAAACGGTTCTGCAAAGAATCTCAAAAATGTCTGTTAATATGTAAAAAAATCTCTGTTTTCTCATAATAATCGTTATTGTACCGTGCAACCTTTGGTCTGAACTGTCAACACTTTTGAAGAGCTAAATAAAACAAAAAAAAATCAAATAAAAATAACGACTGCCCATGTCAACATCAACTATAAGTGACATTAACTTTATTTATTTATTTAAAAAAAGGCCCCTCTCGCTACGCTCGTGGTAATATCAATACCCGTCTGCCCCCCTAAATGAAATCCTCGCTATGCCTTTGGCGGGTTGGTCGACAGTCTGGCTCAAAATATTTTTCAGATTTCCTTCACTGCAATTTACGTACAAATAAGCAAAACGGAGTAGTTGTAGATAGGATAGAATTGAATGAATGAAAACATTCCCAAAGTTTGAGGTTTTATCAGATATGGTCATCAGAATTAAAAAAAATATTGGATTTGATATACTGTACGGCAACTGTATTCATAAAAAAATCTTTATAAGAAAAGATGTTATAGGTTGATCCCCATAATTTAAAATTTCTTCTGGATACTTTTCCTTGTACAGTACAAGCTCGGTAATATGAAAACGCCCTGTTTTGAACACAATATGTTTTATTAAGGCTACCCTATATGAACATTTTATGATCTCCCGGTAATAATGAACGGAACAAATAAACTCGTTTGAGTCTATCTGGATATTTAATTGAAGTCATTTTCATTTTGGTGTATGTACCATGTTATCGTTCTGTTCGCGTGAAGTTGAAAAAGATTGAACTTGAAATGTTTAAAGTGAGGGAACTCAGGGAACATCGAATTGTTTGTCTCTTTCGAAAAAAGCTCAAGTTCTAGAAGATGCTAATAAAGGTTTGAACATTACCATACTGGCGAAGAAATATGCGATGAAATATGGAATTGCTCAGTCCACAGTTTGCCCTATTAAAAGCAAAAGAGATCAAATTCTTGAAAGGGTCAGCAATACATTAAAACTAACCTAAAAATACACATTAAAAAATTGCTTAATTTCCGGAATAAGGAAGTTTCCTTCAAATATTAGTTAATCAGATAGTCCTAAAGAGTTAGAGAACAACGGCGAAAAATTTTTTTAATTATCTTCATTAATAGAAAAGTTATAGTCCTTCAAAGTTTGAATAGCCGTATCTTCCGCGCGAAGCCGCTGTGACCTCACGCGACACCACGCAAGCCTGTGTGCGCTCTGTCGAGGATACTGCTCCCGCAAGCCACCGCGCCGCCCTCCTCTTTCATGTTGTTATTCCTTGTTTTCAGTAGGGTAGGCGACGCCGACGGTGACAAAACGATACACTGCAGTTTATTGGTACTCGTATCATTAGAATATGTCTAGCAGACCGACAAACTATAAATATTGCATTGTACCCAGGTGTACTAACACCACCAAAAAACCAATGGATAGCCTATTATGAATACAGACAATTGAGTTTTATGACCCCCTATCCCCCAACTATCCCAGTTTCACCCTCACCCAAAAAAGTAGAAAATGATCACGAAACCCCTAAAACGCCTAAAAACGAAGTTTGAGCGGTTTCTATATTTTTAGTTTTTTTATTATTGCTGCGCCGCCGCTGACACGATTTCTAAGAATCATAAAGATTTTCCATCCTCGCAGCGGTAGTAATACTGTGTGAAAATTTAATTAAAATCAATCCAATAATTTCCTAGTTACACCATACAGAATGATAAGAAGCAATACTCTCGCATGTATACATCAAGTGCCTTGGTTTCCGTGATAGCCAAGTTAATGTTCGAATGCACCTAAAAAAGTGTATTATGACGCTAGGTCTTTCTTTCACAGGTTAGTGGACGGCCTACTATGAATACAATAATTTTTCAGTTTTACAGCTCACACCTACCGGTGTGGGAAGTAAAAGTCCATAGTCATGTCGAGATCCACTTTAGGAAGATTACTAGAATCAGCACGAACGTAACCTTCCTCCATACTTCAAATATGTACTGTAGTCTGCCCGTTACAACAAACACCTCCGTTCCACTCAAGTCTAAATGTCGCATACTGTACAGCGCAGCGTATGCATAGCGGAGTCCCGACCAGACTGTGGCTGCCGTGAACATTTCATGACATGTGACGTTATACGGCATTTCACCACCGCGGTTGCTTTACGCAAATATAAAATTGAATAACTCTGCCGTTTTTTGGAATATTCAGATTATTTTTTCGACAGTGAAGAAATAGACTATCAAACAGTAATGAATTTTCCAAATTTTATTTTTGAGAAAACTTCTCCATTGGAGATGCGACTTTATAGATGGTTTCTTGCTCAAGGTGAGAGGAATACAGTTTCAACTGAAGATAATAATTAAGTAGACGAGTGTAACGATGGCAATGAATCCGAAGGAAGTTTGTGCGAGATCCTCCCAGATTCGGGGTTTAGAGTGGCACATTGGTGAAACAATTAAGGCTCTAGATGTTCAAATATAAGTGAAATCAAAACTCTAAAAAAAAAAAAAATCATGAAAAAGCCGTTTTAGCTAATTTGTCTATTAAGCAAAAACTATCCAAAATCACTTCATATTTTTCTGCAAGGGTTTGAAATAAATATATTCTTAAAATAATAAAAACTGTATGCAATTTGATTGTTTTGACTATATTTTTTAATATTTTTGTCCCTTTCATTAGTATGAACAGTTTCTGTAATATGAACTTGTCAGGATTTTTTGTGTTCATATTATCGAGCTTGTACTGTGTTTTAATAACCTAAAGTTATTTGGCATGTGGGAGAGAGATACTACATCGGATACCGTTCTTAATATCTAATAGCTTTGCTGCGAATCCTATATTTTCCTCGCGAGGCTAGGAACTCCGCGCGATCTAGTTTGAAATGCTTTGTATGCCGCGCATGTCATAGTCATCAGACCAGATGCTTCAGCTATTTTGCACCAGTTTGTTTGGTACACGGTATATTTAAGATTTTAAGTACATTTAATGTAATGTTGCAGGTTATGTGTTAGGAGCTCTTTGGATGGCAAAAGAGACAAACACACCACTCCCAATTCAAGAAATATATGGACTGTGTAAAATAATTGTTCAGTCAGGCCGCAACTATTCGAAACGTCACCAGTTGCCCTGTCCCCTGATGTATGCCTACTACCAAGTGGAGTATTTAGGAGCAGCACATGGTCTTTGCTCCATTCTTCAACTACTCATATCGGTCCCTGGATACCTGGATGCAGCGCCCACAGATGCTACTGACATTAAAAGGAGTATCGACTATTTGTTGTCTTTGCAAAGCGATGAAGGTAGTGATTCTATGATATTTTTAAAACACGGGGCCGTATCAACATCTTGAACGTCGAAAGATGCATCAACGGACTTGATCTGCGGATGCATCCTCCGACGTGTAGAAAGGATAATTTACTCGTCTGTGGCAGTCAGAATGAGTCTGCCATCAATCAGTTTGTTTTCGGTTTTTATGACACGCAACAAATGGTTTTGGTGCTGTTGGGATAGAGAGTGCACGTGTGCTCCATTTGATAATCTTGTCCTGTTCGATAAAATGGCTAATATGGCCAATGAGGAAACCAGCGCCGGTACTCTAATAGAAACGTGTTTCTATGCAGTATGTACTATAGGATCGGGGGCTTCCTAAATATGTCAGCGTAGTAGGCACCCGAAACTGCCTGATCATCATGGTGGTCATCGTGATAGAAACAAGTTTCTATCTGTTATGTTACAGACAGCGGAGTAGCGTCCATTGATGCGTCGCATCCCGTCAGAGGAATGTGATACGTTTTTATTTAAAAGAGGTCACTAAGATCTCATATAATAAATTAAAATTGCGAGTGATGTGATTTCCTAAACGCATCTCGTTCGCGGTACAAAATAAAATATCGTTGCGCGTCAAGATGAACGATTCTGGGTGCGACTAGAAGAATGGATCTCAATTTTAACATCTAACAGATACGCAAACTAGATTTAGTTCTTTTTTAAATTGGTTTGATTTTTGATTATTTTTTAACCTGTTACATTGTTTGTATATTTTATTCTTGAGACTTCAAAATTAAAGACTTCAATTAAAAAAAAGAAAAAATATTTATTGTGTTGGTAAAATGTTAATTGCAGTTACTTGTTACATCCCCTTGTATTAACGCTACGCTACGCCGCTGGTTACAGAGTACCGGCGCCAGGCAAAGTAATTAAGAGTACGATTGAATGAATAGCAGCGGCAGCTACAAACTCAACATCCATTTTTTTTCAATATTGCATCTATCGAGAGATGACACAGACTGATTTACCTGCGGACATGTGGACGAATGCATGTGTCGACGTGTAGAGGAGGATTTATTAGGGCCATATTCGTAGTCGTCTCTTGAGTAATACTTAAGGGACCCCTCATGTTTGGCTTTCCTTGTGTATCTATTCTATAGATTTATTGGTTCTAGGTATATAAGTCCATTTAAGGCACAGAACGTGTCAAAAGAAAAATGGTATACAGTACATACACAGAATAAAACAGATATACATATAAATATATACAGTTAGCGGCAACAGATTGTTCACACAAACAATAATAAACCTAATTAAATCCTATTTCAAAGGAAGCTTTTCAATTTTCTTTTTAAATCTAAAAGGGGTGATACACGTACGAGCAAGTACGCGTACTTATGGCTCGATGACATTTTTCGCCTGTGTGTCACCGTAGTACACGCGCTTTAAAACCGTCGCGCAAACCGCCGGCGATCCAACTGGTTTGAAACCTTGCTCGTAGCTTGTCTCGGCTCGTACTTCGAGCCGCGAGGCACCACTTTGTTTCGGCAGGACATCAATGCGCAACGCTTGTTGTATTTGGCGTTTGTTAAAAGTTTTATTTATTTAGGAAACTTGCCAAAATGAGTGATTTCAGCTTCATGTGTGTCACCGACGTCGAACCGAGTAAGTTTGCAAACTTAAAAACCGCGAACTTTAGTTCGTACTTGTGTCACCCACTTAAGCCTGACGTTGTCCGGAAGTTTGTTCCAAGTTTTTATAATCTTATATTCAACGTTTCTCTGTAGTCTGTATACACGTGATATTCTCGTAACAAAAAAAGTTCAAACGAAAACTGAGTGGAATGTTTGAAAGTACCATCGGGTCTATCATACCATGCATACAAAACAATTTTTTTGTAGTTCAACCCTTACCACTCACCCCTAACCTTTTTTTTTTCAAATAGCACCCAATAGTTTTTCCTACAGTCCTTATTTTATTTAAAATCTTGTAGTACTTTGATTTTATACACAAACCAATTCTTTTCGTAAAGTCATAAGCATTAGATAAATAAAATAAGGATTTGTTTGAGGCGTAATATTTCCGTAAGAAAAACAGTTAAAAAGAAAAGTAAGTGGGTTTTTCAGGGTACTGAATAGCCTATCATATCGTGCTTTCGAAATATTTTTTTTTGTACTTCAGCCCCTAAAACTCACCAACTTTTTTTAATCAAATAGCACCCCACAGTTTTCCTACATAAATGAGGTCATCATTTTATTTAAAATCTTGTAGTGTCTTTATTGCATACGAAACCAATTTTTCCCCCAATTTCATAAGCATAAGATAAATAAAATAATGATTTTTTTGATATTTTTGTAAAAAAAAAGGGAAAAAATGTATCTGTTTTCGAAAGTATGTACTAAATACCCTTTAAAGCCCACTTAGTTTTTTTGTTCGTTTTTTGTGTCCAACAAATTCTTATTTCATTTATATATTGTTTATGATTTCAAGCAAAAATAAGTTTGCGTATAAAATTCAAGGTACCACAAGATTTTGAATAAAATGGAGATATTATTTATGTAGGAAAACGTTTCGGGTGCTATTTGAAATAAAAAGTTGGGGTGAGTTTTGAGGGTTGACGTGCAAAAAATGTTTTGGAAGCATGGTATGATAGACCCTACAGTAGCTTCAAAAATTCCACTCATTTTTCGTTTGAACTTTTACGAGAATATCACGTGTCAAGGAAATTCAGGGACACCCCGTTATATTACGTAAACTTAGGCTGCAATGTTTTCAGATTATTTTCCGATATAGTGGTGAATTGTGATTCGAGCTATTATTCTGAAAAATATCTTGATTTTTTCTAATGAACATCACTGCATCTATAATATACAGACCGAAAACAGAATTTCATGATGCTTAAAAAAATCCCTACAACTATTTGTTGGCTTCATTCTAAATATGCCTGTAAAAATTCGTTTTTGGCGAATTAATATGCGGTTTATTTATTAATATGGATTTTCAAAAAAATTATACCGTAGGATATTCTTGATTGAATATAAAAATAATACGCAGTTAATGCTTTTTTATATTCACACTAATAGACAAAACTCTCACGGCGTACGTATAACCTGATAGCTTTTTGCATGTGTTATTGACATGTTCTCTCCAGTCAAGCTTATGATCAAGAGTTACTCCCATAAATGAAACACTCTTCAGCAGAAATATTTCCAGTATTGCATGGGAAACTAATTGTCCAACCGGTTGTTTAAAATTAATCATCTGGGACTTTTATTGACATTAATTGTTAGATTGTGTTGTATAAACTAATTTTCAAGGACTTTTAGCGATCTTATCATACTGTTTTTGCAGTTGTGAACAGTGTCCGAAAAAATTACAGACAACATCTACATGACGGCGGGATTCATTTGGCGACGTTACCATATCTCAAATATAAGTCAATTTGTTGTGCCTATGCCTACGCATTTTGATGTTTTCTGTTATCTCTTTTTGTTTTGTGTCAGTATTTCGTGTTTTATGCCGGACATTCTTTCGGATGTAACAGAAACTGACAACGCCGTACTCCAAAATTAACCTACAAAATTGCCTCGACTGCAAAGAAAAAAGAAATGTTACGTTGACATTTCGTTACTTAAGGCAGCCTTATATGAGGGACCCTCAAGTAGCCGCCGAAACACGAAACCTTACTCCCCTCAAATATTAAGGGACCCTTAAGTATCGACTATGAGTACGACCCTTAGACATGCGTGGCCAAATTATTTCACTGGTCTACATATTTTAGGTTATGGTTAAAATTGAAAATCATATGAATCAAGTTTAAAACCATCATTTGTAATTTTAAATGCTCATTTGATATCAAATAAGGAACCATTACATTAGGAACACAGCGTGAAGTTCTTAGGTCTGATTATTTATCAGAAATCGGGCTTCTCAAGTTGAGGTATTCGATCTCGTATTCAAATAAAGGACAGCACTTGCTTTTATTGTATAAACCGAAGCATTTACTTCAAATTCTATTCTTAAGCAAAAAGAAGTAGAAGATTCGGATTTGAATTGAAAAGGTGTTGCTCTAAAGGCAAAGATTTAAATTCTTTGTAGGCATAAACGGGAGCATTTGGTTCAAAATTGAGTAACTTGCTTCTAACCATTTACTTCATTCATTTGTATGCACAAGGTTAAGGTGTTTTTAGTTGGGAGTGTGAGCGCCTGATTTTTTATAATTTAAATTTACCATGGCGGATGTATAGTGCATGTACTCGCACGAAAAATGTATAGAGACGAAATCCACGTGATCCCGAAACCAGGGGTAACCAGTTTTTACGGTACATGTCTGATCCGGGTTTCCAGAGAGGTATAGATGAGAGGAACTGGGAAGTACACAACGTTACAGTCTCCAAGATTGTCGATACCACTCTTCGTTGCATTGTGACCAAAACGGCTGACTGGATCAGGTTCCTATCGACTGAAAATGAATTGATGGAAGCCAAAGTGAAATAGCCAGCAAATAAAAGTTGCTTTTTTCGCTGAGAGTTGATATTTTTCCAACATTTCAGGGTATTGTTTTACACTCCTCGGATTTGTCTTGAACCTCTTCTTGGTAGTCTGACAGTTCCTCGTCACTTCTGTTCCTTATCACAGCTATAAAATACAATCTAAAAACTCTTGGTAAAACTTAGCAGTACCTGTCGGCGGCATCATACTCGAAATAACGCGTGTCTACCTTTTCCTTTTTTCTACGAGGATTTGCTTGCAAAGAAAAGAAAAAGATTAAGAATACAAAATAAAGTAAAACATTTTTCTTGTGAGCTCTGCATCTTCCTTCTGCCTTTACCATTGAAGGAAATACTTCACTTCTATAAATACGGCTTACTGAATGTACGTTATAATTTATAATTCCAACAAAAATAAACGCAAAAACAATCTGTCATTAGAGATGATTCATTATACACGGTTGGGCTAAAGTATGGAACCAAGCAAATATCTTTGAAACGGAAAGGGCGATATTGCTGAAAATTTGCAGGTAGATGTAGTGACATATAATGCATCCGAATACAGTATGTTAGCTATTAATGTACTTCCGGTCTAACCGGAAGTGCCGTCAACTTTTTTAATTTAAATGGGACACCCTGTATATTTTTGCAGATTTTAATACATCTTTTTTTTCTGAATACATCCATAGTGGGTTTGGTATTAGTTTCTTAAAAAATTTGTCTCACAAATTCGTCCGTGGCGGTCTGCGGTCTTCCCGTTTGAGGTATTTTTTTTGTATTTTTTTTTAGTCACCGTCAAACGTGTTATAGGACACCTGTCGGGACGTAAATCATTAAAAGTTGACACACTTTTTTGTGAGTTCTCACGCGATCGCCAAAACCGACTTTGAATGACCGGCATTTTAAACACCTGAAATGATACAGAAGCTAGTATGGTTTTCGGTTTTAAAACGAGCAAGAAACACGCTTATAATTTAGTAAGATCATTGTTTCAAAAGTACATTAAATCAATAGACTAGCAATTTTCAAATTTGAAAAGATTAAAACGTTGTAAAATATTATTTTTCAAATGCGATGGTATGATAAGTTTCACATCATTGGATGCGAAATTAAATTCTCTTTCACTTTTATCTAGGCATATGTGGTTCTATCTTTGATAGTTTTCAAGGTATATACGATTTTGTAATTATTATTCCGTTATGTTTCATCCGTTAATACTAAAACATGGATTCGCTCCATCTAACTGTAACCGCATTATTCTTAAAAACTCCTGTGTACATTTTCCAGCAGGTTTTCCAAATTTCCACTTAGAACATTTTGACAAACATTAGTTTATTATCCGGTTTCTAACAATACCACCCCAAATGTTTAGATTCCATGCTGGTTGTCAACAAACCTCTCAAATTTCGATTTACGTCGGTGTAAACATGTAAATTATGCCAGTTTACATAGCCGTTAATAATAACGGTGAAGCTAAATTTCTTATGAGATGTAGCTTCATTCGTAAACAACTAAACAATACACTATTAAAAAGGAGTGCATCCTCTTGAACTCGAGCACGACCCCAATTAAAGGAATTCATTCTGTTTTGAAAGTCTTGTCTTTCAAGTGCTTGACTTAGCTGCTGATATGTTCTTCATTAAGATCATGCTCACAGATGTTTGACCAGCGCCCAAATAGCGACTAATTTCTGCTGTAGTACTACTATGCGGATCTTCAGTCAAACTCACTATCTTCATTAACTACATGTTTCCTTCTCTCATATTTTACGCCGACGTAAATCCAGATTTTGAGTGGTTTGTTTACAACCAGCATAGAGTCTAAGCATTTGAGGTGGTATTATTGGAAACCGCATAATAAACTAATATTTTCCAAAATTTTCTAAATGAAAATTTGGCAAACCTGCTGGAAAAATTTCCACTGGTTTTTAAGAATAACGTGATTACAGTTAGATGGAGCGAATGCACATTTTAGTATTAGAGGCGAAACACTTTGGATGAAAGGTTTCCTCCCAATTGTTTCGTCTGCGAGCCACGCACGATTTTTTCCAATTCCTACGCCCTATTACGGAATAATTACAAAATCGTAAATATCTTGAAAACTATCAAAGATAGAACCACATATATGCCAAATAATAGTGAAAGAGAATTTAATTTCGCATCCACTGATGTGAAACCGACGGCGCATTCAACAGGCACGTGTGGCCATGACAAAGCTTACTAAAATATGGCGTGGCCATAACATCACTAAAGCTACAAAAATGTCGCTGGTTCAGTCTCTTGTGTTCTCCATATTTTTGTATGCCTCGGAAACTTGGACTGTTAAAAAGGCAGATCGAGCTCGCATAGACGCTTTTGAAATGTGGACATGGAGGAGAATGCTGAGAGTTCCTTATACCGCCCATCGAACTAACGTCTCCATACTGGATGAGGTCGGTAATCCAAAGAGACTATCCTCCATTGTGTCGACGAGAATGCTTACATTCTTCGGACATATACACAGAAGCGATAATATGGAGAAACTTGTAGTTCAGGGTCATGTCCCGAGTGGGCGGCGCCGTGGCGTCCCCCTACACGCTGGGTGGATACGACAAAACAGTTGCTGGGATACGAGTGTCAAGAGCGCCACTAAACTGACAACAAATCGCGAACGATGGCGAGCTACAGTGCTCAAAACTATTGATTATATTCGTGTCGGCAATACTCTAGCTCCGACTGAATGCATTTTACGAGTTCACACCATGTCTGTTACGACATTGTGACTATGATGATGATGATGATGATGATGATGATGATGATGATGTGAAACTTGTCATACCATCCCATTTGAACTCAAACACAAGTATGCTTCTTGCTTGTTTTAAAACCGAAAACCGCATCTTTACTACAAATATCAATTTTTCTAAATTGCTGAATAACTTCGAAAATAGGCTTAGTAGACATAAACTATGGTTAAATTAAAATCGATGCTGGAGTCAAAAACGTAATAATATACTGGGTGTCCCATTTAAAATAAGGAAGTTGATACCTACTTCTGGTATATCCGGATGTCCGCCATCTTTGAAATTATTTTCTACAAGTAGACCATTTGAAAGGGAACGTTCTTTATTCAAACCATTTTCTTTTAATTTGAACGGTCAGGCCACTAGAGAGCACCGTGCGCTTATTGGACCGCCCTGTATAATAGGCTACCAAAAAATTTTACTGAAAAAAACTTTATATAGGGAGACTCTTCAATCGTAAGTGTATTTCTAATTCGTCAGTATACAGTGCCTTTCTTTAATGTCCCCCCCCTTTTATTTTTTGAACGGGTCAACTCAAGAAATTGAAACTTGGAACAATGAAATTGATTCATGAATACTATATTCTGAAGTGAAATTGACAGATGAGACTTGCAAGATGGCGGCTTGGCGCCATCTTGAAAAAAAAAATTAAATAGAAAGTGGGGTCTTGTGACACATCTTTTTGAAGCCCCTAACGAACCCTTCACAACCCTAAAATATGAAGTCAATATCTTCATCTACTTAAAAATGGCGGAACATTAAATAATTACTTGAGACAAGCACGGTAATATCGATACTTACCTTTTATTTTTTGAACGGGTCAACTCAAAACATTGAAACTTGGGATAATGAAATTGATTCATTTTTGAGTGAAATTGACAGTTGAAGCTTGCAAGATGGCGACCCGGCGCCATCTTGAAAAAAAATTAAACAAAAAGGGGGGTCTTGTAACACATCCTTTTGAAGCTCCTAATGAACCCTTCACAACCCTAGAATATGAAGTCAATATCTTCATCTCCTTCAAAATGGCGGAACATTAAGTAATTACATGAGACAAGCACGTTAATATCGATACTTACCTTTTATTTTTTGAACGGGTCAACTCAAAACATTGAAACTTGGGATAAAGAAAATTGATTCATGAATACTATACCCTGGAGTAAAATTGACAGATGAAACTTGAAAGATGGCTGCCCGGCGCCATCTTGAAAAATAGAATCAAATTGAGAGGGAGGTCTTGTGATACATCTTTGTAAAGCTCCTGACGAATCCTTCACAAACCTTTAATGTGAAGTCAATATCTTCATGCCCTACAAAATGGCGGAACATTTAATAATTACCAGAGAAAAACACGTTAATATCGATACATCTAGAAATATTTTGTTCTCCTTGCTTGTCAATTAGGAATCCGCCGATAAGGCGACAAAAATGTCAGTATCACAACTGACGTCATTATTCAGCTTAAATATTGTCATCAAGTTTTAGATTTTATTCCTAAAAACATGAAAAGTTTATTCAAAAGTCTAAGCAACACAGTGGCTCGGCCTTTGATGGGATTAGAGATTATAAATTCAATCCACTTCAAGTGTAAGCATTCCAGGAAATCCACAGGGATTTCGGTCCTTTTTAGAGATTAGATTAGAGATTATAAATTCAATCCACTCCGAGTGTAAGCGTTCCAGGAAATTTACAGGGATTTCCGTCCTTTTTTCTATTGGCCTTTGACCGCTGTACCCGTATCCTAATTGGTTCCTTCTTGAGGCACACTAGCGAATTTTATAGCCGCTCTGCCAATGCGAGTTTTCAGGGATTACCAATAGCAATTATTTTATTTTGCGTCCGCGAGGATTGCACAGATTTTCCGAAACAGTAAGCAGTTGATTAAAGTTTTGAATAGACTTGGCCACGACAACTATTTCTAACATGGTCAACCCTCGTCCATTGGAAGAAAAAATTGAAGCGATTTTTATTTACGGTGCCACGCGTAACTTTCATGAAACCGAGAGAATTTTCAATGATCGTTTCCCGAATCGTCCTATAAGTAGAAAATATCTAAGGGAACTTGTATCCAAATTTACAACTACTGGTAGTGTCCAGAATAAGAAGCCCTCAGGTCATCCATCCATTCCGGAAGAAAAGAAAGTTCAGATAATTGGTGAGGTGATAGCAAATCCTGAACAGTCTACCTCCTCCGTCGCGAATGTGTGTGAGGTATCTCCTTCTACTGTGTGGAGACTTTTGAAGAGAAACAAGTATCATCCCTACAAAATAAAAATGGTACACCAGCTAAGTGAAGATGACCCAGATCGAAGAACAGAATTCTGCGAAATCATGACGGAAACCATTGCAAGACATCCTTCTTATCTCCACAATATTTGTTTCAGTGACGAATGTACATTTTTCCTCAACGGCAATGTTCACAGAAACAATTGCCGTTATTGGAGTGACATCAATCCTCACGTTTTTAGAGAAACTCATACGCAATATCCCCAAAAAATTAACGTCTGGGCAGGAATATTAGGAAACCATATTGTAGGACCTTTATTCATAGAAGAAAACCTAACAGGTGAACTGTATTTGAATATGCTGGAAACCACTGTTCAGCCTCTCATAACCGAAATAATCGAAGCAAATCCTAACGAATTCGATATGGAGATTGTATTCCAACAAGACGGAGCACCACCACATTACTCCAGAGAGGTAAGAAGTTATTTGGACAATACTTTCCCCGGTCGATGGATTGGCCGTCGAGGTCCTACAGAATGGCCAGCTCGCTCGCCAGATTTGACACCTTTAGACTTTTTTTTATGGGGTTATTTGAAGCAAAAGGTGTACGAAACTGAACCTGCTTCAATACTGGAGATAAGGCAGAGAATAATAGATATTTGTAGAAATATCGACGTCACTGTGTTCGAAAATGTAAGACGAGAAATATCGGATAGGCTGTTCTTATGTCAAGCAGTTCAAGGAAACCATTTCGAACATCTTCTGAACTGAAATCATCTTCTTTCCTCCAATTATAAAGGTAAAATTTAGAACAGAATGTAAAGTTTATGTTAAGGATTCATTCTTTTATGTGATGTATTCAGGCAATTATTATGTTAAGGATTCAATTTTATTTTAATTTAGATAAGAAACATGTTTATAATACAATGATGTTTTTGTAACAATGTATTCAGGCAATCATTAAATATTTCGTAATAGGACAAGACCCTTTTTTCAATTGAATTTTTTTTAAGATGGCACCGAACCGCCACCTCAGGTAATTATTGAATGTTCCGCCATTTTGTAGGAGCTTAAGATATTGATTTCATATTCAAGTGTTGTGAAGGATCCGTTAGGAGCTTCAAAAAGATGCGTCACAAGACTCCCCTTTATATTTAATTTTTTTTCAAGATGGCGTCGAGCAGCCATTTTGCAAGTTTTATCTGTCAATCTTACTCCAAAATATCTTATTCATGCATCAATTTCATTATCCCAAGTTTCAAATTTTTTTGTTGACCCGTTGAAAAGATAAAAGGTAAGTATCGATATTAACGTGCTTGTCTCAGGTAATTATTTAATGTTCCGCCATTTTGAAGGAGATTACGATATTAACTTCATATTCTAGGGTTGTGAAGGGTTCGTTAGGGGCTTCAAAAAGATGTGTCACAAGACCCCACTTTCTATTTAATTTTTTTTTCAAGATGGCGCCGAGCCGCCATCTTGCAAGTTTCATCTGTCAATTTCACTCCAAAATATAGTATTCATGAATCAATTTCATTGTTCCGAGTTTCAATTTCTTGAGTTGACCCGTTCAAAAAATAAAAGGGGGGGGGGGGGACATTAAAGAAAGGCACTGTATTATGACCCCGTGTGGTTGATTATGCTTTTAAGAAAAATCTAATCAAATTTCCAAACCAAAGAGTGTATCATACGTTTTCGCAGGTTTTCTTATGCTTTGTTGTTGGATGCCGAATGAGATGCTGTTTTCGTCTTAAGGTGGTAATGCTGTCACATTATTTGTTGATAAGCCTGGCGGCATCGTGATTCTAGGACACTGATGCGATACAGGTTCTCATTATAGTTCTATCAAAAATGCAGAAGATGCAACCGTATGTTTCCTAAGACGTCATAAGCATTGACATAGCTCAGAACTAACCTTCAAAACAAAATCTACTATCCTGGGCAGCAACTAGTCACAATTTTTTTCTAAATATTTTGTGTTCTGAGAAAGGCTTCAGATGTAGCGATAATGTTAATAACGATTTCAACGAATGTTTCTTAATTTGTGCGCCAATAAAGCACAACAAATCTAATCGCAATATATTCAATAGAGTAATATGAATCTATGGGTTTCGTGAAGGCATTTTTCATACAAAATTACTAATGGTGATCTACAAGGCTCTGTACATCCGACTCCGAACATGGAAATAACAAGAAAGGCCTCTAGGTGTCGATCTTTTAGAGCGGGACGTCCTATGGAGATGAAACGCTTAAAAAAGCCGTCGCCACAATTCGTGTTTCCGAACGTATTCCGGGTGACGAGTCTCGTGCGATACGTAACCCTGGTCCTCTAACCTCTCTACTGCATAGGAGCTGAAATTTGACAAGATTTGATGGGAAAGAGTAACGTCAGGGAGCAAGCGAGAAAGGCAGCAGCTGTCAGGGCGGAGCTTAGAGGTCCTTCTTGTTGTGTATGTTCGATAGCTTTGGTCGGCGTTCGGCGTAAACGTGCAAAAACGACTATTGGAGGTGGTTGTTGGTGATTTTCAACCCCCATGCAAAAATACGGGATTGCGGCTTTAGGTATTTAAACAAAATATATTGAATTCAACATCCTTGGTCCCAATGCGAATTTCGAGAGATTCTACAGGAATATTTTGGCATCAATCATTAACAAATCTAATAATTACGTCAATGGAAACGCATCTTTCCCCATCCCTCTCCAGGTAATTTCCCAGCAGCGACAGACGAGATAGGCTACCAGCCACAGCTGGTGCATTGGTGCCACGGTGCTGGAGGAACCATCTACTTGATGGCCAAGGCCTACTTGATGTTCAAGGAAGAGAAGTACCTGCAATCTTGCAAACGCATGGCTGACTTGATTTGGGACAAAGGACTGCTCAAGAAAGGCCCTGGATTGTGTCATGGAGTAGCTGGAAATGGATACGCATTTCTTTTGATGTTCAGGTACGTAATATTCTTGTTATTATTTTAGACTCTCTGTTAGATCGTTCTAATATTAATGTTTTAATGTTTGAACGTTTAGATCCGCAGATAGCATCGCATTCTTAGGCGAATCAAAAGCATAAATAAACGTTATACTACTCATCCAATGCTTATCTCTATTAAATTAACGCCGCTTTAACACTAGTAGTAAGAATACTACTAGCAACCAAATTAATCTTCAAAAGCAGCGATAAAGTGAATTTGTTATCTAGGTGGTGACATTTTTATTGGCGACCAATCTATCGAGACGTACTTACAACGAAAGACAAAATCTATAAAAGCGAAGCTGCGCGCGGAAATCTAGTTACTGCTGAAGATGAAATAATATCATTATTATTCAAAGGACACACGAAAACACAGGATATTCAGAAAAAAATTGTTTATTACACTACACAGCAGTTTGATGTGTGCACTTAATTTAGCAAACATTTTTTATTATTTCGACATTATTTTTTATTCGATGCGAACGTATTTTGACGAACTACTGCTCTTTTTATAAAAATGTCTGCAATGTTTCTTAGTTCCAAATCATCTGCTATTTCTCTGTTTACATGCAATACCATGTAATTATTTAGCCTTTGCTGAGTCCTTAAATAAGTCTTTATCCTTCGTAATGCTAAAAATGACCTTTCGGCGGTACATGCCAATACTTGAATAGTTAAAATGATTTTTAATAATTTGATGACTTCAGGTATATCATATCTTTGGTAGATGCGCAATGAGTATTTACAAATGAAACAACATCCTCCACACTATTGAATTTGTAATTTTTTGTTTGCGCAATATACAGGGTTACTGGTAACTCGACCACTTTCCTGCAGGAAGTGATAGAGGGACTCAAATGCAATAGATTTAACCCTCCATATGTAATACCGAAAACCGATAGTTTTCGAGATAATTAACATTTAATGTTTTTCAACGATATGTCCAAATTTCCACACTACATCCCAAATTTAGAAAAAACCCTGCTGTCGATTTTAGTAATTTCCAATTTAGTTTTTTACTGACACATAAGCAAATCTAATTTAGTATTTAATGTAAAAATACTAAACAGTTTCAAACTACATATAATTATTTAAAAAATAAAGAACAAAATTTTTACATTCACCGCGAAAGAAAATTGTCTAGCTCAAAAAAAGATACACAACCAGTCAAACAAATTATTTTAAAAATTCCTTATCTGATGGCCTATTCCAAGGACAAGAATGACAGTACAACCACAAGTAACTATTTAACAAAATTTATCAACATAATACAGAATCATCAACAACATGATATTTCAGCATGATGGTTGTCCACCGTATCACAATTCGGCAGTTGTTGGACAACACGTACCCGAACAAATGGATAGGGAGGGGTGAACCCATCCCATGGCCTGCGCGGAGCCCAAATCTGACACCTCTTGATTTTTGCATCTGGGGTCACATGAAGGCATTGGTTTACGAGACTCTAGTTAATAATGCTGACGAACTAAGGCAAAAAATTATCAATGCGGCGGAGGAGATGAAATGAACTTTTTCAACACGAGTTACAAAAACCGAAGTGAGGAAGCGGATCCGTACTTGTATCCGAAATCAAGGGCAACACATTGAGCAAGATATCTAGAAACTTTGAGTGGATTTAATTTGTTTTACTTGGATAAAATCATCGACCGCATTTGCAAACATTCTAGTATGTATGTACTGTCATTCGTTCTTTTTGAGTAGGTGATTTTTATTCATTGCTGTTTTGCTGTTTATAATCTTTCTGAAAAGGTTATTAGGTAGGAAAGTTTTTTTAGCGATTTGTTAAACCGTTTGTATAATTTTTTTTTGAGCTGGATAATTTTCTTTCACGGTGAATGTAAAAATCTTGTTGATTATTTTTTAAATATTTGTATTTAGTTTGGAACTGTTTAGTATTTTGAAACATTTTAATACTAAGTTAGCTTTGCATATGTGTTAGTTAAATACTAAAATAAAAATTATCAGAATCAACAACAGGTTTTTTTTCTTAGTTTAGGATCTAGTGTGGAAATTTGGACATTTGGTTGAAAAACATTAAATGTTAATTATCTCGGAAACTATCGGTTTTCGGAATTACATATGGGGGGTTAAATCTATTACATTTGAGTCCCTCTATCACCTCTTGCAGGAAAGTGGTCGAGTTACCAGTAACCCTGTATAAAAGCATATTTCGATGAAGAGTTAAACGATCCATATACTCGTATCAAAGTCATCTCCTTAGAGGTTTTCACATAATTGCTGCTTATATAATTATTTTTCTGAGTAAGAAATAGTTCCATGTTGCTCAAGTGTGTCATGGCATCTTTAATAAAGCGCTGTTCAATACGGGCTACGACTTTATCTAACACTTCAAAATACATTTTTTGATAAAAAAGGCAGCTGCATCAGAAAATTCGTGCGGTTCGCTTGTAGAGTCGTCTATCCTCTTAGGTATTCTCCGTATTTTTGGAGCTTTAGGTTCATCCAATTCCAAAATACGAGCTAAATCTACACCAGACTTCCAGACGTTTTCAAAATGTTCGTCAGTGCCGGAGCACCCGAGCACCCACGGAGTCGGCGCCCCTGACCCAGAGCGAAGCTTTCACTCCCCTTGGTAGATAAGCCACTATAGTCCAGGCGGCAATTTTCAGTTTTGGCTTGTATATCTAGTATTCAGGATAGTCAGGTACTCAGGATACAGATAGGCGACAATTGTGCTAAGCGCTTATAGGCGATAGAGACGTTCCAACCATTTCTAGAAAGAGAACAACTGATACTGCTGGTGGGTCTCTTCAAAGGATATTGTAGCCTCAGACGTCACCTATTGCACCAAATGGGGGTTTTAAATGTAGGGTTTTTCTCATAAACAACCAACGTCAAAAAACAAGAGTTTTCAGGGGGGCAAAATCATTTATAAACCCATCAATCGACTTCTATTTTCAAATTTATTATATGTGAACTGACTGGTTTACGGGATAATATATTTCTGGATTATATTTCGTTCATCAGAAAAAAACCCTGTGACTGGTTGTTTTACATATAATTGTAATTAATGTAGAAGTATTGGAAAATGGTTTGCTTTCAGATTTATAATAACAATGATTAAATACAATGCATTTTACTTCACTCGCATCCATCGCTGCGACTGCGGTTCCACATACCAGAAAAACGTTCTACTAATAATAACAACAGAAGCGAAACTGACTACAGTTTACTGGCATAAATTACCAATGTCTAAATACCTTGATATAAGCGACAGTCACATCGGCTGGTTTTGCTGAAATACTGTCGGTTCGTCAAAGCGAGTTATAAACAAAGTGAGCCGACGAATCGCATAGTGAGTATGCAGCTTAACACTTTTTGTCTAGTGTCAAATCTGCTCAGGCTATCGTGAAGCTGACACAGTGACGTATCATTTTATTTATATGATTTAACATGATTGACTGTACATCGATCTATCTGCTCATATCTTGTGGTACATTTGAACATTCAAAACGCTTGACATATTTGATATTGAAATATGTAAAATTATCGAACGGTATGTCGTTGGTCGGCTGCTCGTCGGTTTAAACAAAAAGAGACGTTCCATTAAAAATAAAATAAGCAAAGTCAGGCACGTGATCGCGTAGCTTTGCGTTGCCGTCCCATTCATATTTTGGTTATATTATATTTTTGAAATAAGTACCAATGCATGCGAAGTACGTCGACAATCTATAGGGCCTAATTTATTTTTAAGGTGGGATTTTATTGATTTCTAGGTTGACCGGCGACGTGAAATATCTGTACAGAGCTATAGAATTCTACAACTTCATGAACACCAGCGACTTCAAAAACGCTGCTCGGACACCAGACTACCCTTACAGCTTGTATGAGGG
This sequence comes from Callosobruchus maculatus, assembly GCA_951848785.1. NCBI lineage: Eukaryota > Metazoa > Arthropoda > Insecta > Coleoptera > Chrysomelidae > Callosobruchus > Callosobruchus maculatus. Next base: position 2,464,954 of record CATOUR010000174.1, read on the forward strand.
TTTGGCAGGAACTGCTTGCTATGTTGCGGATCTGACGCACCCAAATACGGCACATTTCCCATTTTCTGATGTTTTTACTGTGATGCATTAATTAAAGATGTTAATTTTTTCAAAATTAAAGAGTATAAAATTACTGTTAAGATTTTCCTTTAATTTGTTAATGCTTGTTAGAGCGGTCCTGTGAACCTTTGCTCTTAGTTACGGTCTTGTCTGTCTGTCAGGTCTGGTTACCCAGTTTCACAATCGTTAGTCAACTAGTGGTTAACAGAAAACTACTGGTTAGCGAAAATAATCCATTTCATAATCGACAGTTTACGTGAAAAGCTCTGGATAACCAGTAAAGTTAACCCAAGGATAAAGTATGGGTTATCTTGACGTTTGGTTTGGTCAGCAGATGACAGATAAGCTTGCTATGGAAGCTATAAAAACATGGATTCTGACACTGACGTCTGAGACGTCAATGGATTTTGATTACAGTCTGTAGTGACATAAATCAAAAATATAAATACAAAGGTTAGGTTTAGTTGTCAAAGAGTTAGATTGTATTCACGTAACACAAGTATGGCAGTGCTCTGAGACCCATCCGTGGTTCCAGCTTAACGATAAATAAGCTTACCCATTGGTTTCCATTGTGAAACAGATCGCCCCGATAACTATAACTTCGATCTGTCGGTTAAGTGACAACCAGTGGTTACGGGTGATTGTGAAACTGGGTCTTAGTGTGAGATCAACATTGACCCGATTTCTCTAAATAATATTTGATAAGGTAAGATCATAATTCAGTTGTGTATTTTATTTGCACTTTTTCTATAAGAAATTTTTTGTTCACCACTCTATTACTCTTGTTTTAAATTTCCTAGACCTTCAATTTTAGTTTAGCTCTCTTTCTGTCATAACACCCACTTCACAAGGGTTTTCAATGTCACTCGAATTTGGGTATTATAACACATTTCTACCTCAAGTTATTTTTGTTGGTAAAATTTATTATTCTCCAAGGTTTACAACCATCTTGATCTAACTAACATGCAGGACAGAGGGTGACTCCACTGCCATGCTGCAAGTCCACTCTCACGGCTCGAAGGTGTTGCTTAAACCAACTACATTGAATGAATCCTTGTATATCCTATTCAAAGTTTTTATTTGCACATCCATATTTTTTAACATTATTTATTTTACTTATTCGTAAAAGGAAATGTAAGTTTTATCAAAGTTACACCATCCTGAAGAATACCTGTAAACTCATACAATTAACACGGAAATGTACGAAACTAAAAAAATACTTTGTAATAATGGAAAAATGAGTGCAATGTTTGGATATCGTGCATACTTTCATTCACGACGTGAAGAAGCGAAAATAAATATTCATTCTGAAATACCTGATACATACGACTCACACATAAAACGCACAAGATTATACACTTTCATTTTAAACTAATATCTATGTAGTTTTTTTCTGTTTATATTTTTTCCTTTTCTTTTTTCACCATGAATCCTTGTATTTCTTTTTTTCTCTTTCTTCGTTTTTTTTTTCTAATGTTATGTATGATAGGTAGTGTAAAAAGAAAAAGCATGTATCCTTACGTTTTGAGTCAGTAGGGCGAGAAATATCCACCTCGTCTAAAAGTCCTAAAAGTGCAGACATCAGTTCATTAAAATAACAAATAGACAAATAAACAAAATAGAAACAACAAACTAAAAAAAATCTACACAATACACTATTCATAGCTATTTAGGTGCAATTATTCTAGGTATAGATGGAAATTACTAATTAATACATACAAGAGACTCGATTTGCGATCAACATCTGAGTACTTAGTTTTCTGTTTAATTTAACATACATGCTAAAAATATCAAAACCATCATTTGAATATTATTTATCTCGCATGTTATGGTTCTAGGACCTTTGCCCTTCCTGATTTATATCAACAATCTGCCCAAAACTAACCCAAACAAATGTATACTTTTGTTGATAATACAACAAAAATAAATATAATTAGACATTACATTATATAATTTTATAGTACTGTAATACTTTAAGAACCCAGTTTGACAGTAGCACTTTAGTGGAGTCAGTCATGGGCATTCCTTTTTTTATACAAAACCCAGTGCTGTTTCGAAAAATATTTCAGTTGCTGCATAGTTTCCCAATAAGTATGCAGTTCTGTAGCCTGAACTGCAGTGGGACACCGTGTCGTATAGTTATTCTACGCAATCGGTACTCTGTGTCATCGAGATCGACAAGACGCGACATTAACCCTCACTTCGTCTATATCGGCTTTGGTTTAGGTATGTCGAATTCTATTCAGAATGACATTTGGTACATGTTTGCGCTGTCATTTATATACCATGCGTCTTTATTTGGGAAAATTGATATATTTATTTGTGAATGTCTTTTATTAATTCTAAATAGTTCCTTAACCCGAGGATCTTCTGTAAATAAAAGATCACTGCTCAGCTGCTGCGATATTGTTTGCAACCTGAGGTTGTATCGTTTGATGAAAAACGGAATTCAAATCATCCAAAATAACTGTGTTCGCATTTGGCCTGAGGAAATAAATCATGTCAGTGAAAAATATAGTCTGGATGTGGCTTAGGTTATGCAATATTGTAGAACACAAGTATATGATATTAATTCACAAAATTTTGTCTTCATCAAAACCTGAGTGGTAACGATTTACTTTAGGGTACAGCCGCTAGGTGGCGCCCCTATATGTCAATCGAAAGGGCTCGAGGTGGGGAGCAATAATGTCCATGGGCACAACACCAGGAAACGAAAGACAAAAAAGTTATGGAGGAAACTAATCCCCATGTTAATTCTATGGGAATTTTTCTTTCTCGTTAAAAGTGAATGAAATCTTCCACGTAGGTTCGGTTAGGTTAGGCTAGTCTAGGCTAAGTTAGGTTAGGTTAGGTTGACTAGTCAGCTTTATGACTGACTAACTTTATTCTTGCTTTTTTCTTACTTAATAAATAAAATAAACATGTTCCTTTTGATCGAGTCTACGATCGAAATAAATATATTTTTCAATGTACTTAATCAAATAGGTTTCGTTGAAGAGATTCGCTCCACAGAACGCCGAGTGGCGCAGTGGCATCGTGTTAGACAGTGAAACAGTGTTCGAAACATAGGCGTTGCAACTATTTTTTTATTTTTTTTTAACCAATAAATTTATTGATATGCTTTTGACCCATGATGCATACATTTTTTTCTACCATCGACGAAATATATTTTTGAATCAAATTTTATTGAACATTTTGCTTGCAGTACATAGTGCAAAAACTAAGTACCGGAGGCGGTGGAGAATTAAAAAAGTCATTAGAAATGAAGTTTGTGTCCGTCAATATCAATCGCCAATTGCTCTGATTGCCATATCAAAATGAAATTAATCCAAAAAAGTAAAATTATTCGTAATTTTTGTTGTACTTGTAAAATATCTAATAAAATTTGATTCAAAAACATATTTATGTCGATGGTACAAAAATGTGTGTAACATGGGTAAAAAGCACACAATAAATGTTTTTGATAAAAAAAATAGTTGCTATGTAGGTCACTCGAATATACTGATTCCCTGTGTAACACTCTATACCACTGCGCCACCCGGCGTTCTGCGGAATGGATCGCTTCAACGAAACATATTTATTGATTAGGTACTTTATTACTGGAATTTGTAATCTAATTTCAAACATTCAAAAATATGTAGTATTTCTTTCGATCTAAGTTTTCGATCGTAGACTTCGTCTCGAGCTGCAAACTTCATTCATCGCCTATATACACGCCAAATATACACTACACTAGTTATAACTGTTACAGTAAGTATTTTCACGACTGGAATCTAGAATCTACTATCGGAGTAGGACATTGGTGGTCAAAGGAGCATCGTGACTGGCGTAATGACGCAGGCACGTATTTAGAACGAAACGAAAATGTTATAAAATGCCGTCTAAAAAATGGAATCCACAAATTTGCACCCCCCCCCCCCCCCGCAATTCAAGGTGGCAACTCTAATCTGGACCTCCCCCTGAAAGGCCAACCAAGTGACACCCATAATCTGGACCCTCCGAAACCAAATCCTGGATGACGTCACCCGGATTTGGAGTGTTTTCGGTACTGCATTCAAAAGCCCATTTTTATTTTGATATAACTTTTGAATTATTGCAAAAAAAGAAACAAAAACAGTTTTGTTATAAAACTTATATATGATCCTTCCATTTATCACAAAAAAAATATTCAAAACCCTAATTTCTTGTCATCATTATCATTTGATACACCAACAATCCAGCGATCAAATGTACTGCTTTTGTGGAATCTGATTGGTTCAGATTAGCCATTGCTAAACTTTTTGTTAAACAAGAAAATTCAATTTTTCACCCATTTAGGATGAAAAATCGGACTGGAAAAGATGCTAGATGGTTCATAATGGTCGATTGTATATAAAGCTTGCCATTTTTCACCTTTTTGAGGTAAACTTCAAGAGAAATCAATTTCCAGAGAACTTTGACAGATGCATGTTCTTGAATGAGCTGCTCTGATTGGTCAAAGCCTTGGTTAAAATGCCCGTAATCGTGCCTAAATCTACGTAAGTCTAAAGTTAAGTGAGTTCTTTTGTGAACAAAAAGTGAATATTTTTTAGTATTCATTGTACTTTGCTGTCCACTTATTAAAACCACTTTACAACATTTTTTGAGAATCAAAATAATCCTCTTGTTTTTTTCTGCAATTTTTTCTCGCCATGCCAACAATTCTGACCAAGGTACAACTAAATAGCTATGAACAATTAATAATGTTACCATAAATATGTGTACTAAACAGAAAAATAACATACAAAATACACTAAGGTAGCAAGCATAAAAAGGACTGTTGTTTCTAATTTGTTTATTGGAATGATCATACCTGGGACGGCGCATCGGCCTGTATCCTGGGTAGAATCCTCTTGCCGAACCCCGACTGCCTCGGAAACCCCCTCTGCCCCTAGGTGGTCGGTTTGTAGTCGATATTCCAGGACGGTTCGTCCGTTTTGGCATCACCTTAAAAAAACAATATGCTAACTGGCGGCAGTAGTAAAAATTAAGTTTGTTTTGCTTCAGAGCTTTTGGTTATATCTGTAAGCTTAAACCTGTTGGGCCTTTACGTTTTATTTAGCTATTTCAATTTTTGGTATTTGTATTGTGTTTTACCATGCATCTATGCAAAATTGGTTTTTTATTCCTTGTAATTTTTCCGTTAATGTTTTATTTCTGACCTTTTATTAGACAATTCAATCATAAGCAAATCTTCATACTTGGCATGTAATAAATTGACATGGAATAGCATCAGAGGTTCTCAGGAACCACACTTGGAATATGGTGAATGGTTTGGAGGTTGGCCCCACATTTAGAATGAGGAAATGGCAAATATATCTTAGTTAAAGATAGTCAGCATGTTTGTCATTTTGGACTCTAATCCTATTGAAGCCAGTCCATGTTTTCTGGGAGAAAACCAGTTTTTCTTTCCAGTATACATCCTGTACTTCTGCTCTCTCTGTCCATTCCAGTTTTTACTTGATTAAAGTCAGTGTAAAGTTAAATACAGGTGTTTTGCTCTTCTAAATAATGATTATCTAGAATAAAACCTTTTGATATCAATGTCCATTATATCACTATAGAATGTAGTTTTTAGCAATTTTCTCATGTTCCTTCATTAAGGCATCTGACCTACAGAGTGTTGTAGAGGCATATGACGTAGACTGACATAGATATGAGCCCTTCTCTTTGGTTTAATTAGGTGCCATTAATTTTTTGTGTTGAAATGCAGCTACAGCACAGTATTCAACAGCAAAGCATACCTGTCCCAGAGCTAAGGAAAGCAAATATTCTGTATTGTGTTGTATATCATTCTACTTTATCAAGTAATAAGTTCCAGATCTTTAGAGGTTTTATTTTTTTAAAAGTTATTTGAATGCCTTTAACATCGCACAGGACTGATCCTTGATGGAAATGTTCGTATATGACCTAGCTTTCGTAAAATTAACTCAAAAACTGACATTGCTGAGCACAGTAAAAATAAATGTTCAAGCAGACTTAGGCGCGGCAAAGCGCAGCGTTACTTCCGCACATAAGGGGTGAAGGTGAAGGAGAAATATTTACATGCATTAATGAAAACTGTGTATTTTATATTATTATTTATGTGGACGTGAATCTATCGACACGAGTAGCTTCTTTTGTAATGAGAATTTGCTTGTTCTTGGTTTAATTGCTGCTATGGATGAAGAGAAAATGACAAAAAAGAAGAATGTTTATATGAAATAAATGTTTGAATATTTATGTCAAGTCATACCAACTGCTAGCACATTTACAACATATTGTCACGACGGCCTCTTTTTCTTCACCAAACAATCAAACTGGACGTAACTTTCACCGTTTTACTTCACAACTCAATACAATATCTCTGAACCTTATCTCAACTAGAACTCAACTGAACTGCCACGCTACCCGTGGCGCCTTATATACACTTCATCGAACATTCGATGACATTCGAGAATGCCAATCCGTCATTCTAGAAAACTCTAGACGATTCGATGACGTTTACACTTCAAAGATCTAACCTAACAATTTGACTTTACATCATGCATGACAACTAATACACAATACACGAATACCATAATATACAGTATGTTACAATATAATAGAGCATCAGAAAACAACATTCTAAAAAGCTGTGTCTAAGGAGCAGAAGATTGATGTTTATCCCAGATGAACAATTAATGCTTCATCATCCATTTTCACAATTTGATAAGCTTGAAGGCCGATTCATAAACTCGCCGTGGCCGTCGCCGTTGCAACATAAATACATTGAAACGCCTAAGACCATTCATATTCGCCGTCCGCCGCGCCGTCGGGTCTGCCGTTGGGCTTGCACTGTCGTAGCCGGCGTATAAGCCAATCATAGTCGTCAGTACCGGTCATGTGATATTGATATTATTGTTGGCGTGTAGCTGTCAAAAGGATTCTGGGTTTTCTCAAGTTTTCTGTATTGGTTATGGGTTCTGACTATGTCCATTTTCACCAGGAAAATTTTAAAGATCTTTCACAAAGCCAAAAACACTGATGATAAATCGCGATAGAACACGTTTACAAACACGATGGGGAAAACTAGGTTAACAGCACGAACGGAGAGTTTATGAAAATAGCAACCTTGTGCTACGAACGGCGAACGTCAACGGCAACGACGAGTTTGTGAATCGGACTTAACCTAAAACTGCCATAGAGCTGTCTGTAGCCATGCACATCATGTATTGTACAGGTCAGAAATATTAAGAGCTGTTTAAATTTTTTGTGCTCCTATCGAGTGCCGACACTACAAAGGACCCCTTAATCCTTCACAAGACCGGTCGAATAACCCTTATCGCTTTCCGACAGGTCGAATGACGCTTATCGCTTTCGGCTTTTTTTGCTGGGCCGTTATACGACCATTAGTATAGTCAAAACTGTATATGTCTGTGTATAATGGGATGTTATTATACAATAAATAGATCAATTTATTTTGTTTTTATCTATTGCAAATTGGTATTTTCGATTATTTTGACTTTCTGAATTATTACAATATATATTTTGTATAGATAATTACGGTTTTATCATTACCCAGGTCTACATAATAACCACAGCCTATGTTTATGTAGGCTGTGTAATAACGTAACTGCACTATAGAAGTGTCGACACTGATTGAGACCTGAAAAAATGTAAACAACTCATATAATCTGACTATCTGACTTCTACAATACAGCGAATTTAATAATCGCGATACAGGTCGCATAGGAAAACAGAAAATGCTGATGAGCTGCAAAGTGTCTCTTTTCGTTTCCACGTTCCGCACACTGAAGCAAGCACAGGGGAAGCAATGCGAAGTTCTTCGCCTGGCTTCTTCAAAAACCTTCCTTGCGACGGCTTCTCTTCATGTCACATCAGTGTGTGGCGTATTCATTTAATAAAATGTATTTTTCTCTTGCATAAATAAACCTCTTTGCTTTGCCTCACCTCAGTGTACTTAAACTTTCGCATTGAAGGATCACTGAATCACTGAATTTCAATACTCCCAAAATTACCTTGATTTGTCTCCCTCTAAACAGGGATTCATCCATTGCCATGGCAGTCTGCACAGAGTCACGATCCCCAAACTCAATATATGCGAAACCTTTAGGATGACCATCATATTTGTTACATAAGATAGTCACCCTATGGATGGAACCGCACCCATGGAAGTGCTGTTCAAGTTCTTCTGCAGTGGCTCCATAATCAACATTGCCTACATATATGCTGCGGTTATCCACTTCCATTTTTTCTTCTAACGACATGTTTAAGGGACTGGCTGTTGAGAGAATATTGAATGTGTAAGCTGAAGGGTAGTACAACATGATGGAATTTTTTAACATTAAAGTTTTTGAAATAACAAGATATATCAAATCCAAACATTATTTATATTGAGGACAATATTATTGTGTACCTATCAGTTATCAAATATCTCAATAATTAAAAACATAAGGAGATCAAACCGGGCCCTGTTCATCAATAATTTGTGATTCAAGAGTTCTTTGTTAAGAGACAAGACATTCCTATGAAATTTTTGGACTAGGTAATTTTTCACTATGAATCCTTTAATATTACCGTTATAACGTTTACAATTTATATTTAAATAGAATTTATGCGAAGGTGATCAAAAAAATATAGACATTTCTATAGTGTTAAATTCTGAAAACATAAACATGGGACATTACTCAATCAAAGTGGTGTTGTAAGTTATGTGGTGGTACCCATAGTAAACATGTATCATCAGCAACTACCAACATTGAACAGTACTTTGAATGAAAACTACTACCAATCCAGCTATATGAATCTCACCTGTGACACACTTGGCATAGATTCTGTTGTAGTGTTTACAGCAACAGATTCCTGCATTTTTGTGAATATTATAGACAATGATGTATCTATACGGGGTTATTCACTTTATTCGACACGGAGTATCTGATAAAAAAAGAAAATAATGATTTCGGATGGATAGGGACCCATCAAGGCTACATTTTAAAAATATTTTCATGTTATACTACTGGGTGTCAAAGTTATATTTTTCAAATGGAACACCCTGTATATTATTGCATATTCAGATTCCTTGGTGAAATCTACTGTGCCTTTATGTATTACACATGGGACTTGAAGCGAACCATTTGGGTGTAAATCACCATTTTCGGTGTAAGTAGATATCAGAAAATAAATTGAATATTGGAGATACTAAATTTAGAAGGCTGTGACTTTTAATTTCCAATCAAATCAAGGTGTTTTTCAATTTTCCTACCTATAAGCAACCAGGCAAAACCGTGAAATATAAATAAAAACCTCAGATAGAGGAAAAAAAATAACTTAACAAAAAAATTCAGACGAACTAGACTAAAGAGACAAGATTATAAAAATTAACTTTCGTTACTTACAACAAATCAACTCTAACCTGAAACGATAGCGGTAACATATCTAAAATCAAAGAGAAGCTGGAGTATGACAGAAATAGATATTTTTCACACCCTACTAGTATCTGAAATGTACCTAGAGATTGACAATTTCTAAAGCCAATAAAAAATTTTAAAATGAAAGGAAAACTACTAGCAAATGTTGTAGGCAGTTTATTATCTTCACAATAAAATTTCACATTTAATGACAAAAAAAGTATTCAATTCTGTCAAGTCAAAACGATACCTCTGATTGGAATTCCAAACATTCTTCAGTACCTATTAGCTAGATTGCAGAAACTGAAGAATGGATTAAAATTCGTTCAAATTATAAAACATAATTTACCTTTTTTTACGCCATTAATTGTGATTGATAATTGTGTGCTGGAGCAACATTCGCTGGTAATTTTTCTTTCATTTGAGGGTTTTTAATTGTTTTGGAAATTTTTAACCTCTAGTACATTGCATGAAAAATATCTATTTCTGTCATACTCCAGCTTCTCTTTGACCTTAGATATATGTTACCACCGTTCTTTCTGGTTAGAGTTGATTTGTTGTAAGGAATTTTTATAATCTTGTCTCTTTACTCTAATTCATCTGTATCTTTTTTCTAAATTACTTGTTTTCTCCTACCTGAATACGTTTATGTTAATCATATAAAGAAAAATTAGGCATTCCCTTTTGAAAAGTTATCTCTGAAGTTTCCTAATTAATCAACCGATTTCTCCAAGCACAAACATGCTTAGTAATATGAGAAAGTCACAGCCTTCTAAATTTTATATCTGCGATATTGATTTTTTTCCTGACATCTGCTTATACAGAAAATGGTAATTTACACCTAAATGGTTTGCTTTAAGTCCCATGTGTGATGCATAAAGTCACACTAAAATGCACCATGGAATATGAATATGCAATAATATACAGGGTGTTCTATTTAAAAAATAACTGAATTTGCTAAGTTTCATGCTTTGGGGACATCCTGTATAATATGAAAACATTTTTAAACTGTAGCCTTGATAGGTCCCTATCCATCCAAAATTATTTTCTTTTCCATCATATACTTCACCCACAATGCTCCCTGGCGAATAATGTGAATAACCCGGTATAAAACAATGGTGAGAATGTGTAATGTGTGCAAAATAAATAGTGGCGGTCCAAAATCTTTGTATCTGATATATTATTTTGAAGTAATATTATGGGTGTACTGGTGTAGAATTTGACATTTTTGCTATTACAACTATTGTAAAACAGCAGATTATCTGGCCTTGATTCTGCTAAGGTAAAAATAAATGCCTTTGAGTATTCATATTATTGTTACTAAGCACACCTTGGTGTGACTAAGCATGAAATGGGTCAGTTTAGGTAGTAGTGTCAAATTTGTCTAATTTTTTTTTTTTTGATAGCCTTCCTAACAATATAGGATTGTCAATATCAATCTCTTGTAGTGTTCATTTTATTTTAAAATTCCAGTCATATCAGTGTTCTTTCAAATTTTCTACCTGTAAGCAACCCAGCAGGCCATGAAAAATAAACAAAATGTCCATATGGAAGAAAACAACTGATTTGTGATGAATGATACAAACAAAATAAAGTTAACAAGAAAAGATTATAAAAATACCTCAGGAGCATATCTGTCAATGAGAAGCTGGAGTGTGCCAGAAATGGCTATTTTTCACAGCCTACTTGAGATTCAATCATGAGGATTATTAAAATTTAGAAATGAAAGTAAAAATTCCAGTGATGAATGGAAGTTCACATTTAGGGCGGGTTGTACAATGCAAGCTTAAGCTTCGGCTTAAGGTAAGCCAACGTTAAACCACGTCAGTTGCAAAACGTCCATTGTGCAATGCTGGCTTAGCCCCCCACTCCAAGCTTAACACGAGCTTAAGTAAGCCCAAGCTTAATGCGAGCTTAGCTGAGGTTTAAACCTAACCTGATACAAGTGACATGATATGTCAAGAAACCTTCAGATTGCTCGTCACTTTATTAGGTCATATTTTTTGAAAGATTTGTGTCTAATTTAACAAAGAGAGCAAATGAAAGAACAGAGACAGAAACAGTCGTTGCCAAAATTTGATACAAACTGTCATCAGTGCCTAACCAAAAAGGTAATTTTTCAGATGATTATGTCAGTATGTGTTGCTTCATTGATGCCAACTGTAGTGAATTTCATTATCAACCAGGTTTAATTAAGCCGAAGATTGTACAATGGGTGTTGACTTTAGGCCTAAGCTTAGGCTTAACAAAGCTTGTGTTAAACCCGCATTTGTACAACCGGCCCTTAATGGTATAAAAATGTAGTCACTTCTGTCAAGTCAGAAGTAATGATACCTCTTACTGGAGCACTTCAAGTTCTCTAGTACTCATCAGTCTGTTTAAATTATAAAACATAATTTACTTGTCGAAAAAATACATGAAATAAACAATTAATATGTGAACTTTTAAAAAATCCTAACAACTATTGCAATAAATGTTCAGAATGCTCCAGTGATGAAAGGTGCCATAAATTTTAATTTGATGGAAATGACTACTGTCTTATACTATGAAATGTGAAATTTTATTCTGCACATAATAATAATAATAATACCCTACCATCAACATTTCATACCAATATTTTCAATAATTTTTCAAATTTATCAGTCTCTATTACATTTCAAGAGTTAGTAGGCTGTGAAAAATAATAATTTCTGTTATAGTTCAGCTTTTCATTGATCTTAGATATGTTACAGCTGTTGTTTCTGGTTAGAGCAGATATGCTGTAAGGAATCTTTATTAGCTTTTCCTGAAACTAGTTTATTTCCATATTTCTGTTTTCTTCCTTCTGAGGAGACCTGTTTATTTTTCATGGCCTGGTAGGTTGTTTACGGGTAGAAAAATTTGAAAAAACCTATTTGATTTGACTTGGTATAAAACAAAAACCAGGAGAAACTAATGTCGATAACCCTATATTGTTAGAAGGGCTATCAAATTTTATAATTAACCATGTAAAAAATCAAGTTACCTGTAATTAAAGTTTCCCTAATTAATCTACTGATTTCACCAAGTACAAAAGTAATTCAAGATTGACAATATTACCTAAGCTGACACATTTCATGCTTAGTCACACCACAAGGGCCTTCTAAGTTTTATAAATGCTGCAATATTCAATTTTCTTCTAAAATCTACTTATATATTTTATTGCCCTCTACACTTCTTATTTGAGACATTTTTGTCTACCTCAAATAGGGAAGCAGCTATCATCCACCCATACATCCTTGATATACCTTGTATTTAAGTTTTAAGTAGACTGTTTTCAAACCTGTGATTTGAATATATGTACATGAAATAATATTTTGAAAGAATGTATATGGATATACATCTTTTAAGTTTTATGTAGACTGTTCTTAAACCTAGAATTTGAATACGTATAAAACAATATTCCTACCTATCTTGAATGTAAATTTCTACTAAATCACCAATTATAATTATCATTGTTTAATAGTGTATTAGTTTTTCCACCATATTACTGGAAAAATATCAGTCAAAAATGGAAATATATATTACCATTTATTGAAGTAATTCACTATTTAAACCACCTAACCACAATAATAAAACCTATAAATCATAAAAGCATTCATCAACAATATTGTTCATCCCCCTGCCTTGACTTTTGAAGGTGTTTTATACAATTTTTCTCAAACATATGGTTTTTTATAACTCAATACGAGTTCAATCTGATTCCCACTTTTGTGAAGCCTGTTGCATTACAATACTGATACAACCAAGATAATAACAGATCAGACTCAAATACAGTGTCTATACCTGTTTTTATAAAGTATTCAAAACTGAAAGCAAATTCAATACCACATGAATTCATTCTTATAATTAGGTCACCAAAATTGTGTTACCAGGCCAAGGTTTTTTGTTTTGCAAGGTTGTACAACTAAAAACTTTATGGACCGTGGACACAAGTTGTAGCAAAAATATTCAGAGTTCAGAAACTTACTCAAGCCAGGAGGGCTGCCCATATTCATCTGTTTGTCTACTTCGCTCTGCAGCTGTTTCAGCTTTTCGGCTTCTTCCTCCATTTCACGCACCCTGGCCTTGATAGCTTCGAGCTCTGGGTCGTCTCCCGCATTTCCGTCTCCATCGGTGTCGTTCAATACTGCCTCGTCGTGCATACCGTTTGCGTCTTCTAGCGAGTCTAAGTGATCCTCCTCACCTAAACCCAAGTCTTCGTTATCAGCCATAACCTAGTTTTTTCATAATTGCTTTTTTATCTAATAACTACTCACAAGCATCTTATACATCTAAGTAATTCACAATTTGAAATAGGGGAACACTGAACGTCCCACATCTCAAATTCGTCGTTCGAGTACCTCTAGCCTGTAACCGCGTTTGGACGATTACTTCAGGCTTAGAACTTCGATGAAGCTCTTTGTTAATGATTTAGACCTACTACTTACTTAATCCCAGCAGTTTTTTTCAGATATTTTTTATATTTTTTTGAAAAACAGAAACCGGGCGCCGGTACTTCTACTTGGTACTTCAACAATCAAAAACCAAAATGGTGGGTGACACTGATGACAGATCTTAGCGTCATCGAAAATTGAAGGAACAGCGAAAGCTTAGAACAAGCTCTAAAGTAGGAAGCACATGTTGTTTGATTGCTTGAACTGTCTAAGGTTTAAAACGACGTCCTACTGAATGAATGGAATGTAGATATTTAAAAATACAGGATATTTCCTAAGTTGGGACTTTTCTTCAAAGGATCAAAGGGCGTATAGTACTCGCCAAAAGAAGAGATGGCTAGAGTTCGTTTTAGCGAAACTCGAAGAGATTTTTCTCAGTAACATATACCGAAATGTTAGGGAGATCAGGGCACAGGATCAAGGTATTGACCAGGGGCGGATTTAGGATTTCTTCTAGGGGGGGGGAGCAGTGGCGCTCGACACGATGAACGCTATTAATTTTCTGAGAAGCAAAAAAAGTCCTTCATGTTTCCATTCCACTTTCTATTACAGGTCTAGTGAAGGGGGCGGACCAGTGCTGCCGCGGTCTGAAGAGCAAAAAAGCTTAACTTTTAATTGATTTGATACTAATATAATATGCGTATAGCTCTAGGAGGGGGGCGTACGTCCCCCTCTAAATCGGCCACTGGTATTGACCGATAATGAAATCCCCATTTCTAGTTGCGTCCCTGTGGATTAGATGAAAACACAGACAAAGAACGAAAAACCCACGTTTATTAATACTATGGAGCATAGATGTAGGTAGCAGCGCGCATTATTTTGACGCCTCTCGATGTTGACGTTTTATATCGGTCTTTAAAAATGGTGGACATGGTTTTAGTGTAGGGTGAGTGTGGTCAACAAAATGCCTTCACGAGTGTATGTTGATTTTTTCCCTGACCGTATTCACTCTGCATCCCTTCGATTTGTCTATCCCGCCCAATGAGCTAGATCCACAGGTTTGTTGTATCCACATCGTGACGACATATGGGCATGCTGGAAGACCTAAACAACCTCAAGGTCCAATTTTGGAAAAGAAATGCTTGCACTTTTCAAACTCGCGGCAAAAGCTTTGAACCGTATTTATCAGACTCATGTGACAGGACGCACCGAAAACTTTGCAGCTATCGAATCGTAAATGTATTCTGTCCATTTTTTATTCTTCTGCTGGCGATTCACCGTACATTAGCTATGTCATTTCAAAGACAATTGTTTTTGAAAACGAAAGTCCCAACTTTGAAAACACCCTGTATAGGTGTTTATCCCGTTTTTTCAATTTTCCTGAAAAAGTTTTAATCAATCTTTATAGCTGAATTGCTGAATATGACTATGCAATTAAAGTTTTACTGGCTTTATCTATGTAAACATACAACATACAACTGATTTAAAAGAGACATCGGATAAGTAGAGCGGATTTTCGAGAGGAGGGGGGGGGGGGACACAATAGATCATGTTCATATTATGCCCACATGTGATGTAATATGAAAATGATCTTTAGGACGATGTTGTTTCGTTTCCGAACAAATGGATCAGTTGATCACTGACAAATGACAAAACACCCAACACATATCTCATTTTTTAGTATACGAGTATTTAACGGCAAATTCAGTTTCAAATAGTGGGATTTATAATTCCATGGATTAAATGGACATCGGACAACTAAAAAGTTGGGACACAAAACAGATGGTTTAGAAAAACAGCGAAATACCAGTCGCAGACTATCGGTTTGCTGACTGAAAGCGAATTTAGAATGCATTATGGAAAACGGCTCTGTCATTAGGGAGTTATATGAAGACGCAGTGCAACAAGGCAGTAATAATTCCTGGCCATATTTGACATCTAAGCATGCAAGCATGCGCATTTAAGACAAAAATACTGTCTGTCAGTAATAAAGTTAGTGCCTGCCACTATTTATGAGCCCTTGTGTCGAGGCACTGCCAAAGCACTATTTGGACATATGACTTTGTTTTGAGATGCGGTATTTAACATTGTATAGATGTGACCTGTGAACATAACTATAATGGAGGTTTTTGAGAACTAGGACTAATACTTATTTATAAACTTGACAAATAAGTATTCTGATGATTGATGATGATAAGATTGAAAATATATCATGTAATGTAGGTCAATAATAGTTTTTAAAGTTTTTATTTGTTGCTGTGTGATTGTAACGCAGGTGAAAATCATGGACTTCTGTGTACAAAATACAGTACAAAAATAAAATCGAAGTTCCGTCTCTTTTTAGGTTGGAATTAAATCCGTGCTCGACAGAACGCATCAATAGGCCTTTACGGAAACTATGATCGGGTTCACCCGATCCATCCCGATCACAAGGATCACTGATCCTGACGTTCGGAATGTGATCTAGGATCAGTCAGAAATAGGATCAGTTCACTCTTGTACGGTAAGTGATCGCGATCGGATGATTCAGATCAGTAGCTGTTTTTTTTAATCATCTGTTTTTAATTCTTAAACCAATTTTTTCGTTGTTCGATGTCCGTTAAATCCATGTAATCATAAATCCAACTTGAGAGCTGTTTGACATATAACTGATCCATCCGGATCTAGATCACTGTTTCCGTAAAGGCCTAACTCTGTTTCAGAGACAATTTTTATGTGCACTTCTTATTATCGTAATGAATCTGTTCCTGTGTGTGATGTCCTGTGGTTGCAATATTACTGTCATCTGTCGTGATCTGTCGTGATCTGTCGAAATGCTGTCAAATGCTGTCGACTGTGACTGTCTTAACTGACGGGCTGTAAGTCCAACTATAAATAAAAAATACATATATTTCTTGGGAATTATTAAATAAGAAAATAATATGGCAAATTTGCCGGTGGGCTTAGTAAGCCACACGAGAAGAGTACAAACTTTGTACAAGAAGGCCGTACGTTCCTTAGAAGACTGGTACGACAGAAGGTACTTTTCAGTGTTTCTGGATTTGGTACGATTGCATAATGGATTTTCTTTTGCAGAGAAGTTTTCCGATACCATGCGGTACTAATGAGACAAAGATTTGATCAAAACAAGGATATCTGTGACATGAGAGTAGCGAAAGACCTGGTAGAGAAAGGGGAAAAGGAACTTTTTGAAAAACAACACTGGCATCCTAGGAAATGTATGTTGATCTTTGGATTTGAAATCTAAATGAAAACTCGGCTTAGTTTGCATTACTCATGGTATTGTTACTAAATTTATTTATTGTATGGCTACAAATCACAAACAATAAAAGAAAGGAAGACAATATGTACTTCAAGTTATAAACATTCAAAAACACTGGAGCTGTATGAACATCTAAATATAATAAATATTAATATTCTCTCTTGGACCATTGGTCAGGCTGAAGAACCTCATCAGCCCTTATATTATTGTCTTATTGGGCATTCATGTGTGAACCAGACTCCAATTTGCGCTCATATTCATTTGCACACCTAGCGTAGCAGTGTTATTATTAACATATATTTTCAATTTCAGTCCCTGAGTCTCCTGGCGGTGTAGCTTATGGAAGAGAAGTTGTCCCACCAGACTGGGTTGTAGATTACTGGCACCCTCTTGAGAAGGCACAGTATCCAGAGTACTTTGCAAGACGAGAGGAACGGAAGAAAGAGTTCATGAAAGCTTGGGAGAAAAAATATGGAAAGCCACAAATATCGACTCATTAATTCTATTGATATTTTTAAATTTTTAATTGTAGATGTTATTGTTTAGAAAATAAAAGCAATATACATATGTATGCTTAAATGCAATACAATTTTTCACTAATGGCTAATGAATAATTAGCCTCATAACCAGGAGAATGCTTTGAGAGGAATACCAAATAGGCTTATATTTTTAATTTGTAACAAATAGAATATTTCTAGGAAATTCTAGTTTCTCAAAAATTGTGAGAGATCAGTCTCTAGTCACAAACCTGTGATCAATTTTTTGAACACAATCATATAAGCTTTTTAATATTTAATTAACCAACCTGCAATGTGGATCTAGGCTTTTTCCAAATTTTATTACACTATTATCAGATGCCATATTGGAAGATACCAACCATAGTCTGTTCAGTCTCATGGAGTGACCTCGACCAGCAATTTTAATTTGGGGTTGCATCTTGCAGGCATTTGGCATCATATTTGTATAGATTAATTTTTATGTTGTGTAAAACTGGTTGCCTCTGTACATGACACAATAACAATATAAACATATTGTCATGGATTTTTTTCAAGCTGTGGTTGCTAATTTTTATATATACAGGGTGGTCCAATAAGCACGCCATGCTCTCTAGCGGCCTTACTGTTTCAATTAGAAGAAAATTGAACAAAAAACGTTTCTTTTCAGATGGTCTCCTTGTAGAAAATAATTTTAAATATGGCGGACATCCGGTTATACCGGAAGTAGGTATCAACTTCCTTATTTTAAATATAACACCCTGTATATTATTATGTTTTTGAATGCAGCATCGATTTTTTTAGATCCAGTTTGACAATCATAGTTTATATCTACGAAGCCTATTTTCGAAGTTATTCAGTGATTTGACGTTTGTATTATTTTCCCATAGCATGAAGCTTTAGTCTGAGATCCCCTTGCAACCAAATCATCGGCAGCCTTCCCTCCCCTAAAATTGTCTTATGCCGCTAAGTCTTTCCTTCAGAGGTCAATGGACAGCCTAAAATATCTAAAAACGAAGTTTGAGTTGTTTTCATACTCTTAGTTTTTTTATTATGTTAAAACAAAAAAGTGCAGCCCGGGCTCCGACACACTGGGCTGCTGTTCCATTACCCAATGACTACTCCTCACACCGTGAGGTGAGCAATCACTGGGTCCGCGAATCGTGCGCCCTAAGTAGACGAACGGACCCAAGGATGACTGCCTTATGCATTCTGGCGGCTAAGATGTGCGGCGCCGCACGGCACACCGGTATTTTGCGCAGTGCAGAGAGCAGCGTATTCCTCACTCCACCTAGGGATCCAATGACCATAACCAGCAGACTTACAGTGTAGTCTGGCCAGAGCCTGCGAAGTTGTCCGAGCAACTCCTGATATTTGGTCCGCTTCTCCTCCTCCTTAGAGACGATGTTCACCTCGGCAGGCGCCGAAAACTCAATAACGAACATCGTCTTCTGTTGGTGGTCGAGAAGGACTATGACGGGCTTGTTTGCCTGTACAAGCTCGAGCGTGGGGAACGAGTAGCTCCAGTAAATCCGGCATCTCTCGTTCTCCACAACGGACTCTATATCCCCTGGAGCGTATGGCAGCACCGGGTCCCATCGATACCATATGAGTGCCTCAAATGATAGTAGAGCACTCGTAGAGCCGCGTTGTGCCGATGGACGTAAGCCGTCCCAGCGTACGTCTTACACGCCGACAAGAGATGCATAAGCGTCTCTGGCGCCTGTCGGCAAGCTCTACAAAGGGTGTCGGGTACATCTACACCCATCACCCTTTTACGGTACACCAAGGTGTTGAAGACACCGTCTTGGCAAGCCATTATAAATCCCTCAGTCTCCAACTTCAACCCACTAGACCTTAGGAAAAAGAAGGTCAACTGCTCAGACAAGCCATGCTCTTCCAGATGTTTGTAGAAGATTCCATGCATTGGCTTATCTTTATGAAGCCTTAAAAGGAAGTCGACTTCGGCAGTTTCAAGGTGGGATTTTAATTCTGCGGGTGCAAGTTCCGTAATGGACTGCTGACACCTCCGCTTGAAGTCGAGTGTGAGGCTGAGCTCCTCGGCTGCTCGTTTCGCTGCGCTAAAAAGAAAGGCTCCTTTACCCGCATTCTCGTGCTCTCGCACAAAGCGGATCAGGGGATCGGTGCTGTTCGTTACATAGCAGGCAGTGGCCAATAATACCCTATTGTGCAGACGCTCCAAACTCAATAGTCCACGCCCTCCCAGGTGTCGCGGGAGGTATATTCGCGGGACAGAGGACTTAGGATGCAGGCTTCTCTCCATATTCATCCTTTTGCGGGTCTTCGTGTCGATTTCTTTCAGCTCGTTCACTTTCCAGTGTATAGCACCAAAGGTATATAATAACAATGGGACCGCAAGCATGTTTGTGGCAGAGACTTTGTTCTTGCCGGACAGTTCTGATGACCAGATCTGCCGGAGTCGGTGCAAATACTTGCGGCGGAGACACTCTTTAACCAATGCTGCCTCTTGGACATGACGCTGCGCCACTCCAAGGTAGGTATAAGTATCTCCGGCATGCAGTTGTCGCAAGATGCTCCCATCAACGAGCTGTTCCTCATCTCCACTATCTCCGCTTCGTCCTTTCTTGAGATGAACCAATGCACATTTGTCTGTCCCGAACCCCATTCCGATAGCATGACTGTACTCCTGCACCACCCTCAGCGATTGTTGTAGTTCGCGTTGGCCGGAGGCATAAAGTTTTAGGTCATCCATATAAAACAGATGGGTGACCTTGTGCCTCCGGTTATTGGGCGTGCCACAGCTGTATCCTTTAGTATTTCTCAGCGCTATGGACAGAGGCAAAAGTGAGATGCAAAAGAGCAAGGGACTCAAGGAGTCTCCTTGGAAGACACCTCTTTTCAATGACACCAACTCTGTCTGAACCCGAGTTTCACCTGATGTTATAGTGAACCGGGTCTTCCAGAGTGGCATCAGTTGTTTGATGCATCCCACTATCTGATTATCCACCGAAAGACATTCCAACAGCCGCACAATGAGCTCATGAGACGTGCTGTCGAAAGCCTTGCGATAGTCAATCCAGGCCATAGAAAGGTTTCGCTTGTACAGCACGGAGTCCTGCGTGACACATCGGTCAATCAACAGGTTCTCCTTGCAGCCAGCTACTCCTTTCTTTGACCCTCTCTGTTCATACACGTCAAGAAATACAGGATTCACAGCTTGAAGGATGCGTTCAGACATGTTATTGGCCTGTAGTTTTTTGGATCAGACAAATCTCCGGTCTTCGGGAGAAGCACGGTTCGACCCTCGACAAACCAAGCCGGAATTGGCTGCTCCTGATTTAGCCACGAGTTAAAAACTCTAGCTAAATGCCGGTGGCAACTGGGGAATTTTTTCCACCAGTAGGTGTTTATGCCATCCGGGCCAGGAGCTGCGAAATTCTTTGCGCCTCGTAAGGCGTCAAGAATTTCTTCCGTGTTTATCGGTTGACGCAGAACATTCAAGTTAGGAGTCCTCCTACAAACGGACTCGAACTGCACCAAGGCCGGAGTGTCTGCTGAGAGAGGTTTGGGTTGTTCGTAAATGTCCCTCCAAAAGGCCTCTACGCGATCAGCAGTTGGCGGCTGCTCTATGGCTGGAGGTAGCTGTTGGAAAAGGCGAGAAGGTCTTTCGTAGAACATTCTGTTCTGCTCCAGACCTCTCGCCCGCGCCACCAACGATCGCTTAGCAGCGATTAGCATCCGTATCCTGTCAAGACAGTGTTGCTTGACAACAACCAGTACCGCTTGACTGAGTGTATGATGGTCGCGCCTCAACCCGTAGGCTATCTGGCGCACTCGGCGCGTAAAAGGCTTCCCAGCCGCTCTATATTCCATCACACACTGGACACGGGATGCTTCCTGGCGAGCCAACTGGATTTTCGCTTCCATTTGGCGTACCCGTCTCTGTGCTCTCTCAACAGGAGAGTCTCTCACTCTCCGCTGTCTAGCTAGCCTCAGAGCCGCAGCGTAAATTTCGCAATTGATGCTCCAAATGTCAGAGGCCTCCGATAGACATTCACCCACAACCTCATCCTCTCTCTTCAAATCTGCCAGCTTCAAGGACCTTCCGTTGCTATGCAAGGCCCTTCGGTCTCTGAAATCCCCAGGTGAGACGACTTGGTCGATTTCCCTCTCAGCGGGCCTTACCGGCGAACTTTCAGCCTGGTTAACAGGCCTTCCGTCCGCCGAAGGGGCAGGCTGAGCTGGAGCACGAACATATCCCTGCCTCCGGAGGTACGATACATAATCTCGCTAATTCTGAGAGGTAAGCGTGCTATGCTCTGGGTGCATTTCACACCACCTCTCATACATGCGGGACATGTATCCCCTACGGCGCGGGCTACTGCTCTCGTAGCAGCTCAGCAGGTCATCCCTGAGTTCCGTCGTCCACCTAAAACGGTCCATGTCATTGCGGGGGTCGTCATCAGAGCAATTCGAAGCACCGCCACCTTGTCCAACGCCGGCTTCCGAAACCGGCTCGGTGTAGGTGCTTTTCCTTCGAGGTGGTCGAACCCGAAGATAGGGCCCGTCAGGTAGTTAGCCTTAGGGCCCGCAGCCGACATTTCCGGAGGCAGCCGTCCAAATTGCCTCCAGAGGATGGACCTGTGAAGGTTGCCGACCGACTTACATCCTTTGGCTTCGGTATACCCTACGGTGTCGCCACGCACCGGATAGCCTACTGATGTTGGGTGGCTTGCTGCGGGTGTCTGGTATCAGCCGCCCCTAACGTGGAGTCAGACGCTGTCGGAGTACCGCTCCTTACATGGAGATCCGTCGTGTCCTATTTATTGTGGAATAGCCGATCCTCTGGATGCGGACGCTATTCCACCGTGCTAGTTTTGGTCCGCCCCGGGTATTTCATTTCCCCGGTACCACCCATATCTGGGAGGCATTCCCCTATCCGCCACCTTGGGGAGGCGCCACTGAGAGGATATAGCAACCCCTCGCGGTTATTATATTATGTTTTAAACAAAAAAGTGCAGCCCGGGCTCCGACACACCGAGCTGCTGTTCCATTACCCAATGACTACTCCTCACACCGTGAGGTGAGCAATCACTGGGTCCGTGAATCGTGCGCCCTAAGTAGACAAAGGGACCCAAGGATGACTGCCTTCTGCATTCTGGCGGCTAAGATGTGCGCCGCCGCACGGCACACCGGTATTTTGCGCAGTGCAGAGAGCAGCGTATTCCTCATTCCACCTAGGGATCCAATGACCATAACCGGCAGACTTACAGTGTAGTCTGGCCAGAGCCTGCGAAGTTGTCCGAGCAACTCCTGATATTTGGTCCGCTTTTCATCCTCCTTAGAGACGATGTTCACCTCGGCAGGCGCCGAAAACTCAATAACGAACATCGTCTTCTGTTGGTGGTCGAGAAGGACTATGTCGGGCTTGTTTCCCTGTACAAGCTCGAGCGTGGGGAACGAGTAGTTCCAGTAAATCCGGCATCTCTCGTTCTCCACAACGGACTCTATATCCCCTGGAGCGTATGGCAGCACCGGTGTCTTATCGATACCGTATGAGTGCCTCAAATGATAGTAGAGCACTCGTAGAGCCGCGTTGTGCCGATGGACGTAAGCCGTCCCAGCGTACGTCTTACACGCCGACAAGAGATGCATAAGAGTCTCTGGCGCCTGTCGGCAAGCTCTACAAAGGGTGTCGGGTACATCTACACCCATAACCCTTTTACGGTACACCAAGGTGTTGAAGACACCGTCTTGGCAAGCCATTATAAAGCCCTCAGTCTCCGACTTCAACCCACTAGACCTTAGGAAAGAGAAGGTCAACTGCTCAGACAAGCCATGCTCTTCCAGATGTTTGTAGAAGATTCCATGCATTGGCTTATCTTTATGAAGTCTTAAAAGGAAGTCGACTTCGGAAGTTTTAAGGTGGGATTTTAATTCTGCGAGAGCAAGTTCCGTAATGGACTGCTGACACCTCCGCTTGAAGTCGACTGTGAGACTGAGCTCCTCGGCTGCTCGTTTCGCTGCGCTAAAAAGAAAGGCTCCTTTTCCCGCATTCTCGTGCTCTCGCACAAAGCGGATCAGGGGATCGGTGCTGTTCGTTACATAGCAGGCAGGTGTCGCGGGAGGTATATTCGCGGGACAGAGGACTTAGGATGCAGGCTTCTCTCCATATTCATCCTTTTGCGGGTCTTCGTGTCGATTTCCTTCAGTTCGTTCACTTTCCAGTGTATAGCACCAAAGGTGTATAATAACAATGGGACCGCAAGCATGTTTGTGGCAGCGACTTTGTTCTTGCCGGACAGTTCTGACGACCAGATCTGCCGGAGTCGGTGCAAATACTTGCGGCGGAGACACTCTTTAACCAATGCTGCCTCTTGGACATGACGCTGCGCCACTCCAAGGTAGGTATAAGTATCTCCGGCATGCAGTTGTCGCAAGATGCTCCCATCAACGAGCTGTTCCACATCTCCACTATCTCCGCTTCGTCCTTTCTTGAGATGAACCAATGCACATTTGTCTGTCCCGAACTCCATTCAGATATCATGACTGTACTTCTGCACCACCCTCAGCGATTGTTGTAGTTCGCGTTGGCCGGAGGCATAAAGTTTTAGGTCATCCATATAAAACAGATGGGTGACCTTGTGCCTCCGGTTATTGGGCGTGCCACAGCTGTATCCTTTAGTATTTCTCAGCGCTATGGACAGAGGCAAAAGTGAGATGCAAAAGAGCAAGGGACTCAAGGAGTCTCCTTGGAAGACACCTCTTTTCAATGACACCAACTCTGTCTGAACCCGAGTTTCACCTGATGTTATGGTGAACCGGGTCTTCCAGAGCGGCATCAGTTGTTTGATGCATCCCACTATCTGATTATCCACCGAAAGACATTCCAACAGCCGCACAATGAGCTCATGAGACGTGCTGTCGAATGCCTTGCGATAGTCAATCCAGGCCATAGAAAGGTTTCGCTTGTACTGCACGGAGCCCTGCGTGACACATCGGTCAATCAACAGGTTCTCCTTGCAGCCAGCTACTCCTTTCTTTGACCCTCTCTGTTCATACACGTCGAGAAATACAGGATTCACAGCTCGAAGGATACGCATGTACAAGATTCTGGTGAAGAGCTTGCAACACGCGTTCAGACATGTTATTGGCCTGTAGTTTTTGGGATCAGACAAATCTCCGGTCTTCGGGAGAAGCACGGTTCGACCCTCGACAAACCAAGCCGGAATTGGCTGCTCCTGATTTAGCCACGAGTTAAAAACTCTAGCCAAATGCCGGTGGCAACTGGGGAATTTTTTCCACCAGTAGGTGTTTATGCCATCCGGGCCAGGAGCTGCGAAATTCTTTGCGCCTCGTAAGGCGTCAAGAATTTCTTCCGTGTTTATCGGGTGACGCAGTACATTCAAGTTAGGAGTCCTCCTACAAACGGACTCAAACTGCGCCAAGGCCGGAGTGTCTGCTGAGAGAGGTTTGGGTTGTTCGTAAACGTCCCTCCAAAAGGCCTCCACGCGATCAGCAGTTGGCGGCTGCTCTATGGCTGGAGGCGGCTGTTGAAAAAGGCGAGAAGGTCTTTCGTAGAACATTCTGTTCTGCTCCAGACCTCTCGCCCGCGCCACCAGCGATCGCTTAGCAGCGATTAGCATCCGTATCCTGTCAAGACAGTGTTGCTTGACAACAACCAGTACCGCTTGACTGAGTGTATGATGGTCGCGCCTCAACCCGTAGGCTATCTGGCGCACTCGGCGCGTAAAAGGCTTCCCAGCCGCTCTATATTCCATCACACACTGGATACGGGATGCTTCCTGGCGAGTCAACTGGATTTTCGCTTCCATTTGGCGCACCCGTCTCTGTGCTCTCTCAACAGGAGAGTCTCTCACTCTCCCCTGTCTAGCTAGCCTCAGAGGCGCAGCGTAAATTTCGCAATTGATGCTCCAAATGTCAGAGGCCTCCGATAGACGTTCACCCACAACCTCATCCTCTCTCTTCAAATCTGCCAGCTTCAAGGACCTTCCGTTGTTATGCAAGGCCCTTCGGTCTCTGAAATCCCCAGGTGAGACGACTTGGTCGATTTTCCTCTCAGCGGGCCTTACCGGTGAACTTTCAGCCTGGTTAACAGGCCTTCCGTCCGCCGAAGGGGCAGGCTGAGCTGGAGCACGAACATATCCCTGCCTCCGGAGGTACGATACATAATCTCGCAAATTCTGAGAGGTAAGCGTGCTATGCTCTGGGTGCATTTCACACCACCTCTCATACATGCGGGACATGTATCCCCTACGGCGCGGGCTACTGCTCTCGTAGCAGCTCAGTAGGTCATCCCTGAGCTCCGTCGTCCACCTAAAACGGTCCATGTCATTGCGGGGGTCGTCAACAGGGCAATTCGAAGCACCGCCACCTTGCCCAACGCCGGCTTCCGAAACCGGCTCGGTGTGGGTACTTTCCTTCCGGGGTGGTCGAACCCGAAGATAGGGCCCGTCAGGTGGCTGGCCTTAGGGCCCCCAGACGACATTTCCGGAGGCAGCCGTCCAAATTGCCTCCTGAGGATGCACCTGCGAAGGTTGCCGGCTGGATTACATCCTTGGACTTCGGTATACCCTGCGGTGTCGCCACGCACCGGATAGCCTACGGATGTTGGGTGGCTTCCTGCGGGTGTATTATCAGCCGCCCCTAACATGGAGTCAGACGCTGTCGGAGTACCGCTCCTCACATGGAGATCCGTCGTGTCCTAATTGTTGAGGAATAGCCGATGCTCTGGATGCAGACGCTATTCCACCATCCTTATTATTCTGATTTTTCGAGTTTCTCTCGCATGACTGCGGTAGCAACAAATGTTGACGGGCTATGCCAAGTCAACACCTGAACTATTACGGATCGGAATTTAGGAAGGATCGTACAATATTGCAGGTCTTCAGGATTACAGATTTTTGAAATATTTTGTGTAACTTTTCGTCTAGGCCTAACTGTTGTAGGTGTGGTGTAAAAGTGTTTGGTGTAAGGCCTGAGACAGACATAATTAGGGGGACAATAGTAACTTTGTTTTGCTTCCATAGTCGTTTTATCTCTATCGCAAGGTCAGTGTATTTAGATATCTTCCCAGCGTAGGCGTTTTGGATATTCGTATCGTTGGGAATAGCGATATCTATCAAATAGGTAACTTTGTCTGCCTTCGACTGGAAAACTATATCTGGCCGATTTATTATTATGTTTTTTTTTAAACTTCTCTCGCATGACTGCGGTGACGACAAATGTTGACGGGCTAGGCCAAGTCAACACCTGAACTATTACTGATCGGAATTTAGGAAAGATCGCACTATATTACAGGTCTTAAGGATTACAGACTTTTGGAATGTTTTATGTAACCCTTCGTCCAGGCCCAACTGTTGTAGATGTTGTGTAAATGTGTTCGGTGTGAGGCCTGAGACCGACATAATGAGGGGGACAATAATAACTTTATCTTGTTTCCAGTGTCGCTTCACTTCTATGGCAAGGTCAGTGTATTTAGATATTTTCCCAGCGTAGGTGTTTTGAACATTCACATCATTGGGAATAGCAATATCTATTAAGTAGGTAACTTTGTCTGCCTTTGTCTGAAATACTATATCTGGTCTGTTTGCATTGATGGTTTTGTCTGTGTGTATTTCAACGTCCCAGTATAGTTTGTAGTGATCATTATCGAGTACTGATGTTGGTGTATACTTGTAATATGGATCTGAGTTGTCGATTAGTTTGTTTTTTGTGGCTAATGCTTGATGTATGATTTTGGCTGCCGAGTTATGTCTAGCCGTGTACTCAGTTCCAGCGAGAGTTTTGCATGCGCTGGTTATGTGGTCTATCGTTTCCTTCTGTTGGTGACATTTTCTGCAATTATCGTTGGTTATGGATGGATCTTTAATTACGTATTTCTTTTGGATATTCGTATCGTTGGGAATAGCGATATCTATCAAATAGGTAACTTTGTCTGCCTTCGACTGGAAAACTATATCTGGCCGATTTATTATTATTATTATTATTATCGTGACGCGAATAGAAAACGTTTTTAGATTTTAGAAATCGTGTCAGTGGCGGCGCAGCAATAATAAAAAACTAAAAATAT
Source organism: Callosobruchus maculatus (assembly GCA_951848785.1). Lineage (NCBI taxonomy): Eukaryota > Metazoa > Arthropoda > Insecta > Coleoptera > Chrysomelidae > Callosobruchus > Callosobruchus maculatus. The sequence continues at coordinate 2,492,646 of CATOUR010000174.1, forward strand.
AGAAACAACTCAAACTTCGTTTTTAGGCGTTTTAGGGGTTTCGTGATCATTTTCTACTTTTTTGGGTGGGGGTGAAATTGTGGTAGTTGAGGGCTCACCCCCCACGGGTCATAAAACTCATTTTTTATATTCATAAAAGGCTTACCATTGACCTGTGAAAGGAATACCTAGCGGCATAATAACACACTTTTTTTGGTCGGGTGGGCGATGATTTGGTTACAATCTCAGATTATAGCTCCGCCATGCTATGGGAAAATAAACCGATATCACTGTAATGTGTGGGTTAGTACTGAGTTAATCAACTTGACTTCATTTTTTTGTATAAGAACAAATTGCAATAATCTAAATTTTTAATGCAGTGCATACTGCAGCAGTTGTTGAACTCACAGGACTCCGCGACTATAAAATGAAAGTATATACATATAATGAAATGATATGCATCACTGATTCTAACCAGACAATTTATATGAGTAGCTATTCGAAATAGTTAATGTATGTGCTTTCCAGTTCCTACAATAATTATGATTTTTTAAGAGTATAGAATGTCAACTGAAGGTTGCCAGTAAACGTCTATGCAAATAATTGATGTCATATTTTGTCCACTTAAAGTCGAATGAAAATTCTAGGCGAGTCGGGTTATTTCTACAATAACCTGTCTTTTTATGTATTTACTGATTAATTTTATATTCAGCTGTCAATAGTAGAATTATCAATGACTTTTATTGTGGGTGGTTACCTGACCGCTAGCCTTCTCAATGGACTAGTATCATGAATTTTATTTCTGGTTGCATATGATAGAGTACGTCATAAAAAGCATCTCATTTTTTTCTCCGATTTTTTTGGGCACAGGAAAGCCGTGAAAATGAGGAAAATATTTGAATTCTCCTAGGGCAGTGACGTCACTGCCCTATAGGCGAACAGCCAATCAAAAGACAGATATGTGTGCTGTGTTGCCGCATTCTGATGGCGCGCGGAGCTGTACGCTGGCTGGCTCATCTATCTTGTCTTCTGTTCCCGTCTGATATGTTTTGTGGTTTTAATGTCCCGTGATCCGAAATTCCAGGGCTGTTCCAAATTACGGTTCTACCACCGTCCTAGAACTGTTTTCATCATGCCCCACCCATTTTGTGATTCTAGAATCGATGATTGGTTGGTACGCTAGTGGAACAACCAATCATCGTTTTGAGAACTGTAAAATGGGCGGGGCATGATGAAAACAGTCCTAGGACGGTGATAGAACCATAATTTGGAACAGCCCTTCTGAAAGCTAAGTTAAGGTTCCTGATCCGTCAATCCTGTCAATCAATCGTCATTCGGTCATTGTCATTTCCAAATTCCATTGGGCTTTGGCTGTAATTTTCAACAATCTTAAAGTTATTATTATTTGTTTGCGTTTATTTGTACAGGATATCCTTTTATTCCATTTTAGTAGGTTTCAAGTTATTTTATCATAACATAACCAACAAGTATGGGTAAAATCGATAGTGGATTCACAAACGCCGATTCAGATAACCTGCCTAAAGTTGATATGGCTATGGTGAACGACTTTTATGTGGATAATATGCAGTTCTTCAATACGAAGATGAGAAATGTGAAAGCTAAGAAGTGAGTTTCAAATTATTTATAACACTTTGGATAGCAAATAACATGTTTATGTGAAATGTAAATGTTTTGCGAGTCGGAGCTGTTCTTGGCAACAATGCACTGCTGATAATTCGCGCGGTTGGCACTGATTGGCTGAATTTGAATTCCTTTCTTTAAACTTTAGAATGGAATTACTAAAAAACAAAATGATGTAGAAAGTAACGAAATGCAGCAGAACGTTTATTTGTGTATGCACTAAGCGGCCATAATAATTAAATCATTGTTCTTAACCTCGTGATACTAGTCCGAGTCCGCATGTTTAAGTTTTACAGTTTTTCAGCCCAATATCGGACTACGTCCACAATTTTGTGTTAGCAAGCCATATATCATCGACGGTACATCTGGAAGCCATGTTCTGCATTTCCCCATATTCACAGAGTATACATCGTTTGTAGCATTTATTCCCTATCTAGTCAGGTTGGATTAAACGGATGCAACACACTTTCGCATACGGTTTAGGGTTCGCTATGTTCTTCATTCGGGATCCATCCTACTGTTCCAACGGGAAGCTTCCTGGTGGCTATACCCATGAAATGTCTTTTAGATTTTAGACAACTGGTTCCGTGGGGCTCCTCAAAACTATATAGGAGGTGTTTATCATCAATCTTTTGCTTACACCATAACGAAAACCCACGTCACTCATTACCGTCAATCTGTCTGTCTATTGGCGTTCTTCTAGTCGCGCAATCTCAGTAACCGCTGCTTGGATTGTGATGAAATTTGGGTAACGATGCGTTGTAGGGTAGTAGTAGTAATTCTGCTATAATTTTGGAAATATGTCAGTTGGCGGTAGAGAAATAGGTAAAAAACAAAACATTATCAGAACCCTACCTCCCCCTTCAAACTTTGTTTGTAGGCGTTTTAGGGGTTCCTGCTCCTTTTCTATTTTTTTTTGAGGCGGTTGAATCGGGGTGGTGGTTTTGAAAACGTATTCATAAAATACTACACTACATTGCGCAAAAAATTACCCTAGACCCAGACAGCACAATATATTCCTGGAACATTCTTATTTCATCCAAAATAGATTGAGAATATTCAGAACATTAACAGAACGTTCTATGAATGTTTTTACTAGTTTCAGTCCCATGAGGATGTACGAGGAATATTAAGCCATGATTATTCCATGAACCTGTCGATCAAAATATTCTGATAATATTCATAAATTAATATTATCTAAAGAATAATCTATGAATATGCCTTTTGGTTATTTTGGTATGATTCTTAATGTAGGCGTGGCCGCGTCGCCGCGTGGCACCGTTACAGATTAGGTTAGGCTTGAGAATTTTGAGGTTAGCTTCATTCGTCACGGTGGCGGTGGTCGGTGGTAACTGCTTGATGTGCTTGTGCATTTTCCTCCTGTGATAATTGGATAGTTATCTGTGTTCTGGAACGTGATTTTCACTTGTTATTTAGTGTACAACTTCATCCAGGAGCGACTAGGGTGAGTGTAACTATTTTGTCTCTGTAAATTATCGACTTTATAGCTCTCTTGTTCAGAGTGTAATCTCTGCTCTAGTCTTACTTGTCGTAGGTACCCTAATTAGTATATAATAACAACCACTAACAACACATTTGCTATATTTGTGACTATAAATTTCCAGTGTTTATTCTACTAAAATTGATTAAAGTACAATGACATTTTGGTGAAAATCTAGCGTTGAGTTAATGAAGTGTATTTGAATGTTCATCGTATGCTTTAAAATAAAACGTTTTTTTTATTTTGCAGGATAATACAGGAGGACGATTCCGTGCAATGAAATGTTTTTTTTAATGTGTACATTAAACTTATGCAATTATAAATATAGGTTCCGTGTTCCGTTTTATATATATTTTTTCATCAATCCCTATAATTAGTGTGTGCCTAAATCAAAACACTGTATGAAAGTTGGATACTAGGTTATACAGGGTGTAACTTTTAAGGATGTCCACACCTATATTACCGTGTAGATCTTGCTGAGCTGATCATTTTTCAATAAGCAACATGGGTCCGGAAACGAACCGTTTCGGAGATAGCGCTACCGGAAGTAGTCCTTTCTGATGCCTGAAGTTAGGCAATTAATTCGACGCCTTGCGGCCAGTAGCGTGGCCGGCGCGGTCTCCGAATCTCAATCCCCTGGATTTTTTCCTGTGGGGTCACTTGGAAGCACTTGTCTACCAAGGGGGTGCACCGCACACAGCAGAAGAGCTGATTGCACGCATCATTGCAGCAGCTGGAGACGTCAGGGAGCAGCCACAGGTAATCAATGCTGCCACTGCATCGGTCATCCATCGAGCCAGATTGTGCGAGCAAGAAGGCGATGGCCACGTGGAGCCTCTCTTTCACTGATTTTTGACTGATCTCGGTGTTTTTTGTTGTTGTTTTTTTGCAATGTTTTTTTTTTGTTTTGTTTGTTTGGTTTACTTTTGACATTTTGGCCATGACGATTAAATGTTCACAAGCCTAATCTGTCTTAGCAGCTGATCCGTAACCCCCTCCCTCCTCTGCCAATTACGAGGCGTTGAATGAATTGCCTAACTTCAAGCGTCAGCAAGGATTACTTTCGGTAGGGTTATCTCCGTAACGGTTCATTTTTGACCCATGTTGCTTATCGAAAAATGATCAGCTCAGCGAGATCTACATGGTGGTATAGGTGTGGACATCCTTAAAAGTTACACCCTGTATATGTATATTACTCGCGCTAAGTACCTAGGCAGACAACAAGACTTACAAATAAATGAAATGAAGTGATAAAAGGTATTAGTTTCTTTCAATATATATTCTTCGAAGATATATCAGGAATCTTCCTACAATATTTTGATACATCTTAATAACAATCGTAGAATATTCTGAGGGAATAACCTATGTATGTTTCTTCAAAGATATACCAGGAATCTTCCTACAATATTCCATACATCTTAATAATAATCGTAGAATATTCTGAGGGAATAACCTATGCACATTTTTTGGATTCCCATTTTCACATTCTTGGAATGTTCATCAGATAATCTATATTCATGGACTTTTCATGGAATGATACAATGTTCCAAAATGGCGATTCTTAGAATGTTCCTAGAATATATTGTGCTGTCTGGGGACTTGTGCTTTTAAGACCTATTCGATTGTTCCGTTACATCTGTGGAATAATTTGATACCATACATATTATAATCCTAACGTGTAGGTAACGTGGGGTTTATCGTTTCTGGATAGCTCTCACCAGTGGCGAAGGGGAAATCAACACAGAACTAGACATTTCCAAATCGTTCAAATTACGTTTTTAGATGTTTCAAAGCTTCCTGATCATTGTCACCTTTTTTGATGAGGATGGTGTAGGGCAGGCACGTATCCAGAATTTGGTTTTGGGGCGGGGGTCCAGATTAAGGGTGTCACTTGCTTGACCTTTCGGGGGGAGGGGGTCTAGATTAGTTGCCACCTTAAATTTGCTCTCGGCCGGGGGGGGGGGGGGGGAGGGAGGGGGGTGCAAAGATGTGTGGATTCCATTTTTTAGACAGCATATATAACGTTTCGGGTTCGGGGGGGGGGGTCCGGACAGCCGGACACCCTCTAAATACGTGCCTGGTGTAGGGATAGAGCAACTCCAAATTTTTTGTTAGCACCGATCACGTGCGGGAAGTACTGAGTCAAGACACCTGACGCCAATTTTTAAAGCCGACAAACGTCTCTTTTTGCTCTCGCTGTTGTCATTGGAATTGTTATAATTATTTATAATAACAGTTGATTTGAACAATTATCCTTCAAAATTGTGATTTAATGAGAACGTATTTAAAAATGCTAAAAATTCCAAAATATGTTCTCGTGTAAATTACAGGTGCGGTTTGTTCCTATTTAAATCACTAATTTCAGTTATTGCTGTTTTTTGTGGATGTCGGTCAATAATTTAATCTACACTCTTCTACACACGACGTGATGTTTCGATTTATTATGCTTAAACCATCGTCAAGTGTAATTATATGAGATGTGCAACGTTGCAGACAAAACGTTGCGTGTGGACAGAAAGACGGTGCATTTTTGAGAACTGCGCGTAGACGGTACAGTTGCAGCGATAACTGAGCTGGTGAGCATAGTTATCCGTGAACTACGCAGACAACTGGGTATGTGTAGTCATTGGCTCCGTCTTTCGATAAATTTTAACTAATTTAACGATAATAACACAACTTCGACAAATTCCTGGGAGCTTTTACTGAGTTTATCGCGTTATATGGAAATTTCAACTTGACTTATGAAATCTATAACAAACATAGTAACAGAGACAGAAATAAGAAGGAAGGATCAACATCAACAATAACATGTCCTGGCATGACCACGTCGTCAGTATTGCTAAAAGGGCATCCCAGAAGCTTGGAGTTTTGTTCCGCTGTAGGAAGCTGTACACACCAGAGCCACCACTGCTGCTCTACAAGGCACAGATCCGACCATCGCTGGAGTATTGCTCCCATGTGTGGGGATGCGCTCCAAAGCACTCTCTAAAGCTTTTGGACACTATCCAGAAAAGAGCAATTAGATTGGTCGGTACGCCTAACCTCACAAAGGACCTCCACAACCTGGAACATCGAAGAAGGGTGGCCGACCTGAACCTGTTTTACAGATTCTATCACGGAAGATGATCGAGTGAGCTCTGCCAGGTAATAACACCAAATAAGGCTGTTCGAATGAGGAACACTAGAGAGACTCTGCGAGCTCATCCTTACCAGGTCGAGATGTCTTACTCTCCAAACCAGTCTTCTCGAGCATTCCTTCTTTTGGAGAACTTCGATGCTGTGGAATGAGCTACTGTGAATTTGTTTCCCGACGGCTACAACCTGCAGCGTTTCAAATCTATATCATCAATACTTATCCTTTCGCAGCGCTTCTACAGCGCCTACAGCCTTTGCGGGGGGAGGGGAGGAGGGGGCTGACCATAAAAGAGGCATGTCAGATTTTGGTAGAAAAATGCAAACAAAATGTTGACCGCAGATAGAAAATTAATTCTTAAGGTAAAAGAGTTAACAAAAATAAATCTCGTCGATTTTTTTTATGGTCAGCCTCCCGCAAAAGCTAAAAGCCTATGACGCTGTAGAAGCGCTGCGAGAGGATAAGTGTCGATGTACGTTAGATTTGAAACGCTGTAGGTTGTAGCCGGCGGGAAACAAACTCCCCGGCTCGTTCCACAGCGTCGAAGTTCTCCAAAAGAAGGAATGCTGGAAGAGACTGGTTCGTGGAGTAGGGACCTCGACCTGGTAAGGATGAGCTCGCACAGCCTTTCTGGTGTTCCTCGTTCGGACGGCCTTTGCTGTTATTACCTGGGAGAGCTCACTCGAGTATCTTCCGTGATAGAATCTGTAGAACAGGGACAGGTCAGCCATCCTTCTTCGATGTTCCAGGCTATGGAGGTCCTTTGTGAGGTTAGGCGTATCGATTAGTCTAATTGCTCTCTTCCGGATGGTGTCCAGAAGTTTTAGAGAGTGCTACAGCGGAACAAAACTCCAAGCTTCTGGGATGCCGTTTTAGCAATACTGACGACGTGGTCGTGCCAGGACATGTTGTTGTTGATGCTGATCCCCAAAAGCTTGACGGAAAGTGACTCGTCTATGGGGTGACCCTCCATTTCCACTGTTGGTAAGCCAATGTGAGACTTCGTTGTAAGTGTTGTTGCCTGGGTTTTCTGTACGTTGAACTGTACTTTATTTACTAATCCCCATTCGACAATTTTTTTGATATCTGCGTTGATCTGTGAGGCATGCTGCTGTCGCCGACGTACCGTCTCCTGGGATGATAGCGGCTTGCCTGGTTCCATGCACGATATTTATGTACTGTCGTCTGCGAAGCTGTAGATTGGATTGGATGTTATTTCCAGCAGCTCGTTGATGTACAGCAGGAACAGTGTAGGGGATAAAACAGATCCTTGAGGAATACCGGCGTTTATTGAAAATACATCTGATGAGCAGCCTTCGACTCCAACAAACAGAGATCGGTCGTTCAAAAAGCTATTCAGCCACTGGCGCAGGACAGGTGGTAGTCTATAAGCAGCAAGCTTGATTAGAAGTCCCTCATGCCACACTCTGTCGAAGGCTTTCGATATGTCAAGCGCAACAACATGGGATTCGCCATGGTTTTCAATTGCTCTGTTCCACAAGTGAGTGACATAGGCCAGAAGGTCACCCGTAGACCTGTGCTTACGGAAGCTATACTGGCGATCATTTATGATGTTATTATTCTCCAGGTATTTCAGGATCTGTGTGTTAATGACAGTCTCCATAACCTTAGACATGATGCTGAGAAGAGCCACAGGTCTATAGTTTGTGGGATCGGTTTTTTGCCTTTCTTAGGGATGGGTTGTACACATCCAATCTTCCATGAAGCGGGAAACACGCCTTGCTGATATGAAGAGCTTGCAAAGAATAGGTGTAAGCTCAGCGGCACACCGTTTGACCTCTGCCATTCTCGGATTTACGTTTATGTTGGTAGTCGGATTACTTCCTTGGAAGTCTACAGTAGAATTGGCTGCAAAAGACTTGTCCTCTCTGGTCAAGGGTGGTATTGAGGAATAGGAAAAGTTCTGACTAACAGCCTTAGCTACAGACCAGAATGTTCTGGACGAACTAGGACATGAGAGGAGCTTGTTCTTAATTTTTTTGTTGTGTTCCTCCTTGCTGTTGTCAATCACGCGTTTACAGTGGTTTCTGGCGTCGATTAAACTGCGGTGGTTCTCGGCGTTTGGATTTTTCCTCCATTCCTTGTAATGTTGGTTTTTAAAAGGTAACTGCATCTCTACAACGCTGACTAAACCATGGCTTGTTTTTGGAGGGACGCTTGACGACATGTGGAATATAGGCTTCTATGCCGGGTATTAATACCTCTGTTATTTCTTGGGCGCAAGCTGATGGGTCTCGTGACTTGAAGCAGACGTCGTGCCAGGGAAAGGACTGGTAGTATTCCCTTAGGTCGTCCCACTTTGCTGATCCGTAGTGCCAGACACGGCGAGGCATTGTATGGTGGGGATCTGGAGAATGCATCCTGCATAGTGTTGAGACGGTGTTATGGTCAGACGATTTGGGACTTGACTGTACAATATCTATCTACAAGCCATATTTGTGCTATTTCGTTTTGTTGTACTTCTCAAACAATTAAATAGTTTTGCCAATAATTAGGTTCATCAAGTAATTCACGCAGTAATCTGACGTGGGTGAAGTGTTGTATTCCAAGGGAGCCATTTCCTCGACCAGAGTACTACTTCCTCCATGATCGATGTCAACAACGCTGCGTAAAAATGAATACAAAATGACACCATGTGAGCGCTCTATTTTTGCAACGTTTTCATTCGGTTTTAAAACTGCACAGACCACAGAGTTAACATCTCTAGAGGGAGCCTAATTTGAATATTGGCCAGCCAACATCTATAGCGCTATTACCACTCTTCTTCGTCCGCTCAAGGACCTTCCAGTTTCTTCAAAATCTGGCAGTTTCCGCAGTTTGAACACATGTTCCTCAAAGTATTTAACTGGGTATTTAACTATACATTAAAATATACTTGCAATGTAACTGATTTACGTGAAGATAATTTGTATTGATTTAACGAAATCTCAAAAATGGTAAATTTCATAGCGGAATGCCGCAATAACTTCTAATATGTCGTAAATCTGGCAACCTACAATCGGCGTCCCCTAAAGCACCCTAAAGCTGTCATGTGGATGTCATTGTAGTTGTGTGGTTATTGCGTATGTTGAGATTTTTGTTGTTTTAGTGTATATTTGAGTGACTTTTTGACTATTTGTGGTGTGAATTAAATTATTTATGAACAATATTGTCATAATTGCATGATGGGACGAAATAAAAAGTGCATAGTTTGCTGTAATAGTGACGAATCGGTGAACACCACTTATCATAGGTTAGTATAGGTTTTGTTTTGGTTTTCAGTAGCATAAAATATGGGGAAACACTTCATGGTAATAATAAACTTGTAACGAAATTTTTGTTAATTTCGTTACACGTCGTTTGTGACTCCTTTTATAGATCAATTCTTCCAGAATAATGTCCGATTGACAGGTGAATATGTGTTCCTCCCTTATGCTTTGCCGTTACGCTATTGCAAGAACCACTTTTCCGCGCCTATTTGTTCTCTAGCCTAACTGGACTATAACGCAGGCGCGATAGGCAACACCGTCTTGAATAATGAGGGTTGCCAACTAGAGAAGAATTATTACTCAGGGTTGCCAATGTATGAGAAGTTAGTAAATATGACTATTACGTTATTTGTAAAAGTTAACCTTGCAAAGTGGTTAGTTTCATTCTGTTGGTGCATTTTTCGTTCCCTATTATGAATTTATTTCATTAATAATAGTAATTCTGTCCCGAGTTGCAACTAAGACTATAGTTACTTTGAGGTTGGGTTGGTAGTACTAGATTGCTGTGGCAACACTGGATAGTGAGAGTGAGAGGGGGTAGTCTCTGAGTGAGAGGGACAGTTGTCTATTGAATTCGTGAACATTCGAGAAGTTTCCCAAGTTTTTATGATTTCCGGTGGGAGGTGATAAATTAGCTCGCTGACGAGGCCTTCTCTTGGTCTGCTCTTTCGTCTGAATCTTTCTACAGCAGCAACAGGTCTGGTCTGTCCTTTTGGCCTTCCGCCATCTTGTATTTTTCCATGATTCTCTGAGTTATTTGTCGTGGAGGTTAACTTTGAAGTTTATTCACTCTCTTTTCGCGAGATTTTTATTTGAAGTACCTAACACGGCAATTATTTGTGGAATTCCGCTATTTCGACATATTGTTTGACCGCCATTGTTTCGTAGTGATTTCGTATTTTTGCTAGCATACCGTTGATGCCGTTGATATCGAACCTTTAGTATCTAAAATCGATATTGTTGATTTGATTCAGTTTCATTTTCGAGTTAGGTTGTGAACGCCATACTGTGTTATACCTCTGTGTTTTCAGCTCAAGTATGTGCATCTGCTTCCTGAAGGAACCAACCTGGTGTTGATGTCAATCTAAGGGAATACAAGCCCCTTTTTCCACCTGCTTCTGAGACCTTGGAAGGACACACAAGAGCGTGACTACAAGCTGTTCCTGCTACTTTGGATATAGAAGGTACGTAAAAATTGCTTATTTCAAAATTTGATCGCCATTTTTGGCAGCTATCGAGCTATTTTACGTACTTTCGTATCTAGAGTTTGTGGTCACCTCCAAGTGTGACCTTCAGTCCGCTTTTCTTTTTTTTTGTTTTGTTGCTCATTTGTACTTTTTGAGAGAGAGAGAGAGCACACCTTTCTTTTTATTTGGTAGAGTCTGTGTAAAAAATTGCTTAGTTTATTGTTTACGGCATTTTGGGCAGCTAATGAGCACTTTTGCATAGGTGTCTAACCTTCTTTAGTTTTCTTTGTACCTCGTACAATTTTAGAGAGAGAGAGAGAAGCACCTTTCTTTATTTTGGTATAATTTTGATAATTTTTGAGTGTACTGACACACACATTTTGCAAATTTTGAGCTGTAATTTTGCTGTACGAATTTGATAGATTTTTCCATCTTTACAACCGATACAGCCTACCGAAGTACATCTATGTGAGACTGAAAGTACTCATAGATTTTTGTTTCTTTTTGAGCTATAGTTTAATATTGAGAGTATTTATTGAAGTATAGTTGCTCGCACCTTGCAACTACTGTGCATATAGTTTCAATTTTCTGGATTATTTGTGATATTTGATTTTGAGACATTTTAGTAAACATTTGTGGGCTTGATAAGTTTTTTTTGTGGTTGTATTACCTTTCAAGATTCTAACTTTCTGGAGCACTAGAGCCAGCAGTAACTTAATAGAATCATAGCCTTGATTTCCCCTTAAATCAATTAAACTGCTTTGAACTTAAGTGAACTATAGCCTTGCTCACTTCAAGACTCATATTTTTAAGTTTTATTTTAAGTGTTAGACTTGAAAGGCCTGTCAAGTATCTAGGTTAGGTGATACTTTGTGGTTACGATATTGGTCCTTTATTTTAAGGTTATATTTTTTTTTATATGCAGATTCAATTGTGAACCATTGTGGGGAGATATCTGCTATAACTTTGTGGAACTTTTAAGAAATTTTAGTATAGAATTTAAGCAATTTGTAAGGGATCCTGGTTAAATTTAAGCAGAAATTGTTTCAACTAAATTGTTAAATTTAAGCAGATATTGTTTCAACTAAATTGTTAAATTTAAGCAGAAATTGTTTCAACTAAATTGTTAAATTTAAGCAGATATTGTTTCAACTAAATTGTTGAGGAGGGGGCTTTTAATTGTTCGATTCAAAGCCAAGTAATACGCCTGAGCTTGCATAACCTCCTACGTCCTGGGGTTTTGCCATAGAGGGTCCAGACTCTAATCCTTCTTTTTTCTATACTTTGCATGACGGCGGCCGGAAGTGGTAGCCGAGCCAAACCCAGATACCCCTCAGCCTAAAAGGGGGAAAATCAAAGAGTAGGGGTGAGGGCCAAAGGAACCTGAAGAGGCTGCCAGTCATCAGAGAGGACCCTCTGAAGGAGCGGTTAGAAGGAGCCCACAAGCCGACCCAGGAGGAGAAGACAACCTCGTTGAGCAAGCCAGGTTGTATCGCTCACTTACAGCAGTCCCCTTTTACCACTGTAAATTGGTCACTATTCACCATTCAAATAATTTATATTTTAGCAACCAATATACTTGTTACTGTTTAATTCTCTTTTGAATTTTTTTTTCTGCTCCCATCCCTTCAGTGTTTCTGGAGAGGTTGGGCAATTTCACTAACTTCCTTGGAGTTTGGAGGTGAAAACTCCTGGCGCCCTTTTCTTGAAGTTTTTTGAGCCTTTAGAGTAATCTCGTGTTAAAAGTTAGTGATTTTGCCTGACATCTCTTATAAGAGGAAAAGAATAAGTTGCCAAGGATCCACAACCCACCGTAAGTAAACTGAGCAGCCCAAAGGCACCCCAGTTTTAGCCAGCTTGGGGGTCTCAACTTAGTTGGACTTTCAATCTAGCTTTACAAACTATCAACTGCTACAATCAAGTTATAATAATAGTAACTCTCTAAGTATAGCTAAATACTAATACAACTTATTGTATCAGTTTGTAACATCACAGTAATAATTGAATCTATTAATGAACATCCAATTTTAATATAAAATCGTACACCACTGGTAATGCCCTCAAGCTGTCAAAATTTCCGTTACATGTTGGCTGGTCAGCGACCTGTGCATTTTGTTGTTTACATTCCCTCTAGAGATGTTAACTCTCTGGCACAGACAAAACGTGGTGAAAAACGTAGCGTCTGGACCAGCCTTTGGGTGGTGTCGCCCTGCAGTCACATATTATCCATACGCCGCCGTATTAAGCGACGTGCAGCTCTTGACCAATCAGAGGCTTTGTTTCAAAAATCGTTCGCTGTGCACCCAGGTAACTAACCAGGTGTATGCGGACGACAGGTCTACACTGGAAATTTGCAGTCGTGAATCTTGCGATATTATGCACCGTTGTGTAAATAATTTATAGGAATTCTCAAGAATTAATCTCGCATTTAATTTTTAGATAAACAATATTTAAAAAATACGAATTGCTGAAAGTTGGTGTGTCCATTAGCTCCGCAGCTATTACACACTAGCGGTTGTTGATTCAGTCTCTGAAATCGTTTTTTGTATATTTTCCAAAAAAAATGCACACATTGTCTTGTGGTAGGGTATGTTAGCAAATAAAAAAACAAACGGTTTGTAAAATTGTTTCAGTTTTTTAATAAATAAATGCAATAAATATAGATCAATATACATACATATACTCAAATGTATATACGTACAATCAATTTATGCTTAAGTATATCCTAGAATGAATGAGGTGTAAGTTGCTATATTACTAACTAATATCTAATCGAATCTCGATGATAATCATTGATCCTAGGATGTACATGGAAAATATCTATACAAAATACAAACTTTAAGTACAATCCACTGAAAATTTACAATTTTCTCACATCATATTACAAACTAAAAAAATAGTTTAGAAAATAAGTATTATTACTGCTTCTAAAACAAAACAGTCATAAATTATTGCAGTCCGAACACAACACTCTTATATCTATATGTGATCTACAAACAATTTTAGGATACACATTTACATTAAATGTTTACCGCTTCCGTATTTAAAATCTGCTTTGTTTTAAAGTTACAGTTTGTGACATTTTCCTGGCCCTTGCAATAATTTTTAGTTTATTTTCCAGTGCCGGTCTATTGGTTGACCGATTTATCTGATTTTAACCCGGACTAGCGAATAAAAAATTGGTCGCCGAACTATGGTATTCAATAAGGTGAACCTCCCATCTTAATTTTAATTTTTTTCTCTCGTCTTCAATATAAAATTGCGAAGGATTAGTTTAAGGAAACACATCTGTTTTCTCTGGATTTATATCGTGAAAGGGGCATACGTTGTACTTTCAGAAACAGAATGTCTTTCATCATTATGCCGCGAATGGAAAACTAAGCAGAAGAAAGGCAGCGAGCGTATCGTCATTTGAACGGTTAAAAAGCGTATCGCTCATTCACTCGCATGTATACTACTCGCCATTAAAACTAGATCTTCATTAAGCATGCTTCAGTGTAGTCACAGGACAAAAAACAATGACTGATGTCTATCTCGACTGAACAGAACTGAAACAAAATAATTTCTGTTTTTTTTTTAGATTTAAAAAATTATCAGATTTTGTGTATGGGTCTTGCAGATTATAGGCCCTCAGTTAGCCCTCAGCTTTATAAATTACAATTATTATTTTTGCGCAGATTCGCAATAACAAAAATGTTTAAATTCGTACCAGAAAATTGAGAAATCCATATGCGGATGAAAATAAAAACAATTCCACAAAATGTAGGTTTAATACAAAATACAAGATACACCCTTGTCATAAAAAAGTGTCGCGTAAGATAATAATTGAAATAACAGCACCAGTACCTATTTAGTTTTATACCCCACCCTTCAAACGACATTGAAAACTCCTGAAAACGGGATTCAAGTATTTCTCATGATGTTTCTAGTTTTTTATTATTTCGCTCCCACTATAACCACATAAAAATATCACATGAATGCTTTTTTTTACGTGGAAAGTAATAAATTTGTCCTCAGAAGATTAAAAGGGACCGTGGACAGAAAAATCGGTTATTATCACGATGTCCTCTGATTCTGATTGTATATTGAAGTAGTAAAAGAACCAAAATTAAACTATGAACGCAAACTATCGCAATATCCTCAGTTCAGAACAATAATTATTTTGTAGCCATTGATCCACGAATAGCAAACATAAAAAATAGTTAACTGTACGTATTGTTGCAATCAACACTAGAGCAATGATTTTGTGAACCTAGTTATCAACTTTCAGAAAACGTGTTAGAACTGATCGTGGCGTGCCATAATGCGCTCACCGCTGGCATCAATATTACACAAGGCTGACGTCGTTCTTAATACTAATAACAGATGGTCATCGCTTCATGGTCACTGTACATTGATATAACGCACAGCAGCTATAAGCCGATGTATTTTGGCTAGTTGTGTTAGTAGCCAGCGATCGTGATTTGGTTCAATGTAGCTTGAGGAACACAAACATTGATGTACGACAAAATTAATATTGACGTTTATTGATTCGATGTACCGTTTTATTGATGTACGTACTTTTTTTCTTCAGTGCTTCCTTCAGCGTTACTAGTTACTACCGTGGCTAATTTGTGACATGGGGGCGGATACTGTTTGACTGCCAAAAGGAGAGCGGGTAAAGAAACGTTTAGGATCATCTGGTGTAGATAATTCTTATTTCTTCTGGAAAGCAGTATATGTATATAGCTTCGAATTAAGTCGCCGCGCGCCACGTCGTTCTAACGTAGAAATTTCTAAAATTTTCTTTGCCTCGTGCTGCCTGCGCTCGTAGCTCGGATCATTTAGGTGAAAGTACTTGAAAGTAGGTTAAGCGCACTCGACTTGGCTTGGTTCCAGTTTCATTCACACGCCGCGAAAAAACATTGAACTGCCATTTCAAGGCTTCCTTTGTCGAGGTTACGCTACCTCGGATAACTCCATGGCCCTACCTTTCTTTTGAAATAGATTGGTTTTCGGAGCAGATAGGGTTAGGTTTGTTATAGTAAAGATATGATAGTGTTTCGGAGCATTTAAAAATAGGTTTCAGAATAGTGTCTTGATTGAAAAAAATCGGGATACATTTTTTCTTGGAAAAAATAAAGAATCTTTTCAGATTTAAGAGCAGATAGAGTAATATTCTTTATAGTCCAGATAATATACGCCATTCCTAATAGGAAGATTTTATGGCGGTAAAATAACTCTTAGAATAATTCAGTTTTTTACGTGGTTCGAAATCAGCAACTTCTTAGTAGTAGGGTCAAATAAGTCAAGATTGATCATCAACAATCACGATTTTTTTTGAGAAAATCGCTAAATGTTATTCTTTTGGAGCAGGTATTGTTGGGGTTAAATCGTTCTAGTACAGACACCATAGTGCATAATGGGCCCTTCTTAATAAATAAGAACATATGATTGTTGGGGTTTATTTACTGCTAACAGGGTTGAAAAAAGGTAAGATTTTTTGAGAAACATCAAACCAATATTTGTTCTCAACAACTTTTTTATTTTTTCTAATAAATTGGAAAATGCATTGACTGAGAAATAGATTTTGGAATAATTCAGTTCTTTACCAGTTGCAGGGTTAAGAAAAGTCAAAACTACTTTTTGAAAAATTTCAAATATTACGACTTTTTTTTAAAAAGAGATAACTGTCGCTGTGTTCAATACATTATTATAGTTCTGTGAATTCTTGTGTGAACTTGCTCTGACCAGTGGAAAAGCTAAATTCCTAAATACTAGATCTGTAATTGGGTATAAAACATTTCACAGTCTACTTCCCAATTATAATTATGAGAATTATCAACGACCTCTGTGTATTCGAAATTATGGAACTCTTGTACTGTGAAAGCTAAATAGTTTTGTTAATTTTAGTCATAAGGATTCTGTGACCTAATTTTGAAGTAATAGTTACTTTTCAAAGATCCACGGTTGTGAAAAGATGCATAGATTTCATCAAACTCACTTAATCAACAGAGTTAAAAAAAAGTTTTTTTTCATTTCAGTAATGAAATTCCAGTATTTTTGACGACATCTTTTCGCGGATACATCGCGTTCAGCGCGGAAGTTCAGCGGCGTGGCTGTATACGTAAACAGATAACAAACTGCAACATTTTCCCATCCCAGAAAATGTATTGGTGATATCCAACGGCCTCTAAACCATATGTAGGAAGGCGTCCTAGCATATAGACAAAAATATACCAAAAACATTTATTTTGTAGATTTTTCTGTTACTTTTCATTTTTTGACACATATATAAGTATCTGATCACTGTTGGGCGTGCTATATTGAAACATTTGGAACAAAAACGTAGTTAAAAAATTAAAAAGTACTATAAAAATGAGGAAGAGGATTAAACAAGGTTTTTGCTTGTTGGATAAATATAATGATAACTTGCTGAGAGTCTGACACTCCAAGGATGACGCACTGGATATCGGCCAGAAAAAAAACATGTATTTTGGCACGCGAGCATTGTTTTCATCTCAACAATGATTAAAAAATAAACTTATTTACGAATGCAATCGTCGCTGATGTGAGTTGGATCACGTAGATCCAGAATTCTTGATAATCACAAAAATAAGTTAGAGATAAGTTCAAGCTAAAGGTCAGGTCCATGAAGTGTTTTTATTGAGTAAAGGTAAATGGCAGCGATGATAGCAATTTTTCGTAGATAACTTATAAAATGATAAATTATTGCACTTGATTTGATATAAGCAAGTGTCTTGAATTTTGGTAACTAGTTATTGCAAGTTATTAGAATTGATCCCACCTGCTAAAAGAGCACCAGAAAACTAGCGATATAATTATTATTGATTTTACAGCCCATCTGCTCATCCTAAGTATATTTTTGCAATATTTGATTTCTGACATCGCCGTAAAGTGAATTATTAATTTATATATGAATAGTATGCTTTTTTTGTGCACAATTCTTAGGATATAAGTACATTTTCTGAAAGAGTTGTTTTTCCCCGTCAAGATCCTAAAATACATTCATTTCAATAACTACAGATCACCAAACTGCAGGGAAAAATTAACGACAATAAATTCAGCAAAAAATTCTTGGGAATCTAGTAACATTTGAGCCAATTTAAAAAGTTGGCCTTACTGCAATAGAAGTCAACTATTAGATTCTCAAATACTTCTCAAAAATTGATAGATTTATTTAGGAATTTATTTGGTTGTGTTAAATAGTCACAGAAGTGACTGTATACAATTATATAACTCTTCTATTTATAACTCTTGTCATAAAGATTGTTGTAGCAATTATTTGAAGTACACAAATTTAAGCACATAATTTTCGGAATTTAAGATAACGTGCTTTAGTAGATAGTTCATAAAATTATTGTTTATGTTTTTAACTGCCATATTTTGCAATCTATCTAAAACGTGTCGCTAGACTCTACGAGAATTTACTACAAGCTAACATGTGACTTTAATCACGAACACAGTTATGAGCCAAGATTCTAGATATCCCCAATTCTGATAGAGGGGTCAAGATAAATATATACACGTTGTTGGGAGGTCAAAGATATTTCATTTGTTTTGCTGTTATCAATGACGTCTGTGAATGGATCAATTTAGTTTTCTGTTTCTTTTTATTTCGCAATTACGGGATGGATTTCTGAGAACCGACAAAAATTTAACATACGATGTCTGATGACGCACGTAAGAGATTGCACGTTACCGAGCAATATTTTTTTCATATTTAGGGACATTTCAAAATAAATTGTCAAAATTACGAGAATAGATATTTTATCTACTCCCATTAAGTTATATAGCGATTACCATACCTACTTTTGAACAGTTAATACTACCTTTCCGACAGCATGAATTATTTTTTATAACTCACCTTCCCGCGATGAGTTATGAACAACGCAAGGTCTACTGGATACCAGTACTGATCTCTTGAAAATGCGTAAGACTGAAAATCACTGCGATTACAAATAAAACTTGGGTACTTAGGAGGCTATAGCTGCGGTGTTACTATGAAGGAAATGTATTCCCCAAGTAATGATACAAAAACAATGTAATGCCAAATAAATAGAAGAAACGACATTCTGTTTTGAATTCACCTTTTTTCGAGCATACTTCTAAGTAATCAGTAATTCTCGAAATATGCAATAAACATTTTGAAACTGTTACATATTGTTATGGGAAAATAGCGTGCTGATAGAGTGGTTTTTAGCGTACGTTTCGAAAAATACTGTAATTTTTTAAGATTTGTATTTCAAGATTATATACGCCTCGTTCTGTTTTGTCCACATACGAAAAAAATTGCTGTTAAACGGCCGATTGTAACGATGCACTATTTCAATTTCATGACCGTTATTTGTTGTTCCTTTCGCGATTTATTGTCGTACAAACATAAATATTAAAGTTGTATTATCGGTTCTGGTCGCTTTGCAGTACACGTTCACATATGTCGTTGCTAACCTACTTGCACTATACGATAACTTATAGGAGAAAGTAGATGCAGACGAGCTTCTTTCTAATGGTTTCAGACAATTTCTAATTTTATACTTTTATAGCCATTGTTAGTATTGCGTGTTTTTCTTTATATTCTACTCGTCATATATTTAGTTATTGACTCACTGTAGAGCACATCATTTTCGTGAGATTAATGTCTAAATCAAGAATTAATATTATTTGAAGGTGGGTTTTGGAATAAATATCAGTAAAAAAGTGACAATGGTGTATAAACGTTTTAACTCTGAATAACAGAAAAACTCGCTTTTATATCAAATCACTAGAATAGTTAAATCAACTCTAATGAATAAGCTATAGAAATGAATGTAACACTGAATCAGTTTAATATACAATTAATATCAGAAGCATAAAAACAGTATAAAAAATTATGCAATTCTTTATTTTTTATAAAACTCTATTCTTAGAAATAGGACAATATATATATTTTATATATTTTTTTAGATTCCTATTATTTGAAACTGTCTGGAAATAATTCAATTTTATTGATTTTGTAGTTTTCGTTCTTCGTTGTTGGACAACATCTTAGGGATTAAAATTATTTTTGAATTTATTTCGAACTATAAAAGCATATTTTTATCAAGCCATTAGTTATTTTTACTTTTCCGATGATTCAGAAACAAAGCTAAAACCACAGCCCTGGCAAAACTAGAGACTGTGCTAGGTTAACACGACGAGTGTAACAACGTTTACAAACCGTGTTTAATCCCGATAATTATCCTGAAGCATGCTAAAAGATCTATTACCCTACGCTTGTAAGATTCTAAAGAAAAAATATCTACGTTCTCGGATATATTTAGGAAATATCTTTCTCCAGCCCTGTCAATTTGTGTTATAACTACCTAACAGATGCCCGAATATCAGAAACTGAGCTCTTTTATAAGCCGAAGCAATCGCAAAGGCTAAACTTAAATGCCAATACGCCGGAGCCCTAATAGGTTAAATTTAGAATATACATCATCTATAGGAACAAAGTTTCGGTTGTACTGGATCAGTTCGGTCAGTTCCATATGTATTGAAGGATAACCACGTCGTAGGAGGATATACTGTGTAAGCCAATTGGTAGTAAAGTGCTAGGTCACTGACCGCTATGTAATGAGAAAGGAGCTGAAATTGGCGCGTCAAGGCAGTGTCATTGATAGGTCAAAATGCTTTTAGTAGCTGCTAAGAATTTAACAGCAGCTTTTGTGATTGACCAGACATTTTTGTAGCTAACCATAATTATGTTCAGTTATTTTGACTCATAGTCTAACATCGTGGGAAAACCATCTCACATTTTTGTGAACACAAGGGAAATATTTTGTTTCATTCTAGTGGGAAAACCAATTAGTTTTATTATTACATCGATAGGTACCATTTATGTGTGAACATTACATCTCGTGGTTAACTAGCGAAAGTAAAACCGCTGACAACAATATTTGATAATTTTGATAACAAATGGAAAAAGATTATGTTACCGCAAATAAAAACCACAATCGCTGTAATAGCAATAAATCTGTGGCAGTTCAAAGCTATCAACCTTGGGCTGAGTATGAATAAAATGGATGATATTAATAAAAGAAAGCATACTGTCCCTTATCAACAATCAATACGAAGCTCACTTTGCCGCAAATGATAACGCTTAAAAGCTGTAATGTAATGTATTGAATTGTGTACGTGCTTACGTACATGAACAGAAAGATTTCAATTATTTTTATACAACCTATTTTTAAAATCCAAGATTAACAAAATTCTTTCTCAGCGCAAGAAAATATGTTTTGACATACTTTATCATTTGTGCTATATTTAGCGATTCCAATATAAGTTGTTTTTGCGACATTAATTCTGAATATCATGCGGAAAAATGTCACATGCAACTTCTCTACAAAGAAGATATTGTAGGTAAGTAATCAACGGTGGTTGATCTACGGAAGCCTAGTTGACCTAGTCATACATTTAGAAAAACAACCTCAAAATTCTTTTTAAATAGTGTGTTGCTCCAGAAAGTGATTTTAGTTCTAAGTTCATTTTCACTTTCAGAAAACGCGTTCTATTTAATGATTGCAAGCCATAGATCAATCACGCCGACATAAAGGCGCGGTCAAACAGAGGGCGTTCTAGAACGCGGCGTTCCGGCGTTCTTTAACAATACAATGGGACGCTGAACCCGGCATTCTAGAACGCGGCATTACGGTGTTCTAGAACGCCCTCTGTTTGACCGGGCCTTAAATGCTGAATAGCCGTTGTCGCTCGTAATATCGATGACCGACGATCATATATGTATGGTCACCATTTATTGATATAAGCTATAGTTGAATTTCTATAATGAACTAAATTGATTAAAAGGTTGATCGTTTTTCGGATGTGACTATATCCTCTATACTTCAAAACCGTACCTGTTTTATCAATCACACTGTATTCTAAAGACAAAATTCTTTGTAATATTTAACGGTTTGCCTCCATCAATTTATTAATCTACAGGAATTTGGTATCAGCAAAGGAAACTCCTATCGAATAATATTGGTCGCATTTTAGAGATCATCTCTACACTGAAATGTTTCGTCCTCCACCAAATCTGTTTAAACAACCGGCATCAAATTTAATGCGAAAATCTGACGTATTTCGGCCGCCTCTATCTGGATCAAACTAGTGTGTTACGAAATGATAAGGAGATACTAAATTCTAGAGACTTCAGTAAGAGATCGGAAAGTTATCGTATTGTTGGCCCATTTTTGTGGTGAAAAGTTCAAACAGAGGTGTTACGAATTATTCTGTAACAGACCGTTGCTTCTCTATTAGTTAATATAGACTGCAGTTCAATTCAGCCGCCGTATATGTCTGATATTGAAAGTTTTGAGATCTATTGCAATTTATGATTGTTGAAGGAATATTCATTCTTTACATATGCGCTACAATGAAAGTTTTTTTCTGTTATAAAAAAGAGGAATGCGTTTTATGAAAGTAAGTTGAAATGAACTGAATTGCATTAAATATGTATGACGTCATGTCACCTATTTCCCAATTTTGGGCCTTATTGGGGCTCACAGTTAACCAAACTCGTAAGCGCCTCAAGTTTTGATCTCACCTTTTTTAGATTTCCAGTGTCTAACTGAACAGTCTCTAGAACCAGTGTTGCCAACCTTGCGGTTTTATCTCTAAATTGAGCATCTCTTGTATCATCAGGATACATTTTTGGAACAAAAGCACTGTATAGCAAGTATAGTAAGGTTTTTTTTATTTAGAAATTAGTGTACCATTTAAGGAAAACGCTGAGATTCTAGTGGCAAGAATTTATGTATTTCACATGCCACAACCCATCCTTTACAAGCAGAGTCATCTTGGCCAAAATCAGTTTCAGACGTGCTTGCATAACATTTCTTATTATGCCTGAGAAATAAAAATTAGTTTCTTATGAATTAGTAAAGCAGCTTGAGGCTGTAACAACGTATTTCAATCCCTGATTTGCACACTATATGTGGGCACGACGAGAACTGCGAGACCAGGTCACATCTGCGTTGCCAAACTGTACATCTAAAAATATTAGGGATAAGAGACTGCTACATAGTATTCGATATGCTGTGGTTCATGTCATTATTTTGAGGCTTTTACTGACTGTCAGTACGAAATAAGCAGATTTTGAGTCAATTTAGGAATTTTTCTTCACAATGATCGGCAACTCTGTCTCTAGTACTATCGCCTTAAGCATAGAAACTTAAACATTGATGGAAGAATGACTTTTCACATCCCCACTGTTACTTAATATGTCCATTTTGCTGTGACCGACTTTAGTGCATAGATTGCGTTGATTGACATGCATTAGAAATCCGGGACTTCCAGGAGCGAGTCCGTATTGCAATAGTGATACATAAAATCTCTTAAGAAAATAAAATCACACAACTATTTCTACATCATTCTACATAATATCTATTTCAACAACAATTCATTTTAAATTTGTATCAAACTGAAAATATAAACACAAAATGGCAAAAATATAAATTGACGAATGCGTCATAAATTTAGTACACTCCTTTCTATTTTGTGGTAAGTTTTAAACATCAAGACCAAGGAAAGGTTGTGCGTCTTGCACAAGAGTGACTCTAGTATCACGCAGGTGGTCAGAATGAACGCGCTCCATGGCGTCCAAGTCACATTAGCGACATCCTATCACGTCTGCCAGCCTAAGCGTACACTAAAGCCCGTCCTTCACCTGTGTAAGCTTTCAATACCTTACTTAATTCAATCTCATAGTACGATTCCGCCGACCATCTCTGGGCCTTCGGGACCGAATTCACCTTGAACCCGGGTTCCTGAGAACCACCCACGAGAGATCAGCCGCGCCTACTGCACCACCGTGGGCAGCCTCTGCCTGAAGCCCCTGCTACCATCAGGCCCCCTCGGCATCCTCAGAACGTTTTCGGTGTTCTGGAAGACGCTGCTATTGCTTCTCGACCTGGGTCCCGCACTTTCGGAGGAGGTGCTAGCGGAGGACAACCTCCTGGAGGCGGAGTCGCTGATGCTGCTCGCGCTCATACGTCGCGGGATGAACAGGCTTGAGTCGCTGGAGTCTCTACTGCTGTACGATAATCTGCGGGGCATGTAGATGAAGTTTGCCTCGGTGCTGGAGGCGGACAGACGTCTCTGTAGCCACGCTGCTGGCTCGATGTATCTGTTGGGGAAGTACCCAGAAGAGCCACGTCGGGTCTTGTCTGGAAAGAAACATGAAGGGTGTTATTGTTTGTTTGGTTGTTTGTATATAGTATAGCATTTTGCACATCGTACCTTTGTAAACTCATTTTTTATATATTGACATACATGGAGTGCACATTTTTTTGACTTAAAGACATTCAGTAGCAAAGTATATTAGTTCCAGTACTGATCATCGAAAAGTGGCAGCTGAAGCAACATAATAAGAAAGTCTCTTCCACACTACCCAAAGCGAGCTCAAGGATATCATCAGGCACGATGCCGCTAGTCCACGAAAGCGCTATCTCGATCCTTAAGATCTCATCAGGTGGATCTGGGTAATACTCGGTATCAGGTTGATATGAAAGCAGTCAAGTGACAGAAACACCAAACACATGTTCCAAAAAAGGATTGCAATATTACTGAGCTGGCTTTGTGTATGATGGCAATAGTGTAATTTAATGCCGGTAGGGTTGTTAGCCCTCGGAATAGTTGCTTCTGTTGGCTTACTGCTTTGAAGCAACCTCAGAGTAACAACTGTTCAGTTGTTACTCTGAGGAAGCAACACATATTCACGAAAGATGGAGTTATATTTGAATAACACCCCTTGTGAAAAAAGGTCCCAAATCAACACAACCTTCATAGTACGGACCATTAGAAGAATCCTTCTTCCATGAGTTCTGTCATGTGATCTGAACATCAAGTGTTGCCGTCTCCTCAGACTGTAGTGGCACCTGAAAAGCTTCACCAGAATATTTAGCGATTATTCTCTGATCTGTTTGAGGAACTTAGCGTACGGTACTTGTCGGAACCAAATGGTATGTGAACATTTTGGCCTGCCAGTTCATTGTAATCCTATCATCCATCAACCTACTAATGACTAGCACGTGTTCAGGGCCAATGCAGAAGCTTTTAGTTTGTATTCTATAGCCAGGTGATCCGCTTTCTCGTTGCACGGCACACCAAGGGCCTCCAACAAGGTGACACGCTTGAAGCGTATTAGGTTGTAAAGTGGACTGAACATATCATTGACTTATCATTCCAGAAATCGTAAAACTCCATCAAGCAGCTACAATTTAGTCTTTTATTATTTTTGGACAAGATACACTGTTTTGAACACCGATCGTACAATGGTCCATCTGGGTCTGGTTAGATGAAATCTTCTCATTGGTTTGAATACAGGTGGAGAATAACACTAAATGAGTTGAAAAGTGACGTTAGGTCAACAGAGGAATGACTAAACGCATCGCCTTAGTTAAAACAGAGATAGAAGACGCGACCAGTTCTTACACCGCACGTGAGCAAAGTTTACGGAATACATATTCCGTACGGAATACATATTCCGTAAACTTTGACGTGAGCGACTCTAAGCGAGGTTGTGTAACAATCCAAAATTAGTTTTGCTTCAACGAAAAGATAACTTTCTGTATTTCGATGAGTTATACAAGAATATTTAAGTTATGTCTACAATTAAGGAACTTAAATCTAGAAAGAACGGTTGAATATTTAATAAATGTAGTTAGGAATTGGATGCAGAAAAGAAAACATTAAAATCTTAGGCAGTAACAATAAATTAATTACGAATGTTGTAATTTTGAACCAATATTGGAGCATGTCTCCCTATATTATAATGATTTGCAGATATTTAATACGAATCTAATATTGTTTTGTTGTAGTGTATTGTTTCTAGAAAAGTCTGAACCTTTCTTGATTAAAATATTTGCTTTATCACTGTGTGTATGCATGGCAGGCTTTACTGAAATAACATCAACATTCTTTTTGAATTAGTTCATATCGATTGAAAGCTGATTTTTGTTTATAAATTGAACAATGGGTTAACCAAAATGATAAAAAGTATTAGTAGCTATGCTTAAACTATTTGACTTTGATTTGTTTGCCATTTTTGCGCAAACCTAGAAAGTACAATCGAAAACCAAGTAACTAATGGATGTAACATTTTTATTACTTGCACAGATAACGGTATACTAAAATGCCACTGAAAATGCAATGCAAATATTTCTAGAAATGACTCAAATAACTATCAGTGAAAACATGAAGTAGCAAGGTGATGGTAAAATTAGTCACAGTATGATTGCATACCTGTAGTGAATTCTCATTAATATTATCATTGTATATTTATTTAGCTAGACATGTGACACAAACGTAGGTCAATCTAGCAATTTTCTGGACGTTCACACAATTAATTCTGCACGTGACTAAGATCCACGCAGATATTTTGGATTCAATAAATTATGTAGTTATTTATTAATAGACCAGAAACCAAAGGGTACAACATCATCTTTGTTGAAAGGGTGTCCAGAGTTTGAAATAAACTGTCAAAAGATGCATTTAATGAGCCTGCGGGTGTTGGCCTTTTCAGCGCCAACAAACTTTCCTGAGTGGGGATTAGTAAATAAAGTACAGTTCAACGTACAGAGAACTCAGGCAACAACACTTCAAAGGAGTCTCAGTCTCACGTTGGCTTATCAACTCTGGAAATGGAGGAACACCCAGTAGACGAGTCACCTTTATTCAGTCAAGCTTTTGGGGATCAAAATCAACAATAACATGTCCTGGCACGACCACGTCGTCAGTATTGCTAAAACGGCATCCCAGAAGCTTGGAGTTTTGTTCCGCTGTAAGAAGCTAGATACACCAGAGCAACTATACTGCTGCTCTGCAAGGCACAGATCCGCCCATTGCTGAAGTATTGCTCCTATTTGTGGGGATGCGCTCCGAGGCGCTCTCTAAAGCTTCTGGACACTATTCAGAAGAGAGCAATTAGACTAATTGATACGCCTAACCTAACAAAGGACTTCCACAGCCTGGAACATCGGAGAAGGGTGGCTGACCTGTACCTGTTTTACAGATTCTATCATGGAAGACGTTCTAGTGAGCTCTGCCGGATAATAACACCAAAGGTCGTCCGAACGAGGAACACTAGAGAGGCTCTGCGAGCTCATCCTTACCAGGTCGAGGTCCCTACTCACCCGGCTCACCGAACCTGTCTCCTCCAGCATTCCTTCTTTTGGAGAACTTCGACGCCGTGGAATGAGCTGTCGGGGAATTTATTTCCCGACGACTACAATCTACAGCGTTTCAATAAAATTCTAACGTGCATCGATACTTATCCTCTCGCAGTGCTTTTACAGCGCCATAGGCTTTCAGCCTCTGCGGGGCTGACCATAAAAAATACTGACATTACAGTAATTAATTCCTAATAAACGTCAAACGTTAAATCAAAGCCTACTTGAGAAAAATTATTACATTAAATATAAGGCTAAAATAAAATCGTACCTTTGGAAGTCAGTTACAGCACCAGTCTCGTGATATACTGATATTTTCTCGTATGTATTTACAGCATAATTACGAAGGAAAATTGATAACAATCAATATTGCACTTGTTTATGCATATAATATGTATATGTAAATATATATTAGTATCTCCCAAGTGCATTGAATATCGAAACCAGTTAGGTACTAATTAACCACGGGTCATTTGAATGATGGAGATGTTTTCGTGTAAATTCTTCAAATGTACACATCTGAACGTAGGTCAAAGTTTCCAAAATTAAACTTGTTTATTACAAACCTGACGTACACGATAAATCATCAAAAAGATATTATTTTTATTTTTAGAAGAAATTTCGTAAAATTTGTAACAGATATGGTAATTAGTTAACGTGTCAATCTTTGTAATATTTTGCTGACGTGTTGTTTTGTTGGTTTTTTATCATCTATGTAAAATTAGAATGTCCATTATTTTATTTTTAGTTTGAACAAGATATTTGCTGACGTTTGCGTCATATATTTAAAGATACAAGTTTTTTAAAATTCTCTATACGCCCTATCGTCAGTATACACTGCTCTTCTTTAATGTCTCCCCCTTTTATTTTTTGAAAGGGTCAACTCAAAATACTGAAACTTGGGATAATGTAATTGATATGGCTACCTAATTTTGGAGTGAAATTTTCAGATCAAAATTTCAAGATGGCGACTGAGCGCCACCTGGGAGGGCTGAGACAAAAAAATTTAATTGAAAGGGGGGTCTTGTGACACATTTTTTTAAGCTCCTGGTGAATACTTCACAATCCTAGAATATTAAGTCAATATCTTGATCTACTACAAAATGGCAAAACATTTAATAATTACCTGATAGAAACATTAATATCCTAACATCTAGAAATATTTGTTTAAAGTTTAAAGTTAAGAGTAGAAATTTGATAGATAATGTAAAGTTTATGTTTAGGACTCAATTTTATTTTAATTTTGTAGTATTTGAAGATATTGATAGGGTTCTTAAGTACTCGTCAGAAGGTTTACAAATATGTGTCACAGGACCCCCCTTTCAATTTAATTTTTTTCAGATGGCGTCCGAACGCCATATTGAAAGTTTTATTTGTCAATTTGACTCCAAAATATAGTCAGGTATCAATTTCATTATCCCAGGTTTCAGTTTTTTCAGTTGACTTATTAAAGCGGGGGGTTTGGGGGAGGGGGGGGGGGGCGTTAAAGAAGAGCGCTGTATATACAAGCATAGTATTTTGTTCAAAAATAATATTGATTAGTTAGATTTTGTACATTAGTTCACCCAATGGAATTGAATATTTCTAGAAAGTTTAAACTGAAAGTAAAGTGGAAAACATAAAAAAATATATAAAAATATCGATTTCTGTTTAACTTTAATCAGATTTCAATGTCACTAAAAATGATTCAGAGTTCGTTGATTTTCAGATGCTTTTGGATAAAATTTTATTTTAAAAATTAAATTTTTTCAATTTTTAATTCTTTCTCGCTACACTACGTCCTGTAGCCAACCAATTAGCCACAAACGCTTACTATTCCATAACTGAATTTTTGTACTCATAGCTTAAATCAGGATATACTACGTTATATATTATCTTGTATTTATTTGATTTAATTTACTGTTTTTTGTAGAAAGTTGCTTGATTTATTTTTAGAATCATTTTTGTCATGTGACTGACTTTTCCAATACCTGTACAGGTCTACTGGAATAAATACATTATCTATCTATCTATCAAATTTGAAACATTTGTCTACACATCACCCTGTAAATTATTCGCAAAAGTAAGCAATATTTCTTACCTAAGTCTTAGGATAACAAGATGTTGAAAAAAAAATTATGTGGGTTATCAAAAAACAGAGTTATTTTAACTCTATTTAATTTGCAGAAAATCTTTCCTTAAAATATGAACTGAATACATGTAGAAAATATTTTGAAGTATTAACTGACAAAACATTTCTGTACCCAAAAAATAGGGTCAATAACTGGAAGCACAAACACATTCAAACTTTCAGATAGATCGTGAGGTTCTGCAACAAAAACTAATTTATACAAATTTAATTGGATTGGAATGGTACAGGAATAATAATTTAAAAAATGTAGGACAAATATAAAATGAATGAGAAAATTAAAAAGTACCTATAGGCATGATGCGCAAAATGCTGGTTGATGATACATAAAAATAACAAAATAAAATTGCTGGAAATGAATTGTAGAACCAATTTTAGAGCCACCGGATCGTTGATTCTGTGTAACCTAAAGAGAAATCATACCTCATATATATTTCAAACTCGTTTGTTGTAACAGAATTTTTCACCTTTTTTTGATGAAATAAATACATAATCTCTTTTTAAATTAACAATATTTTGCATTTGGCTTCATTCTACTTAACCTACCATAAGAATAAGGCAAGCCAAGCTATGAAAAACATTTTTTTCATATTAATTATCTTACAATTAGATGATATCATTACTGGCTCAAATAAAATCCAGTCCCGGTGTTATCACTTAGATTCTCTCTTATTTCCTAGTTAAGTACCTAGTTATTCTGATGAATACAATTATAATAATTATTTTCGCAATACTTCTTTTGTATGTAAGTATGGACAAAGTCTGGATCAAAGATTAGATAATTTTATCAAGTTGATATGTAACTTTTTTTCGAATAGGTAACTTAGACGCTCATGTTCTGACTTTCTAATAACGATCTCCGGCAAATTTATCGATAATACCTTAGTGAGACATGAAACCGTTAGTACAATCAAGTGATCAACTTACTTCTAGGATCGAATCTCATCTTATCTTCAGCCTCAGATCCGCTTGGGCAAGACGAAGAAATGTAATCAGACTCGGAGATGATATTCCTATTAGTAGTCTGATGGTTGTTGTTGTTAGTACTGCCGCTTTTCTTCGTATTAGTCTTCTTCTTCCTCTCCGGATGTGGGATATTGTTCAATTCATAAACTTTAAGCGGTTCTCCTAAGGAATTCTGCATCTTGATGGCGTTTCTAGCAGATTCAGATGCTACGAATTCTACCAAAGCGCACGTCATACCGGCTAGCGAAGGGTTTTTGTTGATGAACTGCCTCACATCAGCTGGTATAGGGTTGCCTGGCCTCAAGATCCTTATCAGAGCTAACTCCCCGCAGGATTTGAACAATTCAGCTACGTTTTCAATTGTGGGCTTATCTATGGGCATGTGCACAGCCACGATGGTCCTGGAAGGGGTGGTTTCGTCGTACTGAGGCAAAGGCTCGAGTCTGCGTAGTTTAGTCCCAGCTTCATTGATCTCAAGCTTCGTAGAGCGGGACAAAGCATGCGCTACCACCCTCCAATCCTTAGTCAGGTGTTTTACGCGCTTGAAACTCGAGATCAGCTTCAAAGACACGTACCCTTCCTTGTTCCTCTTCACGTGCTTCAGTAAAAATGCGTCCTTGGTGATGTTGGCATCGGAAAAGTAAAACTCTACTTGCTGGACGATCTTATCGGCCAGCTCGTCGGAAGGAGGGGTGAATGGCGGCTCGGAGACCTCAGGGGTGACCTCGCACCCCGAATCTTTTCCTCCGTTATCAGACCCGCTATCGCTGAGGTCGCCCATATGAGCGCCTTCATCCTCGGTTGGCGTTTCCGTCAAAGTAGCTTTGTCGAACGTTAGGGACACATCGCTGTCGATGGACGAAATACTATCCCTGGGATCGAGCAGCTTGGAGGACGTGATCAGGTCTCCGATGTCGTCAGGCTCGTTGTTGAGGAGTTCCGTATGGAGTTGGTTGGTATCGTTATCGACTGGAGCCGGCATGGTGCGCGAACTTAGCAACTAGTATCACAATATATCACAAAATCAGTCTGTAAAGGCACTTGGTGGTTTGAAAGTGGGTCACGCGGAGTGTTCGGAGCCGAGTTGATCGCTACTGCCACACACTCTCGTTTATGACCTAGCTTCGGGCTTGTAACTGAGTCGGCTCGCGAACAGCGACGCGTTTTATAGCAGCGCGGATGGCGGCGCTTGATTGGCGCGACGCCGGGCGTCGCGTGATGTGTCCGCGCGCCACACCGCGTCGCTCCGTCAAAGCCGGCTAAAGTGGAAGGTTAAGGTTAAACCAGGTGGTCGTTAACGTCTCCACGCTGCGCTGCGACAATTTTGGTTGCAGTATTTCGGAGATGCTGGGATGAGTAGGGCGGCTTATACGCTACGACTTATCGTACGTTTTATTTTTTGGTAGTTAGGGAGCTCGGGCTCAGTTAACCTAATAGTTGCCGCTCAGCGTTGAAGCTTATTGTGCACCTCCAGTCAAGGGGATCAAACAGACTCCGATCCTAAGTTCTATGCTCTCCTGTCTTCCTCTTCGTCTCATTGGTCACGAAAAACGAAATAAAAAACCTATTTTTTTATGTTATACGTTTTTGGGCAGCTGATTTGACTTGATGCAATTCATAGGATTTCAAGAGTCGTCGAGTTCCTAAATTATTTTTTTAGAAAATACTGACATTTTTAGAAAACATTTTTCACGGAGTCTACGCATATACTCTGTCCAACTTTTTTTTATCATTGTCTGCTTTAATCTGTGACATGCTCATCGTATCTGCAAGAAATATTTTTTTAAATCGCATTATTAAAAACTTTTGTACAAAGTACCCACTCCGTTAAGCACACTCTACTCCGTTACCTTAAAAGTTAACCTCGAAGTTAACGGAGGATAGGTTAACAAACGGGAGATTTTTTCGTTTGAGGACAATTATGACTAAACCAAAACAATTCACCTAACTTCATATACATTGCTAGAGAGTCCCGGTTATCCCTTATTAATTAGAAATAATGTCTGTTCGTGATTATCTTGGGTGGAACATTTACACAGGTTTTACTTAAGCAATAATTTGTCTTCCAAACACGATAAAATCGCAAGAACTCATTCACATGGATGGCGGCTTAACTTTAGTGTTGTTGCAACAGATGGTGCTCCGTTTTTTTGCTATTTTAATGACTCTGGTCAGGGACCAACAGGCCAGATCATTTTGCCCATCCTTCCATAAGGAGGGGAAACTTTAACTGTATTAGGAAAGTGAAATATAAATCATAACTATGAAATAGTATAATCTGAAGAGAGATTTTGACGCGAGACATTTCGAGTACATTTCATAGTGCGAAAACTCAATTCCAAATTATATCAATAATATAGCAAACCTTAGACAATAATTTAACACTAAGGGTATAATATGAATCTAGTTCAAAAAGAACTCACAATAAATTCATCAAACAAATTCTTAATTGTGTAGAACAATAGGTGGGGAGATAGCTGATGCAGGGAAGATTTTAGTGATTTTACTTCTTTCATTTTCATTTTCTCTTCAGTGTAACTTTTAGCTATACAGCTACACAGTTACTTATAGCTAGAGTTACACTAAACACATTTTAGCACATTTTAGCAATATAGCAAAAAGTTACACTGAGTTACACCGTTCCCATATGGGAACCATTCAGAAGGCTAAAAACTCCACGAATATCTATCAATAATAGCTAGCTTTTAGTTCTTGTATAACCGGCGTGACAAACATTTTCGTATTTTGATGAGAATGGCCCTTATATTATGTCTTTTCATCATTCATTTTTTGGTAACTTATTTTGCTCATACGTCACTTTAGACAACATCTTCTTGGAAATTGGCTCCTTGTTTGCATATTTCTTCATCATCCGTAGAATTATTTTTATTTCGATTTCTTCTTTTTCTCTTTTCGGTCACATAACACGTTAGTACCCGAATACAAAAGAAAGGTGTGTAACATGTGCAAAAAGCATATCATTAAATTTTTTGGGCAAAAAATTAAAAAAAGACGTAAGGTGGAAGGCTCAGCGCTCAGCTGTCGAGCTACCATGGCGCCGAAAAAGTTATTTCAACAAAACATATTTGATTAAGTATTTATTACTGGAATTTTTGTTTTAATTTTAAACATTCAAAAACATATTCATAGTAGATTTCGTCTCGAGCTGCAAAATTCACTCATCGTTTATTGTGCAACAAATATGTACTAGTTACACAAGTAACTATTTCCACGATTAGCTGACAATCTAGAAAAAATAATGAAAACAGGTATCAGAGTAGGACATCGTTGGTGAAAATACAATATTTTGACGTCACACGCGCTTGGTCTTGTTTTGGAGCTGTCGACGTGTCTTCTGTACCTACTGGATTAAAAAATCTATTTTTATTTTAATATAACTTTTAAAGTATTGCGAAAAAAGGGAAAAATTAGTTCTGTTTTGGAACTTATATACGATGTTTCTATTTTTAAGAAAAAATTTTTTTTTTAATTGAAAACTCCAACTTGATCTGCTTGGCCAAAGAAGTTTAATTTTGTAAATTTGTTTCGGATATATATTATGTTCCTTAAGATCCTATAATACAACGTGATTCCTTGTCATTATATTCTATATTAACCAACAATTCCTTACCCCCCCCCCCCCCCAGAAAGAAATAGCGACGCCCTTAGCAGTTCGATTTTGAGCAGCTGTATCTCAGAGATGCTAGGATGTGAAAGATGGAAAGAAAGAGATGCACCTTCTATTTTTAGAATTAGATGCTAATGAAATACCTGCGACAATAATCAATCACTATAGAGCATCCAACCATACGTATATCTTTTTTGTTTACTTCTTTACTTTTATTTTAAACTCCTTGTAGATATTATTCGCTCAAATTATTGACCAAATGAGTTCGTAAACATATTAAAAAAATAAAAAAGCAAACTTACCTAATAGTCATTATAGCAGACCGAAAAAAAAATTAATGAACGAGGTTTGGTTCAATGAATATATAGAAAGCTAACTAATTCAATAAAAATGAATAGTCTAAAATAAGAGTAATGTGAAGAAGCTACTTTATATATTACTTTTTATACTTACTCTGCTTTTAGAATAATAATTAACTAGTAATGAATATTTATAATGATGAATAGAGCCTCCTAAGTATTTACTATCGCTAAATTAGAATAGAATGGATTAAAATAGATCCATTTATTCACTCTGTTTTTATAACAGATAAGCTTTGTCATTGAAAACAAGTAAACACATACATGTAAAAAACAAACAGTTGCAACTCAAATCAAGTAAACAAAAATAACAGTTGACATACATAATGGACACACGTGTAAAGATTATGTTATTTTGAATAAAGTCCTATAGGCTATTTCTCAACTAGGTACGCCCTCAACTTAGTATTAGATCTGGTAGAATATTTTTTCAAGGTGTTATGTGTTTTGTTATACATGCTTACATACAATCTGAACAAGTATTACCTTGTTCCAGTCAACAAGTCATTATTTGCAAATATGTTATGGCAGGACTCTATCGGTTTTATTTTAAAAACAAACGTAATATTCTCTTCTGGAGAACAAAGCCTCAGTAGTAGCTTGCCCCAAGATATTATAAGAGATAGATGAGTAAACATAAGTCAGGTTTTCGTTAACATCACCGTGTAGTTCGAGTTTTAACTGAACTATTTCGGGGATGTTGCGCGTGGGCATCAAAGAACGTATATACATATATGTCTATATTCCATCAGATGTAGAATTGATTTCCGACCAGTGAAGCGCGGTGAATCAGAGAGGCAATCACAGTATTAGTTTGAGAAATTACCTCAAGAGGTCCTTGTAAATAATATTAAAAAAAAAAAAACTGGGTAAACAAGGTTTTACAGCTTATCAAGCCAAAAAGAAGTGAGAAATGGATTGAATCAACCAACCAACCATCATCGATTAAAATTCGAACGAATAAGAAAAAGTAAATGATTTCAGGTAAGTTTAAAGCAAGAGTATGTAAACAAGAAATATAAAAAAATCAATGTTTTGTTATAATATTCTTATATTAACTTTACTAATTTTATAATTAGCTGCTAATGAAATATCTACTGACAACAATCTATACACCTTGGTCCAGAACGAATCCCGAAAAAATAATACGCAGGTTTCGGAATGCGAAGTCGACACGAAGAGGAATTATTCTTAATTTCGCATTTTTTATAAGAAATGAACTTTTCAAGTTCCGTTGTGAAGATAATTGAAACGTGTGAGGTCCACCTTATTGAACGTGAATTTGTATCTACTTCTCTAGCAAAAAACAAACGAAGAGACCATCATTTAGTATTAGGGTTAAGGCGGCATTACACGGCGTGTGGAGTGACGTGCGACGAGCAGTTTTGGCGATCGCGATCACACGACCTGCAGAGTGACAAGATTCTCGCGACGCAAGCGGCGTGTGGCGAACCCTGCGCTTTCATTCCAACATGTCCGGCACACACCACGCGCCGTCTGACTGTATACGCAGGCCAGTCCACTCCACCCCTGGCGCGTTTGCTTTGGCGTGTGCAGAATTTACCGACACTCGACGGGACCCGGCGCGTCGCCTGAAAATCGTCGCGCCAACCCAATCAGATGGCATGTGACGTGGCAGTTCACACTCCAGGCGTGACACTCCACACGCCGTGTAATGCCGCTTTTACGCTGACCGGCCTTTTTAATGTTTTTGTCGATTGTGTACTTCAACCATCAGAAGTCTATTACGTGATACCTTCGTCGTTAAAGCGGCCACATACTAATATTTCTCCACATTTCATAATCCAATTAGGAAAATTTCAACTTTTTAAATATTACGAATGAAAATGTCATTTAAACACTATATTACAACATAAGTCGGTGCCAGCAATCATTCTTTTAAGTTTTCGGGATTAGTCCTGCGACTTGTTGCCTAGAGCTAGGGTTTGCAACATTTTTTTGTCTATATATATGTTGTGTATAGGTACAGATACTCATGCTTCTTAAAGATGCTCAAAATTAGCATGCTACTGTCACTGACACATTTCTTAAGGTACAGATACACTACACATGCTTAAAAAGCATGCTATTAATGAGCAATGCTACTTCGTATGTGTACACGCGCCTTGCTCGAAAAAAGCATGCTAATTTCGAGCATGCTAAAGAACCGGCCGGCGGTCATGCGATTAAATGGATGTGTGTCAGTGACAGTAGCATGCTAATTTAGAGCATGCTTAAAAAGCATGCTATTTATGGGCATATGTATCTGTGCTGTACTTTGACGTGAGACTCGCATGTTTTGTTTTTATACATATCTCTGTTATCATTCAATATTTTGTATATCTGACTCGCCATAAATACTTGATTTTGTATAATATGGTTAAATAAATATAATATAAATATAGTTTTTACTTCCCACACCGATAGGTGAGGGGAGTATTGTGATCGCGAAAATTTTCGATTTTGAGATAATACGTTTTTTGGGCGTTTTATGATGTGTACATAACGAAAATCCACGTCACTCATTTCCGTCGGTCTGTCTGTCGGTCTGTCTGTCGGTCTGTCGGTCTGTCTGTCTGTCTGTCTGTCGCGTTTTTCTACCCTCGTAATCTCAGTAACCGCTGCATACATTGTGATGAAATTTGGGCAGCGGTATGCTGTGGGGTCGTAGTAGGTAATGTTCCTATAATTTTGAAAATCGGTGCATAGGCGGCGGAGTAATTAGCAAAAAACAAAAAAAATTAAATATTGCTGAAACTTCGTTTTTAGGCGTTTTAGGTGTCCCTGATCATTTTCTACTTTTTTTTTGGGTGGGGGTGAAATTGGGGTGGTTGGGGGGTGGGGGGTTGTAAAATTGAAAAATTTGTTGCTTTCGTAATAGACTGTCCACTGACCTGTGAAGGAAGACCTGGCGACATAAATAACTTTTTTAGGTCCAACCGAACATTGCCTTTGCCTATTACAGAAAGCAAAGGAGTTTTTTTTGATGTAAACATACGAGAGTATTGCGTCAGATCGTTGTAACGAGGAAACTGTTGAATTGATTTTAATGAAATTTTGTAACGGCATTACTACCATGACGAAGATGGAAAACGCGTATGGTTTTGATAAATCGTGCCAGTGGCGGCGCAGAAATAATAAAAAAAACTAAAAATATAAAAACAGCTCAAACTTCGTTTTTAAGCGTTTTAGAGGTTCCTGATCATTTTCTGCGTTTTTTTGGGTGGGGGCGAAATTGGGGTGGTTGGGGGGTTGAGGGTTGAAAAATTAAAAAAATTCTTGTACTCATAATAGGCTGTCCACTAACCTGTGAAGGAAGATCTAGCGACACAAATCAGCTTTTTAGGTGCATCCGAACATTGCCTAGCCTATTACAGAAACTAATGGACTTAGAATTTTCTGTATACTATACGAGAATTTATTGGTCTAAATCGTTTTGTATTTTGTAACGTGGACACTATTAAATTGATTCTAATGAAAC
Organism: Callosobruchus maculatus; assembly: GCA_951848785.1. Classification (NCBI taxonomy): domain Eukaryota; kingdom Metazoa; phylum Arthropoda; class Insecta; order Coleoptera; family Chrysomelidae; genus Callosobruchus; species Callosobruchus maculatus. The sequence continues at coordinate 2,530,108 of CATOUR010000174.1, forward strand.
TTTGACACAGTATATTGTTACCGTGGTGAGAATGGAAAACGCGTATGTTTGTTAAAAATCTTGTCAGTGGCAGCGTAGCAATAATCAAAGAACGCGACAAGTATGAAAGCAACTCAAATTCGGTTTTTAGATGTTTTAGGGGTTCCTGATCATTTCTTACCAGTTTTTTGGGTGGGGGTGAAAGTGAGGTGGTTGGGGGGTGGGGGTTGTGAAACTGAGAAGTTTGTAGTATCGATAATAGGCTGTCCATTGACCTGTGAAGGAAAGACCTAGCGGCATAAGACAATTTTGGGGGGGGGGGGGGGGGTTGGCAATTATTTGGTTGCAAGGGATCTTAGACTAAAGCTTCATGCTATGGGAAAATAATAAACTGGTATCAGCGTAATGTGTGGGAAGTACTGAGTCAATCAACTTGACTTCATTTTTTATGATAATGCTATAAAAAATACAGTACGCTTCTAAAAATATAGTACATTAGTACGAGAGTATAAAAAAATACTTTTATATTTCTATTCATTTATTTTTTATAAATGCATATTTTTTACTACTCGTGCAGTTTTACACAATTTTTTATCTTCGATAAAAGTGGCATACACTTTATTACAATCAAAATTGAAGTTAATATAAATTAATAGCTTTTTACTTACCACACCGGTAGGTGAGGGGAGTATTGTGATCGCGAAAATTTTCGATTTTGAGATAATACACTTTTTGGGCGTTTTATGATGTCTACATAACGAAATTCCACGTCACTCATTTCCGTCGGTCTGTCTGTCGGTCTGTCTGTATGCGTCTTTCTAGCCTCGTAATCTCAGTAATCGCTGCATGGATTGTGATTAAATTTGGGCAACGATATGGTGTGGGATCGTAGTAGGTAATGCTCCTATAATTTTGAAAATCGGTGTATGGGTGGCGGAGTAATTAGCAAAAAACAAAAAAAATTAAATATTGCACAAAAATTGAAAAATATGTTGCTTTCATAATAAACTGTCCACTGTCCTGTGTAGGAAGACCTAGCTACATAAATAGCTTTTTTAGCTTCATCCGAATATTGCCTTGATACCTATTACAGAAACCAAAGAACTTGGGATTTTTCTGGTGTTAACATACGAGTATTGCTTTAGATCGTACCATATTGTGTATCGAGGAAACTGTTCAATTGATTTTAATGAAATTTTGATATAGTATTACAACCGTGGCGAGGATAAAAAATGCGTATGGTTTTTATAAATCGTGCCAGTGGCGGCGCAGAAATAATAAAAAAACTAAAAATATAAAAATCAGCTCAAACTTTGTTTTTAAGCGTTTTAGAGGTTCCTGATCATTTTCTGTGTTTTTTGGGTGGGGGTGAAATTAGGGTGGATGGGGGAAGGGGGGTTGAAAAACTGAAAACTTTGTTGTATTTATAATAGGCAGTCCACTGACCTGTGAAGGAAGACCTAGCGACATAAATCACCTTTTTAGGTCCATCCGAACATTGCATTGCCTATTACCGAAACTAAGGGACTTGATTTGGTTGCAAGGGGATCTCAGACTAAAGCTTTATGCTATGGGAAAATAATAAACTGGTATGACCGTAATGTGTGGGAAGTACTGAGTGAATCAACTTGACTTCATTTTTTTATTAAGGATAAGGATGCTCTGTTTCTTTCTTCCCGCCACTTGGCATTCATAGCAGAAAATATTCTTTCCTTGAATGCCGAAGTGGCGGAATAGACAGCAGAAATGAAACTATTTTGAATAAATTTGGTTGCAAAATATCAAAAATCATATATTGTGCCGAAATATAGTATTTTCGCGTACTATATATTTCTTCAATAGTATATAGTACGGAGTCCCGAAATATAGTACAATACCACAGTTTATAGTACGGTTGGCAATCCTACCTAGAGCACCTTATGACTAATTTATATATTTTTTGCCTCTGATGCCAGATTTATGCTAGACTCTTCAGAAATTATTCAGCTTCATTGAGATAGCTGAATTTCTGTTGTCCTTGGACAAAATCTTATTCGTTAAAATTATTTTTTATTCTTTAGTTCCATATGCTATAGCAGTTTATTTATTTTAGCTTTCGTGCCGGCTAAATTATCTGCTTTAGTTTTTCGAGATGGTGGTTAGGAAAAATGAACGAATCGTTAACCCTTATGATCCTGTTCACGATAATAAAGCAGCCTTATTGAATTTTTGTACTGTCATTGGTTCTTAATATGTATGCTAATTTGTAGTTTAAGTTAAAGCCTTATATTCCGTTACATAAATAAACAGATTGAAGCATAGATACACACATACTTCCTACAAGTGTACAAGTGAAACTAAAAGACGTGTTTTTTTAAAGGTATTTGCTGTTGCTAGGCACAGCGTCTGAGATTTATTTTAGATTATTATCTTACGTTAATATAACAAAAAGTTATATCTAGCTTACTAAGCTTCACCTTTTTTTACGTTTTTTAGATGTTCTCGTATTGAGAAAAGCTATTATACAGGAATGAGTCAGAATTCGGATTCAGGTAACATTTAAGAGTTGATCTTTTAACGCTACGTCTTCTGCAGACAGTTATTTATGAAAAAACGTTCAGGACATTTCAATTTAGTTTATTGAAAATTATGAATAGCAAAAAATGTTTTGTGAAAGATTGTATCCCAGGTTTTAAGTTACGGATGTAGCTGTATACTTTTCACAAAGAGGGAGGGAGTTAAGCAATTTTATCTCGGCTACCGGTAGCACTATTGTTTAATGGAGAACAGTTTACAAGTGAGTTTGAGTGACAGGTTTTGATAATTTTTTCGGATATCTTCTAGTTTCTCTGCCACCAATCAACTGATTTAAGAAAATATATCAGCATTAGCAACTGGAACAACTTATGTATAGGAAAAAATCAAACTCTTACATATTTATAGCGTCCAGCACAAAAAAAATAACACTTACCTCCCTCAGTCTGTCGTTATTTCTTGTTCATTTTGAGGGCTCTATAACTTGAGGTGGTGTATCTGAAAGCATGGCACGTTCAAAGTCAATCTATTTGACGCCATTTTTCAAGTACCGGTTGTTCACTTAATAGAACTTGGATTGTATAATTATATAGTTGTAGACGTCTTAAATCGGATATCTAGGTTTCCAGGTGAATTGGATTTCAATACTGTGACGCACGACATGAACATTGACCTGCAGGGAAACCATATTTGTTGCTCTTTTCACTTTATAAATTGAACTACTTCCTCTTTTACGCACACTGTGGATCAATAAAGAAACTGAAAATGCAGTTAAGTATGACTTGGCACTTCCCACACATTTATAGCACTTTATTGTGGACTCATATCATAAAACAGCATGCAATTACCTACTGTCTAAACTCTAAAGGCAAACACTCTGCGATGTCTTTTAATATCTGACAGGTGCCGTCTTTAAGTTGCTGGTATTCATACGAAGCTTCTTGATGTCTTCAAGATATGACTGAATTAATCTGTCTCTCTATTCGGGCTGTCAACAGCTAAGGAACTACGTATAGCTACCCTAGTGAGAAGTAGATAAATACTATCTGTTTATGCTTAGGTAACACTCCCGCATTACTACAGGACGTTAAGTGATACACCGCTGTGCAGGGAATATAAATAACAATATGAGGCTATAGAGCAATTTCACGATCACAACCATAATCGTCTTGATCAGCTGATATTGGACAAACAAGGCTTGTTTTCCGTATACCGCCGTGTAAGGTTGAGGACTTTTATTTGTTTTTTTTTTCAGTTTTTTTGACATTTCTACCATAATAATTGTTATTGTGTTGTATATTTCAAGGAACCTTTTTTGGCAGGTAAGCACATCTGTTAACTAAAATGATGTAATTTATGAGATAATGCATGATGAAAACTTGAATGTATATTCAAAACAGCAAAGAAAAAAAAAACGTTTATTCGCAAATTAAAGTTATCACATTCACTGGGGCGACAGTAGTTATAGTCATAATGCATCTTTGTCACCCAATCTTCACCAGATAAAGAAAATAAATCGAGCTGTGTCAGTTATTTTGTATTTAACAAGATGCAGAGACCAAGATGCAGAGATCAAGATGCATCTGTGAATAGCTGTCACAGTAGTAATTATTATTGAAAATATTAGAACGCAAATGTGCGCCGATTTTTCATTGCACTTTGTTTAATGCATTTTCATCACTCATCAGCTAACTTTCTTCTATTTTTCATTTTTGTTAAAAATATGGTTTATTTCAGGATGTCAGATGAAAATGGATAACTACTTTAAGGAACTGAGAAAAGTCTGAAGCATCTTTATAGGCAACACAGGCATAAACTCAATAATATCAATAATATTGACCCATACTGTGTGACTGAGAAGGACTGGAGCAGCACATCACTAAATGGTAATTCACTCATCACCCTTCCCGATACACTGAATTATTATACTCTTCGGCACAAGCCCTGATACATCGAAGGAAAATAATTATATATAATCAAAATATAGGAAAATTCAACCAATAGTTTAATAAGTAATAATCCTCTAGCTTCTGGTGTGTGCAACTTTACAATCACCCAATGTGTGTTTTTTAGATAATCATGCTGTTGGGTAAGATAGAAATTAATTACGCTATGTTAAGCAAAGTGCCATTTACAATGAATTTCTTTAACTTGCTGTATCCAGACACCATTTCATGTTACATATTTGGAAAAAGTATGAATGTAGGTATGAGCTAATGAGATTATGAAATATGTTCAATTTGATTATGTGAGAAACATACCTATGATAATAAATAATTCATTTTTCTCCACTATTTATTAAAAAATATATAGATAGATAACATTAGCATGTATTGGTGCTGTTACATACATACATACAAACACAGTATGTGGAATATGCCAGAATCTACTTTCTAGAAAGTCATCACGATGGAGGCCCTAAATCCATAACATTCTTCGCAGGCACGTATCCAGGATTTGGTTTTGGGGGGTCCAGATTAGGGTTTGCCATCTTTTCAATTTTTTCTCGTCGGGAGGGGGGTGCATATTTCATATTCGCCGATTAGATTTTTTGGACATTGTATAAGGTTTGGGGGGGGGGGGATCCTTGAGAGGAGTCCAGTAGGGTTGCTACCCTTTAAATTTACTCTCGTCGGGGTAGGGGGTACATATTTGCGGATTTCATTTTTGGAACGGTTGTATATAAAGTTTCGGAGGGGGGGGGGTCCGGACCCCCTGGACCCCTCCCCTAAATACGTGCCTGATTCTTCTCCTCCTAATATCGGTCTGCCTCTTCTGTCTCGAATACTTGGGAAGCTGAAAAAAATGTCCACACCTATAATGACAAAAAGCAAGCATCTTGAAGTAGTGCACAAATTATTTTAATAGAGAAGTGAATAATCATGATATATGTATTTTTTTGGTGCATAATTACATTTATATCACTTGTTCCAGAAACTCAACTTTTAGGTTATGTCAAAAGAATCCATTCCTTGAACTTGCCTTGAATCGACGTTTTTGCTACATTAACATGAATTAAAGGTATAATAAAGGTGTGTTTAGTTGACCTCTGCACTTTTGGAAATATTCATTTTTCTATATATTTTTACTCGCCATAAGCAGATTGAATATAAATGTTATCACTCTGATGTCTATAGCCACTCCTGTATAACAGGATCCAGAATTAGCGCATTCAAAATCCACCAAAGGTTGGTCCCTGCAATGAACTGTTTCACAAATAAAATCTCAAGTAAAGAAATGCATTACTTCGACTATCAAGTGACAAAGATGCATTATGACTATAAAAACTGTCGCCCTAGTGAATGTGATAACTGTCATTTGCAAATAAACGTTTTTCTTTCTTTGCTGCAAGTTTTTATCATGAATTATCTCATAAATTACATCATTTTAATTGACAGATCTGCTTGCCTGCCAAAAAACGTTCCTTGAAAACACAACACAACAACAATTATGGTAAAAATGTCCAGAAAACTATAAAAAACATAGATACAAGTCCTCAATTTTACGTGGCGGTATACGGAAAACAAGCCATGTTTGTCCAATATCAGCCGATCATGACAGCACGCCGCGTCATCATGGAATTGCTCTATTGAGCTCCCGCTATACGATTGCTTAGCTGTCTCATCAATGCGAGAATCCATTGTAGGAGAACGCTGGCCTGCCATGGCTAGGATAAGAGGAATTCCGCTTGAACTGCATCATCACTTTCTCACCAGGTTGTTGGGATGACTGACCACTCAGGTTTGAAGGATCCTTGGAAGGATGTACAAGGACGCAGTGGGGCTTAAGTGCTGTGTTCTTGGCATATCACCCTACTTTTAATACAGTATGCACAGTAACTTTCCTTCTTATCACTGATGTTATTAGATTATCTATTTCTCCAGTTTTCCCAAGAAACTATCAGTAGTTTTACTTTTCACCCATCTTGTCTTCATCAGGCCTGTCATCGTCCACGTTATTATTATACAGGGATTTGCACTGCCTAGTGCGACTACCCGCACTTATAACCCAGCGCCGCCGTATAGAAGTGCTGACGCCGTTGACACGGTCTCATTTTCTCGGGATTCACCGAACAGGTAACAGCTTCTGAAGATGAGACTCCTGTTGGGGAAGCCGCAAGCAGCCAAGCAACAGTCGAATGGTCGAATAGCCTAAGAACCAGCAGTTCATGTTATACTTTTGTTGGTAAAGAGAGCCCTGCTATGGGAGAACTTCTTTAGACAGTTCTTCTTTCGATTTCTTAAGTTGATTTACTCCTATGATTAAGGTTTCAAATTAGCAAAATTACCTTGCTTATTGTATTTTTCTATCTTCAATTTTAATTTTGCTCAATCCGAAGATAAACACAATAATTCCCTACCATTAAGTTACAAAAATATTTAAATCAGCATAGCTTCAAAAAAAAAAAATTAAAAGTTAGTTAGGTTCGGCACATTGAGTGGCAAATTCATTTTGCAGTTAATCTATGTTAATTGCTCTTGTTATTTTAGTATTTTTCTCATATTCTTATTGTTTTTTGGTTCTGTCTGTCTGTGGTAGATCTGTCTCTTGCAAATTACTCTTTGTTTTCGGTTAAGTGGTAGAGCCGCCATGGCTAAACTTCGTCATATTGTGATCTCTTAACTCAATAAAGACATTATTATTACTTAAAAGAAAAATACTTGAGAATACAAGAGTTTTGTTTTTAAAGTAAACTCCTTGAGTCAAACAAATACTATTTGGGCGAGAGTGGTACACCATATGCTAAAACCCGGAAATACTTGAGTCCCTACATTGTTGTGAAGCGACCTTACACCTACACTCACTTGAAATATCACTACTTGTTCAAAATAAAAGATACAGTCGGGTTTACTTTGAGTGATTCAAAATTTCCGGAAACATTTAACGGTCGCAAACAACAGTTTCATTTCGTGGATTGATTGAATAAAACAGAATTTTACAGAAAATACGTTCACTGCTATCAACTGAAAAACAGCTTTTAAACTTTTATGTTTTATGCTCATATCAACAATTAGTATAATATATAATATAATTTGCTTAATAGTTTCTCTAATAAATGTAAATTACAGCGCCATCGAATTGACGTGGAAATCTAATTAGTCAATTAATTTTTTCGCATTTGGGGAAATCCCCAAAAATTTTTTGTTGCCATGCATGATGCTTCTCTAATTTTTTGATGCATGTTTCTTATCTTACAGTTAAAGACGGTGGAAAACTACAGATCTTTATGTATCTGAGATTGCGAGGCTAGAAACACGCCAACAGATAGACATACCGACGAAAATGAGTATGATATGGATGTTCGTTATGTAAAACATAACAAGCCCAAATGGCGTGTTATCTCAAAGTCGAAAATTCTCGCGATCAGAATACTCTCCTCACTTGTCGGTGTGGGAAGTAAAATGGCATCAGAGAGACAGCCAGACTGGCAGTCTGACCAACAGAATGAGGGACAGATTTCTATAATGAAGCGTCCAAAAGTTGTCCAAATAACTTTATCTATTATTGTTCAACCGGGCAGAGAATGCGAAAGACGGATGAGGCGGAATGGGAGGGGGGGGGGGGGCACAGTCGGGCAAGCGACTGAGTCCAGCCCTTCAGCTCACGACAGCCTGCGGCATTGCAAATACTTTTAAACCCTCTTCTTGTTCCGAAATATTTATACTGTTGTTCTTTAATAACTATATATTTTAATCGAAAATATTGCAGTACGTGATGTAGGGTATTTTTATCATAGTTCAGTAACATTATAGGAAAATACTGAAAATTGCAGATCGTGAACTATATTTCAAGCGGAACATCTGACAACAGCCCTATTTTTCTCCACATTCTTTTGCCTCGCATTCTTTCCCTTGCCAAACAATACCTCAAAATCATTACCTACGGTGTCGGAACTAAAACTCTTGGCGTATTTTTCTATACAAATTCCATGTGTTACATATTTAGCCCATATCATACGTTCATACAATAAGGTTCATGCACACTCTCATGACTAACGGCTAACAAGATAAAGAGTGCATAACGGACTGTAAGTGGAAGCAGATTATAGTATTAGAAAGATGATGCAAGACTAGTCGGATCTATAATCGACATTATGATTTGGCGCAGTGTGAGAACATAGCGTAGCTGCAGGCATTGTGTATTTCCCTAGCACAAGCAGCAGCAAAAGCAGAAGTGATTGCGGTAGGTCACTGTCTCGACCATGACTGCGTGAAAGGTGAAATCACTCTTGCCGATCGTAGTGTGTCGAGTTACGAACGTGTGGAATACGTTTATGAACATTTGCCGCTTTCCAATAAAATTCTTTTAGACCAGTCATTAGCGCCACATGAATTCCAAAAAATTCCAAACTTCAGTAAATCATTTAATTTCCTGAGCAGTTGTTCTGTGGATCGCAAATTCAGGGTTGAAATATTTGGCACGACGGGGTTTGAAGAGGGATTACTATGCCCCAATTCCAAAAAATGCCAAACTTCAGTCCATGATTTTACTTCCTGAGCAGATGTACTGTGTCCTTCAGGGTTGAAATATTTGGCACGACGGGGTTTGAAGAGGGATTACTATGCCCCAATTCCAAAAAATTCCAAACTTCAGTACATCATTTTACTTCCTGAGCAGATGTTCTGTGTATCGCAAATTCAGGGTTGAAATATTTAGCACGACGGGGTTTGAAGAGGAATTTCTATGCCTCAATTCCAAAAAATTCCAAACTTCAGACCATCATTTTACTTCCTGAGCAGATGTTCTGTGTATTGCAGTCTTAGGGTTGAAATATTTGACACGACGGGGTTTGAAGTGGAATTACTAAGCCTCCGTTTTTTTAATAACAAAGGACTGCTCCGTAGTAGTACGTAAATATAAATACCAGGATGTGGTTCTCGACGCCAGACTCCTTTGGAGAGAACACATTGAATATTTGAGTGGCCAGTGTGCAAAAGGCCTCAATATCCTACGATGTGTTTGTAAAAAAGGTTCAGCTATCGCTCTCACTTTTTATAGGTCTTTCATCAGATCCATTATCGACTATACGTGTATACTTTATTGTTCCGCCTCCAAAACTCATCTATCCAAGACAGATAAAATTCAACACAGAGCACTAAGGATTTGTTTAGGACTTTTTAAATTATCACTATGCCCGGCAATCTTAGCAGAGATGCTTTAGAGCTCAGAAGTGCTTTAGTAGAAGAGCTTTAGTATCTAGCAGAGTGTTCGAGCTACGAGCATACAATTTATTCCTGACTCATGGAAATAGTATCTAATTAGACATAACAGATCAACCGATATTGTACCAAAAAGATTGCTCCTCCATTAGCAACAGCCTTCATTGAACTAAGAACCTATATCGAAAGATAATATTTTCCTAATATTCGACAATAAGTTGAAGAGCTTGATTCCTAAGATAACGACTGTTTTTCCAGAATACAACGATACAATCATACAAAATCGGATTTTGATCAAATCACTATTAAATAGTGTAAAAGCTGACTGCATTATTTTTGCGATGGATATATGCCTTGTTATCACAATTAATAGTACCAAATGAATACAACCTGAGCAAAATCATTATTGTCAGGCGCCCTTTTAACAAACTTACTACAGGTTCACAAGTTTTATTAAGATCAGGGTACGTCCAGAATTTCTAATCCTCCATCTAGTGCCCAAACCACTTAGATAGCCACATGGCGTTGGTGCCATCAATTCTGGTGACAAGAATAAATGCAAGGCAGGGGTTGGTTGTGCCTTTATAGTAATATAGTTAATGGTATAAAACCCGTTCACCAATATAGGCTTCCTGGAGTATGCAGGACATTTTGATGGGAGCTTCTTTTAAAACGAATTATTGGTGAAATAAGATATCTTGTAAATAAATTAACTGCTAATCATTTTAAGGTACTTACTATTTATACGGGTTAAAGGTCTCGCAGGCATTTCAGACAACGAAAAAACCGATGTGGCTGGTAAAGGTGCTATAGCATCTTGCTACTTGCAAGATGTCTGGACACCCAGGGGTATGTCGTTCAACATAAGTAAACTCAAAATGTACGATGAATGGGAAGAAAAATGGTAACATGTAGTTTCCGACAAGCAGAGTGTTTTTATGGTCAGCCCCGCAAAGGCTGAAAGCCTATGGCGCTGTAAAAACGCTGCGAGGGGATATAAGTATCGGTGCACGTTAGAATTGAAACGCTGCAGATTGTAGTCGTCGGGAAACAAATTCCCCGGCAGCTCATTCCAGGGCGTCGAAGTTCTCCAAAAGAAGGAATGCTGGTGGAGACAGGTTCGGTGAGTAGGGACCTCGACCCGGTGAGGATGAGCTCGCAGAGCCTCTCTAGTGTTCCTCGTTCGGATAGCCTTTGATGTTATTATCTGGGAAAGCTTACTCGAATACCATCCGTGACAGAATCTGTAAGATAGAGACAGGCCAGCCACCCTTCTTCGATGTTCCAGGCTGTGGAGGACCATCAAGAACTAGTCATAAGTATTCCTCATATTTTTCAATATAATGAGAACGTGGAATAATATTCTGTAATAATAAATAGGTCAAAAATGAACCACGGAAGCTTTCCAGCACACCTGGTAAAAATAGCCCTCATATAGAGTCCCCAATATGTTATGTTGAACAAGTACGCTGAGCTAAATAATTTGTTTTTTATGTGTTCCAAAAATAAAAACGCAACTGATGTATTGATGGATAAACTTAAACCATTGGATTCCAATATCCGTTAAATATCAAAAGCCTTCTGGCAAGTAGCAGGAAGGAGATGTACGACTAAACTGTAAAGTTTGTCCATTTATGTAAATTGTCAGTTTAAATGCTCTGCTTAGACAGAAGTTTATTATCTGTGTCTGATGACAATTCCTAGGGGAAACAAAAGGACTGCTCGTTACAAAAAAATGGCCTTGCTGATACTCTATATATTATAGACACATCTAAACATTCCCCTTGAAGATATGTCTGTGGACTGTAACATATAACTTGGAAACTACTATGTATAATTTCGGAAACAATTTTCAATGGTATTTTTTAATTAGAGTTCCTGTCGTACATTAAAACATCGTTATTCTAATTTCTAAACCTTATCCTGTGGTTGCCTCTTTGTTCCATCCCTTTTTTAGTTCTCATAAAAACCACAATGTTTGAAATAGACCTTACTAATGCTAGTAAAGTATAAAAATAAGACATTATGAATTTTTAATGCGACCGCTTGACAGCAGTTCCAGGAGACAGCTTTTTGTTTGTTGTTAAGTAACTTCCTAACTAACGGTGATTTTGAAATCTTGAAAAACACACAGTGTTACAGACTGACAAGTGCAGCAAGAGACTTGGGAATTTCGCCGCTGTCTCAAACGCACACGTTATTTCATATCCTCTCGTCTCTTGCTATCCTTGTCTATTTAATATTTCTCACGGTTCTTGTTACACTTGTCAGGTTGTACTTTCGCATTGTTGAAAAATGAAATGAAAAATGAGAACCAACAATACAGCGTCTTAGGATTACGTAACTGTCTATGGCCTGGGTTTCGATCCAAAGACCCCAAAGACCCTGAGATCCACTATCGGACTCTCTAACCACTGGGCCAGCCTTCGATTGAGGAGATCTTTTCAACGAAACATATTTGATTAGGTACTTACTTACTGGAATCTGTAATCTGACTTCAACTTCAAACAATCAAAAACATATTTATTTCGATCGTAGACTTCGACTCGAGCTGCAAACTTCATTCATCGACTGTGCTGCAGCAAATATACACTAGTTACCAGTTTAGCAGTACGTAGTTTCGCGATTGGCTGGGAATCTAGAATAGATACTACTCCGATACTAGAAGTATCGGAGTAGGACGTCGTTGGTCAAAGGAGCATCCTTACCGCCATGGTGACGTCACACCGGTTCGGGAGCCGTCGGCGTGTTTTCGGTACTCGATTCAAAAACCCATTTTTATTTTGATATAACTTTTGGATTATTGCGAAAAAAAAGAAAACAAAAACCGTTTTGTTATAAAACTTATATATGATCTTTCAATTTATCACACAAAAAAGTCTTTTTTTCTTAATTCAAAACCACAATTTCGTCTCGTCGATCTTCGTAGGGCATGCCCCATTCTGGTGACTTGACATTGAAATCGCCACATATGATTGTCTCTTTACCTTTAGATAATAAAGTTTCTATGAGTTCTGACAATTGTTCTGTTTTGCAAAGAACCTCAAAAATTTCTGCTAATGTAAAAAATAAGTATTTTCCATAATAAACGTTTTTGTACCAGGCAACCTTAGAACTGAACTGTTTTGAAGACCAAATAAAAGGAGGTCTTTCAAATACAAATAACGTCTCCTTTTTTCTCCTGCCAATATCAACTATTACTGACACTGACTTACACACTTATTTAAAAAGAAAGTGTCAAAAACATTTTCGATTGGGGAGCGGGGTTTTGACCCCCGAAAGTTGTTTGGGGGGTCAAAACCCCGCTCCCGGACCTAGCGATTGCGTTGGCATTCGCTAGGTCCTGGATGTTATTAATAATACCGGCTGCCCCTCATAAATGAATTCCTAGCTACGCCCTTGCCTGGCTCTGTACAGTTACAGCACAAATTTGCCCGATCTGGCCCTTTGCAGCTTGCCCTCACGTGACCCTTTTGCCAGCATTTGCGGCACCACCGCTTTCTGATTTCGCAGTGTACCAATGCTACTAGTGGACCACCTAATTTCAATAATACCTGAGCTGCCTCATACCGGGCTATTACAGTAGCATTCCGGCTATCACCGTGAGCTGGCCTCAGAGATGTAACTCCACAGCTGTCTGCTTTATCTCCAATAAGCTCGTTGGGAGCATCAATAATTTCCTCTTTACTTGTGAGGCTATCGAGGTCTTTGAGGTGTAATACCATTTCTTTGGTTCTTTTGGTTGCCTGTACTCCTTTTACCTGGATATTATGGCCGTTAATAGGGTCTCAGCTTTGCCACGTTTCAATTCCATAAGGACATCCTTTATGATTTTTTCTCACACTTGAAGGTTCGGAATCTACGTTATTTAGGCTCATGTCTTCACGTAAGCCTTTTAAAAGGTCAGCGTAAGATAGCCCGTTGTTTTGTACTATAACTGTCTCCTTAGGGGCACTCTTAGCATTTTTTCGGCTAGTTTTTGCTGTTGTGTCTGTCGCTTCTTCTTAACTTTTTCGTGTCTGTACACACACATCTCTATATTTGTATCCTTGAAGACAAACTCAAGAAGTTTTTGTACTTGTTCCCCATTGTAAGTGGGAACACATGGTATAGCCACTTTATGCCTATTATGCGTTTCAGGCAACTGTTTAAGGGTACAGATTGTCCACACTGGCTAGCTGGAGAGGTTCCTTTTCCGTCAACAAATGCCAAATGTATCGGTACTTTCTTTTGCTGTTTTTAGACACTGGTACCTTTATAGAATTTATAAGGTATGCCACTCTACCAAGTTCCGCTTGCTGGGCTTTTAGATCTGTAGTTCCATTAAACCGTTCTCTGAAACGACGAGCCACTCCCATATTCATCTGAAAATCAGAGGTAGTAAAATGAATGAGATCGTAATCCCAGGGTGGTGACATTATGTCTCCAGTCAAACTGATTCAGTGAAAATGGATCGTGAGAACCCGCCTTAGTAGGTGTTTCTGCCTGACTAGATTTATTTGTGGTGGGTAAACCACAGAGTTAACATCTCTAGAGGTAGCCTAATTTGAATATTGGCCAGCCAACATCTATAGCGCTATTGCCACTCTTCTTCACCCGCTTAAGGACCTCTCAGTTTCTTCAAAATCTGGCAGTTTCCGCAGTTTGAACACATGTTCCTCAAAGTATTTAACTGGGTATTTAACTATAGATTCCAATATAATTGCAATGTAACTGATTTACATGAAGATAATTTGTATTCATTTAACGAAATCTCAAAAATGGTAAATTTCATAGCGGAATGTCGCAATAACTTCTAATATGTTGTAAATCTGGCAACCTACAATCGGCGTCCCCTAAAGCTGTCATGTGGCTGTTATTGTAGTTGTGGTTATTGCGTATGTTGAGATTTTTGTTGTTTTAGTGTATATTTGAGTGACTTCGTGACTATTTGTGGTGTGAATTAATTTATTTATGAACAATATTGTCATAATTGCATGATGGGACGAAATAAAAAGTGCATAGTTTGCTGCGAGCGACGAATCGGTGAACACCACTTATCATAGGTTAGTATAGGTTTCGTTTTGGTTTTTAGTAGCGTAAAATATGGGGAAGCACTTCATGGTAATAATAAATTATCAACTGTTACAATCAAATTATAATAACAGTAACTCTCTAAGTATAACTAAATACTAATAATAATTGTACCAGTTTGTAACATCACAGTAATACTTGAATATATTAAAGAACATCCAATTTTAATATAAAGTCGTACGCCACTGGTAATGCCCTTAAGCTGTCAAAATTTCCGTTACATGTTGGTTGGTCAGCGACCTGTGCATTTTGTTGTTTACATTCCCTCTAGAGATGTTAACTCTATGGGGTAAACTCACTTGAATCGCGCTGCCGCCAATTTGTGCACTCTTTGATGGAGATTTTAGTCTGTCTCCGTTAAGTCTATTCAGTTTAATGGAAAGCTGAAGTATGTCCGCACCTGCTTTGTTTATTTCTGACTTAGTGTTCACGCAACCTTTTAAAACCACTTCTAGATCCTTTGCTCTCTGGAGTAAGCGCTGAACCTCATCCATCTGATCTGTCTTTATTTCTCCAGCCACGCTTGTTGTCTCTGCCCTCTTGAACAAGTTGCATCGTCTGGATCTGTTGGCCAGTGTACGTCTGTAACTGATGGCGCCCTGTTTCTCTCTGGTGGTGCCCGTTGAAGGCTTTCCCGCCGTTTGAGGGGTCTATAGCCTCATACTTATTTGGTTTGTCTTGCCAAGACATGGAAATGATTCCATGTCTTAGATGCCAGCGTTTCGTTCAGCAATGAGCGGGTAGAGTTGGCTAGGAACGGGTATACCCTCGGTTATATCCTACTGCACTTCCTGATAAAGGCCTGAAGGGGCTGATCCCTGATCCAACGCCATTCCAGCACTTCGGTAGAGTATGCTCACAACAGCTCCAGATATGGAGTGTTGCGCGTGGACCGATCATCGTCTTCCATTATCCTTGCCATGGTCGTCCTCATGGTTTGTTCGGGCATTCTTTCTTAGACCGGCTGCTTCCACTACAGCTCTGGAGCCCGGTCTGCCCTTTGCTACCTTCTTCGGGTCTGCCTCCCTAAACCAGTTGCCTTCTCTACGGTTTCAGGAGTCCGGTCCACCCCTTGACAGCCGCCCGCTCCGGGTCAGATGCTGTCATCGTCTCTTCGTGGTGATTCCCGCCACCGGGGTTAGTTACCCGACCTTGTTCATTCATCACGGAGAGCTGACTGATAGCAGACAACTGTATGGGCGGATTTTTAAATTGCATTTTGACAATTATTACCAATTTTCAGGAGAAGCAAAAAACCAGTACAAAGAAACAAAATTATTGAGGAAATAAGGTTTGGGATAATATAATGACACGGGGTGTATGGAACTTGATAGCAAAATTTGATACAAGAAAGTGAAAAAACAGCTTGGAAAATTTTACAAACTATTGGACATGATGCAGTCTGTTTGCCACTAGTCACTAGTTCACAAAATGTAATTTGAGTTTCACTGTTAAGTAGCAAAAAAAAAATCAGTAAGATATTTGAAAACATAGTTTATATTGAAACAACAAAATATGATAGTATAATAGTAATAAGTAGTAGACGATTTTTTCAAATATAATTATTCTTATTATTCTCATTCAGCGCATTCGCCGTGTTCGTGCTCGTCGTCTCCATCACTAGTTTTTGTCAATTTTTTCAATTTCTTCTCTTTCAGCTCCAGGTCTGTGTCGTACAATATACCAAAACTAAATTCCAATAAAAATGAATTTTTCTGTTTTCTCTTTACTTATGTGTCATCGGCATCGACTGCTTTGGCCATAGCCTCGTGTTCTGTGTAGGCTTTGTTACTGTTTCTCGGCACCACTCTAGGAACAGCACTATTAATTAGAAGCCAACAGTAAAGACTCAGATGGGGGGATTCTCGCTGAGCTTTTTTTTATGGATATTTATTTTTGATTGAAAAAAACCAAAAATAAATTCCCGCCTATGTTTATTGGACAAACTGCATTATGAAAGTTTTTTGTGACTGGACTTAAATCAGTTTGTTTGTCTAGGTATTGTTTCCTACCTAATAATACTAATAATAAGACTAAATGAATTTTGACTGTGTAGGTAATTGTTCATAAAGTATCTGATCGTTGGAATACAACACCACCTCTATCTCAAATATGGAGAACATGGACAAAATGCATTTCGAAAGTCTGCTACTCATTTAATTGTGCTTCATATTCTCCTAATAATACTATGTCAAATTGCCACCGTGCAATCCTTCATCTCATTTGTTCTTAATGCACAGTAACTTATTATTTTAGAATTTCTAGAATGGATCCATCCATGTGACACGCATTTCAAGTATTTCACAGATACAAATTTTCTTATCTTGAGATTAGTAATTGACTGATTAGATTTTTAAGTTGAATTTCCGGATAATATACCTCAAGAATACAAGTGTATTGTAGAACATTCTTTCTGACTGTTTGAAGTGCTAATATTTTCCACCGCAAATAAAATCATTTTCTGACTAAGTGGCTACCCAGTTTCAAGGTACAATGACAGTTATCAGAATTGGGACATCTTTGAAACACTTTTGACGTATACAAATAAAGTATTTGCAATATATTTTTCATTTCTGAGAAAACATATCAACTTGTATGATTCTATCTGTTCTTTATTATTAAATCTCGATATTTCTACAATCTTGTATCTCTAATATTTATACATATTTATATATAATTAGCATTTTTTATTGTTATTCCTGTAACAAATGCTGGTAGAGGTTCTTCTTCAGGATTTATTATTTTTCATTTATCGATCATATCGATACAAAATTTATTATTCCTTTCTTTCTTATGTATTCCTTAATAATTTTTCCATTTCTTATTTATTTTAATATGTCTTCTTTTATTTTCTAATCATTATCTAAAATTTTTCATAAAATAATATGGGCATACTATTTTTCTTTATTTTGATCAATTTTTCACACAGTTATTATGCGGTAGGCAGAAATATCTGTTATGGCTGAGTAATAACTTAAAAACAGGTTTGACTAATTATTATCTGTAGCTAGCAGATGCTTTGAAACAGAATTAAATTAAGGTGAAAAGAGAGTGGCGGGAGTTTTGAACAATATTCCATTATTCCAAAATGTCCCGATACTAGTACTACTAGTCAAGTGACTGACATGAGCAAAAAGTTTTACCGATTCGTTTCTTCTTTCGGAGGTACTAATAACATCAATATTTAAAAACTGAGCAGCTTGAACGTCTGACTTAGCAGTTAAGATTGCAACGCGAGCCGTGGCTAGTGCTGTAGATGAACATGTGTTATTTTCATACCGCAAGGGCGCAAGTTGAATAGGATACTTTATCTACGACGCAACGATAGCACTAAATAATCGATGTAGAGACATAATAATTACAAGAAAAACAATTTTTCATGGCTGTAGTTATTTTCTCAATTTTGTGCAGATACTCAACATCATGGGTTATATAAACGCTAAGAACTTTTATTTTATTATATCAATTTCCTTCACTTTGGATATTCGCCACTAAAGCCTGGCCATACTTTATTACGATATGTTTTAAACCATCACTTGCCTATCAGTTATTCCAAGTTATACAAGTATTTAATTATTTACTTAATAACCCTAAAGTTTTTTAACAGCTAACGATAAAGAATCAGTCTATTTTTGCAAAACCTCAAGATTTCTTTTCTGACTGTTGTAACCCAAATAACTTGGAAATGTTTAAAACGATAATTCTGCATCGTACTGTACCGTTGAAGGTAGTGTAAGCCCTTTTATATACAACTTTTTTTGCTATGTCTTACAGTAGTGGAGTTATAAAGCGAATCTGGTACTAAAAACTCACCCTGTATATAGATGCTCCTTTATAAAGAATGTAAGTATGATATGAATCAATTTCCGTCATAATTAAAGTGAAAATGTTTGTATTGTATTTTTGAAATATGTTTTAGTAAGCCCACTACCTCCGTCCACCCAGTGTTTGCCCACCCTGTATATTATTGGAGCATTTGTTGAATGGAATCACTTGAAGAAAAAAGTATTTTTTCATCAAGATAACGCACCCTGTCATAAATCAATAAAAATGATAGCAAAATTACATGAATTAAGCTGCCAATTGGCTCCCCATCCATCGTTTTCTCTAGATCTGGCCCCCAGTAACTTTTCCTGTTTGATAACCTCAACAAAATGCTCGCTGGAAAGAAATTAAGGACCAATGAAGAGACAATCGCTAAAACGAAGGCCTATAGATCATTTTGATATTACGTCACAACTGGACGCGCCTGGTGTACGAGCTCGTATAACCAGTGTTGCCAGATGAAGTGGAGATAAATTTTATGCAACTTGACTCCCAAAAATAAAAATACTATAAGTACATCGTACCTGCAGTATTAAAAATCGTGAGAAATTGCCCTCTAATCGTGTAATAGGGACCAAAATCGTGTAATTACACGATTAATCGTGTAATCTGGCAACACTGTACACTCGTACACTAGGCGCGCCGATCACTGAAAATGAACATGAAAATGATCTATTATGAGGCTCAAGATCGATAGTACTATAAAGGTGATATCGAAAATTGAGTGACAGCTATAATCATTGTATCGGCCTCAAAGAAACTATATTGAATAGGTAATAAAATTTTATCTAAAACATCGGGTTTTTATATTAGCTTACTAACTTCTTTCAAGTAACGCACGGCTGTACACTTACACATTTGCGATCAGCAGAATTATAGAGTTAAAGTTGTATTTATTACAACATACAATGTATCCACCAGATTTGGCCTCCAGTGGCTATTTCTTATTTCCCAACTTGATGAAGTGGCTTGGCGAACAAAGGTTTACATCTAAACGAGAACATGTCGATCAAACGGATGCCTATTTTGAGGAGCTTCGGAAATCCTGCTTTTTAGACATCCAAAATACCTTTAAGAAGTAGTTAGAAAATGTATCGAACCTTATACCAGTCGGCTTCCTGTCCTAACAGTGTTACTTTTTTGGGAAAGGGGTATATATAATATGATTAATAACAAATTAATAGACCTGCCAAAATAATAGGTCACCATATTTAGTTAGGAATTAAGATAAAAATAATACCCAGCTATAGAACAAAACACGTGTAATATAATATAACTAGAACTATCTAGATTTATGTGTATGCACACCATTTCTACGAAATTTTTTTAACGGTTAGTACTTCCAAAAGCCGTTGCCAAGATAAAGGGAATTTATTTGCGAAATCGATTCATTTTATTGTGCAAATGCAATTATTTAAATTTTTTGAATCCTCTGTCGACAAATGAAATGTGGACGTGGAGGAGAATGCTGAGAATTCCTTATACCGCCCATCGAACTAATGTTTCCATACTGGATGAGCTCGGTAATCCAAAGAGACTATCCTCCATTGTGTCGTCGAGAATGCTTACATTCTTCGGACATATTCACTGAAGCGATAATATGGAGAAACTTGTAGTTCAAAATCATGCCCCGAGTGGGCGCCGCCGTGGCCGTTCCCCTACACGCTGGGTGGATACGACGAAACAGTTGCTAGATATGAGTATCAAGAGCGCCACTGAACTGACAGAAAATCGCGAACGATGGCGAGCTACAGTTCTCAAAACTATTGATAATATTCGTGTCTGCAATACCCTGGCTCAGACTTAATGCATTTTACGAGTTCACAACATGTCTGTTAAGATATTGTGACTATGATGATGACCTTAAACCGAAGCTTGAGCTTGCATGGTACAACTGGCCCTTAGAAGGTGATCCTGCGACACATGTACAACTTTTCTTCGCACCATAAAGCAGACGGTGAACTCTCACTTTGCTACTCTGAGCTACGAGTATTAGATGCATTTGCGGGACTGTTACATCTCATCCCAAAGCGGTAATGTTCTTTATACATCAAGAACTGAGTGGTACGTACGCATCTTTATTCCCAGAGTGTTCAAGGATTGAAACGGACTGCCAAGTGTTGTATTTATTGAGTTGCGTCTCTATGTTGACCTACTCAGTATTCAAGGTACGCGTTAACAAACTTCCCCTAACTTAACCTCAGTGCTCAGTTTTTAAGCTTTGCCTTCGCGCCGACTCAGCAAAGCGTGACGGATCAAAGAGACGACTACAACATAAGTTTAGGAAAATATATTAAATAATATAAAAAAAAAATGTGATACATCAATGAATAAAAAAAATGTTCGTCAAAGAAGCGGCTTTTCTGTATAGTAAATGCATTTTTTATAAAGTTACCAGCTAAAAACACAGGTTCAGTAAAAATTAGGTCAAGGGAAAATAACCCAGCTCTTTAAATTTGTTTAATGACGAAGGTAAGACATCGAAGTTCGTCACCTTTTTGGCACTGAGTGTATATCAAATGCTTGTGAAAACATGGTGTTTGTGACGATAAATGACAAAGTGATTGCAAAATGCTGAGCAAAACATTAAATAATTCTATTTGCGCCGAAAGTGATCCAGAAATAACTAATCTTCATACTTATATCAATTAATTTTTCCGCAAAGATGTGTTTTTTAATTTTTGTTTGGTTACGCAAGATCGATTGCTGAACATGTTTATATTTATATTTTTATCATTCTGGTGACATACAAACAAACTTTATTACGAACACAATGTCGTTGGGAAGATATTTAGGTTTTCTTAATTTTTCTCGCAATCATATACCAAACGTAGTCAAAGAGACGCAGATTTCAGATTGGTGAATTTAACATCCAATTTCAACTGTGAACTATGTAACAAGCGAATAACAATACTTATATTTAAAATAGACTTGATTGAAAAAACGGACCGAAATAAAATTTAGAACCAACTTTCACTATTTTTGTATTTACAAAAAGGTTTTACAACCATGTTTCTCAGTGCAAATTCTATATGGCCTAAAACAGAGTTCTTTCGGTAGACTTGGTTTTCATCGAGTATTCTGCCTCTGAAATGTCCCAGCGAGAGATAAAATAGATGTCCTTAGGTAGAGCATGGCTGCACAAGTAGGGTAAAAAAATAAATAACTTGGAATTAGAGTTTAATCTGAATCTTTCCCTGAAAATGCTAACATAGCGCGAAAAAAAATCGGTTTAGCGAATGGTTGGACTGTGCCTTCTTACAGCTCTTTCACACGATGCGGTCAAATCAGGAAACCAATTTGGGCATTAGAAGACACATTGTGGTGTGAAGAACAGTTGTTGTAGATGTGTCACAGGATCACCATCCAAGGGCCAGTTGTACCATGCAAGCTTAAGCTTCGGTTTAAGGTAAGCCGACATTAAACCACGGAAGTTGTGAAACTTCCGTTGTACAATGCTGGCTTAGCCCCTTATTCCAAGCTTAACGTTGCGTTTCCACCAGAGATGTGCTAGGAAAATGAGCGCAGCGAGGATGTGTAGCAGAGCTGTGAAACGGTGTAGGTGTTTCCACCAAAGATGTGCTAGGCAGATGAGCTGTGAGGAGATGTATGGCGGTGTGCAGATGAGTGTTGCGAGGATGTGTAGCGGGCTCTTTTCAGATTGCCTGCGAGCGGCGTGCATCTGCCCGTTGTTGGCGTCTCAATGTGCCAGATTTACCGCTTCACGGTATATCTGCCGTTTCGGTTCTCTGGCCACCGTTCTACCTCAAACACACATAAAACTACCGTAATATCCAAAACATGCTGAACTACTAGATTTCGTGTACCTATGAAATTTCTCGATGGCGAAATCTACAATCTATGCATTCGACAACCATACGATACGTGCAATTTGGCAAACAATGACAATGATCTGTCTTGAGTTCCAAGGAACTTGCGAGATACGACTGAGGAATGCCTTTTTGTCCTACCTCGATTCCTCAACATCAACACGTTTTCTATTGCTTTCCAAGGACTGGGACAGTCGAGATCGATATAGGACATACAAATATACGTTTGGCTTTTAATATACAGGGTGCCACTATGTATATATCTCAGTAAATAATGATTGTATAATTTTTTCGGTATTTCCCACGATACGGCAATATTGAGTTGTTTTTGTCTAAAAAAACAAAAGAGGCCCATTTGACGGAGATTTTTTTCTCTTGCGATTATTCAGACATAATATATGATTATTTGTGTTTTAAATTTTATTCGCTACTATTTGTTATACCTGTTACTTTCCTTCATTTCTCAAAAATACATTTTTACGTTAGTTTTATTTCACTAACCTTTCTGAAATTTATGAAGCGTTAAATTAGTCTACTGAATTATTAACTAGGTACATATTTACTGAAGAGATGAAAATCGAACTGGCATACCTCGCCCACATTTCTAGAGCACACCTCTCGAAAGACATTACTAGCACAAATTCCTCGCCAATATGCCTTGTTTTGTGCGTACAGAAACCTTGTTCCGCTACACCGTTTCCACCAGAGCTGTGCTGAACGAGGCGAGTTAATTCAAGCGATTCTATTGGTTCGTTAAAAACGCATTCCTCATAACACATCCTCGCACATCTCTGGTGGAAACGCAGCCTAATGCGAGCTTCCCGTAAACCCAAGCTTAATTCGAGTTTAGCTGTGGTTTAAATACAAATGACATGTTAACGGCGGCATACCTCAGACCGACTTTAAGCTTGGATTGTACAACTGGCCCTTAGCTTATATAATCCTCCGAAAAGAGCGTTCCAAGCGTTGTATTGATTACCTAAATATATTAAAACTTACAACATTCCAGCTGCCTTTTGGAGATTTGATTTATTCACACGAGTAGTTCGTGATCTTGGATCTACAAGTTCTTCTGCTCTGGGGATCAACCACTCATCACATCTTGCTGATCCCCGTTCAAATCAGTTCTATAGACTCAAAAACTAGCTCGATTTTCTGTTCCTTCTCTGGACCAGGGTTTCATATACAGGGTGAGCCCTATGTTGATACCCTTTTTTAATTGTGTATAATAAGCTGTGAAAATAAACAACTTCTTCAAATAACCTTTTTCAGAAAACTGATAGTGAGCGAGATACAGAATAAAAAATATTATATCTGGGCTTGTGTATCAAGACGTACCTAGTTTGTTTATGTTTAGTTTTTTGCTCGGATTTTTGTTAAACCGATTAGGCATTGCACCGGTCATTTTAAATTGGTAAGTCCTGAAAGTGGCACATTATTTATTATTAAACAAATTTATTTACCTATTTAAAATTAACTATGATAAACTGAAAGTGACTAGTGCACTTATTGACAGGTACAATGCCTAACCGATAAGATAAACATCCGAGCGAAGAATTAAACATAAACAGGTCATGTATGTTTTGATACACAAGCCCAGATTTAATTTTTATAATTTTGTATCTCGCTTATTATTCAGTTTTCGGAAAAAAGTTATTTGAAAAAGTGTATATTTTAACGACTTCTATATACAGTTTAAAAAAATGGAGTCAAGTTGATTGACTCAGTACTACCCACGCATAACGGTGATATCATTTTATTATTTTCCGATTCAAAAACAAGATCCAACACAAAAACCATCGTAAATAGTTTCTTGCTTCTCCCTCCTTCGGAACTAGGACTCCACAGTTTTTTCTGCATACTTCAACTGGACGATGTGAAACGATTAACAGCCTCCAACCCATCTAAAAACGAAGTTTGAGCTGATTTCATATTTTTGGTTTTTGATTATTGCTGCGCCGCCACTGATACGGTTTTTCAAAAACAGACGCGTTTTCGATTCTCGCCGCGGCGCGGTAATAAATTCTTTGTCAAAATTTCATTAAAATCAAACCAATAATATTCGCTTTACGCAATATACATAGAACGAAATAAAGCAAAACTCGTATGTACAGATCACAAAATTGGTTTCTGTAATAGGCACGCCAATGTTCGGATGAACCTAAAAAAGTGTATTATGCCGCTAGGTATTTCTTCCACAGGTCAATGGACAGACTATTATTATATTACAACACGGGGGTCAAGGAAGTGCGGAGGCTCGAGATCACCAGATTTTTACAGGTACTCGAGCCTCTTCACTCTCAGGGGGGGTCGCAAGGCCCCCCAAGACCGTCCAGGAGTGGGTAGGAGACAAATGTGTCACCTACCCCGTGCAGAAATGCACCTTTCTCGTAGTGGTCCCTGTCTTCGTCAAATTTGACGAAGCTAATCCTGGCGGATCTAGGCTGGAGCCCCGAAAGGCTCCCTGGCAATGGGCAACAGCATTGCCAGTATCGGTGCCAGCTCCTGGGGGAGGGTGTACTCACGATAAAAGTGAGCACCCATGCCTAGGAGATCGCACCGAACGTCCTCTAGGATAACTGAAGAACCCAACCCAATGTGTCATGCGATCCGTGCTAAAGGGTGCGTGGCGGTGGGGGTGCACCGTCGCTAACGGAGCCTCTGGGATACCAGGCGACCTCCCAGAGTAACAAGCCTTACACTCGTGCAGGGGGCGCCGCGGGTGTGGACCATGTAGTTCCCCCTTACTCGTGGGATTTATTATGAGTAAAAAAAACAATAATAATAAACCCAAATCCGGGGGCCCCCCATCAGGGGACCCCGAACAGCAACCGGGTGGCCTCTCACCAGGGGACCCCGATAGAACCCTCACTGGCGAAGAGCAAGTGAGAGACATTTCAAGGGAACTCGCCAAGAGGGTGGGTACCTTGAATCTGAAGAAAAAGGGTAGGACGGGAGCGCAGAAGAAGCGGGCCCGGAGGCTAAGGCTGGCGCAGGAGGGGCAGGGCTCCGGAAGTCGAGATGCCTCTTCGGGGGCATCTGCTTCGGGGGGCGCTGCGGCTTCTGTGCGGGCTAGGGCGCCTTCGGGTGTTGCAGCTGCGGCTTCGGCGGGGCCTAGCATTGCTGGGAAACGTCCGAGGTCGGCGGGTGTGACACCGGAGGGTGCCTCATCGCGGAAGAGAGCTCGCACTTCCGCTCAAGTTAGCTACGCTAGAGTGGCGCAAACCGGGCACAGGGTAGTATTCGTTCCCGAGGACTACCCTAGTGCTCAGTTGGTGAAGACGCAAGTCTTCAGCATCCAGGAGTCAGTGAGCGGACTGATGGACGGGCTCCCACTTGAAGGGGCCCTTCCAAGGTTCGCTGACTGCTACTTCTCGAGGGGGGCGGCCATCTTTGTTTGCGAGAACGAGTTCTCGCAGACGTGGCTGCAGGCTCAGGTTGGCAACCTGAGGCCCTGGGAAGGAGCACGACTCAGGGCGATGCGATTTGAGGACCTGCCCGTCTTCAGGAGGGTGATGGCTTGGTTCCCGGGCCCTCACGTGAAAGAGGACATCCTCCTGAGGAGGTTAGACAGGCAAAATCCTGGGATACACCCCAGCTCGTGGAGGGTGATGGAGGTCAAGATGGAGCCGAAAGGCGTACGTCTGGTCCTCAGCGTTGACTCCATTAGCTGGGGCGTAATCGAAGGCAGAGGGCTGCGGCTCTACTGCGGAGCGAGCTCAGCAGTGTTTACTCTGCTGAGCAAGAATAAAGAGCAACGCGGGACTGCTGCTGCCGGCGGTGATCAGGGCCCAGGCGAGAGCCAGGAGCCTAGGAACCAAGGGCAGCTGGCACCTGGGGAGGCTGTTGTTGCTGCTCGGGCTCCTCCAAGGGGGAACTAGACGTTGGTTCGCTACAAACACACGAGGGTGGACTGCCAAAAAAAAAATGGTGAGTTACATTTCTTTTATTCAAATTAATTTGCAGCATTGCATAGCGGCTTCTAGGGTTCTTACTCAGACGATCACTAGGGGTCGCTATGACATAGCTCTTATTCAGGAACCCTGGATAAGGAATGGCATTATTAGCGGGCTTAACATTCCAGGGTATACCATTTTTAGTAGCGCTCCGGAGACAAAGCCTAGAGTGTGCATATTATGTAATAATATGAATGCATGGCAACTAATGGACTTTACAACTAGGGACATGGTTGCGGTGGTGATTCGCCTTAGAGAACAAGGCATCGAAAGTGGTATGCTCAGCGTACTCACCGTATGATTCAGGAGATCCTCCTCCCTCAAAAGAGATGGAGGACCTTGTGTCTCATTGTCGAGATAATAATCTCGAGCTTATCGTGGGGTGTGATAGCAATGCCCATCACACCCTATGGGGTAGCTCTAACACTAATAGACGTGGTGAAGAGCTGACGGAATTTCTAGTTACGTCGAACCTAGAGGTTCTGAATGTTGGCGACACTCCTACCTTCTCAAACAATGTGAGGGATGAGGTCCTAGACATAACACTGAGCACGGTCGGTATTTGTAATGAGGTCAAGGACTGGACAGTATCCTTGGAACCGTCACTGTCCGACCATAGACATATAACGTTTAGGATTGACGGGGAAAAAGAGGGAATCCTTGTTAGAAATCCTAGGCAAGCAAATTGGGCTTCTTTTAAAGAGGACCTAGGCAGCAGGCTCCGTCCTATAGAGCAGGATCTCAGTAATGGGGAGGGCTTGGAGGCGGCAGTTGATTCCCTGTGTAGGGACCTCCGAGCCTCCTTTGAGGATAACTGTCCCCTATGCAAAGTGGGCATGGCGGGCAATGCCACCTTCTGGACTAAGAAATTAGAAACCAGGAAAAAGTCCCTGCACAAACTACTCACGAGAGTTAGGTACAGGGAAGGTACTCCTGAATGGGAGGACTATAGGATAAAGCTACAGGAATATAAGAGGGAAGTCAAGAGGGCTTCCAGGGAATCTTGGAGGAACTTCTGCAGGTCCATCAATGATATTCCTGCGACGGCAAGGATGCATGGGATCCTTAGCAAGGACACCAAGTCCAAGTGGGGGACCTTGACGGACTCGAATGGTCATAGAACCAATAACGAGGAGGAAACGCTTGAACTGCTGATGAGTGTGCACTTTCCGGGATCGGTTGCCGCTCAGCAGACAGGTGCACATAGGCCACTCCGCCGTCCTCATAGAGAGGAATGGCAGATGGCAGGAGAAGTCGTCACTTATAACCGCACAAGATGGGCGATAAATACTTTTGCTCCATACAAAAGTCCAGGCAAGGATGGAGTCATTCCAGCCATGCTACAACATGGACAGGATCTGGTACTACCATACCTAGTTAGGATATTTCGCGCCTGCGTGGCTACTGGCTTCACACCGAAGAGCTGGTTGCATTCAAGGGTCGTTTTTATTCCTAAGCCGGGCAGAGGTAGCTATACTCGTCCGAAGGACTTTAGACCGATTACCCTTTCGTCGTTTTTACTAAAAACACTGGAGAGGTTGGTTGATAGATATATCAGGGATGGGCCCTTACAAAGGGTTGAAATCCATGCCTATCAGTTCGCATATCAGGCGGGAAAATCAGCTGAGCTGGCACTTCATCATTTGGTCAGCAGGCTGGAGAAAACGTTGGATCAACGGGAAGTGGCTATGGTAGCATTTCTTGATATAGAGGGTGCGTTCAACTGTACCACTACCAATTCGATAAGACGCGCCCTAGAGAGACATGGAATTGCTCCAATCCTAGTGGAGTGGATTCTTACTACTCTAGAGGGCCGAGTGGCTTCTGCAACGCTTAATGACATAAACTATAGCGTTGCAGTGGCGCGAGGCTGCCCATAAGGCGGTGTTCTTTCACCTCTATTATGGTGCTCAGTGGTGAATGACCTACTCGTGAGACTAAGCAACACAGGGGTCTACGTACAGGCCTATGCCGATGATTTGAGCATAGTGGTCAGGGGTAGAT
This sequence comes from Callosobruchus maculatus, assembly GCA_951848785.1. Taxonomy (NCBI): domain Eukaryota; kingdom Metazoa; phylum Arthropoda; class Insecta; order Coleoptera; family Chrysomelidae; genus Callosobruchus; species Callosobruchus maculatus. The sequence continues at coordinate 2,558,449 of CATOUR010000174.1, forward strand.
TCATTAATACAGTCTCCGAGGTAATGCAAGGCGCGCTGCGTGTTGTGGAAACGTGGTGTAATGAGGTGGATCTGTCAGTGAACTCTGAAAAGACGGAGCTCGTTATGTTCACTAGGAAAAGGAAGATGGAAGGCCTCGTGAGGCCTACCTTTTTCAGAACGACACTTGAATTGTCTCAGTCAGTAAAGTATCTAGGAGTCATACTGGATCACAAGCTGACTTGGAGGCAGCACGTGGATTATAAGGTAAGCAAGGCTCGAAACTTATTATGGGCCTGCAGAAGAGTTGTCGGTAGTAGCTGGGGCCTGAGCCCAAAAGTGGTGCACTGGCTCTACACTACAATAGTCAGACCGTCACTAATATATGGCTCCATAGTGTGGTGGACCTGTATAAAGACGGAGGCAACAAGAGCCAAACTTAATAAGGTCCAACGTTTGGCATGTCTTAGTATAACCAGTGCAGTGCGCACAACACCCTTGAGTGCCATTGAAACACTATTGAATCTTCCTCCTTTGGATCTGATAATCCAAGGGGAAGCTAGAAAAACTGGGTTCCGTCTCTGGAGTCAGGGTAGCTGGACTTTTATGAATCCAGGCAAAGGACATTCGACGATTCTAGCAGAGTTGCATGAGGATTGTCCTATTTTGTTGGCGAGGAGCGATACAGTTTCTCCTACGCATCGCTTCAATCGCAAATTTACGGTGGTGTTTCCGTCAAGGGAAGAGTGGAAGTCTAGGGAAAGACAGCTCATCGAAGGAGGAGGACAGGTCTGGTACACAGACGGTTCACTCGCTAGAGAGGGCTCGGGCTCGGGAGTCTACGGGCCCCGTACAAGACCTTCATTCCCTCTTGGGGGGCACACCACAGTATTCCAGGCTGAGGTCTATGCGATACTTGCCTGTGTAAATCGTATTCGGGAAATTGACGGGTCTAGGAGGCGGATTACTATCTGCTCCGACAGTCAGGCAGCCATCAAAGCACTGAGTGCTTGGAAAATAACGTCGGGACTGGTCCTGGAGTGCATGAGGGCTCTTGACGACATCTCAGCTAAACACAAGGTATCACTGATGTGGGTACCTGGGCACGCTGGGGTAAAGGGTAATGAAATGGCGGATCATCTAGCCAGGATGGGATCCGGAAACAGTGTTGTGGGCCCGGAACCAGCCTTAGGACTGTCTGCAAATTTGGTTAGGAAAACAACTGGAGAGTGGATCCAGAATCAACACTCTCTGAGATGGAACAACATCTCTGGTCATCTCCGTCAGGCTCGGGAGCTATTAGCAGGGCCTTTTTTTTTTTGCTATTATAATGACTCTGGTCAGAGACCAACAGGCCAGATCACTTTGCCCCATCCTTGTATAAGGAAGGGAAATTTTAAACTGTTTTAAATCTCGGACAGTGGAACACAAATCATAGCTATGGAACAGTAGTTAGTATTTCAGTTTATGTTTTTTTGTACTTTTTCTTTTTTTTTATATTTTTTTTTTAATTTTGTTTTTGTTTAGCTATTATTACTATTATTTTTTAATTTTTAATCTTTTCCTGCTTCTTAATATACTACAATTGTTGAGTCGAGCCATTTTATAAACAATTTTTTCTTATTTAATTTTCTATCTAAATTAAAAGTTTTAGTTTTACAGTACAATAATTATAAATTAGTTCATATATTTGCTGGTTTTCGCAGCCCAGAATTAAAGTTATACTAGTTGGAAGTGCAAGATGCTTAGAGAGATTGAAATACATTTGAGTGGTTTCTTCTGTTGTATTTAGACACTCCAGAAGACAATGTTCTAATGTGCCGACCTCACCGCATCTGCAGAACGAATCTCCTCCTAATCCTATTCTTGATTTATGTTGTGGGACCAAGGTGTGACCACTTCTAAGACGACATATTGTTCTAATATAACTTCTTCTTATTTCTTTCTCAAACCAAGGACTTGTTCTAATGTATGGTTGTATCGATTTGTAAAAGTTTCCTTTAGGACAACTTGTATAGTATTCTTGCCACTCTCTTCTCTGCTTTTTCTTAATTAGGGCATTTATGTCTGAGCTAGGGATTTTGAAATTTGCTATAAACTCCCCATCAGTTAGAGCTTTTTTTGCTAATCGATCCACAGTTTCGTTCTCAATTATATTTGAATGTCCTCTGATCCATATAACTTTTATCTGCTCATTTAAGTTCTGGCATTTTTTAATGAGATCTATGATATCAGTTAGCAGATAATTAATATTTGGTGATGGACTTAGTTTTTCTAGTTTTTGGGCAGCACTTTTGCAATCTGTGAATATGACAAACACTATTGAATCTTAGACAGTACTCCAAGGCTTTTTTAATTGCCACTAATTCTGAGGTAAATACTGAAGATTCTGGAGGAAGTCGGAACAGCTTACAATAGTTCTTATTGCGATGGAAAAAAGCACATCCAGCTGATTCATCCTTTTTGGAGCCGTCAGTAAATATCTGCTCCCAGTCGTTCCATTTTTCTGCTAGATCCTCTCTAAACTTCTTCGCTGTTGTTGGATCTTCACTGGCATAAGATGTATAAACTATTTTTGGTAGAGCGTTGTACGTCGAGTAGTCTAGAATATAGCAGGGATGTATTTTGTTTTTGTAAATATGTTCCGACAGAGGTAGTATCCATTGGTAGCTTTTAATAATCAATGGCAACTCTTTGTATTGCCAGTATCTGTTGGTCAGAGAGATAATAAACAGGGAGTGTAAAGGGTTCAGATGGTCTATACGAACCAGTTTGTTTACAGCTCTGTCGCTCAACATCTCTCTTCGCAGGTGTAAAGGTTGTTCCATGCATTCTACTTCCATGACGTTCGTGGGAGTACTATGAAGGTAACCAATACTGAGTCTTAGACATTTGTTCTTAATTTGTTCTATTTTGTTAAGATGGCATTTAGATGCATTGCCATAATGTATGCAGCCGTAGTCCAATATAGAACGAATTAATGTTCTATAAAAGAGTAAACAAATATTTGGATCGGCGCCCCATTTCTGGTGACTAAATGTCTTTAGGATGTTCATGGCATTTTCTGCTTTTTTGATCGTGTATGTTATATGTTCCTTCCAATTTAGCTTCATATCCAGGAACATACCGAGGTATTTTACGGACTTTTGGTGCTTGAAAGGGTATCCTGCCAAACTAACTGTATTGGGTGGTTCGTACCTCGCCCTCGTAAATATGCATATCGAGCACTTGGAGTATGCTATAGTAGACCCATTTTCATTAAACCATTTGTCTGCTTTAGAAATAACTGTGTTCATTAATTCAAGTGTTTGGGAAATTTCCTTACATTGCGTGCTGATGGCGAAGTCGTCTGCAAATTGATAAACTTTGACTTTCGGTATGATTAAATGTTTTTCAAAGTCGTGTGTATATATAATGTACAAAAGTGGACTCAATATTGCGCCTTGTGGTAAACCTATGGATGTTGTTCTTGGTCCTAACATATCTTCACTGGTTTTTATATATATCTTCCTATTTTTGTACAACGATAACAAGTGGTACGTCAATTTAGTTGGTATTTTTACTTTTTCCATTTTATTTGCCAAGATGTTTAAATCAACGTTGTCATATGCACCAGTGATATCTAAAAATGTTACTGAAGTGTGTTCTTTAAATGAGTAGCCCATTTGTATTTCAATCAATAACTGACCTAACAATTCTTGGGCTGATCTTCCTTTCCTAAAGCCATACTGACTAGCTGGCATTAGGTTTGCTCTTTCGAGATAGTGTTCTAGTCTGTTTTTGATCATTCGTTCATAGCTTTTTAACACGCATGAGGCTAGGGAGATAGGTCTGTATGAATCGTGATGATTTTCTGGTTTTCCTGGTTTTAGTATAGGAACAACAACGTAATCATACCATGCCTCAGGAATTTGCGCTTTTCCACTATATATATCATTGTATATGTTGAGTAACATTAATTTGCTTGCTTTAGGTAATTGATAAAGCATTGAATAGTGAATTTGGTCCTTTCCAGGGGCTGTGTTGTTATTTTGCTTCAATGCATTTTCCAATTCTTGAATGTTAAAAAGGTTTAATAACTCATGGTCTTCCACTATATGTTCTGGTTGGATAAGTGGAGAATTCACATAGCAGGGTGCTAATTTGTTGTGAAACATGTCTACCCATTCTGCGGAAGCGTCTATGCAATAAGTATTTTTCTGTCTTCTATTTTTAAATAAATTTACTCGCTGCCAGACTTTTTTTAAAGGGATTGTGCTATTGATAGATTTGCAGTAATCTCGCCAACTCTCTCTTTTGGTTTTTTTGATAATTTTCTTCGCTGAGGCATCTGCCTTTTTATATAGTAATAGATTTGTCAAATTTGGATCAGATTGATATGTGATAAAACTATCTTTACGTTTTTCTACTGCTGTTTGGCATTCTGTAGTCCACCATGGTTTTCCTCGTTTTAAGCAAGAACTACTTTTTATTTTTGGTATAGACACTTCCGCTGATTGGTTTATACTATCAATAAAATTCTTATAATCGCATATAGTTTGCTGTTGCATTCTATTACGATTTTCAACATAATAACTTTCCCAATTTGCTTTATTTATATTCCATTTCCTATAGGTTTTTGTAATAACAATTTGTGGCGATAGTTTACAGTTAATTATTATAGGGACGTGGTCCGAGCCATGAGGGTCTGACAATGTGCTCCATTCTAATAAATGATGTATTTGAGGAGAACATATAGTCAAATCAATAGCAGATTTTGTATTGTGTCCTATGTATGTAGGTGCACCGTTATTCAAGAAAATTAAATTTTCTGCGTTTAAAGCATCCAATAAGTTTTTCCCATAAATGTCGTCCCGAGCTGATCCCCACGCTGTGTGGTGAGCGTTGAAATCTCCCCCAACTATAAAAGGTGTTGGCAATGACTTAAAAAATCCTGACCATTCCTGACTTGTGATTTTAGTCTGTGGTTTTATATAAATCGATATGAGTGAAATTTGATTATTTTTCAAGTAAAGGGTGGCACCAATTCTCATTATTTTATCGCAATCGTTTATAAAATTAATTTCTGAATATTTAAGGTGGGTTTTTAAGAGTATGGCCACTCCGCCTCTACCGTCTTCGCGATCTTGACGAATTGTATTATAATTTTTAAAATTTACATAAACGTTAGGAACAAACCAAGTTTCTGACAAAAAGGTTATATCAATGTTTTCATTGTCAATTAGATTTTCTAAATTTTCTTTATTTGCCTTAGCTGATCTGCAATTCCACTGACATATTTTAACCTTATCCATTTTATTTTATGATAAACTGAAAAAATCATCATCCGTAGTTATTCTATTTTTTATGAGATCTTCAATATCAGTTTTTGTTAGGTTATCTAAGTTAACTTCCTTCAATTTTGACAAAACAAAAAGAACTAAATCTAAAACATTTTGTGTAAGTTTGTCATTATTAATACTAGTCCCGTCTTTGTTCGTTACATAATATGGGCTATCAAGGACTCCCCCTGGGTTATTTGTAAGTACCGTTTTGCTAATTATTTCTCGCCTAGCTTCTTCTGTTGGGTCTTGTGTCGGACGGATATATCTTTTTGGAGGTCTTACCACTAGTTGTGTATAACGTGTTCTTGTATTAGATTGGCTGCTGTTTTGATTTCTGTGCATTGTGTTTGGTGTATGAGGTTGAGTTGGTTGAGTGTTCATTTTTGGGAAGCATGTTGATGTTTGTGTTGTGTTTCTAGTTACGCTAGCATATGTTATCTTAGGAATAACTTTTTCAGAGTCCTTATATGATGAACTAGTGAGAGCCATGTGTTTTTTAATATTTTTCTGTCTTTCAAATTCTTCACATTTGCTAAATTCATACGTAAAGTGATTACCTTCGCAATGCAAACATGTAGGTGTATCATACTCATTACTACAATTTTTGGTTATATGATTCTCATGGCATTTCGCACATCTAGGTTTACTCTTGCATTGTTTCGCCAAGTGACCATACCTTAGACAATTATGGCATAATATTACTTTTTGCACGTAGTTTGTAACTTCAAAAATGACGTGATTTATTGTCACATATTTTGGTAGTTCTTGGGTGTGGAAGCTAATAATAATTTTATTTATTGGAACGTATTTTATTTCCCCATTTTCCTCAACTTTTCTGTGCATACGTTTTACGGAGTTGACTGTGAATTTATAACGAAAATCAAATGGCTGAATTTTACTCATTAGGTAATCTTCCGATAAATCTTTGTCCACTGATACAATGCCTTGTCTGAAAACCATAAATTTCGGAATATAAAAGTCTAAATTGTATATTTTGAAAACATGTTTTGCTTTGATTAAATTATTGGCTGCCATTGAATTTTTGAAAATTATACGAACTCTATTAAATCCTATTGATTCTATTTGTTTAATCTGATTATCTATTTCAGGGAGAGATTTTAATACTAGTTCGCCCACCTTGACTGGATTGAGCTTACCTACATCTTTTGAGCTATTTTGAACATAAACATGATACGGGCCCGTGTCCGTTTGCTCGTACAAAAGAAACGGTCGTTCATTGGTTTTTTGTGAAGTTATTTCTGGTGTGGGGGATGTAGTTATTTTATTAGTTATATGTTCTCCGCTTAAATCAATTGAATCATCAATCATACTTATCTTTGACTGGTTATCCGCATCCTTTCGTCTCTTGCCGGGTGGAACACCTCCGCTTTCCACGCTCATCCAATCGCCACTATTCCACTATTTTAGTTCTGTTATTTTTAATTTGTCCCTATGCAGCAATTCGATCTGTACACCTTGTTAGTCAGAACTGAACTGAAAGAGTCTATTCACTGTCTGTCTTTTCACCGATTATAGTTCAGATATCAATATAATAATTTTTTCACTGACACCTCTTGTTGACGTGACACTGACACTGTTAGCAGGGCCTGCAGAGAGAATAGGACGATTTTGTCTCTCTCTGGATAGGAGTAACTTGAGATTGTTAGTAGGCTTATTAACGGGTCACAATACCTTCAGGCGTCACTTGTTTGTGATGAGGGTGGTCAACGACCCAACGTGCACGTGGTGTGGTGAAGAGGAAGAATCCTCGGCACACATCCTGTGTCGCTGTGAAACCCTGGGTTATCACAGGCAGACTATGCGGGGCTCAAGAACCTTGGAACCAATAGAGATAAAACGGATAGGACCTAAGAATGTACTTGCCTTTGCCAAAAGGGCAGGTCTTAGGAACTAGCGCGGATAGAGGCGCAAAAGGGCCCATCGTGTGGCCTATGCACCAGCCACATTCCGTGCTGGATAGCCTCTGGTTCTTATTCATTCATTCATATTACAACACCCACAACTGCCCATATTTCACCCAACTCAAAAAAAAAAAAATTGAAAATGATCAGGAACCCGTAAAAGTCCCGTGGTTTCTATAATAAGCATGCAAAGCATGCAAAGTTCGGATGTACCTAAAAAAGTGTATCATGCCGCTAGGTTTTTCATTCACATATCAATGGACAGCCCATTACAAATACGACATATTTTTCAGTTTTACAACCCCCCACCAACCAACCACCCCAAATTCACCCCCACCCAAGAAAAAGTAGAAAATGATCAGGAACCCCTAAAACGCCTAAAACGAAGTTTGTGGCGTATTTGAAATTTTTCGTTGTTTGCTAATTACTTCGCCCCCCATATAACGATTTTCAAAATTATAGGAACATTACCTACTACGACCCTACATCATATCGCTGCCCAAATTTTATCAAAATCTCACCTATCGGCGTGGGAAGTAAAAAGTACCAACTTAGGACTAATCCTGTATATTATCAGAATCAGTAGTTTTTCATACAATTTGCTAATATTAGGTGTATTCTGCAGCTCTTATTCACCAATAGCCACTGATAATAATGTTTATTAATATTTATTTCATGCCGAATGTAAAGAGCTGTTAGTTACACTTTATGCAGTAAAATGTCTTATAAGGACTTATGCGTACCCTCAATGTCATAACTGCTCGTATAAAGCTCATAAAAATTGTAAGCTAAATAATAAGGAAAATCTTGCACAGTCTAAATCCGGGATCGTGGAACGTATTATAATGATATTAACACTTTTTATCCATATCACTCATGCAGAACATAAGGATATCCATAACTTCCCGCTGGTTCATTCACACTTAGACACACACTAATAACTTAATAACCATCTAATTAATAATACATGCGAGTATAAAAAGTATTTATAGTGCTACGATTCTTTAGAAATTTGTAGTTTCATCTGGACGTGTGAATAAATTTAAGGTCACTGTTCTTAATGAGTCATTTAATTATGTATGCATTATGTATTTTATAACAAGGTGTACTACCGAACATTCTATACTATTACATATACATAGCCTGTTCATATAAGCTGCAAATTGAATTCCGTTAAATGGATTATTTGTATATTAAGCCGCGTACACATCTGAGTGCACACAGTTTGAGTACACACGAATATTCAAATGTGGATGCCCCATTCGTCGTGTCTCAGGGCATGCGGGCTGACTCGTGCGCGACTTTGAGCACGCATGGGTCGAGCCAAGTCTTGTCGGTTTTCGGTCACCGCTCAAAGAAAACGTTCAGCGTGTGGGTGCTCAGTATGGACGTTTAACGCTGCTCCTACAATCCGGAATAGTTTCTCCGCAAGATGCGGGGAGCTGAAAAGGAACCGACGATGGGCGTGATAAATAAACAGGTGCGCGTTACATTAGAAAGAAATGGAAACAGTCATGTTAGCGCGTCGCCCGAAATTTGTAAAGTTGAAGAGGAAGGCGATTTGCAGATGTTTTTTATCCCAATTCCTGACGCTTCATTTTCAAATATTTTTACATGAAATTTTCACATGATATTTAGAAGGAAATTGCCCAGAGTGATATCGAAGCATTTTTTCATGTTTGCTTCTGGGTTTTTCTTAAAAAATTACAAAGTTGACGAAGAAAATAGACAACTTCAAGAGATCATATTTCATGTTCAATCAATTTTTTTCAAAAAATGCTTCGATAGCCCCCTGTGTAATTTCCTTTTAAACTCTATGTAAAAATTTCATGCAAAAATATTGAAAACTAGAGGGTCAGGAATTGGGATGAAATCACTTGAAAATACCGTTTATGCTCTCCGTAGGAGCCGCCTTAAGCAGGGTTTTCCTAGCAACGCACATTTTACGCGGCGTAGAACGTAATTCGGTTAGCGTAAAACGCTATGGACATAGCTAATGAAAACCAATGGAGGCGTTTTCCTACACCGCGTAAGAACGTCTTGCGCCAGCAGCGTAATACGCTCGACGCAACGGAACGACTAGTGCTGCTGAGGACGAACAATTAATAGATAATAGATTCTTTGGGATATGAAACTGAAGGAGTTTAAAAATGTAGCGAAAAAGGACAGAATCTTGAATGAAATGGACAAATAATTTTTTGTTGTACTTACAAGATTTGTTTGTATGTATGTGATGGAAATTATGTGAGGCATCGTTTGTAAACCCAGCTCTCTAAGTCAAAAATACGTCTTATCCCATCTTTCCTGAGACAAGTGGCAAGATATATTCAGATTTGAGTAATGAGCAGAATAATTATAAACGAATTTTGTGTAAAATGGGTTTGGAAAATATAGGTTTGATTATAAGGATAAAATGTATTATAGTTATTTACCTCAATGTTACGCCAAACGATAATTGCTGCCTTGTAACTCTAAAATATCGTCGTCAAGCAGATTTAAATGCTCCTTCGCTGCTTCCTTTTTGAAATAATTGACTAGTGCTATGAATCCTGGTTATTATGTCAATTTTACGCTTGAAATAGAAAAATTGAATCCTTGTCTATTACTAGATTGTGCGGCCGTATAAAAATGCTCTTGCACTTAGACCACACGAAAGTGTATGAAACAGTGGATCGTCTGGCAAGCTATATATAGGAATATAATAAATACAAATATGAACCTTCGGCATCTCCGCATTCCTATTTGCGTGCGGTGACTTGGTTGTACATTTTTCACTTTTGCTCCGAACCTTGTTCTCAGATCGGGCATTGGAAGAACCATCGTAATCCTTGATATTTTATTAATAAAACTTAAGGAGCCATTTTTTGGTTAGTTCAAGTGTTGCAGAACTGCGAGTACTATGACGTTTTGAACGATTTTGTATTTTTGTGTTTTCAGAACAAGAGCATTTTGCAGCGATCATTTAAAACTAAGAAAAAAATACTTCCGATAGGAAATTTGAAATAATATTTGGCTTATTGATGTAAGAGTAGATAAGTTATGGAAACAATCATCATCATAGAGGTAGTAAACAAACCACTTCAGCATGGCGTGCTCAAGGCCATCATCTTTTGACACTTCAGCCTCCAAACATTGCCAACTAACCCAGGGCCGTAGCTAGGCGTTGACCATGGAGGGGGTTCATGGTGACCTTAGGGGGGGTTCATGTATAAAAGAATATGTAATGTCTTAATTTGCTTAAAATCTGTATAGATTGTATCGCTGCTAATGTGCTATGAGCGCCGAGGGATTGGTTAGTAGTAGAATAAATCACTAAGCTTGGAGAAAGCATCCTTGATTATTTTTATTTTGTACTATTTTAGTAGTTATTTCGTTCATGGGAATACTCATGGGGGGGGGTGAACCCCCCAAACCCCCCCTTATATACGGCCCTGAACTAACCTAAAAATTCTTCCAATGCAACCCATGTTACAAACACTGCACTGCACTGTCTCACCTCGAAAAACTGTTAAACTACACTTGAATATAGCACAGCAAGTCCGTAAAGCTTCACTACAGTTACCAACAAATAGCTAATTCGATTTTAGTAATCAAGCATAAAAACGCACAAACAAAACAAACATTTGACAGCCGGGATTCTACCGTAAACAAATCGCAGGAAAATTACATCGGCGTTGCCAGCTCCTCAAAATTTATGACTTCAGATTTGCGATGAATAAATATGCAGTAACTCAGTAGAGGTCAACATATCTATTGATTTGCTGTAATCATTCCTGAACCATCAAAATACCGTCTTTTTTAACGTAGAATGGAATATTTCTGGATACTATAAATTAAGACGATAGTAAATAATTATGATTGCCGTATCTGGTGGTCAATATGACAACATAAGAAAAGATGTTGGCCTATTAGAATTAGTTGTTTACTACCTCTATGTTCAGTTGTTACTCTGAGGTCAAGGACAACTTTTTAACCAAAAACAACTTCACCCCCTTGTACCCTCCGCCCCTTAGGGTCATCCCTTTAAACATTTTATATGACAAGGGCTATTGTGTAATATTTCATTTCAAAGGTATGTCGAAGTCCCTTATTTTGACGTTTGATTTTTTAGATTGGTCGATTCATTTTTGATAAAATTAGGAAAATCTTTATATACTTCAATTTGTTCAAATACAAAACCAAAACACCCGAAAATATCACCTTTTATGGCAATAAGTGTTCAAAATTTTGCGCGTTATCACCCAAACAATGATCTATACCTTGTTACCACAATTGATGGTACCAATGGTATGTGGATATCTAAGTGGTTTGGGCACTAGAGGTAGGATTGGAGGCACTCATTCTCAGCGTATGCATACACTGATCTTAATATGTACAATTTGCGAACCTGTAGTAGCTTTATTAGAAGGCCATGTGACAATATTGCTTTTGCTCAGCTAGAATTTCTTTGCTGCCATCAATTGCAATAGCAAGGTATAGGCGATGTTTTAAATTCCTGACGGACAGTTGCAAAAACATGTTGTGGGATATCATGGCTGCTTTCGATCATGCGTTGACGAATGTCCTCAAAACTTTAAGGTGGGGGACTATACACACTTACTTACTTTTATATTTACTTACTGATAGCTCTGCTGATAGGGGCCGACATGAGAGGTCTGTGGGGAGAACGACGGGTAGCGCAAAATACCTGTCTTTCTTTGCTCAAGCCTCAGTGTCAAAAGGAATACTTCAGCACCGGAAAATTACCGGGTGGGAGTACAAGTCTCGCCAACAGGCTACTCATGGACACACAACATCACTGTATAAATCACCTTCGGAGATTTATGTCTAACTGGCAGTACTGCCTAATACTATACCGTCTGGGTCTCGGGTTAGCAGGCGTATGAACCTACATAGTGAGGAAACGGCTGAACCTATGTCAAGGACGGTTTCCCGACTGCGAGTCGTAAAAGGCGACCAAAAGGAACCGAAACTACTGCCGGTATAAGCAGTAACCTCTTCTCAACCAACAGCTTTGGGTGGACGAGTTGACAAGAGTCAGGACACCTTCTTGCCCTTGGGGTGAGAAATTGTCCCTAAAGGCGGATGAACCAGTATATACATCTGGTCAACGGCATGAGGATGCAGAAAGCAAATGGGAAACTACTGCATTAAAGATCTCTAAGATATCCCAAGAGAAATTCGTAAAATGAGTAACGTGAGAATCAGCGAGGCCTCGGATGTGATGCCTCGCGGTCCGACTGGCAATCGGCGCTGTTCCTCGTCCGGGGAGGTCAGTGTGAAATTGGTGACCGGGCATAAGGAGTGCGACCATCAGGCTTCTTGTGCGAAATTAACTACTGATGACATTTTTAAAACGCGCCGAAAACATCGCCTGGCAACTTGGAACGTTAGAGGTCTTCGGGCTATAGGAAAGCTCAGCATCGTCGAACAAGAGCTTACAGCAAATAAAATAGCCATTGCTAGATTATCTGAGACTCATTATAGAGACACAGGTCATTTTACTTCTAGCAAGGGGAATTTTATTTGCTTTTCAGGTAAATCTGATGAAAGTGTTAACGGTGTTGGCTTTTGGGTGGCGAAAGCGCACGCAAGGACCATTCTTGGTTACAAGTGTATTAGTGACAGAATTATAACAATACGTATCAATGCGAACCCTACACCGATCAACATTGTGCAAATCTATGCACCTACGTCAAATTCGGATGAGGAAACGATCGAATCTTTTTACAACGATCTTCAGTCTGCACTTGAATCTCTTTCGAATCGGGAAATGGTCCTCATTTTAGGCGATTTTAACTCAAAGGTTGGTCAAACCATTGATGATGAACATCTTAGGGCACATATTGATAAATTCGGTCTTGGTGTCAGAAATGAAAGGGGTCAACGTCTGCTTCAATTCTGTATTGACCATAATTTCTCAATTGCCAACACTATGTTTTCACAACATCCACGGCGCCTGTATACTTGGACCTCTCCCGACGAACGATTTCGTAATCAAATTGATTACATTTTAGTTCGTACACGGTGGAAGTCATCCATTAGCCTTTGTAAGACTCTACCAGGCTCAGACTGCGGCTCAGACCATCAATTACTCCGGTGCGAACTTCAGTTAAAACTGAAGGTATGTCCACGTTCTAAGCGGATAGTACGGATGGAGATCGCTGACCCTTCTTCTTTTCGGTCAAAATGTTCAGAGCTTTTTCGGGATGCCTCCATAACAGATATGTCAAGTTCAAATGATATGTGGCTATCATTAAAAAATGTGCTTTTACATGCTGCCCAGATAAGCCAACCAAAGGGTAGCACTCAACCAAGACAACAATGGATTAGTAGCCACACACTGTCCGTTATTGAGGCACGTAAAAGCCTTAAGATTTCAGGTCTGGATTCAGATACAGAGCAAAACACATATAGACAGCTCTCACGCGAGATTCAAAGATTATGCCGGAAAGATAAGAACTCTTATCTACAGCAATTTTGCAGGGAAATAGAGATGCATGCCAATACTAACCATCCGAAAGAGATGTTTTTTAAGGTCAAATGCCTCAGTCGGGATTTTAAACCCAAATCTTGGGCTGTTAAAAATCCTGAGGGAGAGCTAATTACCAACCTGCATGAGGTTATTGAGATATGGCGAAATTATTGCGAAACTCTGTACCATGAGGATGGCCTTCACGCCCTCTCATTGGATTTTGAACACGAACCGGATATTCTTTTGTCTGAAGTGGAACATGCCCTCAACAAGCTAAAAAATAACAAAGCTACAGGCATTGATGCTATTTATGCTGAAACGTTGAAATGCTTGGGTGACGACGGCATCGCCCTTTTACATAATATTTGTAAGAGTGTCTGGTCATCCGGTGTTTAGCCAGATGAATGGTGCACATCAATTTTTGTTCCACTTCATAAAAAGGGATCTCCAACAAATCCAGACAATTATCGCCTACTTTCGTTAATCTCTCATGCAAGTAAGGTTCTACTGTATATTTTAGAATCTCGTTTGGAGGGTTTTATTGGCTGGCAAATTTCTCAGACGCAGGCAGGTTTCGTGAAAGGACGCGGAACGCGTGAACAGATCTTAAACTTAAGACAAATTATTGAAAAAGCCAGAGAGCATTATTTTCCTGTTTTTATCTGCTTTGTGGACTACTCTAAGGCGTTTGATAACGTAAAGTGGCCTAAACTGTGGGAAATCCTCATCTCTATGGGAGTTCCCTATCACCTAGTGTTTCTCATACAGCAACTCTATGAGTCTAATTCGGCTCGCGTAAGAATTGATGGTAACCTGTCTAGTTAAACTGCAACCAGAAAAGGAGTTCGTCAGGGATGTGTATTATCTCCGATGTTGTTTAACATTTACTCTGAATTTGTGATGAGACAGGTATTAGACAACTGGAATGGCGGTGTAACTATTGGCGGAAGCAAAATATCCAACTTAAGATTTACTGACGATACAACCCTTGTTGCAGCTTCTCAGGAAGAACTAGTAGCTCTATTAATCATCTTAGAACAACGTAGTGCAGAGTATGGTCTTGGTATTAACTACAATAAGACCAAGGTTATGATCGTAGATAGAGAGCATGATAATTATCGAGAAATAAAGTCAATAGGCCGTTGTGAAGTAGTTCAAAGTTTTATATACCTCGGTTCTTTGATCGATAATTCGGGTAGCTGTGAAAATGAGATTCGACGGCGCATTCAACAGGCACGTGTGGTCATGACAAAGCTTACTAAAATATGGTGTGACCATAACATCACTAAAGCTACAAAAATGTCGCTGGTTAAGTCTCCTGTGTTCTCCATATTTTTGTATGCCTCGGAAACTTGGACTGTTAAAAAGGCAGATCGAGCTCGCATAGACGCTTTTGAAATGTGGACATGGAGGAGAATGCTGAGAGTTCCTTATACCGCCCATCGAACTAACGTCTCCATACTGGATGAGGTCGGTAATCTAAAGAGACTATCCTCCATTGTGTCGACGAGAATGCTTACATTCTTGGGACATATACACAGAAGCGATAATATGGAGAAACTTGTAGTTCAGGGTCATGCCCCGAGTGGGCGGCGCTGTGGCCGTCCCCCTACACGCTGGGTGGATACGACGAAACAGTTGCTGGATATGAGTGTCAAGAGCGCCTCTAAACTGACAACAAATCGCGAACGATGGCGAGCTACAGTGCTCAAAACTATTGATAATATTCGTGTCGGCAATACTCTAGCTCCGACTTAATGCATTTTACGAGTTCACAACATGTCTGTTAAGACATTGTGACTATGATGATGATGATGATGTGTGTAAACATTTTTATGTAATGCACAAATAAAGTACTAAAGAACAATAGTTTTTAAAATGGCCCCCAGGAAAAGTCTAATGGCGTCAAATCAGGAGATCTAACCGGCCATTCTTTAGGCCCTCCTCTCGTTAATCATTTATCTGAAACGCGTTGTCTAGCTATAGTGAGAAGAGTCTTGCTGGAAGTAGATTTCAGCCTCATCAAGTGTTCATCCTCTTCGATTTGGTTTTCAATGGTTTCAGTGACAAGTGGATTGATGGTATTTCCCAACATACACAAATAAATGTCTCCATTTAAATTTC
Source organism: Callosobruchus maculatus (assembly GCA_951848785.1). NCBI lineage: Eukaryota > Metazoa > Arthropoda > Insecta > Coleoptera > Chrysomelidae > Callosobruchus > Callosobruchus maculatus. The sequence goes on from CATOUR010000174.1 coordinate 2,574,272, forward strand.
CGTTCCGTAACCTGCAGTTATGCTTATTAACACATCAGTGAGGCCGATATTCTTTACATGAATGGTATTACTATTAATCGCTGTAGTAATTTTGTTCACAAAACTCAACTCGCCGATTGAAATAGTCTTCGGTTAAATTTTGCACTATTGTCATTTTGTATGGATAAAATTTATGGAGTTAAGTTAAGCGTGCATAGAGCCAAATGAAATGTCAGTCGGATTCACAGTTTTGAAGTATTAGGGTTTATGCCAAAATGACCGAAAACCTCAACTTGTGCGGCTTGATCCAGAAGTTTCCATTTTTTTATTTGTAATAGATCCAGTTTGAGTAAATTTCGTAACAAGATCCAAAGCATACCTATGCCGGTGTCTCGAGTTTGCCGAGCACATAGATTTTGGGCACCATAAATTGGTATCATTTTCATTGTTTTTATGCTACTGCCTGTCAGCAATTTTAACATCGCCTATATCATTATAACGGGCAACATTTTGAATACCTATTGCAATAAAAAGTAGCATTTTCTTGTGTCTTTGTTTCCTATGTGAACAAAATAAAATACATAAAGGTTTTTCTAATTTCCTGAAGAAACGATTCGATTTTAAAAAATCAAACATCAAAATCAAGAACTTTGACAAGCCTTTAAAAAAAGCTATTGTCATTTTAAATTGAGAAGGGGATACAAGGGAGGAAAGTACTTTTTGGTTAAACCGTTGCCCCCCTTGACAAATCTTTTGACGTGTCTCGGCGTTTTTTCTTTTAATTAGTGGTTTTTGATAAATCCGTGTGGGAAGCTTTCGAATGAATACCCTGTATATATGTGTGACCCTATACCTATATGATATCGTATCGATAAACAACAGATGCATTGCAAAAACACTACAAGCAAAATCCTTTTAGGCATTATTGTTTGTACTAGGCCTTAACTACGAGCGGAACTCATTTGTGTATCGAGCAAAAGAGAAAAGGTATCGCCGTACCTATCAAAACAAAGAATATAGTGAAAAATAGACCATTTAGACTTCAAGTAGAAAACTGTTTGCTGGGAATGAATATCATATTTCAATTAAGCCAACCAACAACAAAAAAATCGATTATATTAAAATTGCATTTTTGAAATACTTGTAACCTATTAGAAATTGCGAAATTCAATTAACACATTACGCTGCTCTCAGAGTATAAAAAACAATTTTTCATTATTTGTAGCGAAATTCAAGTGTTTACAAGCTTCACACTTATAGAACTTATGTTAAGTAGGTACCTTATCTGTTGAAAAAACCTGTATGGTACATTTTATAGCTTTTGTTCTCTTGTGTTTAAAATATATCGCGTCAGTTGTTTGCACATGCTAAATAATATGTACAGCATTAGTTACTTATTTGTACTGCAGTCTCATTAGATATTATCTTAGGCCGTTAAAGTCCTTAAATCTCAGTTATAGGATGAGTCCTGATAAAGTATTCCTCACCTGTTTTGCTAAAGTCATATAAACAGGTTGTCTATTTGGTAGAATTGTGTATTGTGTAACGAGGAAACACTTTTGGAAATGGGCTAAAGCAAGAAATGTCGTCAAGTGGCCTGACGACTCAGTACTTCAAACACATATATGACAATTTCCCTACAATCAGGTTAGGTCTTTTTAATGTACAGGTTATGCAATTATCAAGGGTAACAGTTAATTAAAAGAAAAGAGTTCCCCGTTAGTCCCACAACCCCTTCAAGAAACCAAAAGTAGCCAGGAACTCCTAAAACGCATTCTGGAAGCGATTTGGCACTTTTTCGTTTTTCGCTAATTTCTCCACTGCTAATGCTCAGATTTTTAAAAATATAACATTGGTTAGTATGACCCCATATTGCGTCACACATTTTATCATAATCGATGAAGTATTTACTGAGATTTCATGGCGACAAATATGGCTCCAGACAGGCTGTCGGAAATCAGTGACATAGATTTTCATGATTGAATAGTTGGGCCATATATGTCTCATACTATTTGCTTATAGTACCCCTCCCCCCTCACCCGTGAAAGGCCAAACAAAATTGCTATTGAATGATTGACTGCCAACCATATATACACCGTGTCCTAGGACGAAACCCGAAAACTCAAGGGATGATTTCTGGCACCAACTTATGTTTAAATTATATGTTTATTCTGAATAACTAAAAAGTTGAAATGTCCTTAATTAGATCGCTAAATGGTTAATGTGTGGCCGTCCTTATCATATCCGTACGTCACTAGATTACCAGCTGAGGAAAACAATCAACAAAAACATTAAAAAAGACCTGTTAACGTAACCGTACTAAACGACCTTCGCCCTTCTTTGCTCTAAAATTGAAGTGTTTTTAGCTGAAAGTGAAAAGAAATAGGGTGGGCCACACACGTTTCAATCATCTTTACAACAAAACTGTAAACGTTGATTTCTCTGTAACAAATGCGAATTTAAGAATAACTCCTTTTGATATTGGCTTCACATTCTGAAACCTACGTGCGACTTCTTCTTTCGGGATTTGTCCTGTGACACGCTGTATACCTACATTGTTCATTTGAAAACTTCCTACCTCGGATTTCTCGAAAGCCGCTGAGTAAAAGGAAAAACGTCGAGAAACGTTAAAAGATTTGTCAAGAGGGATAACTTTTTAACCATAAACTACTTCACCCTCTTGTACCATCTGCCCCCCAGGATCATCCCCTTTAAAATTTTTAATGACAAGGGGTATCGAGTAATATCTTGTTTCAAAAGTATGTCGAGGTCCTTTATTTTGACGTTAGAAAATTAATATCTTTATGTATCTTAACTTGTTCAAATAGAATACAAAAACACACGAAAATATCCCATGTTATTGTAATAAGTTGCCTAGTATTGGCCAAACAATAATATAGGTAATTTTTCACATTCCTGGCGGGTACTTTAGATGACCTTCATCAACGCATTATCGAAAGCTGTCATGATATTCCACAACATGTTTTTGCAACTGGCTCAGTGGTTAGAGTCGAGGGCTTGTGACCAGAAGGTCCCGGGTGCGATTCTCGTTAGAGGCGGAAATTTATTTTCTGGTTTTTTTCAATCAAAAGTCAGTATCTATAAAAGAAGATCAGCGAGAATCCCCACCTGAGCTTTCACTGTAGGCTTCTAATTAACATTGCTGTTCCTAGAGAGGCGCCGGGAAACAATAACAAAGCCTACACAGAACACGAGACTAATAACCAGAGCAGTCGATGCCGATGACACAGGAGTAAAAAAAAGAGTGCGACTTTTAAAATAGTCTAATGAAAGTCGATTTAAAAGCACCTTTATTTCGATCGTAGAAAAAAATGTTTAGCATGTGCAAAAACCATATCAACAATTTTTTATGTAAAAAGAAAAAGAAAATAAAAGATGTATATGCCCTGGGACTCGAAACAACCTCGAAAAAGAACATTTTTGGTATGTGGCTAGCCCCTAACCATCGCACCATTGCATCATGGCACCAAGAAAATTGTTTGATGACAAAACATGTAATTGTAAATGTTCAAAAACATATTTATTTCAAATTTCGATCGTAGTAAAAATGCTGTGTGCAACATGTGTAAAAAGCATATTTGATGCGCTCAGCATTTTTACAGATAAATAACTACACAGGTATTTACGCATGCTTGAGAGTGCTATAATAAAATAAAATAAGTGTACCTACCTACCTATAAAAATTTTCGATTTTTGACAATGTTGCGGTTGGCGCTCGAGGTAGCAAACTTGGATTACCTATACATGCTGAGGTCGCGCCATTTATTTATGTAGTGTCTCCAAGATCTGACAATATAAAAATGTATCTTTACTGGATAACGGAGATAAAACTCTAAAAACGATACCCTGTAATTTGAAATAATTGAAGCTTTTGAATATTAAAATGATATTTGAGAATTTTCAACAGACTATTGGAAATTACATTTGACGCTTTTGAATATTCAATTGACGATTTTAAACTACAATTGACGTATTGGGATTTACAACTGACTATTTGAATTTACATTGGATGCTTTGGAAGATTCACTTGACTGTTTGAAAGTACAATGGACGAGTTGGAACATTAACCTGACCGTTTTGAATTATCACTCTTGATGCCTTAGAAACTACTGCTGGAAACGGTGTAGAAGAATGAAAAAAAAAATGGTTTTAAAACGAGACAACTCAATATTTTCAACTTTTTTTATTTGTTTCTAATGGAACTTTAGAGCTGCATACGATATCTGTATCTTCTTTGAAATGTGAGCCCCATAACGTGAAACTGTACCTACGCCACTGGCATCGTCACAGACGTCAGCGTCAGCTATGACAGTAAAATTAGGATGTTGAGGGGAGGGAGGGGGTAGTAATTTGGTAACTCCAAAACTTGTTTTAAAAAAAGGTTTGGAGAGGTTTGGAGAGGTATAGACTCAACTCACTTGAGGTCATTTTTTCACCTTGGCTCAGAAGTGGCCTCTATAAAGATATGTTTAATACAAGTTTGATACTAAATTATGGAGGGGTGAGGGAATACCCTTTTTTTGAATATTACTCCGCCACCTTTGAATGCATTTTCGAAAGATACCAAGCTTTGTCGCTCTTGACAAGAGTAACCCACCATAAAAGCTGCATCAATATAGCTCTAGTACTTTCAGAGTAATAGAGCGACCAAGGGATTACCGGACGCATTTATACATTCCGTATAATAGCACCTAGCACAGTCCCACTGGTCAGATCTGAATTTTGAACCAATCAAATTTTGAGTGGCTTACGCAAGTATGGAATGTATATGAGTGCTATATGCACTTACGGAATGTAGTAATTGATGCAGCTGAAAATTTACAAAAAGGAAAGCGATTTAGACGTAAACCATTTTTTAACTATACAGGGTGGGCCAATAGTGCGTGGACGGAGGATTGTGGGCTTACTGACAAATATTCCAAAAATCGGTCTCTTGATCATGGTAGAGACCCTTGAGGGCTATTACGTAAAAATATTTTCACTTAAATTCTGACGTTTATACAGGGTGATTTATATCAAACTTACATTTTTTTTAATGGAACCCCCTATATATTATTGATTATTTGGATTCCTTGGTCAATTCTCGTGTGACTTTATGTATCACACATGGAACTTTAAACGAACCGTTTAGGCGCAAATCACCATTTTTTGTATAAGTAGGTATCAGAAAAAAATTGAATATCGCAGCGATTATAAAACTTAGAAGGCCGTGACTTTGCGGTACGACTAAGCATGGAATGCGTCACCTAAGGTCATACGGCTAAATATGAATTCTTTTTGTACTTGGAGAAATCGATAGATTAATTAAGGAAACTTCAATCACAGATAACTTGATTTTTTCAAATGGGAATGCCTATTTTGGTTTAAAGAATCAAACGTAAAATTTGATTAACTTTCTAACGATATAGCGTTCTTGATATCAATCTTTCTTGGTTTTCATTTTATTTCAAATTTTTAGTCAAATCGGTGTTTTTCAATTTTCCTGCGTGCAAGCAACCTAGCAGGCCATGAAAAATAAACAAAAGCTCGTTAATATGGAAGAAACTAACTAACTTAGTAGAAAGATGCAAACTAACCTAAGCAACAAGGCAAGATTATCAAAATTCCTTACAACATATTAGCTCTAACCAGAAACAATAGTGGTAACAAGAACGCTCATTTTTCACAGCCTACTAGCTATTAGCCAATTTCCAAAGTCAGTAAAAAAATATTTAATCAAAGGAAAGCTACTAGTGATTGTTGCTGGCAGTAGAATATCTATGTCTTCTGAATAAATTTTCACATTTAATGCTATGAAAAAGTAGCCATTTCCATAAGTCAAAAGTAATGATACCTCTGACTGGAACCCTTCGAATTCTTCTTCTACTTATTAGAAAAATCGTGGAAAATGAAGCTTGATTTGCAGTCTGTTTGAATTGTAAAACATAATTTAGTTTGTAGAAAACTACATGAAATAATCGCAATTACAACATAGCGTAATTAAAAAATTGTAGCAATTATTTCAATAGATGTTCAGAATGCTCCAGTTAGAGATATCTTCACTTTTGACTTAACTAAACGGAAATGACTAATCTTTTTATCCGATTAAATGTGAAATTTCATTCTAAACATGTTAGACTGTAAGCAAAAATCGCTGGTAGTTTCCCTTTTGTTTCAAAATTTTAATCGTTTTGGAAAGTTGTCAAGCTCTAGTAGATCTCAATAGCTAGTAGGCTGTGAAAAATAAAACACTTCTGTCACACCCCCGCTACTCATTGACATTAGATATCTTGCCGCTGCTGTATCCGGTTAGAGCTAATATGTTGTAAGAAATTTTCATAATCTTGCCTCGTTGCTCTAGTTAGTTTGCATCTTTCTACTAAGTTAGTTGGTTTCTTCCATATTAACGAGCTTTTGTTTATTTTTCATGGCCTGCTAGGTTGCTTGCACGCAGGAAAATTGAAAAACACCGATTTGATTAAAAATTTGTAATAAAATGAAAACCAAGAAAGATTGATATCAAGAATGCTATATCGTTAGAAAGGTAATAAAATTTTACGTTTGATTCTGTAAACCAAAATAGGCATTCCCATTTGAAAAAATCAAGTTATCTGTGATTGAAGTTTCCTTAATTAATCTATCGATTTCTCCAAGTACAAAAAGAATTCAAATTTAGCCGTATGACCTTAGGTGACGCATTCCATGCTTAGTCGTACCGCAAAGTCACGGCCTACTAAGTTTTATAATCGCTGCGATATTCAATTTTTTTCTGATACCTACTTATACCTAAAATGGTGATTTGCGCCTAAACGGTTCGTTTAAAGTTCCATGTGTGATACATAAAGTCACACTAGAATTGACCAAGGAATCCAAATATTCAATAATATATAGGGGGTTCCATTAAAAAAAATGTAGGTTTGATATGAATCACCCTGTATGAACGTCAGAATTTAAGTGAACATATTTTTACGTTATAGCCCTTGAGGGTGCCTACCACGGTCAGGTGACAGATTTTTGAAATATTTTTCAGTAAGCCCACAATCCTCCGTCCACGCACTATTGGCCCACCCTGTATACTAAACTGTAGTAAACTTTATTACAAATTAAGTTATAGTATGGTGTATAATTTTTGTCCTTTTTTACGAAATGTTAAATTTACCTAATAATTGCAAACATCTGTTGTATTAAGTTAATTAAGTATTGAGTTTCAGTGGGCAAAGAAAACATACATTACTCACAAGATTAAAGACATTAAATGATATAACAAAACAAAAAAGAACGTTATGTAAAATCATTGGGGTTAGTTTTAATATTCTGGGACCATTACGTTTTTCTTTCGGGCTCAGTCAATAGGTTTGATCTATATTTTCCAGGACTCAGTTCAAAATATTTATTATTAGGAGGTAACTCTGCCTCAGCATGCATGGCGATTTCAAAGCATAGTCATACGTTTGACATGCGCATAAGTATATAGCATTCCGTAAGTGTATACGGCACTGATTTACATTTCATGCTCGCGTATGGCACTTGAAGCTTACCGCATAACAATATTCAATTCCGTAAGTGCATATGGCACTGATTTACATTTCGTACACACATACGGCACTCAAAGTTTGATTGGTTCAAAATTCAAATCTGACCAATGAGATTGTGCTAGGTGCTGTATACATGTATGGAATGTATAAATGCTTACCGGACAGGTGACAGAGATACCTACAGAAATGAGTGACATGCAGAAAATATACAATCTCAGATTCTTTGCTTCCTTCTTTACTTCCCACACCAATAGGTAAGGGTGGTGTATTGTGATCGCAAAAATTTTCGATTTTGAGATAATACTCTTTTTGGGCGTCTTATGATGTCCACATGATACTATTTTTTAGGTCAACGGAACTTTGCCCTGACTTTTACAGAAACCAAGGATTTTCAGATACATACATACGAGTATTGCTTTAGATCAAGGATCGGCAACCTTTTCTTGGACGGCGGGTCGTTTTCAAAATAAATTTTTGTATGGTTTACAGTTTCAAATGTAACTTTAATAGTGCTTTTATATCATATACGAGTATCGATATTACTAAAAATAAATATAGAGTTTTTTATTGATATGCTATAATTACAATAATGTCAGACAACAGAAATTTTGCAACCTTTAAATATAAAAAAATGGAATACAGTTCCAATTACTGCTTGGCTCGCTGGCGTCACAAAAATGGCGTATGACGTGAAATTGACAGATGACGAAAATGACAGAGACAATGAAACTTCGGTAAAGATGATACCGACTCCGTGATATGCAACGGACGTCGTGACTAATGAATAGTTCTGTGTGACATTGATATAGGATACAACGATATTGCGTATCCAATGACCAAATTTAACTTTCAGTTTTCACATTCCGATTTCAGCGCAATGACCGCTAAGTTTGTTGATTTTTTCAACATTATATTGGCCTTTTGGCGGACCACGCAAAACGTTGTAAAGGGCCGCAGATTGCCGACCCCTGCTTTAGATCATTTTGTATTGTGTAACCTGGAATTGATTTTAATTAGGTAAATTTCGACACAGGATTACTACCGTGGCGGGGACCGAAAATGTGTATGGGTCTTAGGAGTCGTGTCAATGGCGGCGCAGCAATAATAAAAAACTAAAAATATAGAAATAACTCAAACTTCGTTTTTAGACGATTTTGGGGTTCCTGATCGTTTCCTTACATCGAGTTGAAACTTGCAGAACAAACACTACTGTGTCGTTCTATTTCCTAGAGAGATGCAAGAAACTATTTACGAGAGTGTTGAATGTCGTTTTGTGGGCGGGCGATGATTTGGTGTGGTTGCAAGATTATAGCTTCATGCAATAGAAAAATAATAAAATAATATCATCATTATGTGTGAGAAGTACTGAGTCAATCAACTTGACTGCATTTTTCTAAAAAATACTAAAGCTGACCTCACGTAACAGTCGATCTATGTATACTTTGCTTCATGTTTGTATTTATGTTATAGGCACCGTGATTGCGTCCAATAAAATGCATATATCCTTATTTTTACAGCGAAAATGTCATAGTTCAAAACCGACCTCGTCATACGAGAAGTACTATTTAATTCACATTTCATGCATTGGCTTGTTTTTGCTGTATCGATCTGTAAACAAAATTCCAATTTACACGTGTCTTCTAGGGAAAAAAATTAATTGCAATTGCGTCCATAAAAATAAAAAATAAAACCTTAAATGTCACACAATGCCGGATCTTATCAGGCGCTTTTTTATGTAGTTCCGGATATTTTCAATGTTTCATGTAGATCCTTCTTGGTAAGTACTTTGTTTTGCAGCATCATTCAGTAAGTAGCGCCCCGCACTTGGGTCGATCTGGTCGACGCGTCTATAATCGTTCTGATCGATGCATGGGACCGACGCATCTGCCATTCGCACACTTGTCGATCGGCGATGTGGTCGGTGCGTTGCATTAATAATTGATAAATTTCAGTTTTGCCCCTAGACTTTAATCTTATTTAGTGATTACGAGTACGCATGGAACCTCTGAACCAAAGAATATTGTAAAGTCCTCATATTACTACATATAATCATAGTTTGACATTTGACAGTAGGTATAACTTTATTATTCCGCCATCAGATGCGTAAAGGCGCATTTTCACGGGTCGATCTGGGTTGAACGATTTGGTCGTTCGACCATAATTCGATCTGTGCTGAAAGAAAAAAGGTTACACGACAGGAACATATATGTCGTCAGGTCCAGAACCACTCTTCGGTGATTTCAGTACTTTGGTCTCTAATGTTTGTGATTTTAGTTTTCAAGCCACTTTCCGACATTTTAGGTTTACTCACATGTTTTAGAATTGCTTGCAATGCTGCCTGTCTTGCTGTAGATTGCGATAAAGCTCGGTTTGTGGATTCTATAAACATCATAGTTTTGTTAAGCATCCAAAAATCTTGCCATGTCCGCATCTGTCCATTTTTCAGTCATTTTTGCACAAAATTATAGTTTGTCGCAATAAAAACAACGACTTCATAATCACTATTTGGCTTTCAGCACGTTGTTTTCGTTCGAAGAAGTGTTTACACATTCCATTCCAGTCGTTCGACATCGATTCGACTACAGTCGCCGATCAAAAGTAGAAGTCATCCCATTTGAATGGATCACTTTAGCCATACCAAGGGTCACTCTGAGCTCTGCCTACAATGCTGCCTTTTTCACTTGCTCTCTGGATGTACTCAGCCAATCTTAAGTAATAATACGCTAATGATCCCATACGCTCCGGGGGATATAGAGTCTGTTGTGGAGAACGAGAGATGCCGGATTTACTGGAACTACTCGTTCCCCACGCTCGAGTTTGTACAGGCAAACAAGCCCAACATAGTCCTTCTCGACCACCAACAGAAGACGATGTTCGTTATTGAGTTTTCGGCGCCTGCCGAGGTGAACATCGTCTCTAAGGAGGAGGAAAAGCGGACCAAATATCAGGAGTTGCTCGGACAACTTCGCAGGCTCTGGCCAGACTACACTGTAAGTCTGCTGGTTATGGTCATTGGATCCCTAGGTGGAATGAGGCATACGCTGCTCTCTGCACTGCGCAAAATACCGGTGTGCCGTGCGGCGGCGCACATATTAGCCAGTAAAAAGCAGAAGGCAGTCATTTTTGGGTCCCTTGGTCTACTAAGGGTGCATGATTCACGGACCCAGTGATTGCTCACCTCACGGTGTGAGGAGCAGTCACTGGGTAATGGAGCAGCTCGGTGTGTCGGAGCCCGGGCAACACTTTTTTGTTTTCTAAAAATAATATCGTATTCATTTCGAAAAAGAAAACCAAGAGGGACACAAGCAGCAAAGTTTAGCCTTGGCTACTCATACACTTAACTGCTCACGTCGGTTAGAACAAAGATGCTCGGTGTAATATATAGTGACATATAAAGCTTGTTATAGGATGCTTAACTAAAGAAGAAAAAGAAAATGTTTATTAATTTGGTAAAAGGACACTAAAAGAAGTTGTAATAACAGGCTACAGATTAAAAGTCTAGCTTCAGTAATCAGTTTCTAGCAAGTAGCTTGTTTTTAACAGATGTACGAAAACATGACAGTGTTTGTATTTTAAGAGAATTTTTCAATCGATTATAGAGGGTCAGTTTTTTCCTTAAATATTCTGGTTTTGATGAAGATTTTGCGAACTAAAATTAAATAGTTATAATTACTCTGAGAGCAGGCGACAGAAAAGATCTGCCTGTGCGCCATCTGGCACCCGAAGGTAACGGCAAATCAAAGAAAATCGCTGCTAAACAGAAGCAGACTTCTTGGTGGAACGCCACGGCGCGTTCGTTTGGCCTGGCCACCATGAAGACCTAACTTTTTGTTGGGGTGCCAACATTGAAGACCACTTTTTGTCGGGGTGCCACCAAGAACACCTTTTTTGTCGGGGTGCCACAATGAAGCCACCTTTTTGTCGGGGTGCCACAATGAAGCCACCTTTTTGTCGGGGTGCCACCACCAAAGCCACCTTCTTTTTCTCGAGTTGCCAAAATGAAGACACCACACCTTTGGGGCACCACCTGAACTCCTGAAAAAGCCAGCCTTCTCTGGAGCACCACCTTCCTTTCGGAAGGGCACTACTACGAGGACTTCCTTCTGAAGCTAAGTTCTTTTTTAAAAAAAAAAATAAAATGTACTGCATTCGTATACATACTAAAATAAATCTTTATTAAACCATTGTTGTCCTAGTTTTCATTTCTTGGCGGCTAACGAGACTCACACATTCACGCACACACGCACGCACCTACATACCCTAGTCTCATGCAAACTGATTGAGCTACTGGTTGCTATGTGTAATAAAAGTGTTGGCTGGTCATTCATGACCAAACAACATTTTTATTGTTACAAATTGGCGCTGCCAACGTGTGGCCAGACATGGGTATGTCTGGTGTTGTGCGGTGTGAGTCTTGGAGCTGTCTTGAAGTGAAAAGTGGACAACTTTTTCAAAATTCCATTTCGGCTCATTGACTCAAAATTCCATTTAATAATAATTTTTTTTGATGCAGTACTTTCATTTGGCAAATATATTTTATTATTTCATTTTCTTTAACTATTATCAGCTTATTTTTTTTTTATAGTTTTCAGGGTAATTGTTGTACCAAATTTTCTATTTTCAAAATTTTTTTATTGAGGTACATTTCTTTAAATTTTTCTATTGATTTTTGTCTATTAGTGTATTTTATTTATGACTGAGATTTTATTTCCTAATGCATTATTTTTTGTACTGTCTTGAGACATTTCGCGTATGCGTTAATTTATAAATCTGAGCGTATGTTGTAAATGTTTCTCTAAGATATCTGGCGTTTGGATATTATTCACAGGTCATAAACACATACCTACAGTTTTTGTATGGTTTGCCTTTTTTTGTAGCTATACATTTTGTGTGGTATTTGGACAACAATTCACTACATTTTTCTTTGGTAATTTGCTATTTAGGTACATTTATTTAGTAGCTCATTTATAGTTGAAATTTTCATAAGCTGACTTTAGTTTTTTGCTATTTATAGAAGGGTGGTTATATATGTGCAATTATATACTTGCACATATATTTAATTTCCTAGATTAACACATAAATTGAGGCACACACACATATAAAGTATACTGATACTTCAAAAAAAATATATATTTTTTTTGATCTTTCATTAAGCAAATTCTAGTCTTTGTTTTTTTTATGATTGTTTTATTCTGGAGTCTTATCGATATGTGTAGTTGATTTATCTGGCAAATTTTTTTGATATTCGAGCATTTTAGTCTCTGTTTTGTTTTGATTGAAGGACTGATAACGGCAGTCATATTCGTTGAGGCCAGATAAATAATCTTAATTCTTTTAGTATCACTCCAGAATATTAGTTTCTTTTTCGAGAACATACATGCTCAAGTAGTTTTTTTTGGTGAACTGTTTAATATTTGTAGTTTTCTTATCTTGTTGGGTTTTGACTTGTCCTTTTTTACTTAACCTCACTTAAACGCAACAATGCCTCTCACAAAACTAAATGTTAATGACTTGATGCCAAGTGAGTTGGCATATGAGATAAAAATTAGAGGCTTGGAAGTTCCTAGTACTATGGATGACAAGCGAAAAGTTTTGCGTGGTCTGCTATCACAAGAGCAGCATGGTAGAAGTTTTTCTGAAACTTCAGTTTTAGTTCCCTTTGATGAGGATAAAGATGATATCATACTCTCTTTCAATAAACTTGAAGATATGATATCTCAATTTTCTAGTGGCTATGATTCAAGTGAACATCGCAGGATTTGCACTCGATTGTTGCACTTAGCAAATAGAATTGATCGACTTGCTCCTTCTTCTGATGAGGAAGTGACACAAAAGTCTAGATTTAAAACACAGCTCGTGATTGCTGAATCAAATCTTTTGGCCAAGCTTGAACCTCCCACAGGACATTCATCACCAGTTCCCATGCCTGTGACTGTTAATCCAACACAGCCTATGCAAACGCAACCTGTTACTACTGTAGCAGCTTCTTTGCCTCCCTTGGCAATGAATCCTCAGCCTTGCTCTCCTGTTAGTTTTTATCAACAGAAGAAGGTTCCTATTTTTAAATGGGGAATTAGGAAGTTCAACGGCAAAACATCTGTCATTGAGTTTCTTGAATTGATTCAGTCTCTTATGGCTTCTCGAGGTTGTAATGAGATGGATCTATATGCTGCTGCAGGTGACCTTTTTGAAGGCATAGCGTGGACTTGGTGGCATAATGGTTCTGTTAGGGGTGCTTTTCATGATTGGGGTGATTTGGTGCGTCAATTAAAGGATGCTTTCCTTAGAGACAACTACGACATCAACTTGATTGATGAAATTCGTAGACGCAAACAAGGTCAGCGTGAACCTGTCATAACTTTTATTGCTTTTATGGAGTCTCAGTTCAATAGACTCACTAGCAACCCATTCACTGAAAAGGACATGGTTAACATCATTCGTAGAAACTTGTTGCCAGATTATGTTAAGTCACTAGCACTTCATGATATCTTGACGATTGCCCAATTAACTTCATATTGTAGGAAGTTAGAGGATTCCTTTCTGACATGTCAACCGGTCAGTAGATCCGATCATAGTAATTCTAACAATGATACATCTTCCCCTGTTCTTAGAAAACCAGTAGTTTGCTGGAATTGCGAAAAGCTTGGGCATTCCTCACAGCAATGTAGATCTCCCCGTATTAGGTTTTGTTATGAATGTGGCATGAGAAATGTCACAAAATCAACTTGTCCCTCTTGTTCAAAAAACGTACAGAGACAGGAAGTTCCCGCTTTGACTCCTGGGCCTTCCCATGTACAGAACAAGGGAGTCACCTTTTCGGATCCTAATACGAAGGGCAAAGCCACTCCAGGGTTGATGATCAAATCACAGAAGTAGATAATGCTAGGGATTTTCATGTTGATACACCTGACTTAGGTTTTGGTAAAGATTTTTCAGACATAGATACTAGGGAACCACAAGTGACTTCTAATGTCAAAGTTAAAAATTCTGTTGAACCTTTATTTGTGAGTAAGAACAATGATAATCGTCCATATCTTTCAATTAGTATAGATAATGAAAATGTTACAGCTTTGCTTGATAGTGGTAGCAACGCTAACATTCTTGGGTCATCTGGACTATATTTATTGAGACAATTGAATCTTAAGATTGATTATAACACAGCTTTACAACTGACTACAGCTGATGGTCAGATTCAAAATACTTTAGGTTATGTTTACTTTCCGATCACTTTTAATGGTGAAAATCATAAGATTAAAGTTTTAATTGTCCCAAGCATTTCACATAAGCTGATTTTGGGAATGGAATTTATTTTGCAGTTTAAGCTAAATATAAATTTTGGAAACTTCAGTTATGACACTTGTGCTGTAAATTTTATTCAAGGGATGGATCAATTGTCTGATAAGCAAAAGGAACAGCTATCAGAAGTTATTGAACTTTACAAAGATATTGCTCCCTCTGATAGCATTGGCTGCACTCACTTATATACTCATCATATTGATACAGGTGATGCCAAGCCTATCAGACAGAGACAGTATCCTCTTCCATACATGATGGAAAAGGCTCTTCACAAAGAGATTGATGAAATGCTTGCGATGGGCATTATTGAGCCTTGCCAGAGTGCATGGAATTCACCTTTGTGGCTTGTGAGCAAGAAAGATGGCTCCTACAGAGTCTGTTTTGATGGTAGGAAGCTAAATTCTGTCACTGTACCAGATGCTTATCCACCTCCTTTGATAGAGTCAATAATAACTAGAGTCAGGGATGCTAAATATCTATCATCAATAGATCTAAAATCTGCATTCTTCCAAATTCCATTGGATGATGAATCAAAACTAAAAACAGCTTTTTCAGTCCGTGGAAAGGGAATGTATTGCTTTCGCAGACTCCCTTTTGGTTTATCAAATAGCTCAAGTGCCATGTGTCGCTTGTTAGACATGGTTATTGGTCCTGATCTTGAACCTTATGTATTTTATTATCTAGATGATATCATAGTAGTAAGTGCTGACTTTTCTACGCACCTTAAAGTTCTTAAAGAAGTGTACATACGTTTGAAAAATGCAAACTTAACAGTAAATTTTGATAAATGCCACTTTGCTCGTTCATCTCTTACGTTCTTAGGCTATGTTGTTGATGAGAAGGGTCTTAGAACTAATCCTGAAAAAGTATCAGCCCTTTTATCCTACCCTACACCACGGAATACAACCGAAATTCGCAGATTGATTGGCATGTTTGGTTATTATCGTCGTTTTCTCAAAGACTTCAGTACAATAGCTTCTCCAATTACAGATCTATTAAAGAACCGAAAGAAAGGTCAGTCCATTACTTGGACACCCGAAGCTGCTGAGGCTTTTGAGAAGATCAAAGGTTTGCTGACTACTGCTCCCATTCTTGCTAGTCCAGACTTCACTAAGCCCTTTTCCATTGTCTGTGACGCTTCGGATTCTGGAGTTGGTGGTGTACTTTTCCAGGAGGAGCATGGTTTAGAACATCCCATAGCGTATTTTAGTAAGACTCTCAACACGGCCCAAAGAAAATATTCCACCACAGAAAAAGAACTGCTTGCAGTTTTGCTAAGTATAGAACATTTTCGTTGATAAGTTGAACATACAAAATTTAACGTTATCTCTGACCATTCATCTTTGCAATGGATTCAAGGTCTTAAAAATCCTTCACCTAGATTATCTAGATGGTTATATCGCCTTTCACCATATAACTTTAAAATCATCCATCGCAAAGGCAAAGAAATTCCTGTTGCCGATGCTTTATCTAGAGTACATGAAGATATAGATGTTTCAATATTAAATTTAAATGAGTTAACTCCAGATAAGTGGTATCGAAAAATGATTAGCAAAGTCAGTAACAATCCGGATTTATATCCATCCTTTAAAGTAGAAAATAATGTTCTTTACAAACATATTTTATCTGACGATCCTCTTTCAGAGACATATACTGATTGGAAGATAGTTGTACCAACACCTAATAGGTTAAAACTTTTAAAATTATATCATGATGATTCCACTTCAGGTCATTTAGGAGTATTCAAAACGCTATCTAGGTTATCAGCTCTATATTATTGGCCAAAAATGAAACAGTCAGTTAGAATATATGTGAATTCATGCAAAATTTGTGCTCAGTGCAAACCAGGTAATTTACCCCAAGCTGGTTTAATGGGAAAGTACAGAGATATCAAATTTCCATTTCAAATGATATCTGCTGAAAAGGGTAATAGATTTCTTTTGGTAGTTTGTGACTGGTTTACAAAACTTGTTTTAGTACATCCTATGCCTAAAGCCACATCAACATCCATAGTTAAATTTCTAGAAAATCAAGTATTTCTCATTTTTGGAGTTCCACAGATCATTGTAGTTGATAATGGACCTCAATTTATCTCTAAAGAATTTAAAGCTCTTACTAGCTCTTATAATGTACAGAAAATCTGGTATAATGCAAGGTACACTCCTCAAGTTAACCCTTGTGAAAGAGTGAATAGGACTATTGTCACTGCAATTAGATCGTACATAAAAAGTTCTCACAATACCTGGGATCAGTCTATTCATCAAATAGCCCAGGCAATTAGATTAGCAAAGCATGAAGTTACAGGATATTCACCTAGCTATTTAAACTTTTATCGAAATGTGCCAGTTGATGGATCATTTTATGGAATCATTGCCGATGATGCTAAGAATGACGTTAATATCAGCCAAAATGTTTTAGATCCAAATTTAGTACAAAAGATACCTGAGATTTATTCTAAAGTTCAAGACCGAATGCGACGTTCTTATGAAGTCAACAAAAATCGTTATAACTTGCGAAGGAGAGATCTTAGATTCAAAGTTGGTGATAGAGTTTTGAAACGTAATCTCATTCTTTCAAAAGCTGCTGATAATTTCTGTGCGAAGTTAAGTCCAAAGTTTATCCCCTGCATTGTTTATAGAGTAAAGTCACCTTTAGTTTATACATTGAAAGATTTGGATGGTAATATTATAGGAGATTTTCATGTCAAAGATCTTAAACCTGACAATAGTTTAGATATTAATGATACCTATATGGGTAATAATTCAAGTGATAGTTCTGATTCAGATGGTGATTGAGACTGGTTCAGAAAGTGATCAACACTATTCTTTGTTGTTGTTATATAATGATTAAGAATTCTGATTATAAGTCCCTGTTACAATATTCATACGCCCTGCTGTACTGGGCGAAGATGCGAGACGTCTGAAAGGAAAATGCGCTGTTATTCTCCCTTCAAGCGTCAGTGTCAAAGAAAGAATTAGCCAGCGCCCCTTAAAAATTCTAGGCGGCAGTAAGAGTCTGCCAATAGACCACTTAGGACATTTAACATCGTCTTCAACCTTTTGAACCAATATAGTCCAAAATTTTGTAGGCATACTATTGTGACAATTGTAATTTAACATCGATTTCCAAATTCTGATCAAATTTAAATTTAACCGTACTGAACATTTGTGAGCACATTCTTAAATTTTTACTGATATTTTTTTGATAGTTTTTAAAAACTTTTATTAATAGATTTAATTTGTAGTATAAATTTTTTGCATTTCGTAGTATATTTTAACATGTTTTCAGAAATATTATTTGTTATAGAATTAATTGAAAGCGTTTTCTGTATATGAATTTTCTGTTCACTTGTCTGTCGTAATATGCATACTTATAAATCTGGCGTATTTCGGGCAGCTCTTGAAGCCTCTGGCGTAGAAGAAACACTTTTGATATGGTACATTGTAATGTACTTTCTTTGTTGGTAGATTTCTGGAATCCTATGTTCATTTATGCCATGTCATGTCATGTCATTTCAACTTTGTGTGAGCTCATAAAACACTTATTCAACTTTCGAATTTTCACTCATGAATAAAATCATCACTGATTGTTGCTATCCTCTTGACTGTATCGTGGTATGCGTTCCTATAAATCTGCAGCGTATCTGGTGCAGCTTCTGTAGGTTTGCGATTTTCATGTGTGATTTGTTTTCATGGTACTTGTTCAATGTTCATTATAGTAGATTTCTTATAACTTTAAAATCACTTTAAAATTTACGGCTTTAAAAAGAATTCAATTAGCTCTCATGAACGAAATTACCCCTGATTGTCTCTATCCTCTTTAGTTATCCTGGTATGCGTTTCTATAAATCTGCAGCGTACTTGGAATGACTTTTGTAGGCCTGAGATTTTCATGTTTAGTTTCTTTCATATGATCTGTTTATCACAGTTTAGTTTTTTTTAAATCACTTTGAATGTATAACTTTACAATATTCGCTTTGCACTCATAACTTGATATGAGTTTGTTACAATTTTAGTAATCTGATATTTGATAGATTGAAATCTTGGTAACATTTCTTGAAATTTTGCATTTAATCTTCGATTTTTAGCTTACTTAAACCTTATGATTTTTAATCGACTAAGATCCTTGTGCTTACATGCTCACAAATGGTTCAAGCTTTTGATTTTTATTGTATATGCTTATGCAATCTTTAAATGTTTTTCCTGATTAGATCTTAAACTTACACTGATGTTTGGATTTTTTTTTGGAATCAATTTATTAATGAACATTAGATCTGTGATACTTACTCCACTTAAGCAATTTTGCCTACTTTAAATTGTCACATGATGTATAATTTTACCTAAATTTATTTTTAAATCCAAATTGAGGCATAAACTTTCCCTGAATTGTCTTTTCAAGTTTAATATGTTGTGAAAACTTTCCCTGAATTGATTTTGGAATTTAATCTTGTTAATCCTTTGTGGATTTATTCTTTTGAATCTATTATGACACAGAACTGCTTTGAATTTACTTCGTTGTTTATTATTTGAAAAATTTCCTGTAGGTATTTGACTTGATATCACTCAAGCACCTATGTTTGATTACATTTTTCTTTGTAGTCTTATTTTAGACTGCTGGCGCCCAACATTTTTTTTTGGTTGATCACTGAATCATAATGCTCTTTATCGAGTCAGAACATCACTGGATTACAAATTTTTTTTATTTGAATCAGAACATTACTGAATTATAGTTAGTACTTAGAAAATATTTCGATCAAAATTTTAAATTTATTTTGGGTTTCCATAGAAGCACTTATGGTGTTACAATTTTTTTTTCATTTAATATTTCATAAATGGAAATAGTTTGGTCTTATACTTATACTTTAGAGATCTGAATTTTCTCTTGAGTCTGTTCAGTGGAATATTTTACAATTTTTTGTTGAGAATATTAAGGTTATCTCTATTTTGTTTGAAAATTACTCATAGTTATTTAGGGTATTTAGATTTTTTTATAGGCTTCGACCTTGTTGTTATTTTAGTAAGTTCTGAAACTCTTTGTCTTTTGTCAAAGTTTTGACGAGTTTTTTTTTAGGTCTTAAGTATATTAGGGTTTGATAGGTTGCGTACATTTGTTTTTTTTTACTTCACAATTTATTACCTTCATTGTGTAGTACATATTCAGTGCAGCTTCACTGCACTTTTAAGCGAGTTGGTGCTATAACCATCCCTCTTGTTTGGTAGACTTGAGGCTATCTCTTTTTCTTCCCATTTCTCTTCCAACATTTTTGTTTTCTACCTGCGTCTTCTTGCTCTTTCATGCACCTTGATAGACTTTGTAGGTTGTAGATTACTACAATTTCTTGAGATTTGCATGGGGAAGCACGAAAACTGAATCTGACATTGTTCATCACATCAGGACAAATGATTGATTTTGATCCCTCAGTGATAACTTTAACTTTACTCTCTTTTAAAAAAAAATTCTCGAATGCTTCTCAAATTTTTTTTTCGTTAAGTGGGGCCGAGTGTAACGGTTCACCCGTTTTCAAAATTATTTTTATATTATTTACTTGGCTACCATATACAAATAGTTTACAACTTCCATTTTTAGCTACTGCTTCCTCATTATACTAGTACATTTTTATAACTATTTTGCTTCTCACCCCTACCTTTTTCCCATCTCTACTTTCTTTCAGATGGAACGATTTTTATATTACACCGCCTGCGCATATCTAATGAGTGGGGATATGCTCTTGCTCTCCACCAAGGTTACCTTTTATGTCGAAACACATATCTCCTTCCTTTTGCGTTTTGAACTCAAACAGTTAACAGCTAATGTAATTATGTCTCTCTAAGACAATCTTTTGTGTCTGTGCCATTATGTCTTAATCAAGGAGAACCACCCTTTTTGGTCGGGGTGCCACCATGAAGACCTAACTTTTTTGTCCGGGTGCCACCATGAAGACCTAACTTTTTGTTGGGGTGCCAACATTGAAGACCACTTTTTGTCGGGGTGCCACCAAGAACACCTTTTTTGTCGGGGTGCCACAATGAAGCCACCTTTTTGTCGGGGTGCCACAATGAAGCCACCTTTTTGTCGGGGTGCCACCACCAAAGCCACCTTCTTTTTCTCGAGTTGCCAAAATGAAGACACCACACCTTTGGGGCACCACCTGAACTCCTGAAAAAGCCAGCCTTCTCTGGAGCACCACCTTCCTTTCGGAAGGGCACTACTACGAGGACTTCCTTCTGAAGCTAAGTTCTTTTTTTTAAAAAAAAAATAAAATGTACTGCATTCGTATACATACTAAAATAAATCTTTATTAAACCATTGTTGTCCTAGTTTTCATTTCTTGGCGGCTAACGAGACTCACACATTCACGCACACACGCACGCACCTACATACTCTAGTCTCATGCAAACTGATTGAGCTACTGGTTGCTATGTGTAATAAAAGTGTTGGCTGGTCATTCATGACCAAACAACATTTTTATTGTTACAACCTGTCAAATAATTTCGGAAAAATGTAACAGCTGTAACATCAAAACCTATATATAGCTTAGTTTAGCGCATAAAGTTTATGGTTGATTCGATAGATTGCTTTGGAGTACTCAGTGGATTATATATACTATTGTAGCCAAACGTTTATAACATTATCGCCAAGATTCAACATCGCCGATGTAGTGCTGTGGTTTTTCCTAAAGCTCGATTGATGGGATGATATTATCTTCATTTTCTCTATGTAATTTACAACTTGAAGCTGTATAATTCGTTTTAGAATTATATGTAACAAGCTTATAGGTCTAAGATGTTTTAGTTCTGTAGGATTCGATATCTTAGGAACCGGTGTAATTAAAGCTAATTTCCATTATTTAGGGTGGTACCTTTTTCCCAAACTTAAGTTTATTATGTGAGTCATGTGACAAAAGTTATAGGAAGACTCATGTAGATCAGACTTAAAGAATTAATTGAAGAAAGGGTACCTATCGATTCCTCAGGAATCATATTTTTGATAGCTATCTATCACTTTGTTCTCAGCTGATCGATCAGACTCGGGATACAGTCCAGGAGTCCTGAATGTTTTCAGAATATAAAAAAAGGCCGTGCGCATATTGACAGGTATTCATTTTCAGGCTGATTATAGTAGCACATACGTATCTCCGAAAAATCTGACATTGCTATGATTTTTCATTCATAAGAACCGAATTGTTTTCAAGAAGGACATTGACAATTTAACAAGCAAGAAGATGTGTATTCCTATTAACAAGAAAATAACACAGACCTAATTCCACCACTATTAGGGCCAAAGCGAAGAGATTTGTAAAAAGCAACGTCTTACAATTAAAAACATTTAAAAAAAATGTCCTCATCAATGAGCATGTGCAGCACTGATGAAAATTTTAATTATATATTTTTTCTGTACTTATGTTTTGTAAAATTGTGATTGTTTGTTTTAATATCCTTTGGACTGTTTGTACATTAAGCATGAATAAATTATCTATATATTTATCTAGCTTCCTAAACCAGGACCACCTATTATGCGTACCTATTCATTTACAGATGATGAAACTTCGTTTGAGATTAGTTTGTTTATTGTTTTAAAATATTTAAGGAATTAAAAAATATAAGAAATAAAGAAAAAAAAATGAAAATTACATTACACTGGGTGTCTACTGATGACTAGTAGAAATGTTGGCAATTGAAAAAATACTTGTAAAAACATTTTCTAGTGCGTACTTTGATTTTCATGGTACTGATTGCTTTATTATCCATGCCTAATTATAAACAAGCATTTAACGCATGACTATGAATATTTTGGTTCATATTTGTGCAAAAAACCTACACGTCAATTATTGTGGTAAACATAAAGACAAAATTATTAAGTGCTTTATTAAGAAATCGTGTGAGTAACTAATAAAAAAAAAACACTTGAAAGTGGGATATAAAAAAGAGCTAAGGTGTGGGGAAATTGACGTTGACGTCTATACACGATTGACAAAATTGGATCTGGGGTGCGAAATCTTTGATGCAACTAAGATAGAAGGTAAATACGGGCAAAGCAGTGGCGTATATAGAAATGGATTTCGGGGGGGGGGGGGGGGGAGGGGCAATTGCAAAAATGTTCATACGTTATAATATTGGCGTATTATAATCCTAACTTCAGCCTCTTCCAGACGCCAAAACTGAATGCGTGGCTGGTTTCGGGGGGCAAAGCCATTAGTTAAAAAGAGACACCTGACCCCTGCTCGTACATCCTACATTCCCACTACCTTTACTGCCAGGCGCACTAAGAAAACAGGGAAACTACGGGCTATTGCGATCCTCTCGGACTCCCAGGCCGCTTAAAAATCCTTGGACTTCGGGGAAATTACAAACATGGTTTAGGACTGTTTCAACATTCTCAGATCACTAGTTGGCCCAACGCTGTACATCTCAGTTGAGTATCAGGCCACGAAGGTATAGGTGGCAATCAGTGTACATTTGAAAATATAGAAACACTACTACGTATTTGTTTTCTTACTTCAATAAAAAATATTTCAGTATTAACACTTTGTCTATCTGATTGGAATTAAAACAACGTCCTAGTGAAATCAATTTATTTTAAATTTTCTAAGGGTCATTTGCTAATTGCGAATCACCTCCAGCTTTTCAAGTAGTGTTTATTTTGAGACAATGGGGCATTTTTAGGCCTCCAGAAATGACGAGTTTCATGGCTATCGTTATTTTGAGAATGCGCAGTAATAAGAAATAGGTAAATGATCCCGTTTAATACTTTAATCAATGATGATGCCCAACAACGATAACCAAGGTGGACCAATTTTACTTGCCTGCCCTCTCTCATTGAAGAGTCACTATGGTCAAAGTGTCAGTTGTAAAACAACTATTGCCACTATTTTTGAGAGGAAAACCAATGGAATGGAAGTTAGAAATAGCCAAAAGTCGCCGACTAATTGTGTGTTTTGCTCCACCAAAAGTCCCGAATAGCCCAGCTACGACTTTTGGTCGCTGAATCGATTTTAAAATCGCCACTTTGGCAGAAAATCACCATATCTGGCAACTCTGCGGAATGCGCGTTGTGTTCTTTCTTCTACCTGTTAAATAAAGACTACCAGCTATCTGTGTCCGATGCATTTATATCAGCATTCTAGACCCGGCGTGCCAATCGCGTATAGAGAGGCACAGGAAGAGCATTTATTCCTCCAGTCTCGTCTATTATAGCGTACTACGATACCGTATTATCTTCGCTAATCATCATTGTCCTCCAAAATGAAGCTACATGATATCCTCTCTTCCTTTACCTTTCTCGAACCGTACGAAGTTGAATCGTGATTGCAGTTTGTCACTAAATTGTGACCAGGACGCGAAGGCGAAGCTGAGATACCAGAACACCAAGGTTGCTTTGAAGAGGTTAGGTTAGGGGAAGTTGGCTGATGTTGGCATTAAGGACGTCAATATTCACAGGCACGGTAAATACATCACAAGGAATACTTTTCCGAGCCCTGGTGAAAGGTGTAGTCGACCACTCGGTTGTCGATGTATGGAGAATAATCAATCTGGGATGAGATGCAACAGTCGCACGGGTGCATCTATCAGGCAGGGTAGGGGACACATTGTGGAGCTGAGCTCAGAAGATCAAGCTTCATTGAAGTACCGGTAAACAAGTGGAAGATTACCAAGCACACTCCGATGAGAAAGCGGCTGGAAGTGACCTACCAAGGCGATGTCACCGATTAGTCACATTGCTTTTCTCTGGATTACGTCGAAATTGAATAGGGTAGTAGAGATGGCAGCTCCCCAGGCATGTATGAAATATTCTTGGCTTCATACAAGGCATGGAAGTTGTAGGATAAATACTTTCCGACTCTGAAAAGATACCCAAGCTTTACGCCAAAGAAGAATCTTACCGAATCGAATAATGATCTATAAGTTTTTGTAGGTTTTCCAGGTTTTTTGTATGATCCGAATGAGACACACCGATACATTGGTTATTCTCATTTTAGACTTATAAAATACAAATACAACGCTCTTGAAGAGTTCTGTAAGATGGTATGATCACTGATCTATCTAGTAAGGTCCCGAAAGGTCTTATCCTAGCTCATCAATTGAAAAATATTACTTAACCCAAATTAATTTTTTCCAAATATTGTACTTTGAGAAAGGCTACAGACGTGTCCGAAACGTTAGTAAACAGTAACGTGTCTGGTTTTAACTGAGAGCTAGTAAACATCGATAATCAAAGTAGCAGACACAGCTTTCAGAAATTACTTTAAATAATTATGTTAATGTACTATTACACGTGGATTGTTTCGAAGAAAATATTGCTGCTACGGCTCTGCGAAGAGCATATTATTTAATGGAAAATTCTTACGTGTACCCGTTAAGTATAAAATCATTTGCAAATAATGACTTAGTCACTGAAATTATTGGCAGTGTTTGCTTTGAGATTTTACAATATTTTTCGCATGCGCTTTCAATTGAAGTAGGGCTAAGAGTATTATCATCAAGGCTAAATAATTGTAGATGTTTGTCTACATATTTTGTAATGTTTCAATAACAGAGGGACAGAGCCGGAACCCGAAAATCACGATTTTTGAGCAACCGTTTCCACACTATCGTGCGGTTGGTGACTTTTCGCTGTTTATCTGGTATACAGACGGAACCTACTCCTCTGAGCTATCCTCTATACTTCCGCCGCCGCCGCTCACCGAGCCTATCAAATAATTGCATCCAAAGCAAACGCGCCGCTCTCCGCACCAAGCGGGCAAAACGTTCTTGCGCGTTGCAGTTGCATCCAGTGTGTGCAGCACGTATTCGCTATTGTCCCTTGTGCGTGTTTTCGCTTGACCAGTGTAGACGTGAGCCGGTACGTTCGTCGGTTACTGCCGCTTATGATAATTATTTCTTAATGTTATTTCGAATTTTAAAAGTATTTAATGACATACAACTTTAGTCACGAAAAAGTTATTCGTTTAATAAATCTATACGCATCTAATCCAGTTTTATGGGATCTAGCTAATAATAGTTATTATTTGAAAAACTAAAAATAGGACGCGCAGCAGCAGTTTGCAAAAAATACCCTGTGTGCTCTAGGCCAGCGGCGTATTTTTTTCTGTTTCTCCACTGCATCATTTATTAGAATAAATACCGAGGCGGCAATAGCAGTGAGTCCTAAGTTGATACTTTTTTTGAACTGTTAAAATAAACAAATTTCTCAAATAACTTTTCTCCGAAAGCTGAAAAGTAAGCGAGAAACAGAATCAAGAAAAGTAAATCTGGGCTTGTGTATCAAGGCGTACCAAGTCTGTCTATGTTTAGTTTTTTACTCGAATTTTTGCCTAATCGATCGGGCATTGTACCTGTCAATTGGTGCACTTTAAGATTATCATAGTTAATTTTGAATTGGTAAAACCTAAAAATTGTTGTATAGGTAGGTACTGCTCATTTTGATAATGATCACTCCACAACAGATATAAATAAATCTACGCTCGTAGCGGTACACTGAGAAGCAAATATTTGTTGCAGAGCGGAGTGGTCTATTTGGACATCCGATCTTCAGTAACTTGCGTCTACTAGTAGTTAGCTTTAGTAAACTTTTGAATATTAATTTAATTTTAAGAACTCTTACACAACCTCATGATTATTTGTGGTGTTGCATTGTCCTGTAACTGGATTTAGTCTGTTGGGCAATAAAGTATTATTTTCTATTAAAAAAAAGTGTAGCCCGGGCTTCGACACAGCGCCGAGCTGCTGTTCCATTACCCAGTGACTACTCCTCACACCGTGAGGTGAGCAATCATTGGGTCCGCGAGTCGTGCGCCCTAAGCAGACGTAGGGACTCAAGGATGACTCCCTTCTGTATTCTGGCGGCTAAGATGTGCGCCGCCGTACAGAACACCAGTATTTTGCGCAGTGCAGAGAGCAGCGTATTCCTCATTCCACCTAGGGATCCAATGACTAGAACCAACAGACTTACAGCCCGTTCACACGATGCGGTCAAATCACCGTTTCGGTAACTTTTCACACGGTGACATACACGCCTACGGCAATTTCGTCCTTTCGGTCGCGTGTTGTCACCGAAAACCGAATAGCTGATTCGGAAATAAAACCTAATCGGTGATAAGCACCCAAATGAGACCTTTGACGTGAATCCAAAGTTTTCTGTTGAGTAATCTACGCCTCCTTCAACGAAACCAAAATTATAAACCTATTTACGTTAATTCGCAATAAAACTATTCAAAAATGAACCAAAAACCCGGGATTGGCTGAAAATCTGTTCACAACCGTTTTTCTGTGTGAACATATCATTCGGTTTGCGCAGATTCCTTTAAATTACCAAAACGGTGATATGAACGCATTGTGTGAACGGGCTGTTACAGTGTAGTCTGGCCAGAGCCTTGCGAAGTTGTCCTAGCAACTCAATATTTGGTCCGCTTTTCCTCCTCCTTAGAAACGATGTTCACCTCGGCAGGTGCCGAAAACACTATAACATACATCGTCTTCTGTTAGTGGTCGAGAAGGATGTGTCGAGCTTGTTTGCCTGCATAAGCTCGAGCGTGGGGAACGAGTAATTCTAGTAAATCTGGCATCTTTCATTCTCCACACCTGACTCTATAATCCCTGAAGCGTATGGCAGCACCGGTGTCTCATTGATGCCGTATGAGTGCCTTCAATGATAGTAGAGTACTCGTAGAGCTGTGTTGTGCCGATGGAATGGACGTAATACGTCGCAGCGTACACGCCGACAAGAGATGCCTACAAGCGTCTCTGGCGCCTGTCGGCAAACTCTACAACGGGTGTCGGGTACATCTGCATTTTACGGTATACCAAGATGTTGAAGACACCGTTTTGGCAAGTCATTAATAAAGTCCTCAGTCTCCGACTTCAGCCCACTAGGCCTCAGGAAAGAGGTGGTAAACTGCTCAGACAAGCCATGCTTTTCTAGATATTTGTAGAAGATTCCATGCATCGGCTTATCTTTATGAAGCCCTAAAAGATAGTCGACTTCGGCAGTTTTAATCTGGGATTTTGATTGTGCGGGAGCAAGTTCCGTAATGGATTGCTGACACCTCCGCCTGAAGTCGAGTGTGAGGCCGAGCTCCTCGGCTGCTCGTTTCGTTGCGCTAAAAAGAAAGGCCGCATTCTCGTGCTCTCGCACAAAGCGGATTAGGGGATCGATGCTGTTCATCACATAGCAGGCAGTGGCTAATACTACCCTGTTGTGTAGATACTTCAAACTCAGTAGCCCACGCTCTCCCAGCTGTCACGGAAGGTCAGAGGACTTAGGATGTAGACTTCTCTCCATATGCATCCTTTTGCGGGTCTTCGTGTCGATTTCCTTCACCTGATTCAGTTTCCAGTGGATATCACCAAAAGTTACTCTATGACTCGTCTTTCATAGAACATTGTGTTTTTCTCCAGACCCCTCGCCCACGCCACCAGCGATCGCTTAGCAGCGATTAGCATCCGTGTACTGTAAAGACAACGTTGCTTGACAACAACCAGTACCGCTTGGCTGAGTGTATGATGGTCCCTCCTCAACCCGTAGGCTATCTGGCACACTCGGCGCGTAAAAGGCTTTCCAGCCGCTCTGTATTCCATCATACACTGGATAAGGGATGCTTCCTGGCGAGCCAACTGGATTTTCGCCTCGATTTGACGCATCCGTCTCTGTGCTCTCTAAACAGGCGAGTCTTTCACTCTTCCCTGTCTAGCTGACCTCAAAGCCGCAGCGCAAATTTCGCAATTGATGCTCCAAATGTCAGAGGCCTCCGATAGACGTTCACCCACAGCCTTATCCTCTGTCTTTAAATCTGCCAGCTTGAAGAACCTCTTGTTGTTATGCAAGACGCTTCGGTCACTGAAATCCCCAGGTGAAACGACTTCGTTAAACAGGCCTTCCGTCCGCCGAAGGGGTAGGCTGAGCTGGAGCACGATCATATCCCTGCCCCCGGAGATACGATACATAATCTCGCAAATTCTTAGAGGTAAGCTTGCTATCCTCTGGGTGCATTTCACGCCACCTCTCATACATGCGGGTCACGTATCCCCTACGGCGCGGGCTGCTGCTCTCGTAGCAGCTCAGCAGGTCATCCCTGAGCTCCGTCGTCCACCTAAAACGGACCATGTCATACTAACTAACTATGTCCGCAGAGCCAACAAATGCATTGCGCGGTTGGTGTGGATGCGCGGTACTGCTGGATATCAAAACGGTCGTTCTTCATACATCAAGTACCGAGCAGTACGACAGCACCAGGATGTTCAGGGCTTAGAAAGGACTGCCAAGAGAAGGATTTATTGAGCCTACGAGTGTTGGCCTATTCAAAACCCATGTCAACAAGTCAACAAACTTCCCCTAACATAACCTCTTCATAGCAGCGGTGGTACTCTGGTATTTTGGCCTTGCCTTTGCTGCAATTCAGCTATAAGAAAAATACTTATAGTTTCTGAGATCACAAATAAATCACGTTAATAATGAACATCTATTACTAATTGTACTACGAACATTATTAACATTAGTGACACATCGTTGAAAATAAGATAAAAAGCTAACAATAAACACTAAAAATATGCTATATATTATGTTTTACTTTTTTATCTACCTTGCAATTAGTAGTAGTAGATAGTAGATACTACTAGAATTAACTGTTCATTATTAATATGGTTTATTTGTTGTTTCGGAAATGCGATAAGGTGGAGGCTGTTTAATTTAGGCACATTACGTTGGATAGAGTTTTTGCGCAGAATTCAAAGAAAATTTGTATTATTAATGAAATATGCTCATCTGAAACTAATAATAGAAGGCAAAATCGAAATCGAAAGAGGGTCGGGGCGCAGACAAAACTCATAGTCGTAAAAAGTCAGAGACTTGACGGGACTGGCTTCCATACTCTGTTCAGGCAGCACAAGAGCACAAGATAGAGAAGCATTTGCCAAAATTGTTGCCGGAATTCATTGAATGGAGTTCGTATCTTAAGAAGAAGGAGAAGATTCGTTTTAAGTCCCATGAAAGATAGATAGAGTAACACTAGATTTAACCAAGGAATCCAAATATGCACAATGCCCAGGGGTTCTATAATCACCTTGTGCAGACACCAAAAACGAAGTGGGATAATTCTTCGGTTGTAGCCTTCAAGCCTCTCTACCATGACTAAGTCAAAAAAATTTTAAATAGGTTTTAGTAAGCCCATTATTTTTTGCCCACCCAAGGTTGGTCCATGGTATAGTCTAATCGTCGATGGTATACCACTTTTCATGGTGCTCAAGTTATTTTGCCCTGACTTCAATGAATGTAACAAAAACATTGAAGCGTGAAAACAATACATGCACTGTTTTGTTCTGTATGCATGAACTGCGATTTCGCATATGTTTCGCAATCCTTCTTTGCTATTTTGTCGTTCACTATCATGCTTCTTGGACGACATAATTACGTGATTTTCTTTGCTCTAGGACTTTCTTCGAGAAATTCATCGTGTTTACTTCTTGCGTGAGGTGTGTACAACCGACAATTTACTTTAATGGTTTATTAGAGCGATTGTTGTTGTTATTATAGCACTTTTATGTGAGATAATGAATATTGAAACATAACATAAAACATAATTACAATTACAGAAGCTTCATTAACAAATAGATTAGAGAGTAAAAGGCGTCATAGCTTTTCTCACGAGGACATTCCTGAGACAGTTATGTTATGTTAACACTTTTACCTTATTCATTAGGGATATCTCTTAAGAGAAGTGGCCTTGCTGATAGTCTTCACGTTATATTCTTGTGGATTACTGGAACAAAGGGAATGGGAAGATTTTACACATTTAAAAAAGTCCCTAGGAACCATCAAACAAAACTGTCCCCATTAATACCTTAGCCCTTTAGGCTTACTATATTCTCTCTTATATTCTTTTGGCTTTAAGATATACCATGCAGCCAAAAGCTAATTTTGCAAAAGTTCAAAAAAAGAATTAATTAAATTGAGATATGTTAACAGGCAAACTTTGTTCTCTGGTTAGTTATAAACCTCGTTATAAACCGAACGTACTAATTCCAGCCTCATTCCAGCCGCCGAAAGCTTACCACTATACCTTTTCAAGGAGTAGTTTCAGAAGGATCACATTACATTTCTAAAGCGTCAATTGTAAATTCAGTTCAATTACTGTAAGTTATAACTGACTGATTTTTGAAACTACTGCTGGAAACGGTCTAGTTTGTACAGTTTTCCTGCTGATTATGGTAAAACTCTATTGGTTCTAGCCGCAGCTGTTAAGGGCGTCGATAAGGGTCGCTGTAATGGGGGTAATTAACTCTCCACCCACGAATAATAAATACCAGTCCACAATTTTTAAATAAACTTTATGTAATGTAGAAAACTTGCGTAACATCAGAAAAATGCACCCTCTCCCCGAGACGGATACTTGATATCCTACCAAGAAAAAAGTTATCGACGCCTTTGTTTTGGCAGTGAGGGGGTTAGGTTCCAGTTGCCCTAATAGTTCCCGCTTAGCCTTAAGGCTCATTGTGCACCCCCCAGTCAGAGGGATCAAACAGAGTCCCATCCTAAGTTCTTTGCGAATTTTGAGATGCATTGGACTATGCTCTCTTGTATTCCCTTCTGGCCTACCTATAGGAGTTCCTGCTCTCACTTAAGGCAGGACAGTCGAGGATAACATCCTTAGCTGTTTCATCTTCCTGCATAAAGACCTGCCACATCGGTCCCCAACTTTTGCAGGCATGCATTGAACGTCCAATGACAAGTTATAAATCCAACCACCTTTCGTAGTTCTCGTAGTTCCTTCCTCAATCTAAGAGCGTGTGCGGTATTAGAACACGAGGATCCTCTAAGCATCTTCTTAGACTGAACACTCCCCACCACTCTGTCCCAGCACTTCTAGCTATTGTCAATAACTTCTAGTGCTCATTTGACACCCAGCTAATGGCAGCTGTCTGTACCATGTTGTATGATATACCACATGCTGGTTCTGGCCCGATGAGAGGAAGTTCAGCGCCTTCCTTGGTACACTTGTCGGCCCTCTCCTATGTGACTAGGCACCGTAGATAATGTTACCGTGTTGGTATTCGCCAGTATCTTTAGGGTATTGCCGCAGTCCTACACTATTTTTGGTTGGTGGTTACTTGCTAAGGCCATCAGAGCCGCCCAGCTGTCTGTGTTTACACATGTAGTCTTTTTGCTGTATCCTCTATCTGTGCCTCAGAGTAAAAACTGAACATAGAGGTAGTAAACAACTAATTCTAATAGGCCAACATCTCTTCTTACGTTGTTATATTGACCACCAGATACGGCAATCATAATAATTATTTACTATCGTCTTAATTGTATAGTACACTGAAAAAAATGGAGTCAAGTTGATTGACTCAGTACTTCCCACACATTACTGTGATATCAGTTTATTATTTTCCCATAGCATGAAGCTTTAGTCTGAGATCTCCTTGCAACCAAATCATCGGCAGCCTTCCCTCCCCTAAAATTGTCTTATGCCGCTAAGTATTTCCTTCAGAGGTCAATGGACAGCCTAAAACATCTAAAAACGAAGTTTGAGTTGTTTTCATACTTTTAGTTTTTTGATTATTGCTATATACGCTGCCACTGACACGATATTTAACAAACACACGCGTTTTCCATCCTCACCACGGTAATAATACTGTGTCAAAATTTAATTAGAATCAATGTAATAGTGTCCACGTTACAAAATACAAAAAGATCTAAAGCAATAAATACTCGTATGTATGTATACAGAAAATTCTAAGTCCCTTAGTTTCCGTAATACGCTAGGCAATGTTCGAATGGACCTAAAAAGTTGATTTATGTCGCTAGGTCTTCCTTCAGAGCCCCTACCCTACACCCTATTATGAATACAAGAAATTTCTCAGTTTTTCAACCCCCCACACCCTAACCACCCCAATTTCACCCCACCCAAAAAAAACGCAGAAAATGATCAGGAACCTCTAAAACGCTTAAAAACGAAGTTTGAGCTGTTTTTATATTTTTACTTTTTTTTATTATTTGTGCGCCGCCACTGGCACGATTTATAAAAACCATACGCGTTTTCCATCCTCGCCACGGTAGTAATACTGTGTCAAAATTTCATTAACATCAATTCAACAGTTTCCTTGTAACACAATATAGAAGGATCTAAAGCAATACTCTCGTATGTTTACACCAGAAAAAATTCTAAGTCCTTTGGTTTCTGTAATAGGCAAGGCAATGTTCGGATGGACCTAAAAAAGTTATTTATGTTGCTAGGTCTTCCTTCATGGGTCAGTGGGCAGTCTATTATGAAAGCAACAAATTTTTCAATTTTACAACCCCCCACCCTCCAACCACCCCAATTTCACCCCCACCCAAAAAAAAGTAAAAAATGATCAGGAACCTCTAAAACGCCTAAAAACGATGTTTGAGCTGTTTTTATATTTTTAGTATTTTTATTATTTCTGCGCCGCCACTGGCACGATTTATAAATACCATACGCGTTTTCCATCCTCGCTACGGTAGTAATACTGTGTCAAAATTTCATTGAAATCAATTGAACAGTTCCCCTTTACACAATATAGAACGATCTAAAGCAATACTCTCGCATGTTTACACCAGAAAAAATTCCTTTGGTTTCTGTGATAGACAAGGCAATGTTCGGATGGACCTAAAAAGGATATTTATGTCGCTAGGTCTTCCTTCATGGGTCAGTGGGCAGTCTATTATGAAAGCAACAAATTTTTCAATTTTACAACCCCCCACTCCCCAACCACCCCAATTTCACCCCCACCCAAAAAAAAGTAAAAAATGATCAGGAACCTCTAAAACGCCTAAAAACGAAGTTTGAGGAATATTTAGTTTTTTTTGTTTTTCGCTAATTACTCCGCCGCCCCTGCACCGATTTTCAAAATTATAAGAACATTACCTACTACGACCCCCCAGCATATCGCTGCCCAAATTTCATCACAATCCATGCAGCGGTTACTGAGATTACGAGGACACAAAGACGCGTACAGACAGACCGACAGACAGACAGACCGACAGACCGACAGACCGACAGACCGACAGACAGACAGACCGACAGACAGACAGAGCGACGGAAATCAGTGACATGGATTTTCGTTATGTAGACATCATGAAACGCCCAAAAAGTGTATTATCTCAAAATCGAAAATTTTCGCGATCACAACACTCCCCTCACCTATCGGTGTGGGAAGTAAAAACGTGGGTATTTTTACAAAACAATTACAAGCACTATTGGAGCGATTTTGCTACCTATGTCATGTTGTAAAACCACAGTAAAGTTTAACAAAAATACGATAGTTTTGTAGATTTACTAAATTTTGTAAAAATTGTTGAACATTTTACAGAAAAAATACAAATAATTCATTTTTTCACAAAATATTTGTAAAATTACAAAACTGTGTTGCATTTTTGTAAGACAAAATTACATGATAATTGCCATTATACAAAATGTTTGTCTTTTTACAATCTTCTTTTGTGAATTTATTAATTATTTTAGAAAAATACAATAATGTTAGTAAAATAATTGATTTCTTCGGTTGGTATCAATGGTAATTTGACTGAAACGCTTTATATGGCCACTTGCCCTCAGTACAGATTACGCGTTGCCGATGAAAGGTAGCACTGGCGGACGAGAAGAATCGGCTTCTGTGAATAGAGAAACAGTGGACGGGTCGTTATTTTATGGATTTTGTTTTGGAAGTGCCGGTATATAACGTGTAGTAGTGCTATTTGTGTTTGAAGTTTGAAGATTCATTGGATAAAATGAATACAAAGTGCATTTAAACAAGGTAAGCCGCCATCTTGGAAATATGGCCATCCTGTATACCAAATTTATTTAGGGATGCAGTCATTTTTATTTTTCTTCGATATGATATGGTTAATTAATGAAAAAGTTTTCGAGTCATAATACTTTACTTTAAGAACAATATTTTTTTTTAATTTCAGATGAAGAAGGAAAAAAGAAAATTTCCATTTACAATGACAAAATCCAGCTCATCAATGCAAGTTCGTTTGAAGAAACAATGAAATTACTATTTGTCATATATTTTAATTCTAACCGGATTAATCCAAAAAATGTTTCGGTAACTTTGGAAATGACTCAAACATATTTTATTAAAGTGCATCTTGACTTTGGGAGAAAGTCAAGTCTCACTCCCAGTAGGAAAACAGTAATTTCTTTTATTAATAAACTGGGACGTTAACTGTTTGCCTGGCCAACAAGCTGATATAATATGCTTTTTTGTCAGCCGATAAGACTGCAACAGTTGATTTTCTATTTTGTATTTGTATACAATTTTAATGTTGTGTTATCTTATTTTCATACATAAAATGAAAATGTGTTTATAATGACAGCCTTTTCTTAAAACCTATTATAATAGGTTTTTTTTGTGAGACTACAAAGTAATTCTATAGAATGAGGTAAAATTACAAAATAAATCATTAAAAAAATTGTAATAAAACGTATAATAGTTTTACAATATAATCTAGTGATATTACAAGTAAATTATGTGAAATTACATATCTTACAAAATAGTTTTACAAAATATATATGTAAAAAACCAATATGATATCCTTAAAATTGTGTAAAATCGCATAATAATTTTACAAATTATCATGTAATATCACAGACAAATGTTGTGATATTAAAAAAATGCGTTTTTGCGAATTTACAATATTAGAAAATTGCTAAATGAAATTACAAATCTGATTTGTAATATTACTAACAAAATCGGTGGCACTAAATAACCTAGAGTGTATCCAGAAATATTCCATTCTACGTTAAAAAAGACGGTATTTTCATTGTTCAGGAATGATTACAGCAAAATCAATAGATATGTTGACCTCTACTGCATTACTGCATGGTTTTTCATCATAAACGCAAATTCTAAAGTCATAAATTTTGAGCAGCTGGCAACGCCGATATAATTTTCATGTGACTTATTTACGGTAGAACCTCAACTGTCAAACGTTTGTTTTGTTTGCGCGTCTTTTATGTTTGGTCAGTAAAACCGAATTAGCTATTTCTTGGTAACTGTAGTGAAGCTTTACAGACTTGCTGTGCTATATTCGAGTGTAGTTTAACAGTTTTTCGAGGTGAGACAGTGCAGTTCAGTGCTTGTAACATGGGTTGCATTGGAAGAATTTTTAGATTAGTTGGCAATGTTTGGAGGCTGAGGTGTCAAAAGAGGATGGCTTTGAGCACGCCATGCTGAAGTTGTTTTGTTTACTACCTCTATGTTCAGTTGTTACTCTGAGATCTGGGCATATTCTGCCGCATTCCAAAATTGCGGCTGTTTCTCTCTGGAAAACGGTAGCCAGTTTAGCCAGGCGGATACTTAAGTTTCGCCCAGGGCATCGACGCCTTTGGTAGCTGTTAGTGCGTTAACGTTTTTGTCATCTTATACGACATTTTTGAAAATCGGTGTAGGTTAAACTTGGATGGATAAGACCATCAGTGGGGTTGGGGGCAGGTTTTTTCATTCTGGTGAAATCCTGTGCCACAAACTCAGCTAGAATGTACAAAATATCAATGTTTTGTTTATTCCGCTTAAGCGGATTTACAAGCACATACCTTATTAGTAATGTTACTCTGAACAAATTTATGAAATCAGTGCAGATTTATAGTATTTAAATTTTTGGAAAGCATTTAGTTGGTTTTCTAAAATTAAGAAGTCGCTTCATACTGTTTGTACATTGGAGCATCGTACGTATATTGGTCCTATAAAATTTGATTAAACGATACTTATAACACCCATCATGTATGTTATGGTGAGGCGAGTTGGGCAAATAAAATTTTTATTAGTATCGAGAATGAGTGAAAAGTACCGAGTCAAACCACTTGAAGCCATTTTGTCATATCTTAGGAGGTATTCGTGTATGCAATTTATCTTCTTATTTTAGTATTGCAATAGTATAAATACAATCAACGGATTTTGCTCGCTTTAGTTAAATTTAAGAGTAATTAAAGCACAAATCTAAAAAATTACAAAAGCCATGTAAAACAAATGCAGAATTTCTTATCACGAGGTATCAGGCACCTTTCAGCTTTCAAATAAACAGAATAAAAATCAGGTCATAAGTTACTAATAATACACAGATACGAATGATTTTATATTTTCGTAACCGTAGATTTCAAACTTGATTTTTTCTAATGGTATTGCGGTCAAAGTAAATAAGACACTTTTCCTTCCCACGACGTTTCGGTTTATTATATTTAAACCATCGTCAGGTGTCTATAAAAAATTATAAAATTTATAATTATTATTTTTTTTCTTAAGCGGCATCAACTACGTGGTTATTAGCCGCATACCTGGTTTTGAGCTGACACATTATTGTAGTAACTGTTTAATTCTAGTTTTAATCACATTAGATTTTGGTGAACATGTTAGTCAGTTGCGTGAATTTCAAAACATTTTTAATGGATTCCACAGAATTCAGACAACAACGGAGATTATTTGGCAAATTAAGCTGCATGCGGAAATGCTCATATTGAGGACAATCTAACAGAATATGCTTGGTTGTAATAGTTTCTTGACATGACGGGCACAGGGGGGGTGACTCGCCTCTTAGAAGGTGCATTGAGGTGATGTTGGTATGACCCATTCTAAGTCGAGTTATTACTACTTCCTCGCGTCTTTTCATGTTGAGGTGAAAAGGCCACGGGTAGACGTTGTCCTTTACTTCAAGTAGCTTCACTTGGGACCTACTATAGCGGTATTGCCATTTAGCCAATATTTTTTCCTTAAACCATTTCTTAGCGTCTTCTGTGCGTACCGGGATATTATCTGCATGTAGCTGTTGTGCAGCATTCCTAGCAGCTAGGTCTGCTGCTTCATTACCTATAATTCCGACGTGGCTTGGTATCCAAACGAAAGTAATTTTCTTTTCCATGCGGTCTAGGTCATTGAAAGCCATTAAGATAGAGAGGATGAGCGGATCTCTACTGAAAACATTGCTGAGTGCCTGGATGGAGCTGAGTGAGTCAGTACATATCAAAAATTCTCTGTAGTCATCTTCCGTCGCAAAATTTAGTGCTTGCAGGATTGCATATAATTCGGCAGTGTAAATTGAGGCTTGGATTGGTAACGTCCATGAGTGACCGTTGCCATGATGACATATAGCACTTCCTACTCCAGAATCGGTTTTCGAACCATCTGTGAAGATGCATAAGGCGTTTGGGTATGCGTCTACTACAGAGTGAAATATAGCTCTTAATATGGCAGGATTTGTGGAGGATTTGCTGTGCTGCAAGCAGTCTAGCCGAACTGCAATCGGAGCTATTTTCCACGGTGAGATATCCCTGGGAACTACGGTGTGAATTCTTGGGAGTGGAGTATCAAGGTCACTTAGTGTCTCGTGCAAACGAACTGCCATTGGTCTTGTGATTGTGGTTCTGTTTGAATACATTTCTTGTTCCTGGTTGTTAAACAAAATCTGATGGTTTGGATGGTTTGGTTGTGACCATATTTTTAATGCATAGTTCATCATTAGCTGTCCTCTACGATAATGGAGTGGCGGGATTCCTGCTTCAGTACATAGCGAGAGAATAGGAGTTGTACGGAATGCACCCAATGATAGTCTTAAACCACAAGAGTGGATTAGATCTAGGGCTTTCAATCTCGATGGTCAAGCTGATGAGTATACGACACATCCATAATCCATCTTAGACATTACAAGTGTTTTATATAAATAAAGTAGTACTTCGCGATCACTTCTCCAACGAATACTAGAAAGAGCACGGATGATATTCATAGATCTTTTGCACCGTTGCTCCAGGTCCGCAATATGGTGAGACCATCTCAGCTTTGAATCGCAGATAAGCCCTAAAAATTTTATATTATCTTTGCATTCTAGATTATGGTTCTGTAGATGCAAGCGTGGGTGGTCATGAAGGGACCTTAATCTACAAAAATGCATAAAGTTAGTTTTTGAGGATGAAAACTGGAAGCCCATCATTTCTGCATTTTTTGCAAGGCGATCGATAGCTACTTGCAAATTACTTTCAATATCCTCTATAGAAGTACTTGCATAGTATATGGCTATATCGTCAACATATAAAGACCTGCCTATGTTGGATGCCAGACCGTCAGTTAGGTAGTTGATAGCAATTATGAATAGCGTGACGCTCAAGGTGGATCCTTGGGGTACCCCATTTTCTAGCGTCATCAGGTCTGAGAAGTGGCTTCCATTTTTAACCTTGAATTTTCGATGACTTAAGAAGGACTGTATGAATCTCGGGAGGTTTCCCTGCAGATTCCAGGTTTTCAAAGTGCTCAAGATATTGAAACGCCAGGTCAGGTCAAATGCCTTCTCCAAATCGAAAAATACGGCTACAAGGTGTTGTCTTTTCGCGAAGGCATTTTGCACTGCATTTTCTAGTAGGACTAATTGATCCAGTGTAGATCTATTTTCTCTGAAACCTGCTTGGAAATCATTTATAAGATTATTTTTCTCACAGAACCACATTAAACGCTTACTGACAATTTTTTCCAAGGTTTTACTATGACAGGATAATAAAGAAATAGGACGGTAGCTTGACGCTAGTTTGGGATCTTTTCCTTGTTTCAATATGGGGATTATGGTGGCGACGCTCCACTTCTCTGGAAAGGTTCCACTAGCCCATATTATATTGTACAGCTGTAAGAGTTGTTCTTTTGCTGAATTTGGCAGCTGACGTATGAATTCGTAGTGGATACCATCGTCTCCTGGAGCGGTATTTTTTTTCTCTGACAGTGCACATTCAAATTCAGTCATTGTTATGTTCCTATTGTATTCTGCTTGGGGTTGCTCACCAAAGTCAATGTAGTGTTCTTTTTGTTATTTATGGACAAGGAAGGCTAGATTATAGTTGTCATCACTACTTGTTTGTTCGAAATGGTTGGCAAATGCATTGGCGATGTCTTTTCCATCATAGACCTACTTTCTACGTCTAGCACCGGTGATACCGGAAGCAGTTTTCTTCCTTTGATCGCCCTTATTTTGTTCCAAATCTCAGAGTGAGGAGTACCTATTGTAATGGTAGAGACATATTGTTCCCAGGATTTTCTTTTGCTGGATAGGTTGAGCTGGCGTGCTTTTGCTCGGAGGCGTTTGAATGCAATCATGTTGTCTTGAGTAGGATGACGTTTGAAAGTATTTAAGGCAGTTTTTTGCTTTCTTATTGCCTCTGATAATTCATCGTTCCACCACGGGACTGAACTCCTGTTCGTGGGCCGTCTAGACAGTGGAATAGATGCTGAAGCAGCTTCAATGACTGCTTCTGTAAATTGCTCAATCGCAGGTTCCAGATGTTGTATGGACTGTTGTAGACTTTGCAGCTTTTCTTTGTATATGTGCCACTTTGCTTTCGCCAATACCCATTTTCTTGGCCGTTCGTTGTTGATTGTTCGACTAGCGCACTCAATTAGAATAGGGAGATGATCAGAGGAGGTACCGCTGTTCAGACATCTCCATCCAAACAGATTAGCTATGTTTGGAGAGCATATTGCTAGATCTATAGCTGATAAGGTATGAGACCTTGAATTGATATATGTACCTTCTCCTGTATTCAAAACTATGAGGTTGAAGTTGTCGATCACAAGTTCAATAGTTCTCCCTCTAGCGCTAGTTGTTGCTGACCTCCATATAGGGTTATGGGAATTGAAATCCCCTACCATAAGAAAAGGCTCGGGTAGTTGGAGAATAACGTTTTCTAAGTCTGTTTGTGTCCAATTGGTATCAGGTACGTATATATTACACAGGGTGAATTTTAGAGGATGCAGAACGTTTATAGCTACCGCTTGTAGGCTTGTGTTCAGTGGTAGTTCCCTTACCGGGAGATTGTCTCTAAGAAGTGTTGCCACACCACCATGGGCTCGCTGATTGGGTATGACATCCTTCCTAAAAATTTTATATCCTCTAAGACTAAAAGTGTCTGATGGCTTAAAATGAGTTTCCTGTAGAGCTATACAGAATGGTGAAGTTTCGCCCAGGAGCCTTCTCAATTCGTCATACTTTGCACTTATTCCGTTGCAGTTCCATTGCAAAATATTTTCCATTCGGATTACGATTAAGGAATGGAAGCTGAAATCTTAGCCGGACTGGCTTGAAATGCAAATGAAAGAGCAGAAATATAATGTCTAGGTAAGTATAAATGTATAAGAGTATCGGACTAGTACTTGGTAAAATGTAAATAATAAAAATATAAACATATATATCACAGGTATCACAATGGTACAAGACTAGTACTTGGTAAAAAGTAAATAAAAAAAATGGAGTCAAGTTGATTGACTCAGTACTTCCCGCACAATACGTTGATACCAGTTTATGATTTTCCCATAGCATAAAGATTTAGTCTGAGATCCCCTTGCAACAAAATCATCGCCAGTACCCCCCCCCCCCAAATTGTTATATGCCGCTAGGTCCTTCACAGGTCAATGAACAGCCTATTATCAATAATACAAACTTTTCAGTTTTACAGCCCCTGCCCCCCCCCTAACCTCCCCAATTTCACCCCCACCCAAAAAAGGTACATACAACATCTAAAAACGAAGTTCGAATTCAACAGCTTCTTCGTTACATAATATAGAACGATTTAAAGCAATACTCGTATGTTTACACCAGCAAAAATTCTAAGTCCTTTGGTTTCTGTAATAGCCAAGACAATGTTCAGATGGATTTAAAAAGGTGATTTATATCGCTAGATCTTCCTTCACAGGTCAGTGGACAGCCAATAGGAATACAGCAAATTTTTCAGTTTTCCAACCCCCAACCCCCAAACACCCCAATTTCACCCCCACCCAAAAAAACTCAGAAAATTATCAGGAACTTCTAAAACACTTAAAAACGAAGTTTGAGCTTTTTTTATATTTTTAGTTTTTTTCTTATTTCTGCGCCGCTACTGGCACGATTTATAAAAACCATACGCATTTTCCATCCTCGACACGGTAGTAATACTGTGTCAAAATTTCATTAAAATCAATTGAACAGTTTCTTCGTTACGTAATATAGGGCGATCTAAAGCAATACTCATAATGTATACATCGGAAAAAATTCTAAGTCCTTTAGTTTCTGTAATAGGCATAAGTAAATGTTCGGATAGACCTAAAAAAGTTATGTCGCTAGGTCTTCCTTCACAGGTCAGTGGGTAGTCTATTATGAATACAACAAATTTTTCAATTTTACAACCCCCCAACCCCCAACCACCCCAATTTCCACCCCCACCCAAAAAAAGTAGAAAATGATCAGGAACACCTAAAACGCCTAAAAACGAAGTTTGGGGAATATTTGAAATTTTTCGTTTTTTGCTAATTACTCCGCCGCCAATGCACCGATTTTCAAAATTATAGCAGCATTACCTACTACGACCCCCCAGCATATCGCTGCCCAAATTTCATCACAATCCATGCAGCGGTTACTGAGATCACGAGGACAGAAAAACGCGTACAGACAGACAGACAGACAGACCGACAGACAGACCGACAGACAGACCGACGGAAATGAGTGACGTGGATTTTCGTTATGTAGACATCATGAAACGCCCAAAAAGTGTATTATCTCAAAATCGAAAATTTTCGCGATCACAATACTCCCCTCACCTATCGGTGTGAATTTTTGCTGGTGTAAACATACGAGTATTGCTTTAAATCGTTCTATATTATGTAACGAAGAAGCTGTTGAATTGATTTTAATGAAATTTTGACACAGTATTACTACCGTGGCGAGGATGGAAAATGCGTATGGATTTTATGAATCGTGCCAGTGGCGGCGCTGAAACAATAAAAAAACTAAAAATATATAAACAGCTCAAACTTCGTTTTTAGATGTTGTATGTACCTTTTTTGGGTGGGGGTGAAATTGGGGAGGTTAGGGGGGGGGCAGGGGCTGTAAAACTGAAAAGTTTGTATTATTGATAATAGGCTGTTCATTGACCTGTGAAGGACCTAGCGGCATATAACAATTTGGGGGGGGGGGGGGTACTGGCGATGATTTTGTTGCAAGGGGATCTCAGACTAAATCTTTATGCTATGGGAAAATCATAAACTGGTATCAACGTAATGTGCGGGAAGTACTGAGTCAATCAACTTGACTCCATTTTTTTTTCGCAATAATTCAAAAGTTATATCAAAATAAAGATGGGTTTTTGAATCGAGTACCGAAAACACGCCGACGGCTCCCGAACCCGTGTGACGTCACCATGGCGGTAAGGATGCTCCTTTCACCAACGACGTCCTACTCCGATACTAGATTCTAGATTCCCAGCCAATCGCGAAAATACGTATTGCTAAACTGGTAACTAGTGTATATTTGTTGCAACACAGTCGATGAATGAAGTCTGCAGCTCGAGACGAAGTCTACGATCGAAATAAATATGTTTTTGAATGTTTGAAGTTGAAGTCAGATTACAGATTCCAGTAAGTAAGTACCTAATCAAATATGTTTCGTTGAAAAGATCTCCTCAATCGAAGAATGGCCCAGTGGTTAGAGAGTCCGCTAGTGAATCTCAGGGTCTTTGGATGGAAACCCAGGACTTCCAACCTTTTTTACTTCCCACACCGATAGGTGAGGGGAGTATTGTGATCGCGAAAATTTTCGATTTTGAGATAATACACTTTTTCGGCGTTTCATGATGTCTACATAACGAAAATCCATGTCACTCATTTCCGTCGGTCTGTCTGTCTGTCGGTCTGTCTGTCTGTCGGTCTGTCTGTACGCGTTTTTGTGTCCTCGTAATCTCAGTAACCGCTGCATGGATTGTGATGAAATTTGGGCAGCGATATGCTGGGGGGTCGTAGTAGGTAATGTTCTTATAATTTTGAAAATCGGTGCAGGGGCGGCGGAGTAATTAGCAAAAAACAAAAAAAATTAAATATTCCTCAAACTTCGTTTTTAGGCGTTTTAGAGGTTCCTGATCATTTTTTACTTTTTTTTGGGTGGGGGTGAAATTGGGGTGGTTGGGGGGTGGGGGGTTGTAAAATTGAAAAATTTGTTGCTTTCATAATAGACTGCCCACTGACCCATGAAGGAAGACCTAGCAACATAAATAACTTTTTTAGGTCCATCCGAACATTGCCTTGCCTATTACAGAAACCAAAGGGCTTAGAATTTTTTCTGGTGTAAACATACGAGAGTATTGCTTTAGATCCTTCTATATTGTGTTACAAGGAAACTGTTGAATTGATGTTAATGAAATTTTGACACAGTATTACTACCGTGGCGAGGATGGAAAACGCGTATGGTTTTTATAAATCGTGCCAGTGGCGGCGCAGAAATAATAAAAAAAAGTAAAAATATAAAAACAGCTCAAACTTCGTTTTTAAGCGTTTTAGAGGTTCCTGATCATTTTCTGCGTTTTTTTTGGGTGGGGTGAAATTGGGGTGGTTAGGGGGTGGGGGGTTGAAAAACTGAGAAATTTCTTGTATTCATAATAGGGTGTAGGGTAGGGGCTCTGAAGGAAGACCTAGCGACATAAATCAACTTTTTAGGTCCATCCGAACATTGCCTAGCGTATTACGGAAACTAAGGGACTTAGAATTTTCTGTATACATACATACGAGTATTTATTGCTTTAGATCTTTTTGTATTTTGTAACGTGGACACTATTACATTGATTCTAATTAAATTTTGACACAGTATTATTACCGTGGTGAGGATGGAAAACGCGTGTGTTTGTTAAATATCGTGTCAGTGGCAGCGTATATAGCAATAATCAAAAAACTAAAAGTATGGAAACAACTCAAACTTCGTTTTTAGATGTTTTAGGCTGTCCATTGACCTCTGAAGGAAATACTTAGCGGCATAAGACAATTTTAGGGGAGGGAAGGCTGCCGATGATTTGGTTGCAAGGAGATCTCAGACTAAAGCTTCATGCTATGGGAAAATAATAAACTGATATCACAGTAATGTGTGGGAAGCACTGAGTCAATCAACTTGACTCCATTTTTTCATTCGCAACAGAAGACGAAATAGATGCAGAGTGGGGCCTGAAGAAAGAAGTATTAAACATACTGAGGTTTGACTCGATTGTCGTTTTTACTATATCCACTATCTGTGGGGTAAGATCAGACATGAAACTTTGGGGATTAGGGGATGGTGCTGAGGTGCGCGTTGCTTGAGCATACGAGACTCCTACTGTGGGTGTGGAACTGTTTACACGCCGTTTCGCTTCAAAGTAGGACAACCTTTCAGTGATTTGAGTTCCTGGATGGCATATT
The DNA here is from genome assembly GCA_951848785.1 of Callosobruchus maculatus. Classification (NCBI taxonomy): domain Eukaryota; kingdom Metazoa; phylum Arthropoda; class Insecta; order Coleoptera; family Chrysomelidae; genus Callosobruchus; species Callosobruchus maculatus. The sequence goes on from CATOUR010000174.1 coordinate 2,619,255, forward strand.
CAATTTTATATTTAGGGCAGGACTTCGCTCTGGCAGAGTGTTGTCCGCCACAGTTGACACATGAAATGGGTTGCTCGCATGGGGAACCTTCATGGATAGATTTTCCGCAGACGCAGACCTGGTTTCCTTGACATCTTGATGCTGTGTGTCCAAAGAGTTGACATCTAAAACAGCGAAGTGGAGCGGGAATATAGGGTCGAACCGGTAATCTCTTGTAGATTGTTATCTGTATGTGTGTTGGTAATTTAGGTGTATTGAAGGTGAAGATGTGGTTTGGCGAGTCTACCAGCTCTCCTTCCTTCTTGGTCTTAATTCTCTGTACATTTACTATACCTTGATCTTTCATCTCATCCAAAATTTCTTCTAGTGGGCAATTTAACAAGTCTGGACAGTATACTACTCCTTTTGTTGTGTTTAGAGTGTTATGGGGTACTACATTGACATCGAATTCATGGTTTCACTTTCAAAAGCCTTTCTGATTGACTGTTTGATTTCGTTTCGACTAATAGACCATCTTTAGTTTTACTAACATTTTTTGTTTCACCAATGAGACCATACAACGTTTTAGCTATAACAAAAGGGCTTACTCTGGAGAAGTCTCCTTCTATTTTCTTTATGAGGATGAACCGAGGGACTGATCCCGTCGTCTCATTCCTCACATTGCTACTGCAGGCTGATATGACCGAAACGTCCACACCAGCCTGCTCATCGTTTGATGGGTTTTCCAGTGGCCCATCACCACTTTTGGCTGAGCTAGTTTTTTTCATCTAGTTCCCACGAGTAGCTAGGGATCAAAAGTCACTTACAACAGAGCCCCGCGTGTTGCAAGAAGGCTATATAAAACCGGAGGACGCCAGGTATCCGGAGTGCACCGTTTGTGACTCGCTGACGTGGAGCCATTCACCCTTTGGCACGGTACACATAACACCGTGGGTTACGAGAGCCTAAACGAACCCTAAACCCGGCTTCAAAGTTTAGGGGATCTACCCGGAACAAAGAGGCACGGAGGCGGCAACGACAGACGAGATGGCTTGAGCCCCCACTCTATCGCCCCCACCACAGCCCAACAAAGTCCCGACTAGATTGTTCAGTGGCATTTGACCCTCTCGCCACCCTATACAAGAGACGAAAGGGCAAAATGTCCCTGTTCCCCTCCCCCCCGGTCGTGGCGCTGGCTGTACGGTCTACGACGATTCCGTAGCACTGGACCACCATTTGGTGTAGCAAAATCCACAGAAGATGGTAGCACAAGTGGCCAGACGGCCTATAATTATTATTATATTATATTATATATTATAATTTTAAACCATCGTCAGGTGTCTATAAAAAAATATAAAATTTATGATTTTCTATAGACACCTGATGATGGTTTAAATATAATAACTCGAAACGTCGTGGGAAGGAAATGTGTTCAATTTACTTTGACCGCAATACCATTAGAAAAATTGATCAAGCACACAGATACAGCAAACTTATAACATACTGTCATCGAATAAATATCGTAATTGCAAACATATTCGATTTTCTGATAGTTTGTTCGACGTTTTACAATGCATACCTACTAGAACAACATGATTAGAAGAAGAGTGGTCAGCGGTACTACTATGAATTTGAAAGCGCAGGTAGCACCTCGATTCATTCAGAACGCGTTCGAGTGTCGATTGCGACAGAGAGTGGCCGATTCGCGTGAAAGTCAAGACCAATGTCCGCTGGTGGCGTCGAGGCAGTACCCAAAGCAGTACCATGTCATGTGGCGACCGCCGGTGTCACTAGGATGTGCCAATCTGGCTGTCGACACATAATGCAGTCACAATAGACAGCGTACAAGAGTACATTTGTGCAGATCACTTTACAAAGGTCTTAGTTGTCCCTAATATATCCTAAAAAAGTTTGGATGAAGTAGTAGTAGTGTAGTAGTAGTAGAAAGGATGAGGAGGAGAAGTCAGGCAAGTGACTTTTTTTTTGCTGACCCCACAGATCAAAACTAAAAAGCCTTATAGCGGCCTGGAGAACTATGTATTGTCGTTCCTATACCAGACCTCCTGGTAAAGCTCAGATTATGCGACCGTTTTACTGAGTATAATGAATCTTTTTCAAACTCCGTCCAGCTAAATATCTGAACCCTAAGGTTGCGATACATGGCAGCCCTATCCAGGATATGAAAGCTTCGCAGTTTCTTCGCAGTATTTAGAGCAGATTTACATCTTATTATTACCAGGTGTGATAAATGTCTGCTCAGTCGAGAATGGCCTATGAGAACCTCCATCAGAAGTCTTAGCGATGTTTTGCCTTTGGGTTCAGGGTCGGTGCAGGAGCTATTAGTCTCCCCATATGTGCCTTCCAGTGAAGGTTTCTAAAAGTGAGCAAAAACGAAAAGGCAACCATCCATTGGGACCCATTGCAAATAAATTTAAGTTTAGGTAGTCTATGATTAATTAAGCCAATGCTACATACAAGGCCCAGCCTTCGTAGTGGCTTTATTTTTGTACGTAAAATTTATGACGTGTGTGTACTTAAATAGATACAAATACAAAGTCATGTTGAACTCAGACCCAAAACTTCAAATTCAATTTTATTTTTGTGCTAAGCTATCATCAAATCAAACCTAATCATAAAGAAAATGCTTGGATAATTGAAAATCTTATAAATGAAGGTAAATTTTTAAGAGAAGCTTTTAATTTGAATAAATCGTCTACTACGTTGAAGAAACAAGTTGCCAATACTGTATCTAGGGCTAAAATATTTCATTACAATAGTCTAACGCTGAATTCTCATAATAAGTCATCAACAGCATGGAGCATAATAAAAGATCTGTAGTATTGTTTGTTAATTTGACAGTTGTGTTTCATTCAGATTCACTTATTGTTATATGTACATATGTTAGGCCCAATACCCGAATTCGGGCAATGCCCGAAAAAAATACGCAGAACTAGTTTTGAGCAAGGAATATTTCACAAACCCGAAATATGAATTTTATACGGCTATTGAGCATTACCAAATAGGCAGAACTAGTTTTGCGCATCTTGAAATACACAGAACTAGTTTTGCGCAACTTGAAATGCACACGACTAGTTCTGTATATTTTCTGAATAACAAGCACAAATTCTGCTTCTTCCATTTAACCAGCGCCAGCGACATACTCAAATGAATATAAAGTTGGAGAAGTTGAATACCAATAAATAATAAATCGCCAACTGAGGCTGGTTTAAACGTTTATTTGATTGTATGAGCATCAAATTGGCTTGTGCTTCCAAACCTCTTTTTGCGTTTTCACGATTCGTACTTATATTGCAGGAACGTAGGCAAAGAAACCTAACCTAAACGATAGGTTTTTGCTGGTTTTTGACACACAATGCATAACGAATGTTTACTTTGGTTGTCATTCCGTACCACAGAACTAGTTCTGTGCATTTCAAGTTGCGCAAAACCGGTTCTGTGCATTTGAAGATGCGCAAAACTAGTTCTGCCTATTTGGTAATGCTCAATAGCCGTATAAAATTCATATTTCGGGTTTGGGAAATATTTCTTGCTCAAAACTAGTTCTGCGTATTTTTTTCGGGCATCGCCCGAATTCCGCTATTGAGTGTAACACCTACACCTGATTATGTTCAGATACTTTTTTACAGGGTCTAATGGAAATAAAGTATTATTATTATATATCACCGCAAACATTTGTGCTCGGTAGCTTAAACCATGTGTTGATATTATAACGATGAAAACGGTTTACTATGCTTTTTAATTAATGTTAAAATATCTCGTATGGGATCATACTTTGAGGTAAATCGTCATCTTCGAGCAACAGAGTATTTGTGAGCCAAGGTATTCAATAGGAATCTTAGCTATTGCGCCTTATAGCGTTTCATGTAGAAGGCATTTAAGGACCTAGTTATAATGTGCGAGTAAAAAAACAATAATTTGTTCTTATATCATGGAGATGCTTACATACGTTCATCGCAAAACTGATAAATTAAGCAGATGTTCTTTGGTCCACCCATAAAATATTAGGGTCTTCCATAGTCTAGAGTAGATGCCAATTTACAATTATTTTATTAATTATTTCGATAATATGTCATTCCAGAGGCTAGACTGTGTTTATAAATACATTTCAAAAACATCCCAGCAAACACGATGTCGTTATACTAACGTCATTTTGACGACACCCCATTCGTCATTATCACGTCGATAAAGAGGAATATATGACGTGTCTGTGACGGCACAATGTCACAGCCCAAAGACGTCATTGAGTGCCGTGTTAGTAACGTCACCTAACCGCCGTCCCAATCACGTCACAAATGTGTCGTCTCAATATCGTCATGTACGTGTCGTTCCGTCGGCACTATTTTATACAGCACCAAGGCTGCACCAGAAGGTATCGTCAGATCAGCACTGATTATTGGCGATGGTCACTTTGTCCTACTTTTATGTCTCTCCAATAGTCAATGCTGATCTAACGATATCTTCTGGTGCAGTCGTAGTTACTAAATAAAATAGTTTGGACGTTAATAACCTTATAGGATAAATGTTTAGGAGATAATGCTGTGAGAAATCTGTGTAGCATTAATTTGAGTAAAGGTAATAAAATATACTAATTCAAAATAAATTAATCATGTATTTCACAGTAAAGACAGGATACAAAAATAATGATCATAGCTTTGCTAGCCTTCTATAGAAGCCTGCCTAAATCACAAAGTACTTTTTATTTTCAATCGGCTCAATCCATATAGTAAGAGGCTACAATCTAATAAATCCACAATACCTGAGAAAACACTGGACACTATACCTATACCTATCCACACATACAGACACTGCACACACAGCACATAAGGTTAAAATCTCCATCCCCATGTCACCAGGCGTCACAGCTTCATCGTAGAAAACACAAGTAGAAAATGGCGTGGCAATTTGTGCCTTGTAGTGATGATCGGGATTGAGATCAGCGGTTCGGCTGCAGTCGGATCGGGTCGGACTACATCCGATGCATTCATTGGTCTGTATCTTACGTAAGTTGTGCAGTGATTCATCAGTGAACTAAAGCGCGGTTAGTACAAAATTACCTCATGCAAACAATAAATCTATCAAAACCCAATCAACGGAATAATTAGCCACAATTTTGTCGTATCTGCTTTATTTGGGATATACCTACGTTACCTGAAGTCGACTATATTTTTGGATAATAATTTAGATATTCTATATCTATCTAATTAATTAAATTTTTTAGTACTTATGCGAGCACCACAATTCGACGTCATAATGATGTACGTCTCCTTGCTGGGATGTCTTTGCTAACCTTTAGTTTCTATACAATGTGCACTCGTATAGGTCAATAAACTATCTGTTTACATATCCTAGGGCAGTTAACCGCATTTTGTATTTGAAAAACGTTAAGAGAGTAGACGAAATGTTAAACAATTTATGCAAACGAGTATCGTCGTATGGTTTTGTGTACGGGGCAGTGAAACACAATGATTGAGTAGTCTAACTAGACTGGACTATCTGTACAATGCACTCTCCGTCCCCAAAGAGAAGAGACACCATTTAATATGTTCCACTCACGATCGCTTTTGGGCTGATGGAAAAGTAGTTCTTCGACCTGTACCTCTGACGTCACTGCATGATTGTTGATACAACATGTTGATGTCGTTACAAAATCGACGAACTTTCGTTCTTAGTCGCGTGGAATAACCTCTCAGGTCACTGATACGGACGATTTTTTGCAGTGTGGGGGACCAGGAAGTCATCGGGACAAGTAAGAGTTGAATAGTCGGGTCATTCGGGTTACGGCCCACGCAAAAGTGGGTGAAGTACTGGTTCAAAATTGAATCAATTAGGTTCACTCTCTTATATTAACGCCAAGTCATTTCCATAACACGTCACAGCCTTCTCCGCATTTTAGGTGTTGGAGTCAAGTTTATTGACTCCGTACTTCTTATTTCAGATATTATGACGCATTTGTTCTTCCTAGGAGCCATCCGACGCTGTCTTCGTTAATACTGCAACCTTAAAAGGCTTATTGCATTATGACTCCTATATTATTTACAGTACCTATTCCAGAATTCTAGTGCCCTGTATTAGTTGTAGGTCCTGGTACTGAGTTAAACTTTGGGCTTCCCAAATAACAACTGTTGTCTCTTGTCATCTGGTTATTTATTTAGATTATGGTTATAGTACACATAAAAAAAGTCAGAACAAATTTAACAATTTTTTTTGTTTTTTATCTTTTTTTTTTGTTTTTTGCGATCAAAATGGCAATTAGGCTATAGGTTAATATTGAGCCTGGAAATCAATTTTACCGCTGATGGTTTAACTTGAAGGAAGTCCTTGTTGTTGCTTGGATATGCTCTAAGGCCCCATTCTTGCACTATATGCCTGACAGTTTGGTGTTGTGCTCCACAGTTTCATCGTGGGGATTCGCGTTTGTTCCATTCAAACAAGGCGCACACTCCATGCGACGTGCGAATTCTGTTAAGGGTTGACCATTCTTTTCGGTGGAGCCGGAGACCAGGGGATTCTTGACCAAGAGTTAGATTACTGTTCACTTCTTCTGGTGTTTGGGTCGCCCAAATTCCTGCCCATTTAATGGAGAGTTTAAACCATCAGACTCAAGATGGAGAGCTGTTGAAATTTGTGGAACGTAATCTGCGCAAGGAGAGATCGTCGTGGATTGGCAGTGAGGGATTTGTTTTAATTTTGTTATATTCTTTCAGAAGGGCATTTCCTCGACGGATGAATGGTGGAGCTATTTGGCTGAGTGTTGGTAGCCAGTAAGTTGGGGTTGATTTGATGCATCCCGTAATAGTTATCATAGCAGTGTTAAACTGGGTGTATATCAGTCTAGTAGCTGTTTAGCCACACTGGCAACAAAATTCAACGGCAGAGAAACATAGGCTCAGGGTCGATGTACGGAGCGTAGAAGCGGAAGTGCCTCAAGAGGTTCCACATAAATTTTGCAGGATGTTACTTCTGCTGTATTTTGGCTGCGATGGACTTAATATGTTTTTTATGTTTAAACGATAGTGTCCTATCCAGTGTGACACCTAGGTATTTGGGTGTTGGATTATACGATAGAAAGGTGCCGTTGAGGTAAACCTTTAGCTCTATTTTCGCCATTTTACTTCCCACACCGATAGGTGAGGGAAGTATTGCGATCGCGAAATTTTGGATTTTGAGATAATATGTTTTTTGGGCGCTTTATGATGTCTACATAACGAAAATCTACGTCACTCATTTCCATCGGTCTGTCTGTCTGTCTGTCGGTACTGCCTGTCTGTCTGTCTGTCTGTACGCGTTTTTATAGCCACGTAATCCCAGTAACAGCTGCATGGATTGTGATGAAATTTGGGCAGCAATATGCTGTGAGGTCGTAGTAGGTAATGCTGCTGTAATTTTGAAAATCGGTGCATGGGCAGCAAAATAATTAGCAAAAAACAAAAAATTTTAAATTTTTTTTTATGGTCGGCCTCCCGCAAAGGCTGAAAGCCTATGGCGCTGTAGAAGTGCTGCGAGAGGATAAGTATCGGTTCACGTTAGATTTGAAACGCTGCAGGTTGTAGCCGTCGGGAAACAAATTCCCCGGCAGCTGATTCCACAGCGTCGAAGTTCTCCAAAAGAAGGAATGCTGGAGGAGACTGGTTCGGGGAGTAAGGACCTCGACCTGGTAAGGATGAGCTCGCAGAGCTTCTCTAGTGGTCCTGGTTCGGACGGCCTGTGGTGTTATTATCTGAGAGAGCTCACTCGAACATCTTCCGTGATAGAATCTGTAAAACAGGGATAGGTCAGCCACCCTCCTTCGATGTTCCAGGCTGTGGAGGTCCTTTGTGAGGTTAGGCGTATCAATTAGTCTAATCGCTCTTTTCTGGATAGTGTCCAGAAGCTTTAGAGAGTGCTTCGGAGCGCATCCCCACACATGGGAGCAATACTCCAGCGATGGTCGGATCTGTGCCTTGTACAGCAGCAGCAGTTGCTCTGGTGTATACAACTTCCTACTGCGGAACAAAACTCCAAGCTTCTGGGATGCCGTTTTAGCAATACTGACGACGTGGTCGTGCCAGGACATGTTATTGTGGATGTTGATTCCCAAGAGCTTGACGGAAGGTGATTCGACTATGGGGTGACCCTCCATTTCCACGGTTGGTAAGCCATCGTGAGACTTCTTTGTAAGTGTTGTTGCCTGAGTTTTTTGTACGTTGAACTGTACTTTATTTGCTAATCCCCACTCGACAATTGTTTTGATATCTGTGTTGATCTGTGAGGCATGCTGCTGTCGCCGACGTACCGTCTCCTGGGATGATAGTGGCTTGCCTGGTTCCATGCACGACACTAATGTACTGTCATCTGCGAAGCTGTAGATTGGATTTGATGTTATTTCCAGCAGCTCGTTGATGTACAGCAGAAATAGTGTAGGGGATAGGACAGATCCCTGAGGAACACCGGCGTTTATTGAAAATACGTCTGATGAACAGCCCTCGACTACAACGAACAGAGATCGGTCTTTCAAAAAGCTATTCAGCCAGTGGCGCAGACCAGGTGGTAGTCCATAAGCAGCAAGCTTGACCAGAAGTCCGTCATGCCATACTCTGTCGAAAGCTTTGGATATATCAAGTGCAACAACACGGGATTCGCCATGGTTGTCTATTGCTCTGTTCCACAAGTGAGTGACGTATGCAAGGAGGTCACCTGTAGACCTGTGCTTACGGAAGCCATACTGGCGATCATTTATGATGTTATTGTTGTCCAGGTATTTCAGGAGCTGTGTGTTAATGACAGTCTCCATAACCTTAGACATGATACTGAGAAGAGCCACAGGTCTATAATTGGTGGGATCAGTTTCTTTTGCCTTTCTTAGGGATGGGTTGTACGCAGCCAATCTTCCACGAGGCGGGAAACACGCCTCGTTGATACGAAAGTTTGAAGAGCTTGCAAAGAATAGGTGCAAGCTCAGTGGCACAGCGTTTAAGGACAATGGCTGGAATTTGGTCAGGACCAGTAGCTTTATTGGTGTTCAGTTTTTGGAGGATGCTTTTTACATCTCGATGTTGAAATTTGACCTCTGCCATTCTCGAGTTCACGCTTATGATGGTGGTCGGAGTACTTCCTTGAAAGTCTACAGTAGAATTGGCTGCGAAGAGCTTCCCCAAGATGTCTGCTTTTTCTTTAGGAGCAGAAGCGATGGATTTGTCCTCTCTGGTCAAGGGTGGTATTGACGAATAGGAAAAGTTCTGACTAACAGCCTTAGCTACAGACCAGAATGTTCTGGACGAACTAGGACATGAGAGGAGCTTGTTCTTAATTTTTTGGTTATGTTCCTCCTTGCTGCTGTCAATCACGTGTTTACAGTGATTTCTGGCGTCGATAAAACTGCGGTGGCTCTCAGCATTTGGATTTTTCCTCCATTCTCTGTAATGTTGGTTTTTAGAGGTAACTGCATCTCTACCACGCTTATTAAACCATGGCTTGTTTTTGGAGGGATGCTTGACGATGTGAGGAATATAGGCTTCCATGCCGGATATTAATACCTCTGTTATTTCTTGAGCGCAAGCTGATGGGTCCCGTGACTTGAAGCAGACGTCGTTCCAGGGAAAGGACTGGTAGTATTCCCTTAGGTCGTCCCACTTGGCTGATCCGTAATGCCAGACCCGACGAGGCTTTGCATGGTAGAGATCTGGAGAATGCATTCTGCATAGCGTCGAGACGGTGTTGTGGTCAGACGATCCCAGTGGGGCGGTTACCTTCACTGTGTAGACCGTTGGAGCAGTTGTGAGATATAGGTCCAACAGACTAGCGAAATCTCCGTGGCGGCTGGGAATCCTTGTTGGTTCTTTGACTATCTGCTCCAAGCCGCAGCTGATAGCGAAGGCTTCAGCTTCACGTCCCTCGTCGTCCGTTTTGTTTGAGTGATTCAGCCAGTATGAGTTGTGAACGTTGAAGTCACCCAGAAAGACTATCTCTGAATGAGGGTGATCTGATTGCAGCGCGTCCACAGTGGCTGAAAGCTTCTCGAAGAGCTCTTTGCAGTTGTTACTGCTTGGTGGCCTATAAATGCAGCATATAAATTTGGAATGATTTTGGAAGGATATTTTGAGCCATATGATGTCAAATCCTTCCAGTTCGAGCTCTTCTTCTCGATGACAAGAAAGCCCAGATTTAACGTACACGCATACGCCAAACCTACGTCTAAATCGGGTGTATAAGTCATATCCGGGATATCTAAAGCAGTTATCCATTGTTGAAGAGCCGACTTGAGTTTCCGTAAGAGCCAGAATGTGTGGCTTCTCTGCCTGAAGGTGTTGATGGACAGAGTTTATGTTGGAGGCAAGACCTCGTATATTTGTAAAGTCGGCTCTGAATAAGTTTCTCTGGCCTTCGGGCCTGTCGTCAGTGCGAAGTTGCTGCGAAGGACGGCTTCTGTTGTTAGCCTGACGAGGAGTGGCAGCACAATTCTTTAAACAATCTTCGCTTAATGTTCCCCCCGGACCACCTGGCACCCGGAGATCCGAACGGCCAGGTATTTTACCTCCGGAATCTTTTGATCCTGGAAGAGCCATTGAGCATTTTTTTACTTTTAATTAATTCAATTTGTCACTTATGAGGAACCGAGAACATCAGCCTAGCGACGGAACATGAACCGTGAGGCCATTTGGCGCCGCCTATTTCCGGGAACCTATTTCTAGTTTCCCGGAAATATTCCGATGTGGGGGTGATTGCACCGCGGGCGAAGCTAAGTGACTGCACTTCTCCCCCCTGTGGCTGATTGCAGAGATAATAGTACATGATGCGTCGTCGTCGGTGCAAGGTGTACCATCACCTCTGGGCGATGGGGTCGCCACATCCCTACGCCTAAATATCCCTCAAACTTCGTTTTTAGGCGTTTAGGTGTTCCTGATGATTTTTTACTTTTTTTTTTGGGGTGGGGGCGTTACGATGTTATTGTGTTGCTCATGCCTGGCTTTAGCTTCCACCTGCTGAGTGTGGACTCTAGAATGTCAAAGCTGGTATTTCTGTACGCTAGAGCCAGATCATCTGCATATGCGAATTTCCGGGAGGATAACCGAGGAAGATCCGAGGTATTGAACAAGACGGGCGATAGAACAGAGCCCTAGGGTAATGCTTTATTTAAATGTCTCACTTTGCCGGTATCAGAGCTCACGACAACCTGGAACGATCTGGCTGAAAGCATATTGTTATTAGGGTGCCTACTGTTTTGCAGGATATGCAGCTTGTATAAGAGCCCTTCTCTGCAGATGGTATCACAGGCTGCGGTCAGGTCTACACTGTGCCGGTCTTAAGGCAACGTTGGTATCCCGACATAGTCACTATACGATTCAGTCTGAAACCCGCCTGCTCAACTGGTATATGTTGTTCTGTCTTGGGACCTATATTGTCATCTAAACTAATCGCTCAAGGAGTTTGAGGCAGACGTTGAGTAGCGCGATTGGGCGGTACTTCTCCACAAGTTCGCAGCCTCTCAGCTTGCCAGCGTGTCAGTTTGCCAATTATCCTTCATTTTTTTATTTTGGAGGTAGTTTTACCAGTCTTTAAAATTTCTGCAAAGGCTGCCTCCAGCCACTCTCTTGTGCGTGGTACACAGTGAATTATAAATTCTGGAAGAATTCCATCGAAACCTGAGGTTTTCCCCGCGTTTCTGCATTCAATGGCGGTGGCTATTTCAGTTGATGAGAAAGTCCTGGAGTACTTAGGAAGCGATGTGCTCGTTCTCCTCATATGTCTGAATTCTTTTTATTCCCTTTGTGAATTCTTTATCGCAGGGAGATTTTGACGTTTTGACGATGTGAAACGCGACTTGGTCAGGTGACACCGATTGGGTGTGACGGTTGATGAGCCGCGCTTCCCCTAGCTTCCTTAGTCCTTCCATTACATGCTTTTCTGCTGGAAAGTCTGAAATCTAGAGAAGTTGTCATTGCCTACCATTTTGCCTTCGCGCTACGTCAAGACTATTGAGAAGTTCGTCTGCTACTTCATGGTCACCACTTTCTGCAAACTCCTTATATACAACCTGTCGCTCTCTTCGTTCCAACCCGCAATGTAAGTTTTAGGATAACCTCGTGGTATGGCCCTCTTTGTAGTAGCTATTACGGCTTCGCACTCACGCAAAACAGGCTGTAAGGAGAATATTTGCCATTCGAAGCTGATTCCTGTTCAAAGCAGCCATTTTGAATGAATTTTGCTGGTCTTTCTACTAGGTACTACTACTTGGATTAAAAAATATACTTCAGAGGCCATGTTTTCTCTAATTCTTCGACTATATTTAAATTTAGACAACAAACAAATGTCAGTAGCATCATTCTTGGTATGTATGATCTGATGGCGTTCGTCTCGATATATTGATCAAAAAGTTTGACAAACCTGATTGCTTTGACATAACACTCAGATTTTGAATAATTGCCCCCAAATTATTAATTATTATTTGAGAAGACAACTTCAAATAAAAATCGGGACTGCCTCAGAGATCTTTATTTATTAACACGCTTCTATTAGCTCTATTTATTTTTTATTCATTTATTTATCCATAATATGAATGTACTTATATTGTAAATACACTGTCCGAACGGCCTTCACCATTTAACGGATAGGAGTTGCACACAAGTAGATTAGTATAGTAGAGCCCAGAGATATACCATTTGTGTACGTTTTGCGCTATATAAAAACTGCATACCATCTCTTAGTACAGTTCATCATTTGGAATAGATACAGTTTTGATAATATTCAATGGTTACCATTATTTTACTTTCGTACTCGTAACCAATTCATGGAATGTGCTTTTAACCAATTTTCTAACAAAACGTAACCTTTTAGAATGGTGAAAATGAAACACTAAGTTGTATTTGAACGTAAATCTGTCGGATGACGTTCACGATGTATATTTTGACTGAACTATGATAAGATCGACACATTCCAGGATTATTAGCAACTCGATCGATGAAGAGGACCGGACTTAGTCAAATTGTTTAGGCAGGTATTGCTACCGTGATTGATAGCAACGCCAATCTGCTTTTACTTTTGTGCGTCACTTTTCTGTCTGAATCGGACGTTTTTTCGGAAGTGTGCCAGCTAGAGTATGTTTCGGCCTTGGGAAGATAATGGGATTTTACAGCGATGTGAATTACCCTGCAGCAGTGAAGCTACGTCGGCGGTTTGTCATTACGGTGGTGAAAGTAGTGACTATAGTACGGACACTGATAATGAATTTGAACAGAGGGAGGTGGAGGTAGACCAATTAAAACCTCACAAAAGGTCACATCTTAACGCAGATGCAAAACAAATAGTACTAAATGATAATGAACTAACGAATGATCCAGAGAATGAAAATAAGGGGAGTATGATCAAAAAGACGTCAATTCTAACACACGTTCCATACCCAACAGTATGTGAAATTTTGAGAAAGGGGCCACAAAAGAGGAAGCGTAGGTTTGATGCTGGTGTTTCAAAAGAACTAGATCCCACGATCACAAAATTATTGGGGAATATTCTGTATGAAAAGTACAGAATTAATAAACTACCCACAATCGAATCCGTTCAAAGACAATTGGCTAGAGTGGGGTAACAGTATCCAAGGAGTGCATTGCAGCGATAGATTAGGAAGATTGGGTTTAGGTACAGAACTGTGATCAAACGAATGGCTATAATGGAAAGTGTAAGGATTGTGGGATGGCGGCATGATTACTTGCATAAGATAGAGCAATACCGGAACGAGGGGAGGTCAGTGTACTACCTTGACGAGACCTGGTATGATACCCATGATACCGCTAAAAAGGGATGGACCGACGGTACAAAGAAGTGTTAGCTAAAAGGCGTTCCACCAAATAAAGGATCCCGTATAGTTATCTTACACTGCGGATCATCTGATGGCTAGGTCGAAAACGCACTTAAATTATGTGGAAAGAAAATTGAAGACTGCAATATAGACTACCACAAAAACATGGACTCGGGAATATTTGAGCAATGGTTTGAGTATACCCTTATTTCCAATTTAAAGCCATTTATTAGCGTCATCGTAATGGACAACGCAAGCTATCACTCCAGACAAAGGTACAAAATTCCGAATTCAACGTTATCGAGGGCGGAAATACAAGATTTTCTCATAAAACAGGATTTGTACTTTGAAGAAACTTACAAAAAAAACTGAATTATTGGTCCTCCACACTGAACAGTTTGAGAAACAATATGTCATAGAAAGCACAGATAAAAAGTATGGTCATGATGTCTTAATGTTGCCTCCCTATTTTTGCATTTTCAGTCCGATAGAATTAATTTGGGGACAAGTAAAACAACGAATCGAACGTTAAAATTGAGTGTAGAAAGGAATAATTTACCATATGGTTTGTACGGTTATATTGAAATGTCTCTACCATATATTTATCAACAGATAATAAAGTTTCAAACATCTTGTTCAACCAACTGATGTATGAGCACTTTATTGGATGGAATGAACATTTTCGTTGTTGCCCACTCCAACGAATTCGAACGCCCAGTCCGACCCCGTTCCCTTTCTCTGTCGGCACTTTTTGCGGAGATCCTCACTTTGTAAACAAATGGTATATCTCTGGGCTTTACTATACAATATGTTGCAAATAAATAAACTATAAACTAGGTTATAAGCTATTGTCATACCGTACATATTTCAAAAATAAATTGACACCTATCGGTGTGGGAAGTAAAATGGAAATTGCGATAAACTAAATGAAATTCCATGCTCATATAAGATTTAATGTTAGACACGTCAAAACAATCGCTTGTGTTTCAAATTTGAGCTCATTTAATGTAAAAACCAGTAAACTCCTATTTGAAACCACGTACCATCACAAATTTGAGCTCACCTTCAGTCAGCGTCAATTTTCTGATATTATAGGAAAATTCCGTAAAACCTTGCCTAAAGTGAGCTCAAGGATATCACAATCTTTCTTTGCTGCTTCGATCTTTTGGATCTCATCAGGTGGACCTGGGTAAAGCCCGGTATCAAGCTGATATGAAAGCAATGAACCAACTGAAACAACTGAATTGAGGGCAAATTCCCCTACCGGCATGATCTAGACTGTGATCTTAACATGAGGCAATACCGCATCTCATTTGGCATCTAAAAACAAATCAAAGAAACCTAGAAGACACGTACGGTCCACTCCTTGGTTTAAAGAACATTGATCAGGTTTTTCCTTGATGTTTCCCCTTTAGTTACCTACTTGGCTAGACTTCGTACTTCGTTTTAGCAAAAACCGAAATGGGGTTTGAGAGTAGTCTCTATCGACTTGGTTTGACGTCCTGAGTCAAACGGAACCACTCCCAGACCGAGGAGGAGGAAACGCTCCTGTGAAATTTCAGTACTTAACTTAACCCGACTACAGCCAAGTTGTTAAAAATGGGTTAAATGGGGTTTAAGTAAGTGCTAATTGACTAGGCTTGACGTCTTAAGTCGAATTAAACTCCTCCCAGACTTTGTCATTTCAAACCAACCTAAAACCGATTTCAAAATTTGGATACTTTTTCACAAAATATATGGTCGATTCGAAAGTACTTGATGACTAGGACTAGCGTACAACGGCAGCATAAGTAACAGCAAGAAATGGAAGAAAAGTTTATGTTCCTGAAAGTTAGATAAGTTTAGGTTAAATTATTTGAGTTGAGTAAATGGGCGGGGTGGGGGGTGGGGCTCCCCAAACATCGCTGGTATTCGAGCTGGTTTTGAATGTCTTGAATATTCTAAGCATATACCCCCAGGTACTAGGTAGGCTGCACCACTTTATTCATATCGTCTCTAGGTAGGCGCCAGGCCCTCCAAGATCTTTTTTGGCTTAATTTTCTATTGAGAACCAAAATAAACGTTTCTTGAGTCTAGTGGTTGATACAAATCGAGCCAGGAGGACATCAAACTGAGTCGACTACCACCCCTTTCTTTCTCTACCGATTTGGTTTGGTTATGTCAGGTAAGGTATTAAAATTTCCAAATTTCAAAGTGGCGAAGATTTTCACCGGGACGTTTGCTCACTTTGGGAGTGGCCGAGTTCGACTCAAGACATCCAGCCAATTTCGATTATCACTCATTTTGACCCAAACAACTCGTCTGGTTTGATTAAGTTAGGTTAGGTGGTCAAACTTCAAAATGCGTAGTTTTTCACCAGAACGTTTCCTTGGTTTGGCAGTGGTCTCGTTGGACTCAGGACGTCAAACTGAGTCATTTGACACCACACGCGACCCCCGTTTCGATTTCCCCTAAAACGAAGTCTTACCTTCTACCTTCTACTTTCTACTTGGAATATATCATCTTTTAAATTAAAATTGAGTTTTAGAAATTAGACTGATTTTCACTAAGCAAGAACATCTGCAATATAGCACATTATGAGAATTAACGGAATATGACAGACATAATGTTTTTTGCATTGTTCAATAACGATAATTGCCCACGAACAGAAAAGTCATAAAATCCACGACAGCTGGACTGCTAAAACAATACAAAAATTTCAAATGGTTTATCCTAAGTTATGTGTAATAAATGATCTCATTGTTAATTTCTACACATATGCAGCCACTATGAAGTCATAGGGGACAAGGTTAACCGATAGAAATTAATTTTTCTTTCAGAATATTTGGAGCATAGTCACAATTAGCAAAGTAGTTAATGGTTGTTTTTTATGAACGGCTTCACTTTCGCTACAGCGGCAAAACCGTACCTTGAAAAATATTAAATTAGTTCATAGCTGATAGGTAATCACTCAATATGTAACTTGCTAGAAATGACCCCGCGCATATCTTTTGGAACATAGGTTAGATAAAATGTTGATATCAAGCTTAAGTCCCAATTCACATAAAACTAATTAATTCGAATAGATCTTGATGATGGTAGATGATGACACAGGATGTTGTTGATCTCCTCTTGGTGAAGTCATCGTATTTTTCCTATAATCGGTGACAGAACCTTTAGGGGGATGAAATACCGTATTTTTTATCGACAAATCACTCCGCATAAGTAGTTTTTCTCCCACCATAATAGAATGGCAGCCATTTTGTTTTTTTAATCGAAGCATGAGTGTTGTACTAATTTAGCTACCCATGTAGAGGTCCCAGAAACAAAAATTAAGTCTCATTCGATAGCGAAACATGTAGACCATAAACTAGTGGTGAATATTTTCCAAATTTTATTTCATAAAAGGACAAAAAACTGTTAAAAGAAAATAATTATGTATTTTTTTACAATTTTAGTTTTTTCAAAAAATCTAGGCTGTTAACCTACACTTTTTTTATTTCTGAGCGATGGTACATGATGTTTCCTTAAATAAAAATAGCTATATACCTTAGCCCTAAGTAAAGTAGTTTAGAAGCTATGATGGTTCTAATATGACCCTCGCGCACGTACAGACACACACACGGAGATTAAAAAACCAAAGTTTTCCGATTTTCTTCAAACTTGGTCACTATAAAAAGGTTATCATTAGATACAAAAATCTAGTTTTTGGTCCCGCTGCGATGACAAAAAAGGGGTGGGGTCATATGTCGCGTCGTTGCCCACGATATTTCAAAAACATGCAGCTCTCGTAAACAAGATTCCATTCTGTGGCCTTTCTATTAAACTTTGCAGTTGATTAGCTGACTTTCTCTATGGTTGCAAAATCTATGTCGTGGTAGACGGCTTCTATCTCTTCTATAACATAAAATTCTTCTTCAGATCAACGATCTGTCTCTACAAACCCAATCCACAATTTTGCGTACATGAAAAGTTACGCTGTATAAAGCTCAGATAAGATCAGGACTGGAGTATTGCTCATATATCTGAGACGCTGTTGCCCCTACTAATCGGTTGAAAGCATTTAAAAATTTATCATATACATAATATGCAGAACCATGAATATGATAAGCTTTTTGGGCCTATTGACTTATATACAAGGGTCTTAAAGTTCGTTTCTTCGTTCTTTCATCACGTTAATGGCTATTGAAGATGATATAATTGTTATATTTGTGGATAATATTCAGAAACTATAGCAGTACAATTCTCGGAAATCCGCTTTTTGGGATTCTCTAAATGTACTGTTTAAGGGGTGTGTGGCTTCTTTATAATAACTGTCCACTTTAGAAAGTATTTATACTAATTAAATGGCGCACCTTTTCCCAACCAAAGGTGCCATAATTTAGCTGGGACTGCTCAAGATAGTAATACAATATTTCTAGATAGCGTGTGCTTAGAGATTGTTTTAAAATTTAACAGTTAGGAAAGAGTTGTTTTATTTTTCGCCAAAGAAATTATATTTGTAATTTCAAATCTCAGGCTCAGAAATTTGTCCTTTGTCCATTTAGATAGATCCAATGTTCGGTAATGTATACTTTGTTGTCTTATGTTTTAAGGCCCAGGGTTTCAGGTTTGTTAAGTAACAATTGGTTGAAAGAAAACTAGTGGTTAGTGAAAGCAATCCGTTTCTCCAGCAGTTAGGTTAACCCAAGGATAAAGCACAGCATAGCAAACAACCAGCAGAATATATCTGACGATTTCCTATACAAAAATGGTTCCCACAGAATTTGACCTTGGGATGATTTTACGGATGCGAAGTTTGGGTAGAGATGCGAAAATGAAAAGATCGATACCGGTACCAACTCGATACCTTTTAGCCTAATAGGCGCGTTTGGTTTGTACAGGGAATTTTGTGCAATTGTGGGTGTGGGCGGGTGTTTGTGGGTATGGAAGAGGGGGGTTGGCTTCGGACGTTGTCCATTAGCCACAGATACATGTTTAATCTTACATCTTATATATCAGTCTTTGTTAGTTTGGTGAATTCAACAATTTTGTCGAGGATAGATTTCCTGTTAGAAATTAATAATGTTGACAACTGGGTAGGTAATGGTATATGATACTCCAGAGTTAATCTTCTAGTGAAATTCGTTACATGGGGTTCATTGTTAGTGCACTCAAAGAAGATATAATTCAAGTCTGCTATTTTGGTGTTGTCACAGGTACATACATTATTGTCAGCAACACCAATTTTGTACAAATGAGACCTAAAACGACCGTGGTTTAGCCTTAACCTCGTTATTATGGATGAGTAAGCCCTGCTTACTTGGTATTCAAAAATATAGGGGGAATAGACTGGTAGGGAAGGATTTATTTCAACGAAAGGGTTTTTCGACGTAGCGCAATACTCAGTCCAACGTTGATTCCATGCAGTAACTGCATTGTTTTTGAAGACATTTTTCACATCACTCAATAATAGAGAATAGCTATAATCAACATCATCTCGTAGACAAGCTGTTTTAGCAGCTTTGTCGACTATCTCGTTTCCCCAGACACCAGAGTGTGCTTTCGACTAAACAAAAACAGTCACTATATTTTTGCTTGCTAATTTGCACAAAGCAGCCCTTATTTGCATTAAAATTGCGTTATCAGAATGTTGAGTAGCAGGTTTCTCTAAGCATCTAAGCACTGACTGAGAATCTGAAATTATGGTCATTTTGGTAGATTCTTTAGTATTGCCCATTGGCCATTCCAGGGCAGATTTTATGGATAAACTTTCCGCGGTAAAAACTGAACAGAACTCCGGGACGCGATACTTATATATATTTTTATGTGAAGGATTAGGAACAAAAAAAGCATATACTGTGTTGTTTGAGCATTTAAATCCATCTGTGTATATTTGAATGGAAGATGAAACACGCTCAAGTGTAATGGATAATATGTGATTATTTAGTGTGTCGTGCTCTGTATAATTAGGGTAAATAACCTCGATGGTAGATGTTACGACTTTGAGAGAATGATTAGAAATGGGAAGTCTTTTTGATTCTTTAATATTCTGCTGAAAATTACAGGTATCAGTGAAGGCTGTTGCAAAAATTGGAGATTTCTTGTTACGCCAATATGGATGGCAAAGGTCTTGTATACTAACAGAAGTAATTTTTTGTACTATATGTGAAGCAAGTGATCTATATTTGATGACTAACTTCTGAGCCAGGTATTGCCGCCTTATAATATCGAGAGGAGGTTCATTGTACTCTGCTAGAAGTGCAGGACACGGAGACGACCTCATTGCTCCGATGCACATACGTAATGACTTGAACCGAATCCTGTCTATAATCTTTAGATTAGTGTTTGATACTGATCCATATCGCACACATCCATAATCCAAAATGGACCTAATGTAAGTTTTATAGAACTGGAGGGCCGTAAATGGATCTGCTCCCCATTTAGATCTTGTAACGTATCGAAGCATTTGCATTCCTTTTTTCACGACGGGTCTTTACGTAGTGGATGTATTTGTTCCATAGTAGTTTAGAATCAAGAACAACTCCCAAGTACTTGATGTGGTCAACCACTCGAAAGCTGATATCTCGAATTTTTAACTCAGTGCCTACATTCTTTAACCTGCGTCGTGTGAAGAACACGATGGCAGATTTTTCTGCAGACATAGTGAGTCCCAATTCTCTTAGCCAGTTTTGAATACATACCACTGCGTATTTTAGTTTTTTAGTACATTGCTCCATTGAGGTATGGATTGTGTATACACATATGTCATCTGCGTATTGAATCACATTGATGCCGTCGTCCATTAGGTCATGCAAATCAGCAGTGTATATGTTGAACAATGTAGGTGAGAGAATTGAGCCCTGAGGGATACCATCCCTAGCAATACGTGGTCCATGTAGTACATTTTTATGATCACGAATAAAGATTCTCCGATTCATATAAAGAGCAAAGATAGAGGCAGCAGCTCTATCACTGATACCTATAAGCTTGAGTTTCTTGTACAAGATATCTAGTTTGACGTCATTGTAGGCGCCTTTGATATCAATAAATAAACATGCTACATACTCTTTGCTAGAAAAGCTTTTATGTATACCAGATACTAAATGTATAATAGCATCCATGGTACCTTGACCTTTTCTAAAGCCATATTGAGTTTTTGGTAATAAACAGTTATATTCAAGATACCATTCAAGGCGCAGCTTAATCTTTCTCTCAAATGTCTTCGTGAGGCAGGACATCAGAGAGATGGGTCTATATGAATCAACCAACTCAGGATTTTTTGTTACTTTATGAAAAAGACATAGAACCATTTCACTCATGTTCTCCACAAAATCCTTTTTCACCCACCAATCATTGTATATTTCTAGTAGAAGAATTATAGCAGAGGGAGGCCAAGTTTTAATCATTTGATAAGTGAAACTGTCCAATCCAGCTGTGTTAGCTGTGCTTTTTAGTGCAATTTCTAACTCATCAATAGAAAATGGTTGGTCAATATCTTTTTGGTGGGCAAACGTTATATTATTTCTTGAAAAAAAAAATTAGAGCTTGCTGACGGTGGAGCAAAAAAGTCCAACAATTTATCGATCATTTCATTTGATAGTATTGTTTTTTGAATTATATTGATGAGTTTCTTATTGCTTTAATGCGTTTCCAAATTTCAGAAACCGGGGTGCTTTTATTGAGGGTACTGACAAAAGTCTTCCAATTTTCGCGTTTCTTTTTATCGAACAACAATTTAGCTTTAGCATCTAGGTTTTTGTACTTGAAGTAGTTATCATACTTTCGCAAATCAACAGCTTTAGAGCACTCATCATCCCACCAAATGGGC
Source organism: Callosobruchus maculatus (assembly GCA_951848785.1). Taxonomy (NCBI): domain Eukaryota; kingdom Metazoa; phylum Arthropoda; class Insecta; order Coleoptera; family Chrysomelidae; genus Callosobruchus; species Callosobruchus maculatus. The sequence continues at coordinate 2,640,812 of CATOUR010000174.1, forward strand.
TTCATAATATTTAGTTGGGCTGGTCTTTTGATAGGCATAGATGCATCTGCATCTATATTGACTGCATGAAAAAGAGCCATGAATTTATTTGTGTTGTTTATACACCCATTTGTTGTTAGGTTTTTTCTGTAACGTCTTGATAGACGTACCAGTCTGCTTTTCTATCATTCCATCTTGTCTTTGGTCTGATATTAAAGATGTTTTTATCAGTCTGAAATTATATTAGGATATGCAGGTGGTCGGATCCCATCGGATCTTGTTCTACTGACCAAGTGACTTGGTCTACTAAATTTGAGGAAACTAAGGTTAGATCCACCGCAGATGGAGCGCTCATTGGAGTAGCTATACCCTAGTTGGACTTCCATCGTTGGTTACAAAAAAATTAAAATTATCCAATGCCTGTATCAAGTTGCGACCTTGACAGTTATCATCTGTACAACCCCATGATGAGTGGTGTGCATTGAAGTCGCCACACAAAATTGTGTTAGAGGCTGGGAAGTTACTGAGAAAGGTTTCCCATTCAGGGCGAGATAGTTTTTTATCTGGGGGTTTATATACCGATACGATATTTAAATCAATTTCATTTAAAAACACACCGCAAATTTGAAGATTTGAATTATATTTATTTGGACTTATCATAATTTCTTTAAAGCTAAAACGGTGCATGATAAATAGTGCTACTCCACCATACCCATCATTTCTACATACTCTGACACAATATTAAACCCTTTAATATTGAATATTTGCTGAGGTTTTAGCCATGTTACAGAAATTGCTATTATGTCAGGATTAACATTTTCCAAAAACTGTAGCAGTGCGCCCTTTTTTGAGATTATTGATCTAGCATTCCATTGAAGAATTAGGACCATCCCTATTATGTTGAATCTATATCGTCACTTATATCTATATACTCAGTTACTGTTGGTTCTGGAAAAATATGACTAATTATATTGTCAACTGAAAGTTCATTAACTGATTGGGAATTATGTTTTATTGAATTCACCAAACTAGTAATTTGGTGTATTAAGTTATTTTTAAATTCAATAAAATCGTCCCGATGCGGGTTTGGTATTATAGGTCTTGCCGTTTTTTTAGGTTGTGTGTTGTGAAGAGGGGGTGTTTGAGTGGGATTTGAGGAAGTAGTGGGGGTAGAGGGAGGAGATGCTGTTTTCCTTTTTTTAGGAGGATTTCCTTGGGATAAACTTTGTCTTTTAGGTTTGCTTAAAAACGTGTTGTTTGATGAAGTATTTGGATGGAGTTCAGGAAAATTTTATAAAGTGTGCAAAAGAGCGAATCTATTATTTGTGACTATTTTGGCGTATGATGGATTTCCCACTAATGACTCCGCACCTTTGAACGAAATATTATTTTTTGCCATGACTTTTTTTATGTCTAACTGTTTTTTATATGCTGGGCAAGTTCTAGAGACAGTGGAATGACTAGTATCCTGACAATGGACACAAAAGTTGTCATATGTGCATTGATTCTCATTATGGTCTCCGCTGCACTTTCGGCAACGTTATTTTCCATTACAAACCTTAGCACTGTGGCCAAATACCAAACAAATAAAGCACTGCACAACCGGATATACATAGGGCTCTAGGGCAAAAATACACATGTTGATTTTTATAGTTTGAGGAAGGTTATTCCCCAAGAAGGTAACCACTATCATCTGTCGATCAACATATTCCAAGCTGTTATCCGGGTTAATTTTTTTCCTTTTCATTCGCCTGACATCGGCGACTTTAAAATTTGAAACAATGTTTTCTTTCAAGAATTCCTCTGTGAAATATGTGTGTGTGTGTAATATGTGTCTTTTTTGTGTGTGAAGAAATTTGGTATATATGCGAAAAGTTGGTTTTTAATTATACAAGGATGATTTATGAGCGAATTTGCAACTGTATGTTTTAAAAATTACTTTGACTCTTGCTTTACCTATTGCTTTAATATCAATGATGTCTGTTCTAAAAATTGTTACTTGTTGAAGGTAGTGGCCAACCCGAATAGGAAATAATCTTCCAATGTTTTTTGTTTTGTGTTCTATATATACAAAAAATGGACCTGAATCTGTAGCTGTATACTTGTTATCAAAATCGTACCTTGAAAAATCGACTTCGTTTTCATTATTATTGGAATTTCCATTACTTACATTGAAGCTCCCCAGAGCCGCCCGTTGTTTCACTCATGCCTCCTGATACCTTACCAGAGCGATAATGATTACAGAAATATACCAGTAATTTGTAACACTATTCACTCGTATTTAGCCAACCGCTTTTTCTTAGTTCGCACAAAAAAGAGGTCTGACCCTGCCGAGCGTTCACTCACGACTGTGTTTGTGCAATGGATCACACCCCTCAATAATTATATAATTATTTTCGATACCGATACCAGCTTCGAATGCCTCAAAAAGTATCTAGATAAAAATACTCGATATTAGTGCAGAAGTACAAGTATCGAAGTATCGTTAGCATCCCTACAAAAAATCATCCAAAAGGGGGGATGCGCGTGTAATTGCCGCCAACCTGAGATATTGTGCTGATTTTTTACTATGCTGTGGATAAAGTATGGGTTATCTTGATATTTTTTGTAGTCAACAGATGGCAGATAAGCTTGATTTTGAGGTTACAAAACATGGATTTAGACATTGACGTCTAAAAGGTCCATGGATTTTGATTATAATCTGTGGTGATATTAATCAAAAATATGAATACAAAAGTTAGGTTTCTTTCTCAAAGGGTTAGGTTGTATGCACGAAACACAATTATGGCAGTGCTTTGAGACACATTAGTCGTGCCAACTTAAATATAAATAAGCTTAACCATTAGTTTTATTAAATTTGTGAAGCAGAGCTCCATGATAACTACTTGTTAACTTCCATCTGTCTGTTTAAGTGACTACCAGAGGTTACCAATGATTGTGAAACTGAGCCTGAGAGTTATTAATTTATCGCTCAGTAACTATGGTTACAGTTTTTTACTTTGGTGTCATCGGCATTGACTGCTATGGTCATTAGCCTCGTGTTCTGTGTAGGCTTTGTTACTGTCTCCCAGCATCACTCTAGGAACAGCACTGTTAATTAGAATCCAACGGTGAGTAGTCTGGTGGGGAATCACGCTGCGCATATATTTTATTGAAAATATCAAGTTGATTGAGAGATCCGAGTCTGCAAGCCACGATAGCACGAAAAATGCAAACAATTGAAGAAAGAACGAATAATAGAATTTATAACCTAGAATATGTACGAGTTTATTAAAAAAGTAGTTAGGCCCAGTTTCACAATCAGTGGTCACTCTGACGGTTTACTAACCTCGACCTGCGAGTTAACTCGAACAATGGAACGCCTCTTGTCTCACAATCATAAAATGACGTAGAGTTAACTAACCGCGAGTTGTATTTTATTTTTAGCGGTTGGTGGTGCTGCGTCCGCAATATTTAAAATTCTTCTTCTTATTTCCTTCGTTAGGTGTTTTGTGTTTTTCTGACAAGACTGTCAAAGAACGAGTTCGTTGAGTTGTCAGTTCCATGCGATTTACAACCTCATTTTGGTTTTTTCCACTCACGTTTTTTCATTTCATTCGCAGTTATTTGGTGTTTGGCTTAGATAAAAGATTTTTAGGTTCGGTTGGTGTTTGGACTGCTTGGCGTTGTACATAGTTGTTTCTGGGGCCTTTTTCAAATAATAGCCGTACATGTACCCGTGTGACAGCATGGAAAAACTAAAAAGAGCGAACAACTTTTCAAAAGATGAAGAATAGCTGTTCATTTTGATAGTAGAAAAGTACAGGCATATAATAGAATGCAAAACAAAAGGTGCAAAAACATGGCGCGAAAACGACAACGCATAGGAGAAGAATGTAATTGCAAATGTGCAAATAATAGCCGCAGATCTGTAAAGGTGCTGAAAGAAAAATAAAAAAATTTAAAAAAGACCAATGAGTCATAGTCATCATATTCCTCAAAATAATTGACTCTAGATCGAAATATTCTTGGTCTCATTGCTTCTTTATCACTGCTATACGCATTTACATCATAACCATCCATTTAAAATAAAAAGAACGATGGAAAGCGTTAAGATAAACGATAAAATATGAAACTTCAAATGCCTAGCAAGTAGCAAAAACAAAGTGACATAACCTAATGAGCATGCGTCATCGCAATCCTGGGGTTAACTCAAGAATTTCTTGGGGTCAAGTTAACTCAGAGTTAACCTCAAGTAAAATAGAAAACCACCATTTGTGAAAAATGACGTTCAGGGTTAACCTCTGGTTAACACACAACCTTGAGTTAACCCATCATTGTGAAACCGGCCCTAAAAATGACCATGACAATTTGACACAAGCAAAATGCAGTATAATAGAAGACAGCTTAAAGGGGTGATACACGTACGAACTTTAAGTACGCGGTTTTTAAGTTCGTGAACTTACTCGGCTCGACGCGGTGACACACGTGAAGCTGAAATCACTCATTTTGATAATTTTCCTAAATAAACAAAACTTTTAACAAACGCCAAACACAACAAGCGTTGCGCATCGATAGCCTGCCAAAACAAAGTGGTGGCTCGCGGCTCGCAGTACGAGCTGAGACCAGCTACAAGCAACATTTCAAACCAGTTGGCTCGCCGGCGGTTTGCGCGACGGTTTTAAAGTACGCGTACTTACGGTGACACACAGGCGAAAAAGGTCGTCGAGCCATAAGTACGCGTACTTGCTCGTACGTGTATCAGCCCTTTTAGTCTTAGAACTTGTGGAATGTGAGTTTCATTTTCCGCATCAGCTTGCAAATGTCAGTTTCAAACGTCAAGTGTCACTAAAAGTCGATTCGCAAATCGCATATTCAACGTAAAATATCGACAAGTCGAATTAATTGCTCTTCTCTGGACTGCATCAAGTATCGGCAGTTCTCTAGATATGTGGTCTAAACTTCAGGCTTGTCTTATGTGGCTTTTATATGCAGCATAAGGTTAGATGGGAAGAAATATTTTACTACTTTCTGGCTCTGATAAGGGTAACGAGATTTTTTCCAGCAGCTGTTGCAATTGACAAAACGTGTACATACCAGATCATGTTTTCTGTAATGTTGACTCTTAAAAGCTTGATACAAACTGGGTCTGCGGCACATAATTCTGTTGAGGCTTTAGTATCTATTTGAAGACAGCATAAATTAATCATCCAAGCTCTTATCAAACGTACTAGCACGTATTTGTACATGTAGGTGTAAGACTCAACAGTAATCCATACGTTATCTACAACAAACTGTGTTCATTTTGCTGTTATTCATTCTCATTACATTGACGTGTGCGAACTGAAAGATATCTAATTCAGGTTAACTCGATATGCTCGCCTTATAAATATGGATTTGCAATGTATTTATGCTATATGTCACGACTGTAATTTATTTAAATAGGGCAAAAATCTATTATCTCCTTTGCTGTACCTATAACGTAACACCATTTCTATTTGTCGTTTAACTTATGTATGTAGGTACACACATAAAAATACAAATACACAATTGTATGTAGAGATAAATTATAGATCCAGCATACCGAAAGCTACTACTGCGGTTTGGATAGTGAGAATATCGCATTAAATCTGTTCGATTCATTTTCTATACGTTGAGTATTTTTTCAATATTACCTTTTAAAAAATGAGTCAAGTTTATAGCGCCACTTTTCTATAATCCGTAAGGCTTGTTGCACACGTTTGTAAAAGACTCCTTCGAATGTAAACTGTAATATTAAGTACTACAAGTACTAAACAACGTCTGACTAAGTCATTGTATGGAGTCCTTCAGAGTTAAGCTTAGTCAAGAGGTAATCAAGAACCATGATCTACAGGCGAGGTGGAAGAACTTCGTTCTGTGGACACCTTGTTATCAGGTTTCTCGTGGTAACATCTCCTAGATTAATTTGTACTATCCTTTTCGACAGAATATTTAATATCCAGTCGCTGGCAGTGGTGGAAGCACCTACCACCGAGAGCGCTGTTCAGAGGACCAATGTCTACCATCCCACCAAAGTTCATTTATTTCCGACTTTTTTCTGTCAAAAAACCACTACCGCTTGAACTATCAGATGGTGTCAATCTAGTTGTCTGATGAAACAAATTAAAGTTTATTCAGTTCCCAAGAAGCCACTGTTTTTTATTATAATAAATCCTACCCGATAGGCAGTGTATTTATCCTGGATGTAATCATGTTGGTTAATGATTAGGTTGTAGAGGATTACCCTCATTCATCCAATATAATTTTTTGCCTTTTTCCACGACAATAGGCGCAGGAATTAATTTCACGAAAAGGAAAATAAATCCAATAAACCAATTATCTCTCTCAACCGGACGTTTAATATATTATTAGTTAAAATTATTCCAAACAGAACATCTGTGAAGTAACACGAATTTCACTACGTTTACGAAAAATTTTGTGCCAACGACTGCGAGGACTGATTGGTGTGAGGCGAGAGAAAGTACTCATTATAATGCTATTGTTACCTTGATTTTCTCGTAGTTTGGACGATATCGCTATGTATGCACTAACGTTATCTTTACGAAACAATACGATGTACAGTTTATTTCATAGTAGCTGTATTATTGTGGAAAATATGAAAGTTTTTTAAATACTATTAGCTGTCACGAATCGTTTTCATTACTATTTGCATTAATATATTAATTTAATGCGTTTGTGTATTCGTAAGGTATTTTTTCACTATTGCCTCAAAAATGTCAACTACAAGAAAACATTAAAAAAGAGAGTAGTAACTATACAGTAAACAGTTCCAAAAACAGCAATTACTTATGACTTATCGTTACTATACCTCACCTACAGTTTACCTATATATCCTGTATTTGTATAAGGTATTTAATAGCATTTGATAATCCTAATATTTTGTGTAATGTCAATAAGTTAGTTTTAGTAACACTTCAGCATATCTATTCTCTAATTATTGTAGTTGCCATAATATAATAAAAAACCTTCACTGATATGTAAATATAAGAATAATATAATTTTATGTGACTGGTTAGTTTATTTTCTACAAATAAACTTGATTAAATCAACTTACACATACACCACAAGCTGTAATAAAGACTCTATCTATCACCTCTTAATACCAACAATACTTGAATTTTTGAAAATATAATAGCAACGGAACGTGATAGTTTTCCATGAGTAATAAATATTAATTAGAAATATCGATACACAAAATAAACTGTGCGTGTGGAAAATACTATTTGGTGGGTCAAAATTTGCCTAACCTAACATGTTGGGGAATCAGGATACTGTGTAAAATGGGGTCTCTATTACTACACATGGAGGATGATAGTTTTGAAAGAAAGATAAAGGAATTTGCCTATATAACATTACATCTCGATCGTATTTATAATCCATCAGTTGACTGCGACTCAGTACGGTTGGATATTCTTCAGAAAATAATCAAAATAAACTAAAAAATATGATCAATGTTCTCCAAACTATAGAGTAAGCCATAAGTTTTGTAAGGGTTTCCCTATGGTTTGTTGATGAATCCAAAATGAGATGCACCCAGTCCGTTTCTCAGATTCACTTTAATACAGACAGTAGCGGGATCCTGAGACGCATATATATACAGGGTGTCCCAGAAAGACGGTCCCATAGAAGAACCCCCATCTCACTGAGTCAAAATATTGCGAATAAACACAACATACCTATATACCAAGTTGCACCGTTTGACCGTGAGAGGGCTTCAAAGTCAAGAATAATTTTTCAATTTTTGTTGATAACTTCACAACGACATTTACGATTTGAATGAAATTTGGTAAACGTGTAACACCATAAAAATGCCACATTCTAATACTTTTAACTCTAACACTATGGTGTTTTGGAATGGTGAACCGATGTCTTCGCCACTTACATTAACCACTATTTTTCTTATTTTTAGTGCTTTCGGTTTGAAATTTTTCCACAACAAAGATACATCATTGACAAATATTTTTTGACTCTTAGTAAATTTTCGTATCAGTCACGGTTTAACAGTTAAAAATAATTCTGTGATACTTTAGTAAAAGCGCACTTCAAAAAATACCGGGGGTCTATTTTACCCGGAAATCAATTGATTGCATTTTGTTAGTCTTTTGCTTGAAAAATTATTGTTATCAGAGTGAAGTGACAATGATGTAGGTGGTTTAAATCTTTTTGTTGGCTTTAATGGTAAAAACAATATTGTTTTTCGTCAGATACAGTTGCGAGCAATAATTTTTGGACGTCATTGGCCGCATTCGGCAGAGCAAGCTGCTACCGTTTGCGCTATGTAGCGGTAGCGTGAATCTGCTGGATGTAACGCTACAAGTTGAGAAATATGACAGTAACGGGTTTGCTGTCAGTTGTGACGTACAGCTGTCAGCTACCAAAAGTGAGCGTAAAAATTTTTCGCTACAAATAATCGCTACCGATCCGCAACATGTTGAGACGTAGCGTAGAGAACAGCAGAAAGATCGGAAACTGTTACGCAACCGTTCCGTCTGCTGAATGCGGCCATTGTCATTTGAAATGTCTAGACCCTAAAAACAAAACATGAAAAAACGGCACATTTTATTACTTCAACATTTAGTGACACCACTGTCATTTTTGACTGAATAAGTTTTAAAATGGATAACCAGTACAGTTTTTCTGAACAAACTGATATGCTGCTAGTTCTGGGGCGCTGCGACGGAAACTACAGAGAAAGTGTACGCGTTTACCAAGAAAGGTTTCCCAATCGACGAACATCATGTGCTAAAACGTTTGGCAGAATCGAAAGACGTCTTCGTGAAACAGGATCTTTTCACGGTATGCGAAAACTGTCTGGTCGTAGTAAACATGTGAGAACAGCAGAAGCAGAAGAGAATGTTTTGAATTTAGTGGCAGAAGATCCAAGTACTAGTTCTCGATTAATAGCTACACAACTAGGTATCAGTAAAAGTACTGTGAATAGAGTTACTAGAGAACAACAATTGCATCCGTATCATCTCCAACCAGTTCAAGCACTGTTACCTCCAGATTATGCAGCAAGAGTTCACTTTTGTGAAATTATTCGACACAAAAGGCAAGAAGATTTGTATTTCACTTCAAGAATTCTTTTTACCGATGAAGCTTCTTTTACTAGAAGTGGAGTTACAAATCTTCATAATAGACAGGTATATGCAGACGTGAATCCACACGCTATTGTTGAAAGACATTTCCAGCACGAGTTTCGCATTAATGTGTGGATGGGAGTTGTTGAAAATATGTTGATAGGACCCTTCCGACCTCCCATACGCCTCAATGGTGAAAACTATCTTTATTTTCTCCAAAACAATTTACCACAACTGTTAGAAAATGTCCCACTGGAGTTACGAAGGAATATGTGGTTCATGCAAGATGGTGCACCTACAAATTTCACACGTGCAGTACGAAATCACTTGCACGAGCATTATCCTGGAAAATGGATTGGAAGAGGTGTAGATGCTCCAATTCAGTGGCCACTGCGCTCGCCAGATCTTACTCCATGCGACTTTTTCCTTTGGGGGCCCATAGCTGACAAGGTTTAGAAGGAGCGAATAGACACAGAAGAACAGAATTGTAACCGCCTTGCGCCAACTTCAAAATGTCGATTCTCTAAGAAAAATGCAGTTCAATTTTTTAAGGAGAATAAATTTATGCAGAGAAGTGAATGGTGATCATTTTGAACAACTGATGACATAAATAAATAATATGAATCTGCTCTAGTCCTACATTTGTTTGGTCAATACATTTAACGGTTTTACACCATCTCATAACCCGATCACAAAAGTTGTTACTCTTCATCTGCGATTTGCTTGTAGATTGAACTGGTACAGTCTGACAATAATCAATTTACTATCCGTTCAATTTTTGATATCTAATGTTTGTTGAAATTGCGAAATATCAATAACATTTTTTCAATTTATTTACTGTCAATTTGTGCGAAAAAGTACCGAACCGACGCATTTAGAAGCATAACTGATTTATCCTGATAACGATAATTTTACAAGCGAAAGTCTAACAAAATGCAATCAATTAAATTCCGGATAAAATAGACCAGTGCGCTACTACTGAAGTATCACAGAATTATTTTTAACTGTTAAACCGTGACAGATACGAAAATTTACTAAGAGTCAAAAAATATTTGTCAATGATGTATCTTTGTTGTGGAAAAATTTCAAACCGAAAGCGCTAAAAATAAGAAAAATAGTGGTCAGTGTAAGTGGCGAAGACATCGGTTCACCATGCTAAAACATCATAGTGTTAGAGTTAAAAGTATTAAAATGTGGCATTTTTATGGTGTTACACGTTTACCAAATTTCATTCAAATCGCAAATGTCGTTGTGAAGTTATCAACAAAAATTGAAAAATTATTCTTGACTTTGAAGCCCTCTCACGGTCAAACGGTGCAACTTGGTATATAGGTATGTTGTGTTTATTCGCAATGTTTTGACTCAGTGAGATGGGGGTTCTTCTATATATATATATATATATATATATATATATTTCTTGAGCCTTATTTTGGATTTATAAACAATGCGTTTTTTATTAGGATTTCAAAACTACCGTTAGTCGGTTGGGAAAAAAGCTGTTTCCTAGCTCAGCTGTCAATTTTAATGTCAAAATTGATTTTCGAATAAGTGACACGATAGAATCTCTGTATTTACTACGTATTTCCACGGGCATTCAAAACGTTTTCTGTTCAAGGTCGATTCGCTCATTTTTGGGATCGTATCGAGATCCAAATGTCGTGGAAACGTCAGCTGTCATTTCAAACCATTTTGAAATGAACTATGCACAGTGCGTAGCTGTCTAATGTTATTATCGTTAGTTTATTGAAGTTAGGCCCGGATTAGCATCAATTTACGCCCTAGGCCACAGTCCTAAATTACGCCCCTTCCGGGTGGCCTCGGGGTTGTGAAATTTATGGCTGTAGGACACTAGCGCGCCGCGGTCAGATTGGTCCTAATCCTACCGGTCAAAAGCGTGCAAAATATTTCAGAAAAGAGGCAGGTATGTGGACACAAGCGCGAGAGACGGCGCTCGTTTACTTTTACAGCGTTATATTTGCATTGAACAGCATCACGTGGTTTTTGTGCTTGTCGAATGCTGGTAATACTCAATGTATTTAAATAGATAATAGATGTTTTGAATCCATTGAATAATGGCATAAAAGTATTTTACAAAGCATTAAGCAACCTGTCATGATCTAGAAATAATAAACCGAAATTCCGTCTCAACTAACGCCCAACTTCAGAATTAGCGTCTTTATATGCTACAATTAAACTTAAGTATTTTTTTAACCGGGCTTGTATTAGATTAAATCTACAGTTAGGCGAAACTTGCTCTATTCCTAAATGGACGGCAATTTTAAATCACAAATTATTTGTGAAGGGTTAAAAGGCAAATCATTTTCTCCACAATAATCGGCTAACAATTTAAACCTAAAACATGTGTAGAACTTAGGTAGCAATATAAACACTACTGGTACGTAATGACCATTTTTGGAAGCGTGGTAATTATTAATTTATAAAGAATAAAAGGTAGGTTGTCGTTAAGGACATCCAAGCTTAATTTTCTTCCGGCGCGCAAGTGATCGGTGCCGATTGAGGCGCCCTTTTCGAAAACAGGTAAAATTCAAACCATGCGGGCTTGTGACCGATCACCAAATTTTTGTGCTATATTATCTGTATAACTCGCTTCGTTTTATAGTTTCTTTTGAACTATTTATGCTAACGTTTTTTTAACTTTTTCCAAAAGGATAGTTAATGTCGTTCTAGCACAATACTCAATGACATTTTAAAATATGTATGTAAAATCCCAATATGTACTTGCATTTTGTAGTAAGCAGATATTGAGTATAAATATATTGAACATTACATAGTTTTAAAATTTCTTCTTTCTTGCTTTGACCCACGTAAATAATTGAATCGTACTGGTGGACTTTTTTTCATTTTCAATGCTTGGAAGAGCGGGGGCGATAAGCTTTGCTTGAATCATATGTGATCTATGGTTATGCTTGATCTTTTTTGAATAGGAAAATGGCCTTAAACGATACGATTGAGTTGGACACTAACAAACAAATAATACGGTAAGTAGTAATAAAAAAGAAGACTATAATAGTCATGCATATGAAGTAATTAGGACTCATTATTGAGTGGGTTGACTTGATCTTTTTGTTTTGGATTCATTGCTTTTTATAGCTAATTATGTAACGTGTGGATTAGAAGTAAAAAAGATTGTCGTTTTTTCATCACCTGCGCCCCCGTAAGATTGCGCCCTAGGCCATGGCCTAGGTTAGGCTTATGGGTAATCCGGGCCTCATTAAAGTTTATTCGAATTCGAAACTAAAGATTTATGATAAGCAACAAAAAAGTAGAAAGTGACATTTGCCAAGAGTGTCACTTGAAAACGTTTTGAATGCGTTTCCAAAATCGTTTCGAAACTTAACGTGGAAACACCGGCAATCCGATATCACAAAACGTTTTGAAAACAGTTTTGAAAGCCCTTGGAAATGTAGTAATTTGTCCCAAAAGTTTGTTGATCGTTTTCATAAAAGTTTACTGAGGCGCAATTGAAGGGTCTAGGGTATAGCGCGCGAAATTGAGAATCCAAAAAAAGACGTATTCCCGTGTTAGCCAGGAGACGTGGCCGCCTGTTCCCTTTCTCCAGTGTGTGTGTCTAAGATGAGGGGAGATAAGTCCAAAAATCCAAAGGTAAGGTCCAAAGGTCACCATAAACATGAATTTCGCATTTCCAAGCTCCTAACATTATCTTTAAACTTACAGTAATGACTCAAAGAGCAAGCTGAAAAAGAAAGCTTGCGCTTGTGCAACTATTTAGCCTTTTTTTGATATCGTGTTTGGTTGCTAAATTACAGGCATCTATAGAATGTATGATTTTGCATTGCGAGTTTTTTTGCACATTAAATAACTTTTTTGAGAAAATCGAAAATAGTTGTCATTCATTAAGGTCTTAACTATCGCCTTCTGAAATATTATATATGTAGTTTGAAAATAGAGTGAGTTATGCGAGAAACTGCGAGTCTGTGTTTTACATGGCAAATACGTATGTGTAAATGTGTGTATCCAGACCCCTTAAGGAAGGCATTTATTTGTGGATAAAACCACAGGAAAAACTTGAATAAGGTTCATCCGAAGCGAGTCTTATATTTTTTGTATCAGATTTCGTCGCCACTACACCAAATACAACTATTTTAAACTAAAACCACTATTATTGAAACTGTTTTTCAGAACTGAGACCAGATAATTTCTCAGGCGGACATGTATTGAAGATCAGTCTTGAAAATCTACTTTTAAGTTCATTCAAGAAAGAAATTTGAGTCACTCATTGATCGTTCTAGAAATAGTACATACTTATAGCTTATAGGTTAGTAACAAGTAAACAAATGATCTTATTCTAGCATTTGATTTTTTTCATAAATTTAATCACCATACATTACATGACTAATGCTGCTTGTTCATTTAATATAATAACAGCAATCACGCCTTAACCGTTATTGACGTATTATATTATGCTGTGACGTTTATTGTCTATTTTCTTCTTTCACTGTGTTATCATTAGGAATATGAATTTAATACGTTTTGTAATTTATATTTATAGGATATTTATACACATAGTCTAGAACATAGCGAACAAAATCTTGGGTAGGGATATCATTCTCTCCAAATTCAGAATATTCTGCGAATAATAAAAGTTTTTAATTCCTTTTGTGTTATACTTTTTGGTCACCCAATTTGTCTTTATGCAATTCATAGTATTTCAAAAGCCGTGGAATTCCCAAATATTTTTTTTAGGAAATACTATTATTATTTTTAGAAAACATTTTTCACGGAACCTGCACATTGACTTTCTTCATATTTAAACCTTTTTGTTGTTTTGTTTGTGATTGTCTGCTTTAATCTGAGACTCCCCCATCGTACCTGCAGGAAATAGGCTTTTTATAATCGCATGATTGAAAACTTTTGAACCAATTATCCGCTCCATTAAACAGTCTCCCCCTCCATTAACTTAAAAGTTAACAGATGATAGTATAACGGCTCGAGGAGAATTCTGACTAAACCAAAACGTTTCACCTAACTTCAAATACGTTATTAGAGAGTCCTGATTATCCTTTATAAATTACAATCTGGTATAGACAGGGTGGTAGGGGCAGCAGCTCCCCAGACATGAGAGCAATGCTCCAGGCCAGGTCTTATCTGGGCTTTATATGGCGTGAGGAGTTTACATGGTGAGAAGTACTTTCTGGCTCTAAATAGGTACCTAAGCTTTTTACCAGCAGACGTTTGCAATTGACGCAATGTGTTCGTGCCAGATCAGATTTTTTGTAATGTTGGTTCCTAACAGCTTGAATGAGTGGCTCCTTGGCAGAGCCCGGTTGTTCATTAGGACCTGGTGTTGGCTTAGGCACGTCTTGTTTGATAGCGTACAACACTGGGCCTTGGAAGCATTAAATATTTCCATATTCTTGAGCCCCCAAGCGGTGATGGTATCGACATCCTTTGAAAGTGAAGCTACCACTGCCAGTCTTCTGCGCTCCAGCTCGACCACAGAGATCGGTCTATTGCTCATTATGCCTGCATGTAGCGTACTGTCATTCGCAAAACTGCGGTTTGTAGTGCTAGAGAGTAGATGATTAATGTGAAGCAGAAACAATGTCGGAGCCGATACCGATCCTTGCGGAACCAAAGCATTGATGCTATGGAAAAAAGAGGAAAAGCCGTCTATCACCACAGAGATTTTCTGACTTGAGAGGAAGTCTGCGAGCCAACCGCAAAGCTTAACAGGTAGCCCGTAAGACGGGAGCTTGATTAGGAGAGCTGCATGTCACAGTTGATCGAATGCCTTTGAAATATCGAGAGCAACGACGTGAGCCTCGCCAAATGACTAGATGAGTTTGCTCCACACATGTGTGACGTAAGCCAGGAAATCTCCAGTTGATATTTGGTGTCGGAATCCATATTGTCTGTCGTTGATTAAGTGATGGAGCTCTAGGTATTTCATGAGCTCTTGGTTGACGCATTTCTCCATCACTTTACTGATTACAGAGAGCAGAGCTTTAGGTCTGTAGTTCGTCGGATCAGTTTTGGATCCCTTTTTTGGAACCGGCTGGATGCTGGATGCAAGCTGTTTTCCAGTCTTTTGGGAAAATGCTGGAATCGTAAGACATCCGGAAGGGGCACAACAATGGAGGGGATCATGTCGGGCCCATTCAAGTGACTGCAGCACCTTCCGAACTATTTTTGTTCTGAACGTTGTTTCGTTCATGGCTTGGGGTACTCTCGGTATGGATGATAACTGGGCACTGGATGGGACTTTTATAGTGGAGTTTGCTGCAAATATCTTGGCGAATATTTCGGCCTTGTCCTTGGAAGCAGTTGCGACTGTTGCATCGGCACATGTGATCGGTGGGAAGCTACTGCTCGAGAAGTTGCCCCCTATTTGTTTGGCCAGAGTCCAGAAGGAGGAAGAAAAGAACTCAATATCAGGCTGTTTGTTTTCGACAGTGGAATAAGTAAGTTCGGTGAGCCAGAACTTTTTGCAGACGAGTTGTGTCACAGGACTTGTTGAATGAACCAGCCGTTGGAATCTAGTTTGTATGATTTGGTTGTACGCGGGATGTATGCTTTCGTATCGATATGAATAACCTCTGTGATTTCCGAGCAGACGGTTGATACATCATGTTTTGCAAAGCAAACCTCGCTCCAGGGAAAACTGGAAAAAGTCTCGCAGACCATCCCAGTCAGCATGGCCGTAGTGCCAGATTTTGCGGCTTTGGCGAATTTCCGAAAACACATCTGTCGCAGAAGGGAACGTAACTTCGACTGAGCCATGATCGGAGTTGCCTCAAAGAGACTGTATGTCGATCTTGTAGAGGACAGGGTGAGTCGTCAGAAAAAGATCCAGCAGGCTAGTGAAGTGAGAGGCGACACGAGGGAATAGAGTGTGTTCTTTCACTAGCTGTGTCAGACCTTGGCTTATGGTGAATACTTCGACGGCGCGCCCCGCTGCGTCAGTTTTGTTGGAGCCCAACCAGGCTTCATTGTGAACGTTGAAATTCCCCAAGAGAACTACCTCTGAAGACGGATAATTAGTGTTCAGAAAGTCGATCTTTTCGGAAAGGTAATTAAGAAGGTCAGTACAGTTGTTGTCCGAGGGTGAACGGTAGGGGCAGCAAATGAACTTTTGGAATGGTTTGAGGTTAAGCTAAAGCCACAAGATATCATTTCTACCGGATTTTAGTGCAGGAGCTCTTGAGCAGGACAGGTTGCTTCGCACAAAAGCAAATACTCCTCCATTTTTCCTCAGACAGGAGTGACACTCATAGTTAGGAAATTTCTCGTGGTTTATTGACGACAAGCATGGAACTTTTGTTTCTACCAGAAATAATATGGCGGGTCTATTAGACTGCAGGTAGTGGTGGACAGCATTGATATTGCTGTTGATCCCGCAAATGTTCGTGAATGAGTTTCATATCGATAATGTTCCCCCGGGAACACCCTCTTCCCGGACATTCCGAATGAGAAGGGGCCTTACGTCCGGCCAAAATTAAGTATACATTCAGTTTCCAAAAAACGTGTATAAATACGGTGCACAGTGCTATTTCATACTAGATGATAACGTTGGGTAAGGTATCGCTTACTTCTTCCGTCTTGAATCAACGCAACCATAGCAGCCAGTAGCGTGCCAAGGTCTTCGCCCTCCCCCCCGCAAATTTTTTTACGGCCCCCCCTCTTTATAAAAAAAATTGTATTTCTAATCGGTTTATAGATAGAAAGAATTTGATGTGACCTCAACTTTATATTTAATTTTTTTGATTTCGAGTTTTTGAAGAATGAGAATTCATAGACCTTAGGTACAATATAATTATTATACATCGATTAATCACATTAACGTAACAAACTCTATCTATATTATATGGCCACTATGAGGTTTAGAAAGCTACAGAATTTAAGATATAACTTTATTCATTAAACATTACTAACACACAACACAAAACTATAACAAACAAAAATAAACAAATAAAACATTTATAACACACAAAAATGTAACATCGATTCAATAATTTGCATTTTTCTCGAAAACGGTTTAACTCCTCCCGTATGATACGCCTCTGATTAAAATTATGAAATTCTGAATTCAGAATCAGATTCAGCGTCAAAAGTTTACCCATCGTACCTAATTTCATAATTTTGTTATGAATGGTTTCGAGAATATCGAGGGAAAACCGTCTTCAGGGTGCCCCATGCAAAGGAGCGTAGCTCCCTTAGGAAGCATTTCCGGACCCATGTTCATATGACATTTTCTTTCTATTTTTGTACTATTCGTGGTTAAAGTTTATTAACATACTTAATTAACACCCTGTGTAATAATAACCACTAATGACAATTGCTATATTTGTGACTATGAATTTCCAGTTTATTCTCTTACGTGGTACCCACTTTTTGCTCTAAATGTAGGTACTAAATTGATTAAAATACGATAATATTTTGGTGAAAATTTATCATTGTAGTTAATGAAGTGTATTTGAATGTACATCGTATGCTTTAAAATAAAACGGGTTTTTTTTATTCTGCAGGATAATACCTACGGGAGGACGACTCCGTGCAATGAAATGTGTTTTTTTAATGTGTACATTAAACTTATACAATTATAAATAGGGGTTCCGTTTTATATATCTATTTTTTCATTAATCTCTACCACTAGTGTGTGCCTAAAACACTGTATGAAAGTTAGATACTAGGTTATAATATGTATACTACTCGAGTTAGGTACCTAGGCAGACAACAAGACTTACAAATAAATGAAATGAAGTGATAAAAGGCATTTGTTTCTTTCCAACATATATTCTTCAAAGATATACCAGGAATCTTCCTACAATATTCCATACATCTTAATAATAATCGTAGAATATTCTGAGGGAATAACCTATGCAAATTTTTTGGATTCCCATTTTCACTTTCCTGGAATGTTCATCAGATAATCTATGGATGGACTTTTCATGGAATGATACAATGTTCCAAAATGGTGATTCTTAGAATGTTCCTAGAATGTATTGTGCTATCTGGGTAAGTACCCAGCGTGACGTACGCATATTAGTAAGTACATTTTTATTATTTAAAGCATATTTTTCAATTGAAGACACCGCGTTGTTTAGTATTTGTTTGGCACTCATCAATAGTCAACGTTTTCATTGAATTTTGTTAACATTTGGTCATCATTATGTGATAAGAACATTTTTATTTGAAACCTCTCAGGCCCCCCATTATAAAAACTGAACTAGATTTTACTCTGGGTAAGTCTACTCTTTCATTTACAACAGTAAAATATTGAGTAGCAGACTTTAAACGAGGCCATACAACCTGCCAAGGCGGGCATCGCAGTGGTCGACCGGATGAGGAGGTGACGACTCCAGAAATGGTGAACAAAATTCACAAAGCGGTACTAGAAGATCATAGTCTGAGAGTGCGTGAGCTAGAATATAGTAGGCATTCCAAAGGTGCAAGAGCAAGAACAATATCGTGAAGATGTTTCAACTGAAAGTTAAGCGAAGTTTAACAGCAACAAAGCAGATTTTTTGCGCCGTTTCATAATCATGAATGAAACGTGGGTCCTTCACATTCAAGACAGGAGAACAATCAACACAAAGGACTGAAAAGGGATAGTAATTTTCATTATCAATCTTGAAAAAGGAAAAACTATCAGAGCCGAGTATTATGCGAACTTATTGCTAGGTTTGAGCGAAGAAATCAAGCAAAAACGGCCGTATCTGGCTAAGAAGAAAATACTGTTTCATCAAAACAATGCACCAGCTCAAAAATCGCTATTGCAGACTCCAAAATTAAATAATTAAAGTTAGAATTTCTACCTCAAGCACTATACTTTCCAGATTGAGCCTCGCGGATTATTTTCTGTTCCCAAATGGCTCTTTGGTCAAAATGTTCCAATGATGAAGTAGTGATTTCGGCATTTAATGCCTATTTTGAGGAGCAAGCCAGTTCCTATTATTAAAGAGGTACCTTTCCAATTTATCAAACATCGTTAAGAATAGTGTATGAAGCTGAAAGGAGATTATGTCGAAAAAATACATTTTCACCAAAATTTTAATTTTTTTGTCGGGTCAGGTACTTTTGGGACCACTATCGCACAAACCATTTTCCAGAAACTTAAGACACTTCAATTTAAGCGCCTAAGAATAAAATTAACCTGCTCTGAAGAAATCACATCAGATACATTACTCATAGATCTAAAAGCGTAGAAGATGTCAAATGCAGATTTCTCAGCGATAATCGCTTACGATGATCTAACACTCAAGATTACCATTAATCATGTTCCCCCTGTACCACATTCATTCATAGTGTTTATCGATTTATCGATCACTATAAGATACGATAGTAGTTAATAGAGTGCACTTATACAAAAACAACGTCAGAATTAATTTATTTATTTATGACGTTTACCGACAGTTAAAAAACAACATAAAAACCAACGGTATATTTCTCGGAACATTGCATCTTGCATATTCATATTTATAGAACATACACGTGTATTCACCTTATACAGGGTAACTCATATAAGAAAATTGCAGCCAGTAAGATAACTTGGTTTTTCATTGTATTGTGTAAGGCTTTCGCGGCCATGTTGAACTGCTGCTCCTTGGGGTGTTCGGACGGCGTCAACACGTTTCGTCACCTTGAAGTCGGAGCGCTTCACTATATGACGTTTCGTCAACAGGAGCGGCTATCACCCTCAGATGCTGTTAAATGTTACGACAGGTGCTTGCGTCGGCAATTTTATTTGTATTCTGAAATCCTAGTTGGTATAATATCAATCTCTTCGTCGTTCCAATACAGTTAGACCGGTATGCATAGTCAATATGCCACACGTTGCCGATTGGTAAAATATCGCCGGGGGTTTGATCAATGTATGGTAGATAAATTTGTAAATATTTATGGTTGTAACATCACCTATTTACCTGTATCAGTAGTCACAACATAAACACATTTCTAGGTTAAAGATTGGCAGGAGGCGCTGGACGCCAACTCCGACCAGTCGCCAGACAAACTTAGAAATGTATTTATGTTGTGACAAGTTAAAAGTTCCACGATTTCCGAAGATACGATGGTACGAAGCTGTTTCTGTTGGTTGGAATATTCATAACGAATTGGCGTTAAATTTATGTCCATGGTAATTCAGCGAGTGCAATACTTGAGTTCAATAAATACCATACTTTTATTCCTCTTATGGATGAAAATTAAGAAAAGAGGAGTACAGCCACGATTTGGGTTCGAGGCATTTTTAAAAACAAGAAGCAGGTAGGAGGGTGCCATAGTTTGTCGCAGGAGATGAAGCTAACGGACAGAAAAGTATTTTCATTATTTACGATGTAATTAATTTGAATTGTTATTTGAAATTATTGGTCCACGGCTGAGTACAACTTCTAGAATTATATTCGCAAACCTATTTGTTCTGCGGGAAGACTTACTTTAACTTTGAGTGTAAATACAGTGAAACATATACTTGGGTCATCAAACCATCATCAATCATCAAAGATATCATCCATTGGTTGGTTGACTATTCAAACTGGCCTTTAATAGGTATTCTCAAAAGTGGTAAATATTGGAAAGTAATCGAGGTATTGGCTTTGATATTGAACAAACATAATTTACAAATTTGAAGCGACTTGACAGTACCTCGGCAATTGGCATAAGTACTAACTATGAAGATATGCATTTCGCAAATTTGTAACCAAATTTCGTTCGAAGAATATAGGATTCATGTGAATGGATATACAGGGTGGGGCATATTAATAAAGTGTTTTTGAAATAATCATAAAATTATTAGTTTTTACTCTAAAAAAATTATTGGTGGTAGAACATTGCTAATAATAAACCATTTTGAAATATCTAAGTGCAAACATTACATCTAACTTATGATGCAGCCGTTCACGAAAATTGCACTCCACTGTTTCCAGCATGTCTCTGTTGATTTTTGAGAGATTCTATGGCGAATCGCTTCCTTCTCTGCGTCTAACGTACGGGGCTCACGTGACTTGAGTTACCCCAATAGAAAAAAATCACAAATTGATAAGTCGGGAGACCGAGGAGGTCATGAAATGCCACCAAACCTCGAAATTGAACGATTTGGAAACAGGTGGCGAAGAACAGCCATGTATGCTCTGGCGATGTGTGCCGTGGCCCCATCTTGCTGGAACCGCAAATCTTTGATATCCACACCTCTTCTTTGCAATTCAGGTATGAAGAAGGTATTCACCATATGAATGTAACGTTCAGATGTTACTGTAGCGGTGACTCCATTTTCTCCAAAAAATTATGGGCCAATGATGCCACGCCATATGCCACGCGTTGTTCTAGCGTCTACCGGTCCATGATGGCAAGTGGCAAGTAAGAAAGTGAAATGGTTTGAGTCAAGGAATGGATTGTAATAAATCCCGCGGTCCTCCCTTTTCTAATATATGAGTACTACTCAAACCAAAAACACTTGGTTTTTATGCCCCACCCTGTGTTTAGATTATACGATAGAATCAGTACGGATACGAATCGTATATCGGAAATTGTATGCATGTGATTTAAGCTTAATACAGGTAAGTTACGTTAGGCTATAAATGTCAGAAATTAGATTTGATACCTGGAAAAGTCTAAGTATGGCTGACACATGTTGCCGATGTGCCTATCACAAAAAATATGTGCAACGATATACCAGTACTATAATCAGATCGTCACTGTTAGTACGGTACAGATAGGGCCGGCCTTTCGCTTTTAAAAGCACTTAACGTATTTTCCACAAATTAAGATAATTTTGATATTTTAAACCATAAAGATTTACAACTTTTTCTAGCATACATTGGGCGAACCAACAGAGATTCTTTACATATTAACCGTCAACATCAGTCGGAGAATCGCCGACGATTCAACGGCGCGAGGATATTTGGGAGATTGACTATGCATTTTTTTTATGGTCAGGCTCCCACAAAGGCTGAAAGCCTATGGCGCTGTAGAAGCGCTGCGAGAGGATAAGTGTCGGTTCACGTTAGATTTGAAACGCTGCAGGTTGTAGCCGTCAGGAAACAATTCCCCCGGCAGCTGATTCCACAGCGTCGAAGTTCTCCAAAAGAAGGAATGCTAGAGGAGACTGGTTCGGGGAGTAAGGACCTCGACCTGGTAAGGATGAGCTCGCAGAGCTTCTCTAGTGTTCCTGGTTTGGACGGCCTTGGGTGTTATTATCTCGGAGAGCTCACTCGAACATCTTCCGTGATAGAATCTGCGAAACAGGGATAGGTCAGCCACCCCCCTTCGATGTTCCAGACTGTGGAGGTCCTTTGTGAGGTCAGGCGTATCGATTAATCTAATTGCTCTTTTCTGGATAGTGTCCAGAAGCTTTAGAGAGTGTTTCGGAGCACATGCCTACACATGGGAGCAATACTCCAGCGATGGTCGGATCTGTGCCTTGTAGAGCAGCAGCAGTTGCTCTGGTGTATACAACTTCCTACAGTGGAACGAAACTCCAAGCTTCTGGGATGCCGTTTTAGCAATACTGACGACGTGGTCGTGACAGGACATGTTATTGTTGATGTTGATCCCCAAAAGCTTGACGGAAGGTGATTCGACTATGGGGTGGCCATCCATTTCCACGGTTGGTAAGCCATCGTGAGACTTCTTTGTAAGTGTTGTTGCCTGAGTTTTTTGTACGTTGAACTGTACTTTATTTGCTAATCCCCACTCGACAATTGTTTTGATATCTGCGTTGATCTGTGAGGCATGCTGCTGTCGCCGACGTACCGTCTCCTGGGATGATAGTGGCTTGCCTGGTTCCATGCACGACACTAATGTACTGTCATCTGCGAAGCTGTAGATTGGATTGGATGTTACTTCCAGCAGCTCGTTGATGTACAGCAGAAACAGTGTAGGGGATAGGACAGATCCCTGAGGAACACCGGTGTTTATTGAAAGTACGTCTGATGAACAGCCCTCGACTACAACAGAGATCGGTCGTTCAAAAAGCTATTCAGCCACTGGCGCAGGCCAGGTGGTAGTCCATAAGCAGCAAGCTTGACCAGAAGTTCCTCATGCCACACTCTGTCGAAAGCTTTCGATATGTCAAGTGCAACAACACGGGATTCGCCATGATTTTCTATTGCTCTGTACCACAGGTGAGCGACGTAGGCAAGGATGTCACCTGTAGACCTGTGCTTACCGCCTACCGCATACCGCCCTTAAGCTGCGTTTCCACCAGAGATATACGAGAATGTGTTACGAGGAATGTGTTTTTAACGAACCAATAGAATCGCTTGAATTACCTCGCTTTGCTCAGCACAACTCTGGTGGAAACGACCTAGCCGAGCGAGGTTTTTGTATGTACAAAACAAGGCATGTTGGCGAGGAATGTGTGCTAGGAATGTGTTTCGAGAGATGTGTGCTAGAAAGGTGTTGCGAGGGATGTGTGATGTCGATATATGCGAGCAAAAAGCTACTAACAGTCAATATAGAGATTGCGTTTGTTAGAGGTAGACGTGCAGATATTGCAAGGAAAAAATGAATCGACGAAGAAAAGCATTATTATGTTTAACAATGCGTGCTCGCTGAAAAGTGCCCGCTAAATTATATTATCCTTGCAACGCTCATCTGCACACCGCTTCACAGCTCCGTCACACATCTTCCTAGCACATCACTGGTGGAAACGCAGCCTTAAACGGAACGAAAAATCTGCTAATCATTCACGCCAAGAAAACGGTGCGCGCAAAATAAAATTTAGGAAGACCCAAGTTTTGAGAGTGATAAACATATAAACAACTTCAATAATAAAAAATCAAGTCAAGTTGATTGACTCAGTCAGACCTACTTCCCACACATTACGGTGATACCAGTTTATTATTTTTTCATAGTATGAAACTATAGTCTGAGATCCCATTGCAATCAAATCATCGCCAGTTTTTCAATCCCCGACCACCCCAATTTCACCCCCACCCAAAAAAACGCAGAAAATGACCAGGAACATCTAAAACGCTTAAAAACGAAGTTTGGGCTGTTTTTATATTTTTAGTTTTTTTAATTAATTTTGCGCCGCCACTGGCACTATTTATAAAAACCATATAAATTTTCCATCCTCGCCTTACACAATACCGAACGATCTAAAGCAATACCCGTATGTTTACACCAGAAAAAATTCTTATGTTGTTAGGTCTACCTTCACAGGTCAGTGGAAAGTCTATTATGAATGCAACGCATTTTTTAATTTTACAACCCCCCACCCCTCAACCACCCCAAATTTCACCCCACAAAAAAAATAGGTAATGATCAGGAACACTTAAAAAGCCTAAAAAGGAAGTTTGGGGAATATTTGAATTTTTTCGTTCTTTGCAGACAGACCGACGGAAACGAGTGACGTTATTTAGACATAATAAAATGCCCAAAAAACGTATTATCTCAAAATCAAAAAATTTCGCGATCACAATACTGCCCTCACATATCGGTGTGGGAAGTAAAATGAAGCATACAAGCTCAACAAAGACATGGATACTCACCATAAAAGAGATACAAGGATCCTCAAGGATCCTAAGATGCGAAGAGGAGACAGAGGGATTGGCACGATCCCGACTCATGAGCTGGGGTATGTGAAGGCTTAGGCCGCCGATCTGGTCTCATTTTTTCGGGAGTCGCCAAATAAGTAACAGCTTGTGAGGCCGCCAGCCAATCGTGTTGGTAAAACGTCAGCAGCGAAGCACGCGGACGCCAACAGTTCAATAACCAGCCTCAAACATGTTTGTTTGTTTTGATGTTCAAAATGTTTGAAATTATTTAAAATTTTGAAAGTTTGGAAATTTGTAAAATATTTGAAGATTTCCTTAATTAAATATTGATAAATTCGAACATTTATAGTAAAGTATTTTAAAAATTTAGGGCGAAGGTAGTCAATAAACTTGACTGTGTTTTTGCAAGAGTTATAAGATAAAAATAAGAAAATGTTTGTCACATAATGGTTAAGAAAATAAAGAACAAAATATACAGCCGACCCTACTATAATGCCCTTGCAGAATGACCATGATTAAAAATGAGTTCGTAGATATCCTGCGGCAGTAGTAAGCCTTTCACGTCGGAAGTGTCGACGGAAAGTTCATGTTATAGTCTTGAAGCCAGCTGCCGAGTGAATAGTTTCAGCAAACAGAGTACATCGGATCAATGTATCGTCATCGTGAATTTTTTTCAAAAGTTGTCGAGCTCCAGAGCATTTTTTTTAGAAAATACTGACATATCTAGGAAAAAAAAATCACGGAGTCTACCCATAGACTGTCGCCATATTTGAGCTTGAGAACCTTTATCATCGAATTCTTAAAATATTTTGTATTAATACATATATACTCCATTAAGCAGTATCCTCCTTCGTTACCTTTAAAGGTAACGGATGATAGGTTAACGGAGGGGAGAACTTTTTCATTCGAGGACAATTCTGACTAAAACAAAACTTTTCCCCTAACTTAACCTAAATATGTTATTAGAGAGTCCCCATCATTTATAAATTACCGATTATTTCTGTTCGTAATTACTTTGATTGGACCATTTATGCAGGTTAAAGGGAGAGAGTAGTAAGTTTTACAGATGTGGTTTTATTCACATTTTTTAAATTAATTTACCTTAATTGTCTCCCAGTTGGCGCTGCGGTTATAAGCGAATTTTATGAACTGATTAGATGCGTTAACGGAAGAGAGATTTTGACGAGAGACAATAATACATTTGACACTGAGGAAACCTAATTTCGAATTTTGTTAATAATATGGACAACCTCAGACAATAATTCAACATCAGAGGTATTACATGAATTCTGTTAAAAAAACGAACAATAAATATAGCAAACAAATTCTTCATTGTGAGTAAAAACAGGTGGGGAGGTAGCTAACGGAGGGGAGATTTTACTCCCTTTATTATTTTTTGTCAATATATTTTCCTGAATGTAACTTTTAGCTGTCACGGAAACATTCAGAAGGCAAAAAACTCCGCGAATCACTCTCGATAATAATAAGCTTTTATTTTTTTTTGTATACATATAACACGCGGTGACCTACTTTTTCGTTTTTGGTGAGATGACCCATAATGGTTTTTCATTGTAGATTAATAATTACTCAATAGAATAAAATAGTGAAGTGGCCAACATTCAACAATGCGTACAACAATGATTTTGTTGTAATTAATAATATCACGTATTTCTTGCACTCGATTAAGCTGAGATTTTGTACATCGTTTGAAAGAAAGCCAATATCGAAATACCTTGCCTCAATAGTAACCTTGTCACATAATCAAATCAAATCAAATTTCAAATGTCAACTGACAGTTGTATGGTTGAGAAACAGTATTATTTACTACATTTTGTCAAACACGGTAGCCATGGCCAACTCTGAGAAACTTTCAGTACCTTGGCAAAAATCTAGTATTATCAGTAGTCGTTTTACTGCTTCAAATCGAAATCGCTCTATACCTAACAGTTACATTTAGATATAGGGAATGCTTAATAAGAGTGGAAGTATTTTAGAAGAACTTTCTGACGATGCTATAAAATACAGGGTGTTCTATAGTGTTTTGGTTCACCCTGTATACAAAATCAAAGATACCAGAAACTCCATAATTTTAAACTAACCTAGATAACAACAAAATTAGTCTAGCATTGAGTCTCAATAAGCCTTCAGTTATTGATTTTTCAAGATACAGGGTGATGAATTCGTTAAGATTTTCACATAAAAGTGGCTATATCTCTGAAAATATCCTTTACAACCTGATAAAACCTTATATTTCCGGAATATGGAAAATGACGCAATCCAAATTCGGGATAATATTTAGGATGTTCTATTTGAAAAAACAAAACTTTGGTATGCCGTGACTTTATGAATAACCTTGTATATCATACAATAACTTAAAAATGTAGAACTTTGCTCTACCTATAACTTTTATTTGCAAGTTTTTTTTGTATCTTCCATAATAACGGAGATATTTAACTTCGGAGTATAAATTGATCACTCTGTATAACGGCTTACCTGTTAATTTTCAGAATAATTATAGTATGCCAAACTTCAAAAAAATATTAAAATCTAAATTAAGGAGTTTATTATTATTATAATATTATATGTGTTTAGGGTAGAAGGAAGTCACTGGCGTCACTGGTATTTTCTTAAAATTAACCCTCTGTATGTGCGTTCACCTATTGTTATTGGTAGATAAAGTGGACGTCTGCTGGCAAAACTGAAGTGGGTGTGGTTAGTAGACTTTCATCCTTAGGCATATACGGTGGTAGGCCTATGCCGAACGGAAGCATCTGCCTAGGTCAACTGATTACCGCTTTCCAGGCTGAAATAGCCGTAATTTTGAAATGCAGCAGAATATGCAAGGATAAAGGATACTGCAAAAAAGATTATCTATGTAAACACAAACAGCCGCAGCCGGGCGGCTTTGATGGCCGTGGCGAGTAACCATCATACTTCAAAAATAGTGTGGGACTGCCATAGTACCCTAAAGACACTGGCGAAAACCAACGAGGAAACATTATCTCGGGTGCCTAGACACATAGGAGTGGTCGGTAAACGGGTGTGCCATGGAAGGCGTAGAACTTCCTCTCATTGGGCCAGAACCAGCATGCGGTATATCATACAACATGGTTTGAGCAGCTGCCACCAGTTGGGTGTCAAATGAATAGCAGAAGCGCAGGGGACCCTTGTGTTCTAAAACTGTAGACGCTCTCAGACTGAGCAGGAAGGAACTACGAAAGGCGGTTGGATTTACAACTGGCCATAGGGCGTTCAGTGCATACCTGCAAAAGCTGAGCAGTGCGGAGAGGCAGAGGAAACAACTAAGCACGTTATCTTTGACTGTCCTGTCCGGAGTGAAATCAGGAATTCCTACCTGGATTTAGGCCAGAAGGGAAGACAGGAGAGCATAGTCCAATGCATCTCAAAGTTCGACCCTAACCTCTTCACTACAAAAAAATTATGTTAATCTTGTCTTGTATGTCTTGAAGACATACGTAAGAATGATTAAGAATCGCCTAGAACATTATCTAGAGAAGAACCTACTCCTACCCGTAAAGTAATAATTAAATAAACCAAATCTTGCGTGGGCAAATTATTTTTCAGAATTTTTGGGCTATTCTGAATAAAAAAGCTGTTAAGGGCTTGGGTACACACATTTATACATACAGGGTGAGTTTTTACTACCGGCTCGGTCGATAACTCCACCACTGTAGAAGATAGCGAAAAAAGTTGTATATAAAAGTTGTAGCCACGGATATGCTCCTTGCTCAGAAAATATTTTGATTTATTCAGGGTGATCCATAACTACGTGGTGATGCAAACATGCATTTTTTTTAAATGAGACACCCTATATATTATTCTTACAATATGGGATATTGTTACAATATGGGATATATACAGGGTAATTCAAAAGTTATGACCATTTCTATATCCAAATCGCGGTCAAATGAACGTACTGTATATCAAAAAGTAATGAATCAAAAATTATTTTTTTTACATGAGAAGATTAGAAATATCCTATAATTTTGAAATCGGCTGTAAAAAAAAGCCCGTGACGCAAATTCGTATACAGGGTGATGTAGAATGCAAAATGTAACCCCCAATATTTTACTATACCAAAGAATTGATTTTAATATGCTCTTTCATCTTTGTATAGCACTTGTTATGGCTGGATTCGTTAGTTTCCGAGATATTTAGATTTTTCAAACAACTAAAATATAAGGCCATAATAGTACTTGATCAAGTCAAAACACTGAATTTACGAGATAATATAGGTCAACCCAAGAAACATTTTTAGTTTTATCGAAATCTAAACCAGGAGGCTGATACAGCTCAGTATTTCATACCCTTTTAAAGCAAACTTGCTTGGCAATGAAAACTTTTATATACAACTTTTTTTGCTATCTTCTACAGTAGTGGAGTTATCGACCCAGCCGGAACTAAAAACTCACCCTGTATCTATTTCCATATAAAACACGGATTCCCATTTCGAACAGAACTAATTTGTTTTTTAAACTACATACACAGTATTTCCGAAAGTGGTAGTTAAGACCTTAATAAATGACATCTAAGACCAAGTTTTTCAAAACAGTTTTTTGTGTGCAAAAAAAAACTCGCAATATAAAATCATACATCCTTCAACTGTCTGTAAATTAAACAACCAAACACGATTTCAAAATCGAAGTGACGTAGCGCAAGCTTTCTTCTTCAGTTTGCTTTTCGAACCATTACTGTAAGTTTAAAGGTAACATCAGGAGCTTCGAAACGCAAAATTCATTTTTATGGCGACCTTTGGACCTTTATTGAATAAATAACTATCCTATGCTTTGCTTTATGTACAGTCCCCATCCAGCTGGCTCCCAGACTATAATAGTCTGTTGCGATGCAGGGCTGGCTTGTTCGAGAAGATCGGTCCTGCGCTGCGTTGAGTGCGGCTGGGGCCCGGCTTGCCTTGATCCTATTCGGGGCCAAAAGCAGACAGCGCGGTGTGTAGCGCGGCCCGACAGGCTGCCTCGGTCTCGCTGGATGATGGGTTGGGCAGAACCACAGCAACGCACACTTCGTACCGTCGTCGTCATCGTCAGTCACCTCGCTCTAAAATCCTACTACCACGCCGATAAATGATAGTATATAGTACGGCCCAACTATAGTAAGTTTAGGCCAGCTCCACACTTGGAAGGCAGCGATAGCGCCTCTGACGCATTCATTGGGCTTCATCTTCCACACATTGGAGAAGAATTGTGGAGCAATGTCCAGGAACAAATACAATGAAATCATCATCATCGTCATCATAGTTGCAATGTCTTAACAGACATGTTGTGAACTCGCAAAATGCATTAAGTCGGAGCTAGAGTATTGCCGACACGAATATTATCAATAGTTTTGAGAACTGTAGCTCGCCATAGTTCACGATTTACTGTTAGTTTAGTGGCGCTCTTGATACTCATATCCAGCAACTGTTTCGTCGTATCCACCCAGCGTGTAGGGGGACGGCCACGGCGCCGCCCACTCGGGGCATGACCCTGAACTACAAGTTTCTCCATATTATCGCTTCTGTTTATATGTCCCAAGAATGTAAGCATTCTCGTCGACACAATGGAGGATAGTCTCTTTGGATTACCGAGCTCATCCAGTATGGAAACGTTGGTCCGATGGGCGGTGTAAGAAACTCTCAGCATTCTCCTCCATGTCCACATTTCAAAAGCATCTATGCGAGCTCGATCTGTCATTTTAACAGTCCAAGTTTCCGAAGCATACAAAAATATGGAGAACACAAGAGACTGAACCAGCGACATTTTTGTAGCTTTAGTGATGTTATGGTCACGCCATATTTTAGTAAGCTTTGTCATGGCCACACGTTGGCCACCTGTTGACTGCGCCGTCGAATCTCATTTTCACAGCTACCCGAATTGTCGATCAAAGAAACCGAGGTACACAAAACTTTGAACTAGTTCACAATGGCCTATTGACTTTATTTCTCGATGACTATCATGCTCTCTATCTACAATCATAATCTTGGTCTTATTGTAGTTAATACCAAGACCATACGCTGCACTATGTTGTTCTAAGATGTTTAATAAAGCTACTAGTTCTTCCTGAGAGGCTGCAATAACTATTGTATCGTCAGCAAATCTTAAGTTAGATATTTTGCTTCCGCCAACAGTTACACCCCCATTCCAGTTGTCTAATACCTGTCTCATCACAAATTTATAGTAAATATTAAACAACATCAGAGGTAATACACATCCCTGACGAACTCCTTTTCTGGTTGCAGTTTGACTAGACAGGTTGCCATCAATTCTTGCACGAGCCGAATTAGACTCGTAAAGTTGCTGTATGAGAAACACTAGGTGATAAGGAACTCCCATAGAGATGAGGATTTCCCACAGTTTAGGCCACTTTATGTTATCAAACGCCTTAGTATAGTCCACAAAGCAGATAAAAACTGGAAAATAATGCTCTCTGGCTTTTTCAATGAAATCATCATAATGCAAAAATAAAACTGTTATGTCATATCCCGAATGGCAGCCATTCCTTTTGGACTCTGCCCAAACTGACAGAGGGTAACTTCTCAAGGAGCAGTTTCCCCCCGATTACATGTGCGGATGGAACAATCGTAACTACTTCCAAGGATAAAGCCAAAGTATTTGCCAAGACATTTGCAGCAAATTCCACTATAAATGTCCCATCAAGTGTCCAGGTACCATCGATACTGAGAGTACCATGTGCTATGTGCGAAACAAAGTTCAGAGCAAAGATAGTCCGAAAGCTGCTGCAGTCATATGACATCAATAAGGCGAACGGATCTGACATGATCCCCTCTATGGTTGTGAAGAAATGCACACCGGAGCTCGCTCCTACATTTACCCACCTCTTTCGGATGTTTACTACTCCGGCATCTTCTTACAGGTCTGAAAAACAGCTAGCATCTAGCTGCTTCCAAAAGGGGGTCCAAAGCTGATCCAACGAACTACAGACCTATAGCTTTGCTCTCTGTGGGCAGTAAAGTGATATAAAAATGCGTCTACCTAGAACTCATGAAATACCTTTAGCTCCATTACTTGATTAAAGACAGACAATATGGATCCGACTTCACAGATCAACTGGGGATCTCCTGGCTTATGTCAAATATGTGTGGATCAAACTTATCGATTCCTTTGGCGAGGCTCACACCTTTGCTCCCGATATTTCAAAGATATTCGATCAACTGTGGCATGCAGCTCTCATAAACAAGCTGCAGTCCTACGGCCTCCCTGTCAAGCTTTGTGGTTGGCTTGCAGACAAAAATACTCCAAATTGGCACAACAATGGTGCAAACATTGGGCCTAATGTTATTTCGTCCATGCACAAAATGAACGAACGTTGTTGGCACCAAGTGAAGAGTTCCGCAAAAATCACCAAGCGCGCTGATAGGCGACCTGTTAAAAACATACTAAAAACCAGGCAGCGCTGCTAGACGTTGACCGCTGATGCCAAAGGACAGTCAAAACAGTTAATCGTCCTAGTTAGTTCCCAAAAATTTGCACAAAATACATATGCTTGTTTTAACAAATCATATTCAACTCACATACTTAACTAACTTCTAGTCTAAAGGTACGCACACATAAATCAGCATCGGACGGACGGTATACGGATCGGAGAAAAATACTTTCCATAAAATTTAATCGACCAGCGCACAAATGTGCGGACGGTAGGCATCGAATTTTCAAAATTCGGCGAGAATATAGCAACTAGGATTAAATTCCGGCCGACGCGTGCCGTGCCGGGACCATCGAGAGCTACCGGGCCTGATGGTGCTGCGCGTGACGTCACACCAGACGCCGCACGTATCTGCAGGGATTAACAGAGAAATTTCGGCGCTACGAGCATTTTCTTGAAATATTGAGAAAACGGTCAAATATACAAAAGTAATGTGTAGGAATGAATTTATAGGAAATTGAATTTGTGATGAATGGAGCTAGATAATATCTATTTAACTTAAATCGTTGGAACGTGAGAAGATCAAAAGTTGGACTTAAACG
This sequence comes from Callosobruchus maculatus, assembly GCA_951848785.1. NCBI lineage: Eukaryota > Metazoa > Arthropoda > Insecta > Coleoptera > Chrysomelidae > Callosobruchus > Callosobruchus maculatus. Next base: position 2,673,371 of record CATOUR010000174.1, read on the forward strand.
CACCCAAATGATACAAAATTATCTATTATTCACAAAATGATGTACATAGTCATATTATAGCTGTCATGATTGCAGTAGTAGCAAAAGAGGATATAGGAGCTATAGTATACAGGCTGTGCCAGAATTTCCCTTGACACGTGATATTATTCTCCTAACAGAAAAAGTTCAAACGAAAACTGAGTGGAATTTTTGAAAGTACTATAGGGTCAATCATACTATGCTTTAAAAACATTTTCTTTGTACTTCAACCATTAAAACTCCCCCCAACTTTTTTTCATGTAGCAATCAATACTGCTACACAAAAAAAGTCTTCTATTTTATTTAAAATCTTATAGTAGCTTTGATATTATACACAAATCTATTTTTGCGTAGTCATTATTTAAATAAAATAAGGATTTATTTGAGGCTTAATATTTATTTATAATAAAATAGATAACAATGAAAACTAAGTGGGCGTTTCAAAGGTACTGAAGAACATATAGGACATATCATACTTTGAAAACAAATTTTTGTACTACCTACTACTTGTACCTAAAACTCACCCCCAACATTTTTTTTTCAAATAGCTGTCCACAGCTTTTCCTACGTGAATGAGGTCATTGCTTGTAGTGCATTTGGTTTAATACACAAAACAGTTATTTTTCGTAAAGTCAAAGCATAAGATAAATAAAATAAGGGTTTCTTCAGGCTTAACATTTTCGTAATAAAAAATGATACAGATATTTGTTTTCGAAAGCATGTGTGATAGGTCATTCAGTACCCTTAAAAACCCCTTAGTTTCAGTTTTTCGTGTCAAACAAATTCTTATTTCATTTATATTACTTATCTTTATGATTTTACGCAAAAAAAGTTGACGGTACTTCCGGTTAAACCGGAAATACATTAATAGCTAACATAATGTCTTCGGATGCACTAGACGTCACTACACTTGCCTGCAAATTTTCAGCAATATCACTCTTTCCGTTCCAAAGTTATTTGCTTGGTTCCATACTTTATCCCAACCCTGTTTAATTACTATTGCAGAAGGGTGCACAGCAACTATAGACGATATTCTTGGCCAGATACACGTAAAACCCAAAAATTTAATGAAAAATCCCTACGGGTATTTGACGATTACAAACGCGACCGGACGGTCGCTCGGCGCCTTGCCCTTGCGTGACGTAGACGCTGTGGCGGGGATACACCATCAGGCCCGGTAGCTCTCGACGGTCCCGGCTGTGCGTGCCGATATCGACGTATGTGCGGTACTGATCGGAGATTGCCGAGGCACCGTCGGCATTTTGCAAATATTTATTTACCTTAAGCATATCATCAATCTTTCTTTTGCTCTAATAGGTGGGCGAGATGGACATTTTCCTACAGTAATTGCTTCTCTCATGGTCTTCAGTAATGAATAGAATTTAAAACGAGTTATTGTGAATCAATTGATCCAACACACCCGTCTACGCTTTCTACATTTTTGAAAACTTTCTTCCGTCGTTTCCGATCAGATATGTGCGATACCCTAATGAAAAATCCGTACCGTACCGGCCGTTCCATCCGTCCCGTCCGTCCGATGCCGATTTATGTGCGCGTACCTTTAGCCGGCTTGTTTCCTTTACAGATATACGCGATTGGCAGGCCGGGCTCTAGAATGCCGATATAAACGCATCGGACGCAGACAGCCGATTAGCCTTTAACAGATTGAAGAGAAAACACAATCTCCCCTACCCCCCACAGCCATTCTTTAGAAGACGCGTTCCCAGCCTTGCCATGTGTGGTGATTTTCTGCCGAAGTGGCGATTTCAAAACCGAGTTAGCGACTAAAAATCGTAGCTGGGATATTGGCGACTTTTGGTGGTGCAAAACACATAGTGAGTTGGTGAATTTTGGCTATTTCTAACTTCCATTTCATTCTTCATCAAAAACAAGGGATAGCCGCAAGAAGCGGCGATATTGTTAGTTATTTTACAATTGACATTTTGACTCTTCAATTAGAGAGAGAGAGAGGGCAGGCATGTAAAATAAGTCGACGTTTGTTATCGTTATTTGAAATCATTTACCTATTTCTTATTACTGCGCATGCTCAAAATAACTATATCTACAAAATTCGTTAATTCCAATGGCCCAGAAACACCCCAATGTCTCAAAATAGACATTATACTTTGGTGGCCTAGTATCCAACTGAAATTTACAGCATTGCGTGAAGCTAGTACGCTGAGAGTATTGAAACAGACCCATTCAATCAGTTTTGATGTAATCTCCTCATGGAGCCTTTTAAGCGGTCCTGGGTGTCCGAGAGGATCAAAATAGCCCTTATTTTCTACAATAAATATGAGCTTGATCAGAAGCTAACCATAGGATAATTTCAGTTTGACATATTTTTGTAGCTCCGTAGATCAGAGGTCACCCCCACCGACAGAATATGTCATACTTGGCGTATCGGTTTTGACATGTTTCACGTTCACAGCCATTTCTGGCAACTTTCATTCATGCATGCCAAAGATTGACGATTTCTAACAATTCTTATGTCAAGAACTGGCTACAAGCATGCTTACAATCTGACAATATGCGATATTCGCTTTGAGTAAGACATCAACGCGCTCCACCGAATCTTGCGCCTGACTGTAAATGTAGTGGGATTGTAAAATGTATGAGAGGTTAGGTGTCCCTTTTTAACTGATAGCTTAGCCCGTATGCAGCCTCTTTGTTAGTTGCATTGGAGATTTCGCATCCCAGATCAAACTTTACAAGTCGTGCTTACTCTAGACTGGCCTATCCCCAAAATTCAGAAGCTGAGTTCAGTATTTGAAGTTTTCCACATTTCTTATATTTGTGGGATAGGCCACTCCACCTTTCAATGCCTCAAATCGAAATTAAAATCTCGAGAGTATAGAATACCTTTTCGAATGCTTCCGAATATGCCTGATCTAAAAGATTTTTGGTATACTTAAAGCATTGCAAATTTTGTCAAAATAGTAAACATGCCAGTAAAGCGACTTACAAGATATGTTGTTTCATGCATAATTGTTAAATGTATGTATAGTACGTCCCAACTATATAACATTTTTGGTTTACCGAGAGAGGAGTTGCACATACAGAGTATCATAAAAAATAGCTCGTCGGAAAAACTATAATAAGTTTTTATTTTATTTATTCGTAACTGTCATACCTACAAATTGTGAACCTTTGTAGGATTTTTTGGAACTTTTCGTTTTTTAAAAAAACCATATAGATTGGCTGTACTATACAGGGTGAGTTTTTAGTACCGGCTCGGTCGATAACTCCACTACTGTAGAAGATAGCGAAAAAAGTTGTTTATAAAAGTTGTAGTCACGGATATGCTCTTTGCTAAAAAAATATTAAGATTTATACAGGGTGATCCATAACTACGTGGTGATGCAAACATGCATTTTTTTAAATGAGATACCCTATATATTATTCCTTATTCAAATTCTACTAATGATCTCCGTTCTTACAATATAGGGTACTGTTACATTACATTACAGGGTATTTCAAAAGTTATGACCTATGAATACTATCATGATCTTACCTTTTACATCCAAATCGCTGTCAAATGAACGTACCGAATATCAAAAATTGATGAATCGAAAATCATTTTTTTACATGGATGAATAAAAAAATATCCTCTAGTTCTAAAATAGGCTACAAAAAGGCCCGCGACGCATATTCGTATACAGGGTGATGTAGAATACAAAATCTAGATTTTCTCTCTTTTATTAAATGTAACTCCCAATGTTTTATTAAACCAAAGAATTGCTTTTAATATATGCTCTTTCATCTTTGTATGGCACTTGTTATGGCTGCATTCATTAGCTTCTGAGATATTTCGATTTTACTACAAATCTTAAATATACCTTCTATTTGTTTACTAAAATTTATTTATTTTGAGAAAATGCTATCAAATTTTATTTTTGCTAAACAAACGACTAAAATATAAGGCCATAATAGTACTTGATCAAGGTCAAAACACTGAATTAACGATAATTAATGTATGTCAAGTGTGCAGAGGAAACAATTTTATAGACGTCATGCATAATCATCAAGCAGATCTATCAGGTAGGCTATGAAATATTAAACGACACACTCCAAATAAAACGATTCTTCAATCTTCCAAACGCATTAGTTTTAGAGTGCCTCCGTTCTGGATATTGCTGTTCATAGTTGATATATTCTAGAGGTAAGTAGGCAATTTCTCAAAGATTCTTCTAAATACCCTCAATGGAAAAATTAATTTTAAAGCTCGTTTTTCACACAGTACGGAATTATTGAGCAGGTTATGAAAACTATCAATTTTTCAAAGCCTACCTGATAAGTCTGCTTGACAATTATGCTTCACGCCTACAAAGTTGTTTCCTCAGCATACTTGGCTTTATTATCTCGATGATTTAGGGTTTTGACTTCATCAAATACTATCATGACCTTACAATCTAGTTGTTCGTTAAATAAAAAACAAATTCGATAGTACTTTCTCAAAATATCTCTGAAACTGATGGACGTAGGTACAACAACTGCTTACAAAGATGAAAGAGCATATTAAAAGCAATTCTTTGGTATAATAAAATTTTGGGGTTACATTTAAAAAAAGAGCAAATCTAGATTTTGCATTCTACATCACCCTGTATACGAATATATGTTGCGGATTTGTTACAGCTTTTTTAAAACTAGAGGATATTTTTAATCTTTTCATGGAAAAAAATAGTTTTTGGTTCATTACTTTTTGATATACAGTACGTTCGTTTGACAGCGATTTGGATATAAAAATGGTCATAACTTTTGAAATAGCCTGTACAATGTTATAATACCTTACATTATGAGAAGAGAAATTATTAGTACAATAAAAATGGAATAATATATAGGGCATCTCATTTAAAAAAATGTTTGTTTGCATCACCACGTAGTTATGGATCACCTTGTATAAATCAAAACATTTTCTGAGCAGACAGCATATCCGTGGCCACAACTTTTATGTACAACTTTTTTCGCTATCTTCTATAGTAGTGGAGTTATCGACTGAGCCGGTACTAAAAACTCACCCTGTATGTTTTATTGAACATTACAACTTTCCGCTCTCATTGAAACGGCTTTTAAATCATTCATTCCGTCCTAGGATTTTGCATCTGTATTATTTGTGTTTCCTGGAACTAATTAATTTACTTCTTGTTAGACCTGTCGAGCTTGTGCATCAAGAGGTGGCTTAAGGTGTTGCATTAGTGGGTCATATTTGTAAACCAAATCGGACGTCCTTTCAGGCCTTCCCACAAACGTCAATCAGAGAAAACAATTGTCACTGTTTTGCAATCTGTTTATTGAAAACTATTCATATGAAGTGAGAGAATGCTTACATAGATAGCCTCATGTGGATTTTATAGTCCAGTGTACATAGACAAGCAAGAAATCAGGTTTAAAAAGAGGCAATTAGTACAAGTATGTAGGTTGTTGTTATTGTGTTACTCTATTTCAAATATATTTTTTGAATTTTGAATCGGACGCCACGTGATCAAAAACAAATACCTCATTGGGTGACACAATAATAGGAACAGATACTACATTTGCTCTAATTTACACCCCCAAAATTATAATTTGCTACTACTGCCCAGTTCCGATATATTGCTTGTCTTAATCGTCGTGGGACACCCTGTATATTTTATATACCAAAAATAAGTTCTGCCTCTTTTGTTTTAAATATCTACAGGTTTATGTTTGCTTTTGTTCCTCTGCCTATAGACATAATATTGCATACTGTTAATGTCCCAAGGTAGAGCCACCTAGTAGTAGAAGTAGTAGTATCTGAATGATCCCCATATATCTTATGCAATTACTTTATTGAGATGCCTACTTGATTTTTTCTGCTCGATTAGATGAATAGTATGCCGTGCAAAGATATAAACATTTGTCGTCAGATTGAATACCATCACATCATAAAAAACTTGTGAAGTCCAAAGTTGGTGAAAATTCGGAATACTTCAAATTGTTAGAGAGTGATTTTTAAAAACGTCAGGAAACAAATTCCAGTGAAACCATCTCTGAAAACTTTTTCCAACATTATTGTTAGCTTCAACTGTGAATTTAGCAAAGCTATTTCTAAAGAATCACATTAAAAATGTTATCCAAATCATAATAGGTTTGGAATGTAGTTTTTAGAATTTGTGAAAGATAGGTAAGAGCCTTTTTTGTTTCTCCGAATATTATGCTACAGAACGAGTTTTACGAGGGGTACCGGCTGTGTTGGATATGCGGTCAAAAATCTGCGCTAAATCATTCTAATTTTTTATTTTTCTTACCTTGTATCACACAAAGTTTTCAAAATGTTCACTATTTTTCTCAATGCAGATCCTACATCGTCTCAAAAAGTCTTCTCTCAGTTATGTGTATGCGTGTCTGTTGTTTTTTACCGATTCTTGTAAGTTGATCTGTGATTCGGCAATATTGCTGATTTTCTTTGAGTAAACTAAGACCTTGTAATATCCCCATACAATGAAATTGATAGGGTTTAAGTTGGCTGTCATGCAATGGGCTCTTCACGACCGACCCACTTGTCTGGAAATCTTTCGTTAAGATACTGCTTGATAATCTGCTCAGTCTAGCATGGAGCTCCACCGTTTTAAAACGTCATATTTTTATTGGTTAATAGATCTGTATCTTCTAACAAACTGTTTAAATCAATTACTGTTCAATCGGCTCGGTGCGGCAGTTCAAACTAATCAATCAATTAAGCGTTGAAGATATCAAACCACAAGTTTACTTTGAAATGTTCTTGGAAATCAGACGCACTTGCCATATGCGGATTTTCTATAGCCCCAGTATGGTAGTTACGTACCTACATAAGTACATATATTGAATAATTTTGAATAGTTTACATTAGGACTCATCTCACCACAAAACTTTGGCATTTTCAGATTTTGATGTCGCAGCATTTCCTGGCAAAACGCTGATGGTCGTAAAATGCCTTCCGTATGCAGCTTAGTAAAACAGAAAAAATAACATTCTTATGAAATAAAAGGGTTTCGTTTAAACCTGCTTCTATTTGGAAAAATCAAAATGACATTTTTCGACTTTTCGTGATTTTAAAGATAGCTTAATTAAATTCACAGAATAAACCGCTCATAACACTAGCAAGTTTTTAAAAAAGGGTTGGGTGAACTTTATTTCGATACCTTTTTTATTTCATGCGTGATTATCTCAAACTATACCCTCCAACCGACGGAATTCCTTCTCTTTACTATTCTTCTTCCTTCCTTTTTTTCTTTCCTTATTTCTCCATGACTTTGTCTGGTCACTGGGTGACCTAAGAGCAAAAGTCCACCAGACTGCTCTGACAAGAATTGATGAATAGTGCGAAGTATCAAACTCATTCAGAGTACATTCTAGTTCATCTCTTATATTACGTGGACTTCCAAATAAAGGTATTTATTGTATCGCATAGCTATGATGAATATTCCCCGTTAAATATCAAACAACGTGTGGTCTTCAACCTTGAAACAAATGGATGGATTGTGTACTTTCTAGTACAACTACGGCCATTCCTAGGTCAGGCCAAGTACCCTCGTAGCTCATTTTTTTAATTTTGTTGTCAACGGGATGCATTTATACATTCCGTACATGTATATAGCACCTAGCACAATCTCATTGGTCAGATTTGAATTTTAAACCAATCAAATTTCGAGTGCCGTACGTGTGTACGAAATGCAAATCAGTGCCATATGCACTTACGGAATTGAATATTGTTGAGCGCTAAACTTCGAGCGCCATACGCGTGTATGAAACGTAGATCAGTGCCATATGCACTTACGGAATTGAATATTGTTGAGCGCTAAACTTCGAGCGCCATACGCGTGTATGAAACGTAGATCAGTGCCATATGCACTTACGGAATGTAGTATAGTTATATGCAAGTCAAACGTATGGCTATGGCTGGACTCTTGTTTTAATTTTTTCGATTGCAGCAAAAGAGGGTGGTTATAAATATAATATGTTATACTCGTATATGTTTGAAATCGCCATGCATGCTGGGGAAAAATTACCTCCTACTTATAAATACTTTGAACTGAGTCCTGGAAAATATAGATCAAACCTATTGACTCAGGCTAAAGAAATAACGTACCTAATCTATCCCAAAATATTAAAACAAATAAACCCAATGCATGGTTCATCCCACTGATTTTATATAACGTTCTTTTTGTTCTGCTATATTCTTTAATGTCTTTATTCTTGTAAGTAATGTATGTTTTCTTTGGCCACTGAAGATTAATACTTAGATAACTTAATACACCAGATTTTTGCAATTATTACATTTAATATTTCGTAAAGAAGGACAAATACTATACACCCTACTATAACTTAATTTGTAATAAAGTTTACTGCAGTTTACATAGTTGAAAAATGGTTTTCGCTTAAATCGCTTTCCTATTTGTAAATTTTCAGCTGCATTAAGTGCTACATTCCGTAAGTGCATATAGCACTCATTTACATTCCATACTCGCGTATGGCACTCAGAGCTTGATTGGTTCATAATTCAAATCTGACCAATGGGATTATGCTAGGTGCCGTATACATGTACGGAATGTATAAATGCCAACGGGATTGACTGATGTGGTCATTAGCCTCGTGTTCTGTGTAGGCTTTGTTACTGTTTTCCGGTGCCACTCTAGGAACAGCACTGTTAATTAGAAGGCTCAGTTGGGAATCCTTCGCTGGATTTTTTTTGATATTTATTTTTGATCGAAAAAAAAACAGAAATAAATGTTCGCACCCCTGATGGAAATCGAACCCGGAACTTTCCGGTTAGAAGCCCTCGGCTCTACCCACTGAGCCGACGCGCCTCCTTTTTCCTTGTAGTTATTATGTCGTTTTGTATTATGCCAAATTCAAACTAGCTCTACTAGTGCACAAGATTTGGCTCAGAATAAAGGCACCTTTGTTGCCATTTATGAAAATACCTCTATCCTCGTACCTACGTGGGAACTAAATTGATGGATATACTCATACCTACATACCAATAGCTCGTTTTACTACATTTCTAAGCGGTAACACACTCTAAAACTACCAGATTAATAGATACGATATCGTCTATCGACATTGAAGGAGTATTATGGTTTAGGACAGTTTAATCTCGTAAAGTTTAAGTATCTATTAATTTTTTATGTTACCTTGCGAAATGTGTGTCAAATGCAGAATGTAAGCGTATGTACGTACGCATTTTATAAAATCGTAAGTAGCTGCAGCGATAAATGGACGTTAAGTTAGTCATCTGATGCTGTTTCTGATAAGATTTTTCTATAGCTTGCATTGATACCATAACAGAAATGGCCTCAATATACAATATTACATGTAGTCTGTCGTATAAACTACTTTAGTAGCAATTATGTATATTAGCTTTTATTGAGAGTAGAATAAAGTTGATTGACTCAGTGCTTCCTACACATTCTTGATATACTTAGCGACTATAATCACTGATCATTGATGAACCGTGGGTAAATATCCAACGGGTAGGTAAATACTCAACGGTTAGGTAGAGTAATTTAGGTATACTCGTATACCCGCTATATACCGATCTTGTCAGGGGCAGTGGGTAAATACCCCAACGTTTCGATACATAAATTTGGGTATATATCCGGTATATACCCACAGGATTTGCAGTAGAATATAACTTATAACATACCTATTAAGCCTATTACGCAATTTTGTGACTGTGGTGTGACCCGAACGCAACTGGTAGATAAGTGAAATTTGTTTTATTTTTGCATTTATGATGATCCATTCTAATAACTATTTCTTATAGCATCTTCAACGATCAAAGGTATTGTACTTGGGTATATACCCGGTATTTACCCAAGTTCAAGTGTGATATTTACCCAATGGGTATACAGGGTGGGCCAATAGTGCGTGGACGGAAGATTGTGGGCTTACTGAAAAATATTTCAAAAATCTGTCGCTTGATCATGGTAGGGACCTTTGAGGGCTATAACGTAAAAATATGTTCACTTGAATTTTGACGTTTATACAGGGTGATTCATATCAAACTTATATTTTTTTGAATGGAACCCCCTATATATTACTGCATATTTGGATTACTTGGTCAATTCTAGTTTGACTTTATGTATCACACATGGAACTTTAAACGAACCGTTTAGGCGCAAATCACCATTTTTGGTATAAGTAGGTATCAGAAAAAAATTGAATATCGCTGCGATAGACAACATTGGGATTGGTCTAAAAAGCACAGAATATCACCAACGTCAATTTTTCAATCGCAATGTAGAATATTTTACGAACAACAAATGTTTCAGTTTTCAAACAGGCCACCCGCCCCAGTACCCTGATTTTACTTCCTCCAAAAGCAGACATGGAAAAGGATCAGGAACCATTGAACCATTAGAAAACGAAGTTTGGAGGGGTTCTGATAATTTTTTGTTTTTTACCAATTTCTTCACCGTCAATGCTCAGATTTTCAAAATTATTAGCAGCATTACCTACATGACCCCACAGCATATCGCTTCCAAATTTAATCACAATTCATGGAGCGGTAACGCCGGTAATTGAGATTACGAGGCTAGCAAAAACGCCAACAGACAGACAGACCGACATATAAACAGACCGATGAAAATAAGTGATGTGAATTTTCGTTATGTAGATATCCTGCATATTATCGAAAATTTTCGATAATACTCCACTTACCTATCGATGTGGGAAATAAAAGATTCAGGAAACAGCCTAAATTGTGTACGAGCTTTAAAATAAAGCTGTTAAAATACGCTCGATTTAAGAATAATGTGACACAAGGCGCCACGCTATTCTCAAATCATACTAGTATTTTTCGTTTACTATTGTTTTACGCTTATTTTGAAAACAATTTTCAACTTTTTAGTTCCATGTTCTTTAAAAACTATACTTATTTTCAGGACGGGCGGGTAATGATTTGGTTGCAAGGGGATCTCAGATTCTCATGGAATGGGAAAAAATAATAAAATGATATCACCGTTATGTGTGGGAAGTACTGAGTCAGTCAACTTGACATTATTATCCTCCATATTCACATTTCTATCTAGTAGTCAAAATTACAAATAACATAATCTGACACGAACATGTTTTGTTAATTGCAACAGCTGCAGGAAAATAGCTTGGGTATCTACCTATCTACCGTCCAATTAAGGTATATAATAACCAAGACTTGGCCTGGAGTATTGCTCACATATCTGGGGAACTGCTGCCCTTACTACCCTGTCTATACGTGATGCTATCCAGAGACGCGCAACTCGACTAGTCGGTGACCCGACCTCATCGCGGCACCTCCAGTTGGTTTTCACTAGCGTTCGGTTGATGACCTCTCACTTTTCTACCGGTATCCAAACGGAGCTTGCTTATCTGAGCTACCCTTTATCATTCCACCGCTTAGCGATCGATAAGCATCCGCGGGACTGCTGAATCTCATCCCACGGCGGTCGTTCTCCCTACTCCAAAAATCTACCATAACACCTTTGTTCCTATATTGACCAAGGCTTGCAACGGCCTGGTTGGAGATGTATTTATCAGGCCTGCGAGTGTTGGCCGTTGGCCTATTCAAGGTCCGCGTCAACAAACTTCCTCTTACCTAAGCTCTTGACAACAGCCGCGGTACTCTGGTATTAAACTTTACCTTCGCGGCTGCTGAGTTATGAAAAAATTGCAACAAACTAATAGAACTTTACTTTGGAAGTATTGTCAAACAACATTTAGTCAAACGTGGATAAGGATTTTACCGCAAGACACCATGAAATGTCGGTAAACAAAGGCTAATATACTTAAGATAATATATTACATTTGTAAACGAGAAGGTCGTAATAATTACAGGTTAATTAATTTTTCTAGATTTTCTTAGATACATTATAAGACAGGTTTATAAAATTACAATACATTCTCGTAGGTAGCGATAAATTGCAATATCCAATGAGGACACACGGTGAGGGCATTCTTTAGATTTCATTTGGGCTGGTTTATTTCAGTAGACAGATATACAGGGTGCCTGTTCGAGACAGAAACGCTCGGTATGCTGGATGTGTTTTTTGATGGGTATGACATGTTGTCATTATGTCAATATTGTTAGTTGAATTTGTTAATTGTCAGAAAAAGAATTGATTCTTACGAACCTGTAGTAGCATAAAATAATGAATAAATATTTAAGGAGAGAATCCTGGAATGTTATTAAGTTAAGCTCCACGAACAGTGCCCATTATGTATGGGATATAGTATATATTTCGGTAAATAATGATTGTATAAAAAATATTTTTATATAAACGTTGTTTAATATCGTATATCCCATAATACGGTTTTCAGTCGTTTTTGTTCCAAAAAACAAACGGGTAACTAAAAACAATTAATTTATTTAAACAGCATTCTACCCCTTTATTATCAATCAAATAATTTTTTTCTCTTTTTAATGACATGTTAATAGCTAAGTAATAAAAAATTAAAAACATTTTTATGTTTAATTTAATCAAATAGGTACATTAATGTAGTACGTAATTTACATCAAAATAAAACAAATGGGCTTGTAAGTTCCTTAGTAGCTCTTACAGATAAATCGAAATTATCAATGAACGGTTTGCATCATAATAATAGATGTTCAAAATGTTCACCAGCAACTGCAAGACAGTAGCATCACCTATCATTGAATTGATTTTAATAAACGTTTGAGAAAGTGTTATTATGGTGGCGAGGATGGAAAACGCATATGGGTTTTAGAAGTCGTGTCAATGGCGGCGCAGCTCAAACTTCTTTTTAGAGAGGGTAAAATGGGAGTAATTAGGGGTTGCAGGGTTGTGAAAGTGGAAAATTTGTGTTGTATTCGTAGTGGGCTCTTCGCTGCCCTATAAAGTAACGACATAATTTGGTAACAATATATCCGAATGCTGCCCTAGCTTAGGAAGAACATATTTTTTTAATTGTTGTAGATAGTTCTGTGATGTATTTAGCTCATTACTAAACTGATATCAATGAAATTTCTAAAATCGTACCGTAGGCCGTGATGGATATCGATACAGTGGTTTCTCGAAATTGTGTTAGTGGCGGTGAAACTAAATTAAAAAAGAAACACTGCAATATAAAAGCCGTTCAAACTCTATTATTGGATACTTTAGGCCTTGATCATTTTCTTGTTTTTTTTGGAGCGGTTAGGATGGAGTCTAGGGTGGATGGGAAAACTCAGAACACTTTTCATGGCCCTTTAAGGATTTTTACTATAAATATAATCTGTTTTTGAATACAGCAAAATTAGCGTGCCATATGATTGGGATATCTGTCGAAGAGTGCAAAATAAAAACCGTACCGTCCTAGCACAGGCGTATATAAGGGGGGGGGTAACAGGGGTAATTACCCATCCCAAGATTTTCGAAGATAGAAACTCGATTCAACTTTGACTTATTTTATTTGACTTATTTATTTAAGCAATTTTCGCACTGAAAAAAATCTTTTTTGCAGTAACTAAATTACAAAAGGGTTTGTTTTGCATTATTACAGTGATGCATATCTAATATATTGCCATTGTTACACAATCAGTTGAATATAATACAACGTGGTAGCTTGTCACAAAAATTTACCTCTCATTAATTACCTGTTTTGAAAATTGCACCGATTAGAAAAGTTAAAACACTAATTAAAAAAAATGAAGTAGGTAAGTATTGTGGCTACTAGGGTACCTGACTGTTGAGTGTTCATGATCGTTTAATTTTTTATGCTGTGCCAATATAATGTTCACGGATGATACGTGATACTATTTGTATTCCGTAAAATTAAAATTGATTAATGCATCAATAGATTTTTTTATTTCATCTCCCTAAAATACCTGATACTCCACTGTTTCACTTGCTGTTAATATCTTCTTTTTTATTTTAATACTATTAACATTTTCCTTTTCTCTTGCATCAACGTCCCTCACGAATGTATTACAAAAAATGGTGAAAGCACACACAACTTCATGCCCCGCTACCCCCAAGACTGAGGTCTGGATACGCCCCTGCGTCCTAGCTTCTACAGACAGATGCAAGAAACTATTTACGGGAGTTTCGGTGTTGGCTTCTTTTTTTGCGGGCAGGCGGGCTGGCGGGTGATCATTCCATTGCAAGGAAATCTCAGACTATAGCTTCATACTATGGGAAAATAATCAAATGATATTAATTTAATGTGTAGGACGTACTGAGTCAATCAACTTGATGAATCTTTAATGCAAAACACTCCCTTGAACGTCTCACGCACTGCCACTGATCTATGCCCCCTGATACGACCATGGTAGCATGCAAGCGGAACGAAGTAAACAAATCGTTGCTAAAATGTCGCAATTGTTAATGTTTACGGAAGTCGAAGTAAAATAATAATAGTAGGTTTACTACGGTATTTCTCCTCGAACTTGATTCCTCGGTTGGATGCACCGCAGTTGTGTCTGGCTGCCGGGATATATAATTATATCTTTGCAATGATACTGCTGACCAATGTGGTCTCACAACGACTGTTTTATGGTTCTTTAAATGTTAGGTCGTTAAAACCGTTCTGTCAGTTTAATATTACTCCTGTTTTGTTTAGTGCCAATATTGCACAGTTTCCAGCACGCTATTGAGATTAATATTAATAATAATAATAATATAGGGTGTCCCACGACGATTAAGACAAGCAATGTATCGAAACTGGGCACTAGTAGCGAATTATAATTTTGGGGGTGTAAATTAGAACAAATATAGTATCTTTTCTTATTATTCTGTCACCCAATGAGGTATTTGTTTTTGATCACGTGAAGTCCGATTCAAAAATTTTAATAGGACACCCTGTATATTTGCGACTTTTTGTGTTCCATCCGCTAGAACAATTCCAACAAACTCACACTTGAGGTCTAAAGTGATCAGTTCAAGAGCTACGGGTACTCAAAAGATGGTACCACTATCATTGATTCCTACATAACATGTATCCCTACAGTTAAAGTATTTTGGTAGTGTTTCATAATGGTAGCGGTATAGTCCTTTAAGTACCTGTAACTCTTGAATTAATTACTTTAGACCCCAAGTGTAGTGTAGTAGTTTGTTGGAATTGTTGTATCGTGAGGAACACAAAAAGTCACAAATATACAAGGTGTCCCATTAACAGTTTTGAATCGGACGTCACGTGACCAAAAACAGATACCTCATTGGGTGACACAATAATAAGGAAAGATACTATATTTGCTCTAATTTACACCCCCAAAATTATGATTCGCTACTACTGCCCAGTTCCGATATATGTATATTGCTTGTCTTAATCGTCGTGGGACACCCTGTATTTCTATTAAGCTATTCAGACATACAAAGGTATTAGATAAGTTATAAAAAAGCTACGAGAATCAATACGTTGTATAAGAATAAAATACAGGTATAAGTAAGTATATTTTGTGACAACCATTTTGTGTTTTACACAAATTGTGCTATTATTGTGAAGACTCTCCCATTCAACATCATTTCGCATCAATCTCAGTAACATTTGTAAATATTTAACATCCTTTTTGAGATTATTACTCATGCTCAAAATTCTATTGTAGCCCTGAAGATGGAATCATAAGTTTCCGAAAGCTTGGAATAAAGTTAAAAGAGTCCAATTTTGCGTTTATTTGCCGCATTCTCAATTATTAACCGTTTGTTACCTAACTGGTTTTTGTTTTGGCAGTGACTACCCCCCTTCTACTTTATACTATACTATATAAGATTTGTTTACAAAGTGAGAAGGTCCTCGAAAAAATGCCTACTAGGGATCATAATCGCACGGCCCGCGGACTGTCGAAAAAAATTGTAATGTTAGTTTTTATTATGGTTTTTTAGACGTCATGCTGACTTTTTACTAGGTAAACAACTGTTATATCGTTGGGATGTACTATATTATACGTGTACTATACAGGGTTGGGATAAAGTATGGAACCAAGCAAATAACTTTGGAACGGAAAGAGTGATATTGCTGAAAATTTGCAGGCAAGTGTAGTGACGTCTAGTGCATCCGAAGACATTATGTTAGCTATTAATGTACTTCCGGTTTAACCGGAAGTACCGTCAACTTTTTTAATTTAAATGGGACACCCTGTATATTTTTGCAGATTTTAATTCATCTTTTTTTCTCAATACGTCCATAGTAGGTTTAGCATTAGTTTCTGTAAAAACGGCGAAGATAAAGCTTCTTTATCATTTCAGGTGTTTAAAATGCGGTCATTCAAAATCGGTTTTGGCGATCGCGTGAGAACTAACAAAGAATTGTGTCAACTTTTAATGATTTACGTCCCGACAGGGGTCCTATAACACGTTTGACGGTGACTAAAAAAAAATACAAAAAAATTATTTCAAACGGGAAGACCGCAGACCGCCACGGACGAATTTGTGAGACAAATTTTTTAAGAAACAAATACTAAACCCACTATGGACGTATTCGAAAAAAAAAGATGAATTAAAATCTGCAAAAATATACAGGGTGTCCCATTTAAATTAAAAAAGTTGACGGTACTTCCGGTTAAACCGAAAGTACATTAATAGCTAACATAGTGTCTTCGGATGCATTAGACGTCACTACACTTGCCTGCAAATTTTTAGCAATATCACTCTTTCCGTTCCAAAGTTATTTGCTTGGTTCCATACTTTATCCCAACCCTGTATACACGCCCAAAAGGAAACCAAGCATAGGCACTTGGCACTTTGACTTCTGAATTGGTACCGATCCTTTGCAATGGGTCCCATAGAGAGAACCGTTGGACTTTCCAAAAAAGCTGACTTTTTTTATGGAACCTGTTAGCCTGTTACCACTTCATTACATTACTAAATCTGTAATACAATTAAGTATAGTACCAACGATTGAGATATACTCGGCAGTAAATTTAATGACACTGATTTCCCAAAAGTAAATCTCCCAGAACTAAAGTTATACGTGATTATACATTAAACAACCCTTACTGTGACCTTCTGGGGTAGTAATAAAATCTTTTTTGTATTAATAGTAAGACTTATAAGTCAGACCATCATTTCCGTACAATATTAAATTATTTAAATGTTTACATGTTCACTTGTACTGTGGTCGGACTGTACGCAATGTCATTTTCTTGAAACAGTGGACTATCTTATCTTCTATTCAGGTAGTAAATTATCTCACGATTAGTCCACAAACCTGTGCTAGCATTAGGTGCTTTAAGAAATAGAAAGAATAGATTAATTAAAGAGTAGCAATTTCATTTATTCATCCGAAAACCAATCACAGACGACGTCGTTTCGCTTTGTGTTAAGTTACTTTTTAGCATAAACCGAATGTCGGGAGTTTTAAATGAGTGTTCCACAAAAAAGAGTTCCTATACCTGATGCTTTTAAACGGGTCACATAAACAGTACTCGGTTCCTCAGATTAAACGCGTACCGGCTTTGGTAGGTAGATGGCGAACCAATACTTTTTTAATGTACTGCTTCCCAATATCTATATGTTGCTACTACTAGAAAGAATAGAAAAAATAGAGAAATAGAAGTTCGAAATTATTAAAAAAAAAACCTAACACTTAGTTTAGAAAAGCTGGAATATCTATTAAAACTCTCATAAACAACCAAATTTGGTTTTCTTTTTTAATATTAGTGGCCCTGGGTGGTTCTGCCCTCAACATCCGGCACGCCACGCTGTGCCTTGTATAATACATGCTTCTAGCCATTAAAGGAGATTAACTTTTTGAGAAATTAGGTCCATAAAATTACTACCGGGTACACCTCAAACGCTTTTCTATATATAGGCATATATGTAGACAGACATATATTAGATACGAAATACAGATCTTTGTTTTTTAAAACCGCTCCTGTAATCAATCGTACGATATTAAACATCTATATCTCTTTTTTGAATATTTTATGTTGCAATAACAAGCTCCCTCAGGTCAAATGGCCTGTTACGCCATTGATGAGAAACTATTTTTATTGATGACATTAGGAGAACTCCTAAACTATTTCACCATTTTCTTGTTGTATTTGTATAGTTCTATTAGTCATTAAAGCGACAAGTTCATGCCGATTCTGAGAGTTTTTAAACTTAACACGTATGCTAGCAACACAACACGTGTTAAATCTCTATGTTTGCACTAATTACAAAGGTTCTCCAAATTGGGAATGTCGATATTAATAATGTTCTGAAACATGTTTGACGTTTGAAACCTCTTAAAAAACAAGGAACACCATTTGTTCATCATATTTTAAAGTATTTTTTTAACTACACCTTTTCCAGCTGTAGCTTTTAAAATATCAAATTACGGTGAATGTGTCAAAATTTGCTGTCTGATACAATTTGGAATCTTGTGAAGAGAATAATTCGATATGATGAGCTGTCAGACTACACACGGACCTTATCTACCAGTGTAGTAATAGAAGTAAAGGCAGTCCAGCAGATGCAGGAGATGAAAAGTGGCTATATCAAGTACAAAATTCATTGTTAATGTCACTTGGTTGATGATCGTATACAAGGTGATACCATTCACGGTCGATAGCCTGTTTGATTTTGCTTTGTTGAAATATACTGCAAATAAACTATAACTAACAAACTAACTAACTAGTCAGGTGAATTTTCTAAAGCATCAAATGTAGTTTCAAATAATCAATAATTGAATATTCAAAAGCATCAGATCAATTTTGAAAAGAGTCAAATTGAAGTTCTAAGTTATCAATTGTAGTTTCTAAAGTGTTATAAATTCGATATTCTAACATATCTGAGGTCCGCTTACACCAAAGTAACATGTATGGTAAAACTTAACAAAATTATTTCGCATTCCTATATTGATTTTTTGAAAGTTATGGTGCAAGTCATTCATATCTACACACATGCATTATCTCAATGGCCCGTAAAGATAAGGGGAATTATTTGCGGTCCCATTTACTCTATCACGAATTTCGAATTGCTTCTGTACATAAAGTTTCACGCAAATCACGCACATAGTAACCTCAGCTTTGCGCTATCACATTACCATAAAGTTAGAACAGAATGGGCCTATACCACGTTTTTGGTTTATTGGCTTAAACGAACCCTGACACCACGTAGATGCCATAAATAATTTTACAAAATTTTTCTATCGTATTTATAACCGCAAAAAATGCTCTAAATATTGAATTTTTTGAATCCATACACTTCCCGCCCAGGTCGTGACGTCACCTGTAGGGAACCAATAAGAGCTCACTGGTACAAAACAATAGCATCCGCCCGTAGTCATCGGACCACGAAAGGACGCTTCTCATTGGTTCCCTACAGAAAGGACGCTTCTCATTGGTTCCCTACAGGTGACGTCATCATCGGCTATTTCAAATTACAGCAATTTTCTTTTTAGTGTTATTCTCATTTGGATCAAGTTTTCTGCTGACTTTTTACAGCAAACGGTCCTATGTATCGTCAAAAATAATACCGCAGTAAATAAATTGATCAATTTGAAGTCACGGTATAGGCCCATTCGTTTCAAAGCCCTTGTAATTTTCTTCATAGTAGGTACCTTTATTAAAAAACAAAGTAAAGTACGCTATTTTATTGGCATACTTTGAAATCATAAATCGCATTACAAAAAATGTAAATGAGTAGGTAGGTATTATACCAATCTTCGAATATTAAAAGATACCAATAATGTCAAATGGTTATATTTGCAACGCAACATAAAATGGCGTCATGGATATTAATATTACTGTTTTAAGAAAATTGAAAGTCAAAGGCTTGTTCAGTGGATAACGAGACGACTTTGAATCTATAGGTCCGGGGATTAGTTTCCAGGCTGAACTTCTTTTTTTCCTTAATAAATTCACATAAATTCACTGCCCTCATTCATTTTCCCCAAGTATGTTGTTTGGTTACCGTGATAACTTTATAGATACTTGTTTGCAGTACATACTGCAAAAACTAAGTAGCTTACATGCCTTACGTACAAAAAGCCTCAAGCCCACTTGACAACAATTGATAAGTATGAGATTTGTAAAATAGTCTAATAAAATTCGAATTTAAAATGCATTTATTTCGATCGTAAAAAAATGAGCAGATTTGCAGCACGTGCAAAAGGCATGTCAATCATTTTTTTTTGCAAAAAAAATAAAAGAAAGAGGTGTCACGCCCTTGAACCAACCTCGAATCCGAACTTTTTTGATAGGAGGCTGGTGCCTTTGAAAAGTTAATTGCTGCATCATCAGACTAGTAGGCGATGAATCATTCATTTTCCGATAAATGCTATCGGGGATATTTGTTAGCTATCAGTTGTTGCCCGCGTATTTTTGACGTTTAATGAAATAACGCGAATTTAGCCTCATTAAAAGTTCGCACGGTGGCTATTTCCTTTATTGTTGATTAGTGATTACGTCTATAAAACTTCTCTCATGGTGTATTTGGGTTCGAGTATGTATTTAGCTGGTCACAATGCCTCCAGGTCCTACTGTTGTGGCTTTAATTGAAACAATAATGCAAGATGGCCGAGAGCAACGAGAAATACAAAAATTGTTGGTAAAAGCGCATGTGCTGTACAAAATGCGTATCAACGCTATAAAGAGATGATCAGGAGATAATCAGGATCTAGTCGAAAAGGGATCATCACCCAAAGAGAGGTTTTTTTCTGTTTTCGCAAATTTGCTCAATAGGACAGCTTCTGTGGATTAGGTATGAAATCAACTTCCAGAGGTTAACGAATAGACGTTTAGAAGAAGGTTTCATGCCGATAGATTGTCTTGTCAAAGAATGGCTACAGGGCCGCTTATTCCAGAAATAACCACGTTTTATAATTATTTTGACAGTGTACATTTCTGATGAAAATATTGACAAGTTAATGCAGAACTAACCTTAGTACAGGCTGATTCTGAAATACATAGGTATTCTAAATGATAATAAAATCAACAATTCAATAATATGTTAACCCTAAACGTACAAGAAAGTGCAACAATCTCAGAATGGGGGAAATGTGACTTAGGTTGTTTCTGAAATAAGCGATTCACTTGGGAATCGAACAATTACGAATGGAGCAAGGTACTGTTTTTGGACTACTCCCGTTTTTACCTAACTAGGTCAAACGTACATAAGAGTATGCAGGAGACCTGGAGAACGATATTCCCCAGTTTGTATTGATGAAAGATTTCCACATGGTGATGGGTCGAGTATGGTTTGGGCACGAATCTGTTAATAATCACGCACAGAGTTAGTCTCTTGGTCTTCATATAGAGAATAACGGAAATCCTAGATGATCATGCTATGCCTTGCTGTTGTTATGCATGGTCACTATGGACGAGGAAGGCATTTTTATGCACGACAATACTCGACCCCACGCAACCAGAATTGTCACTGAATATCTGGATGAGGTGGTAATTAGGCGGTTTAATTGGCCAGCACTCAGTCGAAACATGAATCCTATCGAACATATTATATTATGTGGGATGCGATGGATCGACGTATTCGAAGGCAAACGTCAGCTCTAATAGCTGGCCCCCAAGAACTGAGAGAGTAGCTAACGGAGGAGTGGAATAACACCAACAAAAATGAAATTCTAAATTCAATTCAAAGTATGCCTCGTCGATTACAATCATTAACGTAAAGGGGGATGGATACACTATAAATTGACAGGTTTTCTCATTATTATTAATTCTCATTCATTTGGTTAAACAAATAGAATTTCCAAATTCACGTTATTTCATAAAAACACTGACTGACCAATTTCAACTGACATTATAACAAATATGCTCGCTAGCATTTATCGGAAAATGAATGAATCACCGCCTAACTAGACTGATGATCCAGTAATTAAATTTTTGTGTGACTTACATTTTTTGCTCGCCAGTGCATCCCCTCTACTTATAATCTACTCTACTTAACTTAAATATTATAATCTCTTATGATGCAATAATAATTATTTTGGTCGAATAATAATAATTATTATTATTGAATTATGTGAAAAACAAACATCATAAGCTGAACCAATCTACAGAAATTATTTTTTACGAAACTATTTTGTATAGGATATCGTCACTCAAAAACATGAGACTAAGACTGCGTTTCTACCAGAGATGTAGAGATGTGCTAGGGAGATCAGCGGTGCGAAGATGTGTGGCGGAACTGTGAAACGGTGTGCAGATGAGTGTTGCGATGATCTGTAGCGGGTTTTTTTTAGATTGCCAGCGAGTGGGATGCATCTGCGCGTGGTTGGCGTCTCAGTCAATGTTTCCAGATCTACAATCTCTAAATTGACTGCTAGTAGCTTTTTACTCGCCTACATCCACAGCACACATTCCTCGCCCACAGCCCTAGCACACATCCCTCGCAAATATCACATCTCTCGAAACACATTCCTAGCCAAACTTCCCCCCCCAACATGCCTTGTTTCCTATGTACAAAAACCTTGTTCCGCTAAGCCGTTTCCACCAGAGCTGTGCTGAGCGAGGCGAGGTAATTTAAGCGACTCTATTGGTCCGTTAGAAACACATTCCTCGTAACACATCCTCGCACACCTTTGGTGGTAACGCAGCCTAACGGAGGGTGAATTTGGTGCATTCAAAATGTTTGTTACGACGAAGAATGTATGGGAAGTACACACACATGTCATTTTATTTTGGATTTTGAGATAATACGCTTCTTGGGCGTTTTATGATATCTACATAAGGAAAATCCACGTCAGTCATTTCCGTCGGTCTAACCATCTGCCTGTCTGTCGGTCTGTCTGTCTGTATTTCTGTTGGCGTTTTTCTAGATCCGTATTTTCAGTAACTGCTACATGGATTGTGACGAAATTTGAACAGCGATATGCTGTGGGGTCGTAGTAGGTATTATGCAGCTATAATTTTGAAAGTCGGTACATGGGCGGCGGAGTATTTAGCAAAAAACTTTGTTTTTAGGCAAAAATTTTGTTGTATTTATAATAGGCTATCAATTGAATCTATATTAAACTACTGTGTTATAGCTTGGAGAGGTGCCTTTAATACCAAGATCAAAATTTTGCAAACTGCACAAAATATCATTCTAAAAATATTAAACAAAAAACCTATATTCTACTAATTTGTTATACACAGAAAACAGCGTTTTAAATTTAAAACAAATTTTTGTCTACAGATGTTTAATCAAAGTTTTCCGCACTCACACAAAAAAGGACTATAACAAAAATGCCCAGTGCTGCAGTAGGTCTGGCACTAATATGATGTCGCAGTCCCATTACTAAGGAAAACAGTAACTCAGAGATCTTTCTTATATTTTGGTCCAAAGTTCTACAACTGCACTCCATTACATTCTACTACTCGTCGTTAACTGTCAAGAACCATTACATATGAAACAGATAGTAAGTTTAAAAAGGTACAAAGTGGTTGCTAAGCATTATGTCATGGAAAACTCTCATCTGTTCTATAATATTCTTAATACATAACATGTTATTAATTTCGATTTATTAAGATTTCGTAGCTTTATGTGATACTATAATATAGATTTGTTTGATTGCTGCTCTGTAACACTACTCTTAATCACCTATGTTCATTTTTGAAAGACTTCTGTATCCCATTAGACAACTACATGCCTTGGGTATCATCTGTCTTGTCCCATTCATTCACTTAGACCTTAAAGGTTACATACCATATAGGCTGGATAAATCGAATATAATATTTTTTGCTTAAATTTCCGTTCAATAATTCTGGCGACGCAAAGCTGGACAGGCAACTTTGCCTATAGCCTAGTGTCTCTACTGGTCATTGTACTTGTTGCCATGTTCTAGTTATGTTATAATTCCATATATTATTATTAAACCTTGTTAAAGTAGTCATGTAAGATGGTTTACAGGTGAAACAGTTAAATAAATTGTCAATAAATTTGAATTTGAATTTGAATTGACCTATTAGGGAGAGACCTAGCGGCATAACACACTTTCTCTGCTGGGGGCGGGTATGATTTGGTTGCAAGGCGATCTGAGATTATCGCTTCCTGCTATGGGAAAATAATAAACGGGTATCACCATAATGTGTGGGAAGTACGGAGTCAATCAACTTGCCTTTTTTTAAATCTGTATTTACGTATTTTTTATATAAAGTCCTACAAGTTTACCTGCATACGCGACGAAAGGGGGAAGAAATCGCAAAAAATGACCGTCAATTCCCTGAAATTACAGTGCTCAGTGGCGTAGTACGCTTTTATTTTCTGGGCTCATTTATATATAACATAATAGTCTAAGACAAATTATTACATTCAATGCTGACTTTGAAGTGGGACATACTGTAGTGATATGCAATAATAATAATAATTTTTTACGGATTTACTGGAACTACTCGTTCCCCACGCTCGAGCTTGTGCAGGCAAACAAGCCCGACATAGTCCTTCTCGACCACCACCAGAAGACGATGTTCGTTATAGAGTTTTCGGCACCTGCCGAGGTGAACGTCGTCTCCAAGTCTGCTGGTTATGGTCTTTGGAACCCTAGGTGGAATGAGGAAAACGCTGCTCTCTGCATTGCGCAAAATACCGATGTGCCGTGCAGCGGCGCACATCTTAGCCGTGTAACAATAAAAAAGTTGCCTGGTCATGAACTACCAGCCAACACTTTCATTACTCATAGCAACCAGCAGCTCAATAGGTTAGCATGAGACTAGGGTATGTAGGTGCGTGCGTGTGTGCGTGAATGTGTGAGTCTCGTTAGCCGCCAAGAAATGAAAACTAGGACAACAATGGTTTAATAAAGATTTATTTTAGTATATATACGAATGCAGTACATTTTTTTTTAAAAAAGAACACAGCTTCAGAAGGAAGTCCTCATGGTAGTGCCCTTCCGAAGGGAAGGTGGTGCTCCAGAGGGCTGGCTTCTTCGGAAGGAGTTCAGGTGGTGGCATGGAAGAGGTGTGGTGCCCTCAAAGAAAAGTTGTCTTCATTTTGGCACCCCGAAAAAAAAAGGTGGTCTTCATTGTGGCACCCCGACAAAAAAGGTGTTCATGGTGGCACCCCGACAAAAAGGGTGGTTCTCCTTGATTAAGACATAATCGGCACAGACACAAAAGATTGTCTTAGAGAGACATAATTATATTAGGTGTTAACTGCTTATTTTAAAAAAGGATGAGTGATCTATCGCCACCCATTTTTATAGAGATTAATGTCGGTAATGAGAGAGAGAGGGCATATTCCCCACTCATCAGATCTTTGCCAAAATTTGTGCGCACTTGCGCAGTGTGTATAATTAACAATATTTGCAGCTCAAGGAAGTAGAGATGGGAAAAAGGTAGAGGTGAGAAGCAAAATAGTTATAAAAATGTACTAGTATAATGAGGAAGCAGTTGCTAAAAATGGAAGTTGTAAACTATTTGTATATGGTAGCCAAGTAAATAATATAAAAACAATTTTGAAAACGGGTGAACCGTTACAGCCGCCAGAATGCAGAAGGCAGTCATCCTTGGGTCCCTTCGTCTACTTAGGGCGCACGATTTCGCGGACCCAGTGATTGCTCACCTCACGGTGTGAGGAGTAGTCACTGGGTAAAGGAACAGCAGCTCGGTGTGTCGGAGCCCGGGCTGGACTTTTTTGTTTTTTGTAAATAATAATAATAATGTTTTTATTGTGTTAAAATACAAATGGAGAAGTTTAGCCATGATGGCTATTCCACTTAACCTGTTAACTAAAATTAAACTAAAAAATAACCCTCCCATATAGGGTAATATCATATGTTGTGAAGCATAGAACAATCAGCTGAATATACTATAATCACCAAAAAAACTGAATTTCAGAAGTAGTAAACAGAAACAACTTTATAAACAAAAAGCCACTCAACTGTTAACAATCTTTTACAACGAATCTGCAAACGGCATAACAAGGAATAAGAGTGCACTGTCACCAAATTGAATAGAAGCATCACTGATGAGTTATACTATTAAAATTATTATTTACCTTATTTCTAGGAAGGATCAATAGATACATTCGTGTCATATAACATATATACTCAACATTAAGATATAACTAGTGCAATACCAAATATACATTCAGTATTTATTAATCCGTTGCTGATCTTCTAATTTTCACAATAGAGGATTTCCCTACGCCACAATACATCATAGCTCTCTCCGTTTTATTTTTCAAAGGCAACTTGAAAGCGTTGTTCGCCGCTTTCTCGTCACACACTCTGATAACGTTAGCAATCACTTCCCGTGCCTGACTATGTAGCACTTTGCCCTTTAAATCCTCAATTGTTGGGATGGAACCTTACAACTTCCAACAACAGAGCAACAATAATGAAAACAGCAACAAACACCAATAACAGCAACAAACAACAATAACGGCAACAATAGCAGCAAACAACTATATAGTGGCTATAACTGAGGAAACATTCGTCCCGCACGTTACGCCTCTGAATGTCCATCAGTCGTGTGGTTGGACCCGACACGGTCCGATGCCTCAGACGTTTCAGGTAAACCAAGTGAATTTTAAAGGGATTTTGGTGAGGCGATGAACAAGATTTATGCGGTCTAACTGTAGGCTCCATAAATTCCCAGATCGAATTACAATGTTGCGATACTTCTCTAAACACTTAATACTAAGATAACTTAAAAGGCAACTGTAGAGGCAATATTCAAGTGTTAGATTTAATTTACTCACAGTTATGAAGTTAATATCATAAAATGTAATTTCATTAAAAATAATATTTATAATCGCAGCTTTTCACCTAGTCTAAAACTAGATGCGGCAACCCTGTCTCGCATTCTTTGAATTCTTTTGCCGGTTGCAGTTATCCTGGTACAATAATAAATAAATTAAGAAAATCACTTCTACCTATATTCTGCTATACTTCTATTTATAACCTAAAACTTGTAATTTCTTAAAAGACAGTTATTTTGGTTCAATAATTGAATTTTATGTGCGACGATGAACGTCATAAACTGAACCAATGTACAGGGTGTTCCATTTTGGGCACTTTCACGGTGTATCTCGGTTATTTTTGAAGATAGAGAGTTGCGGTTTTCGCGACAGTGTGCTATTCACTTTTTGTGAAAATAAAGATGGCGTTAACAAAATTATCATGGCCCTCTTGGTTTTTGAGATACAGGGTTTTTTCTTATACCTTTTTTTATTAGCAATCAGATTAAACATTTTATAAGTTAATGAGCTGACTTATATGTGAATATATTCAAAATTTGCAGAATGACTTGGGCGGTGGAATCCAGCGATTGCGCCTGGCACGTCAGTTAAGGTATTCATTTATTGGCCAGCGTCTTTATAATCTTCGGTCGCCTGTTGCTTCTAATAGTGGCTCCAGCACCGGGTTCGGTTGGTTTTCAAGATTTCTGAGGTGTCTAGTCGTTCTGTCTTTGATGAAATCGAAAAATATCGATTCTCGTATCTCGGTTGTCTTTTATCTTATTGAAAAGTTTAAAAAAGGATCTTATAGAATTTTTTCTGTAGAATCCAGTGGTGATTTTTTCTTGCTGCTTGCTTGCTTCTTTTTCAGTTACGAAGCAAACATATATTTTTTTAACGGAACACCCTCTATATTATTTTGATGTCAATCGGAAATAATTCAAGCTTTTCAAAAATATATATTAGTAGGTACTAAGTTATTTTGAAAATTGTGCTCAAAATTTGATTTTTTCATTTTTTACTTTATTTGTAGCAGTAGGCCATGGATAATTAACTATAAATAATAAGCACTTAAGCAGTTATTACTCTACAAGGAACATGCTACTCAAATTCGAAAAAACAGAATCAAAACACCTTTTTTTTTTAAATAATAATGTCTCATTAAAGTGATGATTGTGTTATTATAATATTGAGTAGATAGTAAAAACAAAAAGGCAAATCTGTAAAAAATTTGCGAGGCTGTCAGTTTTTATTTATACAGGGTGTCCCACGACGATTAAGACAAGCAATATATCGGAACTGCGCAGTAGTAACGAATTATAATTTTGCGGATGTAAATTAGAGCAAATATAGTATATTTTCTTATTATTGTGCATCATGATATTTATTTTTGGTCACGTGACCCGATTCAAAATTTTTAATGGGACACCCTGTATATTTGTGACCTTTTGTGTTCCTCCCGATAAAACAATTCCAACAAACCAGCACACTTGGGGTGTAAAGTGATTAATTCAAGAGCTACAGGTACTTAAAGGACTGTACCACTAACTGTAGGGGTACATGTTATAATCAATGGTAGTCGTATCATCCTTTAAGTACCCGTAGCTCTTGAATTAATCACTTTAGACCCCAAGTGTGCTAGTTTGTTGGAATTGCTTTCTCGGGAGGAACACAAAAAGTCACAAATATACAGGGTGTCCCATTAAACATTTTGAATCGGATGTCACGTAAACAAAAACAAATGCCTCGTAGGGTAACGCAATAATAAGGAAAGATACTATATGTATTTGCTCTAATTTACGGTCCCAAAATTATAATTCGCTACTACTGCCCAGTTCCGATATATTACTGGGCTTAATCGTCGTGGGACACCCTGTATTTTTATTAAATATAGCTTTTTTATTTTTGTGTTTTTATTTTAATTATTGTCAATTTTCTATAATAAGGGCAGCCTAGATACTCAGAGAGGCAGCAACCGTTTCCCGTATACATTTGCTCGTCTAAAAATAAATATAGTTAGGTACAGATCCTTTATTCAACCACGTCCTAAAACTTATTTCAAGGAGAATAGGGAGCAAAGAGAAACAAACGTGCTAGGTTACATAGAAGCAACGCCTTCATCATATTGTAAGCACATAGAAGAAGCTGTAGGGGTACCAAAATCAACTGCAGAAAGAAATCTAAAAAATTACAATTACCATCCATACAAGTTTAATTTACATTGCACAGGATTCAAGCTTGGGAATATTTAATCGCCATAACACGAAGGAGACCAATAATTCTTCTAAATGCCATTAAAAGAATAAGAAATTGTGCCATAGATTTGCATTCGAGAAAATAGTCTCCAACTTGAACCAACATCTTCTCTAAAAGCTCCTCGATGTTTTTAGTTTTTATTTTGATTCAAATTCAAATTTAATATTGTGTTGATATTCTTCAGATATAATGTTGTTTGGTTTTAAGTAACGGAATAATGGATTAGCAGCTAATAACCGTAGCAGTTAATGCCGCTGTACCTAAAAAAAATAATGGACTACAATAAGTAATATTTATTGAACATTGTCACAAATAGTAGTTAGCGTATAAAATACAATTAAATAATTGAGTTTAATAGTATTGAGTATCTTGTATCTTAATAATTGTTTACTTGGATATTGTTTTTAATAGATTAGTCATGGCCTACTGCTACAAATAAAGTAAAAAATGAAAAAATCAAATTTTGAGCGTAATTTTCAAAATAACTTAATACTAATATATATTTTTGAAAAGCTTCCGACTTTCCGACTCACTTCAAAAATAATATACAGGGTGTTCCATTTAAAAAATATATGTTTGCTTCATAACTGAGAAATGGTTAGAGTAAGAAAAAATCAAGCTACATCACTGGATTCTACAGAAAAAGTTCTATAGGACTCTTTTTAAACTTTTCAATCAGATAAAAACCAACCGAGTTACGAGGGTGGTCCCGAAATCGATATTTTTCGATTTCACCCTGTATCTCAAAAACCAAGAGGGCCATGAATAATTTTGTTGACGGCATCTTTAGTTTCACAAAAAAAGTAGCACACTGTCGCGAGAACCGCAACTCTCTATCTTCAAAAATAACAGAGATACCCCGTAAAAGTGCCCAGAATGGGACACCCTGTACAGAAATTATACATATTTTTCGAAACTATTTTGTATAATTATGATATTGTCTCTCGAAGACACGTGACTAACGGAGGGTATTTGGTACCTCTAAAATTTTTGTTACGACTGAGACTCAATCAAGACCAAAGTCATTTTTTCACGGTAAACTTGTTACAAGTACTGTGGGAAATCCCTGGCAATCAACAAGATCTTCATAAACGCACTATGATCGTTGTGTTGCGGCGGTTATAAACAATACCGAGCACGAACGCTGTGTATAAAAAATGAAGAGTCGTTGCCGATTGAAGGTTTTGGCCGCCAACGAGCTCTGCCCATAATCCATAATCTTTGTCGGAGGAAAGTGAGGCCAGGCCAAGCCAGGCCGGCGTCGTCTTACCATTTTAAAACGCCGTCGCACACACATAAAGCGCCGCGTCGCGTTGCCGCAGCAACCTTCGGCAACTTCCGGAGGCCAGCTACTTCGTTTCCGATTTAATTAAAAAAATTGTCAGGCGCGCACCACACATGTGAACATGGCATTAAACAAGGTTACGGGCGCGGACTCACACCACACCGGTCGTTGGTACACCGCACAACGCACTACAGATTTTCTTTCGTGATTATATTCGATGGTCAGCGGCGTCACAAACCCTTTATTAACATGTCTTTTGTAACTGGCTGAAACACTCAAACAAGACGGACGACGAGGGACGTGAAGCTGAAGCCTTCGCTATCAGCTGCGGCTTGGAGCAGATAGTCAAAGAACCAACAAGGATTCCCAGCCGCCACGAAGATTTTGCTAATCTGTTGGACCTATATCTCACAACTACTCCAACGGTCTACACAGTGAAGGTAACCGCCCCACTGGGATCGTCTGACCACAACACCGTCTCGACGCTATGCAGAATGCATTCTCCTGATCTCTACCATGCAAAGCCTCATCGGATCTGGCATTACGGACCAGCAAAGTGGGACGACCTAAGGGAATACTACCAGTCCTTTCCCTGGAACGACGTCTGCTTCAAGTCACGAGACCCATCAGCTTGCGCCCAAGAAATAACAGAGGTATTAATATCCGGCATGGAAGCCTATATTCCTCATGTCGTCAAGCATCCCTCCAAAAACAAGCCATGGTTCAATCAGCGTTGCAGAGATGCAGTTACCTCTAAAAACCAACATTACAGAGAATGGAGGAAAAATCCAAATGCTGAGAGCTACCGCAGTTTTCTCGACGCCAGAAATCGCTGTAAACGCGTGATTGACAGCAGCAAGGAGGAACACAACCAAAAAATTAAGAACAAGATCCTCTCATGTCCTAGTTCGTCCAGAACATTCTGGTCTGTAGCTAAGGCTGTTAGTCAGAACTTTTCCTATTCGTCAATACCATCCTTGACCAGAGAGGACAAATCCATCGCTTCTGCTTCTAAAGAAAAAGCAGACATCTTGGGGAAGCTCTTCGCAGCCAATTCTACTGTAGACTTTCAAGGAAGTACTCCGACCACCACCATAAGCGTGAACTTGAGAATGGCAGAGGTCAAATTTCAACATCGAGATGTAAAAAGCATCCTCCAAAAACTGAACACCAATAAAGCTACTGGTCCTGACCAAATTCCAGCCATTGTCCTTAAACGCTGATGTGCCGCTGAGCTTGCACCTATTCTTTGCAAGCTCATCAAACTTTCGTATCAACGAGGCGTGTTTCCCGCTTCGTGGAAGATTGGCTGCGTACAACCCATCCCTAAGAAAGGCAAAAAAACTGATCCCACCAATTATAGACCTGTGGCTCTTCTCAGCATCATGTCTAAAGTTATGGAGACTGTCATTAACACACAGCTCCTGAAATACCTGGACAACAACAACATCATGAATGATCGCCAGTATGGCTTCCGTAAGCACAGGTCTACAGGTAACCTCCTTGCCTACGTCACTCACTTGTGGAACAGAGCAATAGACAATCATGGCGAATCCCGGGTTGTTGCACTTGATATATCGAAAGCTTTCGACAGAGTATGGCACGACGGACTTCTGGCCAAGCTTGCTGCTTATGGACTACCACCTGGCCTGCGCCAGTGGCTGAATAGCTTTTCGAACGACTGATCTCTGTTTGTTGTAGTCGAGGGCTATTCATCAGACGTATTTTCAATAAACGCCGGTGTTCCTCAGGGATCTGTCCTATCCCCTACACTGTTTCTGCTGTACATCAACGAGCCGCTGGAAATAACATTCAATCCAATCTACAGCTTCGCAGATGACAGTACATTAGTGTCGTGCATGGAACCAGGCAAGCCACTATCATCCCAGGAGACGGTACGTCAGCGACACCAGCATGCCTCACAGATCAACGCTGATATCAAAACAATTGTCGAGTGGGGATTAGCAAATAAAGTACAGTTCAACGTACAAAAAACTCAGGCAACAACACTTACAAAGAAGTCTCACGATGGCTTACCAACCGTGGAAATGGAGGGTCACCCCATAGTCGAATCACCTTCCGTCAAGCTTTTGGGAATCAACATCAACAATAACATGTCCTGGCACGACCACGTCGTCAGTATTGCTAAAACGGCATCCCAGAAGCTTGGAGTTTTGTTCCGCTGTAGGAAGTTGTATACACCCGAGTAATTGCTGCTGCTCTACAAGGCACAGATCCGACCATCGCTGGAGTATTGCTCCCATGTGTGGGGATGCGCTCCGAAGCACTCTCTAAAGCTTCTGGACACTAGCCAGAAAAGAGCGATTAGACTAATCGATACGCCAAACCTCACAAAGGACCTCCACAGCCTGGAACATCGAAGGAGGGTGGCTGACCTATCCCTGTTTTACAGATTCTATCACGGAAGATGTTCGAGTGAGCTCTCTCGGATAATAACACCACAGGCCGTCCGAACCAGGAAAACTAGAGAAGCTCTGCGAGCTCATCCTTACCAGGTCGAGGTCCTTACTCCCCGAACTAGTCTCCTGCAGCATTCCTTCTTTTGGAGAACTTCGACGCTGTGAAATCAGCTGCCGGGGAATTTGTTTCCCGACGGCTACAACCTGCAGCGTTTCAAATCTAATGTGAACCGATACTTATCCTCTCGCAGCGCTTCTACAGCGTCATAGGCTTTCAGCCTTTGCGGGAGGCCGACCATAAAAAAAAGGGTTAATCCGTCATGGTGACCATTTGCATATTCCGTCGAGCCATGGCCGCGTAAAGTCGTAGTATAGTGAGCTCCTGATTTGTGTAAGTATTTTAGTGGTTTAGAGATTTGCAAAACTTCTATAAATCAGCTGTTGTTGCACATGGTGATCTAAAGACCAGTTGATGTGAAGGTTGTTCTTCAAAAACCCAGTGATCATTGAATTTAGTTTGATGCTGTTCCGGACAACTGATTTTGCAATAGTCCAGTCTATCTATAGTCGAACAAACTACAGGCGCGAGTAGACACTCTCCGTATAGATAGCCTAAAGGAAAATGCAAATGAAGATCTGGTGAGCGTCTCTATGGAACTTATACAAAATAAGCTAAGAATAGATGCAGCCAGTGATGTCATTGATGCAGAGTACTATATTCGATATCAGAGTCCCCTGATAAACCACCCACTGTTATCCTAAAGCTCGTTAACAACTTGATGACCAGAATATACAAAGCCTAACGCCTTTTGAGAAGCACGGGGATCTTTATCAACGAGGACCTACCGAAGAAGATATATGCTGAGTTCAAGTCTGCTAAAACCAAGTGTGTTTCTAACAATGTGTGGACAGCAAACGGACGGTTTTTTGTGAAGTTAGATAATGGCGATAATATCCGCAGGTTGTTTCCTACATTTACTAGACTATCGGTATGATTTCCAGCGCCTGAAACATTTCGTTTGTAGATAAATATGTCGGTGCAAAAACTGTATGTATTTCTTTTGGATTTATCATTATTTTGTTGCGGAATATTTGCTTTGTTATAGGGACAAAACGATTTCGTTTTATTTTGAACGTGGTAATTATGTGGATAGATGGTTATGATATAAAGTTGAATATGTAATAATCTATGATTGTACTGATGTTATCATATATGGCTGTTTCTGTACTTTTTAGCGGTTAAAATAATAATTTATTATAAGTATGGTTTTCATAGGTTTCCAAACCGTTCATACTCTCATCACTTGATAATTAGCTAGTAGGCCGTGAAAACTATCCATTTCTGTCATACTCCAGCTTCTCAGATATGTTACCGCCGTTGTTTCTGGTTAAAGTTGATTTGTTGTAATTTTTATAATCTTGTTTCTTTAGCCTAGTTTGTCCAATTTGATTGAAAATTTGAAATCAAATGAAAACTACCAGAGATTGATATTTACAACCTTCTATCAATTAGAAAGGCTATCAAAATTTACATTTAATCGTATAAAAAAAAATAGGAAATCTCATTTGAAAAAATCAGGTTATCTCTGATTGAAGTTTCCTTAGTTAATCGGCTGATTTCTCCAAGCACAAACGTAATTCAAACCTGAGCGTCTAATCTGAGCTAAAGCGTTTCATGCTTAGTAA
This sequence comes from Callosobruchus maculatus, assembly GCA_951848785.1. NCBI lineage: Eukaryota > Metazoa > Arthropoda > Insecta > Coleoptera > Chrysomelidae > Callosobruchus > Callosobruchus maculatus. The sequence continues at coordinate 2,707,549 of CATOUR010000174.1, forward strand.
CATGGCAAAGTCACAGCCTTCTACATTTTATAATCTCTACGATATTCAATTTTTTTCTGATATCTACTTATACCGAAAATGATGATTTACCCCTAAAACTCGCTTTAAGCCCAATGTGTGATACACAAAATGACACTAGAATTCACCAAAGAATCTAAATATGCAATAATATAGAGGGTGTTCTATTTAAGAAAAATATAACTTTGATACGTTTCGTGTTTTGGGAACACCCCGAATAACATGAAAATATTTTTAAAATGTAGCCTTAGTGGGTCCCTATCCATCCGAAATTATTATTTTCTTTTTCATCAAATACTTTAGCCATAATGCTTCGTGTCGAATAACGTGAATAACCCGGTATAGATATTGTTTTATGAAAAAACTGTTGAAAAGACAGCCGTATTTTATCTCTCCCACTAAGCTTTTTTGTATACAACGTGTCCGGTCATCAGTGTCGGAGCCTTTAGGGAGATAAGAAACGTAAAGTTTTATCGACAAATCACCTCTCAAAAGTAGTTTTTCTCCCACCATAATAAAATGACAGCCATTTTGTTTTTTGTTTAATTGATGCACGAGTGTTATATTAATTTTCCCATAGCTACCTAAGTAGAGGTTCTACAAACACAAAATAAGATGTAGATAGATAGAGAAACATGTATCCCATAAAGTAATGGTAAAAGTTTTCCAAATTTTGTTTCATATCAGGCAAAAAAAAAATTGTTAAAAGAAAAGAAGCTATGATGGTTTGAACATGACCCCTTAATTGTCTAATCCGGCAGTAGTGAAGACAATTAAACAAAATACTTAGTGGTCACGACATTTATTTTGGAAAAAAAAGAAACAAATGTTACAACCATTGTTCGAAATGTCCTCCTTGGTGTGGCAGACATGCTGTTGCTCTTACTGACACATGCTGCGTTGACCGACTGATCATCGCCCTGTCATTCCGTAATTCATTACCGACTTGAATAAATTTGCTAATAAGCTCATGTATATAATACATTTTCTGTTTCATTGTACCCCACAAGAAATAATCAAGTGGAGTCAAGTCCGGTGAAAGCCATTTAATTGAATGACGTGGATTGGACGCGGTGAACAATCGCTTCAATACCTAAAAACGAGTTTTTTCATATATTATTGCTGCGCCACCACTGAAACGATTTCTCAAAACCACACGCGTTTTCCATCCTCGCCACGGTAATAATTCTGTGTCAAAACTTCACCAAAAACAATTCAATAATTCTCGCATTACGCAATATAGAACGATCTAAAACAATACTCGTATGTTTCCATGACAAAATTCTATGCCCATTGGTTGCTGTAATAGGCAAGGAAATGTTCGGACGGACCTAAAAAAGAATATTGTACCGCTGGGTCTATCTTTCTCAGGTCAATAGAGAGCTCATTATGAATACAACAAATTTTTCAGCTTTAAAACCGTCCTACCTCCAACCACTCTAACTTTACCTAATCACCCACACCCAAAAAGAAGTAGAAAATTAACAGGAACCCCTAAAACGCCTAAAAACGAAGTATGAGCTGTTTTTATATTTTTAGTTCTTTTATTGTTGCTGCGCCGCCACTGACACGATTTCTAAAAACCATACGTTTATACTATGCTCGCCACGGTAGTAATACTGTATCAAAATTTCATGAAAATCAATTAAATAATTACCGTTACACAATACAGAATGCAACACTCGTATGTATTCTATACATCAGAAAATTCTAAGTCCCTTGGTTTCTGCAATAGGGGAGACAATGTTCGAATGGACCTAAAAAAGTGTAAATGTCTTACATATCGCGCAAGACCATCAGCGACCGCCTATAGAGGGTGAGTTTTTAGTACCGGCTCTGTCAACTCCACTACTGTAGAAGATGGCGAAAAAGGTTGTACATAAAAGTTGCAGCCAGGGATATGCTCCTCAGAAAGTATTTTGATTTATACAGGGTGATCCGTAACTACGTGGTGATACAAACATGTATTTTTTTAAATGAGACACCCTATACATTATCCCATTTTTAGATTCTGCTAATAATTTATCTTCTCACAATATAAGGTATTATAACATTATACAGGGTACTTCAAAAGTTATGATTATTTTTATATCCAAATCGCTGTCAAACGAACGTACTGTATATCAAAAAGTAGTGAATCAAAAAATATTTTTTTTACATGAAAATATTAAAAATATACTCTAGTTTTGAAATCGGCTATAAAGAAAGCCCGCGATGCATATTCGTATACAGGGTAGAATGCAAAATCCGGATTCTGTCTTTTTTCTTAAATGTAACCCCCAATATTTTATTATACCAAAGAATTGCTTTTAATATGCTCTTTCATCTTTGTATAGCACTTGTTGTACCTAGGTCCATCAGTTTCTGAGATTATTATTTTCTTTTTCATCAATATTTTTCGGTAAATTTAAAATATAGCTTCTATTTGTGTACTGAAATTTATTCATTTTGAGAAAGTACTATCGAATTTGTTTTTTATTAAATGAACAACTAAATTATAAGGTCATGATAGTATTTGATGGAGTCAAAACCCTAAATCATCGAGATAATAAAGTCAAGTATGCCGAGGAAACAATTTTATAGGCGTGATGCATAATTATCAAGCAGATTTATCAGGTAGGCTAGAAAAACTGACAGTTTTCATAACCTGCTCAATTATCTCGTACTGTATGAAAAACGAGCTTTAAAAATAATTTTTTTCATTGAGGGTATTTAGAATATATCATCTGTCAACAGCAATATCCAGAACGAAGGCACTCTAAAACTAATGCGCTTGAAGGTATACTTAAAATTTGTAGAAAAATCGGAATATCTCAGAAACTAATGAATGCAGCAACAACAAGTGCTATACAAAGATGAAAGAGCATATTGAAGGCAATTCTTTGGTATAATAAAATATAAGGGGGTTACATTGAAAGAAAGAAAGAAAATCTAGATTTTGCATTCTACATCACTTGTATACGAATATGCGTCGCGGGCTTTTTTTATAGTCGATTTTAAAACTAGAGGATATTTTTTATCCATCCGTGTAAAAAAATGATTTTTTTTTAATGGCCGGATTTAATTATTTATTTATTTCATACATACAATCTCAAAAATAATACAACTAAAATTGTAAAAACACCGTGTGATTATAAGTATCAAAACAAACTTGTTTGACAATTTCAAAAAATAAAAGCAGATGCAGTAATTGACACAGTTGTAGAAAAAGTTTACATTGAAAAATGGAAACAAAAATACGAGTAGACACCTAAGCTGAAAGCTTGTGTGTGTCATATACTGGATGGAAACAACTAAAAGTGATGGTCATGGAGTATGTATATACACAAGAATAAGACAGAAAAAAAGTGATGATGAAAGAATTTACAAGAAAGTGATTGATAGGCACAAGAATAATTGCAGCACTCAATTAATGATTGAAATAAGCTTATTTAAATTGTATAATATATATTTTTTAATTTCCCTCTTAAAAGTATAATTGGTCATTTCTTTATATTCAGCTGGTATATTATTATACAGCTTTATGCCATTAAATTTTATGCATTTCTGGCAAACAGATTTATTGACTCTGTTGTAAGTATAAGATATGTTAATTCTAGTTCTTGTGTCATACGTGTGACTTGTTAGTATTTGATCATTTTTAGTATGAATGTATTTTAAAGCAGCAAGTATATATAATCCTTTCACATTTAATAAGTTATTTTCAGTATAGATGAATTTGCAACTTGTCCAACATGGTACTTGAAAAATAGTTCTTAAGATAAAATTCTGGGTAGTTTGCAAAATTTTTAAAGTATTAGTGTATGCTGCACCCCATATACTTATTCCGTACATCAAAATTGATACTACAAATGAGTTATATACCGTTAGCAGACTCTTTTTGCTTAGGATATTTCTAAGAACAAAGAATTTGTAAATAATTCTCCTCAGTTTTGTACTTATGAGCTCGGCATGACTTTGCCATTTTAAATAGCAGTCAACCATAACTCCCAAGTATTTGATACCATCCACTCTCTCGACACTGTCTTCGCTATCGGCTAAATTTAGATGTTGGCGATTTAGAGGCATACCTGCTTTAGTTGGTGAAAAAGTTACGTACTTAGTTTTAGAGATATTAAGCTTAAAACGATTGATATCTAACCTGTTTTTAACTTTATTTAGAGATGTGTTCGCATTTTTAAACGCAGCATTCCAGGAGTCTCCACTACATATCAATACCGTATCATCAGCATAAGAAATCATTTTACAGTTAAAATTACATCGTAGTAGCTCATTTATATACATAAGAAATAGAGTAGGCCCCAAAACTGTACCTTGAGGTACTCCAATTTTAATTTTTTCCTCAAAACTCAGATATGAACCTACTTTAACTTGTTGAAATCTGTCAGACAAATAATTTTTTAACAAATTTAGAACTCCACCGCGAACTCCAATGCGTTCCAGTTTCCCCAATAAACTCGTATGAGATACAGTGTCGAAAGCTTTCTGAAGATCTAAAAAAATTGCTACTGTTTTTCTCTCATTTAGAAAATTATCAAGAATCTGTGTTACAAGTTCTTGAAGAGAACATTCGGTGCTGCTATTTTTACGAAATCCAAACTGATTTTTTGATAATATCTTATTTTTCTCAAGGAAAGAACAAAGCCTTTTATTTAAGCATTTTTCGAAAATCTTCCCTAAAATATTAATCAATGAAATAGGTCTATAATTCGTCATTTGCTCCTTATCGCCAGATTTATAAATTGGAATGACTATGCTTTCTTTGAACTGTCGCGGTATTACTGCAGATTTGAAACACAGCTTGATAATATGAGCTAAAGGCAAACTAATAAAAGTGTTCATCATTTTTATAGTCTTAGTCAATAAACCATCTTTCCCAGGTGAAGCACTATTTTTCAGGCCAGAGATTACTTGCTGCACCTCTGTGCTATTTACGGGAGTTAGAAACAGGGATTGAGCTACATTGATTGGGTGAGAGTCTGAAAGTGAACTATCCAATGTGGCGCTATCACTAATTTGACTTGTTATTTGCTCGCCAATGTCAGTAAAGTGTCTATTAAAGGCATTCGCTATGTCCACTGGGGAAACTAACCTATTACTATTCAGAGTGACAGCTTTTCACTAACATCCCAGCTTTTTCTAAAGTTGTTTCCGGCTTCAATAAACTTTTGTGAGTAGTAGTTATCTTTAGATGCTTTAATTAGATTAGTTATTTTATTCCTATAGGATGTGTAAGTCTGTCTCAGTAAGTCATCATTTTTCTCTTTCAAATACTGTTTTAGCTTATCTCTTCTCCTTATGGATGTCAGTATACCAGAAGTCATCATCATTGAGTTTTCTAGTGTTATTAGTTATTTTCACGTAAAATGTCGCTTCGTCTATACATTTTTGTAATTCATTATAGAATTTGTTGGTAGCCATTTCGGCTCCACTTTCTGAGTAAATATTGTTCCAGTTTATTGCTTGCAAGCTGTTTACTAAATTAGTTTCATCAATTTTCTTCAACAAGTGGTTACTGCTATCTACAACGCGGTTAATTTTATTTGAATACTCAATATTGAGCAGTACTGGATAATGGTCAGTCATACAATTCTCTAAAAGGATTGGGTGGCAAATCAAATGATTATCAGAAGTTATAAATCTGTTTGCCTTCAAGAAAATGTGATCAATGACCGTGGATGAATTTGCTTCAACTCTAGTTGGTATATTGATTTGTGAAACGTAGCCATTCTGTTGCAACATATTAACATATCTTAAATTACTGTACTCACATTCTTGGCCTAAGTCTATATTCATATCGCCTACAAGCAACGATATGTCGCATTTGGGAATACTTCTTAAATATACATCCAAATTGTTGATAAAGTCGGGCACATTCGTAGGATTAGGTCTATAAACACCAGTTATACTGAAGCTGACGTTATTGAAAGTGAAGCTACATTCAAGTGCTGTAACTACACCTATCATTTTTATTAACACATTTGCTGAAATATCTTCCCTTACATATATAACAACTCCATCACACTTATTATATTTTGCTTCGTTGTAGTAAATTTGAAAACCGTCAATTTTATACCTGTATATGTTATAGATATTCCAAGTTTCACTCAAAATTATAATACCTATATTATTATGTTTGTTTAACTCAGTTATGTTTATACACAGTTCATCGTAATGAGCCTGTAGGCTTCTAATATTATAATGTAATATTGTAAAATTTAAATTATTACCCCCGTGCTTCACAACATCGCTCAATTCTTCAAAACTAGAACATTTTATGGTGTTTACATGATTGTAATTTTTTAAAATGTTTAAGGCTATATCAACATTCGCCAAACCAATCACTGAATATTACAAAAATATAGTGTTCGCTCTGCAATTGTTAACATAATAAGAATAAAGAGTGCCGATTACCAAAAATAAGTTTCAATTAATTAGTACTCCTAATAGAGAAACAAAACTTGAACATGAATAAAACTCATCAAAAACAAAATTGAAATTTAACCTACGCACTTATCTTAAGAAAGATTGTTCATGTCTTCTTCTGACTTGATTTTATGCTTGTTTTCTCTAATCTTCACCCATATTTTTCCATCGTAAAACCAAGTCTTCTGTTTGCCCCACTTCTGCACGGCTTTTTTATATAGACTATGCCTGGAAGGTGTCATATCCTCGCTTAAAGTTAAACCTGAGCCTTTAAGCAATTTCCTGTTTCGCAGTATTTTCAATTTCAAGTTATAAGAATTAACAGTGAACAAGATAGCACGCATCCCATTCTTGCTCTTTCCCGTCCAGAAACAATTTTCCAGGTTTTCCTCCGATACGTGAATTTTTAGTTTTTCCTTGCATAAGGGACGCAGCTGTTCTGAAGCATTTCCACTTTGTCGTTCCTGCATTCCAAACACTCTAAGTGATTTCCTTCGCATTCGCTGGTTTATCATCTCCATATCATACTCTAGTTTGTTTTTACAACGTCTCAGGTCAACCACATTTTTTTGATTCATTACTTTTTGATATACAGCGATTTGTATATAAAAATGGTCTAACTTTTGAAATACCCTGTATAATGTAACAATATCCTATATTGGAAGAACGGAAATCATTTGTAGAATTTGAATAAGGAATAATATATAGGGTGTCTCATTTAAAAAAAATGCATGTTTGCATCACCACGCAGTTATGGATCACCCTATAAATATAAATACTTTCTGAGCAAGGAGCATATCCCTGGCTACAACTTTCATGTACAACTTTTCTCTTCTACAGTAGTGGAGTTATCGATCGAGCCGGTATACTAAAAACTCACCCTGTGTGTATAAGATCCTGTGTGCGAATATTTATATATTATATATTATGTGTTCTGTACATATTTATTAACTCTCGTACACGAAGAAGCGTGAACCTCACACAACATGATGCTCCTGTAAATAAGCGAGACGCCACGACGGCACCCGATAGGTAATTAAAACGGTTCGTCCACAGCATAGAAAACAATCAGCATAATATCTCTGAGGATTTCCTATATAAAAATGGTTCCCACAAAATTTGACCTTGGGAGGGTTTTTGAATGATTTTACGGCTGTCAAGTTTGGGTAGAGATGCGAAAATGAAAATATCGATACCGGTACCAACTCGATATTTTCTAGCCAAATAGGCGCGTTTGGTTCGTACAGAGCATTTTGTGCAACTGATTACACCCCTCAATAATTATATAATTATTTTCGATACCGATACGAAAGTATCGATACCAGCTTGGAATGCCTCAAAAAGTATCGATGACAAAAATACTCGATATTAGTGCAGACGTATCGAAGTACCGTTACCATCCCTACAAAAAACCCCTCCAAAAGTGGGGATGCGCGTGTAATTTTCGCCATCTTGAGTCATTGTGCTGGTTGTTTTCTATGCTGTCTCTGTGCGACCATCTTCAAAGGACTGTTTACCTTTCTTGTCTTGTTTATGTTCGATAATATTTAGGTTAAGGTAGAGCAATTATTTGGTTATGATATTGACATGTCATCAGAAAGGGAAAGTTATCAAAATGATACACTACGCCACTGATCTCACTGCACCTCGCAAGCTTAGAGATTTTCCTTCGCGATTCCGATCGTAGGTAGGTCTGACACATTAATTATTTCACCTTTTTCTGTTTCTATTACTTAAATTTAGGTCATTTAATTAATAGCGCTCAAAGCGATCTAGCGCGGACACCTGGTATAGCTGGTATTCTAGATGAACAGATCAGCGGAAAAAACGGGTTGCTGGCCGCAAGGATACCGGATATAAGGCTAGGACTGGAGGGGAAGTTATTTAGAGTCGGAACGTATTGAGTGCGTATTACGTTCACTTTTGGTGTTTGGTCGACCAACGTGACATTCTGCTCAACAAATTGTTTCACCGTATTTCACTCATCCTCTAATAAAACGACATATGGTTAAGATAGACTTCACTTTAGATTTCGGCCACCTCTGTGACCTTCATCAAGGTATAAAATTTGACACAAAACTAATTTTGAATGACATTGTTTGACAGCTGTTCCAGGTGACAGCTTTTTTTGTCAACCAATTGCCCTGATTAAAGGCGATTCTGAAATCTCAAAGAACACATAAGGCCTTTACGGAAACAGTGATCTGGATCCGGATAGATCGGTTATATGTCAAACAACTGTCAAGTGGGATTTATGATTCCATGAATTTAACGGACATCGAACGACGAAAAAGTTGGTTTAAGAATAAAAAACAGATGGGAAAGTAAAGCAGCTACTGATCTGAATCATCCGATCGCAATCACTTACTGTACAAGAGTGAACAGACCCTATTTCTAACCGATCCCGATCACTTTCCGAAGGTCAAGATCAGTGATCCAACTGATTGGGTTAACGATCATAGTTTCCGTAAAGGCCTATAGTGTTTGTTGTATTCGCATTTTTGGTAGATCCAAAATGAGAGCCAGTAATACATCAACGTCACTTGCCGGTACAGTTAAATCTGGTTGGTAATGAAATTCACTACGGTTGGCTCTAATTGAAGCACGCGCACCGTCATAATTATCTAAAACACAACCTTTTTACTTCCCACACCCATAGGTGAGTGAGGGGAGTATTGTGACCACAAACATTTTCGATATTTGATAATATGCTTTTTGGGTGTTTTATGATCTCTACATAATGAAAATCCACAAATTGGTCTGTCTGTCGGTCTGTCTGTCGGTCTGTCTGTCGGTCTGTCTGTCGGTCTGTCTGTCGGTCTGTCTGTCGGTCTGTCTGTCGGTCTGTCTGTCGGTCTGTCTGTCGGTCTGTCTGTCGGTCTGTCTGTCGGTCTGTCTGTCGGTCTGTCTGTCGGTCTGTCTGTCGGTCTGTCTGTCGGTCTGTCTGTCGGTCTGTCTGTCGGTCTGTCTGTCGGTCTGTCTGTCGGTCTGTCTGTCGGTCTGTCTGTCGGTCTGTCTGTCGGTCTGTCTGTCGGTCTGTCTGTCGGTCTGTCTGTCGGTCTGTCTGTCGGTCTGTCTGTCGGTCTGTCTGTCGGTCTGTCTGTCGGTCTATCTGTCGGTCTGTCTGTCGGTCTGTGTGTCGGTCTGTCTGTCGGTCTGTCTGTGGGTCTGTCTGTCGATCTGTCTGACGGTCTATTTGTCTGTTGGCATTTTTATAGCCTTGTGTTCTCAGTTACTTCTCCTTGTAGTTAGGTAATGCTGTTATAATTTTGAAAATCGGTACATGGGCGACGGAGTAATAAGCAAAAAACAAAAAAATTGAAATATTCCACAAACTTCGTCTTATGCGATGCGTTTTGGGGGCTAATTGCTCCGCCGTCAATATACCGATTTCCAAAATTATAGCTGCATTACCTATTACGACCCACAGCAGATATCGCTACTCAAATTTCTTCACAATGCATACAGCGGTTACTCAGATTACGACGCTAGAAAAACACCAACAAACAGACAGACTGACAGACATACCGACGGAAATGAGTGACGTGGATTTTTGATATCGAAAATGTTCGCAACCATAATACTTCCCTCACCTATCGGTGTAAGAAGAAACACTGCAAAACTCTGTGATCCTGATGACCAGCAGTATTGTAAGGTCTTTTCTCAACAATAGTGTAGGTATTGACTGGGCACAGCTTGTCATAACTTGTTGATGCCAAAATGATGCGAAATGAGTTTAGGACAATAATAATAAATAGAGTAGTATAAAAAAATATTTTTGCTATCACGATCTATGATTTTGGATCAAAAAATCTTTTAATCCTGCAATAGGCGAGGTTCAGTTTCTGGGAAGTGAACGTCGTTAAAAAAATGCCAGCAGGCTACAAAAGTTGTATGAAAAGCCTTGAGGAGGTCACTCATCGCTAAACCATACAGACAAAACATTATCTAGGTCGCAGAAGCCTTGGTTTATCGATTGTTCGTAAATTCTGTATGTACTATTTGCTTATTCATTATGGAGTTTTCAATCCACGTAACTGTATACACAAAAAATGCAATCAAGTTGATAGACTCAGTACTTCCTCCACGTACTCCTTTTTTATGGCATACGGCAAATTAATAAATAATGCATCAAATCTCTGAACATCAACATCAGTTTTTATTTTTATGTCCAACAAGTCATTGAGTGAGTGAGTACTTAACATGGCTTCGTGGTTGCTCATAACTATAGTATGCTTCATAGATGTAGCTAGGAATTATCCAATGGGGGTTTAAAGTTAAAACATTTGGAGCGACCAAAGAAAGGTCTCTGTAGTGATGTGTGTGAAACCAACGCGGAACCGGACTGTCCGAGCGAAAACCGGATAGTCGCAACCCTAGGAGTTACCCTACTTGCTGTAATAATAATAAACCATTTTTCTTGCGGATAAATGATACACACGTAAATAAAAACATTAAACTGATGACGAAGTATTGCTTAAAGCTACTCCACTTAACTAGCAGTAAAACTATACACCGAGTTCCAGAACGAATTCCGAAAATTTTAAAGGATGGCACAGACTTATGTTATAATTTGTTTAAATTATATGTTTATTGCTAATAGCTCAAATGTCCTCAATTAGATTGCGAAATGGTTAATGTGTCGACGCCCTTATCATATTTGTACGTCCCTACGTCTCAGCCACATGCGAGCTGAAGTGGACAATCGACAAAAACATTAAAAAAAGACCTGTTGGCGTAACCGTACTAAACGACCTTGGCCCTTTTTTGCTGTAAAATCTAAAGTGTTTAAATTTACCTGAAAGTGAAAGTGAAATAAGGTAGGCCTCACACGTTTCAATCACCTTTACAACAAAACTTCAACTTGATATCGGTTTCACATTCCGAAACCTAAGTGTGATTTCTTGTTTCGGGATTCGTCCTGGGGTACGGTGTATAGAGGGCCATAGGACACTAGCGCGCCGCGGTCATATTGGTCCTAATCCCACCAGTCAGAAGCGCGCAAAATATTTCGGTCACCAGATGGGCCATAGGACACTAGCGCGCCGCGATCAGATTTGTCGTACTCCCACCGGTCAGAGACCCCAAAATATTTTGGATAATAGGCAGGTATGTGGACACAAGTGCGCGGGGCGGCGAGGTAAACTTATGTCTTATAATTTTAACAGATTTTGATTCATTCCTTTTTTTTGCAATGTTGCTAATAGTTACCGAAGAATTTGTAGAACTCCAGTCAGAGGTATCGTTACTTTTGACTTGACAGAAATGAATTACTTTTTAAATGCGATATTTTGTTCTGAACATAATAAGTTAATCTGATCACTATAATTGATGCAAATAAGGAAGTTGGTATTGTCAGCAGACCGAAATGTCTTTATAATACTTTAATTAATCAGAACGTGTTCTAATTTGTCACAAATTTGATCGATTTCTTGACGATGTAAAAAAAAGTCCGAGAAATGTATCTTCTCAGCTTGTTTTTTGGGAGCATCATGGTTGTGCTCATATTTTTCTTTTAAGAACGATCTCTTCCGATTGATCCATCAGTAAAGATGCTACGCATTCTCTTCTAGAGCATCTGTAGGCGACAGCACGGGTGGTTTCTTTATCTCTTCGGAACGTATACTCTTCAAGGATTATTAATTTCGTCCCTTTCACACTTAACACAGTCTCCATGATGAAAAAGTAGAACACAAACAATACTCACAAACAGCAACTAAGGATTGCAAACTACTGAAATATTTTCATTAAGGGTAGTTTTATATACCTACAGAAGGCAGATAGTCATTTAAATAATCTAAGAAGTAACTGTAAGCTACCGCAAGTCATAAAAAGACAGACGAAAGTTCGCAAGAATAAAATGGATGTGGTCATTAGGAATAACCAAGCCTAATTTTCTTTCGGCGCGCAAGTGACCGGTGCCGATGAAGGCACCCTTTTTGTAAACAGGTAAAAATCAAACCGCGCGCGCTCGTGACCGATCACCGTATAAAGGGTGTTCGAGGACGAGTGGAAGATACTTTAGGAGAAGATTATACAGCTCAAAAAATCATATAAAGTAGGGTTCCTATTTTCAACTGTTTCGGAGATATTCAAGTTTTATTCATTAATGTTCAAGAAGCACTTCTTTCTTATTGATGACTGGTTACAGCGTTTTTTTACTTCAGCATATATGTCATCACAATTAATGATAACCGATAATTATACTTTTCTCGTCAGCAGGTAGGTATATGAAGTATTTTTGTAATAATCGCTAAGAAAATTATAGTTTAAAATTAACGCCTTTTGGACGTTTTGAGGCATCTGCACTACAAAAAAATCATATTGCTTATGTATATTATTTAAAAAAATAGTGCTAATTTCCCTTTTCAGGGTGTAAGTTGGACCGTGAAGGGTCAGCGTACAACTAGGAATCTTATGCAGAGGTGAAATTCGGGAGATGGGGAATTTGGTAGACCAGAATAGGTCAATGGATCAAAATTTTGAGATGTTTCAAGCCATAATGACAAAATTGAAGCCGTCTAGTTTTACATTGATTCAGTAATGATGCTGAGGTGAAAATATTCGCCTGCACGCCTTTAGTACTCAATTTTCGGTGTTATTGAATAGAAAACAATAAGCAAAGCCATTAATAGCTCTAAACCGGGATAGTACTACCTGCAATTGATAAAAAGAAGAATTTTGTAATTAAATCTGTAGTAAACTATGACGTGGAAGTGGCTTAAGTGTTTGCTGGGGCACTCAGTAGCTCCTTTGTATACCTAATGAGCTTCTTTTTCTTTCTACATTTCTGGAACAGACTAGACTATAGTAAAAGGAGCTTTCAAAATCAACTGTACGTTACTCTCGAGCTCTTGGCTCTGGATATTTTCATGAAAGCCTAAGCTCGAAAAGTAGCTTACATTCTAAAGATTTCCAAATTATGGCGAGAGAGTCCGTGTGGAAACCAGAAAGGGCTACTGCACTGTCATGAAGGATGTTGCAAACAGCTACGTACCTGAACTGACATTAGAATATTATCTTCCATTCGTAAATAGGGCCAAAAATCATTTGGATCAGGCACATGTTTTGTAGCTCTCTCAAAAAGGACATGTGACTAAAATAATTTCGACGCAATGACCAATTTTTGACCCACTTTCATCTCACCCTTACTTCCCACACCGACAGGTGAGGAGTATTGTGATCGCGAAAATTTTCGATTTTGTGATAATACGCTTTTTGGGCGTTTTATGATGTCTACATAACGAGAATCCACGTTGCTCATTTCTGTCGGTCTGTCAGTCGGCGTTTTTCTAGCCTCATAATCTCAGTAACCGCTGCATGGATTTTGATGAAATTTGGCAGCGATATGCTGTGAGGTCGTTGTAGGTAATTTTCGCCTATAATTTTCAACGGCGGTTGAGTAAGTAGCAAAAAATAAAAAAAATAATATCCTTCATACTTTCGGTTTTTAGCCGTTTCAGGGGTTCCTGATCATTTTCTACCTTTTTTTGGGTGCGGGCTAAATTGGGATGGTTGTGGGTGGAGGGTTATAAAACTGAAAAAATCATTGTATTCATAATAGGCTGTCCACTAACGTATAAAAGAAAGACCTAGTGTTATAATACACTTTTTAGGTCCATCCGAATATTGTCTTGCCTATTACAGAAACTAAGGGACTTAGCATTTTCTGATTTATACAGGGTGGTCCAATAAACACGCGGTGCTCTCTAGCTGCCTTATCGTTTAAACTAGAAGAAAATGTTTCGAATAAAAAACTTTTCTTTCCAAATGGTCTACTTGCAGAAAATAATTTCAAAGGATATCCGGATATACCTTATTTTAAATAGAACACCTTGTATATGATCTAGAACACCCTGTATTTTATTACGTTTTTGGATACAGCATTGATTTTTAGGTCGAGTTTGTCAATGTTTACGAAGCCTACTTTCGAAGTTAATCTGGTTAATTAGCAATCCTTAGAAAATCTAATGTTTGTAGTACTTTACAAAGCATGTTGATATCTCGGAAACTAAGCACGACAGAAAGATGCGGTATTCGGTTTTGAAACGAGGAAGAAACATTTTTGGGTCTCAGTAAAATAATTGGTTCAAAAGCATATTAAAACAGTAGACTAGCATTTTTCAAACCTGAAAAGTTTAAAACGTTAAAAACTTTTTTTTTCAAATGGGATGGTATAATAAGTTTTACATCAGTGGATACGGAAATTAAATTGTCATTCACTTTTATCCAAACATATGTGGTTCTATCTTTGATGGTATTCAAGATATTTAAGATTTTGTAATTATTCCGTAATGGCGCGTAGTAATTGGAAAAATCGTATATAGGCTGGAAACTTTTCATACAAAGTGTTTCGGCCTCTAATACCAAAATGTGCAGCTGCTCCATCTATTAAGATAAGATTATTTCTAAAAAAAAATTCCAGCAGGATTTTCAAATTTTTATTTACCAGTAATACCACCCCAAATGTTTAGACTCCATGCTGGTTGTCAACAAACCGCTCAAAATTTGGATTTACGTCGGCGCAAAATATGAGAGGACACATGCAGTTAGGGAAGATAATGAGTTAATGTTCTCGCAATTGTAGTTGAAGATCCGCAATTCCGCATAGCAGTACAGCAGAAATTAGTCGCGATTTGGGCATTGTTCAAACATCTGTGAAAATGATCTTAACGAAGAACAAATGGCATCTTTATCACATGCAGCTAAATCAAGCACTTGAAACACAGGACTTTGAAAACAGAACGAATTTCAGTAATTGGGGTCGTGCTCGAGTCCAAGAAGATGCTCTTTTTTTAACAATGTGTTGTTTACGGATAAAGCTACAACCTCCTCGAGCGGCAATCCCCAATTGTCGCAAATTGAATCTTATCTTAATTAAGCAATGCCGGGGTAGTATCCTTTTCACTAAAAGTATGCAGAAATACGATATTTTCTCGCAACAGCACATATCGGTAGTAGGTAGGGGTGCGTTCCTAAATGCCGTAAATTTTTCAAACCAAATGGGTGAGTTTAGACAGCTGCAGATAATAAAAAATAAGAAGATATCATTCTCTTGTTGAAACAAAAATGTTACACGACTTATTGATAAAGTCTTTCGCCTTAATCTACCCTTAAATTCCGATTTTAGTGAAAATCAGAAACCAACCCCTAACTTTGACGCAGCGTAGGACCGAAACTATTGGTCGCATACGAAAAATGCAAAGACCATTATTATGCAGAATTTTATTCTCTCCATAAATAATTGGAAGCTTTTTTCGATATCACTTACCAAAACGGCGTTATTTTTCAAAAATCGTCGCAAAGCAGAGATTTCCTCCCCCCCTCCTTCGAGCGGCAACCCCCCGATGTCGCAAACTTGGGTGTAGGTTCAGGAGACCTATGTCTACCATCCCACCAAATCTCATTCCTTTCTGACATTTGCTGTCAAAAAACTCCCACCGCCTGGGCCATAATCCAAATTTTCAGAAGTTTGTTGACAACCAGCATGGAGTCTGAATATTTGGGGTGGTATTATTGGAAAGCGCATAATAAACACTTTGAATGAAAAGTTTCCAGCCAGTTGTTTCATCTGCAAGCCACACCACCTACGATTTTTCCAGTTCCTACACGCCATTACGGAATAATCACAAAATTGTAAATTTCTTGAAAACCATCAAATATAGAACCATTTATGTGGTAGACAAAAGTAAAAGAGAATTTAATTTCGCATCCACTGATGTGAAACCTATCATACCATCTTAGTTGAAAAAAGTTTTTAACGTTTTAAACTTTCCAAGTTTGAAAATTGCTAGTCTACTGATTTAATGTGCTTTTGAAACAACGATCTTACTGAAACACAAATATGTTTATTAGTCGTTTTAAAACCGAAAACTGCATCTTTCTCTTATACTTTCCGAGATATTAACATTTTCTGTAAAGTACTACAAACCTCAAATTTTCTAAAGATTGCTGAAAAACTTCGAAAATAGGCTTGATACACATAAACAAACTGGACCTAAAAATCAATGGTGAATTCAAAAATGTAATAATATATAAGGTGTTCTATTTAAAATAAAAAAGCTGATGCCAACTTCCGGTACATCCGGGTATCCGCCATCTTTGAAATTATTTTCTGCAAGTAGACCATTTGGGAATAAAAAATTTTTATTCGGGACATTTTCTTTTATTTTAAACGGTAAGGCCGCTAGAGAGCACCGCGCGTCTATTGGACCACCCTGTACATACGAATATTGAAGATCGTTCTGTATTGTGTATTGTGTAGCGTGGAAACTGTTGGATTGCTTCTAATGAAATTTTTACACAGTATTATTACCATGGCGAGGATGGAAAACGTTTATGGTTTTTAAAAATCGTGTCAGCAATAGTAAAAGACTAAAAATATAAAAACAGCTCAAATTTTGTGTTTAGGCGTTCTAGGGGTTCCTGATCATTTTTTACTTTTTTTGGGTAGGGGTGAAATTGGGATGGTTAGGGAGTGGGGGGTTGTAAAATTGAATTTTTTTTGTATTCATAATAGGCTGACCTGTGAAAGAAAGACCTAGCGTCACAATACACTTTTTTAAGTCCCTCCGAACATTGACTTACTTATAAAGGCAGCAACTGACTTGAGCCGAGCTTTGTAACGTAATGTTCGTTGAGCTTCTAATGAGCATTACTTTACAAAGCTCGTGTTCACACGATGCAGCGAATGCTCATTCCGAATGTTCTGTTCAATAGTGTTCCACTTTTATTTAGTTAGTTTGGTATGGCAGACTTATAAGTTGCGAGTGTTGCTTTCATTGCAATGTGATATTGCTTGAGGATCTTGAGGATCTCATAACATGAGATCGACTTATTACGATACTGCTCATTAAAATATAGAATCTTCATTGCAATGTGCTCAATAAAGTATAAAATCATCTCTTGAGACCACTCCATTTTATACTGAACAATATTTTTCCTATAACGGCTAGCGAATTCTCGCATTGTAACGTGTTACATTACATTACAAGCCTCGTTTTTAAACGATTAGGGGGCTAAAAACTCATCTCAATTCCTACGGAGAGAGGTGCAAGAAACTATTCACGAGAGGTTTTGTGTTGAATGTTTTTTTTTTTGCGGGCGGGCAGGCGATGATTTGATTGAAAGGTAATCTCAGACTATAGCTTCATGCTATGAGAATGAGAAAATAATAAAACGGTATCGCCGTAATGAGTGGGAAGCGCTCAATCAATCAACTAAACTCGATTTTTTTTTCTAAATGCTCTGAAATTTCGATAATACCAGCACGTTTGTTGCTTTGGAAAAACATTTTAGTTTAAAATTTTGAACATTCCGCACTCAGATCTCTTGGCTGGCCTAAAATACTGCGAGCCAGAACATTTCGGTCTAAAATGAGTAAAATGTAAGACTGAAGTACACTAACGAATGCATTTGATATGTCGAATCATTCAAGAAGACCTATCTCGCGTGCTTGGTATCTTGCTTAGTGTAGTCTGAAAGGTTTAGTTCATTCCATCCGGACCTGACGAAAGGTAAAAAAGTGATAGGATTTTGAAGAGAACCGAAATTTTAGGCTAGGCTATAATTTTGAACCGCAGTTTACAAGCAACCTCTAGTCACGTGAAAGTATCGTGCAGCAATAAGAATGGAAGGCTGCAAGTAAAAGTGAACATTACTAATGTTTGTTTACTTCCCACAATGATTCGCAAGATAAATCGTAAACAGGAAGCAGGAACCGCGCCGAAAATACTTAAAATTCAATAGTCACCCATTGTACGTACTGCACAAGGAGACATTGACATTTCCAGAAGTGTGTTAATCTCGCAAACAGAATTTCAAAGCTGCCAGTAATTATAACATTGACATTCACTCGATGCGGCGAAAAACGTTACATAAACTACATAAATATTGTGTCCCATTACCACCCAGCAGAAAATGATCGACATACAGTCTGACTGAAAGACGAAAAAATCACGAATCGCATTGACACAAATCGAACACGTTGATTCATATGTGATAGTTTCAGGTTAAATAGAATTTATATCTAGTCAACCCAGAAAATGATATATGGAATGTCGCGATATTTTAATGGGCTCACTTTTCAGGCCGAGCCTATTTCCAAGACTATTTCCGGTTTTTAGAATGTTGCTTAATTGTTTTGTATTTGTTGAGAGTACCATCAGAACATACAGGGTGTCCCAAAAAATAGTGTCAAGCAGAAGCCCATGGACAGAGCAGCCTTTGGGTCACTCGAAACACCCCCATGTATGTTATACAATGTTTTTGTAGTTTTCGAGTTATGAACTTTTTTCTGAATTTTAATAATTTTTAAAAGACTTTTCCAAATTATCTTTTTTGTTAACTAATCTCAAAGAGTTAAATCTTCATGCATAAGATAATCACCTTCGTAACTTTGATGAAAGTCATGAGAATTTTACGATCTGTTAATTATGACTTAAATCTTCGACTCGCAGTTAAGAATCCATTAAAAAAAAGTGGGGCTACTTTCGCTCCAATCGACCCTCAAAGACAAGAGGCGAAGATTTATTGAAATTAGCGATGTGATTTTCAATTCACCAATAACTAATTATAACGCAAAAATAGCAGAATGGTTGTCAGTACCGCAATAATAAAAATTAAAAACGTTCCATAAATTAAACTATTGTTACAAAAGATTCTATTCCTTACTAAAAACTACAAGGTGTTGTTTCTACTGTCTGACTACTTGACTCTTCCTACGGACCTTGTGTGCACGACAACTGGATTTAACGATGCCGTTTTCTGCAAGAGACTATGCAACCATGTTTTAATAATAATAATAATTCATAAGGATGTGCGCAAGGGAATGCTTCCGAAGCAGCTCGGTTGTACAGAGAACATGTAGAACGAAGCGGTGAGCCTCAACTAGACAGGTTTCCGGACCACCACATGATTCTGAAAGTTTATAACTCTTAAGTGGATGGTCGTATACCTGAAACTAGGCCCGGATGGCCATCTCAAATGCATGAAGTTGAAAGAGACTCCTCAATCTTTGGTCTGGGATTGTCGACGGTCAACTGATTGGTCCACTCCAACTGCCAATCGCTTAAACGGCGAGTCTTACCTCCATTTTATTATATAAGTATATTATTTATTTTTTGTAAAGTAATGTGATACATACAGAGATAAACTCCAAACAGTACAGTAGTATAGCAATAGTAATAGCACTATAAACTTAGGTGAGTAAAGCGGCGGCCACACACAGCGACCTGCCTGCACGGTATGGTTTGCGCAAACAAGACGATATACCGATTATTTCATATAGGTGCTGCTGAACCGTATGGTCCACACACAGGCCTTACCGACAGGTCAGTTGGCGCAAGCCAAAACCTTCAGCAGACTGAAATTCACACAAGCCGCGCTTTTACGCTTGCGCGAGCTACCGTCTTACCGTCCACATGCACGGGCTTCCCGATACATACTGGTTTGCACTAGTATCTAAGTACGAGGTGAAGCCTGCACGTGTGGCCGGGGTTTAAAAGTAATGGTATAGAAATAATCTAGACTATTGTACTTGTTGTATGTTTCTTCTGAAAGTTGCTAAATTGCTAAATTACAACAAAACAAATCGACTTGGTTACAATTAACATTAAAGTCGTTTATCAGTCAATCACTAAAACGAAACGAAGAGTACCATAGTTTGTGCGATGCCTGGAAGTGTAAGTGTGAAACAATTCTCTACTTCTAGCGTCTCTCTGTGAAACGCATTAGCAAATATTTTGTACAAGAAAATCACAGCCAATATAATCATTTGCTAATTCAAAAAGAAATTTGTGCAACGATTCTGCGATTTTTCAGGCTCTTCAGCTCTACAGTTGGATTCTGGTCTTGTAGGATAGTTTTTAGAACATGAGAATGAGAGCCTAAATGAAATTTAGCAATTTTTTTCTGAATGATAAAAAGTGTGGTGTCAATAGTATGGTGGTGAAATTGGAGAGGTGATGAGAGTAAGAAACTTCGCTGTTTCATATTAAACTTATTTTCCTAGTGATTACGACTTTAAATCATGGCTATTTTTCGTGGAATTCCGTCAGTCGATCATAGTGTTTGATATTACCAATATTATGTGGGCCAAAAAGTAACAAAATTTCTGAAATCTCAAGTTTTTCATGAAAAAATTTAAAATCACATATGTTTTGAAAAATACTTAGCGTTGACATGGCAACGATTTCGTTGTAAATCACATTTGTTTAATTACATAATATGCCTCAAATGTACCGAACATGTAACAAAATAATGCCAAATCACATAATGAAGCAATACTTTGAAGCTGAGGGTAGAACCATTGCGACAGACTGCTAGAAGTCCCGATAAGGGCGCTATAGTGCATTTAAGGGAGAAGGGCACGATCTTGCGGTAATAGCGTATGCATTAGTGAAAGAGTGGTATCGTAAATCTATGTAAACAATAACAAGATTGAGTTGCGATCCGGAGCTTTTTAATTAAAAAGTCGCCTTTTCTGTCTTTTATGCCATTATTTGATTAATACACAGAGTTTGAGCCATTCCACAGAAGACTCACCAAATCTAGTTTCGAGACAACTACCCTCCTATAGCACCACACTTTGTATTCTATACATAAAAGGATTATTTGATAGATCAAAAAAAATGTTTGTGGTATCATATCAGAACTGGCTCTAAAATCACACAAATGCAGGAATCAATTATTATTTGTGATACACAAATTCTATACTTATACAAAATATAAGAGCATAAAAATGACATAACTAAAGGAGAAACATCCAAATCAGCCCTAAGTCAGTGTCCTAGGACACACTATAATATGGGATCGGGTTTCTATACTACACAGGATAATAGCTATAAAATAAAAACTAAGGAAACTGTCTATATAAAGTTGAAGCACGATTGAAGGAAAAATCTAATTTATGCTCTCCAAATCAAAGACTGGGCCGTAAGTTTTTTCCACATTCCCTTATGGTTTGTTGTTCAATCGCAAATAAGGTGCGATATTGTCTCATCTTGGGGTTGCAGTCTGCATGTCGCTTTGTTCACTTATAGGACGCAGATTATATATCAGCTCTCATCGTTAGCAGGGGCGACGCGTGGATCGAAAAAGTGGGGGGGCCAAAAACAACCAATATATAGGGTATCCCTGAATTTCCTTGACACGTGATATTTTCGTAACAAAAATATGTCCAAACGAAACATGAGTGGAGTGTTTGAAAATACTACAAAACATTTTTTTTGTACTTCAACCCTTAAAACTCACCCTCAACTTTCTTTTTCAAAATAGCACTAATAGTTTTTCCTACATAAATTAAGTCGTTATTTTATTCAAAATCTTGAGGTACAAAAACATTTTTTTTTTCTTAAATTCATAAGCATAAAATAAATAAAATAAATGAAATAAGGGTTTGTTAAGAAAAAAAAAAAGATGAAAAAGAAAACTAAGTGGGTCTTTCAATGGGTCCGAATGACCTACCATACCATGCTTTTGAAACATTTTTTAACTTCAACCCCTAAAGCTTACCCCCTACTTTTTTCCAAATAGCACCCCACATCTTTTCGTACATTAATGAGGTCACTATTTCATTTAATATTTTGTAGTGCTTTTTACCTCATATACAAATAAATTTTTTTCGTCATTAACCTAAGATAAATAAAATGAGCATTTGTTTGAGACGTAATATTTTCGTAAGCATAAAAAAACAATTGTTTTCGAAAGCATACTTTATAGAATTTTTAGTAGTATACAAACTCTTAAACGACAGAAAATCAGCTTAGTGGAAAATTTGGTACAATAAGTATATTGAATCACACACTGAAAATTGAAACAAAAAAGCAAGCAAAAAAAACGAAAACCACCCCGGCACTCGATGCAGGACCGTGAAGATTTGGTGGGAGGGCGTTATGACTGAGTAACTTTCCACGTGTATAGTACCGTCGGTGATAGTACCCGATCGTGTGATCTGTATTGGCCAAACCTTTGCGGTACGCATCGTATGATTTTGAAAGAGAGAGAAAGGAGAAAGAGCAGAGAGATTAAAATGATAAGAATAAAAGATACAGTGTTGGAAATTGGAAAACAATGCAGTAGTGGTTGGGTTATCTACTTTGTAATAATAAAAAAATAGGTATGTCCGTATACAATAAAATTTAATAATGCCAAAAGATGGACATGTAAGAAACTAAATTTCCTCTTAATTGTTTTAACTCCTCATAAAAAAGTGCCCCCCCCCCCGACCCGCCGCCGCAGATAGTTAGTTAGTTAGGTAGTTGATTAACAAAAATGGCAAAATTTGCCTCCTAAAAGAGCTGTTATACAATGTCACTTATTCAAAAATAATTTTTTTGTCAAACTTAGTCTGTTAAAGGTCACAGAGGTGGTCGAAACGGCAGTAAAGTTTATATTCAGGTATAAATGTACTGTTTATAGGTTTTATTTGAGGATCAATGGATTACGATGGAATAAAGAGACATCCACAAGAGACGTTTTAGAAATTGGAATAAGAAATTATAAGAAGATAAATTGAGTTCTTCCCTCAGCATCTGGGAGGCTTTGAAAAAATCTACTGTCACTTTTTGCTTTAAAAATGCTTTAAAATAAAGTGAAAATCGGACAACTAATTTATAAAAAAATGTATATATGGACCTTGATAATATCCATAGGAATAATACAAACTCTGCTTAGCTCATGTCGGAAAATATCGTATAGTCGTCACTAAAGATCACCCAGGCAATAAATGGAAAAAAGCAAAAGACACAGCGGTATAAGAACTGCAGCTAAATAAGGCAAGAACTGTTTTAAAAATATAAATCGACTTTAAGAGGATTCTCTTGACCTTATTACAAATATTACCAGTAATTATTAGGATGATGTATTAAATTCAGTACCAGCTCTTATGAGTGCATCATATACACCTACATTCACATGAACAATGAAGAATATACCGACAATATTCAATAGTGAATCAATATGAATAGATTAAGGTTGAGTTTGAGAAATAATCAATGATGGTATTCACAAGATTTTATCATCTATTGTTAGTTGTGTCTATGGAATCGGGATGTTTCAATGTTTCATCCAACCATTAGAAACAAAATATGTTTGTTGACTTCAAGTGTTTTTTCATTCAGCCACAGCACAACTCACGGGGATGCTAACCTACAGCAATCCTCTTGATCAAGTGGCTTTTCTAAGGCATAAATAAAGAGGACCTCGGATGAATTGGAATGGTATCATAGGGTTGTTATTGTTAACTAATGAGCAGCATAAAACCTAACCAGAGGAATTCAGTGTCGTAAATGTTATAGCTGACCATATAGCAGGTTGACAAAAGTTAGAAATACTTTGTTAATGTTTAACAGGACGGTCACAGTATTGGGAGAGCATTAAATTGTATAAATATTGATAACAAATACAAATAATCAGTGGCATTTCTGTTAAATCCACAAGAAACTGAATGATGAACTAGTTCTCCATATGAAACGCCATCGCATTCGCGGAATGGTTACAGGAGCAAGTTCATTTTATGAAGCAAGGCGTTATAGATGTTAATCAATGGTTACAGTTAACAGCTCTGAAGCGGATTCTTAGCAGCGATACGTTAACCTAGAACTCCACGCAAGTCACTATATTTAGAATAAAAAGTCTTACCGTAATAGCGCTATCCATTTTGGAAATGACATCACTGGTATTCAAAAATAAAAAAAATGAGTCCATGAATATATAGATTATGTAAGTATAATATCTGACAAAAAATGATTTTAAATTAATTAATTTAATTAAATTTAAAAGACGAAAGTTTTCCGTATAAATTGTTTTGTTACAAAAGCCTTACTATGGCCTAGATTTAAGTAAATATTCAACCACAAATTTTGTTTCATTTATAGCTTTGTCAATAAATCTTGTAATTCTTAGACAATAAATTATAACTATAACTATATATAGTCGCCTTATGGAAAAAATGATTATCTGGAGTACATGTATGTATCAAGCTGTATGTACCTAGTTGCTTGAATTGTTGGCTATGAAAATTAGAATCCTGTGGTGGTCTATTCCTATAGGTCTACTGTGTTACAAAATAGCTGAAAACTCTTTGACCGTTGAATTTATTCAAATTTGGGACTACACCATTTCCAGCTGTAGTTTCTAAAGGATAAAATTGCATTTCTATAGCGTCAATTGTAAATTAAAATAGTGAATTCTCTAAAGCATCAAACTAATGCAGTTTCAATCAATTGTAAATTCTAACGCGTCAATTGTATTGTTTCAAATAATCAGTTGAATATTCAAAAGCATCAGATTAATTTTCAAAATAATAAAAGCAAAGTTCTAAGTCATCAATTGTAGTTTTTAAAATGTCAATTCAATATTCTAACGTGCCTAAGGTCCGCATAGACGTTTGACAGACACACACTCTGTTAACTGCGCAATGACATTACTAGAGAAAGTTCGAACAAAATGCGTTTTAATGCCCTTGTAATTTTACTTCATACCCACATAAGACTATATGGATATGCACATCCACAGAACGTACATTAGATATTCCAGTTTGAACATGTATATTTTGAATATTCATAGGACGTTAAATGTACATATGAGAAATGATATACAGTAGTGTAATATACTATGTATATTCATGTAGGTATATACATATGTGGATATACATAAGATGTTAGTCTATGTATCGTATATATATATCTAGTAGGACGGCTAGTGCCGCCATTGCTCATTTCTGGCCATTCGTCGTAGTTAGCGTGTGTGAGTTGGTGCTGGTTGTGCCTGATTACCTGATCGAGTGAAATATTGTGCAATGTTACTTATCTTCTGGCTACTGAGTACTGATAACACTCGCATTCAGCGTTTGACGGTAAGTCGTGAGCGGAACAAACCATTTACAAAATTTTGTAACCTTTATTTCTTTGTGATTTTAGACATGCCATTCAACAGGAAAGAGATGACAATCATAGTAATCGATTTTGCCAAGTATTATTAATGTAACTAGAAATTGAATTAATAACAATACATAATGAAAGTATAAAGTTTGTTTATCTTTCTGCCTCTACATTGAACTTTCATACACTATGCATGTGCATTAAAAGTACATTAATGTACATTTAATGGATATACCATGGATGTGTAAATTCGCGACAAACGTACATGAAATTTAAATTTTTTTATGTCTATTTTACATCCATTAGACGTTCATGCTCCATTTGTGGATATACATATTCAATGTATGTACATTGTATATACTTTGGTATGTAAGTATATACATGGAATATATTATGAATATGAACCTGGACTATGTTTCATATACTATGCATGTACATCAGACGTACATATGTACATTCTATGGATATGCCATGGATGTGAAAGCTCGCAACAAACGTACATGCAATGTATATTTATTTGATGTCTATTTGACATCCATTGGATATTCTTGCTCCATTTGTGGATATACATATCCATTGATTCGATATTCAGTGTATGTACACTGTATATACTTTTGTTATGTGGGTAGTAGGTACGTAGCACGCGACACTTTGAAATCATGAATAACATTAAAAAAATGACATCATGGATATTAAAATTACGGTTTTGCGGAAGTGAAACTGAAAGGTTCGTTGGTTCAGTGGGTTATTACGGTATCCATATGTGCCGGGATCGGTTCCCAAGCTGTGCTCCTTTTTTTTTCTTATTACACGGTATAAATTAACTGCCACCAACGAATTCGAATAGGTTAGAAAAAGCAATACCCATGCTCTAACAGGCATGTGAGTGTGCCCAAGATACCGTTGTTGTTATTATTTACTTTGTTCACAAACACGATATTATTTTTTACAGAAATCTGCGGGATTTAAATTTTATGGAATTGTTTAACACTTATGCACTGTTGAAACCCAAAATTCATTCAAAAATATAACAATTAACAATTAACCCGAAATGATCAACCAAAACAAAGTAGCTATTTATATTGTGTCTCTATACGAGTGCTGTTATTTTTTGGATTCTTCCCATTATGTACAGAGGGTATACGGTACGCATTTATACATTCCGTACATGTATATAGCACCTAGCACAATCCCATTGGTCAGATTTGAATTTTATACCAATCAAATTTCGAGTGCCGTATACGTGTGTACGAAATGTAAATTAGTGCTATATGCACTTACGGAATGTAATATAGTTATACAAAAGTCAAACGGATGGATATGGCTGGACCCTTGTTTTAATTTTTTCGATTGCAGCGAGAGAGGGTGGTTATATATATATTATACTCGTATATGAAATCGCCATGCATGCTGAGGCAAAATTACCTCCTAATTATAAATATTTGGAACTGAGTCCTGCAAAATATAGATCAAACCTATTGACTCAAGAAAAAGCGTACCTAATCTATCCCAAAATATTAAAACAAATAAACAATGCATGGTTCATCCCACTGATTTTATATAACGTTCTTTTTGTTCTGCTATATTCTTCAATGTCTTTATTCTTGTAAGTAATGTATGTTTTCTTTGCCCACTGATACACTGATTAATACTTAGTTAACTTAATACAACAGATTTTTGCCATTAGTACATTTAATATTTCGTAAAGAAGGACAAAAATTATACACCCTACTATAACTTAATTTTTAATAAATTTTACTGCAGTTTAATACATAGTTCAAAAATGGTTTTCGCTTAAATCGCTTTCCTCTTTGTAAATTATCAGCTGCATTAAGTGCTACATTCCGTAAGTGCATATGGCACTCATTTACATTCCATACTCGCGTATGGCACTCAGAGCTTGATTGGTTCGAAATTCAAATCTGACCAATGGGATTATGCTAGGTGCCGTATACATGTACGGAATGTATAAATGCATACGGTACCCGAACATTTTCGGTAGGAGACTCGCGCCTTTAGGAAGGAAATCGTTTTGCTACAAATTATATTAAGTTATTTTATTACTGGAGATTGCGATTTTCATAATTTCAAATATCTGACAATATCTGACATGACATAAAAAATGTATGTTTACTGGATTACAAAGATAAAATCGAAAAACGATACCTTGTAATTCTCAATGGATGCTTTAGAATTTATAGAATTTACAACTAATATGGAAATTACATTTGACGTTTTTGTCAATTAACGATTTGAAGCTACAATTGACGTATTGGAATTTACGACTGACCATTTGAAATTACATTTGATGCTTTGGAATATCCAATCGACTATTTAAAATTACAAGTGACGAGTTGGAAGATTAACCTGACCGTTTTGAATTATCACTTGACGCTTTAGAAGCCACTGCTGTAAATGGTGTAGAAAATAGTCCGAGGGCTTAGATCTGATGAGTATGGTGCTTCAGGTGCAAAATTCATTACTTTTGGCCATTGCAATAATGGATTTGTGAGCTATGAGGTCGTTTCTGCTTCATTTCTTAACTCAAACGTTGCAGAGTAGATGAGCATAACGCCGACTCCACACATTGGGGGCCAACGTTGGTACCAATAGAGTTCGTCTTATGTATGGATGAACGAAACACCGTTAGCGCCAAGACTGGACGATGACGTTGGCACTCGTGTAGGAGTTGACCGTTGGTTGTCGGTTTTCTTGAGAAAGATCAAAGTGACTGACCTGGCCGCGTTGGGTCGTTCGGTTCGTCTGACCTACCACACATTCGTGACACGAGAAACTGAGTCGTGTCACGCTGCGTCTTGTGAAATTTTGCGCCGATTTATTTCAATCTAGCTAGTAGTTATAGGGGCTTCTAAACGAGCAACATTTTCACTGCAATATGTGGCTATAATGTTGGCAACTATAGCCCAGCCATCACGACAACGTTTAGTTGCAGCATATGGCTCGGCAAGATATATCTCGGTAATATTTTCTGCAATAGTATGGCCCAAAAACTTGTTCATAGACGAGCTACACAATTGAGCTACAATGGCTGATGAAATTATACACGTATCAGCGGCTTATATTGTTTTAAAAGAAAAATTAAGCAAAAAAACAGAAGACTGTGGATTCGACCTTACCTCAATAGGCGTGAAACTTTAGATAACTTGAGCTTGGAAATGTTTTGATAAATTATTCAAAAACTTTTCAAGAATGTCTAAGAGTGACTTTGAATTTCTTTTGAGGACAATTGGACCAAAAATAAAAAGATATGATAAAAACATGCGAAAAGCGATCTCTGTCACGCCAAGACTGGCGATAACTCTACGGTTTTTAGCAATGGGAGATTCTTATGGCATCGAAGGCGAACCATTTCACTGGTTTGCCGCCAGAACTACCACTTTTAATCTTTTTTTTTCTCCCCATTCTTTGCGAATTTTCGCTGGCTTCTAAATTTTTTGTATGCCTGCTCAATTTATACGCCAAATCTTTCAGCAATTACAGCCCATCCGTCTTTTTTGGCATTTTTATAAATGCCGCTTTCCACATTCCACAACTCAGGATGTAAATGTATTTCATTAATGAAGTCTATAATCCTCTCGTTGGTCCAAGTATAAGCCATTTTACCCTCTGAAATTTTCGTCAAAAACGACAACAAACAAAAACCAAAAACAGCAATATTGCAGTATTTTCGTTCGCCAAGCGATCGTCCGTCCACGTGCTTGCAACACATTAAAATGTATCGGCAATACCGGATATATGTGGCTATATGGCCGAGCCATACAAGCAATATTCGACAGTGTGGCCGCTATTGCCGACAATGTTACCGGCCATACTATTGCAGCCACACATTGCTGTAAAGGTGTTGCCCGTTTAGAAGCCCCTTTACAAACGAACGCGCTGTGCTGCGTACGTCACACGCGCTATACGTGTCTCATTGTGCGCCTTGCCTAGGGTTAAATGGTTTTTTATTTGTTGGAACAAAAATGTATTTTCGATGTTAGCTTTATTATTAGATTTTTCTTCGAAATGCCGTATTCATGAAATACTACTCTATAAACTACACAACTTATGTTTTGACACCGAATGATCAATATGTTTTTCCGCTTGTATAGTTGCTTGCATGAGTAACCTACGGATTAATGTGTTCATTTTTTCCAAAGGTTGTGGGACCATTTGCCTTCTGGCTCGAATGCATTATGATTTTTACTCATTGATAAACAGGTACATTAACGAGCCTTTTATACGGCAACCATAATGAAAAATAATGATGCAATTAGAAGCTTCTAAGTAGGCATATTAATTTTTTAACGTGGAATTAATTTTATCGATTATTAATATCATAAAGTAATAATTAAGTCACGATCTAGTTATTATTTGTATTAAATATATAAAACTCAAGGCATTGTCCTATGAAAAAATTAACATTTTTCTTGAAAACTGAATTTCTTGCAAGTAGGGTCAATAAACTTGACAAAGCATATTTAAAATTCACTTTTACCATCCTAGTCAGTTTGTTAGCGAGAATTAAAAAAAGTTAATTTAATCGGTTATGGTTATTTAACGTGCTAATTAAAGAGCAAAAAGCGTGTTGCTTGACCAAACAATTAAATGCTACATAAAATTCTGCTTTTATCCGGTTCTTGTCATGGAATTACTTTAACGCTTATATGTTATATAAGGTGTTATTTGTGATTTCTTCCTACTATTCATAAGCTAAAGCTTACCTGTCATTAATCAGTTGATGTCATAATTTTAACATAACTAAACCGGTCCTACCTATCGGTATGGAAGGTTTAAACTTCACTTTTGGCGTTTTTTGACGTCACTAATCATTTTTGATGAAAATAATGGGAGAAGGGACTGAAAGAATAGCGATGCCTAGAAAAGCCTCAAAATTATTTTTTGTGCATCCCAAATTCGCAGGTGTATTTCGCATAGTTGAAAGACCTATTAAACAGGAAGTGCTCAAGTACTTCTCGCCATCCAACCTTCTTACGCTACCGCTGTTTAGAGGCCAGAGGTTCGGAAAAAAATCTGAAAAATTGGAAAAAACCAATTTTTTTTCACTTTTTACCGACCTTGGGAAAATTGAAATAAAAAACGGAAATTATAATATTATAATTTTTTTACTTGAGGCCAGAAATGTATAAACAAGTAATATAATAGTAACATGATTTGCGTATATTCGTGAATATAAATTGCTTTAATAAAAAGAAACAGAAACTATATATAATAATATATGGTATAAACTCTGATTAACAAAATAACATTTACCTTAGATACCTATAAAAAATAAAAAATACATGAACAAATTTTAAAAGAACTACCAAAGTGAGTAAAAAAACATACTTAGGCAAAGCCACCGTTATTTCAAAATATATAAAAAAATTCTCTTGATGTGGTTAACAAAATAACAAACTTGAGAACGTGTAATATAATAAACAGAAATTAACATTAAACAAACTTTAAGAAGAACGAAAACGAAAACATTATTTGGCCAAAGCCAGAAGACCTAGAGGCACTTCGTCGTCAAGATATGAGTCTTCAGAGAAGGAATCCTGTTTTGATTCTGATTCTCTTGCATCGACATCCTAGAGCTCATGAATATGATCAGTATCCATTTCAGCCTGCTCTAAAAGCGGAAATGGTCTAGCATTTTAGGGAAATTTTTCATTTTCGCCCAACCACAATGTTTTCAGGGTGTAACGCTGCATTTTATATTTAAAATGTGTTTAAATACCTCCCTGAATATTCAAAATATTTATTTTGTAAGGAAAATGGATTTTTCCCGAAATTTATCGTTTTTTACAATTTTTGCTGGAAAAACCCCGATTTTTTTCTGCCAAATAATTTTTCAGGAAATTTTGAGATACTAGCTCAGATGATGAGACTTGGCCTGGAGTATTGCTCATATATCTGCCGGCTCCTTTGAGCTATCTTCTATAAACCCGCCGCTCACCGAGCCTACTAAATATAGCCGCGGGGCTATTGCATTGAGATGAGCTCAAGGCGGTATTCTTCATACATTGAGAACCGAGCGGTATGACCGCATCTTTGTTTTCCGAGTGACAAAGACTGGAGTGGCAGAAGATATCTTTATCGGGCCTGTCAGTGTTTGCCTGTTCAAAGACCGCATCAACGGACTTCAACCTAACCTCTTCATATCAACCTCGGTATTCTGGCTTCAACTCGATAAAACGAAATGATCAGGACCCCCCAAATCACCTAAAACCTGAACTATTTTTATATTTTTAGTTTTTTCATTATTGCTACGCCGCCACTGACACGATTTCTAACAATTATACGCATTTTACATCTCCGCAACGGTAATAATACTGTGTCGAAATTTCATTAAAATAAATTTCAGGATATCACAATACAGAACGATCTAAAGCCATACTCATATGTATACATCATAGAATCCATAAAAGTCTCTTAGTTTCAATAATAGGCAAGGCAATGTTCGGATGCACGGAAAGTGTATTATGCCGCTAAGTCTTTCTTTCATAGATCAAATAAATAGCTTATTATGAATTCAATGAATTTTTAGTTTTAAAACCCCCCACCCTCCAACTATCCCTGTTTCATTCCCACGACAAAAATAGAAAATTATCAGGAACTCCTAAAACGTCGATAAACAAAGTTTGAACTGTGTTTATATCTTTAGTTTTTCAATACTGCTGCGCTGCCACTATCACTATTTCTAAAAAATGTAGTCAAGTTGATTGACTCAGTACTTCCCACACATTCCGATGATACCAGTTTTATTATTTTCACGCAGCATGAAACTATAGTCTAGATGCCCCTGCAACCAAATCATCGCTCGCCTGACCGCAAAAAAAGTGTTTTATTCTACTAGGTGCTTATTTCGCAGGTCAATAATCTACCATGAATACAACAATTTTTTGAGTTTTACAAACCCCCACCCTCGAACTACCCCTATTTCACCCCCAACAAAAAAATTTTTAAATGATCAGGAACCCCAAAAACGTCTAAAACGAAGTTTGAGGTGTTTTTTATATTTTTAGTTTTTTTATTATTGCCGCACCGCCACTGAAACGATTTCTAAAAACCATACGCGCTTTCCTTACTCGTCGCGGTAATAAATCTGTGTCAAAATGTCATTCAAGTCAATTCAAAAGTTTCCACTTACACAATACAGAAAGATCCAAAGTAATGCTCGTACGTATTTTGTACGCATCAGAAAGTTTAAGTCCCTTGGCTTCTGTAATCGACAAGGCAATATTCGGATGGACCTAAAAATGTGTATTATGCCGCTAGGTCTTTCTTTCACGGTTGTATTATGAATACAAAAAAATTCAGTTTTACAACCCCCCATCCCCCCCTAATCACCCCAATTTCACTCCCACCCCAAAAAAGTAGAAAACGATTAGGGACCCCTAAAACACCTAAAAACCAAGTTTGAGCTGTTTTCATCTGTATAGTTTTTACTTCCCACACCGATAGGTGAGGGGAGTATTGTGATCGCGATAATTTTCGATTTTGAGATAATACGCTTTTTGGGCGTTTTATCATGTCTACATAACGAAAATCCACGTCACTCATTTCCGTCGGTCTGTCTCTCTCTCTGTCTGTCGGTCTGTCGGTCTGTCGGTCTGTCGGTCTGTCGGTCTGTCGGTCTGTCGGTCTGTCGGTCTGTCGGTCTGTCGGTCTGTCGGTCTGTCGGTCTGTCGGTCTGTCGGTCTGTCGGTCTGTCGGTCTGTCGGTCTGTCGGTCTGTCGGTCTGTCGGTCTGTCGGTCTGTCGGTCTGTCGGTCTGTCGGTCTGTCGGTCTGTCGGTCTGTCGGTCTGTCGGTCTGTCGGTCTGTCGGTCTGTCGGTCTGTCGGTCTGTCGGTCTGTCGGTCTGTCGGTCTGTCGGTCTGTCGGTCTGTCGGTCTGTCGGTCTGTCGGTCTGTCGGTCTGTCGGCTGTCGGCCTGCCGGCCTGTCGGCCTGTCGGCCTGTCGGCCTGTCGGCCTGTCGGCCTGTCGGCCTGTCGGCCTGTCGGCCTGTCGGTCTGTCGGT
Source organism: Callosobruchus maculatus (assembly GCA_951848785.1). NCBI lineage: Eukaryota > Metazoa > Arthropoda > Insecta > Coleoptera > Chrysomelidae > Callosobruchus > Callosobruchus maculatus. The sequence continues at coordinate 2,740,897 of CATOUR010000174.1, forward strand.
CTGTCGGTCTGTCGGTCTGTCGGTCTGTCGGTCTGTCGGTCTGTCGGTCTGTCGGTCTGTCGGTCTGTCGGTCTGTCGGTCTGTCGGTCTGTCGGTCTGTCGGTCTGTCGGTCTGTCGGTCTGTCGGTCTGTCGGTCTGTCGGTCTGTCGGTCTGTCGGTCTGTCGGTCTGTCGGTCTGTCGGTCTGTCGGTCTGTCGGTCTGTCGGTCTGTCGGTCTGTCGGTCTGTCGGTCTGTCGGTCTGTCGGTCTGTCGGTCTGTCGGTCTGTCGGTCTGTCGGTCTGTCGGTCTGTCGGTCTGTCGGTCTGTCGGTCTGTCGGTCTGTCGGTCTGTCGGTCTGTCGGTCTGTCGGTCTGTCGGTCTGTCGGTCTGTCGGTCTGTCGGTCTGTCGGTCTGTCGGTCTGTCGGTCTGTCGGTCTGTCGGTCTGTCGGTCTGTCGGTCTGTCGGTCTGTCGGTCTGTCGGTCTGTCGGTCTGTCGGTCTGTCGGTCTGTCGGTCTGTCGGTCTGTCGGTCTGTCGGTCTGTCGGTCTGTCGGTCTGTCGGTCTGTCGGTCTGTCGGTCTGTCGGTCTGTCGGTCTGTCGGTCTGTCGGTCTGTCGGTCTGTCGGTCTGTCGGTCTGTCGGTCTGTCGGTCTGTCGGTCTGTCGGTCTGTCGGTCTGTCGGTCTGTCGGTCTGTCGGTCTGTCGGTCTGTCGGTCTGTCGGTCTGTCGGTCTGTCGGTCTGTCGGTCTGTCGGTCTGTCGGTCTGTCGGTCTGTCGGTCTGTCGGTCTGTCGGTCTGTCGGTCTGTCGGTCTGTCGGTCTGTCGGTCTGTCGGTCTGTCGGTCTGTCGGTCTGTCGGTCTGTCGGTCTGTCGGTCTGTCGGTCTGTCGGTCTGTCGGTCTGTCGGTCTGTCGGTCTGTCGGTCTGTCGGTCTGTCGGTCTGTCGGTCTGTCGGTCTGTCGGTCTGTCGGTCTGTCGGTCTGTCGGTCTGTCGGTCTGTCGGTCTGTCGGTCTGTCGGTCTGTCGGTCTGTCGGTCTGTCGGTCTGTCGGTCTGTCGGTCTGTCGGTCTGTCGGTCTGTCGGTCTGTCGGTCTGTCGGTCTGTCGGTCTGTCGGTCTGTCGGTCTGTCGGTCTGTCGGTCTGTCGGTCTGTCGGTCTGTCGGTCTGTCGGTCTGTCGGTCTGTCGGTCTGTCGGTCTGTCGGTCTGTCGGTCTGTCGGTCTGTCGGTCTGTCGGTCTGTCGGTCTGTCGGTCTGTCGGTCTGTCGGTCTGTCGGTCTGTCGGTCTGTCGGTCTGTCGGTCTGTCGGTCTGTCGGTCTGTCGGTCTGTCGGTCTGTCGGTCTGTCGGTCTGTCGGTCTGTCGGTCTGTCGGTCTGTCGGTCTGTCGGTCTGTCGGTCTGTCGGTCTGTCGGTCTGTCGGTCTGTCGGTCTGTCGGTCTGTCGGTCTGTCGGTCTGTCGGTCTGTCGGTCTGTCGGTCTGTCGGTCTGTCGGTCTGTCGGTCTGTCGGTCTGTCGGTCTGTCGGTCTGTCGGTCTGTCGGTCTGTCGGTCTGTCGGTCTGTCGGTCTGTCGGTCTGTCGGTCTGTCGGTCTGTCGGTCTGTCGGTCTGTCGGTCTGTCGGTCTGTCGGTCTGTCGGTCTGTCGGTCTGTCGGTCTGTCGGTCTGTCGGTCTGTCGGTCTGTCGGTCTGTCGGTCTGTCGGTCTGTCGGTCTGTCGGTCTGTCGGTCTGTCGGTCTGTCGGTCTGTCGGTCTGTCGGTCTGTCGGTCTGTCGGTCTGTCGGTCTGTCGGTCTGTCGGTCTGTCGGTCTGTCGGTCTGTCGGTCTGTCGGTCTGTCGGTCTGTCGGTCTGTCGGTCTGTCGGTCTGTCGGTCTGTCGGTCTGTCGGTCTGTCGGTCTGTCGGTCTGTCGGTCTGTCGGTCTGTCGGTCTGTCGGTCTGTCGGTCTGTCGGTCTGTCGGTCTGTCGGTCTGTCGGTCTGTCGGTCTGTCGGTCTGTCGGTCTGTCGGTCTGTCGGTCTGTCGGTCTGTCGGTCTGTCGGTCTGTCGGTCTGTCGGTCTGTCGGTCTGTCGGTCTGTCGGTCTGTCGGTCTGTCGGTCTGTCTGTTTGTATGCGTTTTTCTAGCCACGTAATCTCAGTAACCGCTGCATGGATTGTGATGAAATTTGGGCAGCGATATGCTGTGGGGCCGTAGTAGGTAACGTTCCTATAATTTTGGAAATCGTTATACGGGGGGCGGAGTAATTAGCAAAAAACAAAAAAATTCAAATATGCCTCAAACTTCGTTTTTAGGCATTTTAGGGGTTCCTGATCGTTTTCTACTTTTTTTGGGGTGGGGGTTAAATTGTGGTGGTTGGGGGGTGGGGGGTTGTAAATCTCAAAAATGTGTTGTACTCATAATAGGCTATCTACTGACCTGTAAAAGAAAGACTTAGCGGCATAATACCCTTTTTTAGGCCCATCCGAACATTGCCTTGCCTATTCCAGAAACCAAGGGACTTAGAATTTTCTGATAAATACATAGGAATATTGCTTTGGATCGTTCTGTATGAGTAACGTAAAAGTTATGGAATGGATTTTAATGAAACTTTGTCACAGTATTACTACCGCGGCGAGGATGGAAAACGCGTATGTTTTGGAAACATCGTGTCAGTGGCGACTCAGCAATAATAAAAAAATAAAAAAAATAAAAACGCCTCAAACTTTGTTTTTAGGCGTTTTAGGGGTTCCCGATCATTTTCTACTTTTTTTTGGATAGGGGTGAATTTGGGGTGGTTGGGGGGTGGGGGGTTGGAAAACTGCAAAATTTGTTGTATTCATAATGGGCTGTCCATTGACCTGTGAATAAAAAACCTAGCGGCATAATACACTTTTTTAGGTCCATTTGAACATTGCCTCGCTCATTATAGAAACCGAGGAACTTAGAATTTGTGATGTATACAGACGTGACACAGACATATGAGTATTGTTTTAGATCGTTCTGTACTGCGGAACGCGAAAATTATTCAATTGATTTTAGCGAAATTTTGACACAGTATTACTACCGCGGCCAGGATGGAAAACGTCTATGTTTTGGAAAAATCGTGTCAGTGGCGACGCAGCAATAATAAAAAAATAAAAAAAATAAAAACGCCTTAAACTTTGTTTTTAGGCGTTTTAGGGGTTCCCGATCATTTTCTACTTTTTTTGGATAGGGGTGAATTTGGGGTGGTTGGGGGGTGGGGGGTTGGAAAACTGCAAAATTTGTTGTATTCATAATGGGCTGTCCATTGGACTGTGAATAAAAAACCTAGCGGCATAATACACTTTTTTAGGTCCATTTGAACATTGCCTCGCTCATTATAGAAACCGAGGAACTTAGAATTTGTGATGTATACAGACGTGACACAGACATATGAGTATTGTTTTAGATTGTTCTGTACTGCGGAACGCGAAAATTATTCAATTGATTTTAGCGAAATTTTGACACAGTATTACTACCGCGGCCAGGATGGAAAACGTCTATGTTTTGGAAAAATCGTGTCAGTGGCGACGCAGCAATAATAAAAAAATAAAAAAAATAAAAACGCCTCAAACTTTGTTTTTAGGCGTTTTAGGGGTCATTTTCTACTTTTTTTTGGGTAGGGGTGAATTTGGAAAACTGAAAAATTTGTGAATGAAAAACCTAGCGGCATAATACCCTTTTTTAGGCCCATCCGAACATTTCTGTCTTGTCTATTACAGAAACCAAGGGACAGTTTTGTGATGTATACATATTATGTATACGAGTATTGCTTAATTTCGTTCTATGTATATTGCGTAAAGCAAAAATTATTAAATTGATTTTAATGAAATTTCGACAAAGAATTGACTATAGCGGCGAGAGTGAAAAACGCGCCAGTGTCTGAAAAATCGTGTCAGTGGCGGCGCAACAATAATTAAAAAACTAAAAATATAAAAACAGCTCATTCTTCGCTTTTAGACGGTTTAGAGCCTCCTGATCGTTTTGCATCATTCAGTTGAAGCATGCAGAATGAAAACTGTGGCGTCCTAGTTTCTAAGGAGGGTAACGCAAGAAACCATTTACGAAAGTTTTGTGTTGTACAATGCGTTTTTTGTGGGAGGGTGGGCGATGATTTGGTTGTAAGGGAATTTCAATGGGAAAACAATAAAATGAAATCATTATGTGTGGGAAATACTGAGTCAATCAACTTGACTCCATTTTTTTAATATTGCTGCGCCGCCACTGAGACGATTTCTAAAAATCAGACGCATTTTCCATCGTTGCCAAAGTAGTAATACTGTGCCAAAATTTCATTAACGTCAATTCAGTAATTTTCACATTATAAAATACAGAACGATCTAAAGCAATATTCGTATGTATACATCGGAAAGTCCCTTGGTTCCTGTAATACACAAGGCAATGTTCGGATAGACCTAAAAAAGTGTATTATACCGCTAGGTCTTCCTCTCTCAGGTCAGTAGATAGCCTATTATGAGTACAACAAATGTATCAGCCTTACAACCCCTCACCCTCCAACCACCCCAATTTCACCCCCACCGAAAAAAAGTAGAAAATGATCGGGAACCCCTAAAGCTCCTAAAAAAGAAGTTTGAGGCATATTTGAAATTTTTCGTTTTTTGCTAATTACTCCGCCGCCCAGGCACCGATTTTCAAAATTGTAGCAACATTATCTACTACTACCCTACACCATATCGCTGCCCAAATTTCATCAAAATCTATTCAGCGGTTACTGAGATTAGGAGGCTAGAAAAACGCCAACAGACAGACAGACCGACAGACAGACCGACGGAATGAGTGACGTGGATTTTTTTTATGTAGGCAGCATAAAATGCCCAAAAAGTATATTATCTCAAAATCAAAAATTTTCGCGATCACAATACTCCCCTCACCTGTCGGTGTGGGAAGTAAAAAAATGGAGTCAAGCTGATTGACTCAGTACTTCCCACTCATAATGATGATACCATTTCATTATTTTCAATTGCATGAAGCTATAGTCTAAAATCCCCTTGTAAATAAATAATCGCCCACCCGCCCGCAAAAACAACATCCAACACAAAAACCCTCGTAAATAGTTTCTTGCGTCTCCCTCCTTAGGAACTAGGACGCCATAGTTTTTTTCTGCATGCTTCAACTGGACGATGCCAAACGATCAAGAGCCTCCAACCCTTCTAAAACCGAAGTTTGAGGTGATTTTAATTTTTTTGTTTTTTGATTATATGTAGCTGCGCCGCCACTGACACGGTTATACAAAAACAGAGTCGTTTTCCATTCTCGCCGCGGTAATAAATTCTGTGTCAAAATTTTATTAAAATCAATTCAATCATTTTCGCTTTACGAAATGTACATAGAACGAAATAAAGGAAAACTCATATGTACAGATCACAAAATTGGTTTCTGTAATAGGCAAGCCAATGTTCGGATGGACCTAAGAAAGTGTAATATTCCACTAGGTATTTCTTCTACAGGTCAATGGACAGACTATTATGAATACAATAAATTTTTCAGTTTCACAACCCCCCGGTTTCACCCCACCAAAAAAAAAATTGAAAACGATCGGTCTGTCTGTCTGTCGCGTTTTTCTACCCTCGTAATCTTAGTAACCGCTCCATGGATTGTGATGAAATTTGGACAGCGTTATGCTATGGGAACGTAGTAGGTAATGTTCCTACAATTTTGAAAAGCGTTATACGGGGGGCGGAGTAATTAGCGAAAAACGAAAAATTTCAAATATGCCTCAAACTTCGTTTTTAGGCGTTTTAGGGGATCCTGATCATTTTCTACTTTTCCTTAGGTGGGGGTGAATTTAGGAGGTTGGGGGGTGGGGGGTTGTAATACTGAAAAATTTGTTGTATTCGTAATGGGCTGTCCATTGATATATGAATGAAAAACCTAGCGGCATGATACTCTTTTTTAGGTCCATCCGAACGTTGCATGCTTATTATAGAAACCACGGGACTTAGAATTTGTGATGTATACATACGAGTATTGTTTTATAGATCGTTCGATATCACGTAATGCGAAAATTGTTCAATTGATTTTAATGAAATTTTGACATAGTAAACGCGTATGTTTTGGAAAAATCGGGTCAGTGGCGGCGCGGCAATAATAGAAAAACTAAAAATATAAAAACAGCTCAAGCTTTTTTTTTGGGCGTTTTAGGGGTTTCTGATCATTTTCTACGTTTTTTTGGGTGAGGGGTGAATTTGTAGTGGTTGGAGGGTGGGGGGTTGTAAAACTGAAAAATTTGTTGTAGTCATAATGGGCTGTCCATTGATCTTTGAATGAAAAACCTAGCAGCATAATACACTTTTCACGTACGTCCGAACATTGCCTTGCTTATTATAAAAACCAGGGAATTTGTGATGTATACATACGAGTATTGTTTTGGATCGTTCTATGTTGCGTAACGCGAAAATTATTTAATTGATTTTAATGAAATTTTGACACAGTATTACTACCGCAGCGAGGATGGAAGACGCATATGTTTCGGAAAAATAGTGTCCGTGGAGGCGCAGCAATAATAAAAAAACTAAAAATATGAAAGCAGCTCAAACTTTGTTTTTAGGCGTTTTACGGGTTCCTGATCATTTTCATTTTTTTTTTTGGGGTGGGGTGAAATCGGGCCGGTTGGGAGGTGGGGGATAGTAAAACTGAAAAATTTGTTGTATTCATAATAGTCCGTCTATTGACCTGTAGAAGAAATACCTAGCGGCATATTACACTTTTTTAGGTCCATCCGAACATTGGCTTGCCTACAGAAACCAATTTTGTGATCTGTACCAATGATTGACGTATTTCAATGTCTGTACATAAGAGTTTTGCTTTATTTCGTTCTATGTATATTGCGTAAAGCGAAAATTATTAAATTGATGTTAATAACATTTTGACACAGTATTTATTACCGCTGCGAGAATGGAAAACGACTCTGTTTTTGAAAAACCGTGTCGGTGGTGGCGCAGCAATAATCAAAAAAACCAAAAACATAAAATCAGCTCAAACTTCGTTTTTAGATGGGTTGGAAGCTCTTGATCGTTTCGCATCATCCAGTTCAAGCATGCAGAAAAAAACTGTGGCGCCCTAGTTTCTAAGGAGGGAGACGGAAGAAACTATTTACGGGGGTGTTTGTGTTGGATGTTGTTTTTGCGGGCGGATGGACGATAATTTAGTTGCAAGGGGATTTTAGACTATAGCTTCATGCAATGGGAAATAATAAAACTTAGAGCAATGTATGACAAACAGCGCCACAATCAAAGTGCTCCTTACCTATCTTAAAGTGAGTAAGTTTTTCAAACTATGAAGTAAAACCATGACATGGATCACGAGGAACTACGCAGTGGAAACTGCATACATAGTTAAACAATAACAGTAACAATACGCACGAATGTAACATTAACTTCTACATCTATTTCCGTAGTCAGAATAGGTTTTCCTGAAATAATTTAAGCTAATCATGAACCATTACCTAAATGTGTTAACCCCTGTTATCTCCTCAAACTATCCGTGGACCCCCTTATGCATCGTATCAATAAAGTCGTCCAGACAGTCCGCTGTGACGTGAAAGGTGTCCCAGTGTTCTCCTCTCCCTTAAAATGAGACCTAAACTGGACGGTGGGAAGCGGCTAATAACCGTCGTAGTTGATGCCGCACAATAAAAAAAAATGGTATCATCATTATGTGTGGGAAGTACTGAGTCAATCAACTTGACTCCACTTTTTTATTATTACTGCTCCACCACAGACATCATTTCTCAATACCATACACGTTTTACATCTAAAGGTAATAATACTGTGTTGAAATATCACTGAAGTCAATCTAATAGTGTCGGTGTGGAAGGTAAAAGTGTTATTTGAGCGAAAATCAAGAGTTTGTTCTAGAATGTTCTACAAATTTCGGATTTCTTTATGAGTGCGACATTTTTTTCATATTTGCCAGAAAACATATTATCTCAAATTCGAAAATTTTTATTGCAATATTTTCACCACCTATTGTCGTGGGAAGTGAAACGGCAATGAGCAAAGCCCATCTCCGGTCGACATCCTCCATTTTTTCTAGTCGGAAACCTTTCCGTATGCAACAGGTTTTCACCAAGGATAAAAAATAAAACGAAATGTTCATAGCGATCAGAGCAATCTGCAATTCATCGTGTAATGTTCGCCTGAAATAACAACTCTCGTATAATTGTGTGTTAGTCTGGGAGCTAGCTGGCCTACTGTGCACCAGCAGCTTATTTTAGATCCAGAAGATAAGGGCCCAGGAGTCAGATAACTGCTTCTGTTATTTTAATGCAATTTGATTTAATGTCACCACACTCAAACCTATATATTTTGTGATTGATAATAATTAACCATACCAGACTAATTGACGTCCAACTAAATCACACTATGAGACTTATTACAGGCGCAGTTAAGACAGCCCCAACTCAATCGATGCCTGTACTCTCTGGAATAGCCCCACCGCAGCTTCGAAGGACTGACGCCCTTCTAAGGGAGTATAACAAGATTACGGCCAACAACAAACTGCCCATCCACCGAGCAATACCCGCGTTGCAGATAAATAGACTTAAATCCCGACAACCACCAATAAGGGATGCAGAAGGGCTTAAAACCGATAACTTCGACTCCTTAAACCAATGGCGCTCCCAGTGGGAAGGTTTTGCGGAACACCACTCGCGATGCGCATTTATGGGGGCAGCCTTACTTCCAAGATCAGATCTACCCCGGAAAGAGTGGGTAAAACTTAATAGAGTCCGAACAGGCCACGGCAGATGTGCCGACTCCCTTTACAAGTGGGGCTATGTGCAATCTCCCTTATGTGACTGCGGCGCGCCCCGCCAAACTATAAACCATATTACGAGCGAATGTGAACTGCGTGCGTTTCAGGGATCGCGAGAAGAGTTCTTCACAGCCACACCGTTGGCGCTGAAGTGGTTGAAAGAACTTGACATCAACCTGTAAATACCAAAGACTATGCATCTTAGTATGTAGCTGTATATATTTTATTTTAGTATAGGTTATAATAGTTTTTCTTTTAATCTATATTTACTGTTGTCATGTTTTTGAGCCATACGATAAATAAATAAGATAATAATTAAAGCAATACACTTATAAAAATATTTTGGTAAAAAATGACGGACCTGCCATGACTAACAGTGGAGAAAAATTATAACGTAAACCGTAACGTTCCGTCTCGCAGACTGAACCAAACTAACAACTAAGCACATCTGGAATGTTGTTTATGCAAACTTATTGATAAACGGGATATAAAAGGAATACCAATGGCTGGTAGATTAGATGAGGTCATTTACCAGAAATGCGGTAAGGTTTTGTTATAGGGTCGAATTTAAGATTGCTTGCAGTCTCACAGACGGCACGTTACCAGTTAAGGGTTAAATGGTTTGATCTTTAATAAATGCTACTGGGGTGTTAGTAAAAAGTTTCGTTTTCAACACGAGTGACTTTCATAATGGGCCAGTAAAGTGCGGCATCTCTTTGAGTTGGTTGAGGCGTGGATTCCAAAGCAAAGAACCGTCCCAAACTCAAGAACTATGTTTTTCAGATATCGACACCTCCCTAGACTGGGCAAGCCATTCATAGATCTGTGATTTGTTGATTTCAAACGTATCTGTGGCGCGAAACAGGAAGAGTCCCCGATTACTAGATTTCAAATGACATAGGTGTATTATGAACTATTACTTTTGCTTTTGTTACTTTTGAGTCATTCAGAAAAATACTACGGTTACGTAAAAAACAATAATATAGTTTCCAATATGCCAAGAAAAAAAACTGGCATCCATTGTGAATACGTTTTAAGGTTTTAATAGAAGTTAAAGGTTAAATCTTGTAAACAGAAAAATGCTAACGCCACGCCAATGACTCTCACACAACATAACCTACCTTTCAAAAGACAGTTTTCCACTTCTAGCTTTTCCTGCTTCAACTTTATACACTTGAAACCTTATCCTACCAAAGTAGGGTAAATGGCGGTTACAGTGGGGGCTCCGTTGATATACGTTGGTATACGTTTAGCAACGTGGCAATTAACATAAACAAGGCCCCAGTGTTTTTCGAATAACTTTTAATGTAAAGATTCCAGGTCCATTGGGTAAGACGTTAATCTTTCCAGATTCAGGACATTGTAACGACTCGATTATAAGAAATATATATTGCCCAAAAGTCAGTAGTTCTGGACGCCATCGTCTTTCGACTCCAATCATCACATTAATAAAGACTGCCTGAAAGCCTTAAATTTTTTTATTGCAAATGTTGTGAACTCTGTCTAAAAACTATATTGGATCTTTCAAAGAACTCAGGCATAAACATTTATTAGTTCTACCACCCACAAGATTTTTTATTCAAGAGTGTGGTCATCACAAACAAACATTTATGTATTATTATATTCACAAATCACAAATCTGCTAGTATTTCTTCCACTGATAGATCTAATTAATTAAAGAAACAAAGAATGAGGTTGTGGGATAGTTGTTTAGATGCAGGCCACCTATACTTACGACGTACCTCCCTTAAAACTTATTTATTATTTACTGATATTGATTACTAAGCTCCAACTGAGGCACTAAGTACTTGGGAGATAACTTAGAGACCATTTTCAGTGTCAACGGCTTCGACTGCTTTGTTCGTAAGCCTCGTGTTCTGTGTAGGCTTTGTTACTGTTTTCCGGCGCCACTCTAAGAACAGCACTGTTAATTAGAAACCAACAGTAATCTTTCAGGTAGGGATTCTCGCTGAGCTTTTTTTATGAGAATTCAATTCTGGTTTGAAAAAACGTGGAAATAAATTTGCGTCTCTGATGGGAATTGAGCCCGGAAACTTCCGGTCACGAGATCTAGACTCTCCCACTAATAAGCCAACCCACCTCCAACTTCTAGACATCCCACCATGATCCTACCTACGATAGCTCTTGATAACGTATCAGCAAAACACCAGTCTTTGGTGTGGTCACATAACACCTCTTGTAAAATAGTGATCACTAGCTATAAGCTCAACCACTCTTTTTACTTTATTGCGTTGTAGGCTGTTAACTATACTCGAGCAAAGTGCTAACGATATTTGGATAGTAGCGAATATTCTAGTTGCTAACTTGACTAATATTACTAAGTCAGTCTAAACCAGATTTAAACGGGTAATATCAGCTTTGTTAAAATTAGCTGCACAATGTGTCTGATGGCTTCTGAACTATATTATGTGTAATGTGTATATAGTATGGTCTGAGGATAATGGAGGCAGAAGATGGCCTTGTGATAAAAAACCAGGAAGGGAAACGGAAGGAAGTTAACATTGAAAATCTGGGTTACCCGACAGAAAAAATAACAAATGAAAAGGATAAATGTGCGCGCTATTTAAAGAATTGTACAGTGGTGGAGCGACAAAGTTAGCACGGACGTTCAATAGTGAAATTGCATTTTCAATGCCTCTTCTGGTATTTTTAGATGCTTTGTACTTGAAACTAGTGAATAAAAATATATTAGTAATACATTAACATGCACATCCACTGTTTAGGTGTTGTTTACGGAAATGCGACAAGAAGTCACGCCCGAGGTTATAAAGTTCGTAATCGGGTATTAGCAGTGGTCATAAAATCGCGACAAAAGTCCCTTTAGCACTCGAAAAGTCGTTTCAAAAGGGCGTAGATGATAGACTGCTGGGTCAAGTAGTTGGACACCATGAAATGCTTATGTCTAAGCGTTAGTTCTTTGATCAATCAGAGCAGCCCTTTCAAGAACATGCAACTGTCAAAGTATTCAGAAAATTATTGATTTCTCTTGAAGTTTACCTCAAAGAGGTCAAAAATGACATACTTTATATACAATTGACCATCCTAAATGGGTGAAAAATTGCATTTTCTTATTTAACAAAAAGTTTTGCAATTGCTAATCTCAACCAATCAGATGCCACAGAAGCGAAACATTTGATCACTGGATTTTTCGTCTATCATATATAATAAGGATGACAATAAATTCAAATTCCTGCATTATTTGGATAAAACAATAATTCACTATCGATAATAATTATAAATGCATGCAATATATCTTTGTTTTGTAGTTAAAAGGGGTAAAAATAACATTTTTACATTTCAAAAGTTAAACACACGATTTAACTGTTTGCCAAGCTATTTCCCAAGCGTGCATGTGCATTATTGGTTACCTATCCAGAACGGCAAAACTCGCTAGCTACGTATAACCGTATTTCATGTACAATCTGTACGCTGCATCTTTACATCCTCTTTGAATGGTTCTATAAGAAAGTCTATAACAAACATGCATCCAGTAAATTAAAGATTGATTCTTCATGTACCATTGATTAACTTATTTAGTAATAAGCTAATTATTTAGTAATAAGTTAATCAATGGCATTATTGAAAGCGACGTTTGTTCACACTGTTCAGTTTTCATGAATCAGTTTAGCCTATTTAGCATTATTAAAGGTAACGTTTGCATTTATCTTTCAATACTGATTCAGTCAAACTGAATGAAAAGTAGGACTGGCTTTCAGTTTGACTGAAAGCACAAACCCACTGGTCAGTTTCACTGAAAAGGTGTTCACACGTTCATTATCTGTTCAGTATCACTGAATCAGTCAGTTTGACATCGCTTTCAGTATCACTGAATCAGTCAGTCTGACTGATTCAGTGATACTGAAAGCGATGTTCGTTCACACTGTTAAGTTTTAATGAATAATTTTAACTATTTAACATTGATAAAAGTAACGTTTGTATTCATTTTTTCAATACTGATTCAGTCAAACTGAATGAAAAGTAGGACTGGCTTTCAGTTTGACTGAAAGCACAAACACACTGATCAGTTTCACTGAAAAGGTCTTCGCACGTTCATTATCTGTTCAGTATCGCTGAATCAGTCAAACTGGGATGAGATTCCGTTTTAAAAATGATATCGAGTTTGATATCCAAAACGATAGTATCGATTCCGTTTGCCACAATTCGACAATAAACTCGATATCTATACTCGACAGCTGCAGAGCAGTCGATTCGATGTTCAGACTCTCAAGAGTAACGTTATACATCTGTTTACACAAACATTGAAATTTTACACTGAACTTTGTACTTCAGTTTTTTTCAAACTTAAGGGAAATTGTGAGTGTATTATTGGCTGCAGTAACTTGGAAATAAACTTTTATTTCACTATGGATGTTTGACTCATTCCAGCTGTAAATTCTTGTCCAATACCTACATCGTTGGTATGATAACCTGTGACGTAGAATCTCAAGGCAGCAAAGAACTTAGCCTCCAGAGTAATACCCTTTCTTGAAAATCTCTCCTGAACCCAAGGTCGAATTTCCTCAATCATATGCCTACAGGACCTTTTGTTTGTTATTATAATATAATTTCGATAAATATACATGTATGTACTGTTTATTTAATCGAAGCAGTTCTACAAAACCTATTGTCGGGAAGCTCGAAAGGATTGTTTTTTTCTCTAATTTCCATTCTTCTCCGAATATTAATCAAGTGTTGGTGTTCTCTCTGTTGCTGTAATAGATGCTCTCTCACAATTGGCAACATTATTATGTCTATTAATATTATTATTACAAAGATGGAAACAAACAAAGTAATGAGGTTAACGACCAGAGCAGTCGAAGCCGATGACACAGAAGTGAAAAAAAAAGAAAAAAACAATTTTTCAGGGTAGGTATAAGGGTATATTTGAGGTTAGCACTACCAGTTAGGACCAAAAAACAACGATTATATCATAGGTAGTTCATATGTGTCATTTCAGCTATCGAATTCCCGAAGATTTCCGAAGCCAAAACTGATCGAGTAACAGAATCCGGGCTTATAATTCTATCAAGTTGATCATCTATCGAGATCGAGTTTCTCGATTCAGAACGGAATCCCACCCCTAAATCAGCGAAACTGAATCGTGAGAACCCGTCTTTAAAGATCACAGTGTTTCATTCCTGATCCCACTCAATCCGTTCTCTACTCCACACAAGTCGATTTCTCAGGTTAAAGGTAAGACCTAGTGAGTACGCAATGAAAAGATACCAAAACAGCTTATTCGACGATAAACTGTTCGTACCCCAATTCCCCTCCCATGTTCTGCAAACCATAGGTTTGCAATTGCCCTGGATGTGAAGGAACGAACTCGGAATGCTAACAAACCGCAGACGTCGGTCTTTTGAAGCGATGTTGTTCTGCGAACTTATTCTGTACCCCGGAGCTTTGTGTTCGGCCTTCTATAGACCATGCCTGACAACATCTCACCACAGTATCTAAACTTCTTTGTACCCTTGCAGCAATATCCCGGTATGAAAGTCCAGCTTTCCTTAATCCAACTATTCGTCCCCGTTCAAACTTGCTTAATTGGTGATGGTTTGCATTTCTTCGAATTCTAGGCATCATTAGCAAACAAAGTTTTCTAACACAATCACGGACGAATCATCATCATCACAGTCACGATGTCTTAACAGACATGTTGTGAACTCGTAAAATGCATTAAGTCGGAACTAGAGTACTGCCGACACGAATATTACCAATAGTTTTGAAAATTGTTGCTCGCCATCGTTCCCGATTTACTGTCATAGTTCTCTTAAAATTCAATATTCTTGGGTATCACATACTGAAAAAAAATTCGAACAAAAAAAAGAACTGCGCAAGTTATGAGGTCGGAAATTTGAGAAAGTGATGTTTTATAAGGTGTTCCGGTCTATATGTCACAAGTATATAACGGGACTGGTGGCTGTAATGTAACCTGTACCTTCTTTCAAAGACAGAATTTTATAATACACAAAATGGGAGACAAAAGCCTTATCTTTAATGTGCTTTTGCTTATCTAAGCTTCAATATAACGTTTTATATTTGTTAGGAGTTCAAACTTTGTGTTCGATTGGGTAAACAACCAACTGGAACTTCTGGAATAATTAAAGAGAATCATTATCATCAGAATCAGCATATGACTTTTAAAGACGGTTGTGAATCACTTAAAGGTGAACCTCGTCCAGGTCAACCAAAAACTGCGGGAACTACCACAACAATTGCAGAAATTAACGACTTCATACAAAAGGATTGACATAATATACAGGGTTTGATGTAATTCGACGTATTCCTGTAGGAGCATGATAGAAGAGCTAAAAATGCAACAAATTTAACTTAATATATGTATGGACAGAAATAATTGTTTTTGAGATTTCTCAGTGTTTACAGAATTCTAATAATTACCAAAAATTTGGCATTTTCCTTTAAATATCGAAAAAGCTACGTTAAAAATCAGTAACATGTTTACTTATTTTAGTTCAATACACTTACACTAATTCAATACCGTCATAAATAGGTACGATACTTTAGGAAAACAAAGATATTCAGAAAAATAAAATAATTCTCATTTTTCTTTTGGTTTCAACAGAAATCTAGCTCAAAATATTGCTAGGACATTGCACATACAAACCACTGGAATTATAATCTCAGCTTCTCAAAAAGGTATAAGTGACGAATTAAAAATCTACATTCAGGAGCATAGCCAGTATTTCAATTCGGGGGACTGAGTCTAGTGATTGGGTCATCAACCACCTAGCTATCATCCTTATCGTAATAAATGTTTTTCTGGAGGAGGTGTAATACACCATAATATCCAAAGTCGCTAGTTTACGCTACTCCGTTAGAAAATTTGGACGTCTTGCGAAATCACATTATTGCTGTATGTAACTCCATTCAAAACTGACCTGGTATGTTTTAGAAAGAGTTCGGCAATCACTTATGAGAAGATTGATTGCTTACATCCGAGCAGGTGGAAGTCTTTTTAAACATTTATTGTAGATTGAGCAACTTACCATATGATGATTGATAATGTAGCAATTTTTTTCATCCTGTATCTATGAAATGGAGCGGTTTTTCAAAAATCATTAAAGATCGAAATATTCTCAAAACGGTTCAAAGGTAAAGCCCTTCAAATTTTTGCCCCATATTGACCAAACATCCTGTATAACCAAAGAGGCTTGAGCTGCTTCAGTCCCTCAAATTATTTTCGCTATCTTCATGATTATTACGCCCCCTCCTAAAAAATATTTAGAGAGATCCAAGATTTGACTTGAATTTAGAGCTAAACAACGATGTGATTTGTATACTAAACATCCTCCTAGTAAATAAAAAAATTTAGTCAACTTTTTACTATGCGTCAATTTTCTCTTTTTTCTCGATTTTTTATTATTTCATCAGTGCCAAGAGGTTACTAATTCAGTAATTCAAGCTTTGAGGTGTCGACACGAGCACGATTCGTCTATTGCGATAGCTGCTGGAAAAAAGCTCGAACACCTATGCAGAGCCTGAAAGTACTTCTCGCCATCCAACCTTTTTACGTTGTATAAAGCCCAAATAAGATCTGGTAATGCATAGACCATTGCTCACATATTTGGGGCGTGTGGCCGGTGCTCTACATGTATAGGGATCTAGACACCAGTAACGCTTGGGGACTCAGAATGTATTAAAACTCAAAGTCTCCAAGACGGTACTGTACTAGAGTACAGAGTAGAGTGAAGGGCGATTCTGTAACTCTAAGCAAAGCGATAGCGACATTCTTTCAACGCTTTCGCTGTTTCGGTATTCCATAAATGTCTTGGTTCCGACTCGGACATAACGAACACAGACGAACGGTAAAAGCGATAGCGAAAGATTTTGGATCTCGTTTGTTAAGTTTTGACGTTATTATTGCTGTGTGTCTAACAATTTGCTTAAATTTATTTGTGCACTTTTTTTTTTATTATAGAGGGTTTAGGAAATCGGCTTGATCGCAAGGACAGAAAACACTCACACACCCGGAAGTGTGAGAGAGAGTCTGCCCGCCCGACGTTGAACCAGCTTGAGTCCTCTGATCACATGTCCAATGGACGCAACCACGTCCATCCGACATGTCATCATGGCCCTACCGGCTAAAACCCGTTCCCTCTTCCTTACCTCTGATGCTATATCTCCATCTGCACCGGGCATCATCGTGAACGATATTCTTCGCAGTGCAAGATGAGGTAATGATTAAAACCCACTTATGAATAACTTCCAATCCTCATTTATCCTTGAACGCGCTCCTCTTTCTCCTTTGCAGAGAGTATTTTGTTGACCATCTCATGTATGATGGTCCATGCTTCTACGCTGGACAACATCAACGGGACCATAGTCTCTGGGGTCAGCTCCCCATCCAGTTTTTGACTTGCCTCCTCTCTGTACGCCCCCCATCGGTCGCACAGAAACAGGGCATGCTCGGCCGTGTCTTCCGCCTCGCAGTGCAAGCATCTTTCGTCCATCACCCGTCCTATCCGTTTCCTATACACTCGAAAAGGCCCGTGCCCAGACAATGCCTGCGTTAGGAAATAGGACGTCTGCCGATGACTGCATTCCGCCCATTCTTTTATCGACGGTATTAGTCGTTTCGTCCACTGTCCGACATCAGTGGTCTCGTTCCATATGCTTTGCCACTTACTTGCTGTTAGCCTTTTAGCCTCAGCTCGGCTTATCGCATTGCCAGCTTGACCATGGCGGATCAGTGTCCTTCTTCGGCCAGCAAGTATAATGGTGGTATCGCCGTTATAACTTGCAAGGCTCTAGTAGATACCGTGCGATAAGCACTGGCCA
Organism: Callosobruchus maculatus; assembly: GCA_951848785.1. Lineage (NCBI taxonomy): Eukaryota > Metazoa > Arthropoda > Insecta > Coleoptera > Chrysomelidae > Callosobruchus > Callosobruchus maculatus. The sequence continues at coordinate 2,758,467 of CATOUR010000174.1, forward strand.
CCCTTAGCAGAGACTTTCTCTGCAAGCTGTCTAAGACCTTCTGATACCTTTTCCTTTTCGTGGCTTTACACCACACAGGAGCTCCGTATAGGACGACCGACTGTACAACCTGACACAGTAGTGCCCTTTTGTTGCTACTGGGCCCTCCTACATTTGGCATCAGTCGCGACAGTATCGCCGCCTTCTTCTCAGCCTTTGTCACTACTCGTTTAAGGTGTTCTCCATAACACCTCTCGTTATCCAGTGTGACTCCGAGGTACACTATGGACTTGCTTGGCAGGACCTGCACTCCCTTTAGTTGAAAGACCACGTTAGCTCTCTTGCTCCTTGGGCCGCGCATTATAACTGCCTCTGTTTTCTCAGGAGCCAACTTAAGCTTGTGATCGCACATCCACCTGTCAATCTTGTACAGTGATGCATTGGCTTTATGAACCAGCTCTGCCTGTTCATTTGCCACGATAACTAGTGCCAGATCATCGGCGTATGCTACCGCCTTTACGCCGGTGGGCAGCGGAAGCTTCAGCACCCCATCATACAGGATGTTCCAAAGTAACGGCCCTAAAGCAGATCCTTGGGGCACCCCTGTTGTCATAGAGATTTCGGTTCCGGCAATGCAAATTGATCTGGAGTCTAGGTAGCTGCTTATAAGATTCCTTAGGTATTTTGAAATCTTCAGCTTTCCTAGTTCCTCCATAATCATGCTCCACGAGGCTGTATTAAAAGCATTGCGGACATCCAGCGTCACCAACGCACACCATTTCTTTTTGGTATCTTCCGCAATCCTCGTCACCGTTTCCAGGGCATCGATGGTGGATCTCCCCGAGCGGAAACCGAATTGACATGGCGAGAGTCCTCCTGCCTTTTCGATCTCTTTCTCGAGCCTCTGTCTTATCAGGATTTCGTACAGCTTTCCGATGGTATCTAGCAGGCAAATTGGCCTGTATGAAGAGGAAAGCTCTGGTGGTTTTCCGATCTTGCTAGCAATACCACGTTTGCCCTTTTTCATGCCTTTGGTACGGTTTGCGTACTCAGAAGGTGGTTAAATAGACCGGATAGTAGCTGTGGTGCTGTAGATGCAATAACCTTGATGGCCTCAGGAGGGACACCATCTGGCTGGGCCTGGGGAGCTTTACCATTTTTCATCTTCCCCGCAGCCGCCTTAATCTCCTCCACCGTAAAGATCTCCGGATTCTTTTCGGTACTGTCCGTCTCCCAAGCTTCCGAAGTACTTGGGAAGAGCTCTCTCACTATCTCTACCCTTCTGTCGTTACTTCGTAGACACGGTGACGATTGCTTGATCATCCTTTTGGTGACCAACTTGTACCCTTCACCCCAGATGTCATGTTCTAAGTCTTCGCATAGTTCTTTCCAGTGTTTGGATTTTGAAGTACAGATCAGACCTTTTATCAGCTTCTTCTTGGCGGCGTATTCCTCCTGTAGTGCATTTATGGCTGCTTGAGGCTGGTGGTTTCCACGTCGTATGCGCGACAGCTTACGCCGTACTTGAAGGCACCCCTTTTGATGGTACTTTCTTTAATTACGGCTTGTATCAGCCTTGTGTACCGCTGTTCAGAGACGCTTTCCATGGTATGCAAGGACTCAAGTCTACGGGTAAGTGCCTCTTGGAATTTGATGACATCAACTAAAGGCGTGTGGCGCTCCGTTGAACTCCTTTTAACTTTGAGTTTCATGTCCATCTCAACATAGATGTACCTATGGTCACTCAAAGTTTCGTCTTCCAAGACCTTCCACCTTTGAATGCGCTTAGCTACCTCCTGCGATGCTAGAGTGAAGTCAATGAACGAACACGAATCTCTTCTGCAGAAGGTAGGCAGCAAGCCATCATTCAACACTACCATGTCCATCGCCGCTATCCACTCGCATAGGACTCTCCCTCTCGTCCTCCATACTTATATTTGGAGAGCAGTAACAACAGAAGATCGTCAGTTTATCGAGATTCAGGCGTATATAGCCATCTCCACTAACCACCGAATTTACGACGATACTCCTATTTCGAATATACGCCGCTACGTCGTTGTTGTTGTCGGTGTACCACCTGGATTGACTGCAGATTTTCCGATTTGGCTCCGACACTAATATTAGGTCAATGTTCTTCTCCATGGCCAGCGCATGAACCATGTCATGCGCTGCACGCGACCTGTTTAAGTTAGCTTGAAGTATCGTCACCATTTACTGTTCCATAGTTTCTACCTCGCAGTCCGAGAGATCTCCTTCGGTCGCTACGGACTCCAGAGGTTTCGTCCGCGTTTTTCTCTTTTGTTTGGCTTTTAATGCCTTTTATTTGTGCACTTAATTAACAATCAATGAATCAAAGAGAAAAAACGAATCCTTCGCAATGGTCGGCATTGCTGGATTTTGCAGAGTCTCATCCAGAGATATTTAAGCCAACTCGTGAATGCTCGTGAGTCCTCGAGCTCCGTGCCGAAAGCGTAACGAAGCGTTGAACTTTGGTTATGGAATGCCGTCAAAAATCGTTTTCGTAAATGACTAGCTACGCTTTCGTCTGCTTTCGTTACTATAGCGAAGTTACAGAATCGCCACAATGATGTGCCCAAACCAACCAGGGGTGGATCCAGGGAGAAGTTTTTGTGAGGGCGGGTGGTGATTTGTGGGGATGGGGGGGTTGAACACAGAATAAGCGGCTTTTTTGTATTTATACAACTAAAAGTGAGTTTGAAGCAATAAAAGCTTATTAAATAATTATTGGTTTGTATCTGTCTATGAAAAACATTACAAGTCCAGGACATGTACTAATTTTAACGTCATTGATCAACTCATGGTTGGCTGTCAGCGCCACGGTTCGCGATATCGTTAATAATAATAAAACATTTTTCACATACATAGCACCCTCTATTGAAGTTGTCATAACCTTATCATACACTAAAACCAAAAAAAAAATCAAGAAAGCCTGTGAAAAGAAATCAGACTGTGTTCAAGAACAGTACAAGGGCATAAACTATTTTTTTAATAGCTTGGTCATTCGTCTAAAGAATTATCACAACCTTTATACAATGGCGAACACAGTTACTTTACTCGTTTTGGAGTTAATATGCTTTTTAATTTATCTCAAAACTATGTTTCTGCACTTATACTGTTCTTGGGCTCACCGATTCATTAAACAACCGCCACTGTGTTATGCAGTCTCTTTAATTACTGGTATGTATTTCGCTTTGAATAACAATGGTACGGCCAGTGTATGCATATATCAACCTTTGGTATCCAATGTCTCAAACTACACATAAACAACTTACTTTTCAAATCACGACCACCGCGCTGCCTCCGTTATTTTATTTCACTTTAAAGGCTATTAACCACATGAAACAGATTTTAAACGCTAGATAGTTCTTAATTGCGTGTTAGTCGCAATTACCGCTTGTTGCTCTTAATTGATATGGTGTCTGTTTCCGAGAGTTACTCACACTTTGCCAGCCAGCGAGGTTAGATCCACACCGGATTACATTTTGTGTTACACTTAGTCAGAAAGTGGATGCTTTTCCAATACATGTGGTGATCCGGAACGCGCTCCTGGCTGCCATACGTTAGAACGCACCTTTAGCTGTCACGCTACTGAAGATGGACATTGACGGATGATTTATAAAAATTGTACGATCTGAGTATGAGTATAATTAGTCGATGAAGTTCAGATAAATAATGTATTTGATTATTACTACATCACATAGGATTCAGATATTTTGTTATTTGTCAGATCATGAGTGACTTTTCATAGAGCAAACAATTCCTTAATAGTTCCACATTGTTACTGTTCTGTGACGCCTTTGTGTTTTGTCACTTGAATAAAGTAGTGGGTAAAGTCGTGGTAGTCGTTGTCATGGTTCGTTTTGTTGATTGATTACGGGAGGGGATTGTTTTTGAAAAACGTTACAAGCTGGAGACCGAAATTTCAACAAAGGGATTTTTGAATCTTTTTCACGAATATTTGCAGATATGTTGTCTTTTGACTTTGTATTATTAACTAATGTGGTCTGGCTATAATATTTAAAGTGTTTCACAACGTATACTATACATCCGGCTACATTATATGGTGTTGGGTCTCTGATTTACGCCTACTCTAGGTATTAGGTCCTGAGGGATTGCAGGCTGGTGGTGAGCAGAGACACCTTTGTGGTATTTAGGTGTATCTATTTCAACCTTTAGTGATCCTCTTTATTTATATACGATATTTATTTTATGGTTGTGGAAACCGTGGCGAGTTAGCCGGGACAGCCTAATCATCTTTTAAGAATATAAGTGGGATGATTCACGTGCCACGAACTATACGGTTTCCTCTAACCAGCCCTTTTATATGTTGTTTATTGTTTATATTTATTTATCGATCTATTTATATGCTTATATACCATGCTTGCTATGCTACTCTGCTTGCTATACTATGCTTACATTTTAGACATCCTATTCCAATAATTACATCCTTTATTTACCCCTTTATGTGTTGGTTATATTTATTTATTTATATACATTTTTTCCATATACTATTCATATTTCTCTCCCTGACGTTGAACAGAGACCTAGCCCACCATATATTATTTTTTTTATTATTATTTGTCATTTAGACTGTGAATGTTTATAACCATTACTTTATTATACAAATATCAACAATAAGAGCCAGTTTACCACTATTATTAAGACATTTTTGAATCGTATATTTCAACATATCAATATAAATATTTCACCAGTAAAATATATGAAATACAAAGCACTCATGATTAATAAATACAAAACAAATGTTAAGAAATAAATAATAAAAAAAACAATATCCTAACATTTCTGTGTTTTGATTTCATTCTCTCTGAGTTGGTACATATGCATGCTAAAAGAATCTGGTTTTCACGGGCACACACACATAACATTGGGTTCTAAATTTCACCACTAGGCGTCTTGATCACTTTGGCTATTTCAAAATTTGGTATCGATTTTAACAGTGACCTGTTGCTCACTACATACAGGATTTTGAAGTTAGACATTAAGGCGGTGTGTAATATTTGCCTTGACAAAAAGGCATAAGCGCCGTGGATGGAGAGAATGATAAAACATGCTTCCCGAATCATGACGTTATAGGGTATCTAGGATCGGACAAACTGACTAACGTCTACTTATGCGTACATGATTTATGGACCATGCCTTTTAGTCTAATACACCAAAATATTCATGTCGTATTCGTGAAAATGTGAAAAATGGAACACCATAATGTGGTTTCACTTATAATATTTTAATATATATAGATGACACAAGGGTCACAAAGCCAGTAAGTATTATCTTCATGAATTACAATTTCATAATGTCCAAAATTTTGTTTTTACAATTCCTTAATTTGAAAATTTTCTAAAATTTAAATCAGAACTTTTCAAAATTTTCTAATTTTCTGATTTTCAGAATTATAAAATTTTCTAGTTTTTATTAACTTCCAAAATTCCTGATTTATCTAAAATTTAAAAAATTTAAAGATCAAAATTTTTGACATTTACCTAATTTTCGCCAAACATCAGAGTTCTGTTTTTCAAAATTTTTAGAAATAAGTATCAGCAAGTGATAAGTACAGTCTCTACATTTTACAGGGTGTTTCCAAAGTTGGGACTTTTCTTCATAGGGCATACAGTACTCGCCAAAAGGAGTGATTTTTCCCTTCTTATTCTTCTTCAAGTTCCATCTCCCACCGGAGGTTGGATATTATCATGGCAATCCTAACTTTGTTCGCCGTTGTCCTGAATAGTTGATTTGAGGTCATCCCAAATGAAGCCTTAAAGTTTTTGAGCCAAAAGCTTCGCCTTCCTTGGCTTCTATTGCCGTTGATCCCAGTAACATGTAACCGAAATGTTTAAGGATATCAAAATACTGACCGATAATGAAATCCTCATTTCTAATTCCGTTCCGATGCGATTAGATCAAAACAGGCAAAAAACGAAAAAGCTCAGTTCACTATGGAGCGAAGCATAAGTGTATGTAGTAGCGTGCCTTTGACTTCTCTCGAATCTTGACGTGCTACATCGGACTTTAGCAACAACAAAAGTGATATAATGAACTGGTGGATATGATTTTAGTGCATGTGAATATATCTGCTTATAGTTTCCCTGACCGTATTCACCCTGCCCCCTGTCGATTCGTCTATCTCGTGCAGAGAGCTAGGGACACAGGATATTTAAATTCACATCACAGCAGTGGACACGCTGGACGACCTAAACAACCTCGAGTGGTCCAAATTGAAGAAGAAATACTTGGTTTTTTCCGTCTCGTGGTATGAACTTTAAACCATATCTATAAGACCCATGGGACAGGACGGCACTTAAAACTTCGCAGCGAACGAATAGGAAGTATTTTCTTATAATGTTTTTATTCTTTTGCTGCTGAGTCATGTCACATGGAAAATCCTAGCTTCTTCGAAAACACCTTGTATATACTTATATACGAGGTGATTCATCTAAGTTAAATATAAAATTCCGTTAGGCGTTCTTCTTATAGTTTATTGCTAAGCAAATTAACAGAAACTCTTGCCTTACACACATGACCTTACTTTTAAATATAATGGAACTTGGTAGGTCAATTGACAAATGGACGAATGACATTTTTTTCCTTCTGTCGCCACCAGGCAAGCCTCTCCTGGTACCGTACGGACATTTCCCCTACCAATATCACCAAGCTGATAAGCATTCCGCAACCCAAAACAAACAAAGCCGGGCAGAAGTAGTCAAATCCAATCACGTTGAACATTTTCTCAGCTTGGTTGCATTCAGGTTTCTTCGGATGCCAAAACAGGATTTCCCGATGTAAGATTCCATGTTCCGCTAAACGATGCACGCTGGAACAAACCCCAATCAAACCACTGTTTACAAGTATGTTATTACTAAGTCTTAGAATGTAGATACAACTATTCTCTATTCTGTATTTGAAGGAGAGGCATCTGCCAAAATCGAGGCCATCTTGGAACCCTTGTTTAACCATTCCAACCTATTAGTGAGGTAGGCAGGTAGTAATGCAGATCTGCGGAATTACCCTTATTAACCTGGTCATCGAAGGCCAGCATATTTTGCAAAGTCTATTCATATTTTATATTCTGAAGCAATATTTATTTGAGATGACATAAGGTGAAACAAAACGGACTTAATAGTGGTGAAGGTTATATACCATGTATCAAACATGTCTCGAAAAGGAGAATGCTTCTGTAGGTTGGTGTGCATCGGTCTGTTTCCAAATAACGGTACTTGATTCAACTCGCAGATGTGTCTGTTTGAAAAAGTTTTCTGGATGATGGGATAGCCCGTCACTAGCTCAACATGGAATGCATAACCTCCTTTGTCCACCAATCTGATTCCTTCCGCGGGTTCTAGAAAACTCTTATTCGGAGTTCTCATAAGCTTCTTGTACATCTGTTTGTGTGACTTGTCTGTGGTGTACTGAAATGAAACTAGCTATAGGCGGTTATTTCGGTGTTTTGCCTAGAAAGTTTTGAAGGAGTTTTAAAATTTACAAACGCCTTCAAGCGCAAAGCTTTATTTACAATTTAATTCATTTGTGGTATACTAGACTGAACCAATAGGTATATAGGAATTTGGGAGTTTAGCCTGGAAAGTTTTTGGAGAGTTTTGAAATTTGTGAACATCTTGCGGCGCAAACCTTTTATAGGCAGTGAGCTTTATCTATGATGTACTAGAGTGAACAACTAGATACTAGATGTAGTCCAGTAATATAAGAGTCTTGCCTCAAAACTTCTAGGAAAGTTTAGAAATAAAATATCATCTTGGAGCGCAAATCTTCATAAACATTGATTTGTTTCCCGACGGCTACAACCTGCAGAATTTCAATCACAGACACTTAACCTCCCGCAGCGCTTCTACAGGCTTTCAGCCTTTGCAGGAGGCTGACCATACAAGAAACTAGCTATAGTCCAGCAATTTGGGATTTTTGCCTGAAAAGTTTGGGAGGAACTTTGAAAGTTTTCAAACGCCTTGGGTCACGAAGCTTTATAGACAATGTGTATTGTGGTATGCTAGAATGAACAGCTATAGCTATAGTCCATTAATTTTGAGAGTTTTGACTGAAAGGGTTTAGAGGCTTTTTAAACTTCACGAACGATGCAAAGCTTTAGAACAGTGTTATTTATTAGTGGTATACTAGAACGAACAACTAAATAATATCCAATAATTTGAAAGTATTACCTGAAATTCTTTTATAGGAGTTATGATGTTTCGTGATCGTCTTGTGGACAAATCTATATAGACAATATGATTATTTTGTGGTGTACTAGACCCAACAACCAAATACTGTCCAGTTATTTGAAAGTTTTTTGGAATCCTTTAGAGGGGTTTTGAAGATCTGAGTACGGGACGCAAAGCTTTACAGACAAGGCGATTTGTCTGCGGTATCCCAGAATGAACAACCAAATATATTCCTGTAATTTGGAAGTTTTAACTAGAAAGTTTTATAAGGGTTTTGACAATTTGTGAACTTAAACAAATATTGTCTAGTAATTTGGAATATATGAACATCTTGGGGCGCAAAGCTTTATAGTGAAGTTAATTTATCTGCAGCTTACCAGAATTAATAGCCAGATCTTTGTCCAGTAATTTGGAAATCTTACCTGGACATTTCTATAGGAAATTTGAAGATTTGTGAACGTCTTGGGGCGCAAAGCTTTATAGTCAAGTTAATTTACCTGCAGGATACCAGAATCAACAACCAAACTTTTTCCATTTGGAAGACTTACATGGAAAGTTCTATATGGATTTTGAAAATCTGTAAACGCTTAAAGGGCAGAGCTTCATGAACAAGGAAACAAGGAAAATTCTTGGTGAGTTGTTTCATGAAGGACTTACCGATGAGGTAAGTGGAAGTAAAGCAATACTTACAATGAAGTAGTCCTTGTTATAGAGAATATCTTCACACCCTACTTTCATATTGGATTGTAAAATATCACTGACGGTCTTGATATCAGATCTAGGTTGTATCAGTAAGTGCGATACAAGACTGGCTGAGTAAAACTGATATATAATTAACGAAAAAACGAATAAGTTCAATATAATTATTCTTCCGGCAAGAAAATACGGTACTGCTGTTAATCCTAGAAAATAAGAACTTCTTACAGTACAAAGGCCTCTCAAGCTGCCGGAGCAATAGAATGATATGAAAAGCTGTATACGTTTGATAATACAATCCCTAAAATTTTACGAAGCTATTCGATATATTATTGTTACTGGTGGTGAAAATTGGTAACTCTACCAGTAAAATCAATGCCTTCATTAAAATAACTCATACCAAGTATTGTTTTGTATGTTTGCTGTTCATGGATCAGCGAGAACAATATAATTGTTATAAACTCAAAGGATATTGTTGAATAATCGCCAACGTTGATTTGATGATCGTTTACATCATATTCATGGATAAGATAGTAACTTCTTCATATTTTGCATTTATAGTTTACTACGGTGCTTCTTTCAACGTTTTAATGTGATGCGTTATTAATTTAAGATCAGAAATCATCGTCAAAATCATTGATTTGTATAAATCATATTCAAACAATGACTACGACTATTTTTTGTGTTATTTATTTCTGTAAATGAGTATTTGGTGGTTCACCTATTAGAATGGCAATACTATCAAGTTGAACATACATTTTCATATAGGAGCAAACTGATGATTTGGAAAAATATTTTTATGTGCTTATACCTTGTTGACAAAATGCTGCGACTGCATTGATGACAAATAAGCTCCAAGAGTTTTCCATGGATTTCCCTAAATGTTTAGACATTTTCTCACCAGTATGGGATAGTTTTAACGCAATAATCATCAGTGCTGCAGCAACCAAAGTTAAAATCCATATTGATGTAGACAACGGCTTGAGGAATACATCAGCTGACCCTTTTATCTTCGGTTGTCGAAATATGAAGGCCGATCTATGAAATATAAACATCATTATCATCGCTAATAATAGTAATATTATCTTAGGACAACTACATAAATTCGTTTTCTTAATTAGCTTGCTCTGTATCACTCTTATTCTTATATTGTCAGTCATAATTATGCAGCATTTAGAGTCGACCATTAACCATCAAATGACCTTAAGGTAACGATCAGGATCATCATTTGATTGAGTCTCTCTCGAAACTATCCTAATTTTGTTTAGGAAGTCCACACCAGGTAATAATAATAAAAAGCCTTCATTTATCCTGGCGGAAAGTCAGCTCAGATGCTGGTTTACATTTCAACCGGGGTAAGTATATGCATGCACAGTGAAAGCGGATAGCCTGCTTTGTCCAGTGCCGAACCTCTCGCAGGTAGAAGCAGACAAAGTGGGGAACCTTAAAATAAAATTAGTACATGTATTTATAAGCCATTTTCAGCACCGGTCGGCGCGGTTTCCCTGCTTTCGTACAGATAGTGAAAGCAGTCTTCTTGCGGGGACCAGCAAGCAGGAAACCGCTCCACTGTATCTACGCCCTAACTTATATGTCAGAAATATAAGACCTGTTTACATTCCCTGTACTCCTACCTAGTGCCAACACTACAATAGTATAGTCATATTGGGGTATACGTATGACCGTATGAGTGATACCAAACGGTGATGTATCCTTGCAACACATACGTCTGAGTAAGGTACAAACACATATAAGGTACTGAGGGCCGGTTTCTCAATGTCCAGTTAAAGTGTCAGATAGATATCTGCCAGATAGCGTTGCTATGGATACAACTGTCTGATAGTAAGTTTAGCCTTCAATTGTTTAAACAATTTATCTAACAGTTGCTGTTATCTTGCAGATAAATATTTAACTGGACATTGAGAAACCGGTCCTAATAGTACAAAATACTAGTTTTGAATCAAGCAAAATGAATTATGCATTGTAAGTATATCGATACTTATGTTGATGTTAAATTATTTATTTTTGAAAACTTAACCACCCTGTATCTCAAAAAGTAAGACGTTTAGGACATACGTTCATATGAAGCTTTCTTCTTAATATGGACCCGAAAATCACCCCCATAAATATTGACATTCAATTAGGAAACACCCTGTAATGGATGCGTACTCGTACGACCATCTAGTCGACTCGACGGTCCCGATCGAGTGTGACTTAAACAATCACCGACCGGTAGATCGAAACGGTTATTATATTCGATGCGGAATGGTCGTCAGAGTACGCACGTGTATGCACGACCGATTTTTAGCATCAAACTTGTTTGTTTTTCTATCCAACCATGTACGACTCATGATGGAATTAGAGAAATTGCTTTTAGGGGTTTTTGAACGCAAGTCGCTATGAGATCAAACACATAAGGATTACCACAATCGAGATATCGTTCGTAAGATGTGAGAATCTCTGGAAAAGGAAATGAATAAAAAAAGTAAGTATCTAGTATTACTATTTATTTAAGCAAACTGTCTAATTTAGAGAACAGGTACAAGCAAAAAAAGATGGGTGCTTTATGGTATATTTAAATATAATGTGGAATGCCAGTGAAACTCGCCATTTTCTTCTCTACTTTTGTATATGTCGTTTACCCATGTGCCTCTTGCATTTTCTAACATCAAAAGACGTAGAAAATTGTTTTCCAATAAAAATTCGTCGTCGTCGTCGTCGTCTATGCTATCTGATCTAAACTAGTCGGAATTGAACGCATGCAATCTAACCGCCTAACGCTAGTTGCACACACACCGATTTTGAACGGTCGGTTTTATTCACAAATTCCAATAGTGAACTACTGGATGGAATGGGACTTTGCACACACACCGACTGTAAAATAATACCGATAAAATATCGGCCGATATTTTACACAAGCGGCTAGCCGTACCAAATGTAGTTTGGCTCCCTGATTTCCACATGCGCAGAGTACTAATGTCATATTATGGTTTGAAAATTGGCGCGCCTTATATTTTTAAACTTGAAAATAGAAATGTAACGTAAATTGTATTATTTTATTATGTGCCTATGTATACACTGTGGTCATTTTAGTGTGCAACATATGGCAAACTTGTTTATTATCGATATCTCAGAACATTTTATTTGTGATAAAAGAAAAACTAGCAGTGAGGTGATCAAATCTGCCATTGCGTATACAGGGTATGTAAAAATTCGGAAAATCTGACCGGTTTTTTCCTATTTATTTCGGGTTTTTTGCATTTTCAATGACAATTTTCGCGGTAACGCAAAAACCTTATAGTGCTTTTCTGCTCACAATTTTAGGATCTATAATTTGGTCATCTCAAAAATTCAATTTTTTAGGTTAGTTTAATCAGATTTTCCGAATTTCCGAATTTTTACATATGCCTTGTATACACAATGGTATGGCAAATTTCATCAACTCACTGCTAATTTTTTTCTATGCACTTATCATCTTTTATCATGAATAGAATAGACTATTATATCAATCTTTTATTTCTTTATACTTGTAGAATTAATTATTTCAATATACTTAGGTAGTCGAAAAGGAATCAGTTTTAGAATTATATATGATCAAAATAAAAAATAATAAACAATTTATTTATATTGAAATTCAGTTAGTTTTATTCTGGTGGATATTAGTTTAGCGCGATATTATTTTGCTTCTTCGGCGTCTGCTTTGGCAAGTATTTTGAATCTTTTGATGGCGGGCTTTTTTGTTTTGTACAGACGTCTCTGTTGTGAACCTACTAGGGTGAGCTTTTTTCACATGCAGTCTTAAATTGCAATGCTTTTAAAATAGCGTAATGCATATAGTACATCTTAAAACCATTTTTTTAATTAATTCACAGTAAATAATAGACGTTAGTTCAATTCCAATATTATTAAAAACTTCAGACTCTCAATATCAGCGATACGTAAATCGCGAAAGTGGCGAAAATCCCAAAATAATGCGGGCCTTTTAGTTTTAGGTTATGTTCCGTGTCAACGTCAACTGTCAAAGTCAGGGAGCCAAAGTACACTTGGTACGGCTAGCTGCTTGTGATATTTTACCGGCCGTCCAAAATCGGTGTGTGTGCAACTAGCGTTAATCTTGCGGCGTTTGATACGACGGTACAATAACCACATTACAAAAACTCGTTTGGAATTCATTAAAGAAAATTAGCACTGACGCGCATTAGATTTGCAGGATTTGTTTTTTCCACCGTTGTCGGCCGTTTACGCCAGTGTAAAAAATCGGTCGAAGGCGGATGCACTCTGACCAGAGCCCAAGACGTAACCACGTACGTCCGTTTTTGTACGAGTACGCATCCACTATAATCGCAGCCTTACTGACCGATTTCGCCGCTCATCTAGCTTATTAGATGCATCCGCGGGACTTTTGCCTCTCATACCACGGTACCACTGCTTTCGCGGTTGCTTATTTATACTAAACACACTTTCATATTAACTTTTTTTCTGAATGGGCTCATGAATAGCCAACTTAAATATTAGTAGGTAATTAAGGTACACCCTGTTAAAGTACGTACCCTAGTGACCATGTTTTCCTTCCATATTCAATAACAGTACCTCGATCTACCCTAACAAACAGGGGTGAGCTGCCATAATCTACCTGTTTCCGTTGTAGCTCTCCCACCAAACCATCAAAAGTTCCATCTTCTTTTAAATATCCCCATGACTTTTGCAAGCCCACACTCTTTCTATAAAAATTAGAATTATTTTCAAAACTGAAAATTCGGAGAGTACAAACAAACTGTAGGACATTCGTGGAAGAGTGCTCAATACGTTTCTACACTGATGAGATGACTGATTTTCAGACTGCGCCTCAAAGTGCATTGGACGACATCAATCACATGAGCATGCGATTGTCACTATTACATGTTTAGTACTTGTATGAATATATTCTATCTTAAAAAAATAAATGAATATTAATAAAAAAACTGTTAAATGTATGCTCCATATTATTGTTATGTGAATAACCATATGATAAATAAGTAGATAATAATCGAACGACCACGATTTTGAGATTAGTAAACAGAAATGGTCACTGGGGGGCCAGATTTGGATGATAGGGTGGATTGGGCAGTAATTCGTAGCCTAATTCATGTAGATCTTGTCATCGTTTTGATAGATTTGTGAAAGGTTGCGTTATTTTCATGTAAAAGCCCTCCTTTCTTCTTCAAGTGGGGCTGCTTTTTTCTTGCCTGGCCCCTCTTCTTTCTTGTTTGATATTTTCTGAGTCTCAGCTATCTGGATTAACTTCGCTTTACAATAACTCAAAATTATTTTGAGCACTTTTTTGATGGTTTTGTCGGTAACAGCCTCTTTGTGGCATCCACTGCTTGCATCGTCCTCGGTGCTCATTACGCCTGGTTTAAACTTAGCCACTTTTCAACTGTTGATCTTTCTGGTGCAGATTCCGGATGACGTTCATTGAATCAAGCTTTGGCTTCATCTTATTTTTCGACAAAAAAATCAATGTTTTATCAAAAAGCAAAATACTTGTTTGTCCGTTTTACTTCCCACACCAATAGGTGAGAGGAGTATTGTGATCGCGAAAATTTTTGATTTTGAGATAATACGCTTTTTGGGCGTCTTATTATGTCTACAAAGCGAAAATCCACGCCACTCATTTCCGGCGGACTGTCTGCCTGTCGGTCTGTCGGTCTGTCGGTCTGTCGGTCTGTCGGTCTGTCGGTCTGTCGGTCTGTCGGTCTGTCGGTCTGTCGGTCTGTCGGTCTGTCGGTCTGTCGGTCCGTCGGTCTGTCGGTCTGTCGGTCCGTCAGTCCGTCGGTCCGTCGGTCCGTCGGTCCGTCGGTCCGTCGGTCCGTCGGTCCGTCGGTCCGTCGGTCGGTCGGTCCGTCGGTCCGTCGGTCCGTCGGTCGGTCGGTCCGTCGGTCCGTCGGTCCGTCGGTCCGTCGGTCCGTCGGTCCGTCGGTCCGTCGGTCTGTCGGTCCGTCGGTCGGTCGGTCTGTCGGTCTGTCGGTCCGTCGGTCTGTCGGTCTGTCGGTCTGTCGGTCTGTCGGTCTGTCGGTCTGTCGGTCTGTCGGTCTGTCGGTCTGTCGGTCTGTCGGTCTGTCGGTCTGTCGGTCTGTCGGTCTGTCGGTCTGTCGGTCTGTCGGTCTGTCGGTCTGTCGGTCTGTCGGTCTGTCGGTCTGTCGGTCTGTCGGTCTGTCGGTCTGTCGGTCTGTCGGTCTGTC
The DNA here is from genome assembly GCA_951848785.1 of Callosobruchus maculatus. Classification (NCBI taxonomy): domain Eukaryota; kingdom Metazoa; phylum Arthropoda; class Insecta; order Coleoptera; family Chrysomelidae; genus Callosobruchus; species Callosobruchus maculatus. The sequence continues at coordinate 2,773,570 of CATOUR010000174.1, forward strand.
GGTCTGTCGGTCTGTCGGTCTGTCGGTCTGTCGGTCTGTCGGTCTGTCGGTCTGTCGGTCTGTCGGTCTGTCGGTCTGTCGGTCTGTCGGTCTGTCGGTCTGTCGGTCTGTCGGTCTGTCGGTCTGTCGGTCTGCCGGTCTGTCGGTCTGTCGGTCTGTCGGTCTGCCGGTCTGTCGGTCTGTCGGTCTGTCGGTCTGTCGGTCTGTCGGTCTGTCGGTCTGTCGGTCTGTCGGTCTGTCGGTCTGTCGGTCTGTCGGTCTGTCGGTCTGTCGGTCTGTCGGTCTGTCGGTCTGTCGGTCTGTCGGTCTGTCGGTCTGTCGGTCTGTCGGTCTGTCGGTCTGTCGGTCTGTCGGTCTGTCGGTCTGTCGGTCTGTCGGTCTGTCGGTCTGTCGGTCTGCCGGTCTGCCGGTCTGTCGGTCTGTCGGTCTGTCGGTCTGTCGGTCTGTCGGTCTGTCGGCCTGTCGGTCGGTCGGTCTGTCGGTCCGTCGGTCTGTCGGTCTGTCGGTCACTCGGTCTGTCGGTCTGTCGGTCTTTCGGTCTGTCGGTCTATCTGTCTGTCTGTTGGCGTCTTTCTACCCTCGTAATCTCAGTAACCGCTGCATGGATTGTGATGAAATTTGGGTGGCGATATGTTGTGGGGTCATAGTAGGTAATAATTTTGAAAATCGGTCCATGGGCGGCGGAATAATTAGCAAAAAACGAAAAAATTCAAATATTCCTCAAACTTCGTTTTTATGCGTTTTAGGAGTTTCTAATCATTTTATAATTTTTTTATGAGGGTGAAATTGAGGTAGTTGTAGGGTGAGGGGGTTGCAAAACTGCAACATTTGTTGTATTCATAATAGACTGTTCATTGACCTGTGAACGAAAGACCTAGCTGCATAATACACATTTTTAGGTCCATCCAAACATTACCTTTCATATTATTACACCTAGGGACTTGAAATTTTCTGATGTATACATACGAGTATTGCTTTAGGTCATTCTGTATTGTATAACACTAATTATTTATTTGATTTTGATGGAATTTTGACACAGTATTACTACCATGGCGAGGATGGAAAATGCGGATGGTTCTTAGAAATCATCAGTGACGGCGCAGGAATAATAAAAAAATCTAAAAATACAAAAACAGCTGATACTTCGTTTTATAGCGTTTTAGGTGTTCTTGATCATTTTCTACTTTTTGGGGGGGGGGTTGAGGAGGGGGTGAAATTGGGGTGGTTAAGGGCTGGGGGTTGTAAAACTGAAATACATGTTGTGCTCACATTTAGCGGTCCACTGACCTGTGAAAGAAAGACCTAACGTCATAATACACGTTTTCAAGTCCATCCGAACGTTGCCTTGCCTATTATAGAAACCAAGGGTCAGTGGCGGCAAAGCAATAATAAAAAATCTAAAAATATCCAAACTACTCAAACTTCATTTTTAGGAGATTTGGGGATTCCTGACCGTTCTCTACATTTTTTAGAAGGGGTTAAATTAGGGTAGTTTGGGGGTGGGTGTTACGAAACTGAAAATTTTGTTGTATTCGTAGTGGTACAATATAAACATATTATTAGGTACCCTGGGGGTCTCAGATCATTTACTACTTTTTCTTTTGAGTTGAATTGAACAGGTAGTAGGACTGGGTCTTGGATAGGGTGGTTAAGAAACACCGGAACACTTTTAATTGCCCTTTAAGATCAATACTGATAGTATACTCGGTTTTTAAATATCGGGAAGTCGGCATGCCATGTGATTAGGATACCCGTTGAAGGTTGCAGAGTAAAAACTGTCTCATCTAAAGAGATGCAAGAAACTAATTACGAGAGTTTTGTGATGGATGTTTTTTGCGAGCGTGTGGGCGATGATTTGGTTGCAATGGGACCTCAGACTATAGCTTCAGGCAATGGAAAAATATAAACTGGTATCACTGTAATGTGTGGGAAGTACTGAGTCAATCAACTTAACTCCATTTTTTTAGCTGTAAAGAAATGTTGCTTTACTCAAAATACTATAATCTTACGAACCAATATTGTCCACCAGCTGTGAAATTTAATCACGTATCTTTTGAAAGAACTAAGTAAAAAATGGAGTCAAGTTGATTGACTCAGTACTTCCCACACATAATGATGATACCATTTTATTATTTCCCATTGCATGAAACTATAGTCTAAAATCCCCTTGCAACTAATTATCGCTCATCCGCCCGCAAAAACAACATCCAACACAAAAGCTCTCGTAAATAGTTTCTTGCGTCTCCCTCGTTAGGAACTAGGGCACCACAGTTTTTATCTGCATGCTGGAACTGGACGATGTGAAACGATCAAGAGACTCCAACCCGTCTAAAAACGAAGTTTGAGCTGATTTTATGTTTTTAGTTTTTTGATTATTGCTGCGCCGCCACTGACACGGTTTTTCAAAAACAGATTCGTTTTAAATTCTCGCAGCGTTAATAAATTCTGTGTCAAAAACATTAATTCAATAATATTCGCTTTACGCAATATACATAGAACGAAATAAATCAAAACTCTTATGTACAGATCACAAAAATTGGTTTCTGTAATGGGCAAGCCAATGTTCGGATGGACTTAAAAAAGTGTAATATGCCGCTAGGTATTTCTTCCACAGGTCAATAAACGGACTATTATGAATACAACAAATTTTTCAGTTTTACTACCCCCCACCCAACCGCCCCGATTTCACCCCACCCAAAAAAAAATTGAAAATGGTCAGGAACCCGCAAAACGCCTAAAAACAAAGTTTGAGCTGTTTTCATTTTTATTATTGCTGTGCCGCCACTGACACTATTTTTCCAAGACATATGCGTTTTCTATCCTCGCTGCGGTAGTAATACTGTGTCAAAATTTCATTAAAATTAATTCAATCATTTTCACGTTACGCAATATAGAACGATCTAAAACAATACTCGTATGTATACATCACAAAGTCCCTTGGTTTTTATAATAAGCAAGGCAATGTTCGGATATACCTAAAAAGTGTATTATGCTGCTAGGTTTTTCATTCAAAGATCAAAGGACAACCCATTATGAGTACAACAAATTTTTCAGTTTTACAACCCCCCACCCTCCAACCACCCCAAATTCACCCTCACCCAAAAAAACGTAGAAAATGATCAGAAACTCCTAAAACGCCTAAAAACAAAGTTTGAGCTGTTTTTATATTTTTAGTTTTTTTATTATTGCCGCGCCCCCACTGACCGATTTTTACAAAACATACGCGTTTTCCATCCTCGCCTGTGGAGTAATACTATTTCAAAGTTTCATTAAAATTAATTGAACAATTTTCGCGTTACGCGATATCGAACGATCTAAAACAATACTCGTATGTACAGGGTGTCCAGTTAGTGGGTAATTCTTCGATATCTTGCAAAGCATACCTGATAGAAGAAAATATCAAATACAAAAGTTATTTGGTTACTTAAGTCGCATATTCTAAAAATATTATGAAATATACAGGGTGTTGCGGGAAAGTAGGATAGTGACCAACTTAATTTTTTTATATGGAACTATAACTTTTCTCTTAATTATTTTAGTTTCCATCTTTGATTTCTATTTAACCCTAAAATATTTTTGGGATCGGTTGCGAGTTTGCCAAGTTATAATTTATTTTCTAATAATTTCCGGATTTGCAAGGTCACAAGTAATACATCCAAATTGATATATGGCTGATTCTACAAACGTTGGAATAAAATGGAGTGATTTTTAGCCTTAACTTTTTTTAAGGTATTTTGACTCAAAAGTGGATGTTTCTGTATGGTTTCACTACGGATAATTTGTTTATAAGCTGGCCAGACAATATATACAGAATTATACATTTTGTGGTCCTTTTTCAATTTTTGGAGGACAGGGAAGTGAGAATAGACACAGGAATGTGACAATGGAGCTGAATTTTGAATTAAAGATGATTCTGATATTAACTGTTAGACTAGTCCATGGTACGTTTGTCATGAATTCAACTTGATAGCTTAAAAAATAGTATGTTAGTATGTGTATGACTGTACATAATCTAAATCTAGTCAATATATTGATGTAAGTATGAGAAACACTCGGTATATAAACTTTTATTTACTGTACAAAATAAAATTGCTACAGTAAGAAGAAAATGCAGTGACTGCACAAGTTCTCTTTGATTGAAAACAAAAAAAGTTAGGAATTCCTTAATTACTATACAACCAAATATAACTAGAGGACTCACTGTGTAGTAAAATCAAAATTTTAACAGAATGTTTTGTGAAAAACAGAATTGAACTCATGACAGCTTAAACATATCCAAAGTTTTCTCTCTCTCTCCAAAGGCTCATGGTTCATAGTCACTATCTGGTAAACACTCTTGGCATGTAAAGAAGATAGGATCGGTTGTAATACAAGTGATCTGCGCCGATTCACGACGTACGACAGACACACTGAAACTAATCTTGTCCACTATTATCTTCGCTATAGAAATCTCCACAAAGAATACAACGACAAGCATCCTATTCCCTTCGTTTCTTTTTTTTTCATTTGCCTTCGCTTTGTTACCCGATTTAGTCTTTTTTTGCTCATCGCTGCCTTTCTTTTCTTTTCAGTCTCGTTTCTTCTATTAGGACCTTCTTATCTTCCTTGACATCACCATTCAATGTATTATGTTTGCGTATTTCCTTATCGTCTTCTGGAAAATGTTCTTGAGCATCGATGCCCACATCAGGAATGTTCAGCCAACAATCAGGGTCATCTACAGTTAGTGGGAGACTCGGTGGGAGATCACCAAGTAGATCATCATCAGTCATATTTTTTTGGTAGATCAATTTTGCATTTGTTCTCGTGATCATTTCTCTCAGAATCTGATTCGCCAAAGATATCGTCGGCTCTCACTTTTGTTATTGTGGAGTATTTTATAGTACCCAAACGGTAGTGATCGCTACTACAGAAGCAACTTAAAGACTTCATTACGACTGTCTGTGGCATATACGCATTTCCTTGTATCTGACGGACTTGCAATGTTCCCTTGAAAGGTAGCAGCCTGGGTTGTTCCTTGGAGATCAAGGCGTCCATTTGTTCAATACCGTTGGCAGTTACCGTGAAGAACATTATGTTTGGACAACGATTCTGAATGGCGCTACAAAACTGAGTTAAGTTCGCAACATCGCCTACTGATACCCCAACACTATCTGCTGTTCTCTTTCATTTTCTCTCTTTTTCTTTAACATTTCCTCTCTGGTTTGAGCCTTCCTCTTTGATTTAGCCATATCTGCTTTCACAACAACGATTCATACAAAACGCCTTTTCACGCCACCAATGCACGTTATATTATACTGAAAAGTGAGTATAAAGGATCTTGAAGAGCTGAGGTTTTTGATATGAGGCTTGAAGGATGACTATATTATTTGAAGTACTGTGTTCATGGAAGAATTCTCACTTCCCTGATAGGATCTCACTTCCCTGTCGACGCAACTTCAGGGAAGTGATACACAGGAAAGTGAGATTTTCAGGCTATTACCTCAATATCTCAAAAACTATATATTTTGCTGCTGATAGCATATACGCAAATACTTCAGGTAATCAATGTTAATGTACTCAACTGAAAAAAACTTTGAATTAGTTGAAAACATTAGTATAAACACATACCAGGTGGGTGAGAAATTGACTGTCATCTCGAGCGCAACAGCTCTCATACACAGCGTTATTACAACAAACCGCTAACCGATTAAAACAAAACGGCAACATTATGTTAACTTCACCCAGTGCTTCCAGTTGCCCGAATGGCAACATCGCTTATTATTTGATTTCTGTGTGATTTTAACGAACTTTCAGCTGACAGGGAAGTGATATGGAATTCGTGTCGCCTTTATTCAATCAAGGAAATTATGAAGAAATATTTGAACCAGTATGACGCCAGTAGGTTTCTGAAATCAGTTAAATAATAGTGGTAATCTCCAAGATATTATAGTTCTGCATGAGGAACCCATTACGGTTACAACTAGTCCTTAGATTTTCAACTCAGGCATGTCGCCCCACAGGGAAATGATAATTTTTGCTATAAAGTGGTGATTTTGAATAACAAGTATTTATTCAATTGAAGCGATTTTCAGTGCCCACTTTGAAATAGATCAGATACTTATTTTATATATTTTGTAAGTAGAAAATTTTGAAAATTGGAGAATCTACGAACTGAGCGCACCAAAATTCCTCTATTTGTAGAACTGCCCATATTCCTTAAACTTTTCCCAATGATATTATACAGCAGATTACTTGAATATTAAGTGGATATTATTTTGGATGTTACCAGCAATTTGTATCTACAGGGTGGCAGAATTTTAAATTACGGCAATTTGAAGGTCATTTTACTTTGTTTTTTTTAAATGTAACACCCTGTATGTTTTATTTTAAATCGAAATATCTACTAATACCCTATCTTGCATTGTAATATTTTTCTTCGCGTTTCCGACGTTGCCAAGTTATAAATTATTTTTCCAAATTTTTAAACAAATATCCCCGATTTTAATTTATTTTAAATAGAATCCTTTGCTTACTTTTATTGAAATCAATTGCGCATGTCGAGTTTAGTAAGATCTCACAATTTCAAAATTTTGTTTCTATTAATTACTGAAATACGGCAACACCGCTTTTTCAGTAAACGGTACCGGAACGCTCAAATATTTCCAAAACCGCCACAGCTGGAGAGGTGAAATTCAATACTAGGGGGTTTTTGAACATACAGAATTCAAAAACGCTAACATCAGTGTTGTCAGATTTACCATTTTTACGTTAGACTTCATAAATATCTGACAACACTGCTGTTAGCGTTTTTGAATTCTGTATGTTTAAAAACCCCCAAGTAATGAATTTCACCTCTCCAGCTGTGGCGGTTTTGGAAATATTTAAGCGTTCCGGTACCGTTTACTGAAAAAGCGGTGTCGCCGTACCTCAGTAATTATTAGAAACAAAATTTTGAAATTGCGAGATCTTGCTAAGTTCGACATGTGCAATTCATTGCAATAGAAATAAGTAGAGGACTCTATCTAAAATAAATTAAAATCGGGGATATTTGTTTAAAAATTTGGAAAAATAATTTATAACTTGGCAACGTCGCAAACGCGAAAAAAAAATATTACAATGCGAGATAGGTTATTAGTAGATATTTCGATTTAAAAACCTGCTGTATAATATTATTGAGAAAAGTTAAAGGAATATATCAATTTGGACGTATTACTTGCGACCTTGCAAATCCGGAAATTAATAGAAAATAAATTATAACTTGGCAACGTTGCAACCGATCTCAAAAATATTTTAGGTTTAAATAGAGATCAATGACTAGAATATAAGAAAAAGTTATAGTTCCATATAAAAAACTCAAGTTAATCACTATCCGACTTTCCCGCAACACCCTGTATATTTTAAAATATTTTTAGAATATGCGTCTTAAGTAACCAAATAACTTTTGTATTTGACATTTTCTTCTATCAGGTATACCTTGCGAGATATCAAAGAATTACACACTAACTGGACACCCTGTATACATCACATATTCTAAGTCCCGTGGTTTCTATAATAAGCATGCAACGTTCGGATGGACCTAAAAAAGTGTATCATGCTGCTAGGTTTTTCATTCACATATCAATGGACAGCCCATTACGAATACAACAAATTTTTCACCCCCACCCCCAACCACCCCAAATTCACCCCCACCCAAGAAAAAGTAGAAAATGATCAGGAACCTCTATTGATATTTGAATTTTTTGGTTTTTTGCTAATTACTCCGTCCCCCGTATAACGATTTTCAAAATTATAGGAACATTGCCTACTACGGCCCCACAGCATAACGCTGCCCAAACTTCATCACAATCCATGCAGCGGTTACTGAGATTACGATGGTAGAAAAATGCGACAGACAGACAGACCGACAGACAGACAGACCGACGGAAATGAGTGACGTGGATTTTCGTTATGTACACATTATAAAACGCCCAAAAAGCGTATTATCTCAAAATCGAAAATTTTCGCGATCACAATACTCCCCTCACCTATCGGTGTGGGAAGTAAAATGGTGTCTGTCAAGTTAATACTACTATGAATCTATCGTACAATGAGAGTGTTAAGGCTTTCATGGTCGTCGTCTGTAAATTCTGGATTAGTTTGAAATTTGTTTTGATGTCGTGTATTCTAAAGGTTCGAACAATTCGGTCTTGAGCATTCTTGAAGAGTACCCTTCTAGGATTAACAGCAGCTCTCACTATTTCCATTTTACTATAATCATTTCTCGTTAAGGTCTGCTTTACTGGATATTTTCCTCCACCAAGAACTGGTAGTGAACAAATTCGTATAGCATAATCGGCTAAACTTCGAATAATTGCAATCTTCATTTCAATTAGGAAACAGCCTATATTATTATATTTGCAATTATTATCCGCATTACAATCTTTGCATAGTTATGCAGTCACATTAATAGCGTTATGACTGTCTAAGGTTGCGTTTCCACCAGAGATGTGCTAGGAAAATGAGCGCAGTGAGGATGTGTAGCGGATCTGTGAAACGGTGTGGCTGTTTTCACTAAAATGTGCTAGGAAAATGAGCTGTGCGAAGATGTATGGCGGAGCCCTGAAACGGTGTGCAGATGAGCGTTGCTAGGATGTGTAGCGGGCTCTTCAAGGTTTGCCTGCGACTGTTGGCGTCTCAGTCAATGTTGCCAGATCTACCGTTTTACGGCATATCTGCCGTTTTAGTCCTCTAGCCACCGTTCTACCTCAAATACACCTAAATCTACCATAATATCCAAAACATTCTGAACTACTAGATTTCGGGTATCTATAGAATTTCTGGATGGCGAAATATACAATCTATGCATTCGCAAGCCATACTATACATGCAATTTGGCAAATAATGACAATGTTGTGTTTCAACAACTTGCGAGATGCGACTGAGGAATGCTTTTTTGTCCTAACTCGATTCCTCAATATTATCATAAAGGTGTACAAATTTTTTGTTTGAATATATGTATAATGTATATGTTTTCTGTTTGCTTTCTAAGGGATGGAATAGCCGAGATCAATATAGGACATACATACGTTTAGTTTTCAATATAGACGGGTCACTATGTATGGAATATAGTATACAATATCTCAGTAAATAAAGATTGTATAATTTTTCCAGTATTTTCCACGATGAGACAAGATTCAGTTGTTTTTGTTTAAAAAAAACAAAGTAGGCTAATTTGAGGGAGATTTTTTTCTATTGCGATTAATTAGGTTTAAAGTATGATTATTCGTGTTTCATATTTTATTAGTTATTATTTGTTGTACCTGTGTTACTTTATCCTCAAAAAATACATTTTTACGTTAGTTTTATTTCACTAATCTTTCTGAAATTTATGAAGCATTGAATTGGTCTACTGAAATCTACTGAATTATTAACTAGATACATATTTACTGAAGAGATGAAAATCGAACTGGAAACCCTGATACCTCACCCACATTTCTAGCGCACATCTCTCGAAACACATTCCTAGCACCCATTCCTCGCCAACATGCCTTGTACGTACAAAAACCTTGCTCCGCCAAGCCGTTTCCACCTGAGCTGTGCTGAGCTAGGCGATGTAATTCAAGCGATTCGATTGGTTCGTTAAAAACGCATTCCTCGTAACACATCCTCGCACATCTCTGGTGGAAACGCAGCCTAACTATGAGAGTGTTAAGGCCTTAACGGCCGTAATCTACGTATAGAGATAGAGCCCCAAGGTGTTGTTGGAATTCTGGATTGGTTTGAAAATTGTTTTCAGGCAGCGTTTCCTAAATGTTCGAGCGATTCGTCCTGAAACATTCTTGATGAGTGACAGGAAAGCCATTCCTGTTGTTGACTTATCTCTTCGTGCCCTTATCGGATTCATGTTCCTCATAATTTCCTACTTGGTATAACCATTTTTCATGAAAACCTACTGCAGTTGATCTTTTTCTTCCATCAAGAATTCTTTTGAAGAAATTCGTTTAGCACGCTCAGCTAAAGTGCAGGTAACCTCTGTCTTCTTCAACATTCACAGGCTTGAATATTCACATGCTCAAACATTCATACTGATAATGGTAATATTTTTGTTTCCAAGAACCTAGGTTGATTTCCAAAGTCTCGCTCAAGCACTAGAGGTATAAAGAAATTTTGTCAATTCCGTAATTAATCTATCTTACAATGCGAATGTTAAGGTTTTTACGTCTGTCGTCTATAGAGAAAGAACCCCAACATTTTGTTCGGATTCTGGATTGGTTTGAAAATTGTTTTGATGCAGCGCTCTCTAAAAGTACGAAACATTCTTAATAAGTGATAGACCTTGTTTCTGGCTCTTCACTCATCTCTTCACTCCTAGGATTCCTAGTTCTTATAAGTTCCTTCTTGCTGTAATCATTCTCGTTGTAGCCTGCTTTAGTTGACCCCCTTTTTCCTCCAAGAATTCTGCTGAACAAATTCGTTCATCGTGTTCAGCTGAATTTCGCATATTTTCTGAACTTGGGTGAGCTTGTTTGCAGTATGTTTGTGATTTACTTGGCTTTATGACATAACTATGACGTGGAAAAATGTAATTTACATAACGATAAGGGTCTTTCAGCAAATTTCAGCCCCCATGCCCCCATGTATATAGGGGGGATAGGTACAGGTTTACCTATCGCCTTTACTTCTATACTTTACTTCTACTCTTTTACTTCTTCTCTTGTATCTATCGTAGATTAAAGATGATGTGTTGTATAGATTTTTCTTAAACCTTGAACATAAATTGCAAAAACTTCGTCGACGTCGCCTACCTGAATGCCCCTGTGAATAAACGAGACGGCACCCGATCGGTAGCGATGACTTATCAATCAGTGTACAAGAAAACGAAACGAAAATAAGTGCATCAAAAGAAGGCAAAGAAATACACTTTTGGATATCATAATACAGGAAATGCATTTAGTCTAAAAAAAGTTGAAATAGAAAAATTTAATTTAATTTAGATTCTCTTTACATCACCCCATCTTTTAGCAGACAAAATAATTTAATTGTTACATTTGGAAGATTTTTAAAACACTGAACGTTACCTCACCTCACAGAGATGTTGTATACAAGCGTAGTCCATATCTATGTAACCCAGTTTCTTCTAGTAACCCAATAATTTTTTGTTGTATAGATTTTTCTTAAACCTCGAACATAAATTGCAAAAACTTCGTCGACGTCGCGCACCAGAATGCCCCTGTGAATAAACGAGACGGCACCCGATCGGTAGCGTTGACTCATCAATCAGTGTACAAGAAAACGAAACGAAAATAAGTGCACCAAAGAAAAGCAAAGAAATACACTTTTGGATATCATAATACATGAAATGCATTTAGTCTAAAAAAAGTTGAAATAGAAAAATTTAATTTAATTTAGATTCTCCTTACATCACTCCATCTTTTAGCAGACAAAATAATTTAATTGTTACATTTGGAAGATTTTTAAAACACTGAACGTTACCTCATCTCACAGAGATGTTGTATACAAGCGTAGTCCATATCTATGCAACCCAGTTTCTTCTAGTAACCCAATAATTTTTTTAACTCGCTCTTATTAGCTTCACCTGTATGTAGGATTGTGAAGTTGTGAGCTTGTATGCTTGTAAAGGCCGGTACAGACTGGTCGCTAGATTTGTACGGGGTTAGCAAGAGGCGCACGCGCTGCTCGCATACCGTTCGTCGCGATCCAAAACCTGCCGGTTTTTCAACGAATGATTTGTATGTTTGCCGTACAGATTTGTTTTTGGGCGTACAATTCAGTGTGGATCGCTTAAGGTTTGTCGAATGAGAAAATTTCAACAATTACTAACGCGTAACGAACGCGCAGCGCACACACGGCGCGAAGATTTGCACCCACCTTCTACTGTTATCCCATCTCGATTCACAAATGTTCGTTACATCCATAGATAGATTTGTTACATCTAACGAATAATCCATTACTTTGACATAACTGCCTAGGTCAGATAAGTATGCTCTCTCATGCTCCGGGAAAGATAGCTGTTGAATTTTGTCGGGCGCGTGACAGAAACTGTAACATTGCGCCACAGGCGTATACAAGCGGGGGCAACAGGGGTAATTACCCCCCTCCCAAGATTTTCGAAAGAAAAACTCGATTCAACTTTGACTTATTTATTTAAGCAATTGTCGCACTGAAAAAAAAATATTTTTTGCAGTAACTAAATTACAAAAGGGTTTGTTTTGCATTATTACAGTGATGCATATCTAATATATTTTCATTGTTACATAATCAGTTGAATAGAGAATTTTTGGACGTCCGTTTCCTGACGATATTGCATGTTATCGGCTACTTGTGGCATGCGCAATTCTCCCGAAATAACCGAATCGGCGAATAACCGATAAAGTAGTACGTTAGCTACGGAAGTTTACGGTACGATATGATTACGTGCGATATTGGCAGATCTAAAGCACTATGCGGCGATGAGAAAAGAACCGTGATGATTTTGATAGCAACAATACTTATTTTGTAGTTTATGATTGTACAAAATGATCAGGTTTTCTTCCGTCAATTTTATTTGACAGTATTATCCAATAAAAGCTACAAAGTTAGGTGTCTTTTGCAACAGCGTGTGATCATAACGAGACTGAACCATGGTAGTGAAATCTGAACTTTCATTCTTCGGGGATCCTTCATAACCTATCTTTTATTTTACTTGTGATGTGATCTATTTTCTGCTCGTGGTGTTTACTTGTTGCATGTAACATTTCTTGGACATTTCCGACCAAATCGATCATAATGTGAGGTTAAGTTAGAGTCAATAGGTCCAATAATTGTTAATGTCAATTGTCGAATAACGCAACGATACACGTCACAGATTCCGGTTACAAAAACTGTACAAAAGGCACACGCTTATCCGTTATTCTAAACACACTGCGCATGCTCAGAATAATGTTTTACGGATAGCATCGTCCCAATTTTTAGTGGCTCAAAGCCTCTCCAATGTCCTATACAACGTGGTAGCTTGTCACAAAAATTTACCTAACTCATTAATTACCTGTTTTGAAAGTTGCACCGACTAGAAAAGTTAAGACCCTAATTAAAAAAATATAGTATACGTTGTGTGTTTAATTTTTTATGCAGTGCCAATAAAATGTTGACGGATGATATACGTATTACATATTATTTGTATTCCGTAAAATTAAAATTGATAAATGCATCGATATATTTTTTATTTCATCTTCCTAAAATACCCGAGACTCCACTGTTTCACTTGCTGTTTATATCTTCTTTTTTATTTTAACACTATTAACATTTTGCTTTTCTCTTGCACCATCTTTCACGAAGGTATTACAAAATATGGTGAAAGCACACACAACTTCATGCCCCGCTTCCCCCCCAAGACTGAGGTTTGGATACGCCCCTACATTGCGCCATCTGTTACCTTAAAGGTAACGTGTCATGTGTCGAGCTGTCTTCATGCATAGCCACCTACAACTGAAGTTGCGGAACTTTGGCGCCACCATTTGTTAAATCACACAAAAGCCGAGCGACGAGACGTGACATCCAACTGTTTGAGAGTTGTTACTTTTGTGAAATCTATTCAGAAAAGTCGACAGTTTTAACTATCGTTTATGCAATTATATTATAATTGTTCGTCTTCACTACACAGAATATTAAAGTTTATTAGTTAATTAAATTTATAATAGTTGTCGTTGATCGGGGAGTGTTTTACATAAAATCTGTCAGGTAGCGCTCGACTAAGGCCAACGTCTGCCTGAACCGCTGATTTATAGCAAAAGAATTAATCAAATAAGTACAGTTTAGAAAAAATAAGAAACGCCTTTAATGGTAAAGTTAACTAAAAAATAAAAATGAATATAATGTAGTTTAAAGAACCAAAAATCACACTTTTAAAGAACACCGAACTAAAAAGTTAAAAATAATTTTTAAAATAAGCTTAAAACAATAATGAACCAAAAATACTAGCATTATTGTGAAAAATTGTGGGCGCCTCATGCCACATTATTCTTAAATTGAGCGGCCGACATTTTTACTTCCCACACCGATAGGTGAGGGAGACGAAACAAACTATTTACGAGAGTTTTTGTGTTGGATGTTTTTTTGCGGGCGGGTGGGCGATGTGTTGATTGTAAGGGGATTTCAATTTCAGACTATAGCTTCATGCAATGGGAAAAAATGGTATGATTATTATGTGTGGGAAGTACTGAGTTTTTACAACAATACTAGTATCTTCCTCTCATTATTATTTCAGTCTTATACTAAAAATTATGTTGAACTTTTTAGTTCGGAATTCTTTAAAAGTGTGTTTCTTAGTTTCTTTAAACAGTACTTATTATATATTATCACTTTGATACCTATTTGCTCTACAAAAATATTGGGTACAGTGATCCGAGTTACTGAGATACGTCCTACTTGATTTTCTTGTACATCAGGTAAATAACAACAAATCATTTTTGTATTACGAGAAGTTTTCAAAACCCTTTTTCCTGTTGTAAAACCATTGTTCTGTCCTTTCAATAGTGTGAACTGAATATGAGACATACTGTATACTTTGAATGAATATCTTTCCCATGATATAAGAAATCAAGTTCATTCCAGTACATAGACCCATAAAATTATGATGAAGTATACTCACAGAATAGACAATGTTTATACTTGAAACTTAATGGTCGAATGAGTAAAACACATTAGCGTGACTGAATAAAATGAATGTAGTAATAATTAACATATGCTACCTACGTGAAATTATAATAATTTTCACACTGACACATGAGGTTGTAATGAAACCTGTTGAAGGTGTTTATTTCCTTGTCTTTGTCGCTTTGCAAATAGTTGGACAGGGTTCCTTCGAATGCAACTGGAAGCTGAAACATATTCAAATGATAATCATAATCCGGGATATTAAATTTTTTACTTCATATGCCAGCGTTCCGGGGCTCTATAGTGCTAGGATACGAACCACCGACAATAATAAATAAGCCGCCGCCGGCTGTCGCTGTACTCTGCTTCTATAACGCGTGATGTTAGTCTTTTTGATGAATCTTATTGTCAAAGTTGAGGGGCCTTGTGGTTTTGGGGGCCTCGTAGTCTTGGAGGCCCAGGGTATTCAAGCGCCAGCGTTTGTGCAACAATAAAGTAAGTACTAAATTAAAAGGTCGCTTTCCTTTTGTGCTTAGTATTTTTCACAAATAATACCTATGAACCCCATGATACTTACCTATCATTGGAAAAGTGGGACAGTATTGCATTCTAAACTAAATGGAAAAATACGGTAAGACAGAATACGTCCAAAATTTTTTTGGCTAATTTAACTCGGTGTTTTCCACAACACAGGTCACACAAACAATCAACACATAGGTGTAAAATACAAACTAAACGACGACCTTCTAACAAAAATTAAAATGAAAATTGTGTCTTTTCAAACCACGAATTTTGTAACTTTTCGGGTGATTTAGACATGTGAAGGTGATTGTTTAGTTTGTATTTTACAGCTATGTGTTCGTTGTCTGTGTGACCGGCGTTGTGGAAGACACCGAGTTAAATTAGCCAAAAAAATGTTGACGTTCTTTATTTGAGAATTGCACTTGAAAGTCTGTGACTCAATGCAGATTGCTGTTTCTTGTGGGCAAACCTCAACGTTAAGGCACGGCTCAACAAACAATCAGCTGTCTTACTCACGGTTGGTCCCTTTGTGATGACATGTTGCAAATATCTGACGTCAGCGACGCCATTTTGGGATAGTTTCATTCTCCCTGACAGGGGCGGAGTAGAAAAAAGTGTACAACAGGGCAGAATTAAAAAATAATACTCTACCCATGCGGTGTAGAAGGAAGGTACCTAAACATTAAAGATAACATAAAGTTTATGTTGTTCTTAATGTTTACCTCCCATAAACTACTAGATTCGCACTGAGATCTATATTATTTATCTCTATACTCATATTCTATCTAAATAGCCATGACCCTGCCGTGCCGTCGCTGTTGGAATTAGAACCAATCTAACCCAAAATGTCGATGCGCACAAGGGATCGGCGCAAAGCATCCCCAGACCTTGAGTAAGACAGCTGATTGTTTGGTCGAGCCGTGGTTAAGGCTCGGAAGATGGCTATAAACATTGGCGAAAGCTTGGCAGTCTGCTTTTTGCAATGACCCCAAAATTTTGGCCACAACCCCAAGCATTTTTCTTTAATATATACAGTATGAGCCCTAAGTTGATACTTTTCTAACTGCGTATAGAACTCGTTGAAATAAACCAGTTTTTCAAATAATTGTTTCCAGAAAACTGAAAAATAAGCGAGATCCAAAATAGAATATGTAAATCTAGGCTTGTGTATCAAGGCGTACCTACCTCGTCTGTCTATGTTTAGTTTTTTGCTCGGATTTTTTGTCTAATCCATTAGGCATTGCACCTGTCCGATAGTCCAGTAGTCACTTCCTGTTTATCTTTGTTAATTTTAAATTGATAATTCCTAAAAGCGGCACATTATTATGAACGCAAGTTTTAGGACGCACCAATTTAGAATTAACTACAATAAACTAAAAGTGTACTAATTGACAGGTACAATGCCTGATGATAAGACAAACATTCGAGCAAAAAACTAAACATAAAGAGACTAGGTACGTATTAATACACAAGTACGGACCAGAACAGGCATACTTTTTTGATTCTGTATATAGCTTATTTTTCAGTCTCCGGATAAATGTTATTTGAAAAAGTCGTTTATTTTAACGACTTATTCGACTATATACACTTTAAAAAACGAATCAACTCAGGACTCACCCTGTATACATATATACATAATATATTATGAAATAAGAAGCCACGGAAAATTTCTTGCGAGGGGGGTAAGTATTTTGCGGGGGGCCTCGAATTTGAAGTTACGACAGTGGACGTCATGTCTGTAATAGCTCAGATTGTAACCACTCCAATTATCCCATGCAATTTGAAAATTATGGGCATTTAAAAAAAACCTAGAAATTTTCTCAAATTATAACAACAACAACAATTTTTCGGTTATTGTGGTTAACTTTTACTATTTTTGTTCATTTTAACTTTGGAACAGTAACCCTAAATAACATTTCTAGAAGCACAGTCAAAAATAATGTTACAATTGCCCCAAGTTTTCTAGAATGAAGACTATTTATTAAACTATGAATTTAAAATTTTTAAAGTTTGCTGACTTTGAAAGGCCCTGCTTTAAAAAAATGTACTAAAGTACCTTGGCAAGTACCATTAAAAGTTGGCGCATTTAACCAGGATTGTAAAATGGTACAATACTTGTTAGTTTCATACTAAAAAAAACGAGTAAAAAAATAAAAACCTCAAGTAACCCGATTTTTGCTAACCCATTTCACTCTGATCAGATCTCCTTTATTCGCACAAGCTTTTGGCAGATTCTTAATTTTACGGCAAAATGATGAGAGAAATGGATAATGAACATATTTGTTATGAGTGAGCGAGTCAGATAGTGACGCCACTTTTAGCAAAGTCAACAAAAATAAGTAAAATTAATAAAATAATGAAAAAATTTGACCTGGTTTAGTTCAGGTCTGTTGGAATAAAAGTCAGGCAGTAAATGTTCAAATTGTTTACCATCAGCCGCAATACACGCCCTACATCTTATAAAGATCTACTTATTAGCCAGGCATACCCTCGAGAGTTGATGTCCTCAGCAGCTTGGCTACGCTCTCAATGGGCTTTGAATAAACTTTTTCTTTGAGAACACCCCGATAACAAAATTCCAGGGGATTTAAATTTGGGGAACGGGCTGGCCACTAGATAGTGCCTGAAAGTCCACCTCCACCTCCCGGATATTTTTGGTCAAGGAAACCTCTTACTTCTTACTTGCACTGCGTAATGTGCTGGGCAGCCGTCTTGTTGATACCTGATGTGGCGGCCACCTGTTAAGCGGTCTACAGATGTTGATGCATGCTGCGATTCAGGTATCGACTTCTACGTTTCATAACGCAAGTAGCAGCGTGTGTGGTACTAAATCACGAATTTGGTATCAGTTGCGGCTTGCAGCGATGCAGATTCTGGAATCCTATTATGGACAGTGAGCCATGTCGCCGAGCCGGTGACTCTGATGCAGTGATGCAGGTTTCAACGTGTATAGTATTGCGCCGATGCAAAAAAATAAGCCCACTCTACTATTCTTGTGTTGCATAAAACGTGCCTTAAATATCAAGTCGATTCAGGCATCGCAATTTGCGTAGGAACTTATGCAACTGATGCAAGTTTCATGAAACCTTGAGTCGATTGAGGAATCGCAGCTTACATCAACGTCTGTAGGCCGCTTTAGTGGTACGTCCTCTAACAAAATTGGTAAAATTTATCGTAAAAATTGTGCCATTCCAATTCTCAGGCAGCTCAAAAGGCCCAACAATTTTGCCGTTTAAAATTCCGGTCCACAGGCTTACTTTAAGGCGATAGTCTTCTCGCATTAAATGTGCCTGGCTAATAAGTAGATCTTGTAGGACGTGTATTGAGGCTGATGGTACACAATTTGAACCTTTATTGTAATAAAAACCTAAACCTAAACTAAGCTAGGTCAAGATTTTTCATGATTTTATTAATTTTACTTATTTTTGTTGACTTGCTAAAAGTGGCGTCACTATCTGTCTTGCTCACTCATGGCAAACATGTCCACTATCCACCTCTCTCATCATTTTGCCGTAAAATTAAGAACCTACCAGAAGCTTGTGCAAATAAAGAACATCTGACCTGAGTGAAATGGGTTTGAAAAAATCGGGTTACTTGAGGTTTTCCTTTTTTTGCTCGTTTTTCTTTTTTAGTATGAAACTAACAAGTATTGTACCATTTTACAATCCTGGTTCAATGCGCCAAATTTTAATGGCACTTGCCAAGGTACGTTTTTTTAAAGGAGGGTCTTTCAAAGTCGGCAAACTTTGAAAATTCTAAATTCATAGTTTAATAAATAGTCTTCATTCTAGAAAACTTAGGGCAATTGTGTCATTATTTTTGACTGTGCTTCTAGACATGTTAGGTTCCACGGTTCCAAAGTTTAAATGAACAAAAATAATAAAAGTTAACCACAATAACCGAAAAATTGTTATAATTTCAGAAAATTTTTAAGTTTTTTTTAAATGACCATAATATTCAAACTGCATGGGATAGATTTTTTTTCTGATTTTTCTCATGATAGTTACAACCAATCCTGTCACCCCGTTGCGGATCGACTTTGACTTCTGGGACACCCTGTATATGGATTGCATACATTGGTAACATACCACAACTGTAGTTTTTAGAAGAACTCCAGTCATATTCCTCCTAACCCAATATTTGCATCGTTTTTCTCGCGCTTTGTATCCGTGGCTGACATTAAATGTGCCCAAGACGCGTCGTTTCAGGTGACCCCCTTTTCCTCCAGCTGGGTTGTACACTTCTTCGATCACGTAATTTTTCTCGCCTGTGTTCCCAGACGGATAGGCAACGCTGATGTCTGAATTAATGAACATGGTCACCTTGTCAAACAGATACGAGAAATTCTGTGTGGACGTTAGAATCAACCAGTGGTGTTGGACGTTGAAGTTGTCGTTTTCTCCACTCTAAAATGGGTTCGTTTTTAATTGGTCTATCTACCCTCTCCAGCTTTATGACCCACGTAAATAGGCGAATGGAGTGCCATTATATGGTACGCGCACATAAATCGGCATCGGACGGACGGGTCGGTACGGATCGGAGAAAATTACTTTCTATTAAATTTAATGGACCATCGCACATACGTCGGGACGGTAGGCATCAAATTTTCAAAATCCGGCGAAAATATAGCAACTAGAAATAAAGCCGGCCGATGCGTGCCGTGCGTGCCGATATTGACGTATGTGCGATGCTGAACGGCGATTGCCGAGGCACCATCGGCATTTTCCAGGGTATCGCACATATCTGATTGGAATCGACGCAGTTGCAAATATGTCTTCGAACGGTGACGAGTTGGTGATTGTTCTGGAAGAAAAACATTTTAAAAAATGTAGAAAGCGTAGACGGGTGTGGGTTCATGAAGTATGTCAGAGAAGGGCAGTTTTTGGGGAATATGTACATTAATTTTTGGACTTGACGAAAAAAAGGTTCTTCAATTACTTCAGAATGACTCGATTTAAATTCTATTCTTTACTGGAGCAGAAGAAAGGTTGATGATATGCTTAAGGTAAGTAGATACTTGCAAAATGCCGACGGTGCCTCGTCAACCTCCGATCAGCATTGCACATACGTCGGTATCGGCACGTACGGCACGCGTCGGCCGGCATTTAATCTAAGTTGCTATATTCTCGCCGAATTTTGAAAATTCGATGCCTACCGTCCGCACATATGTGCGCCGGTCCATTAAATTTCATAGAAGTATTTTACTCCGATCCGTACCGTCCGTCCGATGCCGGTTTAATGTGCTCGTACCATTTGAGAATTTTCAAAATTAAGAGCTTGTCCAGAAGGGTCGATTTCACTGCGGCTCTCCCGCGCGTATCACGCGCGACCGTTGCGTCCAGAAGGCGCATCCCAACGCGCGAGCATTTGGGGACGAATTTGGTAAGAAACATGGACTTGAACGAAGCGGCTGCTGTCGCGCGTCAACTAGACGCAACAAGGTTTATCTACATCTTTTCCAGCTGTTAATCGGAAAGCGTCAATTGTAATTCTGAAATTCATATGTAAATCAGAATGGTGAAATGAAGATCAGAACGTGTCAAATGTAAATCGGAACAGTCAATTGAAAATCAGAATGCGTCATATGTACCTAAATCAGAATAATCAAATGAAAATCTGAAAGGGTCACATTGACTTCAGATGGTATCAATTGTATATGAGAACCCATCTACTGCAATTTAGAAGGGGTCAAAGCAAATCAGAAAGACTCATGTAGGAAGTTTTACATTTCCTTCTGAATTACAACTGATGGTTTCTCATATACCTTCTGTAATTAATATGATCCTTTCTAATTTTCAATTGACTATTCTGATTTACATTTGATAAGTTATGATTTTCATTTGATTATCCTGATTTACATATGACGCGTTCTGATTTTCATTTGATACGCGGCGAATTCGTCCCTTCTGGACAAGATCTGAGAATGATTAACAAAATGTAAAAGTTAATAAGACCTTCAATCATAGTCCGGCTCATCTATATAACATTTTTTTACTAAATGAAAAAAAGTTGATAAGGTGTCATAATAACGCAGTCCGCCGAAAAAACTAGCAATATAAACTAGCAAAATCGTGCTGTTCGACGTCATAATACAGTCAAATCTAGCATCGTCGCACACGGATTATTAAATCATAAATTTCAATTTACGATAGCCCTTTATCTTATTTAGTGATTACACGTGGAACCTCTCGGTACCAGAAGCTTGTAATGTCCTCATATAGATATATACTACGTTTCCACGTCTTCAAATCGTTTTTAGTTTTGATATATATCGCCGTGGAAACTTCAATTGGATGCGTTTTCAAAACGTTCACTGTTCAAGGTCGATCCGCTAATTTTTGGGATCGTATGTTGCTGTCTAATGTCACTGTGGTCAGTTTGTTGAAGTATATTCGAAATTCGATACTGAAGATTTATGACATACCTACATCATCATCATAATCATAGTCACAATGTCTTGACCGACATCATGTTGTGAACTCGTAAAATGCGCTGTCGTTGCTAGAGTACTGGCGACACGAATATTATCGATAGTTTTAGAAATTATTGTCGCTCGTCATCGTTCGTGATTTACTGTCAGTTCAGTCACGCTCTTGATACATATTCAGCAACTGTTTTGTCTATCTACCCAACGTGTAAGCGAACGGCCACGGCGCCGACCAGTCGAGGCATGACCGTGAACTACAAGTTTCTCCATATTATCGCTTCTGTGAAGAAGAAAAATCGACACAATGGAGGATAGCCTCTTTGGTTACCAGTAAGGAGACGTTAGTTCGATGTGAGGTATGATATACAACAAAATAGGTTAAATAACGAAATGACATTTTTCAAGAGCATCAGTTGAAAACATTTTGAAAATCGTTCCGAAACCTATCGTGGAAACACAGAAAGCCCGTGGAAATGTAGTAAATTATAAAAGCAAGACCGATTTGACAGTATGACCTCAAATATGTACCACCATCACACGCACAAGACGCACGAACCACTCGAACTACACTTCCATTCGGATCGCATGAGACTCAAAACGAGGAGATTGAAAACGCACGTTTGATGTGACAATCAAACGAACCGTTAGAGCGCTCCATTACTTTGCATGAGGAGCCGAGTGGAGGTGCGTCAGGAATTGCGCAGACCACATCGACAATCGACCCTTATCTATGCGCAGGCGCTTACATTTAGATTACCATCGATGGTAAAAATAATGGCACTGAAATATTATGCCTTCCGCCACATTCTATATACTGCACTAATTCTAAGTGGGACTTATCAAAAACTACCAAAGAATGTAAACTATGGGCTCGAGTATACGCATGTGCGGCTTTGTGTTTTCTAGCCAAGTCACACTTGCGGCGAGGCTAGAGGTCCTAAAGAGGATGTCATTGGATAATTTAGTACAGCCAAAGTTAACGCATTTTGTCATAATTAGGAGTACTTTGAAACGTGTCTAAGCATTGCAAAAATTCCTAATCGCCTCCTGCCTTCTTTTGAAAAGTTCTCTTCGTCTTTGCTCTACACCTTACTTCCTTACATTCCTCTTCCCTTCTTTATTCGACGTTGTCTGGTTACTGGAATCCCAGACCTGACAGACTCACGATCTTATACTATGACAAAAGTGTTAAGTTTCTACGTACTACTCTGAGAACCACCAATGATCTATCTGATCTGACTGTTAGCATGCGTATAGAAAAATTTTGGGTAAATTGGCTGATATCACCTCCTTGGCCAAAAGATAGAAGAAGTATTGTATCCACGAAAAAGTTCGAATTTGGGACACGGTCTTTGCGCTTTCTAAGACATTGTTTTGTATAACAAAACAATATGTCGATGACTTCCGTCGATCTGACTGTTATCTGCCTGCAGGTTCTTCTTCTTAGTGTGCCTATCCGTTCCGGACGTTGGCGATAAGCAAAGCAATTTGAACTTTACTTGCTGCAGCTCTGAACAATCCTAGTGTGGACAGCGAAAACCAAATTCTAAGGTTTTTCAGCCAGGAGATCCTGCGCCTACCGGGTCCTCTTCTGCCGAAGACCTTTCAATGAAGTACCAGCTGGAGCAGACCTTATATCTTTTGGTTCCTCATTATGTGACCCAGGTATTCCAATTTGCGTTTTTTTAATAATGCCCACGAGTTCGGTCTCTTTTTGAAGCCTTTCTAAAATTCTGTTGTTGGACACGTGGTCAACCCAGGATATTCTGAGAATTCTCCTGTATAGCCACATCTCAAAAGCCTCAATTTTCCTTGTGGACGCTTCCGTCAACGTCCAGGACCCAGCACCATACAAGAGCACAGACCGGACATAGCATTTGAGTAGTCTTAATTTGGTTTGTAAATTAAGATCTCTATTCCTGAACAGTTTTCCCATTCTAACGAAGGTGGCTCTTGCTTTCTCTATGCGGCATTTTATTTCTGTAGAGTGGTCCCATTGCTCGTTAATCGTTGTGCCCAGGTAAGTATAGCTGGTTCCTCTTTCAACTGGTTGATTATTAATTACTAGTTGGCCGGGATGTGCGCTGCGCTTACTTATTACCATGAACTTGGTTTTCTTAATATTAAGGATAAGTCCGTACTCAGTGCTGGCGTTAACGACGCTGTTCATCAGCTCCTGGAGACCCTCAACGGCATCAGCAAACACGACTATATCATCCGCATAGCGTATATTGTTCAATCTCTCTCCGTTGATCAAAACCCCGACGTCCACAGTGTCCAGTGCCATGTTGAATATATGTTCAGAGTAGAGGTTAAACTGAGTAGGGGACAGGACAAGACACACCCCTGTCTGACACCGTGCCCGTTGATCAAAACCCCGACGTCCACAGTGTCCAGTGCCATGTTGAATATATGTTCAGAGTAGAGGTTAAACTGAGTAGGGGACAGGACAAGACACACCCCTGTCTGACACCGTGCCTTATGTTGATATCTTCTGAATAGTCAGCTTCCACTCTTATATTTGCGGTTTGATGCCAGTACAAATTTATTATAAGACGTAGGTCTCTCTCGTCAATGCCGATTGTTCTCAGAGCCTCTATCATTTTGTTATGTCGCAGGTTACCTAGGTAAATTAAACGTGTTTACTGATTTTAAAAAAATGAAGTCAAGTTGTTTGACTCAGTACTTCCCACACATTACGCTGATACCAGTTTATTATTTTCCCATAGCATGAAGCTTTAGTCTAAGATCCCTTGCAAGCAAACAATCGCCAGCCCCCACCCCCCCCCCCCCAAATTGTCTTATGCCGCTAGGTCTTTCCTTCACAGGTCAATGGACAGCCTATTATCGATACTACAAATTTCTCAGTTTCACCCCCACCCAAAAAACTGGTAGGAAATGATCAGGAACCCCTAAAACGTCTAAAAACCGAATTTGAGTTGTTTTAATACTTTTCGTTCTTTGATTATTGCTACGCTGCCACTGACACGATTTTTAAGAAACATAAGCGCTTTCCATTCTCACCACGGTAACAATATACTGTGTCAAAATTTCATTAGAATCAATTTAATAGTGTCCACGTTACAAAATACAAAACGATTTAAACCAATAAATTGTCGTATGTATACAGAAAAGTCCCTTAGTTTCCGTAATAGGTTAGGAAATGTTTGGATGGACTTAAAAAGGTGATTTCTGTCGCTAGATCTTTCTTCACAGGTTAGTGGACAGCCTATTATGAGTACAAGAAATTTTTTAATTTTTCAACCCCAATATTTCACCCCCACCCAAAAGTCGCAGACAATGATCAGGAACCTCTAAAACGCTTATAAACGAAGTTTGATCTGCTTTTATATTTTTAGTTTTTTTATTATTTCTGTGCTGCCACTGGCCCGATTTATCAAAACCATACGCGTTTTCCATCTCCGCCATGGTGGTAATACTGCGTCAAAATTTCATTAAAATAAATTCAACAGTTTCCTCGTTACAACGATCTAAAGCAATACTCTCGTATGTTTACATCAGAAAAAATTCCTTTGCTTTCTGTAATAGGCAAGGCAACGTTCGGATGGATCTAAAAAAGTTATTTATGTTGCCAGGTCTTCCTTCACAGGTCAGTGGACAGTCTATTATGGAAGCAACAAATTTTTCAATTTTACAACCCCCCACCCCCCAACCACCCCAATTTCACCCCCACCCAAAAAAAAGTAGAAAATGATCGGGGACCCCTAAAACGCCTAAAAACGACGTTTCAGCAATATTTAATTTTTTTGTTTTTTGCTAATTACTCCGCCGCCTATGCACCGATTTTCAAAATTATAGGAACATTACCTACTACGACCCCACAGCATACCGCTGCCCAAATTTCATCACAATCCATGCAGCGGTTGCTGAGATTACGAGGCTAGAAAAAAGCGACAGACAGACAGACAGACAGACAGACAGACAGACAGACAGACAGACAGACAGACAGACAGACAGACAGACAGACAGACAGACAGACAGACAGACAGACAGACAGACAGACAGACAGACAGACAGACAGACAGACAGACAGACAGACAGACAGACAGACAGACAGACAGACAGACAGACAGACAGACAGACAGACAGACAGACAGACAGACAGACAGACAGACAGACAGACAGACAGACAGACAGACAGACAGACAGACAGACAGACAGACAGACAGACAGACAGACAGACAGACAGACAGACAGACAGACAGACAGACAGACAGACAGACAGACAGACAGACAGACAGACAGACAGACAGACAGACAGACAGACAGACAGACAGACAGACAGACAGACAGACAGACAGACAGACAGACAGACAGACAGACAGACAGACAGACAGACAGACAGACAGACAGACAGACAGACAGACAGACAGACAGACAGACAGACAGACAGACAGACAGACAGACAGACAGACAGACAGACAGACAGACAGACAGACAGACAGACAGACAGACAGACAGACAGACAGACAGACAGACAGACAGACAGACAGACAGACAGACAGACAGACAGACAGACAGACAGACAGACAGACAGACAGACAGACAGACAGACAGACAGACAGACAGACAGACAGACAGACAGACAGACAGACAGACAGACAGACAGACAGACAGACAGACAGACAGACAGACAGACAGACAGACAGACAGACAGACAGACAGACAGACAGACAGACAGACAGACAGACAGACAGACAGACAGACAGACAGACAGACAGACAGACAGACAGACAGACAGACAGACAGACAGACAGACAGACAGACAGACAGACAGACAGACAGACAGACAGACAGACAGACAGACAGACAGACAGACAGACAGACAGACAGACAGACAGACAGACAGACAGACAGACAGACAGACAGACAGACAGACAGACAGACAGACAGACAGACAGACAGACAGACAGACAGACAGACAGACAGACAGACAGACAGACAGACAGACAGACAGACAGACAGACAGACAGACAGACAGACAGACAGACAGACAGACAGACAGACAGACAGACAGACAGACAGACAGACAGACAGACAGACAGACAGACAGACAGACAGACAGACAGACAGACAGACAGACAGACAGACAGACAGACAGACAGACAGACAGACAGACAGACAGACAGACAGACAGACAGACAGACAGACAGACAGACAGACAGACAGACAGACAGACAGACAGACAGACAGACAGACAGACAGACAGACAGACAGACAGACAGACAGACAGACAGACAGACAGACAGACAGACAGACAGACAGACAGACAGACAGACAGACAGACAGACAGACAGACAGACAGACAGACAGACAGACAGACAGACAGACAGACAGACAGACAGACAGACAGACAGACAGACAGACAGACAGACAGACAGACAGACAGACAGACAGACAGACAGACAGACAGACAGACAGACAGACAGACAGACAGACAGACAGACAGACAGACAGACAGACAGACAGACAGACAGACAGACAGACAGACAGACAGACAGACAGACAGACAGACAGACAGACAGACAGACAGACAGACAGACAGACAGACAGACAGACAGACAGACAGACAGACAGACAGACAGACAGACAGACAGACAGACAGACAGACAGACAGACAGACAGACAGACAGACAGACAGACAGACAGACAGACAGACAGACAGACAGACAGACAGACAGACAGACAGACAGACAGACAGACAGACAGACAGACAGACAGACAGACAGACAGACAGACAGACAGACAGACAGACAGACAGACAGACAGACAGACAGACAGACAGACAGACAGACAGACAGACAGACAGACAGACAGACAGACAGACAGACAGACAGACAGACAGACAGACAGACAGACAGACAGACAGACAGACAGACAGACAGACAGACAGACAGACAGACAGACAGACAGACAGACAGACAGACAGACAGACAGACAGACAGACAGACAGACAGACAGACAGACAGACAGACAGACAGACAGACAGACAGACAGACAGACAGACAGACAGACAGACAGACAGACAGACAGACAGACAGACAGACAGACAGACAGACAGACAGACAGACAGACAGACAGACAGACAGACAGACAGACAGACAGACAGACAGACAGACAGACAGACAGACAGACAGACAGACAGACAGACAGACAGACAGACAGACAGACAGACAGACAGACAGACAGACAGACAGACAGACAGACAGACAGACAGACAGACAGACAGACAGACAGACAGACAGACAGACAGACAGACAGACAGACAGACAGACAGACAGACAGACAGACAGACAGACAGACAGACAGACAGACAGACAGACAGACAGACAGACAGACAGACAGACAGACAGACAGACAGACAGACAGACAGACAGACAGACAGACAGACAGACAGACAGACAGACAGACAGACAGACAGACAGACAGACAGACAGACAGACAGACAGACAGACAGACAGACAGACAGACAGACAGACAGACAGACAGACAGACAGACAGACAGACAGACAGACAGACAGACAGACAGACAGACAGACAGACAGACAGACAGACAGACAGACAGACAGACAGACAGACAGACAGACAGACAGACAGACAGACAGACAGACAGACAGACAGACAGACAGACAGACAGACAGACAGACAGACAGACAGACAGACAGACAGACAGACAGACAGACAGACAGACAGACAGACAGACAGACAGACAGACAGACAGACAGACAGACAGACAGACAGACAGACAGACAGACAGACAGACAGACAGACAGACAGACAGACAGACAGACAGACAGACAGACAGACAGACAGACAGACAGACAGACAGACAGACAGACAGACAGACAGACAGACAGACAGACAGACAGACAGACAGACAGACAGACAGACAGACAGACAGACAGACAGACAGACAGACAGACAGACAGACAGACAGACAGACAGACAGACAGACAGACAGACAGACAGACAGACAGACAGACAGACAGACAGACAGACAGACAGACAGACAGACAGACAGACAGACAGACAGACAGACAGACAGACAGACAGACAGACAGACAGACAGACAGACAGACAGACAGACAGACAGACAGACAGACAGACAGACAGACAGACAGACAGACAGACAGACAGACAGACAGACAGACAGACAGACAGACAGACAGACAGACAGACAGACAGACAGACAGACAGACAGACAGACAGACAGACAGACAGACAGACAGACAGACAGACAGACAGACAGACAGACAGACAGACAGACAGACAGACAGACAGACAGACAGACAGACAGACAGACAGACAGACAGACAGACAGACAGACAGACAGACAGACAGACAGACAGACAGACAGACAGACAGACAGACAGACAGACAGACAGACAGACAGACAGACAGACAGACAGACAGACAGACAGACAGACAGACAGACAGACAGACAGACAGACAGACAGACAGACAGACAGACAGACAGACAGACAGACAGACAGACAGACAGACAGACAGACAGACAGACAGACAGACAGACAGACAGACAGACAGACAGACAGACAGACAGACAGACAGACAGACAGACAGACAGACAGACAGACAGACAGACAGACAGACAGACAGACCGACGGAAATGAGTGACGTGGTTTTTCGTTATGCAGACATCATAAAACGCCCAAAAAGCGTATTATCTCAAAATCGAAAATTTTCGCGATCACAATACTCCCCTCACCTATCGGTGTGGGAAGTAAAACCATCCAGTCGCGACAGATCCATAATAAAAAACCAAATATTTGAAAAATGCCTAATGTAGGTACGACCTGCAGATGCTTTCCGGAAAACATAAGGAGATAACCTTGGTGGTAAAGGATGGAATTTAGCTTCTCTTTTTCTAACATTCTGTTATCCTCTCATAACACGTGTTCTCTAAAACTAACTGGTCATGATATCATTTAGCTTCAAATAAAGATAATGTGGAACTGGATCCTTTGGCCCATGAACAACAAACACTACAGTCTAATTACTAAACTTGTCAAATCCTTGTTTTCAAGCCCTACACTTATTCCGCTATGAAGATAAGGGGAGGGTGTTAAAACGTGAACAAAAATCGTTAAGAGCCGGATAAAAGTGCGGAATCGACCAATTTAAAGAAATCAAACGTCAAAATAAAGGACTTTGACATACATTTGGAACAAGATGTTACTTGATACCCCTTGTTATTTAAAAATTTAAAGGAGATGACCCTGGAGGCAGAGGGTACAAGAGGGTGGAGTAGTTTTTGATTAGAAAGTAGTCCCCCTTGACAAAATTCTGACGTGTCTCGGCGTTTTGTCTTTTAACCAGTGGTTTTCGTTAAATCCGTGGTAGGAAGTTTTCAAGTGAACACCCTATGTATTAGTTTAGGCCCTTTCTCTCTGACCACATAGTTTCTGCCGAATTTGAACACCGTTTTCGTAAATATTTGCATATTTGCGTAGGCTAGGCGGAGAAGAAGGGTCTGGTCACCCTGAAGCTTCCCTTCCATACGTTCGTGATTGTAGTATTGCCGAATAAAAACCGCCGCTAATCTACCATACCACTTTTTTAGGTTTTAGGGACAATACCATATGTAGTATAATAAAATTATTAGAAGACACTGGAGCAATATTTAACAACGTTTTAATGAAAGCTTTCCAATCAGTGTCTAACCAAATCGATGTAGTGGAAAAGGCAATTACAGCAATCCCAGGGATTATATACTGCTTCAGCTGTTCTTATGTCAAAGCAATAGTAGGTATGGGACAGACAAAGTTCTCGGATCAACTCAAAATTTTACTGCAGCAAATGTTCTCTTAACAATGTTGGACACTATAGAGAAGTCAAAGAAGAATTTGGCGATGATAAGGCGGCGAAGAATTTTTGGAAAGCTAAAGATGACTCGTTGATCACTTGGTCGTTTAAGAAGGTGTTAATGTTATTGTCAACAGGTACGTAAAGATTAAGTTTTTTTACATAAATTGGTGTAAAAGCAGCTATGATCGCTCACGTGTCCTCGGATTACAATCGTAAAAAATCGTCATCCATCATCCTTTCTGAAAGGTTACGGAAGGTGTTCAATAATATCATCTCCTATTGGTGTTGAAAAATGCGGTTAAACATAACAAAAACGGATGATATTGATACATGTCATAGTCGGACACCCAAGAACATGTATAAAAAACATCATCCATTTTAAACAATATGAACAATTTTCAACAATTTCTAACGAAAAATGACGTGAAACTTTTCCATAAACTGCCCAGCAGAAACGGATGACAGTATTTTTTGTATCTACAAAAAAACAAGGAATTTTCCATCAAGTTTCGATCGGTTTCGTCACGATTTTTTTATTTTCATTTTAAAAAAATTAGTACGCGTAAACCGGTGTACAAAGTACTACCGCATTTTCATTCGGCTACTTAACGATTTTTTTCACTTCTTAACACCCCCTCTATCTCCGTTCCCTCCCATTTTGAGATTATTTTATTTATTTATTTATTTTTATTTTATTTATCGTATGGCCCAAAAACATGACAATAGTAAATATATATTGAAAAAAAAACTATTATAACCTATACTAAAATAAAATATATACAGCTACAAACTAAGATACATAGTCTTTGGTATTTACAGGTTGACGTCAAGTTCTTTCAACCACTTCAGCGCCAACGGTGTGGCTGTGAAGAACTCTTCTCGCGATCCCTGAAACGCACGCAGTTCACATTCGCTCGTAATATGGTTTATAGTTTGGCACTTGTAAAGGGAGTCGGCACATCTGCCGTGGCCTGTTCGGACTCTATTAGTAGTAGTAGTAGTAGTAGTAGTAGTAGTGATGGGGAGGCGAAGCCAGGCAAGTAGGCCACCTTTGGCCCTTTTTGCCAACCCCACTGAACCAATCACTGAAAACACTAAAATTCTACACCCTAGAAAGCTCCTTGTCGAACCTACCAGACCTCCTGACGAAAGTCAGTATGTCCGACCATTTCGCTGAATATAGTGGCTCCTCCGCAAACTCCGTCGTGCCGAATATCTGCACCCTAAGGTTGCGATAAACTGTACATCTGCCCAGGAAGTGGAACGCTGTCTCGTCCTCCTCCCAGCATCTGGAGCAAATGGGGTCCCCTACCACTCTCATAAGTGACAGATGTCTATTCAGCCGGCAATGGCCAGTGAGAACCCCCACCAGAAGGTTGAGCGTCTCTCTGCCTTTACTCAAAAGCCATTGCGTTCGGCCCCTATCAGGGCCTGCTATGAATCTTTTGGCTTGCCTGCAGTCGTCTCTCTCTAACCAGGCTTTCGCCAGTTCCTTGTAGGCCCAGTTATCCAGGGCCACATTGACCTGGCGTCTACTAATTCCCAGCATAGGTTCTGGGCCAATGCAGGGGCTGCTGGCCCCTATCCTAGCTAATCGGTCCGCTCTCTCGTTACCCGGTATACCAATATGTCCGGGGACCCACCGTAGGGTCACCTTCTTATGTCTTGCCAACTTCTGAAGGGCGGCAGAGCATTCTTGTGCCAGAGCTGATCTGGCCCTCGAAGCTGCCACCGCTTTCAGAGCTGACTGGCTGTCAGAGCATATATATATATATATGCTCTGTTCAGAACACTTTTCGACTTCCGTCGAGTATGCCGCCATCAATATTGCATACACGCATACACTAAGACAGTCGTGCAGGTTCCCAGAGCGAAGCTCCGCCGCACTTCTTTACCCTCCAGACAGAAGCCCGCTCCCCCGGATCCTGACTCCTTTAAGAGCGATCCGTCAGTGAAGCATACGAGACTATTGGGCGGAAACTTGACTTTCCCTCTCATCCAGTCGTCTCTTTCCGGGATGACTAGTGAGAATTCATTAGCTAAATTTAAGATGTCCTTAGCTTTTTCCACCCTGAATGACGATATCGGGATATTACTCTCCGCGTATCGCTCTATTCTGGTGTGGCCAACTAATGGTTCTCGTGCTACCCACGTTCCCCCGTCACGCATTCTCAGGCAGGCCGACATCGCCTCTCTCTTTATCCAGAGGTGCAGAGGCGGCAAGCCCAAGAGTACCTCCAGGGCAGCAGTGGGTGTTGTCCTCATGGCACCTGTTATGCTCACTGCTGCAAGCCTCTGAATCTTTGCGAGCTTGAGCTTAACAGAGACCTTCTCTACGCTCGGCCACCAGACCGAGCAGCCATACTGGATCCTAGATCTGACTACTGCCGTATATAGCCAGTTTAGAACCTTGGGTTTGAGGCCCCAGGTTCTGCCGACTATTCGACGCAACTGCCACATGGTAGCTATAGACTTTTTATACACATAGTCGATATGCTGTGCCCATGTGAGTTTATTATCAATTAACACCCCCAGGTACTTGACCTCCTTTGTTAGGGCCAGCGGTACACCGTGGAGAGTGGGGGCTTTAAAATCATCTATCTTCTTCCTGTGAGTGAATAGGACCAGCTCAGTCTTCACTGGGTTGATTGAGAGTCCTGATTCGCCACACCACCTGTCCAAAATGCTGCACGCCATCTGCATCCTATCGCAGACGACGCCCAGGAATCTACCAGAGACTAACACCAGGCCGTCGTTTGCGTAGGCCTGCGTGTAGAAGCCGGCCGAGCTAAGTCTCGTAAGGAGGCCATCCATAACAAGGCACCAGAGGCGGGGGGAGAGGCAGCTGCCCTGCGGGCAACGCCCACTCACCCCAACCTCCAGCTGAACCCCGCCTAATGTTGCACTAGCCTTGCGATCTTACCCAGCAGACCAGAGTGGGTGGAACACCCCTGGTCTGAAGTGCGGTGCATATATTAGCTGTTCGTGCTTTATCAAAAGCTCCCTGTATGTCGAAGAATACTCCCAGAGCCACTTCTCTGTGAGAGAGGGCTCTTTCTACTTTTCCTACTATAGCATGCAGTGCCGTTTCCGTGGAGCGACCCTGCCTATAGGCATGCTGATTATCATGGAGGGGATAGGTAACGAGCGTTTCCTCTATCAAATATCTGTCCACGATCTTCTCCAATGCTTTCATAAGAAAGGAGGTAAGACTGGTTGGTCTATAAGACTTTGATAAAGAGTAGTCGATCTTCCCTGGTTTAGGGATGAACACTACTCTTGCTGCTTTCCAGGACGACGGTACGTATCCTAGCGCTAGCGAGCTCCGGAAAGCTGCCACGATATGTGGCAGCAACTCTTCTAGACCTCTTTGTAGTAGCGCGGGGAATATACCATCAGGTCCGGCTGATTTAAATGGACTAAACTCGTTTATTGCCCAGGAGACTGATCCGTCGGTTATCATCCTCTCGGCCAAGCCGGCGTCCCCTACATAGTCTTTGGTATTTACAGGTTGATGTCAAGTCCTTTCAACCACTTCAGCGCCAACGGTGTGGCTGTGAAGAACTCTTCTCGCGATCCCTGAAACGCACGCAGTTCACATTCGCTCGTAATATGGTTTATAGTTTGGCAGGGCGCGCCACAGTCACATAAGGGAGAGTGCACATAGCCCCACTTGTAAAGGGAGTCGGCACATCTGCCGTGGCCTGTTCGGACTCTATTAAGTCTTACCCACCCTTTCCGGGGTAGTTCTGATCCTGGAAGTAAGGCTGCCCCCATAAATGCGCATCGCGAGTGGTGTTCCGCAAAACCTTCCCACTGCGAGCGCCATTGGTTTAAGGAGTCGAAGTTATTGGTTTTAAGCCCTTCTGCATCCCTTATTGGTGGTTGTCGGGATTTAAGTCTGTTTATCTGCAACGGGGGTATTGCTCGGTGGATGGGCAGTTTCTTGTTGGCCGTAATCTTGTTATACTCCCTTAGAAAGGCGTCAGTCCTTCGCAGCTGCGGTGGGGCTATTCCAGAGAGTACAGGCAGCCATTGAGTTGGGGTTGTCTTAACTGCGCCTGTAATAAGTCTCATAATGTGATTTAGTTGGACGTCAATTAGTCTGGTATGATGGCTGTTAATCCAGACAGGCGCACAGTACTCAGCACACGAATAGACAAGAGCTAGTGCACTGGTTCGTAGAGTTGGAGCAGTGGCACCCCACGTCGTTCCATACAGCTTTTGGATAATGTTGTTGCGTGTTCTGAGTTTTCCTGCAGTGTTTGCGAGATGTTTCTTATAGCAGAGGGTGCGATCTAACGTTACTCCAAAATATTTTGAGAAATGGTTATGCTTCAGGGGTTCGCCTGCAAAAAGTACCTGCAGTTCATATTTAGCTAGTTTGTTATTTAGGTGGAAGCAGGAAACTTCGGTTTTTTTGGGGCTCGGTACTAGTCTCCATTTCTTGAAGTAGTTGTTTAGAGCTAACAAGTCGTTAGAAAGAGTATGCTCAACGTTCTTGAAGCTCTTATCGGAAAAAGCTATGGCTATATCGTCCGCATAGCAAAACTTGTAACTGACTGTTTCTGGCATGTCAAATATATACAGATTGAAAAGTAAGGGGGCCAGTACTGAGCCTTGTGGAAGATCGTTGTTCAATTTGCGCTGCCTGCTTGCTTTCTCGTTTAGGATTACTTGGAACTTTCTGTCGCATAACATTTTGTTTATGAGTCTTGTAGTGGTCTGACAGGGAATCACCTGCAGCAACTTATATAGGAGACCCTCCCTCCAGACTGTATCGTATGCGGCAGTGAGGTCAACAAACGCCACTCCCGTCATCATGTTTTGCTGGTAGCCTGCCTCTATATGCGTTGTGAGGGACAGTACTTGATCACAACAACTGCGACCCGGTCTGAAACCAGCCTGGGTCTAAGATAGTCGCGCTCAATCGGTTGTAGACGGCTCTTTCTAGCAATTTATAGGAGCAACTGAGCAAGGCTATAGGTCTGTAGCTGGTGGGTTGATCGTTCGGTTTACCGGGTTTTAATATTGATATGACCTTCGTTCTTTTGAATTCCCGTGGGAGGTTTCCCGTATTAAGGAGGTTCGTGAAGAAGAGAGATAGCCACACTCTTGTTTGCTGACCTGCGTGAATGAGAAATTCCGGCAGGACGCCGTCGAAACCAGGAGCCCTTCCAGGCCTAACATCTGATATGGCATTATTAATGTCTTCGATCGAGAAGGGTCGGGAAAACGTTGTTTGGGTAGGAGCGTTCCTCCTCAGTAAAGTCAATTCCTTCTTCACGCGTTTTGTATGCTCTCTATCAGAAGGTGCTCTTGACGTTTCTACAATATGCACAGCAATCTTGTCTGGAGATACTCCCGACGGTGCCCGTGTGGATGGCGTGCTTGAGCCTAGTTTTCTAAGAAGGCTCCAGGCCTTTCGACTTGAGTGTTGGAAGTTCATTTCCGGCGTAGTCTCCTACGTCTTCGTGAGCTGTCCAGGGCAGAGATGAGTTCGTCGGCAATATCTGGATTGTTGGTTTCCTGAAAGTCGCCGTATAGGAGTTCGCACCGCTCATCCCACCCAGAGATATATTCCTTCCTGTATCCCCTAGGAATGGTCCTTTTTGCAGCGCTCATAACTGCTCCAATGAAACGTTTGTAATTGTTTGATGTTGGCGGTATCCACTGTACCAGCCGGTCCAGCTCCCGTGAGTAGTTACACCAGTCCGCCTTTGCAAGATTCCATCGAGGCCGAGGGATGGATCGTATTAGGGGTATTTGGATTCCCACCTCTAAGAAAACTGGCCTGTGTTGGCTGTGTGGGAAGGCCTCTGCGACTTTTCTGTTAGCTGGTATAGGGATCCCTTTCCGGTTGCAGCTCACAAAGCACAAATCAGGGTTATTTTCTGAGTTCCAGGCTGCTGATTTGAAAGTGCCTTTATCTTTGGCATCAAATACAAGAAAGATATCATTATCATCAGCCCAGTCAGCCAACCTTGTGCCATTTTCGTCACAGTCGGGGTATCTCCACCGTTGGTGGTGGCTATTAAAGTCTCCAATATATATAGCCGGATGCTGTTGTACTGGAAGTGGTTGTTCAGGCCACTCCGCTGCCGGTGGCTTATATACGTTTACAATTGTGACTTCTCGCACTTTTACTATTACGCTGTGTATGTTGTTATTTGTGTCATTGGAAATGAGTTGGGCATTGTCAATATTGTTGCGAATATAAGAGGCTACGCCGTAAGTATGGTGGTAAGTGGCTCCCAGTAATGTATAACCAGAAATGTGTCCCCGTCTGGTGAGTGATTCCTCACTGTCGGCGTGAGTTTCTTGGATCGCTATCACATCAACCTTATTGTCCAAAAGTAGTTTGGAGATGCACTCGCTTTTAGCTCTGCTTATGCTCTCCACATTTAGCTGACAAATACGAATAAAACTACCGATATTTCTAGTCTGTTAGTTTTTAGCACTTATGTTCGTCATGTTTTAACCAGGAAATCTCAAAAAAAAAAGAGTCTGGTTGCCAGGTTCGCTCTAGCTCATTTAGCGTTACCCAGGGTGCACGTGTAGCTTCCTGCTACGGGCGCGAGCTAGTCTGCACCCCTGGGATTATACTACAATAACAAAAAAGTTTCCAAACTGCCTCTAAAACTCAAATACCGAGCGTCATCCGGTTTCTTTCTCGACACTAAAATTATGCGGCATTGCTCTGAATATTAACTTTGTTATGCAACTCAAACACTTAAAGGTTTCAGTTGGTGTTTTACCTTTTACCTAACCGAACGACAAAATTTTATCGCATATCATTATATTTTCTCCACTTTCATTTTAGCTCTCACTAAAGAGAAGAGAGCTTATGCGGAGCCTCTGTCTGTCCGTCTGTCGGTATACAAAAGATAGCCAAAACTACAGGTGCTAGAGAAAAACTAAATACAGATTCGGAATTAGTATGAAAAAACTAGT
Source organism: Callosobruchus maculatus (assembly GCA_951848785.1). NCBI lineage: Eukaryota > Metazoa > Arthropoda > Insecta > Coleoptera > Chrysomelidae > Callosobruchus > Callosobruchus maculatus. The sequence goes on from CATOUR010000174.1 coordinate 2,810,933, forward strand.
CCGGCAAAAATCCGGTTTTGTCAATATCGCTCGCTGAGTCAAAGTTTATTTGAACGAACGTTTATTAAAGGTAAGCCTTTCATGTGTCATTTTATCTGTTCCACCGCTAGAAGTTACAGCACCAGTTTCGTTATATACGGATATATCCTCATACTTGACTGCATTTTTAAATTCTAATATACAGGGTGTCCCAGAATTCACCGTCAAGCCGCTACGGGGTGACAGGATTGGTTGTAACTATCATGAGAAAAATCAGAAAAAAATATATTCCATGCAGTTTGAAAATTATGGGCATTTAAAGAAAACCTAGAATTTTGATCAAATTATTATATAACAATTTTTCGGTTAGTGTGGTTAAATTTTATTATTTTTGTTCATTTAAACTTTGGAACCGTAACCCTGAATAGCATTTCTAGAAGCACAGTCAAAAATAATGACACAATTGCTCCAAGTTTTCTAGAATGAAGACTATTTATTAAACTATTAATTTAAAATTTTCAAAGTTTGCCGACTTTGAAAGGCCCTTCTTTAAAAAAACTGTACCAAAGTGCCTTGGCAAGTGCCATTAAAAGTTAGCGCATTTAACCAGGATTGTAAAATGGTACAATACTTGTTAGTTTCCTATTAAAAAAACGAGTAAAAAAATAAAAACCTCTAGTAACCCGATTTTTGCTAACCCATTTCACTCAGGTCAGATGTTCTTTATTCGCACAAGCTTCTGGTAGGTTCTTAATTTTACGGCAAAATGATTTGAGGGATGGATAATGAACATATTTGCTATGAGTGAGCGAGACAGATAGTGACGCCACTTTTAGCAAAGTCAACAAAAATAAGTAAAATTGATAAAATAATGAACAATCTTGACCTAGCTTATAGTTTAGGTTTATCGGATTAGAAGTCAGATAGGAAAATAACATTTTTTATTACAATAATAGTTCAAATTGTGTACCATCAGCCTCAATACACGTCCTAAATTTTCTTAAATAAGATCTACTTATTAGTCAAGCACATTTAATGCGAGAACGCGGATCCCAGTATCGCTTTAAAGTAAGCCTGTGAACCGGAATTTTACACGGCAAAATTGTTGGGCCTTTTGAGCTGCCTGAGAATTTGAATGGCACGAACTACCTACATTTTTTACGATTTACCAACTTTGTTAGAGGACGTACCACTAAGCGGCCTACAGACGTTGATGTAAGCTGCGATTCCTTAATCGACTCAATGTTTCATGAAACTTGCATTAGTTGTATAAGTTCCACTCAAATCGAAACCTGTTGCGATCCCTGAATCGACTTGATATTTCATGCACGTTTCACGCAACACAAGAATAGCCGGGTGGGCTTATTTCTTTTTATCGACGCAATACTATACACGTTGAAACCTGCATCAGCTCGGCTCGACGTGGATAGTGGACATGTTTGCCATGAGTGAGCGAGGCAGATAGTGACGCCACTTTTAGCAAGTCAACAAAAATAAGTAAAATTAATAAAATAATGGAAAATCTTGACCTAGCTTAGTTTAGATTTATTGTATTAGAAGTCCGATGGGGAAATAACATGTTTTATCACAATAAAAGTTCAAATTGTGTACCATCAGCCTCAATACACGCCCTACATTTTCTTAAAAAAGATCTACTTATTAGCCGGGCACATTTAATGCGAGAAGACGGATCCCAGTATCGCTTTAAAGTAAGCCTGTGGACCGGAATTTCAAACGGCAAAATTGTTGGGCCTTTTGAGCTGCCTGAGAATTTGAATGGCACGAATTACCTACACTTTTTACGATAAAATTTACTTTGTTAGAGGACGTACCACTAAAGCGGCTTACAGACGTTGATCAAGTAAGCTGCGATTCCTCAATCGACTCAAGGTTTCATGAAACTTGCATCAGTTGCATAAGTTCCTACTCAAATCGAAACCTGTTGCGATGCCCGAATCGACTTGATATTTCATGCACGTTTCATGCAACACAAGAATAGTGGGGTAAGCTTATTTCTTTGCATCGACGCAATACTATACACGTTGAAACCTGCATCACTGCATCAGCATTACCGGCTTGGTGACATGGCTCACCGACCATAATAGGATTCCAGAATCTGCATCGCTGCATGCCGCAACTGATACCAAATTCGTGATTCAGTACCACACACGCTGCTACTTGCGTTATGAAACTTAGAAGTCGATACCTGAATCGCAGCATGCATCAACGTCTGTAGACCGCTTAACAGATCGTCGCCACATTGGGGTATCAACAAGATGGCTGCCCAGCGCATTACGCAGTACAAGTAAGAGGTTTCCTTGACCAAAAATATTCGGGAGGTGGAGGTGGACGTTCAGGCACTATCTCGTGGCCAGCCCGTTCCCCAGATTTAAATCCCCTGGAATTTTGTTATCGGGTGTTCTCAAAGAAAAAGTTGAGATTGAGAGCGTAGCCGAGCTGCGTAAACGAATTTCTCAAGCTGCTGAGGACATCAACTCTCGAGGATATGCCTGGCTAATAAGTAGATCTTTTTTAAGAAGATGTAGGACGTGTATTGAGGCTGATGGTAAACAATTTGAATATTTATTGCCTAACCTTTATTCCAATAAATCTAAACTAAACTAGGTCAACATTTTTTCATTATTTTATTAATTTTACTTATTTTTGTTGACTTTGCTAAAAGTGGCGTCACTATCTGTCTCGCTCACTCATAGCAGATATGTTCATTATTCATCTCTCTCATCATTTTGCCGTAAAATTAAGAACATACCAGAAGCTTGTGCGAATAAAGAACATCTGACCTGAGTGAAATGGGTTAGCAAAAATCGGGTTACTTGAGGTTTTCCTTTTTTTACTCGTTTTTTTTTTAGTATGAAACTAACAAGTATTGTACCATTTTACAATCCTGGTTAAATGCGCCAACTTTTAATGGCACTTGCTAAGGCACTTTAATATATTTTTTTTAAAGGAGGGCCTTTCAAAGTCAGAAAACTTTGAAAATTTTAAATTCATAGTTTAATAAATAGTCTTCATTCTAGAAAACTTAGGGCAATTGTGTCATTATTTTTGACTGTGCTTCTAGAAATGTTATTTAGGGTTACGGTTCCAAAGTTTGAATGAACAAAATTAATGAAAGTTAACCACAATAACCGAAAAATTTTTATAATTTGACCAAATTTCTAGGTTTTTTTAAATGCCCATAATTTTCAAACCACATGGGATAGATTTTTTTTCTGATTTTTCTCATGATAGTTACAACCAATCCTGTCACCCCGTTGCGGCTTGACGTTGACTTCTGGGACACCCTGTATTATTTTTTTAATATTTTTGGACCCTAATTTGCTCCCAATTTGACAATTGATGTGTATGGGAAAGAATCAAGGCAAGTTATCTGGCTCCATTGTTTATGTCTTATCTATAACATGTCCTTACGTTAGCAAGAAAGGCATTCGCCTTTTCACAATCGCCATCCAGAACAACGCCCATGTGATAATGGCTTGTTTTTAGAATGTCAAATAGTGTCCCTTGGATATTGCTGACATATACTAAATACCTGCTATTCGTAAAGTGCTTCAGAATAGCATACTTTCCTGTAACAAAATTTTTAGATTATTCACCATAAATGACCACTAGGGGGAAGGTAAAGCGTTGCAGCGGCAACCACTTAAAATTGAAGATGAATAATTATTGTTCTTTAAAAAAGAACGTTGTTGCAATCTTTAGTGTTTCTAAAAAGTGAATTTCTCCTTTTTATATGTCAATATATGAATTAATCGATGGAATCGAAAGACAAATAGAATTTGAGATCTATTTTTGCCCACACTTTAGCACACTTTATCACGAAAAACGGCGTCCCTCGTTTCCGTTGGCCTATCCTTCGTCTGTTTGTCCGATAATTTTGGCAAATTTATAACTGAGGAAGGGTATTTTCCACACATTCTAAGTAATAAAAAAATGTTTGGAGTTATTATATTCTCTACGCTCTTCACCATGACGTTTTCACATATTTAATAAATAATCAAATTTTAAAATTTTATTGGCCAAACCAAGTATGATGATACTTCTTGTATTCAAGGAATACCAGTGAACAAGTGTAAATTGTTGTTCCAAATTGCAAACAGCAGCAAAACGAAAGACGCCGTGCTGTGCTGTGCCTTCCAGTATAGGTTTTCATGTTGCAATGATTGTATACCTAATATACATGTCTTTGTATACATATGCATATACCAACACTATTTGAGGGACACTCGGTAACGGTGTTCAAATACTAAGCAACCAAGCTAGTAGTTCTCAAGATACAAATTATATGATTCTGATATGTATTATCATATCAGAAAAAGTCTATACACACGTCTTCAAAGTACGTACAGGTCTGTAAAGTATAGAATATTACCAACGTAATTTTTCTTAGGCAATACAATTTTTTTCATAAATACAAAACTAGATTTCTCTTCACCCTATCCTTCCCACCACTCAATTCTATACCTTCCAGAAAAAAAATATCAGGAGACTCTGAGATGCCTTTTTTGCTAATTACTTCTCCGCCAATGTAACAATTTTCGAAAATGTTGTAGCATCACCTGCTATGATATATCATATACATATCACGTCCTAACGTAAAAATTGATGCAGCGGTTGCTGAGATTACACGGGAAGGAGAATGAGCACAAACATACCGACATACATGCATAGATTTACGTGATTTAATACACCATAAAGTGTCTAAAAAGCATATCTCAAAATCGAAAATTTTTGCAATTACAATACTCCTCTCACCTATGGTGTGAAAAGTAAAATGAAAGATTAAAAACAGTTGCATAAAACAAACAAAAAAACAATCAGACTTGATAGATAAGAATAGTCCATGGTTTTCTACTAGTGTTCCAATAAGTACTACTTACGTTTCATTCTATAATGGTCTTTATCAAAGTATAAAAATCCAACAATAATTTATTTTTCATGACATTGATAGGTATTTCAGGAGACAGCTAACTAACTAACTAATGGTGATTTTGAAATCTTAAAAAACACAGTATTGCATTAACATTGTTTATAAGTCCAAAATGAGGGGCACTAATACATCCCATGTCAGGATCTCGATAAAGTCTGTCTTATGAATAAATAAATAATGGGACATACAACACACCATAAGGAAACTTACGGACCACTCTTTTTGGAGAACATTGATCAGATTTTACCCGAAGTATATCCAACCATGGTGAGGCACACTCAACTGATGAATTAGAAATGCAGTTGTGAGGAAAAATAAAAAATGTTCTCCACACCAAAGAGTAGGGCGTAAGTTTTGCCAGGGTTACTTATGGTTTGTTATTGGATCCCAAATGCGTTGCGTCATTTTGGACTTACCAACAATGCTACACTCTGTATTCTTTATTATTTCAGTACCAGGATTAGTTAGGAAATTAGATATGACATGCAAAATTAACTTATATCGCTTTTCATATTTAGATAAAACTCACAGAGATGACCAAAACAGAAGTAAAGTGTATTTCAAACATAAAATATGTGGTTTTTATTAGAATGCCAGTTCAAAACGAAGGAACAATGAGACAACGACGTGATGAGTTAAATAAAATAAAAATATTCCAACCTTTAAAATTGTTGCTATTAAACAGTCTTAAGGCCGATTCCCATTGGAACAGCATCAAGCAACGCGTCGCAGCATAGCGCGGCACAGCAAAATGCTGCTTCCAGTCGCTTACGTGCTAATAATCGATAGCGTTCCCAGTTAAGCAGCGCAGCGGCGCGCATCGCTTCGCGTCAGAGAGCAGTAAAAGTGTTAAGATACAGATACACATGCTCATAAATGGCATGCTTGTCCAGCATGCTCAAAATTTGTATGCTCAAAATTAGCATGCTCTTAAAACAGACACATTTGCTTTTGTTTAGCATGGTTTTTTAGAGCATGATCTTATCGATCCTGCTGAAAGCAAACACTCCGGATACACATGCTTATTAATAGCAACGCATCTATCAGCTAACAATGGAAAACTAAGGGGCGCTTTATAGACACGTAACCCTCTGGACCTCCCTCCTTAATACGTGCCTGGCGCTCATCAGAGAATTGAATTGTATCATCAGTTTGATTGGAATACCTACAATGTGTCAAAAAACTTCTGTAATCAATAAAGAAAAAGAGGGGAAATAGAACGATTGGGGTTCGAAATTGGCTAGTAGAAGAGAAAACCTTGGAGCAAGTACTCGATTGCTAGCTGAAATCAGAGAAGAAGAGGTTTGGATTGGATTCTACAGACTTTCATTGTTGCGATACAAAATAACAAATGGCAACGTTCTATAGTCTCCCCGCACGACATTTTTGGCAAATCATGTACCTGCACCTGCTGCGAACGACTGATCGATATAAGCATGCTCAATAAGCAGGCTTGTCCAGACATGCTATAAACACGTCCCCTCTCAGCCGCGCTACAGGTAGCATGCTCAAAAATCGCAAGACCGTCAAATCTTGAGTATGCTCGAAATTAGCATGCCTATTTCTAGCAAGATCCGTATATACATGCTACACAGTAGCAGCTGCTCATTAATGGCATGCTTGTATGCTTGAATTGAGCATATGTACCTGTACCTTTTTTCTTCCCTAAGCAATGGGTCACAACACGCTGCATATCGACGCGCTGCTCTTCTAGTTGACGGACAAGTGTGAATTGGCCGAACTATCAAATCAATACATGCAAGATCTGTATTTCTTTTGGTTTGTATATAGTGATGAAAAGACTCATTTAATTGAATGTACTGAATTCATTCTGTAATATTTATAATATTTTCTTTCAGCACTCTTAGGTCGCCTGAAGAGTATCTGAAATTCACTTTCCTCCAACCGTGCTCGAAATATACCATGCACCAAAAATTGTCTTTTCCTTTTATTTTTTTCATGTTGATAACATATAGCTGTCAAAAGTATCATGTCGTCTGATGATGAAGTAATAGACGTCTTCTCTACTGTCAATATGGTTATAAAATAATCCATTATGCACGACTGATTATTTTTGCTACTTTTGCTGGCGAATGCTGCTCAAGTGGGAATTGCCGCGCTGTTTGATGCTGCTTCAATGGGAATCGGCCTTTAGGCGAAATTACGTATTTCCATAGATTCCGCATAAATAAATCTCAAATTACCACATAACTACTCTGAATAATTCACTCAGGTAATCTACAAATCATATCAACTAACTGTGAAAGTAATAGCTATCTCACCGTGTCTCTTGAAACACCCAACGATATTGGCATGTCCAATGAATTTCTCTTTGAAATAACCATCTATTAAATCTAATTCCACAAAACCGTTCACCAAAACGATAGAGATTAACGCAATTACTATAATGGGGCTCAAGATATGCATCGTGTCTCAGCTCCTGAAAAAGTGCTTGAAAAAATGTCGTGTAGGGACATCTGACAGTGATGGGAAAATTGGGCCCATTACTGAGACAAGATAACATCCATGATATCCGTTTGAAATATGCATATACTCATGATGTATCGAAAACCGCAAGGCGTATACGGCGGGTTGATTCTGAAGGTATACCTCTCTACCATTAGTGAATGTAATCATACTGGAATTATTTTAGTTCTCATGCCAACAAGCGGAGAAAGTATTGTAAACCTGAAAAATATCAAATTTTATATAGTGGGTGTTTTGGACGATTTATGTAACAAAAAACCAGTCTGCTCCATCAAGCTTCATTGGTCCATCAATAAAAAACGAATATGCTCGAAGACAGACTTTTCTAACGTTTCAGCCACCTTTGTGTCATTGAATACGTTTAGGGAACCTGAGCGCTCTTGAGCGCTCCGGAGCGCTCAGGTAGCAGTCACTGTATTATTATAGGGTGCATAGCATTCCATAATATGGTGAGGTGTAACCCAACTGCTCCAACCCTGAAAAGTTGGTTATAACCCCGGTTATAACAATGGACGGCCGCAGCACGGCGCCAGTGATTGCTTTTAGTCTCGCAAGACAGTAGTATAGCAACTTTGATTTATTTCAATGTTTCAAATCATACTGGCTTCAGAGCTGAAACTTTACCAATGATTTAAATCTATTTTTGATTTAAAACTTTTTCGATTTAAATCGTTTGATTTAAAATCTTTTGTCAGCTTAATGATTTATGATTTGTGCCATATACTTTTCGACAAAGAGATTTGACAAAAAGATTTTAAATCATTTGCTATTCAGCGCACATGATTTTAAATCATTTTTTGATTCAGAATCATTTGCTAGTTATTTAAAATACCTTTTGATTTAAATATCTGCAAATGATTTAAAATCATTTTTTGATTTAATTTTTGCTAATTGCTAATTACTTGAAATACTTTTTGATTTAAATCTCTTCACGATTTAAAATCATTTTACTGGATAGATAGTAGGTACCTACTTACTTACTTAGTACTAAGGTTGTCACTTATCTGTTATCTGTTACCGTAATGTTACCAAAAATACTTTATTATCTTACAAATGGTGTTTTTATCTATATTTTGTATTTTGTTTCTTCAAACTTGTTTGTAGAATAATGATTTAAATGTTTTAAGTTTTAATTTATTCTCAAGCTTGTGTAATAGTGCTTGTAGGGAATGGTGTTTGAGAAAGGATTTCATTTTCAAAATGATTTACAATTCGAAAACGATTTAATTCATAAAGAATTACTCACATCCAAAAAAGTGGAGTCAAGGAGATTGACTCAGTACTTCCCACACATTAACGGTGATATCGTTTCATTATTTTCCAACGAGAGTTTGAGATCCGCTTGCAACCAAATCATTGACACGATTTCATACGCGTTTTCCATTCTCGCCGCGGTGATAAGACTGTGCCGAAATTTCATTAAAATCCATCCCAGGTTACACAACACAGAACGATTCAAAACAATACTCGTATGTATCAGTGTACATCAGAAAATTAGTCCCTCGGTTTCTGTAATAGGTAACGCAATATTCCGATGGACCTAAAAAGTGTATTATGTCACTCTAGGTCCGTCTTTCGCAGGTCAATGGGAAGCCTATTATCAATGCAAAAACTTTTTCATTTTTACAACCCCCTACCCCCTAAGCACCCCAATTTCACCCCCAGCCAAAAAAGAAGAAAATGATCGGGAACCCCTGAAACGCCTAAAAACGAAGTTTAAGCTGTTTTTATTTTTTTTTTGTTTTTATTATTGCTGTACCGCCACTGTCTGATTTCTAAAAAATGGAGTCAAGTTGATTGAATCAGTACTTCCCACACATAATGATGATACCATTTATCATTTATCCATTGCCTGAAGCTATAGTTTGAAAAGGGAGTCAAGTTGATTGACTCAGTACTTCCCACACATTACTGTGATACCAGTTTATTATCTTCCCATAGCATGAAGCTTCTGAGATCCCCTTGCAACCAAATCATCGGCAGCCCCCCCCCCCCTAAGATTGTCTTATGCCGCTATGTCTTTCCTTCACAGGTCAATGGACAGCCTATTATCAATACTACAAACTTTTCAGTTTCACAACGCCCAACCACTCCAATTTCACCCCCACTCAAAAAAAGGTAGGAAATGATCAGGAACCCCTAAAACATCTAAACACGAAGTTTGAGTTGTTTTCATACTTTTAGTTTTTTTATTATTGCTACGCTGCCACTGACACGATTCTTAACAAACATAGTTACGCGTTTTCCATGCTCAACAAGGTAACAATACTGTGTCAAAATTTAATTAGAATCAATTTAATAGTGTCCACGTTACAAAATACAAAACGATCTAAAGCAATAAATACTTGTATGTATACAGAAAATTCTAAGTCCCTTAGTTTCCGTAATATGTTCGGATGGACCTAAAAAGTTGATCTATGTCGCTAGGTCTTTCTTCACAAGTTAGTGGACAGCCTATTATGAATACAAGAAATTTCTCAGTTTTTCAACCCCCCACCCCCCAACTACCCCAAATTCACCCCCACCCAAAAAAACGCAGAAAATGATCAGGAACCTCTAGAATGCTTAAAAACGAAGTTTGAGCTGTTTTTATATTTTTAATTTTTTTATTATTTCTGCGCCGCCACTGGCACGATTTATAAAAACCATACGCGTTTTCCATCCTCGCTACGGTAGTAATACTGTGTCAAAATTTCATTAAAATCAATTGATCAGTTTCTTCGTTACATAATATAGAACGATCTAAAGCAATACTCGTATGTATGTATAGTGTATACATCGGAAAAAATTCTAAGTCCTTTAGTTTCTGTAATAGGCATAAGGCAATGTTCGGATAAACCTAAAAAGGTTATTTACGTTGCTAGGTCTTCCTTCACAGGTCAGTGGGTAGTCTATTATGAATACAACAAATTTTACAAACCCCCAACCCCCAACCACCCCAATTTCCATCCCCACCCAAAAAAAGTAGAAAATGATTCAGGAACACCTAAAATGCCTAAAAACGAAGTTTGGGGAATATTTGAAATTTTTCGTTTTTTGCTAATTACTCCGCCGCCTATGCATCGATTTTCAAAATTGAAGCAACATTACCTACTACGACCCTACACCATATCACTACCCAAATTTCATCAAAGTCTATGCAGCGGTTACTGAGATTACGAGGCTAGAAAAACGCCAACAGACAGACAGACAGACCGACAGAAAGACCGACAGACAGACCGACAGACAGACAGACCGACGGAAATGAGTGACATGGATTTTCGTTATGTAGACATCATAAAACGCCCAAAAAGCGTGTTATCTCAAAATCGAAAATTTTCGCGATCACAATACTCCCCTCACCTATCGGTGTGGGAAGTAAAATGAGTCCTTTGGTTTCTTTAATAGGCAAGGCAATGTTCGTATGGACCTAAAAAAGTTATTTATGTCGCTAGGTCTTCCTTCATTGGTCAGTGGACAGTCTATTATGAAAGCCACAAATTTTTCAATTTTGCAACCCCCCACCCCCCAACCACCCCAATTTCACCCCCACCCAAAAAAAAGTCGAAAATGATCCCCCCTTCCCCCCCAAATTGTCATATGCCGCTAGGTCTTTCCTGCACAGGTCAATGAACAGCCTATTATCAATAATACAAACTTTTCAGTTTTACAGTGTCCACGTTACAAAATACAAAACGATTTAAACCGCAATAAATTCTCGTATGTATACAGAAAATTCTAAGTCCCTTAGTTTCCGTAATAGGCTAGGCAATGTTCGGATGGACCTAAAAAGGTGATTTATGTCGCTAGGTCTTCCTTCACAGGTCAGCGGACAGCCTATTATTAATACAGCAAATTTTTCAGTTTTTCAACCCCCCACCCCCCAACCACCCGAATTTCATCCCCACCAAAAAAAACCCAGTAAATGATCAGGAACCTCTAAAACAACTTAAAAACGAAGTTTGAGCTGTTTTTATATTTTTAGTTTTTTACTTCCCACACCGATAGGTGAGGGGAGTATTGTGATCGCGAAAATTTTCGATTTTGAGATAATACACTTTTTGGGCGTTTCATGATGTCTACATAACGAAAATCCATGTCACTCATTTCCGTCGGTCTGTCTGTCTGTCGGTCTGTCGGTCTGTCGGTCTGTCGGTCTGTCTGTACGCGTTTTTGTGTCCTCGTAATCTCAGTAACCGCTGCATGGATTGTGATGAAATTTGGGCAGCGATATGCTGGGGGGTCGTAGTAGGTAATGTTCTTATAATTTTGAAAATCGGTGCAGGGGCGGCGGAGTAATTAGCAAAAAACAAAAAAAATTAAATATTCCTCAAACTTCGTTTTTAGGCGTTTTAGAGGTTCCTGATCATTTTTTACTTTTTTTTGGGTGGGGGTGAAATTGGGGTGGTTGGGGGGTGGGGGGTTGTAAAATTGAAAAATTTGTTGCTTTCATAATAGACTGTCCACTGACCCATGAAGGAAGACCCAGCAACATAAATAACTTTTTTAGGTCCATGCGAACATTGCCTTGCCTATTGCAGAAACCAAAGGACTTAGAATTTTTTCTGGTGTAAACATACGAGAGTATTGCTTTAGATCCTTCTATATTGTATTACAAGGAAACTGTTGAATTGATGTTAATGAAATTTTGACACAGTATTACTACCGTGGCGAGGATGGAAAACGCGTATGGTTTTTATAAATCGTGCCAGTGGCGGTGCAGAAATAATAAAAAAAGTAAAAGAATAAAAACAGCTCAAACTTCGTTTTTAAACGTTTTAAAGGTTCCTGATCATTTTCTGCGTTTTTTTTGGGTGGGGTGAAATTGGGGTGGTTAGGGGGTGGGGGGTTGAAAAACTGAAAAATTTCTTGTATTCATAATAGGCTGTCCACTAGCCTGTGAAGGAAGAGCTAGCGACATAAATAAACTTTTTAGGTCCATCCGAACATTGCCTAGCGTATTACGGAAACTAAGGGACTTAGAATTTTCTTTATACATACATACGAGTATTTATTGCTTTAGATCTTTTTGTACTTTGTAACGTGGACTCTATTAAATTGATTCTAATTAAATTTTGACACAGTATTATTACCGTGGTGAGGATGGAAAACGCCTCGGAAAACGCGTATGTTTGTTAAATATAGTGCCAGTGGCAGCGTATATAGCAATAATCAAAAAACTAAAAGTTTGAAAACAACTCAAACTTCGTTTTTAGATGGTTTAGGCTGTCCATTGACCTCTGAAGGAAAGACTTAGCGGCATAAGACAATTTTAGGGGAGGAAAGGCTGCCGATGATTTGGTTGCAAGGAGATCTCAGACTAAAGCTTCATGCTATGGGAAAATAGTAAACTGATATCACAGTAATGTGTGGGAAGTACTGAGTCAATCAACTTGACTCCATTTTTTATTGTTTATGCCACGATTTATAAAAGCCAATACGCATTTTATATCCTCGCCACGGTAGTAATACTGTGTCAAAATTTCATTAAAATCAATTCAACAGTTTCTTCGTCACATAATATAGAACGATGTAAAGCAATACTCGTATGTTTACACCAGAAAAAATTCTAAGTCCTTTGGTTTCTGTAATAGGCAAGGCACTGTTCAGATGGATCTAAAAAGGTGATTTATATGTCGCTAGATCTTCCTTTACAGGTCAGTGGGCAACCTATTATGAATACAGCAAATTTTTCAGTTTTTCAACCCCCCACCCCCCAACCACCCCAATTTCACCCCCACCCAAAAAAATTCAGAAAATGATCAGGAACTTCTAAAACACTTAAAAACGAAGTTTGAGCTGTTTTTATATTTTTAGTTTTTTTTTATTATTTCTGCGCCGCTACTGGCACGATTTCTAAAAACCATACGCATTTTCCATCCTCGACATGGTAGTAATACTGTGTCAAAATTTCATTAAAATCAATTGATCAGTTTCTTCGTTACATAATATAGAACGATCTAAAGTAATACTCGTATGTATGTATAGTGTATACATCGGAAAAAATTCTAAGTCCTTTAGTCCTTTAGTTTCTGTAATAGGCATAAGGCAATGTTCGGATAAACCTAAAAAAGTTATATATAGCATGAAGCTTCTGAGATCCCCTTGCAACCAAATCATCGGCAGCCCCCCCCCCTAAGATTGTCTTATGCCGCTAGGTCTTTCCTTCACAGGTCAATGGACCGCCTATTATCAATACTACAAACTTTTCAGTTTCACAACGCCCAACCACTCCAATTTCACCTCCACTCAAAAAAAGGTAGGAAATGATCAGGAACCCCTAAAACATCTAAACACGAAGTTTGAGTTGTTTTCATACTTTTAGTTTTTTTATTATTGCTACGCTGCCACTGACACGATTCTTAACAAACATAGTTACGCGTTTTCCATGCTCAACAAGGTAATAATACTGTGTCAAAATTTAATTAGAATCAATTTAATAGTGTCCACGTTACAAAATACAAAACGATCTAAAGCAATAAATACTTGTATGTATACAGAAAATTCTAAGTCCCTTAGTTTCCGTAATATGTTCGGATGGACCTAAAAAGTTGATCTATGTCGCTAGGTCTTTCTTCACAAGTTAGTGGACAGCCTATTATGAATACAAGAAATTTCTCAGTTTTTCAACCCCCCACCCCCCAACTACCCCAATTTCACCCCCACCCAAAAAAACGCAGAAAATGATCAGGAACCTCTAGAATGCTTAAAAACGAAGTTTGAGCTGTTTTTATATTTTTAATTTTTTTATTATTTCTGCGCCGCCACTGGCACGATTTATAAAAACCATACGCGTTTTCCATCCTCGCTACGGTAGTAATACTGTGTCAAAATTTCATTAAAATCAATTCAACAGTTTCCTCGCAACACAATATAGAAGGATCTAAAGCAATATACTTACACCAGAAAAAATGTAGTCAAGTTGATTGACTCAGTACTTCCCACACATTCCGATGATACCAGTTTTATTATTTTCCCACAGCATGCAACTATAGTCTAGATGCTGCCCCTGCAATCAAATCATTCCTCGCCCGACCGCAAAAAAAAGTGTTTTATTCTACTAGGTGCTTCTTTCACAGGTCAATGGACAATATATCATGAATACAACAAATTTTTGAGTTTTACAAACCCCCACCCCCGAACCACCCCAATTTCACCCTCAACCACAAAAATTTTTAAAATGATCAGGAAACGTCTAAAACGAAGTTTGAGGTGTTTTTTATATTTTTAGTTTTTTTATTATTGCCGCGCCGCCACTGAAATGATTTCTAAAAAACATACGCGCTTTCCATACTCGTCGCGGTAATAAATCTGTGTCAAAATGACAGACAGACCGACAGACAGACCGACAGACAGACCGACAGACAGACCGACAGACAGACCGACAGACAGACCGACAGACAGACCGACAGACAGACCGACAGACAGACCGACAGACAGACAGACCGACGGAAATGAGTGACATGGATTTTCGTTATGTAGACATCATAAAACGCCCAAAAAGCGTGTTATCTCAAAATCGAAAATTTTCGCGATCACAATACTCCCCTCACCTATCGGTGTGGGAAGTAAAATGAGTCCTTTGGTTTCTGTAATAGGCAAGGCAATGTTCGGATGGACCTAAAAAAGTTATTTATGTCGCTAGGTCTTCCTTCATTGGTCAGTGGACAGTCTATTATGAAAGCCACAAATTTTTCAATTTTGCAACCCCCCACCCCCCAACCACCCCAATTTCACCCCCACCCAAAAAAAAGTAGAAAATGATCAGAAACCCCTAAAACGCCTAAAAACGAAGTTTAAGCAGTATTTAATTTTTTCGTATTTTGCTAATTACTCCGCCGCACATACACCGATTTTCAAAATTATAGGAACATTACCTACTACGACCCCACAGCAAATCGCTGCCCAAATTTCATCACAATCCATGCAGCGGTTGCTGAGATTACGAGGCTAGAAAAAAGCGACAGACAGACAGACAGACCGACGGAAATGAGTGACGTGGATTTTCGTTATGTAGACATCATAAAATGCCCAAAAAGCGTATTATCTCAAAATCGAAAATTTTCGCGATCACAATACTCCCCTCACCTATCGGTGTGGGAAGTAAAATGAAGTCAAGTTGATTGACTCAGTACTTCCCACACATTACGGTGATACCAATGTATTATTTACCCATAGCATGAAGCTCTAGTCCGAGATCCCCTTACAACAAAATCATCGCCAGTACCCCCCCCTTCCCCCCAAATTGTCATATGCCGCTAGGTCTTTCCTGCACAGGTCAATGAACAGCCTATTATCAATAATACAAACTTTTCAGTTTTACAGTGTCCACGTTACAAAATACAAAACGATTTAAACTGCAATAAATTCTCGTATGTATACAGAAAATTCTAAGGCCCTTAGTTTCCGTAATAGGCTAGGCAATGTTCGGATGGACCTAAAAAGGTGATTTATGTCGCTAGGTCTTCCTTCACAGGTCAGCGGACAGCCTATTATTAATACAGCAAATTTTTCAGTTTTTCATCCCCCCACCCCCCAACCACCCGAATTTCATCCCCACCCAAAAAAACCCAGTAAATGATCAGGAACCTCTAAAACAACTTAAAAACGAAGTTTGAGCTGTTTTTATATTTTTAGTTTTTTTATTGTTTATGCCACGATTTATAAAAACCAATACGCATCTTATATCCTCGCCACGGTAGTAATACTGTGTCAAAATTTCATTAAAATCAATTCAACAGTTTCTTCGTCACATAATGTAGAACGATGTAAAGCAATACTCGTATGTTTACACCAGAAAAAATTCTAAGTCCTTTGGTTTCTGTAATAGGCAAGGCACTGTTTAGATGGATCTAAAAAGGTGATTTACTCGGTGATTTATATGTCGCTAGATCTTCCTTTACAGGTCAGTGGACAACCTATTATGAATACAGCAAATTTTTCAGTTTTTCAACCCCCCACCCCCCAACCACCCCAATTTAACTCAGAAAATGATCAGGAACTTCTAAAACACTTAAAAACGAAGTTTGAGCTGTTTTTCTATTTTTAGTTTTTTTATTATTTCTGCGCCGCTACTGGCACGATTTCTAAAAACCATACGCATTCTCCATCCTCGACACGGTAGTAATACTGTGTCAAAATTTCATTAAAATCAATTGATCAGTTTCTTCGTTACATAATATAGAACGATCTAAAGCAATACTCGTATGTATGTATAGTGTATACATCGGAAAAAATTCTAAGTCCTTTAGTTTCTGTAATAGGCATAAGGCAATGTTCGGATAAACCTAAAAAGGTTATTTACGTTGCTAGGTCTTCCTTCACAGGTCAGTGGGTAGTCTATTATGAATACAACAAATTTTACAAACCCCCAACCCCCAACCACCCCAATTTCCACCCCCACCCAAAAAAAGTAGAAAATGATTCAGGAACACCTAAAATGCCTAAAAACGAAGTTTGGGGAATATTTGAAATTTTTCGTTTTTTGCTAATTACTCCGCCGCCAAAGCACCGATTTTCAAAATTATAGCAGCATTACCTACTACGACCCCACAGCATATCGCTGCCCAAATTTCATCAAAATCCATGCAGCGGTTACTGAGATTACGAGGGTAGAAGAACGCGACAGACAGACAGACCGACAGACCGACAGACCGACAGACCGACAGACCGACAGACCGACAGACCGACAGACCGACAGACCGACAGACCGACAGACCGACAGACCGACAGACCGACAGACCGACAGACCGACAGACCGACAGACCGACAGACCGACAGACCGACAGACCGACAGACCGACAGACCGACAGACCGACAGACCGACAGACCGACAGACCGACAGACCGACAGACCGACAGACCGACAGACCGACAGACCGACAGACCGACAGACCGACAGACCGACAGACCGACAGACCGACAGACCGACAGACCGACAGACCGACAGACCGACAGACCGACAGACCGACAGACCGACAGACCGACAGACCGACAGACCGACAGACCGACAGACCGACAGACCGACAGACCGACAGACCGACAGACCGACAGACCGACAGACCGACAGACCGACAGACCGACAGACCGACAGACCGACAGACCGACAGACCGACAGACCGACAGACCGACAGACCGACAGACCGACAGACCGACAGACCGACAGACCGACAGACCGACAGACCGACAGACCGACAGACCGACAGACCGACAGACCGACAGACCGACAGACCGACAGACCGACAGACCGACAGACCGACAGACCGACAGACCGACAGACCGACAGACCGACAGACCGACAGACCGACAGACCGACAGACCGACAGACCGACAGACCGACAGACCGACAGACCGACAGACCGACAGACCGACAGACCGACAGACCGACAGACCGACAGACCGACAGACCGACAGACCGACAGACCGACAGACCGACAGACCGACAGACCGACAGACCGACAGACCGACAGACCGACAGACCGACAGACCGACAGACCGACAGACCGACAGACCGACAGACCGACAGACCGACAGACCGACAGACCGACAGACCGACAGACCGACAGACCGACAGACCGACAGACCGACAGACCGACAGACCGACAGACCGACAGACCGACAGACCGACAGACCGACAGACCGACAGACCGACAGACCGACAGACCGACAGACCGACAGACCGACAGACCGACAGACCGACAGACAGACAGACAGACAGACAGACAGACCGACAGACCGACAGACCGACAGACCGACAGACCGACAGACCGACAGACCGACAGACCGACAGACCGACAGACCGACAGACCGACAGACCGACAGACCGACAGACCGACAGACCGACAGACCGACAGACCGACAGACCGACAGACCGACAGACCGACAGACCGACAGACCGACAGACCGACAGACCGACAGACCGACAGACCGACAGACCGACAGACCGACAGACCGACAGACCGACAGACCGACAGACCGACAGACCGACAGACCGACAGACCGACAGACCGACAGACCGACAGACCGACAGACCGACAGACCGACAGACCGACAGACCGACAGACCGACAGACCGACAGACCGACAGACCGACAGACCGACAGACCGACAGACCGACAGACCGACAGACCGACAGACCGACAGACCGACAGACCGACAGACCGACAGACCGACAGACCGACAGACCGACAGACCGACAGACCGACAGACCGACAGACCGACAGACCGACAGACCGACAGACCGACAGACCGACAGACCGACAGACCGACAGACCGACAGACCGACAGACCGACAGACCGACAGACCGACAGACCGACAGACCGACAGACCGACAGACCGACAGACAGACAGACAGACAGACCGACAGACCGACAGACCGACAGACCGACAGACAGACAGACCGACAGACAGACCGACGGAAATGAGTGACGTGGATTTTCGTTATGTAGACAAAGTGGATTATCTCAAAATCGAAAATTTTCGCGATCACAATACTCCCCTCACCTATCGGTGTGGGAAGTAAAACGATTTAAATCATAAAAAAGGATATAAATCAAGACAGGAATGGTTAAAATCATATTACGATTTTTGATTTAAGTCAATTTCTTCCCTCAAAAGAATTTAAGATTTAAATACTTTTTTAAAATTATAATGATTTGTGATTTATGATTTAAATCTTTTTGTAAAGGATTTGTTTCAGTTCTGACTGGCTTACTGCTCGAATCAGGAATCACTGATCAGAGTCATCTGGTATTAGGTGATTCGAGAAAGTGAAGTAATTTGATGATTCGAATCAGTTGGTTCCAATAATCAAGTCACTAGACTACTCTATTAGTCACAAAAAATAAAATGATCATTCAATTCTTCCTTGCTTCTCAGAGTGGTCCAGTGAACTGTTACTCTTTGTCAGTCGTGTCGATCGATCTTTCTGGTTACCCAGAGACCAGACAAAGCCAGGGAGAAGTAAGAGAAAGAAAGGAAAAGAAGGAATGAGAAGAGACTTCTCTTTAGGAGGAAGTTCCACGGTTGGAGGCTATAACTTGCAAAGTTGATTTGAGTTCGGTAATTTTTGGATTTAATCAAAAGGGTTAATTTTGAGGTTCGATATCTTAAATAGCAAAACAGAGGGTTACTATGCGATTCCGCTTGATTGTAACGTCCTTGCGCCTGTTGTTTAATGTATTGCTCAAGAAAGGGATCTCAAGGTCCCTGTGAAGGATATCGTTGGAAAGATGCCATAGGGTGTTAGTGATTGTGTGATGTCCTGCTCTGCATAACCTGGAGATATGTGCATTTTGTCATCGAAACACGAAGCCTCACATTTTTTCATTTATTCTTAATACTACAAATATTTCCACCCTTGAAGGTTGTACCTTCTATGAGGCGATTGGTATAATATTGTCAGTGGGTATAATTATGATATGTACATCACACTAATTAATTTGATAATATAACCCATATAACCTATTGCTCCAAATATTCGATCTTTCTTACTGAAGCTGATTGTGGGCATTGGGTAGGTAATTGCCGAAGTGAATGATATTTTAGACAGGGATGACACCGCTGACAATATTTTTAACAGAGCATCTGTCAGGCGTAATACATTTTCTGAAAAGAAGTAATAGCTGTATAGTTTTTGTGTTCCATATTTTTCTTATGATTTTTTCAATAATTATGAACATTTTTCTTTGTTTTTTTTGTTTATATCAGCATCAGCAACATTCGTATTCACCATTTGCACCCCATTGAAAAATTAAAACCCGCCACGCCTCAGTAGTAGGAAACGTTGTCGAAAGGCACTGAAACGGAGAGAAGTGGCACCTGTGGGATAGAGGGTTGGTGTATACGGGTGTCCCAAGAGTCAACCGCAACGTCAAGCCGCAACGGGGTGATAGGATTGGTTGTAAATATCATGAGAAAAATAAAAAAATGGAGTCAAGTTGATTGACTCAGTACTTCCCACACATTACTGTGATATCAGTTTACTATTTTCCCATAGCATGAAGCTTTAGTCTGAGATCTCCTTGCAACCAAATCATCGGCAGCCTTTCCTCCCCTAAAATTGTCTTATGCCGCTAAGTCTTTCCTTCAGAGGTCAATGGACAGCCTAAACCATCTAAAAACGAAGTTTGAGTTGTTTTCAAACTTTTAGTTTTTTGATTATTGCTATATACGCTGCCACTGGCACTATATTTAACAAACATACGCGTTTTCCGAGGCGTTTTCCATCCTCACCACGGTAATAATACTGTGTCAAAATTTAATTAGAATCAATTTAATAGAGTCCACGTTACAAAGTACAAAAAGATCTAAAGCAATAAATACTCGTATGTATGTATAAAGAAAATTCTAAGTCCCTTAGTTTCCGTAATACGCTAGGCAATGTTCGGATGGACCTAAAAAGTTTATTTATGTCGCTAGCTCTTCCTTCACAGGCTAGTGGACAGCCTATTATGAATACAAGAAATTTTTCAGTTTTTCAACCCCCCACCCCCTAACCACCCCAATTTCACCCCACCCAAAAAAAACGCAGAAAATGATCAGGAACCTTTAAAACGTTTAAAAACGAAGTTTGAGCTGTTTTTATTCTTTTACTTTTTTTATTATTTCTGCACCGCCACTGGCACGATTTATAAAAACCATACGCGTTTTCCATCCTCGCCACGGTAGTAATACTGTGTCAAAATTTCATTAACATCAATTCAACAGTTTCCTTGTAATACAATATAGAAGGATCTAAAGCAATACTCTCGTATGTTTACACCAGAAAAAATTCTAAGTCCTTTGGTTTCTGCAATAGGCAAGGCAATGTTCGCATGGACCTAAAAAAGTTATTTATGTTGCTGGGTCTTCCTTCATGGGTCAGTGGACAGTCTATTATGAAAGCAACAAATTTTTCAATTTTACAACCCCCCACCCCCCAACCACCCCAATTTCACCCCCACCCAAAAAAAAGTAAAAAATGATCAGGAACCTCTAAAACGCCTAAAAACGAAGTTTGAGGAATATTTAATTTTTTTTGTTTTTTGCTAATTACTCCGCCGCCCCTGCACGGATTTTCAAAATTATAAGAACATTACCTACTACGACCCCCCAGCATATCGCTGCCCAAATTTCATCACAATCCATGCAGCGGTTACTGAGATTACGAGGACACAAAAACGCGTACAGACAGACCGACAGACCGACAGACCGACAGACAGACAGACCGACGGAAATGAGTGACATGGATTTTCGTTATGTAGACATCATGAAACGCCCAAAAAGTGTATTATCTCAAAATCGAAAATTTTCGCGATCACAATACTCCCCTCACCTATCGGTGTGGGAAGTAAAAAAATCTATCCCATGCAGTTTGAAAATTATGGGCATTTTAAAAACCTAGAAATTTGGTCAAATTATAACAATTTTTCAGTTATTGTGGTTAACTTTTATTATTTTTGTTCATTTAAACTTTGGAACCGTAACGCTAAATAACATTTCTTGAAGCTCAGTCAGAAATAATGTCACAATTGCCCCAAGTTTTCTAGAATGAAGACTTTTTATTGAACATTGAATTTAAAGTATTCAGTTTGCCGACTTTGAAAGGCCTCCCTTTAAAAAAAATGTACTAAAGTGCCTTGGCAGGTGCCATTAAAAGTTGGCGCATTTAACCAGGATTGTAAAATGGTACAATACTTGTTAGTTTCATACTAAAAAAAAGAGAGTAAGAAAATAAAAACCTCAAGTAACCCGATTTTTGCTAACCCATTTCACTCAGGTCAGATGTTCTTTATTCGCACAAGCTTCTGGTAGGTTCTTAATTTTACGGCAAAATGATGAGAGAGGTGGATAGTGGACATGTTTGCCATGAGTGAGCGAGACAGATAGTGACGCCACTTTTAGCAAAGTCAACAAAAATAAGTAAAATTAATAAAATAATGAAAAATCTTGACCTAGCTTAGTTTAGATTTATTGGATTAGAAGTCAGATGGGGAAATAACATGTTTTATCACAATAAAAGTTCAAATTGTGTACCATCAGCCTCAATACACGCCCTACATTTTCTTAAAAAAGATCTACTTATTAGCCGGGCACATTTAATGCGAGAAGACGGATCCCAGTATCGCTTTAAAGTAAGCCTGTGGACCGGAATTTCAAACGGCAAAATTGTTGGGCCTTTTGAGCTGCCTGAGAATTTGAATGGCACGAATTACCTACATTTTTTACGATAAAATTTACTTTGTTAGAGGACGTACCACTAAAGCGGCTTACAGGCGTTGATCAGTAAGCTGCGATTCCTCAATCGACTCAAGGTTTCATGAAACTTGCATCAGTTGCATCAGTTCCTACTCAAATCGAAACCTGTTGCGATGCCCGAATCGACTTGATATTTCATGCACGTTTCATGCAACACAAGAATAGTGGGGTAAGCTTATTTCTTTGCATCGACGCAATACTATACACGTTGAAGCCTGCATCACTGCATCAGCATCACCGGCTTGGTGACATGGCTCACCGACCATAATAGGATTCCAGAATCTGCATCGCTGCATGCCGCAACTGATACCAAATTCGTGATTCAGTACCACACACGCTGCTACTTGCGTTATGAAACTTAGAAGTCGATACCTGAATCGCAGCATGCATCAACGTCTGTAGACCGCTTAACAGATCGCCGCCACATAAGGTATCAATACGATGCAGTAAGCGCAAGTAAGAGGTGAGGTGGAGGTGGACGTTCAGGTACTATCTCGTGGCCAGCCAGTTCCCCAGATTTAAATCCCCTGGAATTTGGTTATTGAGGTCTTCTCAAAGAAAAAGTTTATTCAAAGCCCATTGAGAGCGTAGACAAGCTGCTGAGGACATCAACTCTCGAGGATATGCCTGGCTAATAAGTAGATCTTTGTAACAATAAAAATGTTGCTTGGTGATGAACCACCAGCCAACACTTTTATTACTCATAGCAACCAACAGCTCAATTGGTTTGCATGAGACTAGGGAATGTAGGTGCGTGCGTGAGTGCGTGAGTCTAGTTAGCCGCCAAGAAATGAAAAATAGGACAACAATGGTTTAATAAAGATTTATTTCAGAATATATGACTGCAGTACATTCTATTTTTTTTTTAAACAAGTACTCATCTTTGGAGGGAAGTCCAGGTAGTGCCCTCCCGAAAAGAAGGTGGTGCTCCAAAGGGCTGGCTTCTTCGGAAGGAGTTCAGGTGGTGCTCCAAAGGTGTCTCGATGTTGGCACCCCGAGAAAAGGTGATCTTGACGGTGGCACCCCGAGAAAAGGAAGGTGGCTTTGGTGGTGGCACCCCGAAAAAAAAGTTGTCTTCATGTTGGCACCCCGAGAAAAAAGGGTGGTTTTCCTGTGAAAGAGTTATGGCTGGTATTAGCACCCTGTGAAGAACTTCACAGGACTTCACGATCTGTTTCTGAAGTATGGATCTTCATGCGTTCTTACATTTTGGTAAATTGCATTCATATACTTAAGAAACAAATCTATGAAGTAGCATGGGGGTATTAAAAAGCCAAAAAGCAGATAACTTTCAAATGTTCACATGGTAAAGATAAAAAAAATATAGATATATACAAGAGCGAATAGATAGAACAACAGTTAAGAAAAAAAAATGATTCTTAAATGCTTTGTATTTTCAGTCCTACCGGATCTTTTCAGATATATAGTGATAAATAAAATAAATGTACAAAGTATGTTCAAAAATTTACAAACTTTCTCCTCACGCTTTGTAAAACAAAATTACAAAAATGTCCAACAGATCTTTTCATTGCGTTCTCAATTAGCAAATCTGAGTGCTAGGTACTTTTACGTAAAGAATGTCATAAAAAAATGTGAAACATTAAATACACATAAGATAAGGCATCGTAACACAAAAATATATGGCTAGAAACAAAGAATAATGTTCAGCGACTCTTTTGTTAGATAATTGATAGATATACAGTGTATGATTGACTTGATATTTAAAGATTAAAATGTTCGCCATCACATGTTCATGAAAAAAATGTATAAACCGGAAAAATCACATTCCTACACATAGCTGAAAAATAAAGAGCAGAAGCAATGAAAATATGGGAAATCATAGCTATCAAATCGTTATGATTACCTTGATCATCACATATTGCACACACACAAAAGATTGTCTTAGAGAGACATAATTATATTAGGTGTTAACTGGTTGAGTTCAGAAAGCAAAAGGAATAAACCAATTCATTTCATCTAGAAGCTAACGTCGGTAAAGAGAGAGAGGGCATACTCCCCACTCATTCGATCTTTCCCAAAATTTGTGCGCACTTGCGCAGTGTGTATAATTAATATTATTTCCAACTGAAGTAGAGATGGGAAAAAGGTAGAGGTGAGAAGCAAAATAGTTATAAAAATGTACTAGTATAATGAGGAAGTAGTTGCTAAAAATGGAAGTTATAAACTATTTGTATATGGTAGCCAAGTAAATAATATGAAAATAATTTTGAAAACGGGTGAACCGTTACACTCGGCCCCACTTAACGAAAAAAAATTTGAGAGGCATTCGAGAATTTTTGTTTAAAAGAAAGTAAAGTTAAAGTTATCACTGAGGGATCAAAATCAACCATTTGTCCTGATAACAAAGTCAGATTATGTTTTCGTGCTTTCCCATGCAAATCTCAAGAAATTGCAGTAATCTACAACCTACAAAGTCTATCAAGGTGCATGAAAGAGCAAGAAGACGCAGGTAGAAAACAAAAATGTTGGAAGAGAAATGGGAAGAAAAAGAGATAGCCTCAAGCCTACCAAACAAGAGGGATGGTTATAGCACCAACTCGCTTAAAAGTACAGTGAAACTGCAATGAATATGTACTACACAATCAAGATAATAAATTGTGAAGTAAAAAAAAACAAATGTACGCAACCTATCAAACCCTAATATACTTAAGACCTAAAGGAGAAAAGAAAAAAGTTGTCAAAACGTTGACAAGGGACAAAGAGTTTCAAGACTTACTAAAATAACTATAAGATCGATACCTATCTAAAAAATCTAAATATCCTAAATAACCATGAGTAATACTAAAAAAAACTAGGATACCCTTAATATTCTCAACAAAAGATTGTAAAATATTCCACTGAACAGACTTAAGAGAAAATTCAGATCTCTAAAGCATAAGTATAAGACCAAACTATTTCCATTTATGAAATATTAAATGAAAAAAAAATATTGTAACACCATAAGTGTTTCTATGAAAACCCAAAAAAAAAAATTTAATTTTGAACAAAATTTTTTTCTAAGTACTAACTATAATTCAGTAATGTTCTGATTCAATAAAAAACATTTGCAATCCAGTGATGTTCTGATTCGATAAAAGATATTACTATAATCCAGTAATGTTCTGATTCGATAAAGATCTTGCTATAATCCAGTAATGTTCTGATTCGATAAAGAGCATTATGATCCAGTGATCAACAAAAAAAGTTGGGCGCCAGCAGTCTAAAATAAGACTACAAAGAAAAAGGTAATCAAACATAAGTGGTTAAGTGACGTCATTTCAAAGTCAAATACCTACATGAAATTTTTCAAATAATAAACAACGAAGTAAATTCAAAGAAGTGTTGTGTCATATTGAATTCAAAAAAAAATAAACTCGCAGAAGATTAACAAGATTACATTCCAAAATCAATTCAGGGAAAGTTTACACAACATATTAAACTTGAAAAGACAATTCAGGGAAAGTTTATGCATCAAATTGAATTCAAAAATAAATTCAGAGAAAATTATACATCATGTGACAATTTAAAATAGGCAAAATTATTTAAGTGAAATAACTACCACAAATCTAATGTTCATTAATAAATTGATTCCAAAAAAAAATCAAGCATCAGTGTAAGTTTAAGATCTAATCAAGAAAATCTGTTAAAGATTGCATGAGCAAATACAATAACAGTCAAAAGCTTGAACTATTTGTCAGCATGTAAGCACAAGGATCTTAATCGTCTAAAAAGTATAAGATACGAATAAACAAAAAGCGAAGATTAAATGCAAAATGGCAAGAAATGTTAAGCATAATTTCAGTCTATCAAATAACAGATTACTAAAACTGTAACAAACTCACATCAAGTTATGAGTGCAAAGCGAAAATCGTAAAGTTATAAATTCAAAGTGATTTAAAAAAAACTAAACTGTGATAAACAGATCACATGAAAGAAACTAAACATGAAAATCTCAGGCCTACAAAAGTCATTCCAAGTACGCTGCAGATTTATAGAAACGCATACCATGATAACTAAAGAGGATAGAGACAATCAAGGGTAATCTCGTTAGTAGTATAGATATGCCGATTCTGATCCTTCCGAGGTCATTTGAAGGTCATTTAAATGGGGTGTGGATAACCTTGAGATGTGACGTGGGCTTTTCTTATAGGTGCCGATTCTGATCCTCCCTGAAGGTCATTTTGTAACGTTGTGTTTTCAAATGTGATCGTATCTGAAGGGCTTGTTTCAGTGGGGTGTTGGGTAACCTTGAGTTTTTCGGTTTACAATGTGCCTATAGATAACGATTTTGAAATATTTGTTGTTAGTGTTTGAATTGGTTGTTTGTGTAACCTTGAGTTTTTTTTGTGTTAGTGTATAGCTGCTTATTTTGAACGTCCTTGAATGTGACTATTGACTGGATAACCTTGAGATTTGACGTGGTGGATAACCTCGAGATTTGACGTGGGGCCAATTACAATCCTCCCTGAAGGTCACTCAGATAGGGTGTGGATAGCCTTGAGATCAGTTGTATGATTTTCGTACGAGGCTTGATGGTTTTGAGAAGAATGCACGGTGACGTATTTTGACCTTGAAGGTATCTGTATAAATAGTGTAATAACGGGCTAGTGATCAGTAAAAGTCGAGAGACGATCAGAGTATAGTCCCGAAGTATATTGTGTACAGATATAACTTGGTAAGCACCCTTTTTATATTATTTATCCAACAGTAACATTATTTGTTTTTTCTTTAAACAATGTCTGTCGCTACCTCTGAATTGCATGAAATTAACAATAAAATCAACTGTGAACTCGATAACAAAATACTGTTCAGAACTTTATCTTCACTAACTGTAAACAAAGCCCATACAATTAAGAATCTGTCACCCGTCAAATCAAAATTTGGTGAATGTCTAGTAGCAACACTATTAGAAGATGATGCTAATGAGTTCAAAGTATGGTTACCTAAAAGAGTATCGGAGCATATGTCTGAAGCAGTGATTAAAGAGATAAATGAATCTCAAAATAAATATTCACTAACATATATTGGTCAAAGTTCACCTAAAACACCAGGCGCGCGCTCCAAATGTTTGATGAAATTTGATTATATTCAACAATAATATATTTGATGATGAGGTAGTACAGATTGTGTTGGGTATAAATAATATAATGTTTACTCCCATGTATTGGACCCGCGATATGTAGAAGGTAAATTCGAGATAAAAACATTTATTTGCACCTAGTTGGTATTAGACGTTCTGTTTGTTTCAGAAGCAGACTAACTTTTCATTCCCATTATACAATGTGGATGCAGTATTCAGCAATGGGGTGGCCTGAAGCAAAAGATCTACGTACAGCCATCCAGAGAATTGCATGTCAATTGGTAGATTTGATTTTCGATGAGGAACATTCCACGGTCTATGACTTGAGTATCTGCTGGGATGATGA
This sequence comes from Callosobruchus maculatus, assembly GCA_951848785.1. Taxonomy (NCBI): domain Eukaryota; kingdom Metazoa; phylum Arthropoda; class Insecta; order Coleoptera; family Chrysomelidae; genus Callosobruchus; species Callosobruchus maculatus. Next base: position 2,838,991 of record CATOUR010000174.1, read on the forward strand.
AGAGGTCGAACGGAAGAGGATGCTAATCAGGAAATATGAAGAAGGGGAAAAGTTATGCAGACAATATTTACGTGAAGAATGTACCATCGATCAACTATGTGATGGAATGATTAGTAATGAACTCAAACCATTTTTGTATGCAATAGAGGAATATTTACCTCAACATATAATTACCAAATATAGTTTCGTAGATAAAGATTGACATTTGTACGCATCCTGCTCACTTCTGTATCATTTATGCATAAATAAAAAAACAAATGTATTAAAAGTGTTTTATTTTTGCCATGACAGCTATAATAAAAATCAAAATACATTTAATATGAATGAATAAGTCCATTCTGAATAGATCCATCAAAAGCGTTGTAACTAATACAAGAATCGTGAATGATTAATGCATACACTTTAGTGTTAGCTGGGAAAGAAGATTTTCTGGTTTCAAATTCCAACGATATATCCACAGTTGACAGCTGAAGGTTATCAGGTTGATGACTGCAGTCGATTACAAATAGTGGGTTATCATTGAACTCCTTAATATTGAATAATGGTTCTGCCATTCCCTTGTTGTAATACGCACTTTGGAAGCTCTCAAATGCATAGTAAGCCGCAGTGTTTAGCTTCTTCTCAAAATCCAGGTTCCACCTTTCATATGGGTATACCTGGTTATTCAGCTTCAATCGAATCGAGTTTATGTTGGCATGAATGAACTTAGTGATGTCCTTCTTAGGATCTTCTGCTAATTTTGAGTCTTGAAATCCAACGATAACAAACAAAGGCCTCTCTAGCTTGTTGGTTGTTCGAATTGCCCAGACGTCTGTTGATGTTGAGCGAAGTGATGGTAGTTCATACAAATCCCAAGAGCGAAATGCCACCTTAATCCTTGAACTCAAACTGCTTTTGTTCAGTCTCTGTAGAAGTTTGACCTTGTAGCGGTCTTCAGGAACAATCTGTTGGACCTTCCATTCAATCTTTGATATTGATAGCTCTGCATCACATTCACCGACAAAGCAGTTCTTAAAGGATCTTGCAATGACTAATACAAGCTCTTGTTTTATGTTTAGAATTCCTTTTTTATAGTCCTCAGCAAATCCCATTATATGTTTTAGAGGTATTCTACCACTGAAGACCTTACTAGTTGAATCCCATATCGCTGAATTGTCTTCATTTAAGCCCCATCCTGTACATAATAGTGAATGGGCGGCACTTTTACCATGAGAGATCATTGTTTTCATTGTTGACGTTATTCCAGGATTTCGTACAATGACAACTTTTTCACCACCCATATGTAGAGAAATTTCATCAAACAGAGAAGACAGAGCATTGTTAGATAGATAGCAGGACTTCGTGGCATCACTTGTAGTAAACGTTCCTTCGATGAAAATGTAACTGTCAGCAATATTTAAAATGAGATCTTGGAAGTTGATTGGTATATGAACAATGTTAGAATTCTTGAAATATGGTGAACCATACGGCTTGTATGTGTATTCATGTAAACTTGCTAAGGAGTGATCCAAAATCGGTTCCTCAAAAACATCCAGCTTCTCACTTGATACGTGCAGAACCATATTTTTCAGTTAGCTCTAGTCCTATAGACTCCAGAAACTTACGATTTTGTAGTGATAGCTTCGACGTTGTGCCTTTGGCAGCTGACGAATGACGAATAAGGTTATTCCTGTGTGTTCTTCGTATTTTATGGTTGTTTGTAAGGGCTTTATCGACTTTTTTCAATTGTTGTGCACCTATGTTGTATAGAAAACCCATCCTATTCAATTGTGGAGTTTGCTCAAGCTAAGCGACGCAATTCCAATTTAACGATAATTTTTTCACCACGGAAGTTAATCAGATCTCCCTCGTCATCCAAAATTTTCAGTGTGATGTTATCGATAAACTGACGACCACTAGGCATAACGCTCATATACATTACATTCTGTGGCTCCTTTATTAATTTGAATCCAGGCTCAACGTCTATGTCGAATTCATACAGAGTGTGCATTTCACTTCCATTGTGGTAGGCGCCAGATATCAATCCGCAGTCGACCTTTATTAGTCTGACTGTCGTTATATTAACTGGTAAGGTTGATATATGTTTTTTGTTGCATTCGAAAACCTCCGGCTCAAATCCAATCAAAGATGCAATTGAGTTAGGGAAAGATAAATCAACATCATATATTGAATATAATTCACATTTCATTGTATTGTTGTTGGCCTTCAGACAAAACAGCTCGTCAGTTGTAACATTATGTTTGTATCGAACTATGGACTTTATAATGTTTTGTAGATATATGTTGAGTTCATCGATTTCGTAGGTGCCTGGTGGAATATATGTAATATTCATCTGAGAATCATCTGAAGGTTGTTTAAACACAATTAGATTATTACCCTCATGAACATTGAATATTGAGTTGTAGGAGTAAAAACCTATTAGCCCCAATCCATACTGCGCATTGGTATCCAGCTCTATTGGCGGATAAAAACTAGCAGACAGCACACTGTCATAACCCGTCAAGGTAAATGTATAAGACATGACTGCGGTGATACAAAAAAATAACACTTTTATATATTCAAAATCTTATTGATTACAACACTTGTTTGACTCATTACTGCTTGTCATAGAGATATCTTGCAAATTACAGTAACAACAAAATATTTTTCTTGGTGGCGGCCCGTCTGCTTCATCTCCGTTCTGGTGTGTATTATAGTGCTCCCAACAGAACTGGAATCGTTGTATATCCACATCTTCCTTCAAATGCAATGGCAGTTTGTTCCATACAAGTGCTATTTCGTTAGGTGTACATACCATCAGTACTTCTTTGGGTATGTGGGCAAGTTCTTCTTGTGTCATGTTCAACAGGCTTCTTTCTCTTGAAAATGCTTTAAGGGAATTGCTCATCTTTTTAAGTGTTTCACGATCCATTTTTCACAGATTTTTGCTTCTCTTCAGAAAGAAATCGTAGACACAGGTGCCCGCACCAAAAGGTATTGAAGTTCTGCTGTCGTCTGTGATTATACAGGATCTGAATCTTCTTAGATTTTTTGAGGAAATATTTCACCAGTTCGCTGGTTGGCGGTAGGTTGCCGAAACTGTCATAATAATATACCACCACTCCGCGTTTTATATATGAAACCCAGTGTGACCCATCCCCACTGTTGCTGTCTAAATTAATGATGGCTGACTCATTCCTCAGTGGACCTTGCTTAGGCAGATCATCGCGCATAAAAATCCCTCTGAAATATGGTATTTCTAGCTTTTTAGCGTAATACACAAGGTCATTATCTGTAAGCGGTCGTTGGGGTAGGGTTTTTAAAAGTTTTTTGAAGTCCTAGGTTTAACAAACAAACCAAATCCTTTGCGGTATGGTTTCAAATATATACCGTTTCCAATTTTATTTATACCAGAAGTAGATGTTGAATCAGTTGTATTCCTTTGTCGTGCTGAATTAACTGCTTTAGAGGACCTAACAATATTTGCAATACCCCCAGCGAGATTACCTAATGCTGAGAGACCGGCAAAAATTGGAATCAAAGGAAGAATTCCACCTACTTTGGGGATAGGTATAACTCGCGGAAGACGAATATGCCGTTTGCCCCCAATGGACTTGATATACTTCCGGGTAGCTAATAATGCAGCAGATGTTGCTTTTCTTAGCACACTGTTATCTTGCTTGTGGTTCGAAAAATGTTTCATATTTTTGCGAACTCTGTTTAGTATTCCTGAACCAAAGTGCACCTTCTTTATAGCCTTCCTCATTTTCCTACGTATATTATTTTTATTCTGCCCTCGTCGTCGTGATGCATAACCCATTCCTGCACGATGTTTTACACCTACTAATTTCCTCGATTTTTCACGCATGCATTTCTTCTTATTCCGTCCACGTAGTGTTGCAAGACCCATTCCAGTGCGTCGTTTGAGCTTCATAATATTTGTAATTAACCAAGCAGCTGCTTTTTCTCCAAGGTTCGCGTCAGCTGATTTGACTCGTTTCCAAGCTTCTTGCTCAAGTTGGTAGTCAGCTTTATGTCTTGTAGCTAAATCGGATTTGCGGTATGCAAGGTCGTGTTGTAAGCAGGCCGCGTCTAATCTATTTATTCCTTTTTGGCCTAGTGCGATCCTTTCTTCCAATCGAGTACCCGGGCCGCAATACTGATAAAAAGGCAAATGTGCTTCGAATGGCAGCTTATTTATGAACTTATTAACAATTCCACCACCAGTTTTGAAGATGCTACTACACCTTCTCTCAAGAAGTAGCGGCATTTAAATAAAACACATATAAACAACTGCAGCTTATATATGGTCAAGTCGTTGAACGATGAAGGTGACAAAACAGGACCAGGAATTAGACATTAGCAATATAGATGTCAATGTTACTGATCCGGAAAATAATACTTCTCGTCGTCGACATGGGGTACTACTACCATCAACAATTCGATGTATTATAGTTGGACCATCAAACTGTGGAAAAACCAATGTACTAGTATCTCTCCTGTTACATCCGAATGGGCTGTTTTTTGAGAACTTATATATTTTTTCAAAATCGCTCAACCAACCCAAGTACGCATTCATTGAAAAAGTAATGAGTTCGATAGATGGACTAGGATATTATGCATTTGCTAATAATTCCGAAGTTCCACCACCGTCAGAAGCCAAACCAAACTCAGTTTTTATCTTTGATGATGTGATATGTGAGAATCAAAATGCTATACGAGAATACTTCAGTATGGGGCGACACAAAGGTGTGGATTGCTTTTACTGTGTGCAAAGTTACAGTTGGGTACCGAAAAGAGTGATTAGAGACAACGCAAACCTGATAGTTTTGTTTAAGGTCGATAATACAAATTTATCACATGTTTTCTCTGACCATGTGGCTCCCGATGTAACTTTTAAGCAATTTCAAGATATGTGTGCAATATGTTGGAGGGATAAATATGGATTCCTAGTTATCGACAAAGATAGAGAAATAAGAAACGGCAGGTACCGGAAGGGATTCGATAGCTTCATAAATCCACTGCAAGACTAATAATATCATCAATTGAATGTGAGACTGCAATCAGCATACATCACAGTGGCAACATTACATATACCAGAATGAAACAACAACAGAGCATTGATCAGGTAGCTCTAAAAAAAGAATTAGTTAATGCAACAGAGTCAGTGCGGAGAAAATTCAACTATGTAAGGAAAGCTCGCGAAATCGGTAACACTTCATTGGAACAGATATATGAGCCTATTACAAAACAGTTGAAGACAATAGCAAATGCATCCAATCCTACGCTACCGAAACAGCCAATTCAAAATGTTGGTCCAGTTATGTTTGTGGTTCGTTCTCTCCAAACAATCAAATGTTTTGTGAACAGGAACTCTTTATTTTGCGTTAAATACACTTTTGTATTTACCGTGAAAACGCTCTAATGAATTATTAGGTCTTAAACAAAGCAAGGTTTAGTTGGAAGTGGAAGTAATTACGTATATAAAGAGAAAACTGTAAATAGTCAGCGTCCCTGACTTTATCGCACTTTACCGGAAAATGCATCTCAAGTTGCGCCTGCACTCGACAAATTACAATGCTACCACCGGTATATTCTGCGTAGCTGACCCTGAACTTGTGGACGTGCATAACAACTCCCCCCTTTGAAGTCGTCTGTCCTCAGACGGAACCTGAGCTGAACATTTACATAATGAAACAATTTGAGTCCACCTTTTATATATTGAATAAATGATAATTACAAATATGATCCCAAAAATTAATAACTCGTAATAAGAAATGGAATCATATTGAATAAAAGGATAACTTTCTGGCAAAGGTTTTAGACTTAATCTTAAGGACTCTACATTAACCATATTTTCTTCAAAGTTTACTTGTTTTGTTACCTTTCTGGATACATTATGGGTAACAAAGTGGAAAGTTTTTGTAACAAAAGATGCTTTTGGTTCATAAGTGATTCCTAAAGCTGAAATAGGACACGAGAGGTTACTTGATATGATGTGAACACCTTTTAAATACATTGAGTACTGTTGCTCAGAGCAAGTTTCCAAAACTACGGTTTCATCTCTACTGTACAACAGCAAATTCTTGTTACTTAATTGAGTAAAAAAGCTTTGTTCGTTGGTTATTAGAGCATGTTCACAGCTTACTGGATTAGTAAGATTACAATTATCATACTTTGTAACATATTTTTCACAAACATATCCATTAACACTGGTTTTACAATAACCTCTGACCCATTTTGGGATTATACCAGATAAATAAAATGATGTAGGTAGCACAAACACATAGTTTTCTACACTTGGAATTGAAAACATTTTATATAACTGATAATTAAAAGAGTCTGTTATGGGCACAAAAGGAATCACTAACATTTGTTCTTCATATAACACAACATTAGTTTTAGTAAACTTCAATAATTCAAAAGGATGTACTTTGTCAGTATGAATTAAATAACTTGGTTTATATAAAACATTCAGATGTTCTATAATGTGGTTAATGTCGGTGATAGAGAATAGTGCAAAATTAGTGGTATCCTCATATGACAGGCTAATGGTATTTTCTAGTAACACAATACTCTGCAATAGCTGATCATGTAAAAGCTTCAGATAAGAATAGTGTTCAATAACAGCTAATTCTTTGCTAATATAATCAATTTGTTGGTTAATTACTGCAACATTCAGCTGTAGCTGATAAATTTCATTTTCAAGTTTTTGAGAGAGTTCATTACTGAAGCTAATCAATTTGTTAATGTACTGTGTTTCTTGTGCCTTCATTTGCTTTAATGAGGAAATTTCCTTTTCTATGTGATCCAAATCATCTTGATCTAAATTACCAGATATAAACTTTATGACAGATCCCAAACCGTTGACTAATCCCCTTTTACTTCTATTAGCATGATATGGCAAGAGTTTATTAAGTTCTTGTTCCGTTTTCTTCATTACTTGACCTAAATCTAATAGAGGATAGCTCAAAGTATTGTTACCAATATTAATCAGTTTATTGTAAGTATATTCAAGCTGTTCAAAGCTAAATCTAAGAGCACTAATATTAAATTTAAATACTATCTTATGATAATCATTAATAATAACTGCTGGTCCTAAGTGTTCTGCATAGAACCCGCTGCTTGAGACTGACACTGATCTAAGGCAGAATCCAAGGACAAACCTGAAACAGGTTTTGGTCTTACTTTACGTATATTACGAGTTTGGATTCTCCCATTACTCATTTTACAGTGAATTTTGTTCCCTTCAACTTTAATAATCTCTCCTTCTTTAAAGAGGTGAGCAGATTTCTTGTGCCTTTGCAAAGTATTGGTCAAGTATACTTTATCTCCAATTTTATAGTTGTGATTTAATCCATCTGATCTTCGAGGCATCGTGTTTTGATTATTAATTAATTTAATTCTGTTTTCTTGTTCTTTAAGAAAATCATTATGAATGACATGCTCTTGTATTTCATGGTCGATAACATTATAGTGAGGTCCATATAAAGTTTCAAAAGGTGTCTTTTTTGTGCTAGAGTGTATGGAGGAATTATAATAAAATATAACATCTGTCAGTAAGTCTGTTAATAAATTATGAGATTGCGCTTCCGATAAGATTCTCAGTTTTTCCAAAATAGTTGAATGAAATCTTTCGATCGGCGAGTTAGAAGATGAATTTTGTGGAGTAGTAGTATGAGCTGTTATGTTTCTACTATTACAAAAATCATGAAGTAGTTGATTTTCAAATTCCGCACCACCATCGTGTGTTATCTGTTTAGGGTATCCATGGTGACAGAAGTAATGTTTTAAATTCCTTAGAATAGATAAAGCTGTACCATCTTTAAGAATATAAGCCTGACCGTATTTCGAGAATAGGTCTATAATAGTTAATATTTTTGATTTGTTAAACATGAAACAATCTATATGAATTTTTTCAAAAGGATGTGAACCTAACAGTGGACCTTCGTTGTCTGGTTTGTTAGGATGTCGTTCATATTTGTTCCTTTTACAGATTTTGCAAGTGTTTATATAAGAAGTGACCTGTTCGCGGAGATGGGGCCAATAATATTTTTGCAATAGATGTTCCTGAGTTTCCTTAATCCCATTATGACTTAAAGCATGATATTCAGATATGATTCTTAGTTGTTCCTCTTTGTTCTCAATATCTTTCAAAATTTTACTTGTTTTTATGATAATGAGTTCAGAAGTATATAACTTTTGACATGTTAAGATAAATGGTATTTCAATTGTTATATCATCAAAGTAGACGGCATATTTATTTTGTGGGATAATAAACTTGGGTAACATCTGTTTTAAGTGATATTCTGAATTGTTGTTTGGAATAATTAGAGTATATCGTTTGAACTTTTTGAATAAATTGTTTTCTAAAAGTTTTGGAGAACTACCAACCTGTATAACAATTTGATTTTTGTTTTGATTCAAATATCTTTCAGATATTTTCAAAGTGAATATAGGGTTTTCGTGACTGGAATGAATGGTCATGTCATCTATATCTCTTTGATAGTCATTATTATCTATTTGTACATAATTAGAACTACCGTCTTCGTGTACATTGATTTCAACACGAGATAGAGCATCAGCTACATAATTCGTTTTTCCTTTAACGTACTTAACGTCATAGTCAAATTCTTCTAATCTCAATTTCCATCTGTAAAGCCTAGAAGAAGGGTCCTTCAGTGAAAATAAATAGGACAATGGACGATGATCATTTTCAATTTCGAAACGTTTTCCCCATAAATATGGTTTAAAATGTTTACAGCTGTCCACAATGGATAGAAGTTCACGTTCAATTGTACTATACTTTCTCTCTGCTGGATTTAAAGATCGTGAGTAATACGCAACAGGGTGTCCTTGTTGACTTAAGACACTACCAATAGCAAAATTGCTACTATCTGTAGTTAGAGTAAATGTTTTTGTAAAATCAGGGTACATAAGGACAGGGGCGTTCGTGAGAAGAATTTTAAGATTATTGAAAGCTTCTTTGTACTCTTCATTCTCAATATCGATTTTGCTACCTTTCCTCAAAAACCTAGTTAGAGGATGAGCTACTTTGGCAAAGTCCTTGATAAACTTGCGGTAATAACCAGCTAATCCTAGGAATTGCTTAATTTCCTTGGTAGTTTTAGGTATAGGGTATTCTTTGACTGCTTTTATTTTATCAGGATTAGGATAAATACCATCTTTAGTAACAATGTGCCCTAAGAAATGTACGTCTTTCCTTAAAAACTCAGTTTTATCGAGTTGCACCTTTAAATTTACCTCTTTTAGTCGTTGAAAAATTTGTTTAAGATGAGTCATGTGTTCCTCTAAGCTTTTAGAATATATTATGATATCGTCTACGTAAACCATACAAAATTTATAGAGAAATGGTCTAAGCACGTTATCCATTACTCTTTGGAATGAACTTGGTGCGTTGCGCAGATCGAACGCTAAACGTTTAAAGTGTAGGTGATGATTGTCTACGGTGAAAGCGGTTTTCTCTACAGAGTCTGGATCAAGTTCTATTTGATGAAAACCAGCTGCGAGATCGATAGTTGAAAAGTATGAACATTTACCAAGATTATCAAGTATTTCCTCAATACGTGGGAGTGGATACTTATCTTCTATTGTCTTTTTATTTAATTCACGGAAGTCAACAACAAGTCGCCATTTTTACTTCCCACACCGATAGGTGAGGGGAGTATTGTGATCGCGAAAATTTTCGATTTTGAGATAATACACTTTTTGGGCGTTTCATGATGTCTACATAACGAAAATCCACGTCACTCATTTCCGTCGGTCTGTCTGTCTGTCGGTCTGTCTGTCGGTCTGTCTGTCGGTCTGTCTGTCTGTTGGCGTTTTTCTAGCCTCCTAATCTCAGTAACCGCTACATAGATTTTGATGAAACTTGGGTGGTGATATGGTGTAGGGTCGTAGTAGGTAATGTTGCTACAATTTTGAAAATCGGTGCATGGGCGGCGGAGTAATTAGCAAAAAACGAAAAATTTCAAATATGCGTTAAACTTCGTTTTTAGGCGTTTTAGAGGTTCCTGATCATTTTCTACTTTTTTTTGGGTGGGGGTGAATTTGGGGTGGTTGAGGGGTGGGGGGTTGTAATACTGAAAAATTTGTTGTATTCATAATGGGCTCTCTAATGACCTGTGAATGAAAGACCTAGCGCCATAATACAATTTTTTAGGTCCATCCGAACATTGCCTTGCTTATAATAGAAACCAAGGGACTTAGAATAATTTGTGGTGTATACATCCGAGTGTTGTTTTAGTTTTAGATCGTTCTTTATTGCGTAACGCCAAAATTATCGAATGGATTTTAATGAAATTTTGACACAGTATTACTGCCACGGCGAGGATGGAAAGCGCGCATGTTTTGGAAAAATCGTGTCAGTGGCGGCGCGGCAATAATAAAAAAACTAAAAATGTAAAAATAGCTCAAACTTTGTTTTTCGGCGTTTTAGGGGTTTCTGATCATTTTTTACTTTTTTTTGGGTGGGGGTGAAATTGGGGTGGTTAGGGGGTGGGGGGTTGTAAAACTCAAAAATTTATTCCATTTATAATAGTGTCCATTGACCTGTGAAAGACGTTTGTTAGGTCCATCCGAACATTGCCTTGGCTATTACAGAAATCAAGGGATTTGGTATTGGTAGGGGTAGGTATTGATTCAGGTCGTTCTGAATTTAGTAACATGGAAATTATGGAATTAATTTTAATGAAATTTAGGCACACTATTATTACCGCGGCAAGGATGAAAAATGCGTATGGTTATCAAAAATCGTGTCAGTGGCGGCGCAGCAATAATAAAAATCTAAAAATATAAAAATAGCTCAAACTTCGTTTTTAAGCAATTTGGGGGTTCCTGATTGTTTCGTTTCGTCCAGTTAAAGCTGAATTGTGTCGTTTTAGTTCCTACGGAGAGATTTAGGAAACTATTTACTAGTTTTTGTGTTGGATGTTTTTTGACGACAGGCGGGCGATGATTTGGTTGCAACTGTTATGTGTGGGAAGTACTGAGTCAATCAACTTGACTCCATTTTTTCATTCCAGAGGCATCTGGTTTTTTTTTAACAATCCAAACTGGATTTCCGTAAGGTGATTCGCTGTGTTCGATTATACCTTGTTTGAGCAATTTATTTACTTCATCGTTGATATGTTGTTTTAAATTTGGTGGATATCGATAACTTTTCTTATACACGGGTTCCTCGTCTGTAGTACGAATTCTGTGTTTTACTACATTGGTAAAAGTAAGGTCACAACCAGGAAAATAAAATATGTCTTTGTATTGCTTGCATAGCTGAAAAATTAGTTGTTGTTCGTCTTTATTCAAGTGACTGACGCGCAATAAATCTCTTATATCAACATCAGACATATTATTGATTTCAAGAGGTTCTATTCCAATAGATTCCAGAGGTTCGGCTAATATAGGTTTAGTGATTTTTAAACATTGTTTAGTAACAATAGGATAGCTTATCTGAAAATTATTAGCTTCTATTATGCAGTCAGGAAATAAAACACCATCAATACTAAACTCTGGTACAAACACCGGACCTTTTTCTATATTAACTGGAATTTTTGTAAAATTGTTATCACATTCTACTTTAGAATTATTGGTACAACTATGAATATAGAATGGAATATTGACACCGTCTATAGAAATGAATTGATTTTTATAGTCAATGATTGCACCTAAACTCATAAGATCTTCTGTTCCTAGCAGCGCATCAAAATAATGGTGCCACTCTGTAACTCGAAAGTTGATGTACTCTGGTATTCCATATTCAAAGAAAATAGGATATGAAACATTTTGGTTTCCGTAAGATACATCATGAATAGATTTGATATAGAATGGTTCCTCAAACATATATTCTAAGAAACACTCATGAGCTATGTTAGGATTAATGACAGATTTGCATGCACCACTATCTATCAAAATTTTAAGCCCATTTATAATGATAAAAGGCAGCCTTGGAGAATTTTGTAAATTATTTAAGTAACTGAGGTCGACGAGCATGCTTTCTGAAAATTTTCTTCCTCGCAATCCTCATCAAGATTTTGCTCTACCTGCTCAGAATAATCTTCGTCATTGCATCCCGAATCAAAATTTTCATCACATTCATTTGAATAAAAATATTCCTCGTGATCGCTGATGTTATGGTGATTTTGGCGAATAGTTTCTACACCTGACATTGGTAAACCGAGTCTATCAACTCTTCTTGATTGTTCGTTTGATCTGTTAATACCACGCGGTCCAAAATTTGTAGATTGATTTCTTTGACGCGGAAATTGTGGTCTAGTTAGCGTACTATAAGGTCTTTGGTTGTTATTGTTTCCAACATTATTACTTATCATCTGTCGCGAAACATGAGCCTCAGGTTCAGACCGTTGCACTCGCGGTGGAATGTTTGATGTCATCACGGGTGTAATAAAGTGTGGCGGATTATTTTTAATTACCGGTCTACTAATTGACATGGAGGATTTCCTGTGATTGCGTTGTTGATCCATGTATTGTTCATAAGCTCTATCGTTATCAAAAGTTTTACATAACCGAAGTCCTGAATCTATATCAGAAATATGAGCATACCTAAGAAAACTTCGATAAGGTTCTAATATACCAGCACGGAAAGAATTTAAACTTAAATCATCAATTTCCTTGAGCTTCATCCTTAAAATTTCACCAGTATAATTTAGTTTTACGAAATTTTTGCAGCTATTAACCAAACCTACAAGTCGTTCAAAATAATCGCTGTAATGTTCATTAAGCTTTTGATAGCAGTTTGTGATATCTTTGACAAGAATTTTTTCATCTTTATTGTCACCATATTTTTGCATCAACTTTTCTTTAATCTTACCCCAATCATTTGCATTTTCAGGGTCCAACAAGAATTGTGCTTCACCTTTAAGCTTACTTTTAACAACATTTAATATGAAATAATTGATAACATTGCCTTCATCAGTATCAGGTCTTTTCAGTTGATTTAGATATGACTCAGCTTGTGAAAGAAAATAACTTAAATTACAAGATTTTCCATCAAATATCGGTATAAACTCTGACATAGATAACTCCATTTTAGATAGACTAATTTGGTGAGCCATGATAAAAGATATTAATATGTGAAGGTCTAAACTAGATAATGTATAAACAGCTGAGTTTGGTGACTCCCAACCAAACAGTTACTAAGTTAAAGACAAAAGCGAATCATATGAGGTTTACAGTAATATTTAATTTAGCAAAGGTATCAGGATGATGAAAATGTTTATAACACTGCAAATGTTCTAATATTATGCCAGTATATCAAAGCAAAAACAAGAGTCTACACAAGAGTCTACACAAGAGTCAAAGATCACTTACAGGTTCAGAAAGACGAAGGCGGCATGAATCCGTTGCATCTCTTGGTCCTGTTGTTACCTCTGATAACGGAGTTCACGTTGTCCCTTGAGCAGATGTCTCCAGGTTCTGGTTCACTAATCGGATGGAGAATTGATCGCGGGCAAACTTTTCAGGCAACGAAAGGCTTTAAACACGTAAAGTTATCGCCAACCGGATAAGCTGCTCTATTGGTTAATGACCGAAGATAATTGGTGATCTCCCTAATTAACGCGCTGATCAATCCCGGCTCGAGCCCCCAGTTATGTTTGTGGTTCGTTCTCTCCAAACAATCAAATGTTTTGTGAACAGGAACTCTTTATTTTGCGTTAAATACACTTTTGTATTTACCGTGAAAACGCTCTAATGAATTATTAGGTCTTAAACAAAGCAAGGTTTAGTTGGAAGTGGAAGTAATTACGTATATAAAGAGAAAACTGTAAATAGTCAGCGTCCCTGACTTTATCGCACTTTACCGGAAAATGCATCTCAAGTTGCGCCTGCACTCGACAAATTACAATGCTACCACCGGTATATTCTGCGTAGCTGACCCTGAACTTGTGGACGTGCATAACAGTCCTACGAGCACTCCTAAAAAACCACCATCTACATATCCAAATCAAACCCTTCCCTCTACTAGCACACCAAAAGGGTCGAGATTCGAAGATTTGACTTCCGCTGCTTTTTCCGGTATAACACCAATAAAGGAGTTACCTGATACACCATCATCAATTAATGAGAGGGAAAGAGATTCAGTGACTCAGTATGTATCTACAGCTAATTCAAGTGTGGATAGAGAGGCAGTTGCTGAGGTGTTGAAAAGTCATATAGATAATTTGAGAGCAGGACATCCGGCATATGGAAGTGTTTATAATGTAAGGATCGACCCACAATCACAGAAGCTGTTAATGGGTGTACATGAAGTGGAATTTGATGATAAGGCGGTTCATTTATCATCGGGTGATAAGACTAGTAAATTCAAAATATCCCCACACTTACTAGATATGATGTTTGTAGGAGATACACGAAACTCCGACTCGAAAACTCTACACACATTCAGGTCCATATTGAATCTAACTAATGTACTTCGCAAAGATTACACACCTCTTAATATTTACAATGTCGACGGATCTGAGTATTTCAATAAATTATTTAATATCCTATCTACATCATCCCCCATGCATTTGAGAGCCAGAGTTGGTAGGGGACATACACAAATGAAGATACCTAAGTATAAGATATTTAACACTAATAAACGCGACTTTGTGTATTGGAACGACATCAACGAGCTGATTGATCGACTGAAATTACTATACAGCTCAAAATCAGCGGGTCACACAAACCACGATAACGAAATTTTATCTATAATAGAAGAATTGCGTGAAGAGGGCGTAATACGCTAATTTTGGGGTATATATTTGCAAGTTGAAAGATCCCACTAATAGTATAACGCTTTCGTAGCGATGCACAATACGATAGATAAGTTTGGTCGTCGCAGTTCTAAGCATACAACTGTACGTGGTATTCCAGGTATTGGTTTTAAACTTACACAAACTGGAAATTATGATATCAATGGAAAGCAGTTAAAGAATGTTGGTGATCCTACAGATGAAAATGACTCTGTTCATATAAAGTATGTTGAAAAAAAACTAAAAAGTACCACTGATATGCTTGAAAGTATGGTGAATAGCAAAACGCTAGAATTGAGTGATGGCCTTGAGAAAAAGATTGATGTATCAACAACCAATTTGATATCCATTTTAGAGCAACTAGAGGTTGTATATAATTTTTGCCAGAAATTAGCTAGTGAAGTCAAAAGGGAATTCGATGTTGAAGGTGGCCCTGTTTTACCAGCGTGGCTTGCAGGCTACACTTTAAATCAACTCAGACCATAGATCAGTAGATTTTTCATGATTAATGATCAGTTTCTGTTCTACAATCACCTGAGTCAGACCTCTACATGTAGATATGTCAGTTAACAGCGCAACAAAACGTGGCATAGCAGAAGAGTTACACAGGCAGTTCGGAAGAACTTTCGCCGTCGAAAAACTATCATAAAAGGTTTCGCTGACTTATGGCAAGCTGATTTAGCGGAAATGCAACCTTTCCATAAAGAAAATAATGGATATATATACATATTGGTAGTCATTGACTGCTATTCTAAGTTCCTATGGTGTAGACCAATCAAGAAGAAAGATATGGTAACGGTAACGACAGCAATGGGCGATATCATAAGGGACGCAGGATATTATCCAATTAATCTACAAACAGATAATGGAACCGAATTTTACAACAGAAAATTTTCTTCTCTCATGAACAAGTATGGAATTAACCATTATTCCACATACAGTACAAAGAAGGCCGCAATTGCTGAAAGGGCTATCCGTTCGCTAAAGCACCTTCTGTTCAAAGAATTTTCCGCAAGAGGAAGTTACACATGGATCACTATTTTGGATGATATCACTAACGTATATAACAATAGAATACATCGAACAACTGGATTGGCCCCTATTGAAATTAATGTTCACACTCGATTGAGTGCGTATCGCAATCCAAAGGTTGCTGGCAAAAGCAAACTTAATCTTGGAGACGTTGTGAGAATAAGCAGATATAAAGGTGTATTTGAAAAAGGTTACACTCCGAATTATTCCACGGAGCTCTTCAAAATACGCAAAGTTAATATTACAGATCCGGTCACATATATGCTAGAAGATATGGATCGGCGACCAATAAGCGGTTGTTTCTATGAAGCTGAGCTAAGAAAAACACAGTTTCCAAATGAGTATTTGATTGAAAAAGACTTAAAAAGGAGAGGAAACAAGCTCTTTGTAAAATGGTTAGGTTTCCAAAAGAACAAGAATTCCTGGATAGACGCTGCAGATGTACTGTGATGATTGATATGACGGAGCGCAGACTATGTTTAGCAGTAATAATTTCAATGTGTATATTTGTTTCGATACTTTTGGAAATAAAATAGCAGTTTTTTCAATTTACTTTTATTATTTAATTCTACCCTAATCTCTAATACATAAAATACACCTAACCTAAGATAAAAATTATTTAGTTATATTGTTGAAGCGCACCACCTCGCTTCTCTTCCACAGCTTTCTCTCCCTCTTGGAGAGGCAAGGGGGAGGATCCCGGATTACTTCTCTGTTCTGGAGATTCGGCCTATACGTGGGATAATCATCATTATCCCAGTTTTCTGAAACAATAGAAAATATGGTTGTGTAATTTATCGGAATGTGGGTAAGATTCAGAAGGTTGAAAATCTATGTGGATGTACTGAAGAATTTTTGTGTGGCTTGATTTATTTAAAATTTAGAGTTATACAATATGATTGTATCAGTGCAAAATTAATACAATGATGTTTAGTAGAGATCAATTTTCTGTGACTTCTAGGATAAAGATGTGCAAGATATATGAAAAAAGAAAAAAAGTTTTTGTCGCAGAAACGAATTATGTACCTTCAGGCTGAACCTCCACATCTCTCCGGCTTGCGAGGTGATGCTGTGGTGGCGTGGTAGGCACGTTCTTGGTAGGCAGCACGTTCTTGGCACACCGCAGGAGGTGCATTCCCATCGACGTAGGTTTGACCCAATGCTCTGCAACACGCGGACATTGCACTAGTCCGTACTTCGATGGGTCCTGCGGTGGCGTGGTGGGGTTGCTGGCCTCGGCTTCCTTATGGCTTCCTGTCTGGGTGGATGGCTCTGCAAATAAAGAGATATTTTGTAGAACAACTGTAAATTTTGGATTATTCTGTTATAAACTAGTTGTCATTTGATAGCTTGCTCGTGTAGGGATATATAGTGAAATGAGGAAACTTACCTTTACTTAGATAGGTAGCAATATATTGTGGCCAATTCACCGGACCACAACCCCGGAAACGGCAAACCAGCAAATGGTCCCCAATTGTCCCACGCCGCACCTCATGTTCACCATTGTACGGGCAGGGGATCAGCTTCCTCGAATACTCCATTTTCAAAATAGTAGTAGTAGCGGTAGTATAGTAGTAGTAGTAGTAGCGGTAGCAGAACTGCACTGAAGAACTCTCATTTCACCATCATATTTATACAGTTCCAGGTAGGTAAGCCTCCCTCCTCTACTGTCTTCCCCCATCAGTGTATATCGTTAAAGAAAGCAAAAAAAAAGAAGATCCGCCTACTTGCCAGCTGGTGTACGTAAGATTATTAGTGGAAATAGAGAACATTTCGCTATACGCTCCGACAACGCATGCGCGCATCGATATCAGCCACTTCCAACGCGCATCGTGATTGACCGAACTGTGAGTGAATCCGCCCGTAAACGCTTATTGGTTGTGATACATTTCAACCAGTCCTCTCATTGGTCTATTACAGTGTACATCGTTAAACAGCTGCACTTACACCACCCATATTGATATTTCAATGGTCCCCTCTCAGATTTTACTACTGCCATGTAGCATCGATATCGGCGGCTTCTAACGGACATCGTTATTGACCGAACTGTAAGTGAATCCGCCCATAAACGCTTATTGGTTGTGATACATTTCAACCAGTCCTCTCATTGGTCTATTATAGTGTACATCGTTAAACAGCTGCACGTACACCACCCATATCAGTATTTCAATGTTCCCCCTCTTAGATTTTACTACTCTCGTGTAGAGTGTTTTCTGTATAAATACAAGTCTACTTTCAATGGTTTATCAGTTCTACAGTCTTCAAAGAATCATACTGTTCCGTAGAAAACACTACATATTACGTACATCATCATGGCCAACCAACCAACAAAGAACGAAGACGCTATTAGTGGCGATTGCTTGCAAGCCATTCTGGAGGAACTGCAGAGTGACGGGGTGCAGTTTACACAGTTGGCAGTAGAAGTCCAGGATGAACTTCACGAGTTTATTCATGTGGAGCAGCCAGACCGGAGAATCGCGGAGGATGCTAATGCGGTGGTAGAAATAGATATGGATGTACCAAGAGCATCAACAGATGCAGCGATAGCATCAACAAGTGCAGCATCGATGCCGCCAGTAGTTGGAGATGGAGCGAGAACATCAACGGGTACAGCGTCAACAGTGCCAGCAGTGAGAAAGTCGAAACAGGCAGCATCCAAACCAGTTAGCAACATTTTAAGAGAAACACTACTTAAATCGAAGCAACCTCCAATGGACGACTTCGACGAGAAGAGGGATGCGTTGAGAAGTAGTATTCAGCGAATTAAAGCTGAAATAATAAGTGCAGAAAAGAAATTGGCAGAGGAGATGGCCCATTGTGACAAGCTTCAGGCAGCCCAGGCAGCGGATGATGAAAGAATAAAGCAGTTAGATGAAGAAAGAAAACGTGTCAAGGAGTGCAGAAATAAAAGGAAGCGACAGTTAGATGATTGTCAGAAGAGGATTGATACTCTTAGTATGAAATCTGAACAGAAAAGGACAAAATTGAATGAAGAAAAAGAAACTGTTTTATCTTTTTTCGATGTATAAAGTAATGTTCATCTTGAATAAAATAAATAATGAATGAAATAAAAAAGAAGCAATATTTTTTCCTTTCTATATCCATCCCCTCATATAATAATACAATTACTTGTTCTATCAATAAGCGCTCAGTAACTTAGTAATTGGTGATACTTGAAAATAGTATGAAGCATGAGTGCCAGTGTGCTAACAGAAACGGTAAATGCGCCTTGAGCGTTTGTGAGATTATTGTGTCTTGGTTTGGGGCACGCACATAAGTACCCACCCACCAATGCCATCGACGTTCCATCCAATAACACACTAAGTTTACTTCTAAAGATGTATAGATGAAGAGGGGAGGAGGTATGGAGGGGGCTTTAGTGTGGGGAACTAGAAACATAAACACGAGAGTTCTTGTCAATGAAAATCATACTGTACAATCAAGTGACGAATTAACACATTTAGCAGCGAAATGACTACAGAGTCAAACGGACCTTGCGACTCAACGTCTTGGTTAGATGACGACAATGATAACTCCAGCATATGGAGTATCGAGACTGCGGTTCCTGATGGTGAGTTACCCGACCAATCACATTGGGCGGTGGCGAGGTCACCGATGGACGATGGACCGTGCGACTCCACAAGACAGCCACTGGGGTTCCTGCTGTTTACAATTGACAGCTCATCTGATAACAGCGACGATGATGATCCTGATCGTCCGGATGGTCCAGAAAACCAGAGAGTGGAATTACCTTTTCCTGTAGATAGCGAGGAGGAGATATGAGGCGCTATTTTTGTGAATTATAAAGAGATTTTTTGTTTGTATCAACCAATAAACTTGTTTTTTTTTAAATCGTACTTTATTCAAAAACCTTACCACCGTGACAGAAAAAAATTCATCGAGCGTGGGCGGCTTCACCAATGAAGGATCTTTCTAAAAATTTTATTTAGTGGTGTACTTTTTTATCAGTCTTACAATTTTGTCTATCTCGATTTTTTCATGCTTCTAACGTTTTTTTTTCAGTCTTTTTTCTGAAAAAACTACCGTTTTGAAGGACCCTTGAAGATCACATTTGCCCCTCAAAATGCGTCAAAATGGGCCTCCGCCGAGCCTTTGTACGCCCGTTTCGATGTTAGTCGACGGCGCAGCAGTCGACCTAACCTCCACCTTTACCGAAACTTAGCACGACCCAGTAAGCACTATGTGTAATTGGAGACTATGCACTATCCTGTTGTCTTAGAAACCAACCTATAATTTTTTTCACAAATATTTTTCATAAACTAACCTATTTGTTTTTGTCAAATACTTACGAACTTTTTTTCACAAATATTTTTTTTCATAAACAATTTTTTTTTGCATATTTTTTTCTCATTTATTAATCAGAAATAAACTAGATTTCAGAATCGATATATATCTATTTCAATTTCTTTATTTTTGAATCATAAGATACATAAAAGTTATTATGATCAAAAAATACATTTGTATATTACTACTATTCTAGAAAAATTTACACAAATATCTAACACCTACATACAAATGAATACAAAATTTAAAGACACTTTTTTTCACAAATACTTTTTCATCAACTAAAACTTTTTTTATATATTTTCTCAATTATAAGATATACATAAAAATACATTTGCACATTAATACTATTATATAAAAATGTACACAAATCACTAACCCCTATATACAAATAAATACCTAAATTTCTACATTTTTTTACAAATTTTTTTTAAAATCTAAATTGTTTTTTTTTTGTTTTATTTTTCGACAAATATACATTTTAATTTATTAACTATGAAAAATATCAAACTAAATAAAAATAAATACATAATGCTAATTCTAAATGGAAAAATATATACATACATACAACTAACTCTAAATATCTACAAGTTAACAGAGGAAAAACAAAGGAAAAAATATATACATAAAAAAACTACTGGGATTGGGACAGACAGATAGGGTCATCTTTATAAGCTATGACCGTAGCCATCCGTCAAACCAGTTTTTCCTTTTTTCCTTTCAGCCGCGCTACCCTTTCCCCAACGATCCGCTCCCGTTCCTTCATATGTTCACCAGCTTGCACCGCACCATCCATCTCTGCCAAACGCTGGTCCAACTGCTGGAGACGCTCCTGCAGTCGCTGCCTTTCCTCGACGACGCTTCGTTTTAAGTCAACGAGCGTCTGCAGTGACTGCACTTCTTCGGACAGCGCCATCTTTTCCGCCTCCGCCTTCTGCAGGTCCCTTTCGACCTTTTGCAGTTGGCCAGCATAGAAGGACTCTAGTGGGCCAAGCATAGTGGTTTCATTCGTAGTAGCCACTTTCTCACTGCTACTGCTGCTGCTACTACTACTACCACTACATCCACTACTGCTAGAGCTGCCGCTCTCCTTAGATGCCGAAGATGCTAGCGACTCCTGGGACGGTTCGGTCGCTAGTATCTTCGGTGTCCTCGGTGTAGCTGGCAGCTTACGGGATGGCGTCGGTGAGGGTGTACGATACCGCTCCGGGGTTGACGGCCCTTCATCGGGCTCTGAAGGTGCCTTCGTTGATAATTCTACTGGAGCGGTGACTAGCAAATTTTCATGCACCGCAATTTTTGCTTGACACCGTTCCGGTGGAGTTATCGACGACGACACCACACCAGGCTCCTCAAGTCCAGCCAACACCCGGATAGGTGACTTGCGAAAACAACTTGGATCCGTCGTAATCGGGGCCTCGTTAAGAAACGAGAAATCCACTGTCGACCCCGGTGCAGCAACTGAAGTGAAAAGGAAGGGCTCATATTGTTGGTATTGAGCCGCGTAAGTCTTGTATGCTGACTTACACGACTTCATTCTAACACCCTCTTTTCGCTTCTTTTGCGGCATCGAAGTCGACGGTCGGCTTTCCTTCGTCTTCCTCAAAGGCTTTGATTGCTTCGCAACCAATTTATTTTCGGAAGCGCTACCGTCCTTCTTCTGGCGTTTTGTGCCAGTCGTTACCTTCACCGGCGCCGTCCTTTTCCTAGTGGTCGGGCTTGGCCCCGCCACGGAGGCGGATGGTTGCGGTGCTGGTCGCTTAGCTGGTGAAGGTTGGAAGTCGTCATCGTCGGAATGGTACAGGGCATCGGTGGTCATCTGTAACAATAAAAGAAAAAAATGCTTAGAAACGTATATCATTGCCAACAGTTGGCAGAGCAGTCCCTCAAATTATACCCAAATTATTTATACTTACATTCATCTTTGCAGACATCTTCGAATTAGTCGCTTGTTGCTGAAAGGTGGCTGTAGCTGCTTGTCTGTTATCGAAAGCTAAACAGAATGACCTCTCCTGGTTCCGACCAGCAGTTTTATGCCTTAAACTCCTACCCTAATCGCTTACTGATCGCCCTCTCCCCATTTTTGATTGGTTAGAAGGAAGAGTGGGATAGAGGTATCCGCCCACTACTTTAATAGGTCGAATCGCTTGAGTGGAGGGAATGAGGGACAGCCCCCAAAACCCTGCCATATCTACTGTCATGTTGCCAGACGTTTTCGGTAATCCCTGTGTTTCTTACTTACACGTCTGGCTGTAACGACATTTCTTGACTAAGGTTAATTTTTATACTTCGAGAAATGAATTAATTTTGCTAACAAAACTTCAATATGAGCCACCCTATACACTTTGGCATGTATCGTGGTATGTATTAAATGAAACAGTCTGATATTTTTCTGATGAATATATTGGAATACTAATACAACCTATGCAACAAAATAACATTAGTAATGTAACTTGGAATTCAAAAATATTGGTCGTCTTGTAGTAAATGAAGATTTCCTTTCTGCTCTTTGATGGTTGAACGGTATCTCCTTATCCACAAATCGATCATCGTGCAAACACTCAAGGCACACCTACCGTTTCTGTTTTGGGAGTGATAATTACACCTTATTACATCATCACATATTGATTCTCTGTTCAAGTTCACGTTAAGCTGGATATCATTGTCGGTCTCTAAATTCACTATCTCCACGCTTTCTAAGCTCAGCTCAGCAACAGATTTGAGTAGATAGATATATTTTTGATGGCCCTTCAGAAAGACTATATCACCGTTGTTAACGTGATGCTTGATTATTTTCATTATTTGGTTAGCATCTGTATTTCCTGCTTTGTATCTAATACCATGATTATACTTTTCCACAAACTTAACAGTTCTCTGGTCTTTCACGTTCAGTCTACTGAAGTGAACCATAGGTTTAACAATGTAATGGTACAATATTCCATCTTTCTTAAATGCTACCTCTTTTGGAACACATTTTGATTCGATATGATATCCTTGAATATCTACAACAACTGTAGTCATGTCGTTTGCCACTGAATATGATGTTGGTGATGAGTAGTGTCAGTTTAGGCGCAAAAGTTGAAATAAAATGGCCAACTTTATTCTTCAAGCATTTATTCAATACTATCCTACTTTACAAGCGTACAGTAACTTAAATCTAATATCTAGAAACTTCGGCTAACATTAATTGTATAAGTAGATCTAAATTACCATCTTCAGGAGCTTCGTGCGTTGTCATCTCATTAATAGCATCGATAGCATATTTTACATTCGTTGTGGGGTCTGTTTGGTAAAATTCAATGTCAGAGTGCCCCCAGGGTAAAGTTTTTGTTGTATTTGGAATTATAAACCTTTTATCATCGTTTTGTGCTAAAGCTACTTTATTTTTGACTTCTGTATATACATCATGCAACCTACTTTTGAATGTATTCATTTTTCTTAAAATCAGACCACCATTCTCTATTATATGCTTATAATCATTACCACATAACTGATTTTGTATTACTGCTTTTTTAACACCCTTTGCTTTTTTCATTTCTCCCTTAACTGACTTGATATAGTATGCTTTCGCACCTGTTCCGTAAAAACTTATTATAGGGTCTTCTGGAAATTCGTCTTTCATTTTACCCAGAATAGAGTCATTGACTGGAATTTTGAAGTCATTGTTTTGTTTATAATTTGAAGTATCAAACTCGCTGATATTATTTCTCATAAATTCATAGAAGTCGTCTGTATGAGTTTTCAAAATTTGCGAATCTGTATCACAGTAAAGCATAGATACTTTATCGTTGAACTGCTTTTTAAGAAAACCATAAAAAAAATCATACATTACTATTTTAGATATGTCTAGTATACAGAATCCCACGTATATTGGCTTGAAATAATGTACCCTAACTTTTCCTAAATGGATAGCTGCAAGATTTTCGTTAAATATGGAACAACTCTTGAAATTTGGACGAGCTACTAGTGCTCTCACACCGATGCTATTACGATGATTTTCCCAATGTGTGACCAACTTTATATCTCTTCTATTATCTACATTTTCCATAGTTTTTCCAAAGATTGCATTGTTTAGAAGCTTATAGAAGTCCCTTTCAAATTTATTATTTGCTTTATTACGCATTGTCGTATTGAGATCGATATACTCCTTCAACCAGAACGATTGTTTGAACTTAAGGATCCTGTGAACCTTGGTTACTTGCAAACCATACCTTACAGCTTGTTGAAGGACGCGATAATGTACAATATATTTTTTCTTGTCGTACAGATTTGGGATTAGTTTCGGAATCTTTGTCTTGGCGTTTGGTGGGATAATACTGTCCACCAAAAACGGAAGGTCGCTATGTGAATCGTGTAATCCTTCAGGATATCGCACATCAACCTCCAAGACATAGCCATTCTCACCGTCTATTTTGGCATTTTCTAAATCGAATGTAGATATTTCCGAATCCCCCATCCATTCGAAACCCCCAGTTGGAAGAGGTGATGACATAGCATGCCCGTAAAGATTCGTGGCGTCGGGATATGATATAAATGTTGACTCTTTAGATGGATCATAATTTGGTAAATATTTATTATTTGCTTCGTGCATTCTATCGCTGCATTAACTTATCCCCCCGCGAATACCATTCTTAAAGAACCCAATCATATCTATGTCCGTAAGGAGCTCAAGGCTAATTTTGGTATACTTTAACATCGCATCCCAAGACAATCCAGGGGTTGTGTAGTAGTGTGCTGGATCCAATTTGTAAATATTCATACTATTTCTCCTGAACCTTTCAAAGACATCACACAAGAGAAGAACATCGGTCCGTAAATAAATATCAGAATATTCACCCAGATTCCTACAGTTAAACGTTCTCCATACAGTTATTGCCCTCGCGTATTCCTCCTCAGATATATCTTTCTCATTTAACTTATCATAAAACTCTGCCTTTGATGGTAAATATTCCTGGTCCAGTTTCTTTACATCATCCACATAATTGTAAGGAAATACACCTTTCTGTCTAATTAAATTAAAAACTCTAGGATCTGAAAAATACTTTTTACTCTCCAGAAAATCCCTATTAGTCAAACTGTCTGATAATGCTTGCAAAGATCCAGGTAGAAAACGACAACTATCGATAAATCTCATTTGTAAAAACTTCCTCCTTATTCTACCGGTTCGGTCCACATAGTCATGCATATACAGACTTTTTGTAAATGAAATGTATTTTTCCTTATTCTGGGCTACCACGTCTATCTTATCTCCATGAGAAGATAGTTGTTTGATAAATAGGTGACAATCGTACCCACTTAAATTGTGCGTTATAATTGGTATAAAATTTGGTAATTTGAAATTTAAATTACATTTCGAATGTGCAGCCCCAAATCTAACTTTACCAGTTATGTGGCAGTGATCGCGAACTTTAATATCGGATCCTGAAAATGGCTTCTCACAGATGTTACATTTCGTTGAAGTGTCAAACTCAATCTGCTCTTCCGGCGTTAAAGGGATCATGGGAGTTACATCTTTCAAATATTTGAAATATAGTTCTTTAAGATCAGCTTCTAGCCTTGTCACGAATTCTTTCGCCGCGTCTTTACCTCGATACAAGACGAATTTGGATAAGTCAGAATCAAACGAAGATTTAATAAAATATGAAAATGAATATGGTTCATGTGTGTGGGTTTCGTTTGTATACGAATATTCTGGGTTGGGTTCACAACTATCGATTGGTTTTAATAATGACTCAAAATCCGCATACACCACAAAGGGGACCGGCATTTGCTTTTCAAAATTCTCGAATTTAAGTATGTTTTCTGGAACCTGATTATCAAACTTATCAGTTCGTAGTTTCTCTGTGGGTGTTATTGTGAATATATGATTGCAATCGTTCCTTTGGTGAATATCTAGATATGCCTTAGTTGAAAAATATAACAAACAACCGTCACAAAAGTACCGCTTATGTCCGTTTGAACTTAACTGATTTGCAACTAATCGCGAAAGATCTCTTATCCAACAATAGTGACCATTCCCTTTATCATCCGGTAAATAGAGCAGGTTGACATGTAAAGCTAATTTCTTCTGAGCATATCTCAATGGACCAACTATTTCATATGTGACGTTACCATCTTTGATTATTTTTTCAATCCCATACACATTTATAGAGATATTATTGTTTCTCTCGAACAATGAGATATCTTTAAGAGTAACGGGAAAGTTCATACTATGGACATTCAAAATGGTTGAAAAATGCGGGTAGGACGACACTTCCACTACTCGGGTGCTTGCTGGTAGTAGCGCTGATGTGACGGCCCAAGCGAAACAACACTGGTCTTGATTTCGCACATTTATCACTGCCTTCTTCTTCTCTATAAAGTATGGTAACTTTATATAAGATGATCCACCCAATGGTGAAAACTTGTTAATGTTCACTTCAGCATAAAGGATACATTCAATCGCCCACCCTGAAAAAAACAACAAAGGTTACTATCTTAATTTATGCACTTCTCTAAATATTTAACATACCAGAATCCTTCTCCTCAAACTCAGATGACTGGGATGTTATTTCATCAGCAAATTGTTGATAAACATCAGACAGCTCTGTGCTTTCGTCTATTACTTTATTAACCGTATTGAAGGATTTGATATCTGCTACATCACTCGTCTGTAATACGTACTTCCCGAATACTTCCATGTTCACTTTCAGAGCTCTGTGCACTCGAAGTTTCTCTTCTATTACATCTAGCGTATTTTGCTTAATATTTTCGAAAAACTCTTTAAAGTCGGTGTACAATTCTGATGTGCTTAATCTATAGCTGGCAATTCTACATTTGAATGCACTTTTAATAAGTCTCACACCATCACTGATCGGGATCGATGAATTTGTTCTATGTTGTAATGTCCTTGCGTGAGCAGCCATTCGATTGTTCGGAAGCGAAACATTGCAGCAAGGACATATCATATTCGGAGGTGTACTATCCAATTTAATTTTTTTAGCTGGTGGTCCATTTGTGGGATTCACACTGCAAATATTTCTCTTATGCCGACGCAAATTGTCCGAACGCGTAAAATGTTTACCACAATCACTACATGTATGCATTTTATTAGAGTATATGTTAGTCACTGTGAGTCAGGCAACTGTAGCATCGATGCTCGAACCTCCTCGATTTATAGCTAGATCCTCAACGGCATCGTACCCCCACCTCCGGTTGCTTGCTTATGGTGGCAAGGTCTGACGTTAGCAGAACACGTTCTTCTGTGAGGTCAAGCTCAAGGCTATTCCCACCCCAGTTGAATGACTTTAAGGGAGCATCACTATCAAGCCTCATAAGAAAATTATACAACTGATCTCAAGGCTATCCACACCCTATATCAGTGACCTTCAGGGAGGATTGCAATTGGCCTCACGTCAAATCTCTAGGTTATCCACCACGTCAAATCTCAAGGTAATCCAGTCAATAGTCACATTCAAGGACGTTCAAAATAAGCAGCTATACACTAACACAAAAAAAAACTCAAGGTTACCCAACACCCCACTGAAACAAGCCCTTCAGATACGATCACATTTGAAAACACAACGTTACAAAATGACCTTCAGGGAGGATCAGAATCGGCACCTATAAGAAAAGCCCACGTCACATCTCAAGGTTATCCACACCCCATTTAAATGACCTTCAAATGACCTCGGGAGGATCAGAATCGGCATATCTGTACTACTCTCGTTCATGAGAGCTAAGTGAACATTTTTTTTTAAAGCCGTAAATTTTAAAGTGATTTAAAAGCCATAAGAAATCTACTATAATGAACATTGAACAAGTACCATGAAAACAAATCACACATGAAAATCGCAAACCTACAAAAGCTGCATCAGATACGCTGCAGATTTATAGGAACGCATACCCCGATACAGTCAAGAGGATAGCAACAATCAGGGATGATTTTATTCATGAGTGAAAATTCAAAAGTTGAATAAGTGTTTTATGAGCTCACACAAAGTTGAAATGACATGACATGGCATAAATGAACATAGGATTTCAGAAATCTACCAACAACAATGTACAATACAATGTACCATATCAAAAGTGTTTCTTATACGCCAGAGGCTTCAAGATCTGCCCGAAATACGCCAAATTGCTTTCGATCCAAGAAACTTTAACACAAAATATGGAGAAATTCCATCTCAAATAATATTTCTGAAAATATATTACAATGTACTACGAAATGTAATCAATTTATACTACAAATTAAATCGATTAATCAAAGTTTTTTTAAAAACTATCAAAAATATCAGCAAAAATTTAAGTGTGCTCACAAATGTTCAGTAACGTGGAATTTAACATTTGATGAAAAGTGGTGTTAAACTAGAATTGTCACAATAGTAAATTTTGGACTACCGAGATTCATAAAGTTGAAGACGATCTTAAGTGTCCTAAGGAGATCTATTAGCAGACTCTTACTGCTGCCTAGAATTTCAAGAGGCGCTGGCTAATTCTTCTTGACACTAATGCTTGAAGAGAAAATTAAATTTTCCCTTCAAACATTAGGCATCCGCGCCCAGTACAGCAGGGCGTTTGAAACTTTGTAACTGGGACTTATAAGCAAAAACTATACATGAAACAAACAAAAGTACTGATCACTATTTGAATCTGAACTCGCTTAGTGATAGGCATAGTTACCTTTAAATAAGACCTCAACTAGAAAATGGAGAGACAAAAGCTAACAAGAATTGCAATACAAAAAATATTAAACACTTTATCAAAAAATAAAAAAAACACTCGAGCATGTATGTACTTGAAAACATTAGAAACTAGTATTCTGGAGCAATACTCAAAACTTTTAAATTTATTTATCTGGCCTCAACAAATACGACTGCCCTTATCAGTCTTTCAATCAAAACAAAACAGAGACTCAAATGCTCTAACTAACATCAAAAATATTTGCCAGATAAAACAACTAGATATCAATAAAACTCCAGAATGAAAACAATCGTAACACAAAAAAAACAAAGTACCTACAAGCATTTACTTAATAAAAGATCAAAAAAAAAAATTTGTTGACATATCAACATATTGTCTATGTGTGTATGTGCATCAATTTATGTGTTAACCAAGGAAATTAAATATATTTGCAAGTATATAATTGCACATATATAACCACCCTTCTATAAATAACAAAAAACTAAAGTCAGCTTATGAAAATTTCAACGTATAAATGAGTTACTAAATAAATGTACCTCAATAGGAAATTACCAAAGAAAAATGTAGTGAATTGTTGTCCAAATACCACACAAAATATATAGCTACAAAAAAGAGCAAACCATACAAAAAACTGTAAGTATGTGTTTATGACCTGTGAATAATATCCAAACGCCAGATATCTTATGTCGGCTACACACGTTCCGGCAGGCCTGTCAGTTCGAACTGAATGGTCCGCCCACGTCCGGTCGCCTGAGCGTGTGTATGGTCCGGTCTACCTGTCAGTTACGACTGATCAGGCGACCGGAGAAGAATCACATATATGTTCGTCCCTCCGTCCGGCCTGACGTCCGGTCGCCTGAGCGTGTGTATGGTCCGGTCTACCTGTCAGTTATGACTGATCAGGCGACCGGAGAAGAATCACATATATGTTCGTCCATCCGGCCGACCTGACGCACTACCATTGGTCCATTCAAAAAGAAAGGGACAGACAGCTGGTGTTTCCACGACATTTGGATCTCGATACGATCCCAAAAAATAGCGAATCGACCTTGAACAGGAAACGTTTTGAAAACGTATCCAATTGATGTTTCCACTATATAGTGAGTAATTCTTCGATATCTCGCAATATATACCTGATAGAAGAAAATATCAAATACAAAAGTTATTTGGTTAAGACGAACATAAAAAAACATAAAAATATTTTGAAATATACAGGGTGTTGCGGGAAAGTAGGGCAGTGATCAAATTGATTTTTTTATATGGAACCATAACTTTTTTTTAATTTTTCTAGTTTCCATCATCGATCCCTATTTAACCCTAAAATATTTTTGGGATTGGCTGCGATGTTGCCAAGTTATAATTTATTTTCTAATAATTTGCGGATTTGCAAGGTCGCAAGTAATACGTCCAAATTGATATATTTCTTGAACTTTTCTCAATAATATTATACAGCGCGTTACTTGAACATTAAGTGAATATTATTTTGGATGTTATCTGCAATGCGCATCTACAGGGTGTTTTTGGCAGAATTTTGAATTAAGGCAATTTGAAGGTCATTTTACTCTGTTTTTTAAATGTATGTTTTATTCTAAATCGAAATATCTACTAATACCCTATCTCGCTTTGTAATATTTTTCTTCGCGTTTGCGACGTTGCCAAGTTATAAATTATTTTACCAAATTTTCAAACAAATATCTATGATTTTTAATAGAACACGCTGAATATTTTATTTAACATAGAAGTACTGACTAGTAATGGCTTACGGCGTGAACAAGGTTTAACTGGTGTTCTTAAAGTATTAAAACCGTTTTCCTTACACATACTGCCTATTTCGCATACCAGGTCAGTGAAAGGTACACGAACGCTTAAATATCTCCAAAACTTGCTCAGCTGGAACGAGAAAATCTATATCTGCAGATTTTCTAACATGCAAAATTCAAAAATTATAACAGCAGCGTTGCCAGATTTACCACTTTTACGTTACACGTCATAATTTTGTTATTTTCAATAAAATCCTCTACTTATCTTTATTGCAATGAATTGCGCATGTCGAATTTAGTAGGATTTCATAACTTCAAAAATTTTGTTTCTATTGATTACCGAGATACGGCAACACCACTTTTTCAGTAAAAAGTACCGGAACGCTTGAATATCCAAAACTGCCACCGCTGAAGCGAAAATTATCAATATCGGAGAGTTTTTTTACAGCAAAATTCAAAAATGCTAACATCAGTGTTGTCAGATTTACCACTTTTACGTTAGACCTCATAAATAGGGCATCTCATTCAAAGTAATGACGTGAAAGGTAAAATTGGAAAATCTGACAACGCCGATGTTAGCATTTTTGAATTCTGTATGTTCAAAAATCCCTAAGTATTGAATTTCAGCGCTCCAGCTATGGCAGTTTTGGAAATATTCAAGCGTTCCGGCACTGTTTACTGAAAAGCAGTGTCGCCGTATCTCAGCAATTAATAGAAACAAAATTTTGAAATTATGAGATCTTACTAAATTCGACATGCGCAATTCATTGCAATAAAGATAAGTAGAGGATTTTATTGAAAATAACAAAATTATGACGTGTAACGTAAAAGTGGTAAAATCTGGCAGCGCTGCTGTTAGAATTTTTGAATTTTGCATGTTCAAAAACCTGCAGTTATGGATTTTCTCGTTCCGGCTGTGCCAGTTTTGAAGATATTTAGGCGTTCCTGTACCTTTTACTGACCTGGTATTCGAAATAGTAGTATGTGTGCAAGGAAAACGGTTTTATTATTTTAGGAACACCAGTTAAAACTTGTTCACGCCATAGACCATTACTAGGTAGTACTTCTATGTTAAATAAAATATACAGTGTGTTCTATTAATAAAAATCGGAGATATTTGTTTGAAAATTTGGAAAAATAATTTATAACTTGGCAACGTCGCAAACACGAAAAAATATTACAAGGCGACATATGTTATTAGTGGGTATTTTGATTTAAAATAAAACATACATTGTTACATTTAAAAAAACAAAGTAAAATGACCATCAAACTGCCGTAATTTAAAATTCCGCCAAAACCACCCTGTAGATGCACATTGCTGATAACATCCAAAATAATATTCATTTAATATTCAAGTAACTCACTGTATAATAATATTGAGAAAAGGTGAAGGAATATATCAATTTGGACGTATTACTGCGACCCTGCAAATCCGGAAATTAATAGAAAATAAATAATAACTTGGCAACGTCGCAACCGATCCCAAAAATATTTTAGGGTTGAATAGAAATCAATGATGGAAACTAGAAGAATTTAAAAAAAGTTATGGTTCCACGTAAAAAAATCAAGTTGATCACGACCCTACTTTCCCGCAACACCCTGTATATTTCAAAATATTTTTAGGATATGCGTCTTAAGTAACCAAATAACCTTTGTACTTGACATTTTCTTCTATCAGGTATACCTTGCCAGATATCAAGAAATTATACACAAAATGTTTTAAAAGCCCGTGGAAACGTAGCAGCTGATATATTTCACATTCGCCTGAACGTGTGGAGGGCCGTCAGCCAATCAGAGGCGACCGGTCTTTGGGCGGCCTTGTTCAGTTCGAACTGACAGGCCTGCCGGAACGTGTGGGGGCGAGGCGACCGGTCTTCAGGCAGACCGTTCAGTTTGAACTGACAGGCCTGCCGGAACGTGTGTAGCCGACATTAGAGAAGCATTTACAACATACGCTCAGATTTATAAATTAACGCATACGCGAAATGTCTCAAGACAGTACAAAAAAATGGAGTCAAGTTGATTGACTCAGTACTTCCCACACATAACAGTTGCAACCAAATCATCGCCCGCCTGTCGTCAAAAAACATCCAACACAAAAACTAGTAAATAGTTTCCTAAATCTCTCCGTAGGAACTAAAACGACACAATTCAGCTTTAACTGGACGAAACGAAACAATCAGGAACCCCCAAATTGCTTAAAAACGAAGTTTGAGCTATTTTTATATTTTTAGATTTTTATTATTGCTGCGCCGCCACTGACACGATTTTTGATAACCATACGCATTTTTCATCCTTGCCGCGGTAATAATAGTGTGCCTAAATTTCATTAAAATTAATTCCATAATTTCCATGTTACTAAATTCAGAACGACCTGAATCAATACCTACCCCTACCAATACCAAATCCCTTGATTTCTGTAATAGCCAAGGCAATGTTCGGATGGACCTAACAAACGTCTTTCACAGGTCAATGGACACTATTATAAATGGAATAAATTTTTGAGTTTTACAACCCCCCACCCCCTAACCACCCCAATTTCACCCCCACCCAAAAAAAAGTAAAAAATGATCAGAAACCCCTAAAACGCCGAAAAACAAAGTTTGAGCTATTTTTACATTTTTAGTTTTTTTATTATTGCCGCGCCGCCACTGACACGATTTTTCCAAAACATGCGCGCTTTCCATCCTCGCCGTGGCAGTAATACTGTGTCAAAATTTCATTAAAATCCATTCGATAATTTTGGCGTTACGCAATAAAGAACGATCTAAAACTAAAACAACACTCGGATGTATACACCACAAATTATTCTAAGTCCCTTGGTTTCTATTATAAGCAAGGCAATGTTCGGATGGACCTAAAAAATTGTATTATGGCGCTAGGTCTTTCATTCACAGGTCATTAGAGAGCCCATTATGAATACAACAAATTTTTCAGTATTACAACCCCCCACCCCTCAACCACCCCAAATTCACCCCCACCCAAAAAAAAGTAGAAAATGATCAGGAACCTCTAAAACGCCTAAAAACGAAGTTTAACGCATATTTGAAATTTTTCGTTTTTTGCTAATTACTCCGCCGCCCATGCACCGATTTTCAAAATTGTAGCAACATTACCTACTACGACCCTACACCATATCACCACCCAAGTTTCATCAAAATCTATGTAGCGGTTACTGAGATTAGGAGGCTAGAAAAACGCCAACAGACAGACAGACCGACAGACAGACCGACAGACAGACCGACAGACAGACAGACCGACGGAAATGAGTGACGTGGATTTTCGTTATGTAGACATCATGAAACGCCCAAAAAGTGTATTATCTCAAAATCGAAAATTTTCGCGATCACAATACTCCCCTCACCTATCGGTGTGGGAAGTAAAAAATAATGCATTAGGAAATAAAATCTCAGTCATAAATAAAATATACTACTGGACAAAAATCAATAGTTAATTTAAAGAACTTCAAATATACCTCAATAGAAAAAAAAATTTTGAAAATAGAAAATTTGGACCAACAGTCACCCTGAAAACTATAAAAAAATATAAGCTGAAAATAGTTAAATAAAATTAAATAATAAAATATATATATGCCAAATGAAAGTACTGCATCAAAAAAAAATTATTAAATGGAATTTTGAGTCAATGAGCCGAAATGGAATTTTGAAAAAGTTGTCCAATTTTCACTTCAAGACAGCTCCAAGACTCACAACGCACAACCCCAGACATACCCATGTCTGGCCCCACGTTGAGCGCCCATTTGTAACAATAAAAATGTTGCTTGGTGATGAACCACCAGCCAGCACTTTTATTACTCATAGCAACCAGCAGCTCAATTGGTTTGCATGAGACTAGGGTATGTAGGTGCGTGCGTGTGTGCGTGAGTGCGTGAGTCTAGTTAGCCGCCAAGAAATGAAAAATAGGACAACAATGGTTGAATAAAGATTTATTTCAGAATATATGACTGCAGTACATTCTATTTTTTTAAAACAAGTACTCATCTTTGGAGGGAAGTCCAGGTAGTGCCCTCCCGAAAAGAAGGTGGTACTCCAAAGGGCTGGCTTCTTCGGAAGGAGTTCAGGTGGTGCTCCAAAGGTGTCTTGATGTTGGCACCCCGAGAGAAGGTGGTCTTGACGGTGGCACCCCGAGAAAAGGAAGGTGGCTTTGGTGGTGGCACCCCGAAAAAAAAGTTGTCTTCATGTTGGCACCCCGAGAAAAAAGGGTGGTTTTCCTGTGAAAGAGTTATGGCTGGTATTAGCACCTTGTGGAGAACTTCACAGGACTTCACGATCTGTTTCTGAAGTATGGATCTTCATGCGTTCTTACATTTTGATAAATTGCATTCATATACTTCAGAAACAAATCTATGAAGTAGCATGGGGGTATTAAAAAGCCAAAAAGCAGATAACTTTCAAATGTTCACATGGTAAAGATAAAAAAAATATAGATATGTACAAGAGCGAATAGATAGAACAATAGTTAAGAAAAAAAATGATTCTTAAATGCTTTGTATTTTCAGTCCTACCGGATCTTTTCAGATATATAGTGATAAATAAAATAAATGTACAGAGTATGTTCAAAAACTTACAAACTTTTTCCTCATGCATGGGCGCCGGCAGAGGGGGGCAGGGGGGGCTGTGGCCCCCCCTGGAGCAGCAAGGATAAGAAAGTTGTATAACCAAAAACCGAATTTGTCTCCTCTGCCCCCGATTTCAGCACTCAATTTAATAAGTCGCCCCCCCTGCACAATTTTCTGGCGGCGCCACTGTCCTCACGCCTTGTAAAACAAAATTACAAAAATGTCCAACAGATCTTTTCATTGCGTTCTCAATTAGCAAATCTGAGTGCTAGGTACTTTTACGTAAAGAATGTCATAAAAAAAATGTGAAACATTAAATACACATAAGATAAGGCATCGTAACACAAAAATATATGGCTAGAAACAAAGAATAATGTTCAGCGACTCTTTTGTTAGATAATTGATAGATATACAGTGTATGATTGACTTGATATTTAAAGATTAAAATGTTCGCCATCACATTGTTCATGAAAAAAAAATGTATAAATCGGAAAAATCACATTCCTACACATAGCTGAAAAATAAAGAGCAGAAGCAATGAAAATATGGGAAACCATAGCTATCAAATCGTTATGATTACCTTAAACATCACACGTTGCACACACACAAAAGATTGTCTTAGAGAGACATAATTATATTAGGTGTTAACTGGTTGAGTTCAGAAAGCAAAAGGAATAAACCAATTCATTTCATCTAGAAGCTAACGTCGGTAAAGAGAGAGAGGGCATACTCCCCACTCATTCGATCTTTCCCAAAATTTGTGCGCACTTGCGCAGTGTGTATAATTAATATTATTTCCAACTGAAGTAGAGATGGGAAAAAGGTAGAGGTGAGAAGCAAAATAGTTATAAAAATGTACTAGTATAATGAGGAAGTAGTTGCTAAAAATGGAAGTTATTAACTATTTGTATATGGTAGCTAAGTAAATAATATAAAAATAATTTTGAAAACGGGTGAACCGTTACATCTTTTTTAAGAAGATGTAGGGTGTGTATTGAGGCTGATGGTAAACAATTTAAACATTTATTGCCTGACTTTTATTCCAGTAAGCCTAAACTAAACTAGGTCAAAATTTTTCAATATTTTAATTATTTTACCTATATTTGTTGACTGTGCTAAAAGTGGCGTCACTATCTGTCTCGCTCACTCATAGCAAATATGTTCATTATCCATATCTCTCATCATTTTGAAGAATAAAGAACATCTGATCTGAGTGAAATGGGTTAGCAAAAATCGGGTTACTTGAGGTTTTTATATTTTTACTCGTTTTTTTTTTTAGTATGAAACTAAGAAGTATTGTACCATTTTACAATCCTGGTTAAATGTGCCAACTTTTAATGGAACTGGCCAAGACACTTTAGTGCATTTTTTTAAAGGAGGGTATTTCAAAGCTGACAAACTTTAAAAATTTTAAATTCATAGTTTAACTCATAGTCTTCATTCTAGAAAACTTGGGACAATTGTGTCATTATTTTTGACTGTGCTTCTAAAAATGTTATTTAGGGTTACGGTTCCAAAGTTTAAATGAATAAAAATAATAAAAGTTAACCACAATAACCGAAAAATTGTTATAATTTGATCAAATTTAGAGGTTTTTTTTAAATGCCCATAATTTTCAAACTGCATGGGATAGATTTTTTTCTGATTTTTTTCAGATTTTTTTCATGATAGTTACAACCAATCCTGTCACCCCGTTGTGGCTTAACGTTGACTTTTGGGACACCCTGTATATATAAATGCACGTGGTCTACCAGTGTAGCCCACGCGACGAATGAAAGGTTAAATAGGTCGATGATTTTGACATTTTCCAGAACACAGACCGTTGTACTTACATTGTTGACGAATCCAAAATAAGGGTCAGTAATACATCAGCGTCTGACGACAATGCTGTCTGTCTTATTAGTGAATAATGTGATACAAACACTGCAACTTCAAGATTAGATAATACGCATCTCATTCAGGATCCAACATAAGGAACCCATAAGGAACCCATAAGTGAAAAAACGAATGGCTCACTATATTATTTGCAGAACATTTCTCAGTTTTTCTTTGAAACATATCCAACCATACTGAGTCACATCCAGCTAATTGATTAGGATTGGAATCGTGATTCAACTTTATATAAGTAGATTCCATTATTTTTCATAACTATTATCTTCCTTGTGCATTGTGATAACTATCAACTTTTATACAAGGAAAAATCTGTTCAATGTTCTTCAAACCAAATAATAATAATAATAATAATAAAGCTTTTATTGCCCAACAGTACAAAGACCCTTTACAGAGCAATTTACACAGTATAATACATACAAAAAAAAAATTACATGAAAAATTTGATACCAAACTAATTTGAATTAAGTGCCTGTATGGCTGCAATTTCCAATTCATGCCTAGAACACGTGTGAATATCACATAAACAACTGATCTTACTGAAATTGGTGCATATAGAGTAAACTGGCGACTTCACAACGGCATTAGTTCTTGGAGTGCTACAATAGAATAACTGATGTTGACGAGTCTCAATTCTAGGTACAAAGAAATTGATCTGTTCTAAAAGCTCGGAACAATCAATTAGACCATTGAGCAATTTGTAAAGAAAGAGCAGCCCAGCAAAATCTCTTCGAAATCTTAAACTATTTAGGTCGAATTTGTCAAGAAGGACACTGTTCTCGATACCTCTGGGTGGGTAAGTGCCATCGACTTTAAATGAGAGATACTTAAGGAATCGTCTTTGTATTTTTCAATAGTATGGATATGGCAATTATAGCAAGGATTCCATACAGGGGAACAGTATTCTAACTTTGACCTAACTAGAGCACAATAGAGGGTTTTCAAACATTATAGGCTAAAAAACTGCTTACAGTGGCGTACGATAAATCCTAATGCTTTTCCCGCTTCACATACTTTTTTATTAATGTGCTCTACAAAGGTCAATTTCCTGTCAAAAACTACACCAAGATCATTGACATAATCAGGCTGTTCTAAAGGTAATTTCGTAGGTAAATTGCGAGGGCTGTAGCTTCCGTGTAAAAGTTAGGGTTTTACATTTTGTCACATTTAATTGCAAGTTATTTACACTACACCATTCAGAAAGACTGTTTAAGTCATCTTGCAACCTGCAATGATCCTCAGCACTGTCTATCCTTCTGTAGATTTTCAAGTCGTCCGCAAAAAAAAGTTTATTTCCTATTAGTTTGCTACTCAGGTCATCAATGAATAAAAGAAAAAGCAAAGGGCCAAGTTGTTATAGGACACATATTGTAGCCTCTGCTGAAGGTAGGATTTAAACAAGTTAATCAGGTTAATAGAAAAACCGAACTTATCCATCTTGCTGACTAAGATTTTGTGATCCACTTTGTCAAAGGCTTTAGTGAAATCAGTATAAATGACGTCCACTTGGCCTCTTTCATCAAGGACTTCAGATATGTACTGTGTTAGAACCATTAAATTAGAAAGAGTAGATCGGTTTTTCGGGTAATCACATTTTTGACACTTGAATAAATTCTAGCATATATTACGCTTTCAAAGAGCTTAGCAAAAGGCGATAAAACGGATATTGGACGATAATTAGAAACTACAGAGCTGTCCCCCGATTTTAAAATAGGAACTACCTTAGCCTCTTTCCACTTGGAGGGAAAAGTGCTGCTCCTAATAGATAAGTTGAATATTATAGAAAGAGGTAAGGTTAGTGCTCCGATACAATCCTTGACAATAAAAGTTGGCAACTTGTCAGGGCCAACAGACTTTTTATTTTTAAGTCTTTTACTAGTTATAAGTATTTCTTCCTCTGAAATATAATCAATATTTATTGTCGAAAAGTGATACGCGTCTGATTCAGGTACAGGGTTGGACTCAGAGGGATCACAAAACATGCTTTTAAAGTACGTTGCAAACCCATTGACTATATCAAGTGGAGAAGACAAAAGTGTTTTATCCAGCCGCATTTTACCTGGAATTCTGGAAGATTTCTTTATATTGTGAATATATGACCAAAACAACTGAGCATCTTCACTTATTGAGTGCTGAATACTTTGCACGTACTCCCGATGGGCGTTTTTGATTTCTAATTTAATGATGCTCCTGAGCCTTTTGTATTCATCTAAGACAACACTGTTATGACTGACCTTATACCTGTTTAGACATTTTTCTTTAAGTTTTATATTTTTAATGATGTTTGAAGTGTACCAAAATGGGAATTGCCTATTGATTTCGGGACGTAAGTATCTAAAATTCCGTAAATTTTGTCATAGAAAGCCTGAACAGCATCATCCACGTTAGAAAAATTATACATAAAAGACCAATCAGTGTGAAGGATTGCTTCATATAGTCCATGAAAGTTCGCCTTCCTAAAGTTATACAGTAGATTTTCAGTACCCCTGTTAAATAATTTCTGCTTTTTATAGAATATCTTTGGAAATATCAGTAACGCAGGATGATGATCATCCTCCTTTACAGCAGGGGATACGTCGCGAACAACACTACATTCTACGTTTGACATCACGAGGTCCAGTAGTCTATCTAATGAGTTCAGTACAGTATTGTATTCTCTTAAATTGAAAAAGTTCATGAGATCGGTTGCAGCAGCTGTTGCTCCGTCCTCTAAATTGTTGTCGACAAATTTGGGTATATTGAAGTCCCCCATTATAATTATGTCCCTATTATGTAAAGTTTCGGTCTGCATAAGGCATTCATAGAAATCAGAGACAGTA
This sequence comes from Callosobruchus maculatus, assembly GCA_951848785.1. NCBI lineage: Eukaryota > Metazoa > Arthropoda > Insecta > Coleoptera > Chrysomelidae > Callosobruchus > Callosobruchus maculatus. The sequence continues at coordinate 2,878,808 of CATOUR010000174.1, forward strand.
GCTAGAGGGACTGCAGGCGGTACATAGATAACTAGAATATAAAACAACTTATGGGAAATTTGACACTTTGACAGAACAAAATCAATAGAAGGAAATAGTACATCCAAATGATCCAAATTAACATTTTCATAGCTAATATTATATTTAAAGCCTAGAAGAACTCCACCTCCATGTTTCTGACCTGTGATACTAAATTTACGATCTTTTCTCAACACTGAGTAATTATTGCCAAAGATTTCATTGCTCGGAATATCAGGATGTAACCATGTCTCAGTAAAGGCAACAACATCTGCATCACAGTCACTCAGAAACGTCACTACATCGTTGATCTTTGTATTCAAAGAGTGAGCCATACGTTTTTATACATTTACTTTAATGGTTTATTGTTGGATCTGTAATGAGCACAATACGTATAGTACATAGCATGATCCTGACAGTTTAGTTTTGAGCCTCGAACCATGAATGTGCTCCGTGTTTTTGATATGCTAGAAGAAAAGGAAGAAGAAATGGCTGCTCTGTTGATTGCATCCATTTGTTCATCTAGAGAATGGATGCATCCTATTAACATTCCAAACATCCCAAAATTTAATGCCTCAATTGATAGAAGATGAACAGCGATTTAGGTAAATGGTGATTCCGAATGACAAAAACTTAATTCTACTATCTTCTAAGTTTGGTTGGTCCTAAAATCGAGAAGCGCTCCATTCAACTCAGGGAAAGCATTTATGCTGGGATAGAAGGCGATAGGGACAGAAGGCGTGTTGCGTCAGATTGCATCATACTCCACGTTCCCACGTCACGTTAGCACAATGTGAACGTAAATTGACAAAACCGGGAGCTGTAATTTTATACGACACGCATTACGACGTGTTCCCACGTGTTACCCCGTCACGTCATAGCAATCTGTATCCACCTTAAGGCCTGTATGTATTATTCGCTCTCCTTATCAATAATCCAAATGCAACTCTGTGTTCTTTGCGGTTTCAGAATCACCAACTTAGGAAGTTTATAAAAAATAAAACAAAAGATAAAGAAGGAGAAAATAAGAAACTATGTTTGCTGTGCTTTATTGAATCTACTGAAGCTGTTCCAGCTTGACAATCATTACTAACTATAACATCTAGTATTTATTCGGTGTAAGGATAGAGATAACCCGAAGTTCTTCTAAACATATGTTTGATGGCGCGCCAAACATTCGAGCGCATAATAAATTCTGTTAACAAAAATACCAAAGAAAAAGAAAAACCGTAACAAAGAGCCACCAGACCGCAGGAGAATTCCCTCAGATTGACGTGGATCTGTTTCTTTTTTGCCGCTTGGATACAAACGGGTTTCCTCGCATCCCAATATTTCCGTAAACGATCCATATTACCATTTTCCATTAGCTTGAACATGCTGAAACAAAACACGTTATGAACGTTGGTAACAATTCATGATTATTTACGAATTGAAGTATGTTGTATAGTTTAGCTCTGTATTTCAGTTGTTTCTTTGAAATGATTTTATATTTGCTGTATTTGGGTTATAGCCGTGCCCTTAGAAAAAATGAAGTCAAGTTGGTTGACTCAGTACTTCCCACACATTACTGTGATACCAGTTTATTATTTTTCCGTATCATGAAACTTTAGTCTGAGATCCCCTTGCAACCAAATCATCGGCAGCCCCCCCCCCTAAAATTGTCTTATGTACTTCCTTCACATGTTAATGGACAGCCTATTATCAATACTACAGACTTTTCAGCTTTACAACCCCCCACCCCCCAACCACCCCAATTTCATCCCCACCCAAAAAAGGGTAAAAATGATCGGAAACGCCTAAAACATCTGAAAAAGGAGTTTGAGCTGTTTTCATATTTTTAGTTTTTTGATTATTGCTACGCTGCCACTGACACGATTTCTAACAACCATAGGCGTTTTCCATCCTCACCACGATAGTAATACTGTGTCAAAATTTCATTAGAATCAGTTTAGTGGTTTCCACGTTACAAAATACAAAAGGATCTAAAGCAATAAATACTCGTATGTATATATAGAAAATTCCAGGTCCCTTAGTTTCGGTAATAGGCTAGGTAATGTTCGGATATACCTATTTAAAAAGGTGATTTATGTCGCTAGGTCTTCCTTCATAGGTTAGTGGACAGCCTATTATGAATACAACAAATTTTTCAATTACTCACCCCCCACTCCCAACCACCCACATTCCACCCCCACCCAAAAAGGCGCAGAAAGTGATCAGGAACATCTAAAACGCTTAAAAACGAAGTTTGAGCTGTTTTTATATTTTTAGTTTTTTTATTGTTGCTGCGCCGCCACTGGTACGATTTATAAAAACCATACGCAGTTTCCATCCTCGCCACGGTGGTAGTACTGTGTCAAAATTTCATTAAAATCCTCGTTACACAATACAGAACGATCTAAAGCAATACCTACTCATATGTTTATACCAGAAAAATTCTAAGTCCTTTGGTTTCTGTAATAGGCAAGGCAATGTTCGGATGGATCTAAAAAAGTTATTAAAGTCACTAGGTCTTCCTTCACATGTCAGTGGACAGTCTATTATGAAAGCAACAAATTTCTCAATTTTACAACCTCCCAGCCCCCAACCACCCCAATTTCACCCCCACCCAAAAAAAAGTAGAAAATGATCTGGAACCCCTAAAACGTCTAAAAACGAAGTTTGAGCAATATTTATTTTTTTTGTTTTTTGCTAATTACTCCGCCACCCATGCACCGATTTTCAAAATTATAGGAACATTACCTACTACGACCCCACAGCATATCGCTGCCGAAATTTCATCACAGTCCATGCAGCGGTTGCTGAGATTACGTGGCTAGAAAAACGCGTACAGGCAGACCGACAGACAGACAGACCGACGGAAATGAGTGACGTGGATTTTCGCTATGTAGACGTCATAAAACGCCAAAAAAGTGTATTATCTCAAAATCGAAAATTTTCGCAACCACAATACTCCCCTCACCTATCGGTGTGGGAAGTAAAAAATGGCGTCAAGTGTCTTGACTCAGTACTTCCCACACATTGTCGGTGCTAAAAAGTTACAGAACTTTATATTGCATTGATAGGTATGCTGGCGTGAGTCTTTATAAAAGACTCTTATTTGCACAATTCATAGGAGCTGTATAATTATAATTCACTATCTTGGAAACCTGTAATAATAAAGAAAAGTTATCTATTTATGTAAAATATGTATCAACCCAGTGAATTAGTTTAGTTGAAACATTTTTCAAAATATACTGGATAATTTTTATTTTTTGCAAATCGCTAAATTGAGGGCTGGCTTTGAAAAATATTTCTTAAGCCCTCTAGCCCCGCCAAGGCACTAATTCTATTAGAGGGAAAAATAAAAAGTATTCTCAAAAAGGCCCAAAATAAATATAAAAATGAACAAATCACCATGCAAAGTACTCCCTAAAACATACTACTACCGATTTTACTGTATGGCATGCCCATCACCAACCAACCACCAAAACACAAGTAGTAATACTATACTAACAATTCTCATGTGCTCATTTTATTAATAAGTCAATACTGAAATTATACAGTTTGATTTCTACATTACATTTGTTCAAAAATAGGAAAACTAAATAAACGACCTTGATAAGGCAAAATATGGTTTTTAATATTTTTCATTCACATTCAGCTGCATGTTTAACGTGTCAAAATCAATATTAAAATAAAATTAGAACTTAAAAACAACTATAACCCGGTCATAGTATCAGACTGTACAAGATGTCTTGTGTCGCTGCTCTAAACAGTGATGGGTAAATTTCTCCATCATAGTAGAATTTCAGTATAGATAATTAAGTAAAATGTATCAAAAACCAATTTCGTATCTTTACCCACAACCTGTGATAGTTATTTAAAGTTTACTGTTCAGTAGATCCGACGCAAAGCTTATGTCTGTTTCCCAAAGCGTAAACATCAAGTCTGTCACACATCTTATCTCCCCATCATTAAATTTACGCTGTACCGATCCAACTTGTGTACCGAATAAATACATTTCACTGCGGGTCAAATGGCTTCTAGAAAATATATCATAGTACTGTGCAATGAAGACAAAAGCTCGTAATACTTTATGGCTATTGCATGGAATATTTCAAAGCTTTTTGACGTTAGGCTGTGAGAGAGAGTTGAGGGGGAGGGGAGTTGCATTCCCGCATTTTTTCTTCATCGTGGTAAACTTTCAGCGCAGACACCTTACGTAAAATTCCATTTCATCATTGTGAATCGCAATCTATGATAGCTATCCCAAGTTCACAGTTCAGTATATCCAACGTAAATGTATTGTCAGTTTTCCAAAGCGTAAACATCAAGTGACACACATCTTATTCACTACAGCACTAAGCTGATCCAGTTTTTGTATCGAATGACGAAATTCTTCGGAGATAACATATTTGCTAGAAAATCCATAGTATTGAAATTTTACAGCGTCAGAAGAATTAGCATACTTTATGGCTAGATCTCACATTGAAGGAAACCGTATCAGCCTGTTTTCCTGAAGAATTCTCCACAAATGTTCTCGCATTTGCGCCAGGTTGTACCGAATATGCTCAGGATTATCTCCGAAGTAGACAGAGACTGCGAATGCAATGGCAAACAATCCACACATGATATTGTCTGGTTGCTGCTGCACTCGATGATGAATAGGTTTCTTTATATATGGATGCAATTTTCTCAAATAGAGCCGGTGAAGTTCCTCAGTAATAGTACCAGCGTTCATGCTGTCATAAATGTGCAGCTGCTTTCCGTCATAATAAGAACATATCCAGTGACCTAGTTCCAAGTTACCGCCGAATAAAATTTGTATGTTTGGGACACCCTGCGGGATAGTATCTATATAGTCTGGTGCTTGGCAATAAAGTACGTCCTGATGCTTAAATTTGTGTATATTTATATCAGTTTCTTGATTCGAAAAGTTGGTCAGAACCTCTCCAAATCTGTTAATAACAATATCTTGCAATAACTCTCTGGACGAAAGTATCTGCCGTTTTTCCTCAGTTCCAAGAACAAATTGAAATCCATCGTTACTTATATCTTTACGTTGCCATTGCAAAATGTCTGAAGTCTCTGGAATGTTTAGTCTTGTGACAACTTCGCAAGACTCATCCATCTTTTGCGGTTTATCTTTAGCAATCAGAGATTGCCCTCTTTCGCTTTGAATCTCGGGCATACTTTGAATCTTAATTGGTATGCTTGTATTGTACTGGTCGCACTCGACTTTGAGTGTCTTCCTCGTTCTGGTTGGAAAGATTTCGTATTCGACATTATTAAGCATGTCAGTATTTTCCACTGGCTTTGCGAGAAAATAAATTGGTTTGTGGTCCGAAAAGTAAGTTTCATATACACCTGCACTATACTGAGGGATATTTGTAAATATAACGTCAATTTGTTTATTCATATCGTTTGTATATGAGTCTTCAGAAAGAGCTGATACTAATCCATGATCCGTCAGATACCTCCTCAGTTTATTTGGCTGTCCCATGGCCATGTCAAAGTTGAAGTCACCTAAGAAATCAGTATTTTCCACAAGCAACCTCCTTGATATATCCTTAGAGATGAGATCAAATTTTCCAGAAGAGAAATCTGGGGACCGATATCCTGTTATTACATTAATACCTTCATATGTCAGATTAATCAGGTCTATGTGTCCTACATATCTGCCTTCATCAATGTTATCCTCGACATGCATGCACGATATGACGATAACGTCTATATCGTTTTTTGCAAAACACATCAGTCCTTTTTGTTTTCTTTGAACTGTATCTGCGTCTGTACGACAAATCAGTTTGTATCCTGGTATTTCGATCTTGTCCGTAGGTATAGTGTTCGTTTCAGAGAATATCAGTATATCGGCATTTTGGTACCAAGCGTCACAGCTGATATCATTTAAATGTTTTCTTAATGATCTGACATTTTGGTAGAATATTTTTACTTGATAGGTGTTGAAAGAAAATTCGGACAAAGTCGACAATCTCCTTTGCTCTTTCAACCTCTTCATTTCGTTCATAACAGGATCGTTGAATTTTGGTGGTGGAGGTGCTTGAAACTTACCGACTATATACAGCCCACTCAAACTAGATACTCTGCTAAGCGCCACATATAGCATGCATCTAGTGAAACGTTGTCTCTTGCTGAAATCAACGCATACCTCAGGGTAGGTTTGACCTTGGCTTTTATGAATTGTTAGCGCTTCAGCTGGCATAACTGGAAACTGCTTCCTTATTATCTCGTGATGTGAAGTAGTTGGCATATTTATTGGGCTACAATGTTTCACAATGGGGACTAGATTTGATGGTATATCATTCATTGTGATAAATTCTTTAGATTTACTCCTTGAAATCTGACCTACTCTGCTTTCAGGAAACTCCAACCACATTATATTGACCTTTCCATCATCTGAAAAAGTTAAATGTCTCAAGGTTCCACATGCACCGTTTACAAGGCCATCTTCTACGTCCAAATTAATCGATATCATATACTTGATGCCAATTTTCAAGGACAAAGCATATGTCAAACCTCCTGTTTCTATCATCTTTTTGGTCTTTAAAGATTTTAGTAGCTTATTTTTTGTACCTTCATCCATCATGGTAGATCTGATTACATCAGTAGCTATAGAAACATGCTCTTCTCCAGGCGTTTTTTTTATTTTAGCATTGTTATACCTGTTTACAAGTTCGTTGTTGGCATAAAGTCTAATGACCGAATCAGGGACGTCTGATTCAGAAACTGTTCGATTTTTTATGAGTCTGATATCTTGTTCGGTCATTTTACCCATAGCCAAATTATTAAGAGCGACGATAAAATCAAATTCATCTTTCTGTCTCATGATTTCCGTCAACTCATATAAGGAAAATGACGCCCACAGTGGTGAATCAACCAGTATGCTGAGTTTACTGTCTCCTGGCATTTCAAATACATATTTATCCATTACAGGAGGCAACTGCAGAAGGTCACCGACAACTAGCAATGATATTCCGCCAAAACTTTCGTCAACGCCCATTATTTGTCTCAACCTTGTATCAACTCTACTCAGAAGTCTAGCTCCAACCATGGATATCTCATCAATAATAAGTAATTTCAAGTCGAACAGTTTCTCCCTTATTTTGTTTGCTATATCAGCAGACAGTTCAGGCATTTGTCCGCCAAACTGTGAAACTGGTAGCGCAAATGCTGTATGTAAAGTAACTCCTCCTATGAGAAAAGCGGCTTTACCAGATGGAGCACACAACAGAACTCGTAATTTGTCCGGCTGGTTTCCAGGGATGCTATTGAAGTACAAAGTGAGACTTTGGTATATTGCATTGATAACAGTACTTTTACCAACACCAGCTGAGCCACTTAGAAATATATACAAAGGTATTTTACCTGATTTGAAGCAGTGTAAAACATGCATGACAATATTACGTTGCTTTGTATTCAATAATCGCATCTTATCGGCGAGTTTTTCATATGTAATTGTTTGTGGAACAGTAAACCTGTTACCAATCACAATTTTGGATTTTCTTGCTTGCCCACCTTGCTCCAATATATCAACCTGTTGGTGAGTAGGAACGTTTTCGACATCAAACTCTTTGATTTCATCTTCATCTAGAGGTTCCTTTTCTCTTTGTGCTTCTTCCAGCGCTTGATCTAAATCGTCTTCGCTCAAAATACAATATTTTCTCCTGTTCTGATCTATAGTTATAAAATTGTTGTGGTACACATCTTCGTGATCGACATTTTCTATTTCCTCCATTTCGTTTCTCCATGGTAGGAACAAAAGCATTTGTTCTCGGTAATAGTTCAGAGGGTCTTGATCAAACTTGTACCTCCTATAACGCAAAATTCTATTTTTAGAGTCTTCTTGTGATTCTTCGTCTTCACTATCTTCAGAACTATCGTCAGCTGTACCACGTTTTCTAGGTTTATATGCAGTGGCGTAATCAGCTAAGCAGATATTTTCGGACTCCTTCTGGCGCTTTGCATATTTTTCATGAATGTTGAGGAGGTATATGTCTTTTGAGTCATCTGGTAATTCTTGTAATAATGTGTCCGATTTGAGCATACGTACCCTTTCACTTAGAGGACTTGTATTAACGAACACTGAACCTCGACTGCTCTTCGATAAGGAAAGACCCAATATATGATACGTAGCTTCTTGCGCAGACATAATATTTCCATTAATAAACACATTCGCAACTTTTTTCAGTCGCTCTTTAATCCCAATGTTGCCCCCAGCAACATCCTTACCAGCTTCTTTTAGAAGTTTGGTTAATCCAGCATCCATTTTGGTAACATAATTTATTACGTAGGATGCGCAACTGTATGGATCAAGTACGAATTGCAAGTCCATATTGGATCCCATTAAATTCAAAATGTCACGATTATATCCATTGATTCCCACCTCTAAGCTTGTTCTTCTCAAAAATATTTGGTTTCGTGACAGTTTACTTCTCACAGCTAAAATGTACCGCTCTTCCGTCATTTCTAAAATCCTTAAAATTTGATCGAAGTCAATTAATACGGGATGTTTATACATCTGTTGTGTAAACTGATCTATTTTTTCCCTATCTCTCTTTACCTTGTCTGTTATAGATGCTTTGTCGAGCGGACTAAGGATCATTGTTCTTGGCATAACTTCTTTCGGAAACTGGAACCTACAGCTCTTTTTATTTTTTCTTCCTTTGTAGCAAGTATCTGTATGCTTGTGTCGTTGCAGGTTGATGTTAGGATTTTTCTCATCGTAGTGACATGTTATAAATCTATCAATAAATTGAATGCATCTTTCGTCATTCAAATTATCTGCACTGAAGGAAGGAGCATTTTTTAACCACAAAAAAATGTGTTCGTGTGGTGAGCCTCTTGCTTGAAACTCCACTCTTTCATAACAATCCTGTACCTTACACTCGTCAAAAGGTCCTCCATCGCTTCTAATGTATTCCATCAGTTTCCGAACCCGATGATCGAAATACCTAGCACATGTTACTGGATCTAATTTTATTAGCTCGCACTTTTCATTATCGGACAATTTAAGTGCTTCCTCCATACTTAATTTCCGATTATGGACTATTCCATGAATACCCTGCATAAGCTCTAGCCACAATTTTTCTGCTGATGATATAGTCAAGAAGAATGTTGGTGTCCCTAATTGCCGGATCATTGCCAGAAGATGCTTCTTCTTTGATTCCCAATATGAGGGCGAGGAACGTACTTGATTCAGTACCTTGTAGCCAGCATCATATCTCATGAGGTCGTTGATGAAGTCCTTATTTCGGGCTTCACGAGCCGTAAGTTTTTCTGTTCTATTGATTTTTCTCAGGCAAATGTTTATACTAGATAAACAAGCTCTTTCCAATTTTTGTTTAGCCATATACAGAAGCCTTGTTGGCCTACAAGACCTTCTATCTTTTCTTCTAGCTTCAGATTTGCATCTTTCGGAATACGAAATTTTGTACTCTTTCAGATCAAATCCATGTCCTCCGAAGATTCTGGGAAAACTCAATTCATCGATGTCATCGACAATATGCCAAGGTACCGGTACTTTACCTTGTCCAGGAGCAATAACTTCAATTTTGCTGATATCAGATATCTCTTTGTTCCTGTCCATAACCAAAACTTCATCATCTGGCACCTTTTCACCATCGCTTTCAACATCGGACGTAGACTCTACATCATCTTCAATGTCTGATGGAATTTCAATCTCTGCTAAAGCTCTTTCAAGATCACTGTCATATTCGATGCTCATACTTTCTGGAACAGTATGTGCAGAGCTCACACTGTCATCGTCAACAATTAAAGGCTGTATGATGTCCTTCGAACACGATGGTATTTCAATTTCTGCAAGCTCCCTTTCAATATCGGTATCTTCTAAGCTCATGCCTTCAAAAAGCGTTTCGGTTTCGCTCACGCTTATATCAGAAAGTTGACTGTCCTGTACAAGTCCGTGAATACTGCCTGAACCACTTTCAATATTTTCCGGGAGATGTTTATCATCTACGCATATTACAGTAGCATTCTTATCATGATTTTCATGACTTTCTTGTTCAACGTCTTCTTGGTTGACTATAAAAGCAAGACCAGCGTCCAAGTTCAATTCGTGTTGATTGAAAAAAGTCTGATCTACCTTTATGTCATATTTCTTGTAAAGTGGTGTACCCAATAAATACTTCAGGGCTCTACAAACATAAGCAGGTCTTATAGATTCAAACATATAATCAGATTTATGTTCCACATGTCGCTTTAGTTTAACCTGAATCACATTCATATCGCTAAAACTTCGAGGTAGAATTTTTAGCATATCCTGTACATCAACAGCAATATTAACTATACTACCCTTGAGAGATAGCTGTGGAGGAATCGCATATGGCTTTAAGGGTCTGATTTGCATGAAGTTAATATAAGGAGAAACCATTCTTTCTTCCAAATCAGTTAAGTCCGTTACACAAGATGGAACATCAACAAATTTGAGGCCATTACTTGTGGACAATTTTGGAATCTGAAAATTTCGGATATGCTTATGGCAAGTTTTGCATACATATTCGGAAAGAGTATTGCTAATGTTTTCTAGAAAATTCAGTAAGTGTGGGGAAGACTCATTTATACACTGATTCATTTTCAGAACGTCCTTATTGAACGAAACGACATAATTTCTGAAAAACAAGCCTTCGCAGCAAGAACACACAAAAGCAGGTAGATCGCCAAGAGATCTGATGAAAGATAATTTAGCGGCAGCATACTTATTGGGTTCCTGTCGTTGTAATGTATTCACATATTGCTCCCTGTATCTGTAAAGCTCATTACTCCTCAGCTCGGTCTTACTTCTTTTGTCTATAAGCCGCTTCTGTGCCAGCCCCTGTTCACTGTAACGCATTATCTCCTTCGTCAATCGGTCCTTTGCTCTTTCAGCTTCTCTGAATGTTTTGTCACTTCTTTTTATCTGTTTCTCAACCTTATCTCTCTGCCTCTCAGTTTCTCTGTACTCCTCATCCTCCCTCTTTCTCTGTTTTTCAACTTTATCCCTCTCTCTTTCAGTTTCTCTATATTCCTCGTCTTCCCTCTTTCCCTGTTTTTCAATTTTATCTCTTTGCCTTTTAAGTTCCCTGTAATCTTTTTCTTCCCTCTTCAACCGCTTCTCAATTTTATCGCTCTCTCTCTCAATTTCTCTGTACGCTTCGTCTTCCCTCTTTCTCTGTTTTTCAACTTTATCCCTCTCTCTTTCAGTTTCTCTATATTCCTCGTCTTCCCTCTTTCTCTGTTTTTCAATTTTATCTCTTTGCCTTTTAAGTTCCCTGTAATCTTTTTCTTCCCTCTTCAACCGCTTCTCAATTTTATCGCTCTCTCTCTCAATTTCTCTGTACGCTTCGTCTTCCCTCTTTCTCTGTTTTTCAACTTTATCCCTCTCTCTTTCAGTTTCTCTATATTCCTCGTCTTCCCTCTTTCTCTGTTTTTCAATTTTATCTCTTTGCCTTTTAAGTTCCCTGCAATCTTTTTCTTCCCTCTTCAACCGCTTCTCAATTTTATCGCTCTCTCTCTCAATTTCTCTGTACGCTTCGTCTTCCCTCTTTCCCTGTTTTTCAATTTTATCTCTTTGCCTTTTAAGTTCCCTGTAATCTCTTTCTTCCCTCTTCAACCGCTTCTCAACTTTATCCCTCTCTCTTTCAGTTTCTCTGTACTCTTCGTCTTCCCTCTTTCTACGTTTTTCATCTTTATCCCTCTCTCTTTCGGTTTCTCTATACCATTTATCGTCCCTCATTTTTTGTTTCTTAGCTCTATCTTTTTCTTTTTCATGATCTCTATATTCTGGATCATCTCTTTTTTTTGCAATCCTGATCCTCTCTGAAACATTTTTATCCTCTCTCTTTTTTGCTGCGCCTGTAATCGCGCTCTTACTCTGCAGATATTTTGTTTTCTTTTTTCTCGCTTTTTGGGCAACAGACAATCTTTTTTTACCAGTACCCATTTTACTTGAACAGTGCAACGGGAGCAAAATATAAGAGTTTAAAAAAAACTTACCACCAACTGCGAATATCGAGTTGAGTTACGGTTTTTCAAGAAATTACCAACACATATACTTACTAAATTGAATGATCAGTTGATAGATCAGTTCTTGCTAGCGCGTTGGGGTACAAAATGTCCCACCCCAAAACACCTGAAAATTGTACCGCACACCTTAGCTATGCGAACGGCAAACTCCTAAACAAATGGTCATAGATACAGGGTGGTCCAATAAGAGCGCGGTGCTCTCTAGCGGCCTTGCCGCTTAAGGGAGAAGAAAATGCCTTGAATAAAAAACGTTTCTTTTCAAATGGTCTACTTGCAGAAAATAATTTCAAAGATGGCGGACATCTGGATATAACGGAAGTAGGTACCAACTTCAAATAGAACACCCTGCATATTATTACGTTTTTGAATTCAGCATCGATTTTTAGGTCCAGTTTGTTAACCATAGTTTATGTCTACGAAGGTTATTTTCGAAATTATTCAGCAATCTTCAGAAAACTTGACGTTTGTAGTACTTACAGAAACTGTGAATATCTCGGAAATTAGGTACGACAGAAAGATGCGGTTTTTCGTTTTAAAACGAGCACGAAACTTGCTTATGTTTCAGTAAGATCATTGTTCAAAGAGACTAGCAATTTTCAAATTTGAAGAGTTTGAAGCGTTAAAAACATTTCATTTTTCAAATGGGATGTTATGATAAGTTTCACATCAGTGGATGCGAAATTAAATTCTGTTTCGCTCTTATCAAGGCACATGTGGTTCTTTGACGGTTTTCAAGATATTTACGATTTTGGGATTATTCCATAATGGCGCGTAGGAATTGGAAATATCATAGGTGGCGTGGCTCGCAGATGAAACAATTGGCAGGAAACCTTTCATCCGAAGTGATTCGGCCTCTAATACTGAAATGCGCATTTGCTCCATCTAACTGTAACCAGATTATTCTTAAAAAAGTCCAGTGGTGAATTTTCCAGCGGATTTTTCAAATCAGTACTAAGGTAGAAATTAGTCGCTATTTGGACATTGGTCAAACATCTGTGAACATGAATTTAACGAAGAACATATGGCATCCTTATCAGGTGCAGCTAAATTATGTACTTGAAAGACAAGACTAAAAATAGAATGAATTTCTGTAACTGGGGTCGTGTTTAATTCCAAGAAGATGCACTCCTTTTCAACAGTGTGTTGTTTACGAATGGAGCTACATTCCTTTCTTATGTAATGTAGCTTCACCATTATTATTAACGGCCATGTAAAGTGACATAACTAATTAACTAAAACTAATTTTTACACCGACGTAAATTCAAAATTTGAGAGGTTTGTTGATAACCAGTATGAAGTCTAAACATTTGGGGTGGTATTATTGGAATCCGCATAATAAACTAATTTTCTAAATGAAAATTTTGGAAAACCTGCGAAAATTTACCACTGGGGTTTTTGAGAACAATGTAGTTACAGTTAGATAGAGCGATTGCATATTTTAGTATTAGAGGCCGAAACACTTTGGATGTGTGTCCTGTCAATCGTTTTATCTGCGAGTCACGCCACCTACGATTTTTTCAATTCCTACCCTATTACGGAACAATTACAAAATCGTAAATATCTTGAAGACCATCAAAGATCGAACCACATATGCCTAGATAGAAATAAAGTGATATAATTTAATTTTGCATCCATTGATGTGAAACTTATCATACAATCCCATTTGAAAAAAAAAAGTTTTTAACGTTTCAAACTTTTCAAATTTGAAACGCTATTTGTTTAATGCGCTTCTGAACAATGATCTTACTGAAACACAAGTATGTTGCGTGCTCGTTCAAAAACCAAAAATCGCATCTTTACCCAGTTTCCGAGATATTAGCATTTTTTGTAAGTACTACAAACGTCAAATTTTCTAAAGATTGCTGAATAACTTCGAAAATAGGCTTCGTAGACATAAACTATGGTTAAGAGACTGGACATAAAAAACGATGCTGAATTCAGAAATGTAATAATATACAGGGTGTTCCATTTAAAATAAGGCAGTTTATACCTACTTCCGGTATATCCGGATGTCCGCCATCTTTGAAATTATTTTCTACAAGTGGACCATTTGAAAAGACACGTTTTTTGATCAAGTCATTTTCTTCTAATTTAAACGATAAGGCAACTAGAGAGCTCCGCGCGCTTATTGGACTACCTTGTATAGACAATCCAGGAATGCAAAATATCAGACGAAAATTAAAATTCGTGAAGCTTTTGTTGACTTTGTTCAGATATCTATTTACATCTATATTAACCAGTTTTTTACATAAGCACGTCCAAAAGAGGACAATAGATACAGGGTGAGGTTTTAGTGTGAGAACGTCGATAACTGCCTTGCTGTGAAAGATGTCACAAATAACTTCAGCAAATATTGCACAAATAGTTGAGAGGCATGAGCCAAAATTATTTTGAAATATGTACAGTGCTCCTTAATTACGGGACGAATCAAGCTTATGCGTTTTTTAACTCTATACTCGGTATCCCTATATTTTATTCCGGATTCCGACAGCCTACCTCTTCTTTAATCTTTTGATATATTATTTGCTTATACTATACAGGATATATCGAAATTTTTGATGTCAAAATCGTGTCTCCAATACTCTGCAGTTCAGCCTGCATTCCAAATAGAGGTAAAAATGTGAGCTTAGAATTATGTTCCCGTATCTCAGTCTTCCATTAGTAGTACATTATTCCTAAATGATGATTCAAAGTACAGACTTAATTTTCGTTCTTATTTGAAATGGAAACTTCTATATTTTATGTGACATATGAAATCCCCTACAATGCCTCTTCCAGTTTTGACCAGCATTCCCCATACGTAAGTTCACTAGTTTTAGACATATCTGAAAATGTTTAATAACATTTCAACTTATGAGGATGCTTATTTTCGCCCATGCCACCCACAAGAAGGGGTGGCATCAGCTAAAGATAAAAATATAAATTTGTACTGTACTAAAAGACATTTCTGACTTCCCGAATGGCATAACTACATTATTCATATCACATCAGCTTCGCATGAAGTCTTCAGGGGTTTAGCACCAATTAGAATTACCTACACATATTTTGAAAAAGTTCTTATCTTGTTATGTACTATGACTGGTCATGGTAGGTACGTAATTTTTGTTCCACTTGCTTAATTTAGATTTTCGTCCTTGATGAGTTTTCTTTTTATAAAAATATAAAAGATACCTTGGAGTAGGATTTTCTTAGTTTTCACAAGGGTTTGTTGATCCCCCGTATGCAAACGTTAACATTTTATATGACGTTTCCTGATAACGAGAGATTGAGTGTCAAAAATAATTCGGAAAGCTCATGTTTTAACAACAAAGTCATAAATAATAGAGTAGCAATGTAGCTTATAATAAAACAACTCGATTGAATTTATTTTATTGCCGTACACCAAATTTCAATCGTTAGAGCTTGTTGCCCTCCGAAATCAGAACAATGCAAATGAACTTTTTTAAAGCAAACGGAAAACCATTTGAAATGGGCATTTGTAGAAACTGTTTGTACAAAATTGATCAAAATGGCACGAGACATGAAAAAAAACAATGACGTTTCATATTAGCTTTTCTGAAGTAACTACAAATTTTCATTCATAGATTACTTCAAAATCATAAAAAACCCTTTGTGGTTTTTCATGTTTCAGATCATATGTAATCATCTTATTGGAATTGTGGTTTATTCGCGAACTTATTCTTATAAAGTTGTTTTCTTTCTGGATATTTCATTTCCCACATTTTACTTGACATAAAAATGACTCAAATGAATAGCATTTTTGCTTTTTATTATCCAAAGCCTACTTGTTTAAATTCAGTTTGAGAGAAATAGTGTGTTACCTATTTGAAAAAAAACGCAAAACGCATTAAAATCCTGATCTAAAAAACTTATTTTTGTAAGGTTACAACTGAAATAGTCAAAACAATTTTCACAAGAATAAAGATCAGAAAACAGATTTTTTCGAAAATGTACATTTCAAAATACCCAATTCATCTGAAACTAAAGCATTTAATAAACTATGGTGTTCGCCAATTAAGTTGTCATATAGTAAACCATAATGTCTTTAAAAATACTTTTCGCAAAACCTGTTTGGGACGTGCAATTATTCCCGAAAGAGTTTATCACTTTTTATAGATATATAGTCGTATAAGTTTGATGGAAAGTCAAACGGTAAATAATCAATGATTATTAAATAATATTAATTCATTATTTCCATTTGAAAAACATAACTATGATATGACTTGCTTTTATTAAACACCCTGTATAAAAGTCATAAGTTTTAAAAAATCGGCTGGTTACCATACTCCCAGGCGTTGAGCTTGTCTCGCCCTGTATATGTTACGGTCAAAGATGATATTTCGGGCTATAACGATATTGGCCGGTCATTGTCGTGAATGTCCTATTACAGCGGGACGTCCTGATAATGACCGGCCAATAGCGTGAATATCCATGTAAACTGGGCACTGTTGATAAACTGGGAATGGATTTACGTTTTTACGACTTTGCCCGGGCAATCTCGTGAATGTCCGCTCAAGAGTGGGCTGTCAAGGTTTGAATAAAATATAGGTTATGTTATTCTCATTTTGCCATTTTTGTGTCTGTTTTTGTAAGTAGAGTGTGAGTTTAACAGCTTTAAGCATACAGTAGGTGATAAATATGAGTGCAATGCGTGAAAAATTCATTGAAAAGCTGAACTTGCTTATTAACAATAACACAATAATACAATTTTTGGAAGCCAAGGATATAAGCGTTGCTATTGTAAGGGCGGCTGCAAAAACAAAAAATGTGCGTGCCGTGCCAATGACAACATCTGCAATTCAAAGTGCCATGGCTCATTACCATGTTGTAATAAAAATGCTTAATGGATGCTTTGATCTTGTTTTTATAGACATGTTTTAATATTTTAATTTGTCATATTTAACGATTAGGTATTTTAAGTTTCCTAGTTTTTAGAATGATCCTCATATTTTATCAAACAGCTGCCCTAATCTGTAATATCAACTTTGGCCATGCATTGATGGTCGATGTCGTGAATGGCCGGACAAAGATGCAAAAACTAAAATACTTTCAACCTTGTCCACGACAGACGGGCATTCTCGTTATAGCCTGGGCAATAACGATATTGGCCTGCATATTTGGCTTCTAACGTTAATGCCGGGCCAATGTCATCAATGCCCAATTTACAACAGTGGCCGTAACATATACATATAATCCAAAATTTTGTTGTAAGTAAGGAACATCCTTACAACTCATTTACAATAAACACGTTTGGTTTGCGTAAATCAAAACCTATGTTAGAAGCTTAGACAAGGAAAGAGAGAGGAGAGGAAAGACGACTGACATTTCTGTTACCAAAAGTATAAAAAATGTACCAAAAGCGCTAGTCATTAATTTACCTGCGATAAGTGATTTCTGGCTCCTTCCTGCTGCTGTGGTTTTTGCAACCGTAAGCTGCACACCCTACCATTATGCACACCACAATATTTTACAATGATTGGTCTTAAAAATGCTAAATATCATAAAAAAATATTTTGACGTATTCATTTTCGGTAACAGCTAATTCATATAGCATCAAACGGGCGTGCGGTATCCCCTCTCTTTCCTTGTCTAAGGTTAGAAGTTTGATGTTTTCAAAATATTTGAGGTTAAGCAAAAACACAAAAATCGTTTATTGCTTGGTTCTTACTCTTACATCACTAACTCCATTTCTATACCAAATTTAAGGTGAAACAGTGCAATAGAGAGGTTTGATTTATGTGACTAAAAATAAGAATTTTCAAAAATCCTTAACTCCCAAACTATTGATTTTCGCTCAAATTAAATGAATTGCAACGGTGTCTACCTGGAAACAAATGTTGCACTATCTGTATACTGTATAATATTGACTATTTTTATTTCTGTCGGAATTGATACTTTAGCTCAAGTAATGTTTTTATACAACATACCTTATGCTATGACAGTTATACAAACAAGAGCTTCTAATGCAAAAATCTGGTCATACAAGTACAATGCCCAAAATTTAGTTTGTCATCCAGCTCAAAAATACTTATCCTACTTGTTTTCATAAAAGCACATACTGTTTTATGTATCAGAGCAGCATACATGTTTTGTATTCCAACACCAACACTCACCCACATCATCCCAAGGGTAAAAATAAAACAAAATGAGCTGCCTATTAATGTTTTTTTTTACTTATTTTTAATGATATTGGGCGAAACGTAATATAAATATTATTTATGATGCTCATATTTATATCGCGTCTTACAATAAAAACGAATTCCTGTCAAGACTTGTGTGAAACGGTGTACTTTTTTAGTACCTATATAATAAATTATGATACCATTAAGAAATCCATGTTCATTATACCAACAAAAAAATTAATACCTATTATCGTATCTATGAATATATAAACATAATCCAGTAGCAATTGTTATTTTATTCAAATATGTATTTTTATGTCTACCAGTCCGTTGCAAAATGTTATAGGCAAATTACGTAAAAATCATTGATTAAAGTATTTAGGGGAAGATGAACAACCACACAGTAAAATCGCGCGCTCGCAGTCTATTTCACTCACTCTAGTCTATCTCACTCACTCTCATAGAAACCACGACACCGTCAGCTGGCGCCCTCTTGGCCAATCTCAGAAGCTTCAAAAATTCCTGAATCCTTTATAATAAATATGCCCAATAGATGGAGCAAAGGAGCATCCAGCTATAAAAATACGACCTTGAAGTGCCAATGACCTAGGCCGCACAGTAAGACGACCCATACCTAACCACCGACGGGTCGGTCGGGATCGTCGGTGAACCTAACATTCGAAAATATGCTTTGTGTTCCAATTCCAAACGATCAGCTGACAGCGGTTGATAACCTTGTTGTCGGTATACCGCCATATGAAATTGAGGACTTTTATTTGTTTTTTACAATTTCTTGGACATTTTCACCATAATTGTTGTTGTGATGTGTTTTTTAAGGAACCTTTTTTGTCAGGTAAGCACATCTGTCAATTAAAATGATGTAATTCATGAGATAATGCATGATGAAAACTTGAATGCATATTGAAAACAGCAAAAAAAAAACGTTTATTCGCCAATTACAGTTATCCCATGAGTTATCACATTCACTAGAGCGATAGTTGTTATAGTCATACTGCATTTTTATCACTTGATACTCCAAAATAATGCATTTCTTACTTGGAAGTTTTATCTGTGAAGTATATAGAAGTAATGAAGTTGTAGTGGCCAACCTTTGGTGGATTATGTTAAAGTAGCAAAAACATCCATCCGTAGGTAATAATTGCTAGTTGTATACCTATGTACATATAGGCAAGTTCAAAAAATGGATCATTTAATACATTCATTTTTTGACATAACCTAAAAGTTGAGTTTCTGGAATAGGTACATTATGACTATTCACTTCTCTATTCGAATAATTTGCGCACTATTTCAAAATGCTTCCTTTTTGTCATTATAGGTGTGGAAAAAATTCTCCAGCTTCCCAAGCATTCGAGACAGAAGAGGCAGACCGATACCAGGAGGCGAAGAGTGTGCTGACTTTACTCCACATACTGTGTATACTAACAGCACCAATAAATGCTCATGTTATCTATCCATATATTTTTTAATAAATGGTGGAGTTAAAATGAATTATTTATTATTATAGGGTATGCTTCTCACACAATCAAAATGAAAATATTACATATTATAGTTATGTTTATTCAAAACAAATTTCATGTCTGATGTTGCTAACAAATTTGATTTTAAATGATGTTCTTAATAATCACATTACTTCATAATTTTAAACGTTATTATTATAATTAACCATAAACGTATCGATGAGGTAATGAAACAGGATACATTTCAAAAATTTTATTATTCTAAATGATAAACAGTTGCATCTTTCTTTACAATTTTTGTTTCATTTTTAACAACCACAGATAATACATCTCGGGACTGACATGCTGAGTTCAACATTTGCTTTAAAAGCTGTCTTAGACCAGTGCCGAAGCCTTCAAAAATAATAAAAAGTGAAAAAAAATTACAGTAGGATGAAACTCATTAGAAAAGGAGGAGAATATGATAAGAATAAAAGGAAAAATAAATTACGGTCGATTCGAGATCGGGAAGTGGGAGGGGGTGAGCTTTTAAGGGTAGAAAATTGTTTATCTTGATTTCTGGCAAAACTACAAGTCCTATGGAAAAAAGTTGGATGGCAAAGATGTAGGTAATAAAAAGATCTACAACTCTTGTGTTATCAATTTTTTCACATAACCTCAAAATTTTGGTGAAAAATTCAAAAAACCAAGTTTTTGGTCCTTTATTTTTATCTTTTTCAAAAAAAATATTTTTTTTACGAAATTTGGTGAATACTTCCCTTATTATGTCCCAAATACACTGTAATTTATTTGATTTAAAATATTTATTTTTTCGCCTTATTTGACCTTAAGATAAAAAATGCACCCCATTTTTCAATCACAAATTCTCGCGTCAAAATATCAGCTTTTTTCAAAAAGTTTGGGAGCCTTTCGTTCGTTGAAATCTCTATTTTCTGATGGTGTAAAAAAATATACATTACTATAGAAAATCTTCTCAGAAAATGCAAAAAACTGAAAAAAAACTCAAATTCGAAAAATTTGTTTACTCACCATGTACAATTTTGAGCTATTTATTAAAATTTACACTTATTTACTTAAAAAACGTGAGATTTCATGTTACATTGATAAACTAAAAAATTGCAAATTGGAATATCCTACTATAATTAACAAATAAATAAGTTAATATTTAATAAGACATCCACAATATTTTGAAAAAGTTGTAGAATCTTCTTTAAATAATATTTGTACCTGAGTGACATATGGTGAATGTTAGCCCATTGTAAGGTATTTCATGGAGAAGTGGGGGAATTACATTTTCGATGGTTATGGTGGAAGGACAAGTGACAAGCATCTAACAGAAAATTGTGGCTTTTTAAATTTAATTATACCTGGTGACATAATATTAGCAGATAGAGGTTTTTTAATTAGAGACTCAGTTGAAGTTCTAGGAGGTCACTTACATATTCCAGCATTTACAAAAGGTAAGACGCAACTTCACCCAGTAGAGATAGAAACCACTCGTAGTATTGCTAGAGTTAGTCCATCTCAAATTCCCCTTGATTAGTCTCAATATTTTTTACACAACTGTACATCATATTCAAATGCATTTATATTGTTCACATAAGTTTATACTAGATATATGTAAATTATATCCTCACAATTACTAGGAATTCTGTGAAACTAACAATGCCTAAACAAAAAATGCAGTTTTTGATAGATGATTCTCATATAATGTAGCTAAATCATACAATAGTGTCCCTAATTATATTAGAAGTAGCTATAAACTATAACAATGTTTTTAATGTCTCAGAAATTCTTGTCATTTTGTTATGTATAACAATATGATACTTCAACTCTGTGTATGCCAACTTTTTTTTTAGAATATGTATATATAGCTTTCTTGTTGGCCGACACTTTTAGGACGTGCTTTAAGGAAGAAAAGAACTGCTGCTATGTGGCTGCAAACTTCACTTAATCCTGCCATACAAGTGCAATGAGCACATGATATAGCACCATCTGACAGTACGATAATCCATACCTGTAGTGGTTTATCATTTCTTCTTTGTGAGTGCATAACCTGTAACAAAATAAGGGCTGTTTTAGTAGGTATAGTTTGCTTTTATGGGCGAAAACAGGATGGATGGTTCTTTCTAATCTCTAAAACTATTTTTTTTTGATAGATTGTTCTCGCTTCACATAACAACATGGAAAAATTGACTTGACATAAATATCATGTAACAAGGATATTCTACATTACACATGCTTGTTCTTTTGTATTAATTTTACATAAAATAAAATTATAAAAAAATGTTCAGGCCAATTATTTGTATCACCCAGTAAAACTTTGAGTGAAATAAAGAAGTAGACATGTTTTTTACTTTTTCTGACAAGAAAAAAAAGGAAGGTGTATTCACTAGTGATTCAGCCACTTGAAATTAAGAATACAACAAGCATTTTTTTCTGCATTTTTCTCACCAACTTTTTTTAAACTGAAATTTAGTGAGACCATACGGTTTGTCATGTTCTAAATAGCTGTAATTGCGAGCATCTAGTTTAGTGATCATTGGAATGCTCCATTGATACCTTGGACTGTCAACAAAACAAAACGAAATACCAGAAGTATGGCAGATTTATGCTGTTACTCACACTAATAAACCCACACATTAGCTTGAGCGTTAATACCTTAATCAATGCTTGAGCATAGTATACCTAAAGTGACCATTAATCAGCCACTCGTACATCTTTATAATGATTATGCCATGCCTTGGAACCACTCTTGTCTGTTTGTTGCCAAATTCTTGGGATCAGTAATTCTCAAAAGAAATTCATTTTGCTGCTCAGTTTGCCATAATATTTAGCAAGCTTAAATTGTAACATGAAATTGGAGTTACTGCATTGAGAAATGTTACTGGCATTGGTTTATTGAAAAGTGTTCACAAAGTTTTTGTTTTATTTATTGAAAAATACCTAGTTATTTTGATGCAGTTGGTCAGCTGGTGCTGATTTTGAGTAGGAATAACATTTTTAGAAGGTGTTTTCAATATCCATTTTAGGTATCAACATCGTCCTAATAACCAGAATGAATCACTGGGTTTTTTGAGGCATTCAACATTAGACCATTGAAGAAAAGACTCTTTCTGCTGATGCATTGGTGCTGGGCAGTATATAAGTTCAGTCAAGATACAAAAGCGTTATGTTTGAAATTGTTGTGGTGGAATGCCCCATAGGCTTAAGAAAATGGCAGAGTATGGTAAATTTGCGTATTGCTTCAAGTTTTTAGTGATGTAGATGAGTAATAGAAGGCAATAGTTTGGTTTCAATGGTATAGGCACTTACCTGAATTATACTCATACGTACGGTACTGCGTGTCTGACCAAGAATTTCTTTGTATCTGATCTCTGGATATAGTTCTGTTTGAAGTGTTGTTCGCAGACACCTAATTGCTTTGGCAGTGGGTCAGACTTTCCAACATATTGGAACAAATTCACATTGCCACTATTCTTGATCCAAATATCACGTATAGCTGTTGCTTTTGGGAAAGCAAAGAACATCTCTGGATTACGAGTTTTGTTGTTTGGACAGTTATAGTAATAACATCTGTAAACCATTTTGCTTCCCGAAATCGCGAAAAATTCAATACAAACGATGATAAATCGAAATCAATCAATCAATATTTTTTGATCGTGGTTGACCCAAATTTTCCAAATAACATCAGAATATTAAACAATTGAAATATGACACTGCCATCACTATGTCAAATGTCAAACTGCCAATGTCAGCGACACCTGGCGGAGATAATAGTAAGTAGCGTTGATAGATCGTTGGAAGTAGGATACTTTATTCGTATCAAAGTCGATGGTTGTTATATTGTCAAAGTTGTATCAGTAGAGGTACATTTTTGCTCATATAGGTGGCGACACTCCAGGAGGAACAAAAATTAGGCGCGTGATCTTAGCATCGAGTGGCCCATCTTCCCGTTAATACCTTAATCAATGGTAAAAATATATAACACAAATGTGATATCACAGAAAAATTTAACACACAACTGAGAGGATATGGGTTTATTACTCGACGATACAAGATAATCAAAAATTATGAATCTTACCGTATACAAGCAAAATTAACCCTCCGTTGGATATCTAGTTTTGCATGCACATGATTAGTTATAGATATCTGTGACGATATGAATATGACGACATAACCTTTATTTCTGCACAAAATTAAAAGAACATATGTAATTTTTTCCCTTTTTCCCTTTTTTTCTCTACATTCGAGATTTTTAGCACGTAAAACATTTGGTAGTCAACAAATATAATACCTATTTATAAAAGCAAATTTGACCATCATAGAAATGAGAGATTTGCTAATTCGTCATAGATAATCAATGAAGGGTTAAAGATATGTAAGATATATTTAGATATATGCACATACCTACTAGGTGAGGCTGTAGTACCACTAATTGCCAAATAGGACAGAAATAATTAGTAATGTACAAAACCACTTGATAATCGATCACTACGCAATTTCACGTTCTGACCGTTCTGTTTATATGTCGAATTGTCACACAACAATACAGTTCGATTCGAATTGTCGTCTTCTTTAACATCGTATCACCTACGAAGAAACTACGCCTGTGTTGCCAAGTCTAGTGAAATTTCGCTAGATCTAGGGTTATTATTTTTTATTTCATTTATTTAGTGATTCAGTAAAAGTTTAATAAAAACATCATTGTCTACTGATTTTTCCGCAGTGGTATTTTTATGCTACTAATTTTATCATTTTTTATAATTTTGATCTTGTAATTCACTCATTTGAAATCTTGGAGACGTTTTTTTGTAGTGTCAGCGTCAGCTCGCCGCACTTTGTGTGTATAAGTATATTATATGAATAACAAGCTTTTACTCGCGAAAATATTTAGATTGGGAGAATTAAGAATGTAATCTGGTGTTAATTCTATTTTATATTTTTCTTTTTGTGGAACAAAATTGAAAGCAGAATACCCGATTGTTCAAATCAAAAACCATATTACAGTTTCAGTTTACAGTTTATTTGCTGATCCAAAAATAAGTAATTTTTATAAAATGTTTCTTTTTTAATTTATGGTTAGAAACACTTAAAGTATTTGTTTTTCTTTTGTCGATTTTCAAACTACAAAATTTCTAATTGTTACAAAAAAGAAGGAACCGAAGACTTTGAGGGAAACATCACCACATAATCAAGCATCCAAAGGATAATAGTATATTATTCAACGATGCGGTAATGACAGTAACAACTCAACAAATGAGTTATTATTGTTAGTTAAATGCTATACTTTATCTACGACCAATGCTATGATTAGTACGATTTAAATGTATAGTAATTACACAATTGCCCGTGTGGGGGCTGGTTAGAATATCTCCCATCGTATATCCTGTGTGTCGTAAAAGGCGACTAAAAGGAACACCGAACTACTGTCGGTATAAGCAGTAACCTCTTCTCAACCAACAGCTTCGGGTGGACGAGTTGAGAAGAGTCAGGACACCTTCTTGTCCCTGGGGTGAGAAATTGCCCCTAAAGGCGGATGAACCAGTAGATACCATCTGGTCAACGGCATGAGGATGCAGGAAGCAAATGGGAAACTACTGCAATAAAGATCTTAAAGATATCCCCAGAGAAACTCGTAAAATGTGTAAATGCATTTTACGAGTTCACAACATGTCTGTTAGGGCATTGTGACTATGATGATGAATTACACAATACAAACAACTTACCTTACTTCTGTAAAATAAATACTGTACACATATACCATCGAATTAGAGTTTGACGATGACGTCTCATGGCATGGCCACCTTTGCAGTTAGTATAGCGCGTGTATTTAATCATATTATGCGTTTCGAAGAGATCGGTACACGGTCCTGGTACCTATCTACAAGGCGTTGTTCATAACTCACGGTCTAGCCGCAATTCACACTGTTTGTTTATAGGTAGTATTACATGTCCGAAAGTCAAAGGTAGTAGTAATAATATAGGTATATGTATTACTACACACATAAATGTATAGCCAACCAACAAAGTGTAGTTCTTAAATTTTGAACTGGCAACATTGCTCCGAGCACTAAGCAGCAGTTGGCCAACAAAAAACGTGACGCCATAGAACATGACCAAGCCTGCATGTATATCGCATGGCATAGTATTTTAATATACCCATATATGGTAGGTATCGTATTATTTGTGCGAGCATTTTTTTTGATTGAAATATACAGAAAGTTTTTTGTTTTCAAATTAAACTGTTCTCCAGTAAAACTTGCATTATCGTAAGCGTATGTTGGGAATTTAATTGTTACCTATGATATGATTTTCAGTCAAAAGTAGGTATCTATAATAGGTACTATTTCAATCGGGCGTGATTAAAAGATCTCCGTTGGATCATGCTTCCGATGTATACAGGGTGATCCAAACGCGGTGACCTGTTTAAGAATGTAAAAATTAAAAAATTAAAATATAATACAATATACGTCATATTCAATCTGGAACCATTTTATATTACAAGTCACCGAGATGCATTTGCTTACAGCAAATTTGATTGTTTAAATCTCTTTTGCAATTTGCTTGCCTAATTGTGTGAAATTTAGTTGATCCATGAAAGGTCGCCGAATGCTTATGTTTACATTTATAGTATATTACTAGGATATATTTTTATTGGGCATGGTGGTAATAACGAATCAACATTTCATTGTAGTCAAGTTAATAGTTTTCATACTAGGGGTTATTCAAAAAGGCTACATAGATTATGACTTCAAAAACTTCATCTATTTGTTTAAAGCAAATGTTTGGCTTGCTTAGCGAAGTGGTTCTATTTTAATGAAACCTTTGTGGGACAATGAAAAGATTTTGATAATACAAAAAACTTTGGTTTCGCTGCAACACCTCCTAAGCACTAATTCCCCTCAAAAAAAAAACGCCAACGGACAGACAAGCCGATGGAAATGAGTAATAAGGATTTTCGTTATTATATAGATATCATAAAACGGTTCGGTTGAACCTAAGAAAGCGTATTACGCCACTAGGTATTTCTTTCACAGATCAATGGATAATCTATTACCACCTCAATTTCACCCTCACCCAAAAAAAATTAGAATATGAACAGGAAACCCTAAAACGCCTAAAAACGAAGTTAGGGCTGTTTTTATCTTTTTAGTTCTTTTTTATTATTCCTGCGGCGCCACTGAGACGATTTCAAAAAGCCATACGCGTTTTCCGTCCTCACCACGAGAGTAATACTGTGTCAAAATTGCATCAAAACCAATTCGATAGTTTCTACATTACACAATACAGAACGATCTAAAGCAATACTCGAATGTTTACATCTCTATAAATCCCTTGGTTTCTGTAATCGGCAAGGCAATGTTCGGATGGACCTAAAAAAGTGTATTATGCCGCTAGGTCTTTCTCTCTCAGGTCAGTAGACAGCCTATTATGAGTACAACAAATTTTTCAGATCTACAACCCTTACCCCACCCCCCACCCTAATTTCATCCCCACCCTAAAAAAAGTAGAAAATGGTCAGGAACCCCTAAAACGCCTAAAAACGAAGTTTGAGCTGTTTTCATATTTTTAGTTTTTTTAATATTGTTGCGCCGCCACTGAGACGATTTCTAAAAATCATACGCGTTTTTCATCCTTGCCAAAGTAGTAATACTGTGACGAAATTTCATTAACATCAATTCTGTGGTTTCCACTTATAAAATACAGAACGATCTAAAGCAATACTCGTATGTATACATCACAAATACTAAGTCCCGTGGTTTCTATAATAAGCATGCAGCGTTCGGATGGACCTAAAAAGTGTATCATGCCGCTAGGTTTTCTATTCGCATATCAATGGACACCCCATTACGAATACAACAAGTTTTCCAGTTTTACAACCCCCCACCCCCCAACCACCCTAAATTCACCCCCACCCAAAAAACAGTATAAAATGATCAGGAACCCCTAAAACGTCTAAAAACGAAGTTTGAGCTGTTTTCATATTTTTAGTTTTTTTAATATTGCTGCGCCGCCACTGAGACGATTTCTAAAAAGCATACGCGTTTTCCATCCCTGCCAAAGTAGTAATACTGTATCGAAATTTCATTAACACCAATTCAGTAGTTTCTACATTATAAAATACAGAACGATCTAAAGCAATACTCGTATGTCATACATCGGAAAAAATTCTAAGTTCTTTGTTTTCAGTAATAGGCATAAGGCAATGTTCAGATAGACCTAAAAAAGTTATTTATGTCGCTAGGTCTTCCTTCATAGGTCAGTGGGCAGTCTATTATGAATACAACAAATTTTTCAATTTTACAACCCCCCAACCCCCAACCACCCCAATTTTCACCCCCACCCAAAAAAAGGTATAAAATGATCAGGAACCCCTAAAACGTCTAAAAACGAAGTTTGAGCTGTTTTCATATTTTTAGTTTTTTTAATATTGCTGCGCCGCCACTGAGACGATTTCCAAAAATCAGACGCGTTTTCCATCCTCGCCAAACTAGTAATACGGTGCCGAAATTTCATTAGAATCAATTCAGTTATTTCAACATTATAAAATACAGAACGATCTAAAGCAATACTCGTATGTATACATCGGAAAATTCTCTAAGTCCCTTGGTTCCTGTAATACAAAAGGCAATGTTCGGATGGACCTAAAAAAGTGTATTATACCGCTAGGTCTTTCTCTCTCAGGTCAGTAGACAGCCCATTATAAGTACAACAATTTTTTTAGATTTACAACCCCCCACCCCCCCAACCACCCCAATTTCACCCCTACCCAAAAAAAGTAGAAAATGATCAGGAACCCCTAAAACGCCTAAAAACGAAGTTTGACGCATATTTGAAATTTTTCGTTTTTTGCTAATTACTCCGCCGCCCATGCACCGATTTTCAAAATTGTAGCAACATTACCTACTACGACCCTACACCATATCACCACCCAAATTTCATCAAAATCTATGTAGCGGTTACTGAGATTAGGAGGCTAGAAAAACGCCAACAGACAGACAGACCGACAGACCGACAGACAGACCGACAGACAGACCGACAGACAGAGAGACCGACGGAAATGAGTGACGTGGATTTTCGTGATGTAGGCATCACAAAACGCCCAAAAAGTGTATTATCTCAAAATCGAAAATTTTCGCGATCACAATACTCCCCTCACCTATCGGTGTGGGAAGTAAAATGGAGTGAAGTTGATACACTAATGACTTCCCACATATTTTCATTTTTCATATTGTACGAGCGATACCAGTTTCATACCATAACAAGGTTAATCCCGTCACGATGCTATTTGCATTCGTCCCGGAGGAGCCTATCGCCAAACTAATATGGTCGAATGGACGTTTTTATAGAACTACCATTGTATCTACACCTTTTTCAGCTGTAGCTTCTAAAGCGTCAAGTGATAATTCAAAACGGTCAAGATAATTTTCCAACTCGGCTACTCGGCACTTGTAATTTCAAATTTTCAGGTGCAATTCATACCTGTCAGTTTGAATTTACAATTGACGAGTAGGAAAATTAACTTGACCGTTTTGAATTATCACTTGACGCTTTAGAAACTACAGCTGAAAAAGGTGTAGAGGTAATTTTATGAGGTCCAATAAATTGGACTGAACTAGCAACACAAATGCATAACCTGTGCCATATTGACAAATGTTTTCCAACATAGACTTGCTACATGAATACAGATATAATGTAAAAAATGAAGTCAAGTTGATTGACGCAGTACTTCCCACATATTACGGTGATACCAGCTTATAATTTTCCCATAGCATCTCTGAGATGCCCTTGCGACCAAATCATCAACAGGCCGCCCGCCCGCAAAAAATGTGCTATGCCGCTAGGTAGGTAGGTAAATACAAGTTTTTCAGTTTTACGACCCCAACATCCAACCACCTTGACGTATCTTGACAATGTGTGTCTGTCTGTTTTTTTTAATAGAATTATCTGGGCATTTTAAATAATTTTATTATAATAGTGACGACTTGTGAATAATCTTGGACTTTAGACTCTTTAGTGTGACTTGTGTAAACACGTAAGTGTATTTTAACACCAATAAATAAATAAATAAGTAAATAAATAAATAAATAAACCACCTCACCAAAAAAAAAGTAGAAAATGATTAGGAGCCCCCAAAAAGTCTAAAAACGAGGTTTGTGGTTTGAGGGATCTTTGAAACTTTTTATTTTTTGCTAATTACTTCGCCACCCATGTTTGAGTTTCAAAAACTACCCACATGCCCCAATACCTCGCTTTCATCCCCTCCAAAAACAAAAGTGGAAAGGACCCCTGAATGCCTGAAAACGAAGTTTGGAGGACTTCTGTTTAGCCTATTTCCCCGCCGCCAGTGCACCAATTTACGCCCCACAGTATATCGCCACACAAATTTCACCACAATCCATGGAACAGCTCCAGAGATTTCGGGGCTAGAAAAACGCCAACAGACCAGACCGACGTAAATGAGTGACTTGGATTTTCGTTACGTAGACATCATGAAACGCCCAAAAAGCGAATTACCTAAGAATAGAAAATTTTCGCGATTACATACTCCCCTCACCTATCGGTGTGGGAAGTAAAATATGTTCAAATATTTTTCGCTCATTGAGGATTGAAGTCGCATCAGCGGCATAGAAAGCTCTGCGCTATAGCCTTCTCTGTTCTCTTTTTTATGTTCAATGATATATCCGATAGGTGAGGGAAGTAAAATGGAGAATTATCGGGGGAATTCTTCATAGTCTAATTCTAACTTCAAAGCACTTCGCCATGGACGAAGTACGGTTTTGTATGATACTTAATAATTTATTGTGTGACCATCGTAAATTGAGCATCGCGGCATGAGGTAAGGGGAGAGGGCATTCTCTCAGATAGCGATCATCATTGTCATGTCGAGTCTAAAAAAGGATAGGGAAAATAAGTAAAACAAGGATATTGAAAATTGCCTGCAACAATCATCCAGTCATGATGCTGCACCGTATTTAAGGTGGTAAAAGAGTCTTGAGTTAGGCAGCGTCCTCACTTCCTTCACCGAATTCTTTTCGCTGGTGAATTTACGATGGCCCCACAGAAGTAGATGGCTACCAATCAACAAAAATATAAATTTCACAGAATGGGTGACGGTTGTCCCACGACGATTAAGACAAGCAGTAAACCGTAAATGGGCAGTAGTAGTGAATTATAATTTTGGGGATGTAAATCAGAGCAAATGTTGTATCTTTTCTTGTTATTATGTTACCCAATGGGTATTTGTTTTTGGTCACGTGACATCCGATTCAAAATTCTGAATGGGACACTCTGTATATTAATGCCTTTCTGTGTTCCTCCCGATAAAACAATTACAAAAGACTGGCATACTTGGGGTCCTCAGTTATTAATTCAAGAGCTACAGGTACTTAAAAGATTGTACCACTGCCATTGATTATAACATGTACCTCTATGCTAGTATTCGTTTCATTTTTTGTGTTAACGGTAATATTACAATATTTTAAGTAGCTGTAGCTCTTGAACTAAACACTTTAGACCCCAAGTGTGCAAGTCTGTTGGAATTGTTTTATCAGGAGGTACACAAAAAGTTGCTAATATATAGGGCGTCTCATTAAAACATTTGAATCGGACGTCACGTGACCAAAAACGAATACCTCATTGGGTACCGCAATTGTAAGAAAAGATTAAACATTTGCGCTAATTTGCACCCCCAAAATTATAAATCATCAATCATCAACGGTTATTAAAACAAAAGCGCTATGCTATAGTAGTACACAACCAACGGATCAATAGTAATTTAATGATTTGACAATACATTCTGCTACCATTGATTATACTGTCTATTAACGTGGGATGTAAAACTTATTTGAAATTGAAAATTTGCAACAATAGCAAACATAAACCGGAGCGAATTCTGCAGTTTTGATTATAAAATTAGGATATGAGTTTTCAGTAATGTTGATGATAAAATACTGCAAGAATTAGAGGTTAAACGACTTACCTGTAAGGAAGTTCAATCCTCAATTATACGAGATAGCCCTGTCCGAAAAGATCACCCTGTAGTGTACGTTTCTCTCAGCTCGCTGGCGTGATGTTTAGATAAAAAAAACTGTAGACCCTGCTTCTGCCGTCCATCCGCCTAGGTCCCCATTACGTTTCGTTTGTTATCAGATCGAGGAATTTTGGAAACAGCGGTGGGCGGGTGGTGATCTTTTCGGACGGGGCTATCTCATATAATTGAGGATTGAACTTCCTTACAGGTAAGTCGTTTAACCTCTAATTATACTTCGATAGCCCCGTCCTCAAGATCACCCTGTAGATGTTCAGAGATTTGTACCTCGATCTGATTTCCATAACCTGTTATTTATGTCTGGGTAGAGGACAAACAAACAAAAATATATGTACGTATTATTTTACAGGTTTGTTCCATTTCTAGGAAAAAGATTAATAGTAATTTGGCAAAAAATTACCATAATTAGTTTATTTGAAGATTTAACAATTTGAATTCATATTAACATTAGTGATGAATATTGATATCGTCCTCGAGATCGCCCTGTAGACGTTTAAAGATGGTTTCACGATCTGAGTATGATTCGAATGAAAGAGAAAGAACGTCTGGACATTGTTCAGCCTTGAAGTTTTTTATTTAAAATGCAATAATCTTTCATCATTTTTGTAATGTACACCTATGTAATGTGTAAAATTTTAGCTTAGTAGTATCACAATTCATTATCCATTTTTTATTATCAGTGATTTTGCAAAATATAAATCGTCAGGTCTGTTATAAAACATAACAAAAACTTTTAACCTATCCCTTCACCCTGCGGTATGTCTAAGGTTCCAACGTGTAAGCCTTCCCTAAAGGCCGCGGAAGTGGAGGCGTGGCCAGTGCTCTGTGCTTAAAATACACATGTGTCTCAATGCCCAACATTAAGCCTCTTTGGTTACGGTTTGTGGTGTGGCTGGGTCGTGATGTTTTTTTTGGCGTAAGTAAAAGTTGATCATTTCTCTTAAAGTTCTGGTAAAGCCAACATGTTATTTTAGGTAGATGCAGTATAAGGCTCTTCCACAGAGGATGAGGTTTCCTGTAAGGTGAAAGTAATAGTGATTTATCGTTAAAAAAATGGTACGATTTGCTATTTGTAGGTTTTCCAATACTGAAACCCAAGGTTGCGTTTTCCATAACAGGTAGACTGCGATTACTTGCGCCTTCTCAGCTGTTATTTTCTTTTTTAAGTTCTCGTTAGAAGCGAGAAATGTGGGAATGCCTTGAAAATCATATTTTCCCAGTTAATACATCTATATCGGAGGATTGAGGATCAAGGTACCAAGAAACCAACACTGGACCTTTTTTGCTCTGATGAAAGCAAATGAATCGAGTTAGATAGTGCCAAAACCAATATTTTTTGTTTTTTGAAAAGGTTTAGTGAATGCTGTATTCTAATAATACTATTGGTATTTAACTTGATAATGACGTTTTCATGTGAAACACTACCTAGCTTAATGCAAGTGATTATTTTTAGAATACAAATTTTTGACCGCAATTATAGCACTATTCATTTTGGTGTTCAAGCGTTTTGATGTCGGCCCACCTGTATGAAATGGCTGGATGTGCTGACACGGGTCACATAAACAGTACTCGGTTCCTCAGATTAAACGCTCAGGTACCGGCTTTAATAGATAGAGGGCGAACCAAATACTTTTTTAAAGTACTGCTTCCCAATATCTATATGTTGCTACTACTGATAGGATTACGATGAACCTTATGACAAAATATCTAGTTTTTATAGTATTTTGTTTCTTATTGATTTTTTAGGATTTCTCTGGTGGTACGGACATATTATTAGTACTCGTACTAGATGTAAACCCTAGAACTTTTTGGTTATAAAGAACCTTAGGGATGCAGGAAGTTGCATCGAATGATTAACATTATTGTGGCAGTTTGATTTGTTTCTGCCAAAGAATAAAACATATTCTGGGTGAAGTACATAAAGAAACCCCAGTGGACTTGAATGGTTCTTAATAGGTTAAAAATTTTTCTAGGAAATGGATGGCGCAGTGGCTGGCTCCCCCTTCCTTTTTTCGCTCAGTTTCATTCCCTTCCCTTGACAAATTTTATTTTGTTGTTCAGGAGAAATTTGTCTGAACCGTTAGATAAATAAGACTGCAATAAGTGCTGTAAGGTCTGGAAATATTTCAAGACCTTCCTACTCTTCGGTTTAGAAAGCG